>OX401975.1:15644523-17014552 GCA_947859335.1 Tortricodes alternella
TGTTACACAGACAGACGGACAAAGAAGTGATCCTATAAGAGCTCCTTTTTTTCTTTTGTGGTACAGAACCCTAAAAAAAACTTTTTACTTCAATATAAAAACTTCGTCCGCGTAGAATATTTTTCTTGTTCCTAAATTCTTTTAGGGGCACTTTTGTATTTTTAAAGACAAAAGGTTTACCAAAATACCCAGAGTATAAATTGTCTCGACAACAATCTTTCAAGTACCTATATTATTAACGTTGCTACGCCAAAGGACTTACACACTATTGCCTATATACGACATTTTAAAATATCTTAAAGTACTTTGTTGACCGAATAATACTTTAAAAATGCGAGCCGCATGCGAGGACTATTCAGTGCATCAACTTATCTGTGACACCAACCAATTAATATATGAAAATGGCACCTGAACCATAATATTTGTTAATAAGTCAGCAGACATTCCTTTTAAGCTAGCCTGGTCTGCGATGGCTGAAATTGAACTTGAACTAAATTTGAGAAAATGTTACCTGGCATGGTTTCACTGCCGAGAATATTTTTCTTGCCCGTCATGTATTCCGTGTAGTCGGGATCAGGCTCAGGGTTGGAGCCTTCATCTGTGAAAACAACAGGACGTTATGTGGTTACATTAGTTAATACGTACATACTCTTTTTACTATTTACAATACTCTTTCTGTCCCGTTGCGAGGGTTGCCAGGTGGACGGGAAATCCGGAATTGTCCCGTGTCCCGGAATGACACGTTACTACCCCGGATTTTGTGCACGCTTGTGTGCTTGACAGTACTTGGTATGGTTGTGGTGTAAGTTGATTTTTACCAAAGTTTACTAAAAATAGGTTTTTTTTTGTGTGCTAAGTAGTGATATGAATAATGCTCAGACAGTTTTCTTTCGTCCGTGTCCCGGAAATCCGCACATTGAAACTGGCAACCCTTCACTACAGTAAATTATGGGGAAGTTGCATGAAAAACAAAATGAGGTTTAAATGATATATTATGAAATTAAATGTACTTAAACAAAAGCATATTACAGAAAAAAAGCAGATCATTTTGACTATTAATTTTGTATTTTATTAAGGGTCAAAATTGGTGAAAAATATATATTGGTTTATAGTTATGATTTTACTTTTTTGGACATCCTCATCAAATTTATGTAATGTTTTATTTCTACGATGTTGGTCTAAAAACAGTATTTTCGGAAATAATTGCAGATTTCGTTTAAACGCCATACATTTTGTACAGTCTAACGACAGCTGTGACGTCATAGCTGTTGTCCATTTTGTATGGAGTGTTTTTGCGACTGGTATGAACAATGACTTTTCAAAGCTTCATAACTCATAAAATAATCGACATAATAATGTTTTGCGTACACAGATCGGTTTCTATTACTCAGCACTTTCCAATACAAGATGAAATAATGTCAACGAAGTGGCCCATTTGCAGTTGCATCTTCGACGGGTACGCTAACTTGACGCTAATCAGCAAGTCCTCTGTGCTAGCCCGTCCGCTGAATATATGATGAAGTCTATGATATGATGATGACGATCACAGACCAAATATCCTAAAGACACACACACAACTTGCGGGCCGAACGGGGTTTTTAGAGCGATTTGTTCTTGATTCGTCATATTCCTAATTCGACACTTTCTTAACTGCTCATATTCCTATTCGGCATACCTATTCCTGATTCGTCATATTCTTAACTCGTCATTGTAGTCAAATAAAACAAAGCGAACAAGTGCTTACAAGATTAATACGTATTAGGACAGGTTGTACTAAGTACTTTTACTTTGTACTACGGTTATTAGACAATAATTTATACTACAGAGTCCAAAACAAATGGCAAATAATGTAAACAAATTTGTATGACTTGACATATAACCTAAGTTTGTGCAGGCAAATGTAAATGTACTGCCCAGCCTAACGGACGCTCCAGTTCTCTGTGGTAGCTCGTCCGCCGAACATATGATCAAGTCTACTGCTGCATCAGTATGTCATGGTGACTCACCGTCATCCTCGCCCGTGGCCCACATGGTGACGCTGAACTCCCCCTCCATGGTCTTGATCTGCACCTGCTTCTGTTCCCACCGTCGGGCTGCCCCTCTCCCCCCGCTAACACCCTCCATCAGCCCCATCGGGACCTCGCCTGGAAACACCACATCATTATACCATGTTCGTTTAGGTAGTTAATTATAAGTACACAAACTAACCCACGTGACAGCTAACCAGTCAATCAAAACATACCATAGACACAGTAAAATCAAGTATACAGTATTCCATCTTCATACAAACGGCCGAAACGACGAGTTTCGACATCTCGGTAAACTTCGGTACACAACAGTCGCGAGTGCGCCGCGGTTGGGTACGGACGTGGGCAGTGCGAGACGCTCCCGCGCTATTATTCGCTATTAATTTTTGATATATTAAAAGCAAAATTAAAAAAATGCATATTTTTCACTCCGTACTTACATACCCTTTTGTAACTATAAATAAAGAACCAATTAAAAATAATTAAAATGAAAACTTACAAGATTTGCAGTAGGTAATATTTCATGAAGAAATACTACGACAATATTTAATATAGCATTATCAAATACGTTAACCCAAGAAAGACAGTCAGCGGGCAGCCCTACTGCGTGTTTACATACCGAGCAGCCGTAGGTAATTATTTCGAGGACACTGCCGAGACAACAAACTGTTCGTTTATTACACTGTGTCATAGATAAAAAAGATTGACTGGTCAAAGAGAGTTGCTTTTATGAAAACAGTAGTTTTTACGTGGTCTGCGTGATTTTTTTTCACGCAAACATATTTTAATTCTTCATACTTATCTCTAGTAATATTATAAATGTTAGATGATTTTGACCTACTTCTAATTGTCGTAACGATTTGAAACTGCATGTGTATTCGGATGACAATACAATAATAATTCGGTACCATCGAGGTGATCTGACCATGGAGCCAGGAGGTGGATAGATCTCTTCAACGACTACTAGTAAACCCCTTGAGTTTGGGCTCATTTGGTTTGTTTTGACGAGTCCAATATATTACCTTGGTGATGAGGGTATTTTGTACTTTTCATTGCGTTACTGGCA
This sequence comes from Tortricodes alternella, assembly GCA_947859335.1. Lineage (NCBI taxonomy): Eukaryota > Metazoa > Arthropoda > Insecta > Lepidoptera > Tortricidae > Tortricodes > Tortricodes alternella. Next base: position 15,647,617 of record OX401975.1, read on the forward strand.
AAAGCGTGTTTTTTTTAGTTTTTGTGAACTATAATTATTTGTATAGAGAAAGTAGACAAAGGGTACATTTTATTCCGGAAAATACACAGTTCCCGACGGAAAACCGAGAAATTATGTTTGTAACCGCAATTCACCAGGAAAACTATAAAAGAAAGAACGTGTTAATCAAAAGGGCGTATGTCAACTTTCATGACAGATTAAAACTGCGTTCTAACGTCAATGTATTAGAGCTCAATTAATTACGGTTCCGCATCTTAAAAGGAAAAAACGGAACCCTTATAGGATCACTCGTGTCTGACTGTCCGTCGGTCACAGCAAATTTGCTCCGAAATTACTGGACCGATTGAGTTAAAATTTGGTACACATATGTAAGTCGGTGACCACAACACGGACGTGTAACGTAAATATATGAATTTAAAACATGGGGGCCACTTTTAATTAAATTAGAAAATTAAAATAAAAAGTTTTGCAAACTATGGCGTCTGACATATCAAATGAAAGGGCATGCTGTGAGAATCTTAAATATATATTTTTCATAATTTTAAGATAAATCGTTTTGAAGTTATTTAGGAAAATAGGCGAAATTGACCATTCCCCCCCTTATCTTCCGAAACTACTGGACCTTAAGTTTTGAAAAAAATGCCGAAAATTGTTCTCTACCTACAGATTACAGGAAAACCTATAAGAAATCTATGGTATTTCAAGTAACTTAAGAAATTTCATATTATCAGGGAACCCTCTCCACTCGAGCTTAACTCGCACCGTGTTTTTCTTTTCGGTGAGTTGTACGTATGCCCTTAATCTCACATCTGTCGAATGACAATGCTGTGTAATCATGTATTGTACCTTTTGTGCACAAGTCAAATGAAAAAGTGTAATAAATCGCCAACAAACTGCTGTAAAGTTTGGCGATATTTTGTACATTTTTAAACTGTGTTCTTGTAAATTGCAATAAATAAAAAAATTAAAATAAACAGTTATTGACTTACCAATAGGCATTAGATGGTGCACGTTACTGGCGCTGTTAGCGTTCACCCTGGGCCTGCCACGACCTCTGTAGGGAACAACATGAGAGTTTTATTAATTTTGTATCACCTAGGCGACCGAACGTCGCTCGGCGTATTCCTTTCTTTCTGAAAGATGACACCTATGTAAACTTGGAAAGAAAATCTTAATCTAAATACAAAATTTCATCCAAATGGTTAGAGCCAAGGGCGTTTTTATAATCTTGATGAATACTTCGGTAAAATATTTGACTAAATGTAAATGTTACTTAAAATAACAATGTAACTAAAATTGTATCTGTTTCTTTTTTCGTGTTGCTTTGGACTGTTTACTTTTTATTAAATTGATAGTATTTATTATTTTCGCATGACAAATTTGCATGTTTATCTTAGGCATTTTGACTGAATCTTCTAATTTTCAATTTGACATTAATGATTAACTTATTTCTTTATATTGTGACTTAGGTACTTTTATCACTTATTTGATTCGATGTAATTATGGAGGAATTACTTATAATATAATAATGTGTTTTTCTTATTGTTTTGCAATCTCATGTCTTTTTTAATTTAAGATTTGAGATAATAATTGTTATACGATATTGCATGGATAATTCTATATGGCAATAAATGATTGAATACTGAATACTGAATACTGTAGGGAGGCATGGGCAGAGTGGGGCACCTACCCCCCCTCCTATAAGATGCAGTTGGTACTTGTTGATCTTTTTCCGCTGTTTCTTGCAGCGCTTCTCAATAATGATGGTTCTGTCTGAAGCGCCGGTAGATTAAACCCATTTTAATTTGTTCATGTGACGAGTAAAAGAGCCCACAGGTGGCCAATTTGCTGAATAAATTATTTGATTTGATTCTTGATTTATTTTTCCATGGTTGAACAAACATTCATTCAGATAATTAGAAGATTTTAGAGTAGTCAAAATTACCTGCTACTCGTCGAAGGTGGTGTGGCATACACGGGATCATAAGAATCGTTCGCACTGAGAACCTCTTCTCCGGATATCCCGGGCAGGATCACCTCCTCGCTGCCAACTGCAAGTTTGTAATCTGTCAGCAGGGCTGACATCGGAATGTGATGATGGGATGGTGATGTGATAACATGCGTGATATGATACTGGGTTGGTATCATAACGACTAAATACATTGTCAAAACGACCAAATCATCACAAGGTCCAGAACTCAGAAGGACCATCTCCGTAGAAAGCCTATATCTCCGAATTACTTGGTAGCAAAACGACTGATTCTCTAAAAGACCACATCTTTAATTGACCACATCTCAAAAAGACCAGGTACCAAATTAACTTACTGAATTTGTTTCTGTGCAAGTTCATAGGAATCTTTTGTTCTGTACACATCTATGCGAAGGCGTGGGTAAAAGCTAGTACGTATTATATTTTGATGGTAAAATGTTACGCAGAAAATAGCTCTGGTTATACCAACATTTTGCGATCTAGTCGTTTTGCTGCCTGCACGTCTAGCACGACCTGCCCGCGAGTCGTTTGTCGCTCAGTGCATCCCTTACATACTTGACTAGTTCGAGAGAGACGCACTGAGCGACAAACGACTCGCGGGCATGTCGTGCTAGCCCCTCTGGTCTTTTTGAGATATGGTCTATTAACGATTTGGTCTTTTCGAGAACCAGTCGTTTTGCTACCAAGTCATTTGGAGATATAGGCTTTCTACGGAGATGGTCCTTCTGAGATCTGGACCTTAAGATTTGGTTGTTTTGACAATGTAGTCGTTATGATACCAACCCATGATACTGATAAGAAATCCCTTTTGGAAATTGGCTGCCTCATAATGCATGGTTTCTGTTGATAATAGAGGTCAGAGAGTGGTTTTTGCACAGAAGAGAAATCCTAAAGACAGTCTAGCGGAGCCAGCTGGGTTTAAAGCGCTCTGGTTGGTTATGGCTTTTTGCCTAACACTGACAGCGGGGTTCACCCGGCTATGCGGAGTTTATTGGATGAATATATAGTCTGTGGGTTTTTATTGTTTGTGCTACAAAAAAAAAATATCTTGAAAAGGATATATTTGTGCAGGTTTTTTCATACAAAAGGGGTTTCTTACAGTAAAAGCTATTATAGAAAAGCTGAAGATTAGATGAAAACGAACCAGAGGCGTGGATAGTTTATTCTCAAACCGCAATTAGAATAGGATTGAACACATGTCATGTGTTTAGAATCAATACATAAAATGATATTGTCAATGGTAGTGTGCAGATAAATTAAAATACTTATTTCAGTCTGATGAAGTTCTAAAGCTTGGAAAAAGATATCGAATAACATTACTTAAATAAAATAAAATTATTGTTTTTACTTTAAGAAATACTATCAGAAATGATTCACTCATAACATGGTCATCAGAGATGTTTGTACCATTACCTGGTACTAAAAAAAATTTAGTAAATCAGTGTTAAATACGTGAGCTCATATTTGACATCATACAAATAGGTTACTCCCGACGCAACATTTCCCAAGAATAGAGTTGAAATTATGAAGTGACTGTTTATAGTGAAGCATACTTTGTAAATCTATTATCTATAAGTGCCCGCACTGTATGAAGATATCATAGATTGACTTATATTTATATTTATTAATTATATGTACTGTTGTGCTAACGGTTCTTAAGAATCGTATTCTAATTGCGGTCGAGTAATATCTGACTTCATAATTAGGGGAAACCAGTGTGTATAGGATTTCCGCTGAAAACCGGTTTATAACCGAAAATCCCATACAAAAATCACATGCAGTGTTTTAATGAGATGGTGAATATAGAACAATAATCAAAAGCGTGGCAATGGCAATTATTGGGGGGGCGAGCAAAAAAAGTAGGGTCCGACCGAAGTTTCGGTTTCGGCAAAAAAACATATTTCGGCCGAAAGTTCGGTTTCGGTCAAAAAAGTGGCGAACCTTTAGATCGCGCCGAAACTTAACTACCCGTAGTATTTTAAGGCTGTAGTACTTTGAGGCTGATCGTCATAATTAGAACTCAGAATACATTTTTCTTTTAACTTTTATAAGTGAATTTGTTTCATTTCATACCCTACAAACCTACACAACTTATAAGTGGTTTGTTCATATGTCTAGAAGTAACGGTTCACTGATATTTTTATTCATAATATTCACCGATTTTAACACATCTATAAAAGTTTCTGTTTCGGCCGAAACTATAACCAAAACCGAACCTTTGGTTTCGGCAAAAAACAATGTTTCGGTCGGACACTAAAAAAAGTCGATACAATAGTTTAAATCAAGCTATCCCTTTAAATTCTGGGGTGGGCCAGAAGGGTTGAAACCACTGACATAGTATTAATACGGTCATGGGGGGATCGTCAGATGTTCTTACTTTTAAAGGGGTCGCGTAAGAAGAAATGCTCACTGAAAGAGCCAAAGCAGTCGTGTGCTGCTGCGTTGAACAAATGACTTAGTTCGTCACGGTAACGCCATCTATTTGCAAGTTTATAAACTACAAAGCTCTATTGCCAACGTCTTAGTTCTTATGACATTTAAACACAGTCTTATTTTGCCTGATTAATTGCTGTCTTTCATTGCTCGCTAGGAGCTACGAACCACAAAACGAAAACGCATGAATCAGCCAATAATGGAACTTTCCTCAATGTAATAGGAACGCCGGTGTCGGCAATATTTACCGAGTATGCGATGGTGTCATTTGACACCAAAAAAGTGAGCATCGCGAAAATCGCGTTGGGCAGTTCCTTGCTATATATTTCTATGACCATGGGTGGTTGGAGGGTTGGTACGCCTATGACAATGATATCCAATGTAACTGAACTGACCTTCCTCCAGGTGGTGCATGCCGATCACTTGTTCCTCCACCTCTTCGTACTGGTCATCAGTTATATACTCTTCATATTGGCCCGCTTCCATTTCTTCATACTAAAATAAATAAATAACAGAATATGTATTAATATTGACGTATTAAAAATTGATGAAAAAATTAATATTGATGTAATGAAGTTCCTTATGACGTTTAATTTATCTATACAGGGTGTCCTTGGAAGTATGGATCAAATCGAACAGGGACATAGAGGCGGTCATTTCCAATCATTTTAACCGGTAAGGTGTCATCCATAAAGTAAGTCACACTAATTTCGTGATTTTTGCCCCCGTGATTCTTGACGTTAAGTTTTATACTTGAATAAAAAGAAACTAAGTTTTAATTTAATAAATGAAGTTCATTTCTAATGGCTATTTATCTATCCTATTTCTGATCTAACCTTTACTATCCGGTATCCGGCCAGATAGTAAAATCATGGCCGGATACCGGATAGTAACCGGCATAGCTGGGCACCGTTAATCAAATAGTTAACTTTGTTAATCGCTAATCCGTTACTAAAAAAGTTTACTTCAATTAACGTTACTTTGCGGAAGATTTAACGGAAGTTAACGTTAATCGTAAACTCATGATAAAAATTGAATTTTATATAGCGTTGCGTTAGTGATTTATTTATAAAAAAATGTTTAAAAGTTTAGGCAGGACAGGATATTTATAAAAAAGGGTGTAACATTAGAGTTTGTAATACCTAATTATTTAGAGATCAAATTGAAATCAATATCTATCTGACATAAGCCGCGCGGTGTCCTTTTGGCAAATAGTAGGTATCTACTTAATTAACGTTTAACGGACTTTATTTATTTTTAACGGAAGTTAGTGAGTCCGTTTATAGTTTTAAAAGTTAACTTCGTTAACTTATTAACGGTCTCGTGCCCCGCTATGGTAACCAGATATCCATTGCATGTCTAAATGTTACCTTAACACCAACTTGGTCTTCTGAGTCAATCTCTACCATGCCCCCATGGGTGCCAATCTCCACCTCACACATAATCTCCTGGTTCATCATCTTGAACCGCTCCTCCGTGCACCTGTAATTAGATCATATCTTCATTATCAAAGGGTTTTAAGACAATCTGCCAGCGTGATGTTAAGTAAAAAAAAAATGTAAAAAAAAAAATGAAAACTCGAGTACATAACCTATAAAAGAAGAGAAACAAGAAGTTTATTCTGCCATGCCCACAGGGTCGATATGGAAATATCAGTTGGTGACTTCCAATAGCTATTATACGCTTTTATGGAGAGTCACTGACGGTTATTTTAGGTTATGCAATCAGGTTATTAGTTTTTTACAAATGATAATTTTAATTTTTAGTTCTAGTTGCGTCGTGCTTTATATCGACAGTTTAGGTAGCGAGAAATGGTTCTAGTATGAAGCTGTTTCATTTATTTTTTATTTTTATTGGGGACAATCTTTACACTAATCGATCTAGTCCCAAAGTAAGCTCTAAAGGCTTGTGTTATGGGTACTACACGACAATATACATACTTATATAGATAAATAAGTTCATAATAGGTACATAGGAAGCATCCAAGACTCACGAACAAACATGTGGCAAACATTTGTGTGATGAGCAGGAAACTGCTCATCACACAAATGTTTGCCATTACCGGGGATCGAACCCGGGATCGCTAGCTTCAAACAGGGTCACTACCAAGTAGGCTAAACACGTCGTCATATTTATAAATAGAAATTACTTATATTTTTTAGCAATGATTTTGTCAAGCCCTTTCATTTCATACCAATAATGCATGGGTGGAAAAGTATCAAGAAACAAAATGTCTTCTAGCATCTGCCATATTAGATTTCAGGTGACGTGATTTGCCCATTTGTTGAAATTACTTTAGTAGTTTTGGCTCTAGGTGGTAACTAAATTACATACACGAAGACATGTGAAACACATAACCCTCCTTATTGCTTCACTGCAGTTGGGTAAAAAGCACAATAATGTTTACACAGCAGGAAAACAAAGTATTTATAAATAAACTGATATCTACTAAATTAAACGTGTGTGTGTGTTTATTATATTTACTTATCTTCTTTGCTGGTTCACTACACTTAACTGTATAGATAGGTATACGCAGTTAAGCATAAAGATTGGAACATTAATTAGAAGGGATCAAAATGCCCTGGGATTTTTTTAGTCTTTGATACAACCTAAATAAATAAATAATAAATAAATAAAAGAAATCATAAATATATTTTATAAGGTAAATTTTCAAAGTTTGTAAGAGTAAGGGTGGTCGTGAAGAGGAGTCAAGTTGCGCTGACTACATTCAACAAATCAGATTGCTCTATCATAATGAAATATGAAGTGTCCTGATTATTTCGGCTCTGTTTCAGTTTAAACACATCCCAAGGCACAAAACATTGAACAAGCCTACATGACTGTGCACTGTAGGTACCATATTTAAAGTTTTTTTTTTTTTTCATTATTTTTTATGAAAATATTGTTCAAAATGACAAAAACATGAGCCTGTCAAAAGGCCAGATAATAATTTTATGTTAAGAGGTGACTCATCGTGAATTTTAATTTCCTATTTAAATAACAGGGGAATTTTTGTTTGGCATTTTATTGCCTTCTAATGAATTATTGTGTTGGACAAATCAATAAATATTCTTGCAGGAAATCTGCAATCAAAAAAGTCTGAAATGACTTTTCCCTAAGTCATTCGAGGTTAAAGTTTACCTTCAAATGAAACATGATGACTTCCACAGTTTTTTACACCTTATCACAAAATGATGGTTCAAAAACATAAAACATCATAAGCGTGACGAGAGGGGCACGGAAATCTGCTTTCGGCTACAGCCGACTGCGGCGTTTAAAAGGTTAAGCAAATACATCAAGTAACAAAAATAGGCTTAAAATGTACCTCCCGAGAATATATACAGAATTGTTAATAAAGTATTCAGTGTGTATGTCTGTATTTAATTTGTCTATTCTGTATGTAATTGCCACATAACAATCATGCATCATGACATAACACATGCAAGTTTATCCATAATGGGACAGCTTCCAGCTAACCTTGGAGTTAATAAGAGATGACAATGCATGTGGACAGACAAAATTACAAACAGGTAAAACAAAACAGACACAAAATAAAATAAAAAGTAAAAGAAATGACACATAAACAGCGATTTAACATTTAACAAATCGCGACTCTTAACTTTTCTAAGGGAGGCTATGGAAGGAAACCATCTAAACCCCAAAGGCAACTTGTTCTACAATTAAATGGAGTGTATTATGATATAAGTTCTGAATAGTCACAGAGTTGGATTACAAAAGCAGATAAGGTAAGTATGCTGTTTTTTCATTAAATTCTGCATGGGTTATCAGGGCCGAATTGAATAATGAACTTCAATGTCATAAGTGCTTTTGTAAGTACTGATGATTATAACTAGTAATTTAATATACAATGAGCCCTAATTTACTATTTTAATGAGTTGTCATTATATTATTATTTTCTTAATCACTCATTAGATAAACAAGAAACCTAAATAAAAATGAATAATGAAAGTTGTTTGTTTGGTTTGCAGTGTCCTATATTAAAAAAAACTTTGACAGGTGCGTCTGTTTGAACGCATTCCATTGCCCGATCCATTGTGATACAAATTTATGAGCATTTTAAACAACAAATAAAGCTCGAGACGAAGATGTCATATTTTCGATTTGATAATAGCAGTACTGTAAACAGGGACACGAAACGCTTGAATAAGTGTAAATAATGCATTAAAGTAACGTCAGCGCAAAGTAGCAGGCTTGGAAAACAATTAACCAGAGTGATATCATATTACAGTAGTCAGCCTACGTAACAAATTGAAGAGCCTGTCACAGTTTCTCCGCGTGATTATAACAGGCAACGATTACCGCATAAATGACTGCATTGATGCAGGAAAACAACTAGCGGTCACAGCGGAAACGACAACGCGACCGGCAGCCGCCGTCGGCACGCTCGAAACAGAGCGATTTTTTTTAGATAGTTTCAAAACGACCACGCCAAATGCTAGCCAGACAAAACCCCCATAATTTGACCTTCATCCGCTCACCTTCAGAACACACCCTGAACCGTAAATTCATAGAAAATACAAAACACTTGTTACAATGTGTCAAATCGTATGGACGTTTTTGGTGGAAATAATTTACCTTTATTTATCTTATAACAAAAGCTGCACGGCCCCTTGGAGACAAATTTGGACTGCTGCGTAGGTACAGATTTTTTCCGAGTTATCTTCTCCCCTATCAATCCTCCAGACCTCAGTGAAAAAAAGTTCGATATTTAGGCTCAAAAATATTTGAAATTTACGCGAAAATGTTTATAAAATATGTCCGACTAAACATGGCGTCAAAGATGTCCGACCAAATTCAATATGGCGAACAAAATGGACGCCGCCCGAGCGATGGCAAAAAGATAAAGCGCACATACACGATATACTTTTGGAATAAATTGCATTTTAATGTTGCCACTCTAAACATGCAGCACAAAATTAAAATACCATGTAGGTTTGAAAGTTAATAAATAAGTTTATTCAACTTATATGTTTATGCAAAACGGTAAATGCTCATATTATTTACATGTTTTTGGCGGGAAGAAGTTTTTAGTACAGAACAGAAACAATTCACTGTTGGCTCTGCACGCTGGATGTTCAGTAGGAGTCATTGATATGAATTCTGTATTGAATTAATCAAACGGAGTAAAAACGGAAATCAAAAACTTATAAATTGATGACTAGTCGTGTACTTTTTCCTTACAATCGTTCTTGCCATCTTACAAAACTTTGACAGTTCGCTCAACGCCACCTGGCGTGAAAAACTCTTCAACTGTCTCCATCTTCCTTTTCCTGTGATTATTCAACAACCTGCCTGATAATTTTTCCTATTTAAAAGGTTCTACGGCCTTGTGTGAAGGAAATACGCGATGGCATTGAGGCTACTATCCAAGCTTAAGCTTATTCCGGAGTTGGGAGGCGCGGCGTATTCTAGTTCAGCCGCGGCACCTGCTACTGTGTCCGACTTTGAAATCCAGCATAAGACCCCGGTTGTTAGGAAGCAAAAGAATATCCCCAAAGCCCACTATGGAGGACGGCACGCTGTTTCCATGCTGCCAGGCGGTGGCATCGGCCCTGAAGTCATGGGTTACGTCAGAGATATTTTCAGGTAAGATAGAGCAGATATAGGTGCTTGGTTATATTTATCCATAGTCTCTGCTCCTCAAAGTAGCAATGTGCAAGTTGCATAAAATTCCCAAAAAACTGGCCAAGTACGAGTCGGACTCGCGCACGAAGGGTTCCGTACCATTATCTATAAAAAACGGCAAAAAAAACACGTTCGTTGTTCGTTGTATGGGAGCCCCCCTTAAATATTTGTTTTATTTTAATTAAATTATTTGTTTTTAAAGTGAATATATAACTAAATATTCTGTGAATATTTCAAGCGTCTACCTGTTGCCGTTAACGCTAACTATCACAGTTCTTGAGATACAGCCTGGTGACAGACGGACAGCGGGTCCCGTTCTACCCTTTGGGTACGGAAAAAATGTGAGAATATTCTCAGATATGTCTGGATAATTTATGGAGAACATTTTGAGAATGTTCCCAGAAGTTACAGAAACCTGACATGAAATTTTACAACTCCCATACAAATTTAGAGAATCTAAATCCCATACAAATTTTGGGCATATTCTCAGAAGTTACAGAGAACTTCTCATATGAAATTTTTACAACTTTGACTCTTACTGTCGTAAAAGAAACATGCAGTGCAAGGCACAACTGAATGTCAGTATCAGTTTTCCCAACAATAATACAAATTGGGAAACTTGAGCACAAGTTTGTAAACAATAAGACTGTTACCTAAATATTTAGGTTTTTAGTTATTATCATAGATTTTGAAGGTTAACCTTCTGAGCCCCACAGTCAGCTATGTACAGCGGATTTTTGATGTGCCACAATATGCTGTTACAGTTTATGCATGATTATATCATGTGACGGCTTTATTTAATAGCCTGCTGTATTACATGTAACAGTCTATTAACACAGTAACTATTAATAGATATTCCTACATGATTGAGGCTTGAGGCACTGTTATTACTGTTAGTGTCCATTAAAAGTGATTGAATGGTACTAAAACGTGCATATGTCAGGGTACGTTTCTTAACTAGAACATTATAATAATTATTAATTACTTTTTGTATTAACATAAAAATTGCATATTACATATTTTTTTTATGTAAGTACAATATAATGAGTAATACTATACTATAATGTTTAAAAATAGAAATGATACACCGGCTTACCCTCACACTACACCTCTGATATATGTTTATAAGGCTATGTATGCACTGTCCAGTTAGTGGCACAGTGCGTACTTACCCTAACAGTTACATAAATGCAAGCATAATATTAAAAATAAATAGATGAACTAAATGTGGATAGACAAACAAGAAATTATTATTTTAAAATATATATTACGACTACTGTTTGGTGGAAATTTAGTTGCCAAAATGTTGATGTTGATGAAAAATAATTAAAATAAAATGAGTAGCTATTTTTACTGGAAGACACGCTATGTTTGCCTTTACAACAGATGAAACATTCCCTTTACAGATATATTGGTGCTCCCGTAGACTTCGAGGTGGTAGATATCGACCCCACTGTAGACAATGATGATGATGTCCAGTACGCTATCACCACTATCAAGAGGAACGGTGTGGGACTTAAGGTTTGTCAACTTATTATTTAGATTGATAGATTTTAGATTTTTTTTTCTCACTTTAAATTACATTATATTCGGTACATGTCAAAATATATGAATTCAAAGTTCAGATCGTCAAAACATTAAATAATAAAATAGAATATTCATCACAAATTAATAATCAATAATTTAAAACACTATCAAAACATTAATTTAATTATACAAATAGGTAATAATAATCAATCAATCAAAAATAAGCTGTTTATAATAAAAATAAAAATAGTAAAGTGGTAAGTAGTAAAGTAGTAAAGTAAAAGTAAATAGTAGTATTTATTATAGCTTGTTAATTACCTGACACATTGTTTTGTTTATAAAAATAAATTGTTTTAAGGCCCGGGCACACCAAACGCGGTTGCGGCGCGTTTGCAGCGCGAACGCGGTCGGCGGCTTCAAAGCGTTTCGAACGCGGGCCCGCGTTGCTCACGCCCCTCGCCGCTTTCGCGCCGCGTTCGCCCCGCCTCGCGCCGCGTAATACAACTTCGCGTGATCGCGCACGCACCGCCGCCGCTTCGCGTACGCCCCGCGCCGCTTTCAAGACGCGTTCGGTGTGCCTCTGGACATGGCGGCGGTGTTAAATACAACTTCGCGTGCCCGCGTTCGCGCCGCAAACGCGCCGAAACCGCCTTTGGTGTGCCCGGGCCTTTAACCTGCAAACAAATTAGACGCATGCACGGCTCAAATTCATGCATGTGTCGCGCACAGTACGCGAGCGAGACGCCGCGAACCGTCTCATTTATTATAAAAAGAAAGTTGAGACGTGGTTCTTTTGCCATTTTTCCTCTAAGCCAGCACCCTTTGGAAGGCTGGCACAGCAACACATTTTAGGTGATGAATAATTCCATAACTTAATACACTATAGTTTAGATTATGAAGACAATGATTGTAACTACAAAATGAAAGATGCAGATGCTTTGGGATACTGTGCTGGCAGCCTCCGACATCATGTTACATGCATCATCCGTAAGGGCACCACGGCATGCCTAGGGGAGCATGGCATGGCTAAAGATTCCCAGGCATACAGAAAACCGTGGTATAATTTAGACATGTGCAAAATGTATCACTTGAGAGAAAAGATAGATATATATCTTTAAACTAGTGAGATATATATCACTCTTAGCTTTTAGCTCACTGGATCATCATCAATCTATTTTGTGTATGGCCCACAACGACGCGGCTCACCGCTCACTGAGCTAGATAAAAAGAGTTAGTGAGCTGGTCAAGCCGCTCCGACCCAAACCGAATCCGCCTGATCATTACCCTGATCATTACGACTCACTCGCTCATTCTCATCCGCGGCCAGCTCACTGGCTCAAAAGAGTGACTGTCACTGAGCGAGATTTAGTTGAATATAAAGTGATATATATCTATCAAATGAATCTCTAGTATAATTGCCTTTAGTGTGTGCTTACCTGTAGCGATGCCAAAGGATCCATGCCTAAATACATTTCAATTAACCTCGTAAGTTCTAGCATTTTTAATGCTCAGTAGTGATTCCGTCCCAGTGTACTTAAATAAGAACAAATTATGGAAGTAGTTTTTAACCTAGAATGAACTACGATAAAGTTGAAATTAGAACCAAATCAAGCAAAATGCCAGATCTTAATGAGGTACAGTAATTTGTACTAAATAAAGTACAAGGGGACTTACGAGGTTAATCTGCATGTTTTCTATATGATTATTTTGATGCCAGGGCAACATCGAGACGAAGAGCGAGGCGGCGTACGTGACGTCCAGGAACGTGGCGCTCCGGAACGAGCTTGACATGTACGTCTACGTGATGCACTGCAAGTCGTACTCCGGCATACAGACGAGGCATAAGGACATCGATGTTGCTATTATCAGGTTGGTGTTGAGTACATCAGTATTGAGATCAGATTTGAGGAATGTCGGAGTACAGATAATATTGACAAAATTAATTAATTGTGGAACAAGCTTCCTTTGGCCCTGAGAGAATGTCCTTCCGAATCCTCGTTTAAAAAGTTTCTAGAATAGTAAATAGTCGTTCTTCTTCCCTTTATCTCAATGACTATCTCTTTCATCGGCACTAGTGTGAGAGAGAGACGCACTTATAGATAAGACGGTCTATCTTATCTTTGTGTCATTCATGTTAGGGCCGCAGAATGAATACTTTGAGTTTTTGTGGGTTGGAAAATTTCGGGGTGGGAACAGTGTACAGAAAAACAGACAATGAAGTCTCACCATCTAATTGGGGGGTCAGGGTCAGGGTCAAATTTTTTACCTTTTAAGTATGGAACCCTAAAAAGACGATATAAAACTAGATAATGGCGTTCAAGCGTAACAGTTAGGTCCTTTCAATAATACCAAGTCAATGGTTTCCAGACAGAACACGGAAGGCGAGTACGCCATGTTGGAGCACGAATCTGTCCACGGAGTGATTGAGTCCATGAAGGTGGTGACTGCGAGCAACTCGGACCGCGTCTGTCGGTTCGCCTTCGAATACGCTAAGAAGAATGGTAGGAAGAAGGTCAGTCATTTCGTCATATTATTTATTTATATATTTATTCATAATATACCATTTACAGAAAATAATCCAAACATGATATTAGAGGTAGAGATCAGATCAGAGATATTATCAGCCCTTTATAGTGTTTCTAGGTTCCGTAACTCAGAAGAAAAAAACGGAACCCTTATAGGACTCACTTGTGTATCTGTCCGTCTGTCACGGCCAATTTGCTTCAAAATTACTGGACTTTTTTGGCGAAAATTCAAAAATTAAAATAAGAGTTACGCAAACCATATCGCGTCACATATCAAATAAAAAAATAAAAGAACTTATTGTGAGGATCTTAAATATATATATTTTAGAATTTTAAGGTATCTGCCAGTGAAATTCCCATCAAAATTGGTCCAGCCGTTTCGGAGATTAACAAAAAGAAAGACAGACATAAATAATCAAAATCATGGGACAATCTTTACAAAAATCGATCTAGTCCCAAAGTAAGCTCTAAAGGCTTGTGTTATGGGTACTAGAAGACGATATACATACTTATATACTTAAATACATAGGAAACATCCAAGACTCAGGAACAAATATTCGTGCTCATCACTCAAATATTCGTCCTTACCGGGGATCGAACCCGGGACCGCTAACTTTGGAGGCAGAGTCACTACCAACTAGGCCAACCGCGTCGTCAAACATACATTTCAAAAATTTAGAAACTATTTTTAATTGTTTTTTTTTTTAAGGTTACAACAGTCCACAAGGCCAACATCATGAAGATCTCGGATGGTTTGTTCCTGGATACGTCCAAAAGGATCGCCAAGGAGTACCCCGAGATTGAGCACAATGACATGATCATTGACAACTGCTGCATGCAACTTGTTGCCAAGTGAGTAGTAAAAACTTAAAACTAAAGCCCGACTGCAGGGGGGCATTGTGGGGCAATGCCCTACCTTAAAGAGGCAATGCCCTACCTTAAAGTGGCAATGCCCTACCTTAAAGTGGCAATGCCCTACCTTAAAGTGGCTATGGCCTACTTTAAAGTGGCAAAGCTCTACCTTAAAGTGGCAATGCTCTACCGTAAACTGGCACTGCCCTACCTTAAAGAAGCAATGCTCTACCTTAAAGTGGCAATGCCCTACCTAAAAGGGGCAACGCCTTACCTTTAAAATTTAAATTTAAAACCTCCGACAAGCAATCGCAAATACAGCAACAGTAACGGGATACAAAATTTCGAAGTGCTGGGGAAGTTGGTCACATAACTTCATCAATTTAAAAAGAGCTGATGATCTTCAAACGGAAGAACAGACTTTCCTGAATGATATCTAAGAACACTCTCGATTAAGTCACCTTTCAAACCAAAAAACCGATAAGTGCGAGTCGGACTCGCGCACGAAGAGTTTCGTACCATTATCTTTAAAGATAGCAAATAATCTCTTTTGTTGTATGGAAGCCCCCTTAAATATTTATTTTATTCTGTTTTTTAGTATTTGTTGTTATAGCGGCAACAGAAATACATCATCTGTGAAAAGTTCAACTGTCTAACTATCACGGTTCATGAGAAAAAGCCTGGTGACAGACGGACAGACAGACGGATGGACAGCGGAGTCTTAGTAATAGGGTCCCGTTTTACTCTTTGGGTACGGAACCCTAAAAAGTATTTGCATTTTGTATTTAAATACTTTTAATGAACTATTTTGTACATCTGCCCAGCAGTGAACATAGGCTGACGATGATGATATAATGGTCGTTCGGTTTATGATATACTAAATGCTTCAATGCACCTTGTCCCCAGACCGCACCAATTCGACGTGATGCTGATGACGAACCTGTACGGCTCGATCGTCTCCAACGTCGTGTGCGGGCTTATGGGCGGCGCTGGGCTGTTGGCTGGAAGAAACTATGGCGAGAACTACGCCGTCTTCGAGCCCGGCACCAGGAACACTGGTATGTATTGCTATGGGCACTGAAGAATAGCAGCAAATGCTATACTCTTCGTTTAGGTAGTTAATTTGGTGTGGATTTTAGCTGCGTGGGGACTACTGTCCTATCCCTCTCATAATAAAATATGATAAAGAATGATGGGCAAATTGGCCCATATAACCAATACAAATCTCATGTATACCACGTGAAAGCTAGTTACATAAGCTTCATTTTCTAGTACGGGGACAAACTTCAAAAGCCCCAGAGAAGATAGTTATCAGCCTTCAAATATTCACACACACAACGTTTATTACTAACCTAGCTGTGCCCCGCATGCGTTGCAATGCTATTTCCTAGCTCTAGTCTAGTCGTCATAATAACAATTACAGCAAATAGTGGGACCAATAACTAAGCTTACATACATTATAATTCTATTGGGGATTGGGCGGGGTTCCATACATTTTTGCCCATTATTCTTTATTTAATTGATGCATCAAGGCCCATAGTAAATACCTTAAAGATATATATCCTCGCTTATCTAACAACACCGCAAAAGACGAAAATTTGCGGTTTTTACATTTTAATGTCATTGGATAGAGCTACTCATTGCGCGTCGATCTACCAATCACATTCTAGACGTTTCGGCTAGATAAGAGACCAGAATTCAAAAAAAATGGTGACAGCGCGCGCTGGTTGGCCTTCCAACACCGCTCAAGTCGTTGTTCGGCCATGCCCCATAAGTTAAAATAATTAAGACAGAACTGTTTAAAGAGGATTTCAGACGTTACTTTAGTTTTTTTGTTATCGAATCGATTTCATCATATGTTGTTTTTGAAATACCAAGTTTTTAAATAATTTAAAGCATATGAACATATATTATTTTCGCTACGCCGAATCAAATAGTTTTTGTTAAAATACTGTTTAAGTAAAGCCAATTCAGGTCTTGTACTCCTTAATTTTGCAGTATGTGACGCTATGAGAGGAGGCCTGTTCCCATTAGTGGCCCTAACATGAATGACACAAAGATAAGATAGACCGTCTTATCTCTAAGCGCATCTCTCTCACACTAGTGCCGACGAAAGAGATAGTCATAGAGATTAACGGGTTTATCTTTGTGTCATTCATGTTAGGGCCGCAGTGGACCATTTATGGGCCGACGATGGTGATAATAATAACCTTACAATACTTCTGATTTTCAACTCCAGGCACAGCTATCGCCGGCAAGAACATCGCGAACCCGATAGCGATGATCAACGCGTCCGTCGACATGTTGGAGCATCTCGGACACCACTTCCACGCGGACCTCATCAGAACTGCTGTCACCAAGACCATCAACGTGGACGGCATCATGACGCCCGACGTCGGCGGCACCGCCAGCAGCACCGACGTCGTCAAGGCGATCATAGGTAACATCGGAAAACATATTATACATTAAATTGGAGATGTACCATGGACGAATAGCAAGGGACTAGAGACAACGGATATCCGGTTATATTATATATTCCCGGCTGACGTAATAAAGCGCTCAAAAGGCCTCACCGCGCACTTACAATTCGTAACAAATTGAAACTTGCCGCGCAAGCTAACATGACTAGAGATAACCCACGAGCAAACCGGATATCCGGATATCCGGCCAAACCCATATCCGTTGCGTCGGTTGTAACGCCATCTATTGGCGAATTTCACAAAAGTTGCTGTTGCTGTTGCAAATCGTTCAAACAATGGTCCTTCGAAAAGCTGGTAGGTGTTCACAAGCGACCGCTCGTTCCCATTTACCGACTATCTGAAATACCAGATTTCTGATACAACCTGGTTCCTGATAATATCACACTCCCAAAATATAGGATTTTTTAGAAAATTTGGTTTTTTGGAAACTGGTATTATAAGGTAACCAGTGTATTAATATAATGAGTGCAAACGACGCGTTATAAATAGGCACTATGCACGCCATTTTGTTCAATGAATGATTTAATTTCATTGTATTTGTTTGAATACCCCCCGGGCTACGATTGTGGCGCCATCTAGTCTAACCGGGTTTTAGCAGTTACGGCTTATTTCCGAGCTAAGATTGCCGTAAAGCAGTAGTGAGTTCTCTTGTTTCATTCGTCCATCATAATACACCGATATCCTAATGTATCAGGGGCTATCAGCTTTAGTCCCCAAATAAATTTCCACAAGACGATTTGTCAAGAGTGAATAGGTATTTTCTGGGTAAGCGTGTTCTATCCTAGACCCTGTCTTTGCTTTCCCAAACCGTCATATAAAAGTACGTTATTGCTTGTGCTGAAAAAACGAAGCATAAACAAGGTAATTTTTATTAAATAAATAAAAAAAACTACATATTAATAAATGAACTGCTAATTATAAAATAATTGGCTGGACGAAGCGGAAAAAAGTTTTTGTAAATAAGATTTTCATCTCCATTTTTGTTGGTAGCAAAAAATTACAGATAAATTATAATGCTATTTAAAAGGTTATATGTAGCATTTAATTAATTGCCGTTTTTGCTACCAACACACACTCGACTCAATTATTTATACAAACATGTTCTCTTATTTGTAATAGTTCATTTTTTTTTTCTGTATGTAGACCTGTAAGCTTTGTCATAGACAATTGTTATTGTTTTTTTAGTTTGTCTAAGTAGAATTTTAAATATTGTCCATAGACTCATAAATCATGTATTGAAAGGTGTATCATAAGCCGTCATAACATCCTAGACTATTTAAAAATCTAGACAATATTTACCATTTAGTATTTTAATTGTTGTAGACAATTAGTGTGAAGTACTGTGAAGTAAGCTATTTGTGGCACGTTTTAACAATTCGACGAACATCTACTACTTCATACTAGTCAAAATTACATTTTGATGATACTTCAACTGGTGACTTTTTTGAACGCTATTGTCGGCTATACACGACATAAATACGATTAGTGAAACCTATATATATCCTATATATAACTGAAGTTTCAAATGTAATTTCCTTCCATGTCGGGCGTTCAAAAAGGTTTATATTTAAAAGGAAGTACGAGATCTATTTATAATCGAATTTTTGTTACCACTGTGTAGTTAATTATTTATTTATTTGAAATTTTAATATTGGAAATAAATACCAGTATTATTATAGTATTGTTTCATTTTATCTGATAGATCAAGATGCAATAGAAAACACCTAATGTGGCAATCTGGCGACTTAAAGTTTTAATCCAGTGTTTAAGCTATCTCCGTTCCAAATTTCATTCAAATCCGTGCAGCCGTTGAAGCGTAAAGGAGTAACAAACATACTAACACACAAACTTACGCATTTATAATATTAGTGCTATTTTTCAATATTGTATTTGCTTAAATGTCCTTCATTTCATAATGATATTGGCCTTCATATAACAACCAAAGGTAAAATATAGTAATATAGTTGGGTTGTTCAAATTGCGACTTGCTATGCTCTGTTTGTTTAGGTAATTAACTAAATGTAAACAAACCCACGTGACTCGGCTAACCAGCCAATCAAGATATACCATAGATAACAAAAGAGGTATTAAATTGGCTGGATTCGCTGGGTCATGTGGGAGTATAGCTAACGTGCTGATTTATTAAATTAAAGCTAAATTTAAATCAGTTAAAAGTTTAATGGCCGAATTCAGAAAGGCCACTCATATTGAGCTTTAATTAAAGTGACGTTGACAACTAGGGACATTTAACTCTTAGGCAGCCATTACACGCTCAATCTAGATCGAGATCCGTGATCTTAATCCAGATTGCCTGTGTAAGGTGTTGGATTGAGGGATCGCGACATAGGATCACAAAATTGCGATCCGCGACCTTGGTCCAGATCACGATCTATATTGAGCGTGTAATGGCTGCCTTAGAGTATACAATAATAATAGAGTAAACGTTGAAACCGTCAAGCCATGCCGCCTAAAACGTTAACTACGGGCCACACGAATTAGTACAAAACACATGCGCATTTGTTTGACCTGTGAGGTTATGATACTAAATAATATTGGCAATTTAGTGTTTATTTGTGACAACATTATTATTATAATCTTATTAATTTGGTCATACTGTCACTGGCTGACGTAAGGCGAAGAACCATATTTAAAATCGACGGTCTAATATAATACAGCCATATCGTCTTTTCATTAGGGCACTCATGTTTGCGGGAGCAGCGTAGCATTACAATCGTACGTTCAATTAATTTACAGCATATCTTTTACTTCTATATGCTTAAATGGCGTTTCTGAATTCGGCCATTAGAAAATAAATTTGGCTGTTTTGTCAAATAAACAAACTTTTGCTTGAAACCCAGCAATTTTTGGGCAAGTTATTGCTTCAAGTTGGGTTATCCCCAAAGTTTGAACTCACTTATTGTTCCAGTAGTGATGTATGTAATCTTTTTGGGAATAGTCCAAATTGCCAAAAACTATCCCGTTTACAAGCCTTTAGATTGTTTCAACATACTTAAAGACCGATATCGTAAGTATAATTTTTTCTAGTAACCATAGATCCAATCGTGTCACAATTTGAGTTTTTGGTTAGTAGCCATTGTCGGATTAAGTCAGCGCGGGGCCCGTAGCAAATTCTATTAAGAGGGGATGGAGGAGTTTGCTTTAGAAATTATCTTTGTATATTTTGATACAGACATATTTCCGCTGGTCTCTTGCATCTTAATTTAAAAAAAATCACGTACCTGTATAAACTGAAGAAAAAAAACGCTTAAGCAAGCGTGAGTGGTCGGGTTCCGTAGCGTTTGCTTCTCTTCCTACGTGGCTAATCTGGTACTGTAAGTGTTAATAGCGACCTATCTACTTATTGAACGAATAATCATTGCAATGAAGTAGCATACTATAGGTATTGTTTTTTTTTTTCAAGTTATAAAATGAACAGATTATATTAATATAGGATGCAATTTTTTTTTAATTGATGATATTTATTTTTTATTATTTTTCTTATTGCAGAAAACATCGAGTTACTTGTGAAAAATCGAAGTGTCACAGCTTGGGACTTAGATTAAATACTTGTTACATATTATTAAACTTTTATGTATTTAAAGTTTATAACCACGAATATAGTGACTAACGTGTAAGTTGGATAGTTGTAACGTAGGTCATTTAGGTGGATATTCCCGAATCTGCCGATTCCTGTGGATTATAATAAGGATGTTTCCTGGGTAAAAAAAACTATAATTCAAATTAGTCCGTCACTTAGATTATCAAAAAATATTGAACACGTATTTTTTGCTTTATCAAATCAATCAAAATTGATAAAGATAACGCGCATCAAATTTCGGGAGTCGGGGCTCATGACGTCACTTAACGTGTGCAAAGTCGTGACGTCACGCGGAACTTCAACGCACTATCTTCGTAATTTTTTGTTTAATTGCCAAAGGAAAAATTACGTTTTGCAATCGTTTTTAATAATGTAAATGACACAGACAGACACCTCAATTTAATTTATTTGTACAGTTGATAATTAGGAATATTAAATAAAACTTCAAAATCCTTAAGAATTATTTCTATCTCAAGGAAATTTATTAAATTAAAATAAACATCATAATCTTATATAAAACCATTTCCGAGATAATACAAAAAAAATATAGGCCGATGATCGCTAATTGGGCTAATGCAGACAGTCCAGGGTTATTTTTTAGCTATAGTGCAAAAAACATAGTGGTCTGTCACTCGGCGTGGCGGGTGAGAGGTTATGCCCTATGTCTGCTCTGTTCGGAGCGTTACCTCACCATAATCGCGCTGAGGTAATAACCGGCAGCCTTGTTACCGTCGCGCGTTCATAGCTGATTGTAGGTCGATTCACAAAATCTGACACAAATGAATTGAACAAGAGAATGAAATTATCTAAAGTCTGTTCGCTGAGTTGACAAAAAAATATAAAAAATCAGGGCATCTTAACTCATTACAAATAGTAATAGTAAGCGACATCTGATTCTTCCTCCGACTCTGAGACTTCGTAATGGTCGTCGTCCAATGATATGCCAGCAATGAGACATATACAGGCTATTCAATAATAATACTATGAAAAAAATATAGCTTTCACCTTTAATTTTTTATTATCATCGGTAAAAATAATTAGCGGGCCGCTCTTTGTAATGAGTTAAGAAACCCTGATTTTCGTTTTTTTATCAACTCTCGGCGAACAGACTTTAGGTGACATTAGTTTCATTAATTCCATTCGTGCCAGCTGTTGTGAATCGACCTATACTCACTATGTTTTTTACACTATGGCATAGGTCATAGTTTTATTTGACGCGTTTCTGCTGTCGCTGCCGATAGATGTCGTTGACGGGCGGCGCCACGCTCAAGTCGTCGTCGTCCGAATCCTCACCAGCTTTTCTTCTGCGAGCCTGTAAATTGAAATTGGAAATTTAAGAGGATTTTGTACCAAATGAAAAGCACTTTCCATAGTAAAAGATAAATTATTTCCGCCCCACCAAATGTTAACCGATTTTGTTTTTTTTTCGATTTTTAGGGTTCCGTACCTCAAAAGGAAAAAAGGAACCCTAATAGGATAACTTCTTTGTCCGTCTGTCTGTCTGTGCGTCAAGACGTTTTTCTCAAGAACGCGTGGAGGTATCAAGTTGAAATTAATATCAACTACTCAGGTCTGCAATCTCCTGGAGCTGTGAAAAAATCCTTTTTTTTTGCCATATTATCAACCAGAACAATATCTAGGTTTAAAGGTATAGTTTTGATTGGTTTAATAAATTCTAAAACAATGTGATAACTTCTTATTTATATTTACTATAAAAAATCTAAAAACTATAAACCTTGATTTTCACATACCCGATTGAACCATTGCCATTGTTAAAAATTGTTTTTTAACGACATTAACATTTTCATTTTTTTCTCTTTATGTTCGTCCTTGTCTTTAGTCAAGTTAGAAAAAGACGCACTGAGCGACAAACAACTCGTGGTCATGATGTCCTAGCCTCCCCTGCTTAGCAAAGATTGGTCTCTGGGACCACCACAAGGACGAAACCAAGGGGGAGCCGAGGCCATACCCCATCCAGAGCTAGATTTACGCAGTAATAAAAATCAGTATGTCGAAATACGGCTTGTCGTGGTTCCTCGTATATTGGAGATTTCTGACTCCCCCCTCTGACCTGAAGCCTGGACCCGCCCTTGGCCCACCAGTGGACAGAACAGGCTAGATAAATATAAGTATGAATTGCTCATGATACCTTATTAGCGACGGTGGTGATCCCTTCGTCGTCAACGATCCAGTGCACGGAGCGAGCTAAGTCGAACAGTTTCGTGTCGCAGCCATTCTCTTGAGTAGGGGCGGGCGCTGTTGACACAATATTTATAGTTTTAACAAAATACCTGTTATCGAAATCGAGTAAATTCTTAATACCTCTGGGACTAAAGTCCAATGATTCGAGGTTGACGTTGGCAAAATTTCGATTATGTGCGGTTGGGTTCTGTTTATGATATTTTTAAGATTTCTAATAAAATTTTGTCAATAATAACGGATTTGTAACCGGTGAATGCGTCTTCTTCCTTTTGATCAATTGCAGGAAATAAATCGTTGATAGCCAAACGATGAATTTCGTTTATGAATATATGTATGTTTCTGATGTAGCCTTCATACAAGACACGGTTGTAGCAAATGTAGACAATGATAATTTGTTCATATTCACTTCGGGTCTGAACATAGAAATATAGCCCTACAACATACAACCAAAACAGCTGTTTTGGGTCTGAATGAATTTAAATTTAAGAAATCGGTTATGTATGTGTCAAAGTCAAATTTATGACAGTTCTTTTTTTCCCGTGGAAACGGCAAAGAAAAATCTATTCTGCCATGCAAATGGGAAAATTGCGTAAGTTATTTTATTTTATTGTATTTCATAGAATAATGAAAATTTAATATACTGACATGTTTAACAGGCAAAACCTTTTGATTGCTATTTTAATTTTCACGTTAAAAAAAAAAATGTTACTGTTGTCAACACTGGTGCGTTGTCGATACTCACGCTTATCCGGCAGCGAGATCCGGTTGAAGAGCTGCATGAGGCGGTCGACGGTGACGAAGGGGCCGCGGAACGACGCGGGCGGCGGCATCAGCGTGCACAGCTGCGCCGCCGCCGGCGGCAGCGGGAACGCGCCGCCTGCGCCGCGACAGTACACAAGAGTTAACATTACACAAGAGTCAACATTACACGCGAGTTAACAACACGCGAATCAAGATTACACGCGAGTTAACATTACACGCGAGTTAACATTACACGCGAGTCAAGATTACACGCGAGATAACATTACACGCGAGTTAACATTACACGTGAGTCAAGATTACACGCGAGTTAACAACACGCGAATCAAGATTACACACGAGTTAACATTACACGCGAGTTAACATTACACGAGAGTTAACATTACACGCGAGTCAAGATTACACGCGAGTTAACATTACACGCGAGTTAACATTACACGCGAGTTAACATTACACGCGAGTCAAGATTACACGCGAATTAACATTACACGCGAGTTAATATTACACACGGTAGCTTCTAACTTCTTCTCTTCCTGTTCTTCTGGAAGCTTCAGACATGTAAAAGAGCCCATGTGGCCTACTTGCAAAATAAATATTTTCATTTTCATTTTCACGACTTAACATTACACACGAGTTACGACGTACGAGAGTAACGACGTCGCGGTTAGCCTAGTTGGGAGTGACCCTGCCTCCGAAGCTAGCGGTCCCGGGTTCGATCCCCGGTAAGGGCAAATATTTGTGTGATGAGCACGAATATTTATTCCTGAGTCTTGGATGTTTCCTATATATTTAAGTATTTATTTCTCTATATAAGTATATATATCGTCGTCTAGTATCCAGTAGGACTAGATCGATTTGTGTAAAGATTGTCCCATGATTTATTATTATTTATTATTATTATTATTATTAGTTAACATTCAAGCACTTGTAAACGGGCCAGTTTTTGAGCAATTTGGATTATTCCAAAAAAAAAAAACCGTTATCATTACTGGAAGCAAAAATTTAAATTGTAAGCTTTCAGGGATAAGCCGAATTGCAGCAATAAATTGCTCGTTTACAAGCACCTTTACACAAGAGTTTTTTATAACGGCGCACTTCATATCATGCATGCATGAAATGTTAGTATAATCTCAAACAAAAAAACGTTTATTTAGCAAGTTGGCCACCAGTGGGCTCTTTTAGTGGTCATGGGTTGAATCTCAAACAACAAACTGAGCAGTAATCTTTTCAAGTCATACATTGTTTTTACATCATTTGAAAATTTTAATGAACACATCACAAAGTAATAAAGCAATAAATGAATACTTGAAAAACACACGGCTTTACTCACGATTTATTGCCGTTTGATTTTCAAGTATTCATAATGTCTCACGAAAGTTTTATTTTGACTAAAGCAATAAATGATAATTATTCAGACTAATTAAGATGAAGGGGGGGTCCTCCCCCACCCCTGCCGGCACTCGCGCCGTACTCGTATCTCAGCCGTCTCCCTCAACCATGTTTTAGGGAAGGTGGCTTTATAGAAGCTTATCATATACCATTTAATACGTCTTCATTATGGCTAGGCGGTAGAGTCGCCTCTCGGTCAAGACGAATTCGGGTCGGTCGAAAGACCCTCCTAACTTACCAGATATAGGGTGTTCCCCGGGCAGCGGGTTCGACTTAGGTTTGTACGGTATCATCTGGTTGGTGTCCGGCCGCGCGATATCCTTGTTTGGGTCGTTATCTCTGCGAGTACAAAATAGCATTATTATAAGTCCACTGTTGGAGTTCGCACGACGGGGTACCTAGCTCAAATAATAATAATCTTTTCGATGAGGGAAAACATCGTGAAGAAACCTGCATACTCTAAGCATGGCAGAAAAAAACAAAGACAATCAAAGTTAAAATAAAAATAAAATGTGTGTGCATAAGACCACGGTAAAAGTTAATACCTACAAAAACAAAGCACCCACGCACTCACTCACTCACACTCATAGCCATAGCCTTCAGAAAGAGCGCAATGACGACTAGATCTGAGTATACCCGATTCAGCGTCACCGATCCGAGCGTAACGGTTCAGTTTCGTTTACCCTTCAGAAAACGCTCAAACGCGCCTAAAGTTTTCCCTTCAAAAACATATATGATGGCATTATTTACATCAGGAAGGATATAAATAATCTTCAGACCGAAGAAAGGACATCCATCCTCTCACAGAACTTCAAGCAGTCATCAGACACCACCCTCCATCTACAAGCAAACACATCACAGTCGGGGGCAGACTCCAGAAGCGTATTATTATCAGCGTCGAAGGTAGGGCCAGGGGGGGGGGGGTGTTGTTCCTTTACATTTCCCCCCGCACGTCCGTCGCTACCCAAGGCGCGGTGCAGCGCCTATCACCGCGCCAGCTACAGTCTTAAAATAAAAACCTCCAGCACAGACAGGGTCTTTATATGATCAAAATGTCGAAAATTGTTTTGCATAATATTGTTTGGTCGAAAAAAAAAAAAAAAAAAATGCTCCCGCCTTAGCCTTCTGGACCTTATCTTTCCGAGTCACTTCTGATCCAATCCATTTTGCTCTCTCACTGCTAGTTACTATTATGGATTTAGCCTTTTAGTAATTAAAATTTTGGACTCTATAATTATAGACCAAAACAGCTTTAGGACAAAAAATATGTATGCAAAAAAATCTTTATGCTAAAAAAGAAGTATGCCATTAAATATTATAACAAACATTTTAGCGCATTAAATTATAGACCATGCGAAGGACATCTATCCTAAAGACACCGATTAGGCTAACTTTTACTAGCAAATAAAGCGGCCGTACTTGCGGGGCGCGGAGGGTTTATATACAGCGCTGCGATTGGTGCGTTCTAATGCTATTGGATATAGTCTGTGCCCTACAGACACTGGGTAAAAAAAAGCTGAAACATCACTCACTTTTGTCCCAATATAACGGCTGCTAATTCAGGAGATATGCCAGCCAGGGGGCCGCCGAGGGCCCACGACTTGTTCGACATGGAGGCCACCTGCAAACAGAACGATTTCAATAAAATATACGAAACGTAAAGTAGTTTTAACCGATTAAAATTTTTGACTGTATATAAAGAACTAAAGGCGAGGGGCCCCTTGTCACCCCTTTAGGGATGGAATTGAAAAAAATCCCTCCTTAGTGCACTAGAGGTACTCGAGGAATGTCTCCTGCAAATTTCAAACCTCTAGGACCACCCGTTTAGGCTGTGCGTTGTCTAAGTGAGTCACTGTACTATTTTATATGTATTGAAGATTCGGAATGACTCAGTAAATTATAACCTACTGTTTCCGTAAATCAAGTGTTAAATTGTTTAGTAAGAGCATGGTCACTCTACATTTACTTATCACATGAATACTTAGGTCAAGTATCGCTCGATACTGCTATTGTACGGTGACCATAATTTGTAATCAAACTTTTCATAAAATAAAAATGTTTTACGTAAATATGGCGGTAATATCCGTAATAATTTGCTGAGTTGTGCGAGAGCGTTTTCACATTATCCGATACGATATCGGTGTCGGACGCCGATACGATATCGGATCCGACACCGATATCTTGGCGGTGGATATCGGACGGTAATGCTTGTATGTGTGTTATATGTATAAACTTTCTCTGGTGCGTGTGACTGTGCCGTCGGTGGCCAAACCGGAACTATATTATCGGACATATGTGAAGTCACAACACGATATCGGATAACGACTATCGGATTTCAGCATCCGACGCCGATATCGTATCGGATATTGTGCAAACGCTCTAAGGTTGGTACCGTTAGATTGTCAGCGTTCGCATCTATAAACAAGGAGTCGATGTACTTACTTCAGTGTATCCAATAGACTTGAGCTCGGCAATGCTGCACGGGTATAGATCCAGAAACTTATACCGGTCCACCAGTTGTGCTGTCTCCTTGCCTTCGAACTCCTTGATCTGTAAAAAAAATTGAATCAAATTTACTAGTTTTTTCGCCGAGAGTTGATAAAAAAAGGGCTTCTGAACTCATTACAAATAGCGGTCCGCTAATAATTTTTACTGATGATAATAAAAAATTAAAGGGAAAAACTATATGTTGTTCATAGAATATTATTATTGAATAAAATAGCCATTAGCCATTGCTGGCATATCATTGGACGACGACCATGACGAAGTCTCAGAGTCGGTGACGTTTATTATGAAACGTTTAATTGCTTCGTCTAAAACAACACACGAACACTCGAAGCGTATTCCAGAACGGAATGGAAATATGGACGCCGCGTGCGCGCGCTCGCCCGACGCGGCACCGCGTTTGACAACAACTGCGTCCCTCGTACCACGAAACTCTGTGCGCGCGGCGATAAGCGACGCCCGCCATACAGTTTGCGATAGGTAAGCGACAGTCGCTATTTCGAGACGATATCATAATATTTATCAACTCTCGGCGAACAGAGTTATGTGTATGTGATATAAGTCCTTGTAAAGAGTGAGATAATCTCACCACTACCCATAGATTGCCTTCAAACTTTCTCCCAACGTTAAGACGCTGACAAGAGCCAATGACCTTGAGTGATCGGTCACTGTCTGTTTGCACCGGAGTGAGAGAGAAACACTGTGCGGTTTTTTGTATGGGGAAAATAAAAAGTGGATGAATTATATAACTAAACACACTACACGTTAAATATAAATAAATAGGATTTCGGACGTAACTTCACGATTTTTTCTATCGTATCGATTACATCAAATCTAGTTTTAGAAATAGTAATCTTTTCAATAATATAATAAATATGAACGTATATTTTTTTCGCTTTGACAAATCAAATAGTTTATGTTGAAAAAGTGTATAAGTAAAGCCGATTTAGGTCTTGTCAGCGCCTTAAACCCACCTATTACCAACTCATTGTATACCTTACCTTCTCTAGCACAGCCTGCCGTCTCTTCTCCACCTTCACAATACTGACTAAGTCCCCGATATTGGACTCAAACTCCAGGAACCTGTTCCAGATGTCCACGGAGCTCTCTGGCTTGAGACTCCCTGAAGAAAGGACTCGCTCGAAGAGTACTCTTGTGTTGTTATCCTCTGAAAATTTATATTATGACAATAATATTTATTTTGCAAGTAGGCCACATGGGCTCTTTTACATGGCTGAGTCTACCAGCGCTTCGAAAGGTGACATCTGCTGAGAAGAAACGCCGCAAGAAACTCGGCAGTGTCTTTTTTCTACTTTAATTTAAACTAACCTAAAAGTGCAACAAACAAACCTCATTGGAACAAATTAATTATAAATAAGTTATAAGGGAGCTGTATAGTGTCCACATCTGGACCATTTAATTAAAGTATCTTGGCCGAATTTAGTACGGCCACTCAAATTAAGCTGTAATTAAAGTGACGTTTCAGTGACGTTTCTGTATAGGTTGACAACTAGTTGACGGACATTTAACAATTTAATCTGTAATCAAATGCTTAAGTGGCGTTTCTGAATTCATTTTGATATACAAACAATTTCAGTTGAAACACCATTTGGCGGGTTCGATTCCCGGTTTAGACAGGCGATTATTCAGGAAATTGTTTTAAATTGTTTTTAAAATTAATCGAACGTGGCCACAAGTAGTCTTGTGGCTCTGCCCACCCCATTAGGGATTTCAGGCGTGATAATATGTATGTATGTTAAAATCAAATAAAGGATTCTTTCAGTAAAATGATCTATCTACAATATTTAAGATACTTTCCCTCCATGTGGCATAGCTGTGAGGTGCCCTCTATATGTGTGCTTACCGTTAAGATGCGACAGATAGTCGATATAGCATAGCACATACTCCGGTATATGTGAAAACTTCTTGAGTCCCAACTCGAAAATACGGAAAGCGATGTTCTTGTCTTTCGAGCAGTAGTATTCCATCAGTGCTGCCGCAACAAACACGTGGTAGTGAGATCTGAAATAGTAGATTGTTAACCAAGGGATGAAAGGAAACCATTGCAGGTGAGATTTTTTGGCGCTCGAACGAAGTTCCGCGACGTCCCGAGAAGCGTGTACTTTTCTCTTTTACGTATAACGCCTGTCTGTCTAATCGCCGAGAGTTGATAAATATTATAATACCGTCTTGCAATAGCGATTGTCGCTTACCTATCGCAAACTATATGACGGGCGTCGCTTATCGCCGCGCGCACTGAGTTTCGCGGTAAGAGGCACGCAGTTGTTGTCAAGCGCGGCGCCGCGCCGGGCGGGCAAGCGCCATATATTGCCAGTCCTTTCTGGAATACGCTTCGATTGTGTCTGGGTATTCGTGTGATGTTCTAGATGAAGCAATTGAACGTTTCATAATAAACGTCACCGACTCTGATTCTTCCTCCGAGTCTGAGACTTCGTGGTCGTCGTCCGATGATATGCCAGCAATGGGACATATACATACAAGCTATTCAATAATTATATTCTATGCAAAAAAATATAGTTTTTCCCTTTAATTTTTTATTACCAATTATTAGCGGGCCGCTATTTGTAATGAGTTAAGAAGCCCTGTTTTTTTTTATCAACTCTCGGCGAACAGACTTTAAAGTAAGCGACACAAAACAGAAGAAGTAAGAAACAAGCAGACAGGTATGCGTTCAAGTACGCCAATAACGAAGTACTCCGAATCGGAGTACCGGAGTATCGGAGTCTCAGATGATATTTACGCTTACCTGGAGTCCTCCCGGGCCCGTTTGAACACGGTGCGGGCTGATTTGATGCCCTCGGCTCGGCGCGCGAACTTCATGTACTGTACGTACGCGAGCGTTGGATCAATGTCTTCCATATCCAAATAGCGGGTGTACACTTGATGCACCTGTATGGGTAAACATATTGTTATAGTTCACAAAAACTAAGTACAGATGTAGTGAATAATCCTTTCCCATCGTATTTTCTCGGAAATGTTCGTATTTGTCATGCTACTTCAGTCATCAAGACAGCGTAGGGGAAGTTCGCATCGCGAGAATAATAATCGATATAGAGTGGTTAATACCTAAGTTAAGTTACATTACATTATCTATATAATTTGATTGTGGTGGTTATAACTATCAGAGTGATATACTTCAAAGTCGTTGTTTGACATTTGTCACTGACAAATAAAGTACCCTATTTATTGGATACTGTTTCGGCCTACGTCGCTGCACTGCGCACCTGCGCGGGTGTGTGAAGCATTGCAGCAAGAAAGTCATCAGGCGTTGTTTATTTTGTATGAGGTTTCCTGTCAAAACTTCACTTGTCATAAAATCGCCAGTTGAAGATCATTAAAATTTATTAAAGTCGTATATAGAGTTTTAATTAAAGCTCCATTGTGTCCGCTAAGACATAAATTGGTGGCCCATGAGGGGAACTACCACGAAATACATAAATAAAAAAGAAGTAGCCAAAACTATACGCAAAAAAAGTGTGATCGGACTTCGGCTACTTTGGCGCGAATGCAGTAAATGCCTGAAGGCTGGATCCACTGGAGCGACTGAAGCCTAAGTAAACCCTATCTGGACTTCGTCAATGCATCGGGACGTGGTATATCTAAAATATCATCTCGCGCGGCGCAGTCACCAAAGATAAGTGCTCATCCTTTGTCCTCCAAAACCAAATTACCCACCTACCTAAATATTCATAATTCTTACATTTTTTGATCAAAAGCGACTAATACTTAAATAGTCATCCAAATACAGCAAATATAACGTTAAGTACGCACAATAATAACCGTACTTACTAAATTAATACTGTAAATTTCATCCAAATGTCAAGTATTTACCTACCTACTTTTTAAATTCGTAAATATAAAATTATTTTTTTGATTTCTTAATCAAATGGTGGCCCATATTAGAACAAGATTTAACTATATTTAGATTTTATTTTCCTCGATTTTATTTTATTCGATCGAATTCAAGTTTTAACTTTTTGTATATAAGAATTTAACCTATAGAACTAAATTATATAACTGAGAGCAATTGAACTTCTTTCTTGCGTTCCAAACACGCGTATTAATCATTAAGTTGTATTAACATTATTTCGCCGATAATTCCAGGATCGCGCCACGCCGCCGGCCGACCTAAGTACCTAGCCTGTTACGCAACTTGTTTTCAAAGCAGCCGGCGTAGCTGTGCAGTGTGAATTCGCAGCCGGCCTACCTGAGTGCAACCTGATAAGGAGCGTGAGCATTTTTAAAATTATATTGTTGATACGTTATTCTTATTTAAAATTTTAATACCGTAATCAATATGTCAAAATTGACTGATAAATCAAACTTAACTCCTGCTGAGCAGTTGAGTCAGTTAGTAACGTCAAGAATTTCAATCAAAGGACAAATTACAAAATTCAAAAATTATTTAAGTACGTTGAACGCGCCGCAAATTTCAAATATCGCCCTTACTGAACTAAGAATTAAACTTGGGAAATTTGAGGCTTTATCAGTCAAGTTTGATGATCTGCAAAATGACATAGAGGTTTTAAATCCGGAAAATTTGTCTGCTGAGCTTGATGAGCGTGAAGCGATTGAGCAAAATCTAATAGCAAGTATAGCTATAGCTAAAACTTTAATCGACCAATGCGATACCGTCGAAATTCAACGGCGCAAATCAATTTTTGTCGAAGCTCAATGCAATCAGGATCATCAGGATCTAGGCTTTAAATTGCCACAAATACAAATATCTAAATTTGATGGTTCGTTCTTTCGCTGGCTTGACTTTCACGATACGTTTGAAAATCTGATTCACAATAATAACCGCATCCAACCAATTCATAAATTTCACTATCTGATTTCATATCTTGAAGGCGACGCCGCCAGAATTATTTCCAATTTCGAAGTGTCTTCGTCTAATTACGCGGAGGCCTGGAAGCTTCTCGGTGAACGATATGGCAACAAAAGGTTACTTATTAACCATCATCTCAGTGCGTTGTACAACGTCAACGCGTTCACACGGGAATCCGAAAGGTCTCTGCGATTTATGGTCGACCACGTGAATAAAAACCTGCGTGCCTTAGCAAGTCTGGGTCAACCAACAGACAAATGGGATATATTATTGATATTCATGTTAACATCGAAATTAGATAGTGTTACCTTAACAAAATGGGAAGAATTCCGAAATACGCTCGATGACGTCCCGACGTTGAAAGAATTTAATAATTTTTTAATTGACCGTGCCGATGTTCTTGAGGCTTTGAATAGAAATAAATATAACAATGGTCCCTCAAAATTGATACCTTTCACAGCTCGGCCAACGACATCGACGTTTAATAATAATAATTATAACAACAATAATAGTCAAAATAAACATGAAAAAACAAATTACACAAAATCTTTTGCCAGCGTTAATCACAACACAAATAGTCAGACCAACAAACCGTCATTATATCAATGCATTATTTGCAACGAAAATCATAAAATCTACGATTGTCAATCCTTTAAGGCTAAATCCATTCCCGAAAGAATGGCTGAAGTCAACAAATACAAATTATGCGCTAACTGTCTCCGACAAGGCCATCCCCTAAATGATTGCCGCATGGGACCTTGCCGCGAGTGCAAAAAGAGGCACAACAGCCTTCTGCATGATCCATCTACCGACGCGAGCATTGTAACACAAGCCGCGACAATAGTAAATTGTGCCAAACAAAATAATCAGGTACTGTTATCCACAGCCATGATACAGGTTACCAATCCAAACACTAAAGAAAAACAAAAGGTTCGAGCACTTCTAGATTGTGGAAGCCAGAATTCTTTCATAACCAAATCGCTTAAAGATAAACTGTCATTAAGTTCAATCCCTATTGACACTCTAAAGGTCATAGGTATTGGCAACAACTGCTCAAACAAAATTGACGAGAGTTGCATTGCACAGATTAATTCACTAAATAGTCAATTTAATGTAACATTATCACTCTTTGTGCTCAGTGAAATTACAAGTGAGATCCCTAAAGCTCATATAGATATTCAAATGCTAAAGTTACCTGTAGACATTCAACTAGCTGATCCTTGTTTTTATCAGCCAGCTTCAATTGATATTCTCATTGGGGCAGACTTGTTTTGGGATATCTTAGGTTGCGAGCAACGTTCCCTAGGTCCCAGCAGTCCTAAATTACAAAACACAAAGTTTGGTTGGTTGATCTCTGGTCCCATGAACTCAAAAGTTACTAACCAAGCTATTTATTGCAAACATGCAATTATTTCTAATACTGTACAAAAACAGGTTAATTCTAGAACTTCACAAAATGACATTGAAAATATGCTCACGAAATTTTGGGAGATTGAAGAACTTCCAGAGCAGACCAATTTAAATGAAAATGATACGGCTTGTGAAAAACATTTCTTATCTGAGACATCTCGACTACCTGACGGCCGGTTCTGTGTAACACTGCCGTTTCGGAACTCTCCAGATAAACTTGGAGATACTTATTATTTGGCCAGAAAACGATTTCTGAATTTAGAAAAAAGGTTTAAACGGAACCCAACGTTGAAAACAGAATACACTAAATTTATCCAAGAGTATGCTGATCTCGGGCATCTCTCGGAATCAGCTGTAGCTAAACCTAATCCAAGTTACTTTTTATGTCATCACGCTGTTTTACGTGAAAAAAGTGAATCCACCTCACTCCGAGTAGTATTCGACGGCTCAGCTTCCTCCTCAACAGGCATTTCTCTAAATGACATCTTGATGGTTGGTCCGAACGTACAGGATTCGCTCTTCTCCATATTGATCAGAGCAAGACAGTACAAATATCTTCTTGCTGGAGACATCGAGAAGATGTACAGAATGGTACATGTAAGCGAAGAAAATCGAGACTTGCAACTGATCTTGTGGAGAGAAGACGAGTCCCATCCCATCAAGACTTTAAGACTAAATACTCTGACTTACGGCACTGCAAGTGCGAGTTATTTAAGTACACGCTGTTTGTCACAGCTAGGTGAGGAGCAGGATGATGAGCTAATTAAGACAATTATACAAAAGGACTTTTATGTAGACGATTTGATCACAGGATCGAATTCTGAAAAAGAGCTACGGTACATACAAAAGGCAGTTTCAAAAGCGTTAAGTGCCGGATGCTTTAATTTAAGAAAATACAAAAGCAACTTACCTTCACTGTTTCAGGATACTAACATAAATACACTAGAAAAACTGACAATCAGTGAGTCCTCGAGTACTCTTGGAATGGGGTGGAATCCTTCCAGTGATACGTTAAACTTTCCCGTAAAACCTCCAAATTTAAGCGATAAAATCACTAAGAGATATATCATGTCAAACGCATTCAAAATTTTCGACCCGTTAGGGCTATTAAGTCCTTGTATTATTCAACCAAAGATGATACTACAAAAACTGTGGCAACTAAAGATTGATTGGGATCAATCCGTCCCGCAGAGCATCAAGGAAGAATGGGAGAAGTTCGCTAAAAACTTACCATGTCTTGAAAATTTGAATATCAATAGACCGGTCATTTGTGATTCACCCAAACAAATAGAAATGCATACATTCAGTGATGCTTCGCAAACTGCCCTGGGTGCATGCATTTATATTAAATCAG
This sequence comes from Tortricodes alternella, assembly GCA_947859335.1. NCBI lineage: Eukaryota > Metazoa > Arthropoda > Insecta > Lepidoptera > Tortricidae > Tortricodes > Tortricodes alternella. The sequence goes on from OX401975.1 coordinate 15,683,136, forward strand.
TAAACGCGTGTAATGATGTCACCGTTAGTTTATTATGTGCAAAGTCAAAAGTAGCACCCTTGAAGGCTACAACTATACCACGACTGGAACTGTGCGCTGCTTTGCTAGCTGCCAGGTTATCCAAGGCTGTAATGAACTCAATCAGGTACACACCGAATCGTATTGTTCATTGGTGTGACTCCACCATTGTATTAGGTTGGCTAAACAATAACCATTCAAAATTAAAAACCTTCGTAGCAAACCGCGTCACTGAGATTCTTGAAACCACCGAAGCGTCATCGTGGCGTTACGTCCCCACAGCAGATAATCCTGCTGACTTAATTTCTCGGGGTATAGATGCTAGTCGCTTGGTATCCTTGAAGTGGTGGTGGTCAGGACCTGAATTCCTAGCCAAAAATGAATCTGATTGGCCAGTCTTAAAACTAAATACTTGCGTTGATTTGCCTGAAATAAAATCAAATACCTGTTCCGTAGAGGAGCCGGTGATACAATTTACAAAATTTTCCAAATTAAGTAGACTACAAAGATCATTTGCGTATGTCAAAAGATTAATATATAATTTAAGAAACCCTCAGAACAAATTTGTTGGCAAATTAACTGTAGACGAAATAAATGAAGCATTTCATTCTCTTTGCACAATGGCACAAAAAATATCGTTTCCTGTAGAGTATGAGACACTCGCAAAGAGCAAGCCATTGAGCTCTAAATGTAGAATTTTAAATCTATCGCCATTTATGGCAAATAACTTGATAAGAGTAGGCGGCCGTATTGAGGCAGCGGAATGTACTTACGAAATTAAACATCCCATTCTTTTACATGCCTCTCATCACTTAACGAAGCTTATCTTCGAACAAACACATATCAAAAATATGCATGCAGGTCCACAATTGTTATTGGGCACAGTTAGAGAAACAGTATGGCCTATAACAGGAAGGCGTCTCGCTAGACGCATAGTTAATAACTGCGTGCGGTGTAGACGCGCTCAAGGTAAAACGCTTTGCCCCAGAATGGGTAGCCTTCCGCCACAGCGTATAAACCCTGACTATCCCTTTTTGTCTGTTGGCCTAGACTTTGCGGGCCCATTCAATATTCTAAATCGGAAAGGTCGAGGTAGCAAGATCATAAAATGCTATCTATGCCTTTTTGTATGCTTGCGCTACAAATGTATACATTTGGAAGCTGTCACTGATCTATCTAAGGATGCTTTTGTTATGACGTTGAGGCGGTTTATTTCTCGGAGAGGAAAGCCAGCAGAGATATTCTGCGATAACGGGCGTAATTTTGTCGCAGCAGCAAAAGAGATAGGTCAGTTTCTAAAATCTAGCATCGAACCTCTGTCTGATTTTGCAGATCAAGAGGGCATTAAATTCAAGTTTTCTCCTGCTTACGCTCCTCATTTTGGAGGCATTTGGGAGGCCGGAGTAAAGTCCGCAAAATATCACATAAAACGCGTAATGGGAAATAGCCATTTAACTTTGGAAGAAATTACAACGTTATTTGCTCAAGTGGAGGCTATTCTAAACAGTCGCCCCTTGTGTCCTTTGTCGTCGTCTCCTAACGACCTCCTATCCCTATCTCCTGGGCATTTCTTAATCGGGAGACCATTGACTGCGCTGCCGACACCATCACTAGAAAACCGAAGCGAAAGTGGCCTTCAACGCTATGAGCGTCTCGAAAAAATAACCCAGCACTTCTGGCAACGATGGCGGAAAGAATATATAGCAGAGCTCCAACAAAGATCAAAATGGAAAACCAGCACGGCCAAACTAAACATCGGAGACCTGGTCATTATACATGAAGAGTACGTGCCTCCACTAAGCTGGCGCCTTGGACGAGTTGCTCGTTTATTTCCAGGGCCTGATGGAGTATCAAGAGTAGCTGACGTAAAAACTACCAGAGGATGTGTGCGGCGACCCCTTGTGCGCCTCTGTCCTCTACCTACAGCAGAAGACTTAAAGGGTTGAAAGACTTCTCCTTTCAACGAGGCGGGAAGATGTTTCGGCCTACGTCGCTGCACTGCGCACCTGCGCGGGTGTGTGAAGCATTGCAGCAAGAAAGTCATCAGGCGTTGTTTATTTTGTATGAGGTTTCCTGTCAAAACTTCACTTGTCATAAAATCGCCAGTTGAAGATCATTAAAATTTATTAAAGTCGTATATAGAGTTTTAATTAAAGCTCCATTGTGTCCGCTAAGACAGATACAAACATGTCACTTATTAATACAAATAATTCATAGACACGTCGGCAGCATTCGGAAGTAGTCGTGTGTTCCGAGTTTTCACGATGGGAAAAGATAATTCACTACATCTGTAACGCGCTAAAAAGTACAAAAAACCCTCATCACCAAGTATTGGACTCGTCAAAACAAATCAAATTAGCCCAAACTCGAGGGGTTTACTAGTAGGCACTGAAGTTCCATCCACCTCCTGGCTCCATGGTCAGATCAGTTCGATGGCACCAACTTATTGTATTGTCATCCGAATTGCATACACTTGCAAAGTTTCAATCCGTTACGACAATTAGAAGTAGGTTAAAGTTGACTTCTAAGATTTTATTACATCGTTTATTAGTTAGTTAAAGTGAAGCTCGTAAAAGCGTGTTAAAAATGATCTGCAGCCCTAACATGCAAGACACAAGGATAAGTTAAACCGTCTTATCTCTAAGTGCGTCTCTCTCACACTATTGCCGACGAAAGAGATAGTCATAGAGATAAACGAGCGAGCGGCAACCTACTGCAATTAACATCTCCGAGCTTTCCGACGACGGCAAAACACACTAGGATTACATATTGGATTAAATTGTTACCTTATTATAATGCAGTCGGCTCTCCTCATAGTCGGCATGCGCAAAGTGCAGTAGCGTGGACCGCTTCAGGGGCCCGCTGGTGGCGCGCTCGTACACCGCCGCGGCCTCGTCGGAGAACAGGCGCGCCGCGTTCGAGTCCTGGACGAGACCTTTTCATTCATAATGGGCTTGCTTCTTTTAAGCTTATGGGGTAAATCTATATTCATGTTCATAGACCCAAACTGGCTTCTTGTAAATAAACAGCATTTAGGTTTTTTTATGTAATGTATATACACATATACAATACTTCTAGTCTTCCACCCTCGATAAAAGATGCACCAATGAATTTTAATAAAATGTTGAGCAGTGCGCGCGTTGCTTTGGCCGCGACCGCACTCAACCCCTGAAGAGAGCCTCCTTACGAGTTCGAAACATGTCGGACTATTTCTGACAGTAAATCGTGAGTAAAGCCGTGTGTATTTCAAGTTTTAATAAAATGTTAGTTAAATGGCTATTGACATTCAGTATTAATGAGTTTTTAGATAATAATTTAAGATCGTTTTAGTATTACCTAAGTTTAGCTTTTGCACAGAAAGGGCCGTAAAACATGATATTTGCATGCCGTTGTACGACAGCTGAAAAAGGTGGATGTGAGGATGCGGTCGAAGGTGTGGCGGGTCACTTGTCAACGTATAATTATCAAGATGTTTATAATTTCGTATCTGCTTTTCTGTTTATAGTATGTCTGTCGATATGTGTTTGTGTGTGTGTGTGCGCACGCACCCCTTTCTCGGTGAGCAGCTTGGCGGAGTGGTCGAGGAACTGCGCGGCCTGGTGCCACACGTCGGGGTGGTGCGCCAGGCACAGCAGGCACTGCTCGATGGCGAACATCACGCGCCGCGCCACCAGGGCAGTGTCTTCTGACCGGAGCGGGTTCGAACGCTCCCACGATATGTACTTCTTCCACAGATCCACCTGTTCATTGGGAATATGAAATAATGAAAATGAAAATCTTTTAGGCCACATGGGCTCTTTCGCATGTCTGAAGCTACCAGCGCTTCGAAAGGTGACATCTGCTCAGACGAAACGCCGCAAGAAACTCAGCAGTAAATCTTTTTTCAACTTTGACATTAGTGTTTTATCTAAAAACTAACACAAAAGTGCAAGAAACAAACCTAATGGGTACAAATGAATTCTAATAAATAACTAATAGGGAGATGTATAGTCTCCGCGTCTGGACACATACATATTTGTGTATTGATTGCACGGACCGTATATCCTAACTTTTACTAGCAAATAAAGCTGTCAAACAGGCGGGGCGCGGAGGGATTTTAGAGCGCTATGATTGGTGCGTTTAAAGATATGCTATGCCCTTCCGCTCATAGTTTTTTTTTGACTTTAAGATACATTAACGCAGACAAAGTTGCATATAAAATTGAAGTGTCTGTTTCTAATGTCAAAATACCAGCTTTTTACTAAATACATATGAAAATATAACCGGTGCTTAAAACAAAAAGAAAATGTAGAAATGTTTTTCCGTTTCTGTCTGTTTTTTGGCTAATCTTCGAAACAGCTGAGCCTATTTTGACGGGATTTTCACTGGCAGATAGCTGATATAAGGAGTACTTTTATTTTAGAAACAGAATTAGGGCTCCGCGCAAACAAAATCTGAAATACGCGAGTGACAGCCGGTGACACGTTTAGGTTCAGAAATGTCCTCTCCTATTCCCGAAAATCAAGGACCCTGAGGGCTGATTTTGTTGCTTGGACTATATCCGCATGTAGGATATCAAGTATAGTTTTGGCCTGTATGAAGAAAACGTACAATTAAGCAGTAGTTTTCGTTAACTTTTGGTCACAGGAGGGACAATTTTTGTTCCTAGAAGTGTGTATTACCCAGCCGGTATTTCATATTTGTATCTATGCTCATATTACCTGTTTCATCTCCTCACGGTCCACGGTAGGCGGGGTGGCCGGCATATTCCTGTTCAACCCGCGGGTCACAGTCTCCAGCTCCTTGGCGACCCGGCGAGCGTTCATGTACTCACGGGAGCGCTCCATCGCCATACGCTCCGCTAAAAGTTGTCGCGTTATCTCAAGGCGATTGGTAATTGAATTTATCTACACCCATATCATAAAACCTCCATAATGTATTCACACACCGTAGGAAATTACCAGCATTATTACAACCAATTTTACTATGAGAACATTCTTGTCTGTGATAGTAGGTGAAATCTGTACTGTAATCTTATTACAGTAGCAATTTTTGTAACGTTATGAGTTTAAAATTTGGTACAGCTATCAAAACTCAAGTGGGTCTCTTTTCTAGTATCCATAGATATTAAAACAGTTATCGGTACGAAACATCAATTCTGTATGTTTTTTTCCAGTCACCACCACCAGTCGCCATTCAAGAACTCTTTGGCCCCACCAGCCATCTGTTCTACGAGCAATTTAAGGTGTACTTACCGATAATTGTGTTGATGCTCTGTTCGAAAGCTATGTAGTCCTTCCATAGAGTTTCTATACCGATTATCGGAGTTATAACAGCTCTTTGGTATACCTAAAACAAATCATAGATTTTATTCGCCCGTTGTAAAAAGAGCGCTGACTGCCATACATTTTACAACGGGCTAAGTATACAAGGCCATAAAAAGAGATTCATCATTTTTACCCGACTTCGCGATGCAAAGGAGGGTAATGTGTTTATTAAAAATCAATAATGGAAGTGTTCCCGAGGTTCGGCTAGGGAGGCTGTAGGTACGAGGTTAGAATCTCGCACCTCTGAGATTATCTGTGATAGTATAAATTCAAATTGACATTTGCCACGAGATTTTAACTAGTAACATGCACGCGGATCATTTGTCGCTCAGTGCGTCCCTGTCAAACTATGAATATACGAAAAGGACGCACTGAGCGACAAACAAGTCGCGGGCAGGTTTTGCTAGACGTGCTCTGTACATCTCCGATGGATTTTAAGCATGTGTGTAAAGTCCCCAATGCGCATTAAGCCGCTTAGGGACTACTGCCTACTACAGTCCCTCTCATAATAAAGCCTCTGCCCAACAGTGGAACGTATATCGGCTGATCTTAACTTACCTTCCTGACGGCCGATATTTTCTGGTTCTCCGCGTAAGACCCGACAGCGTCCACGCTTTTCAAAAACGTCACATAATCATTCCAAATGGGGTACGCGTGGATGTCCAGACCAATCTTTTCGAGGGCGAAATCGTACGCCTGGGCCATTTTCTCCCTGCAAATATATATCAAATTAGACTACGATGCTTCGAGTTGCGGTTATGGCGGCCGTCTGCGACAGATTCTCAGACAAGGTTCCTGAAAAAATCTATTTAGTCTGTCATTTACATTATCAAAAACGATTGAAAACGTATTTTTCCGTCAGAACGTGAATCTGACACCATCGCACGTTCAGTCGCATGGCAACCATGGTCCTGGACTAAGTGGCACTATTATCATTAAGTATCTAGTACAATTCCACAACCTGTGAGACAGCACCACCGACCCCACCGTCCACAGTGATATGTCTTTTGCGTGTATGTCGTAAGAACTAAGACATCAGCAATAGGGTGTTTTTAAGCCATGGCGCTGGCGTTTGACAACCTTCTATGAGACTTGTTGCACGAAATTGTACTGAAAGACATCCTTCTTTTGAGATCTTTGGACTACGTACTTATATGTGGGCAGCATGCATTTTGTCTCCTTCACGTAGTTGAGGTATAGACGCCATAGCTCGATGTTCAGAATCTTCATCAGACACCGCTGGAACAGCTACGCACACGAACAGACCATTATAAAAAAAAAACCGGCCAAGTGCGAGTCGGACTCGCGCACGAAGGGTTCCGTACCATTATCTATAATCAAGCAACAACAAAAAAACACGTTTGTTATATAGGAGCCCCCCTTCAATATTTATTTTATTTTCATTATTTATTTGTAAAGTGAATATATATCTAAATATTGTGTGAATATTTCAAGCGTCTACCTGTTGCCGTTATCAATATCGAGCAAAAACGAGCAAAAAAATCACGTTTGTTGTATGGGAGCCCCCTTAAATATTTATTTTATTCTGTTTTTTAGTATTTGTTGTTATAGCGCCAACCGAAATACATCATCTGTGAAAATTTCAACTGTCTAACTATAACGGTTCATGAGATACACCCTGGTGACAGACGGACAGCGGAGCCTTAGTAATAGGGTCCCGTTTTTACCCTTTAGGTACGGAACCCTAAAAAATGAGATTAAATTTGAGCCTCAAGAGTTCTCCTAGTTGAAGCACTTATACATAATTAAAATTGTTTTTGACTAAACTATAACACAGAATGCAACTATTTTTAGGGTTCCGTACCTCAGAAGGAAAAAACGGAACCCTTATCACTCACTCGTGTGTCTGTCTGTCTGGTCCGTCTTTCGCAGCAGATTTGCTCCGAAAGTACTGGACCGATCGAGTTGAAATTTGGTACAAATATGTAAGTCGGTGACCGCAACACAGATGCGTAACGTAAATAAATGAATTTAAACATGGGGGCCACATTTGCGGGTAACTTAGGTAATTAAAAAACAAGTTTTGCAAACTATATTTTGTGACATATCAAATGAAAGGGGATGAGGATCTTAAATATATTTTTCTTAGAATTTTAAGATATATAGTTTGGAACTTATTAATGAAAATAGGCGAAAATGTACCATTCCCTTATCTCCGAAACTACTGGGCCTAAAATTTTGAAATAAATACAGAAAATCGTTCTTTACCTATAGATTACAGGAAAACCTATAAGAAGTCTATGGTATTTAAAGTAACATAAGAATTTTCAGATAATATGTACGGAACGCTCTCAACCACTTGTCAGGTTTTTTCGATTCAGGATCGAATCGTCCATAGCTATTTTTCTACAATATTTTGAAAATATCATTATTTTACATACCTAAACTTGAGATGCAACTGATAGTGGTTAGGCCAGATACCGGATATCCGGCTGCACATGAGCTATCTCTAGTTGTTAGCTTGCGCGACGGTTAAGGAAAGATCGAAGAATCAGATATATTGTTTGGAAATTATATCTTGATTAGAGATGCAACGGATAGTGGATTAGGCCATTAGCCGGATATCCGGCTGCACATGATTTATCTCTAAAGTCGTGTTAGCTTGCGCGCCTTGCAAGTTTCAACTTGTTACGAATTGTATGTGCGCGGGGAGGCCATAAGAGTTAAATACGCGCTTTATTTTTATAACGTCACCTCACTTGGGAATTCGAACTTGCACGAAGTGATGTTAAGTAGGTAGTTTTTGTTTAAATAAAAATACAGTAAGTTTTAATTTAATAACTGACGTTGATTTCGTTCGTTTCTGATGGCTTTTATTTGTTTTATTTTATTTCTGGTATCCGGCCGGATAGTAAATCATGACCGGATACCGGATAATAAACGGATATCCGTTGCAACTCTAATCATGATAGCCAACCGACTATATATACGACCATGTCAAAGGATACCTACCAGTGGTTCCCAACTTTTAGTTCCCATTGGGCGCTACTGGGCATAGCTAAATTATCAAGGGCGTAGCAATGTTTGCAAAAAAGTCGATATAATATTAGATGTAAGTAACTAGGTTTAGTCAAGTGATCCGTTTAACCTTTTGAACGCCACGGCTAACGGCGAAAAAGCGTACCACAAGCGCTCGTCGACGGCTGTAGCCGACGCAAATGTATAGTCTGTATAAGTATTACCTGCTTCTGCTTACCTGATTTAATATTTCTTCTATATTCTCCAAAATTTATTGATTAATTTATACTGAAAACTAAACCTATAATTGTTTGAAAACAAAATTAACCGCTTAAACAAAATCAAGAGCGGTCGCTCTAGGGTCCAGATGGCAAGGGTCCATTTATGCTTTTCTTTTATGCTTTTCTCGTAAAAGGGGTGCTATTTCCGGTAGAATTTTTGGTAATACCTGGCTTAGGAATTCAATGGATTTCTGTGTGATCTCAGTCGGGTACGCCAGCTTGACAGTGCAAAATATTTTACCCGTGTTTGGTATGAAATATCTCAGTTTCTATAAGAGCTACGAAGTTGAGACTTCGGGAGCCAGGGGTACTATTTGGGCACTATTTTTTGGGATATACAGTATTTATGGGAACAGCACCGTTCTCGAGGTCCAAACTTGGTACGCCAGCTTGACGACAAGTTAGCGTACCCGTTAAACAGGGCTCATGTCTCAGAAATTACAAAGGTACTATTTTTTTGAACTCGGTACTAATTGGGTACTATTTTTTGGAATCATCAGATCCTGGATATCTTCGACGGGTACGCTTGATGCTCACCAACCTGACATGCCTTTGGAATCATGGTCAAAGCGGACCCTGAATTAGAAATGAGAAAATGCAATAGAAAGATGATGGATCTGACACTTGTGTTTAGCCATTTTAACCTTTTGAACGCCACAGCTGAATGCGAGAAAGGGTGCCACAGACGCCGAGTGACGGCTCTAGCCGACAAAATGTACGGAGAAGCGCATGCCGTGGCATCAGAGGTATGGAAATCTGCTGTCTGCTACAGCAGACTGTAGCGTTCAAACGGTTAAAACCTTTTTAACCTTTTGACCGCCAAGCATGTCTGAGAAGTAACACGAATTTTAACTTTAAGTCTAGGTAATGAAGGACTTTTTTACCCTGTATTCACTGACGGCTGCAGCCGTCTGTGGTGGTCAAAAGGTTAACTAACCCTTATCACTATCAAACTGTCAATTTGTATAATGTACCTAATTCAATTTGAGATGACAGATATGAAATATATGTAGTTCCAAACTAAATTGATTTCATCTAGTCTCAATAGTTCAGTTGTTTTGTCGAGAACCAAACTACTGAACCTTCTCTAGGGTCTGTAGTTTTTGAGCAAACAACTTTGGTTCCGTTCCTGTCAAAACAATCTAATTACTGCGACCGACAGTTTCATTGAATAGTGATGTGTAAATATCATTGTATTATATTTTACAATATCTTACCGAGTTGTGTTGATGAGTTACGCTGAATATTTTTTTCTATTCTATTGCATTTTTTTTTACCAATTTTTTAAATATACCTCCGAAATAACGTGCATGACTACTTGGGAATTATTTTTAGTACCCCTGCTTGCAGGATAACAAACTATGCATTTATATCTTAAATCAATTGGGATAATACATGTCAAAAGTGATCTTCATTAGCAAATGTTATTTTACCAAGTTTTAGTAAATTATCGATATATTATTTTAAATGTTTGCTAAAGAAAATCGCCTCCAACATGTCTGAACACAGACAAGACACCCTATCAGAAAGAAAAGATACCAATTATGTTCCGTCATCTTTATTTCTTAAAAACTAAATCGTACTTAGAACTATCAGGTACTGTATTTTTATGGCTACTGTTAGATATCACAGGAATTAGTTACAACTTACGCTTTTTTACTAACCTTTTCCACTTTTTCAAACATTCTCGCTTTCATCTGGAAACACATTAAATATTTTAATTCTTACATTTCTATAAAATGGAGGGTCACTTATTAAAAGGTTTAAGTGAATGTCAAAGGTTCAATATGTCCACAGGCAGCAGTGACCACTCCATCATGTGCCTGTAAGTAATTCTAAGGAAATTGTTTAACCCACACTGGTAGGATGGAACAAGACTGTGTGGTCTTCTAGTAAGATAAACATTAAGACTGTAGAAACTGTGATCACAGACAATATAGCCAATAGACTCAACATACAGTTGTGGGAAGTGCACAACTTTATACACACCAATTACAGTTCACTAAAAACCCCACGCACCCAGCAAGTTTGGCAGCTTTACTTACTAGTAAAAGCCTAGCCTAGTAGTCTTTAGGATATTTGATCTGTGTCTACGATAAAGATGTAAAATAATAAATAATAGTGTTTACATAATATTTTTTAAAGTATTGTACCATATTTATGTTGTGTGCTTTTTATAAAAAATTATAATGTGCGAATTGAATTGACTGATGTCTCTACCAAGGATAAAATAACTATACCAACCTCCTGCTCAATATAAATCTTCCAATAACGCCCCGTAGTTGGAAACGCTGTGATCAGCTTCTCGTAAACTGATCTCACTTCATTGATGGGACGGGTCTGAGCTTCGCGAATAAGTAGTGACCACGAATCAACGTCATAGGTGTTGGCTTCGACTGCTCGTTGAGCCCGAGTTAACCGCTCATTACCCCAGTCCTGCAGGAAGAAAGCTTTATTAATACCGAAGTATCACAATTAATGCATTGTGTTGCCTTGTCTCATAGTAAATACTCACAATTTCGGGATTGTCCTCAACCACTGCCGTGTTTGCCATTTTGAAGTCTCAAATATTTCTTGTCTTAAATGAGAAATGAACAGAGCTAGGCGTAAAATGTTCGTTTAGAGATTAGTTTATTGCATTTCTACTAGAAATGCTTTCCTAACGAAATGAAAACAGACAAATTAAAATAATCGACAGGGCACCAACGTCCATGCATGCAACGCCGCTTACCATAGATAATTTAGTTTTACTTTTTTTTTTGTTGACAGACATACATAATGATTGTCTATGGAAGTGGCTTAGCGAAGGAAGTTTTTTTTTTCTAGTTCTTATGAATAGTATATAACATTATACGAGTGTATATTTAGATATATTTTCGTTTACAATATAAAAACTAGTTTTATCACATATTTTTCTTTTATTACATTCCTTTCTTTGAAAAAGTAACCTTCTGCTACTTAGTGCCATCTGGTTTCAATTCATGAAATTAATATGAATTGCGAGACATTTACTAAAACTTCTTTCTACTCGTCGATAGATAGAGCTTAATATGTGCAGTTCACTCAAGATGTGATAGATGGCGCTGTATAAGACTTTTATACATTGGACTCGTATAACTGGACCAATTTCAAACACAGGCTGTGACACAGGTCATTATAGAACCTTGTCGACCCTTGTGTAGGTAGCGAGCGAATCAATGGTTTGTTAATAATTAAATGTAATGTGAAACGCGGTTTGTTAATAATATAAATATGACAAGGTTCTACAGTAGCCCATACATAAGTAACAAATTTCATTTGTTTGTAGTCAGATTAAAACTTTCGTGAGACTATAATGACTAGAAGCACGGCTTTACTAACGATTTATTGTCGGAAATGGTCCGACATGTTTCGAACTCGTATGGAGTCCTTCTTCAGGGGTTCAGTGCGGTCGCGGTCAAAGCACAAATTAACTTAAGATCTGTGGGTCAAAGTAACCACCGTGGTTTCACTTGTCACCATAAAACCTTATCTCAATAGTGTACCTAATCGTTAAATCCCAAGAAAATACAACACAATACATGCTTGACTTGCTGTGGCAAGGTTGCAAGTAGCAGAAATAATAAGAGTGCCACAACTATAGCTAGAGTAACGGAAGAAAAATAATGGGATAATCTTGAGCTGCGGAATGACTCTGACCTACACTTATGATTTCAGTGGCCCTAACATGAATGACACAAAGATAAATTAAACCCGTTTATCTTTATGACTATCTTCATTCTTCGGCACTAGTGTGAGAGAGACGCACTTAGAGATAAGACGGTCTATCTTATCTTTGTGTCATTCATGTTAGGGCCGCAGAAGTGTTTATGATAGAAATAGGCTTCGATAATATCTAGCAAAAACACATAAGCTAATCGAAAATATACCTTTTAACAACAAATACGAAATAAGATCTTCAACCTTTACAGCGCTTTCGCACTACGTCCGATCCGATCCGAACCCCTGAAAATAGAGATCTAGAAATCTCGGACCGAATTCGGATATTGCTTACGCAGTCCGATCTCTGATCCAACTGCCACACTGAACTAAACTGGATGCCTGCCGCCCCCCGGCCACATACCCCGCCGCCCCGCTGCCGCACTGCTCGTACGCAGCTCGGATGCGGTTCGGGTGCAGTGCGCAAGCGTTCATACAAATAATATTATGGCTACTTCGGTCTGTCAATAAATGAATAAATAAATCAGGGGACAATCTTTACGCAAATCGATCTAGTCCCAAAGTAAGCTCTAAAGGCTTGTGTTATGGGTACTAGACGACGATATAAATATATAAATACTTATATAGAGAAATAAATACTTAAATACATAGGAAACATCCAAGACTCAGAAACAAACATTCGTGCTCATCACACAAATATTTACCCGTACCGGGGATCGAACCCGGGATGCTAGCTTCGGAGGCATGGTCACTCCCAACTAGGCTATCCGCGTCGTCAAATCCGGAATAATCTTCTTCGGAATGGAGATTCACGGATGTCGGAGAGAAATCGGATGACGGGAGCCGGATCTAGTGCGTAAACTACCATAGAAATAGTTCTACGCAACTCCTACGAAACAACTCCTACCAAACAACTACGAAACTCCGGACCGTATTTTCACGGGTTCGGATCGGATGGATGCGAAACTCTTATGGTTTTGCCATACCGAAGTATTTTTAAAACACTTGTTTTTATAGCTGGGATACCAAGCTTCATTTATTAGCAAGCAAAGCATTCGGGTCAGGTCTTTAAGAAATTTGTTCGTATAGTGGCCAGATATTGTGAATATATTTAGAGCACTTAAGTCGTTGACCTGTATTTCAAGGGATATTACTATTATAAATCGGTGTTACGAGGTTTGTTATTCAATTTTAACGGCCAAAGTTGGCCAACTCTGTTTAACTCGTAACTACGACACGTGCGTGTAGGCCAGGCCCCTAATTCTCGGTGCATTCGAGATAATGTCGATTGCGAGATTAAACCTCAGATTCTGACATTGACGAGAAGCATGCAAGACGCAAAGATACGTTAAACCCGTTTATCTCTCTGACTATCTCTTTCGTCGGCACTAGTGTGAGAGAGACGCACTTAGAGATAAGACGGTTTAACTTATCCTTGTGTCTTGCATGCTAGGGCCCCTGGGGCCCATTGCATAACCACCAGTGGCGCAGCCTGCCTACAAGACGATTCCTGACGGCTTTAACAAGCTAGAAAGCTACGGCTAGCTGTCAGTGAAGTCCATGTTACTCTAACTAAATCTCAGACTCGCACGTACCGTTCATTCTTCCGGCTTCCTTAGAAAATATTTGAGGCTTCGCCACTGATATCTACTTGTAATTTGTAATACAAGCGGAAGTCTCTTTCTAGTAAAATAATTTGAAAAGAGGCCTTCGCTTGTATTACCAGTTACGTAGTTATGTGATGGGTCTCTGGAGTGGAACATAATATTATGCTGATGGATGATGACGACGATTAATCGGCTAATGACGATGATTGCTATTAGTGAAGATTTTCTATAAAAAAAATACACACGGATAATATGAGAAAACTAAAAATTATGACAACTTCATAAATTGTCCTTCTAAAACACTACCCTTATCATATAGTAGCCTGTATGACGACATATATGAAGTGATGAGGTAGTGTCGAGGTGTCGACTATCGATATCGATATTTACAACGATCACCAGAAATAAGTAGAATAAAAAGCAAACTTTAATAACTCTCAATCACGGTGAAAGGGCCTGCGTGCAATTTCAGATAATTATTCGAAATATTCTAACACTTTTAATACGTGTCATTATAATTATAAAATAAAAACACCAAAAACATTTAAAGAACATTTTTTATTTATACATGTCCTCATTACGGACTGTGGTTGATAAACTAAGATATACAACATTTATACATAATAATAAAAAACAAAAAAATATTTCAGACATGGTCAATGTAATTAATTACGATATACATTTGTAGTTGTAATTATGTATTAAAAAACATTCATTACCAGATAAGAAATAAAAAAAAAAACTAGTAAACCACAACCCGTACCATCACACCGAATCAAAATAAAATAACGTAATAAAATAAACAAATAGTAAGCAGCTGTAGCACGCAACTACCCAGTTTTTGGGAATATCGATAAATTTTCAGGCTTCAGAACTTAGCTATCGACACTGAAACTCAAATGCAGACAGCTGAATGCTTTTCTTATGTAAAGTTAATCACTAGCATTAATATCAACGACTGTTAAGTCATACAAATGTCCAATACGAAATGCAGCTTCCAATATAACTTTTAAAATGAGACTCAAAAAGGGGCTCAACAAAAAAAAAATACGATTTTACTGAATTTTATAATTTACCACTCGAAATGTAAATTTATAAAACTGACCTGTAACAAATGTTACCAATAAATATTTTAATTTTTTTTTCATTTTCATTTTCATTTTCCAAAGATTATCGATACATGAAAAAACCTTGTTTCAGGATAATCGCATCACTATTGCATTGCGTTGTCATTCAGGCGGCCATCTTGGATAGGTTATTTGAAAAACGATCGCGGCCGGAAACGCGCGCGTGACGAGCGCGGGAAAACATTGTGATTAGCGGCACAGACAATTATTCAAACAGCCAAAACTAACAATGAGGTTGTAGCTCTCGTTTAAATCCACGGTAGTTAGTGCAGTGTATGTGATATGGTTTTTAAATCGATTTAGGTAAGTCGAGTGGAGATAATTACTGCAGCTGCTAAATTCGTAACGCTTTCAGTGAAGTGCAATTTTTTATAAACTGTTTGGACAGATGTTTGAGTTTATTATGCTCACGTACATTTATTATATTATTGAAGGCTTGTGCGGTCACCGGCTAAAATTGCACATTACGTTTATCGAAATATTTAACAATGGATTATTTTCGTTTTTACCGCAAACGTAATAGGAAAAGTAACAATAAACTAGGCTCTAGGAAGGTTGCCTCGAGGATGAGTTAACACCGTATCTCTAAGTACTCCTCTGCTGCACTGGGAGTGAAGGAATAGCGTAGAATGCATGCAGATGCTTATCATCCTGGCAAGTCGTAAAAGTCGACTAAGGGACGGGTCCTCTCCAACATGGTGGACTATCTGTATGGGCGATGGGCTGATCACCTGTCACCATACGGTTCATCATACCATCTTAGGACTAATTAATCGAACGTGGCCACAAGTAGTCTTGCGGGCTGCCCACCCCATTAGGGATTTCGGGCGTGATGCTATGTATGTATATATGTATGTATCTCTAAGTGCGTCTCTCTTACACTAGTGCCGACAAAAGGGATACACAGAGAAATAGCACGAGGTTAAGTTATCCCCGTACCAACCTTCCTAGGACCGCTGTAGTGTGATATTGCACTGCTAACTCCACCTCATCTCACGTTCAGTGCCCCCAAACCCTCTCAGCGGCCCTAGCATGCCAGACACGTTTATCTCTCTGACTATACCTTACGTCGGTACTAGTGTAAAAGAGACCCACTTAGAGATAAGACGGTTTAAGTTATCCTTGTGTCAACTTTGCCGCAGGATAACAGTGCCATGAGTGCCACATACATGAAAAAATTGAAATGAAAATCCTTACCAATATTATAAATGTGAATGTAAGTTTGTTTGTTACGCTTTCACGCAACAACTACTGAACTGATCATCATGAAACTTTGTACACATATTTTTGAAGGTATTAGAAGTAACATAGGATACTTTTTATCCCGGAAAATTTAAAAGTTCGCGAGGGAATAATTATAACCGAATTCCACGCGAACGAAGTCGCGGGCTAAAGCTAGTAACTAAATTAATTAATTTCAAACTATAGGTACATTTCCGAACACCCCAATGAATTAAAAAGGCGTGTCATTTAATTAGCGTCTGGCGCTGTCGGCGAAAGGGTTAAGTAGGTACCTAATTACAAACAAAAACATAATCATGTTTATTTAGAGCTTAATCATTTTTGGGATGAATCAGAATAAGAAATAGTTTATTGTATGACTAGACGAAGGATATATTGGTCATATTGGTGTTGTTTCAAAAGTTGCCAGCGGCCTTAACATGCAAGACACAAGGATAAGTTAAACCGTCTTATCTCTAAGTGCGTCTCTTTCACACTAGTGCCGACGAAAGAAACAGTCAGAGAGATAAACGGGTTCAGCTCTTGTATAGTCTTGCATGTTAGGGCCGCTGTTACAGACATTGAATATTATTTAAACTTATAACTTGAGTTATTAATATTGGGTCCAATTCGAAAGTGAGTTCGCCAAATTTAAAAGTCGCTAAATCTAAATAAGAAACGTCGTACTCGATTTTGTATCTCCAAGCTGTCAAAATCGACTCCGACGTTTCTTGTTTTGAATTAAGCGAACACAGTTTGGAATTGGCCCCACTATTATTTTTTATTTCTATTTTATAAACGGGCCTTCGTAACCAAAGTTTTTCTTGTAAGTTGTAGAATAATGTTACCTATAAGCCGGTTATTTCACTTAAATTTAAATTTACTTATATCAATCCAAGTTTTTTAAATAGTCCAATTGAAACAAACACAGAAATTTAAGTAGTATTAAAATTTTAGTAGTCATAAAGAAGTCGGGAATACTCTTCTGCTAAAGATGTTCGTCCTTAATTTCAAAACTGCGGTCTCTAAGTCGACGGAGAAACATTATTTTGTGGCAATCTTATTCGTTATGTTTAGCTCATTTCAAAGCTGTAATTAAAAAAGAAGAAGAAAGAAAAGACATAAACCACACAAGGCACAGTAAAAACAACAAAACAATACAGAAAAACGAGGGATGTGTCATCGCGGCATTGAATCGGTCACCGGCTCAACATAATGCTGTGGTGTCAGACACCCGCAGCGCTGATGTTCAGCCAGCACCGTCTGGTCCGGATTAACGCGATCACCGGATAAGCGAGGGTCCCGATAAGCGAGGTCCTACTGTACCATTAATTATTCTGTGGCTCAGAACCATTACTATGAGTTTACGAAAACATTTGTCAATCGGATCGATCGAAAACTATCGCTCGGTCCCTTTTACTTGTATCGGCAACGAGCAGTATTTCCGATAGATTTCGATAAGAACGTTTGCTTACGACCTAAACTCATCGGCTAAGGATGTCGACTCGTGATCGTGAGGTCCGAGTTCGAATCCAAGCGGTTGCCATGTACCAATGAGTTTTTCTAACTTATGTACATTATCTGCCTGTGAATTGCGGTGAGGGAAAGCATCGTGAGGAAACCTGCACATTTGGGTAACTAAATGTGTAACCATGATTCAATTGGTCTGTTCCTGTCACAAGGGTTACAGAGGTCAGACAGCAGTCGCTCCACTGTAATAACCCGACCTACCGAATCTGGGATCAGGGTCAAAGCGTACCCCGAAACGGGAAAAAGCGGTAGGAAGAGAGATACACAGGATTCGAACTTACTACGGATGCCCGATTCGATACACATTCGCCTATACAGAGTTCCATGACTATAACGAATTGGATTTTTTCCACTCGGAAAAACATCCTAATCTTATAGTCCGCCATAATGATATTTATTTGACGTCATGTAGTCTATGACATACTCAGAATCAAGAATTCAAGATGCATTTAAAGACACGAACTGTTGGAATTGGGTCAGTATTTTCGGCTGTAACGATGTAACCAACTATTCACAACCTGTGTGTATTATATAAGGTCTGTTCGGTGAGAGTTGATAAAAAAAGTAAAAAGTCAGGGCTTCTTAACTCATTACATTACAAATAGCGGCCCGCTTATTATTTTTACCGATGATTATAAAAAATTAAAGGGTTTTTTTTTTCTTCATTCTATTATTGAATAGCCTAACTGTATAAACAGAATTCAACACGCGAACAGAACACCCCAACGACACACTCGAAGCCACGTCATATCCATACTCAACGCGTTTTAAACATGTCATAGATATATTTTTTCTTTTTCGTTTCTTTGGCCAAAGCCAGTGCAGATTATTGAATTTATGTGACATTTGACGCGCACATATAAGACATTAATTTGCAATATGGCGATTGTGTATATGAACAAAACATATATTTTTTTCGCCGCCGTTCGCGTGGCGCGACACCGCAGTTGACGACATCTGCGTCCCTCGTTCCATCAAACTCAGTGCGCGCGGCGATAAGCGACGCCCGTCATACAGTTTGCGATAGGTAAGCGACAGTCGCTATTTCGAAACAATATGATAATATTTATCAACTCTCGCCGAACAGACTGTAGGGGTAGGTAACTGGAGGTTTCACGCACGGCCTCTCGTGCTGTCTCGTGGGTTCAAATCCTGGCTGGGACCTCTGAGATTTTCAGATATCATGTCATCCCATCATAATTTGTCTCTGGGATGGTCGGATTAGATACCCTTAAACTGAGACATGGGTTTATGCTCCTTATCCACTACTGCCTACTCTTACGCCATAAAATTGATAATTCCTCCGTCTTAGAAAGACTGCGTCTATTCGTGCCTGACCGCTTCATAATCGCGGTGGGCCGCAGAGGCCGGCGCGTACGCAATCTTTTTGCCATCCCGAGTAGACCACGTACTCTACAACGGCCCTAACATGAATGACACAAAGATAAGATAGACCGTCTTATCTCTAAGTGCGTCTCTCTCGCACTAGTGCCGATGAAAGAGATAGTCATATAGATAAACGGGTTTAATTTATTTTTGTGTCATTCAAGTTAGGGCCGCAGAGCGATTGTCTCTCTGAACGAGCACCGGAAATAAGTTTGTAATCGCAAAACCCCCATATATCTGCCATTTTGAAAAAAATCTAATAATTGAATCTACAAAAAGATTCCATAAATATAATCAAACCTGCTCACAAAATTTCACGAAAATCGGTTGAGAAATGTTACTTGTAGAGGAGAACAAATGGACATCCGTTGGACAGCCACCGGACATATGAAAGCATTTTTGTCCAAGCTTTTAGCTAGCCAAGTTGGCTGAAAATATACCTAAAGTTTTGGAAGCTACCTCTAAATATAAAATATAACAAATTGTTATAAATACCAATACATATTTAAACCAATCCGTAAATAAACCAAACATGATTTCATGCATTTACCTCTACTCATAATATTTTCCTGTTTGTTTGATTTTGGCTCAAAATATATATTCTTACGTATTATCATATGCATGTCTTGGTTTTGAGTTTCGTGTTTTCCGGGAAATATTATTTGGTGTTGTTCTTGTAGAAATAACAAGGGTCGGCTTCTTCGCCACCATGCGTAACAGGGTCGCATCCCTAATGCGCTGGGTGCATGGGCCCAACGGCACCCTGAAGATGATAGGAGACAGGCTTGACTACCCCCACTAACTATAACTTGACATGAGGGGGGGGTAATAAAAAACTGAGCTCTAAGAGCTGGCTAGTTCTCGTGATTTGGTAGATGGGTGCCTCGAACGCATTTTTCATCGGTAAGATTTTTTCCCTAATCGCATTTTGCCACGATCGTGTTTTGTCACGTGTGCTTTATGTTTGATCGTATATTTTCCTATGGGGAATTTGCTTTACAGCATGTTGTCTGATTCGCTTTTTGGTCTATAAATAATTTGCCTAACAGCATATAGTCTTATATGCTTTTTGCTGTACTGTAAATTGACAGATTGCAATTTGTTTTTCTCTTCACGTGTATCACCCTCAAAATATAATAAATGTTTAAAAACAGTTAGGTAACAGGTATTACTTTAAAAAAGAAAATTTTATGTTGTTTTCGTCATTTTAACCTACTGTCACCAACAAATACAGGCGAAGTGCTCAAAAACATTTACAAAGAAAAAGTGAGATTAAAAAATATGCGTTTATGACCAAATGCGGCTAGAAAAACTGAGATTTTGAAATGGGAGACTAAAAGGTAAAAATCGATTATATATAAAGCGAACGTGACAAAACACGATCGTGGCAAAATGCGATTAGGGAAAAAATCCTACCGATGAAAAATGCGTTCGAGGCACCCATCTACCAAATCCTCTGGACCCCCTAAGCCCCCCTTTATATATGTATATACTACTTAACTAGTAGCTACGTGTGCTGTACACCTCGCGACAAACTTAACTTTACCGTTGTAAAACTGTTATCCCCATACATCAACATAGCTCGCGGTCAGTTTACCAACACTTCAAATACGTTAGACAAAAAAAAAAACTATATAATTATCAAACCTGCTTCAAAATTTCATGAGAATCGGTTGAGAAAATTGACATGTAGAGGAGAGCAAATGGACATCCGCCGGACATACGAAAGCATTTTTGCCTAAGCTGAAATGGAGACGCTTCGCTCGCTCGGTCGACTAGCTCAAAGACCTGACATTTGGGAAAAAGATGATGTTGTTAATTCTGCAGTGCTAGCGATAAACACAGTAAGTGCATTTTACGACGAAATTGAGTTAAGTACGAGTATTGATTCGGAATCGACGCATTATGCTGATCGTGAATCAGTACCAACTCATGTCTTGAAATTTTACTAAAGGGAAGGGGGGAACAGAAAAACGTTACGGCGCGTTACATGGGGGGGGGGGGGGGTCAAAAACTCTAAATATTGCGTTACGTAATACTTGAATTGAGGGTAAAACTTTTACAAACTTTGAATGTTATATTTATTTATATCGAACTAACAGCCTAAATAAAAAAGTGCGTGTGCGTCAGCTCCGACGCACGACAGGAGACAGGAGTACTCCTTACGAACGAATATAATAAACCAGTACCCATCATACCATGCTGTCATTTTTCATTTTAACATTCGACAGTAAATAATAAAGTTTCATATTAATGAATATAAACATGTCACTCATTGAATACAATAATTTATTGACACTTCGGGTCCCATCGTCTTCCGATTGAGATCTGCAGCTCAATTACGCAGCACAATTGGTATCGGTTTGGCTCGAAATGCAAACCAATTTAGTCTTAACTCGGTGTAAATAAGGGCACAATTGGTTTACTTTTCGCGAAAATGATACCACTTGGTGTTACGTAATTGAGCGGCTGAGTTATACCGATGGAAACATATTATTCACTATATCTGTATGCAATGCGAAGCGACCGACGCATCTTCGGCTAACATCGTGTGACTTCGTGTGACTCCGTCGTGTGACAGTGTGACATCGTAGTTTGATTTTACTCCCCATAATTTTTCATACCCTGGGCTTATATACGAAAATCGATTCTTAAGGAGTAAACTCAAAAATAAGTATCAAGCTTCTAGTAAGCTCTAAAAATTACGATACTTCCATACAACTTTTCAACCCCCCTTTCAACCCCTTACAACCCTTTTATGCATTAAAAAGTAGCCTATGTCCTTTCTCAGGCTCTAGACAATCTGTGTACCAAATTTCATTTAAATCGGTAGCATATTTCCATACGAACTTTCATCCCCTATTCCCTATTGTTATTTTACACCCTTGAGGGTAAAACTTTTACACACTTTGAATGTCATATTTATTTATATCAAATCAACAGCCTAAAAAATAACTTTCAAGCTTCTAGCTCTAAAAATGACGATACTTCCATACAACTTTTCATCCCCCTTTCAAACATTTACAAACTTTATTCGCATTAAAAATAGCCTATGTCCTTTCTCAGGCTCTAGACTATCTGTGTACCAAATTTCATTTAAATCGGTCCAGTAGTTTTGGCGTGAAAGCGCGACAGACAGACAGAATTACTTTCGCATTTATAATATTATATATAGTAAATAGTAAAATAGTAAATATAGTATAATATAGTACCTAAATAGTAAAAGTAAATAGTAAATTATAGTAAATTTGTAATATTAGTAATTAGTATATTAGTATTAGTAATTAGTAAAATTAGTAATTAGTAATATTAGTAATTAGTAATATTAGTAATTAGTAATATTAGTAATTAGTATATTAGTAATTAGTAATATTAGTAATTAGTAATATATTAGTAATTAGTAAATTAGTAATTAGTATTAGTAATTAGTATATTAGTAAGGATGGTACGCACTTGGCCGGTTTTTGTTTTGGTAACTATAATTGTTTTTAAGTTAAGGTTAAACCGTGTCATTATTATCATTTCATATCAGGAGAACCGTTCGAGAACAATGCTATCAACGTACCTACGACTTGCGGGAAAAACCACATTTTTATCACAGTCCGGTTTTGACCTGCGCCACGAGTCAACTTTAATGTAAAAAAAGAACTCCGGCATTATTCAGTTCTCATCTGCCATGGCGCTGCGACACATAATTCCGGTCGTCGCGATATTCATCCAGCTCCTCGGATTAACACAAGGCGTGATTCCATTGCCGCAGCTCGGGCCGGACGGGCTCACCAACAAAGATAACCCCGACCTACCTACCATCAGTTGCTACGAATCAAGACCTAAAGAATACCAAGCCACTCTGGGAAGATCCCTCAAACCAAGCGAAGCCTTAACACCAGCAATATTCGGAAAATACGGGTTCACCAGCCATCTTGTAACAACCCCATACGCATATCCGACCCCCGGAGGTGTGGGAAAGTTTCAGTTGGTCGAGATAAAAAAGGCAGGTGACAAAAAAGGGGAGAGGAGCCTGTACGCCCTTCAGGTCGTTCGTGCGACGGACGTTGGCGAGAACGCTTACTGGGTGCGGCAGGGCGTTACTAACGTGACGCCGTACCCTTACATAGACATCCCTCGGCATCCGGCTGCAGACCAGCCCAAGTATGTGTTCACTCCGGACTTCAGCGGATGCGCGTGGACCGTGACGCCTCTACCCGGCGGTACCCATCTGCGTTTACGACATGTAGCGGGAGGGCAGGAAAACCCACAATTTAATAACCTGCCTATAGAAGAGAAAGGCGGAAGCGTTTCGTACGCCTTGCAATTCATGGACTACGGGGTTTCAAAGGTCGGTAAAGATCTTGAGAGGAACGTCTGTTCGTTTGCCTACATGCATTATTCCGGTGGGAGCTGGACTCTCCATATTCAGCGTGAGGCGTGCAACCCGCTTTTCCAAAAGAAAACATATAAGGAACATCTGTTAAAATCGGCAACTTTGTCGGATAGAGAAAACAATCCTTACGCCAGTACGCCGATACTGAGTACTGAGGCGTATAGTATTCCATAGATTAACTGTAATCTAAGTCTGACCTGCTGAGTTTCTTGCAGCGCTTCTTCTCAGCAGGATGGTCTCTTTCGAAGCGCTGGAATTCCACGCGGACTAAGTCGCCAGCAGAAGCTAATATTCGTGATTTTAGGACAAATAATTTATTCAGTTTAATTGGTATGCGAAACGCAAGTCTACTGGTAGTTGGTATGCGAAAAGCAATTAGGACAATGAAAGTTAATACAATCCTTATCAAGCAAAATGAAGTGTCAAAATATACCTAGTCGGAAAGTTTGACTATCGTTATAAGTATTTTATACAGGACAAGCTGTCCCACGCGGTTTCACCCGCGTAGATCGATATTTTTTCACAATTTCATGCTTTTCTTTATTTAGCGCGGAACCCTAATTCTGTTTCTAAAATAAAAGTAGCCTCAGTTACTCCTTATAATGAGCTATTTGACAGTGAAAGTCGTGTCAAAATCGGTCCAGCCGTTTTGGAGATTAGCTGGAACAAACGGACAGACAGACAGAAACATAAAAAAAATGGTTTTTTGTATTCAATAATCATTTATTTCGAAAGGATGTCGCCTTAACTTAAAGGGCCCTAAACCTAACATAAGAAACGGCAAACTCGATTTTGTATAGCACCGAGCTATCAAAATTGAGGCCAATTCGAAAGTGCATTCGCTAAATTTAAAAGTGGTTAGACTTTAAATAAGAAAATTTAAAGTCTAACCACTTTCAAATTTAGCGAATGCACTTTCGAATTGGCCTCAATGTTATGTTAATCATAATGTGACTTAAGAACGATGTTAATATTACATTCAATAATAAATTTAATTTACACTAATGAAAGTTTAAATACAGTTAGACGGCCTGTGCAACCTGTCCAAGTTTTGTAGGAGGGTTCCGTCTTCACGCGCCGCCACCGCGTAGGAGGCTGTTCGCCGAGAGTTGATAAATATTATGATATCGTTTCGAAATAGCGACTGTCGCTTACCTATCGCAAACTGCATGACGGGCGTCGCTTATCGCCGCGCGCACTGAGTTTCGTGGTACGAGGGATGCAGATGTTGTCACACGCGGTTACGGCCCGGGCGGAAGGCGGCGAAAAAAAAAAATGTTTTGTTCATATACATAATCGCCATGTTGCAAATTAATGTCTTATATGTGCGCGTCAAATGTCACATAAATTCAATAATCCGCATTGGCTTCGGCCAAAGAAACAAAAAAATAATCTATGACACATGTTTAAAACGCGTTGAGTATTGATATGACGTGTCTTGTGTCTTTCTATAATGTCATTGACTTCGAGTTTGTCGTTCGGGTGTTCGCGTGTTGCTTTCTGTTGGCTGGTTGGTTGCTGGCTATTCAAAAATAATATTCTATGAAAAAAATATAATTTTTCGCTTTATTTTTTTATTATCATCGCTAAAAATAATCAGCGGGCCGCTATTTGTAATCAGTTAAGAAGCCCTGACTTTTTTATCAAGTCTCTGCGAACAGACCTTACGCATGATCACATGAAAGCCGTCGTCGGTACGCATCTCGCAAAACAAACCAAGGCGTCTATTCGGGAACGTCTAAGTGATACTGCAGCGACCCGCGAGCGAGACTCGCATCTCACTCTTACGTATTACGCGTCGTGCGGAAGAGTGGGATGCGAAATCTCGCTCGCGAGTCGTTACTACAACACTTAGCATTCCCGAATAGAGGCGCAGATGCACTGTAATGGCGCGGCAGCCCCAACAGCAGCGTTCTAAATGGATTATTACATTGGACGCGTAGGGCGTAATTTAAAAGCTGTTATTTTGACATTACAAACAGGCACTTAAGTTTTATTTATTTGTTTAGATTAATTAATTAACTTCGTATGAATATTGCTAGGGCCACGCCCATAGGTCACATTGTGGGGGCGGTCAGGCGGCACCCGCACAACACCATTAACATAAGTTTATGCAAACCGTTCTCGTAATAGAAAACTATCGCTCTGTCCCTTTTACTTGTATTTATTTATTTATTAAATAACAAAATGGGCTTACAGTAATATACCAAACGTCTAAATTGTTAACACAAGGAATACAGAAAAGTAAGTAGGTACAAACACAGTAAATTATACATAAAATAGATGAATTAATAATACAAAGACGGTACAACATTCAGACATTTTTGTAGTAATCTTAGCTAGATGATTACTGTTCGAATGGGCCGGCTCGACCGGGGTAGTACCACACTCTCACAGAATATCGGCGTAAGTAGGTAATAGCTTGCTATTGCGTTTCGTACGGTGAGTGACGAGATCCGGAGGCCTATTCCCTCATCTCCATCCCCATTCCCTATCCTCCCTAGACTGGCAACGCATTGGCAGCACCTCTGGTGTTGCAGATGTCCATGGGCGGCGGTGACCACTTTCCATCAGGTGGGCCGTCGGCCGGTTTATCAGTCAATTGACGTAAAAAAAAGGACATATAGGTTTTTTATATAATAGTTTATGCCAGCGGTCAGCAAACACATCAGCATCCTGGACCTCAGATACAGCGTATTGAGAAGCGCTACTGATCTAGCAGTTGGAGAGTTCATAGCTCTATGTATTCTGAACCCTACGAGGGCTGCGAACTGGTGGCGGCGACGCTCCCCCGCTCGCACATACTGCTGCGGAACAAGCAGATGAAGCCACTCGAGTGCCAAAGAATAGGAACGTTTCCTGGGTAAAAAAAATATATTACAATTAGTCCGTCAGTTAGATTATCAAAAAATATTGAACACGTATTTTTTGCTTTATCAAATCAATCAAAATTGACACACATCAAAGTTTGGGAGTGGGGGCTCATGACGTCACTTAATGGTAAAAAGTGAGTAGTCGTGACGTCACGCGAAACTTCAACGCACTATATTTTCGTAATTTTTTGTTTAATTGACAAAAGAAAAAATACGTGTTCAATATTTTTTTATAATGTAAAAGACGAACTAATTAGAATTTTTCGGGAAACTAGCCTATTGTCAAACTTTTGTTGGAGTAGAGAACAGTAGTGGGCTCGGATGGATATGAAATAAACGCAGGCCATTGTTAAGACGTATATTGGAATACAGTTGTATTACACTTTAAATTAATATGCTAGTTTCCTGGATAATCCTAATTAGTCCGTCATTTACATTATAAAAAAATATTGAACACGTATTTTTTCTTTTGTCAATTAAACAAAAAAATTACGACTTCTCACCTTTGTACCAATAAGTGACGTCATAAGTCCCCACCCCCAAACTTTTATGCGCTTTATCTTTGTCAATTTTGATTGATTTGATAAAGCAAAAAATACATGTTCAATATTTTTTGATAATCTAACTGACGGACTAATTAGAATAACATTTTTTTTACCCAGCATACATCCCTATTGACTTAGGACCAAGGATACAAATGCGTGCACGACGGTGTGCGGTCATGTCCAAATCTAATATAGTGTTGCCACACTAATAATCAATTTATCGGTGGCATTTGAGACATGTCAAAACGCCACAAATTTTCCGCCTATTGTATCGGCAACAAGCAGTGTTTCCGATAGTTTTCTATTACGAGAACGGCTTGCATAATCTCATGATAATGATACAGAAGGCTAGCAGCAATGCCTAGTTATTAATTGAGTGTTATTATAATTCTTAAAAGCAAATTTCTGCGACGAGAGTCACGAATACATATTAAAATGAATGTTTTGATATAATTCCCAGGTTTTTACTATTCTAATGGCTGGCTGGTCTCAATGTTACACAAAAACTTATCCGACACAAAAAGTTTAATTGGAATCCGGCCTGTAACAAATATTCGAGGACAAACATAAGTACATAAATATATATGTCGTTTTATAATACAGTAAAATAATTCATAATCTACACTAAAGTCGATTCATTCCTACTTTTCATTTGGTAAACAAGTTTCTAACCTCAAAATGCACTTTTGTTGGCTAAAACAGCTATTTTCTTGCAAATAAAGCAACCGGAGACAATATTTTAGACGTCACTTTACCAATTTTTTACCTAGTATTGCGTTATTTACGATAAATTGCTGTCACCTTGCTGCACACAGTATGTTGTTGTTGTTGGTTAATAGTTTAGTTCAAAAGAAACAGAGGCGAATAGTCAACAACATACTGTATAACTACTGCTGACACTTCTCAGCTTATTAACAAATATAAAGCAAGCATTAGGTACTTATGTTGGCCGTTTGTCAGATAATATTCATAAAATTTTGAAATCTAATAACGTTAATGTCGCTTTCAAAACAATAACACTTTGTGTTCTAGACTTAGCAATGGCAAGGAGAAAGTGGAAAGTGGGAAGAAGTCGGGAGTTTATAAGCTCACCTGTGATGTCTGTAAAAAAGTATACATGGAGCAGACGGGACGGAATTTCGCAATTAGATATAAAGAGCATGTAGCTTCGTATAGGCATGAACATCCAGACAAGTCCAATTTCGCTAAAAATTTATTAGAATCTAATCATGTTTTGCCCGATTTACATTCATATGACATCTTACATGTAAGTGAAAAAGGATTGCGTCTGGGTGTTCTCGAACAATTGGAGATAATAAGGCACAATAACAGGGGCTCAATTATCAATGAACAGTTAAATGTAGCGTCATCCCCGTTATTACGGGTATTTTCAAATTCAAATTATCCTAATGGGGGTAGTGTAGCTAGGGTATAAATTGAGCCAACCGTTCTTAACGAGCTCATTACCTATCAGACACACCTGACTGAGTTTCTTGGTGCTTCTTCTCAGTCAGATTTAACGTAGCCTTTCCGAAGCACTGTAGCACAAAAATCCGATTGTTTGTATCCCCGCTTAACGTCCTAAGTCCGAGGTCGGCTCAATAGGAGCGCCCTTAGGCATGTTAAGTAAAATTCCCCTTGTTGAGCGCCATTCAGGCTGCTCGCATCTTTCCGGTGAAGTTGTCGAAGTCGTCAGAGACTAACAGCGTATGTCCATTCTAAAAAAAAAAAAAAAATAACGAGCTCATTCTTTGACCGAGCGTCGGACTATCAACTTCTCCTGAGGATGCCTCGTAGAGAGGCGAAACACGTGTCGAGCGGTATTTTTGGTGGTGGTGATGGTGGTTGTAGTAGCGTTTGTATTGCTTATTTTATTATATGCGGAGGGAGGGTGGGAATATTGCATGAACAAAAATATAAATATTCAACACAAGCGCCGCTATTTGCACGATTTTACCCAACTGTTTTCACGGCATAGCAAAGTAATTCAATATTTCTAGTATAACCTTCTATGAGACTTGTTACTCGAAATTGTACTGATAGGTATCCTTTTTTTGAGATCTTTGGGTTTCACAGTTACACTTGGCTAGGTTTTACGCAAGTGACAAGTGTTAACGGTGAACGCCATTGTGACGGCAACCATTGTATTTTGTAACACTTTTACACGACGCGGCTGGGTAAACACGATTTTCATTCAATTGAGTATTTTTTTAAGATAAAAAGCGTGACTTGCAAGTAAATATCTATTCATTAACAATAATGTATGGTACCTTTAAGGGCATTTTGTTACCAATAGAAACGGACGGATAGACAAGTACTCATATAGACAGCATTGAAGTATCACGTTACACTAGAACAGACGTCTCAAACAAATGACAGCAAGCACTTGATGACGGAGCGGGCGTGCGCGCCGCGTCCGGCGGTCATCGTTTTCTTATAGGCGTTTGTGCCATTTGGCCTCAACAGGCTTTACAAAAAATCTAGTTGAGGCATCCACTCTAATATACATAATTATTCAAAGATAGACAGACGGACAAAGGGACAAACAGATATACGTACATATGAACAGATAGACTATATGTATATACACATAAGGCTACATTATCATAGAAGCATTTTTACAACACGATCCGGCGCCGCCGGTCCCGTGCTTATACAATCCGACAGTCTTTTTAGCTTCGGAATGAAAGCTTCTCATAACCCGATAACCATTTAAAACCTACCTATGAAATCAAACAAGGAATAACTTTCGCAAGCTCCTATCTCTATGCAACGGTCCAGTATGATATGATACGACTGCGCTATTTCGTTTTATTTTGTTTCCTCAAATATTTGGAACTTAGTTTTATTTTTCCTGTAATATATATGAAAATGAAAATATTTATTTTGCTAGTAGGCCACATGGGCTCTTTTACATGTCTGAAGCTACCAGCGCTTCGAAAGGTGACATCTGCTGAGAAGAAACGCCGCAAGAAACTCGGCATACCTATGATATTCCTCTCAGCATGAATGATTTGAGATTTTTGGGTTGAGAAATTTAGGATATAAGGGGGCACGGTCATTTTTGCATATTATCGTCAATAAATAACAAAACTGTGCCGATAAAAATTGATTATAATGACAAAAACCTTTCATATGACACCGCTTTGGACACTATTGCTTGACTTTCAAAATCCGATCTACTTCCTTGGCCCGCTATTTATACTAGCGGACCTGACAGACGTTATCCTGCATGATATTGTAATACCGACTACAGCGCCATCTGCCGGGCTGATTTGTGAATCTAAACCATCCTGGGGCGCCACCCAAACGCATACAAAAAACCGGACAAGTGCGAGTTAAACTCGCGTGGAGAGGGTTCCGTTCCGTACATGATTATCTGAAATTTACTAGGTTACCTTAAATACCATAGACTTCTTATAGGTTTTCCTATAATCTATAGGCAAAGATCTATTTTCTGTATTTTTTTCAAAATGTTAGCCCCAGTAGTTTCGGAAATAAGGGGGGGGGAATGGTAATTTTTCACCTATTTTCCTGAATAACTTCTAAACTATTTTAGTTAAAATTAAAAAAAAAAAAATTTAAGATCCACACAATAAGCCCTTTCATTTGATATGTCACACGATATAGGTGGCGTAACTTTTTTTTAAAATTTTCTAGTTTACCTCCAAAAAGTGGCCCCTATGTTTAAAATTCATATATTTACGTCACGCGTTCGTGTTGCGGTCACCAACTTACATATGAATACCAAATTTCAACTCAATCGGTCCAGTAGTTTCGGAGCAAATTGGCTGTGACAGACGGACAGACAGACAGACAGACAGACACACGAGTGATCCTATAAGGGTTCCTTTTTTCCTTTTGAGGTACGGAACCCTAAAAAAACATTCAAATCGGTCCAGCCGTTTAGGAGGAGTTCAGTGACATACACACGTACAGTAGAATTACTCGTATATATATATAAAGATAATCTGAATTTGTTTCAATAGTAAAACCGCGAACTTTTGTAACTTGGGCTACTTTTATTTTCAAAACAGAATTAGGGTTGCGCGCATAAAATCTACAATTCGCGCAATTCGAACTACGCGGTGATACCGCGGAGGACAGCTAAGGTCTGTTCGCCGAGAGTTGATAAAAAAGGTAAAAAGTCAGGGCTTCTTAATTCATTACAAATAGCGGACCGCTAATTATTTTTACCGATGATAATATAAAATGAAAGGGGGTTTTTTCATAGAATATTAGGTATTATTGAATAGCCTAACTGGATAAAAAGAAAGCAACACGCGATCACCCAAACTACACACTAAAAGCGAATGACGTATTATAGAAAGACACAAGACACGTCATATCCATACTCAACGCGTTTTAAACATGTGTCATAGATTTAAAAAAAAACCGTTTCCTTTCGGCCAGTGCAGATTTATGTGACATTTGAGCGCACATATAAGACATTAATTTGCAATGTGGCGATTGTGTATATGAACAAAACAAATATATTTTTTCGCCGCCGTCCGCCCGGCGCTACACCGCACGTGACAACATCTGCGTCCCTCGTACCACGAAACCCAGTGCGCGCGGCGATAAGCGACGCCCGTCATACAGTTTGCGATAGTTAAGCGACAGTCGCTATTTCGAAATGGTATCATAATATTCATCAACTCTCGCCGAACAGGCTTTAGTAACTCATAACAATAGTAGTTTATGCAACGGTTGCATAATGATAGGCCTTAAAACACTAGTGCGGTTTTCATGAAACGAGCCGATAGGCGAGTTTCATAATAAGATCGCACGAGTGTTTTAAGGCCAAATTATGCAGAGTTGCATACATAACTTTATCTACACATATATTATAAATCCTCCATGATGGGTTCAGAAACAATATTTTCTGGCAACAAGTTATTTGTTGCAATCGTGGCTGCATATTTCCGATATCCGGCGCATTTTCACATCACACACATTCCGAGAAGACTACAATTCTACTTTCGTTCAGCAAAACACCAACATAATGGCGCCAATTCGATCCTCTGTCAACACCATTTTTTTTTTTAAATCATAGACAAACGAATGAAGTCTCTATTCTCATGTCACTCGAGGTCAAATGTTGTGCAGTTTATATTAAAAAGACATACTGAATTGACGTTTCGTATCAATAACTGTTTTAATATCTATGGATATTAGAATAGAGACCCACTTGAGTTTTGACAGCTGTTCCAAATTTAATCTCATTTCTTTACTAAAAACGATAAAGAAATAACACTGCAGCACTGGTTTTTCCCAATTGGTTGTCAAAATGGTGGTCATTTCCTACGGTTTTTGATTAAACAATGGAGGTTTTATGATATGGGTGTAGATAAACTCTTTTTTCACCGCCTCCTAATCCATAGCGCTAGGTCCTCTGCCGCGTCCTTGCGCGGGCGCCGGCTAAATCAATCATTTGTAAACACCGGCATTTATCGGCGATGAAACAGGCCCCGTTTATATCAGTTTTATTGTTCTAGAATAAACCGAACAAACAGACAATGGGCTGCTGAAGGCTAGGAATGTCTATTAATGCGTCGGATAGAATGGGAAGTAAATCTAATATAAAAGAACCGGACAAGTGCGAGTTAAACTCGCGTGGAGAGGGTTTCGTACATGATTATCTGAAATTTCCTATGTTCCTTTAAATACCATAGACTTCTTATAGGTTTTCCTGTAATCTATAGGTAAAGAATAATGTTCTGTATTTTTTCAAAATTTTAGTCCCAGAAGTTTCGGAGATAAAAATAATATTTAAAATTCTCACAAGGGGCCCTTTCATTTCACATATCACACAATATAGTTTGCAAAACTATTTTTTTAAATTTCTAATTGACCCCCAAGTGGCCCCCATGTTTAAAATTCATTTATTTACGTTACACATCCGTGTTACGGTCACCGACTTACATATGTGTATTAAATTTCAACTCAATCGGTCCAGTAGTTTCAGAGCAAATTTGCTGTGACAGACGGACAGACAGACAGACACAAGAATGGTCCTATAAGGGTTCCGTCTTTTCCTTTTGAGGTATAGAATCCTAAAAAACCGGTCATGAGCACTTCGGGCCATGATCAGCGCAGGGTCCCGTAGCCATGATAACTATGTTTTACGTCATGATTAGAATTTTAATTTACCCGCCCGCCGCGACTGGACCCGCCACAGCTTCGCCCGCGGTATTTTCCATACAAACTTTATCACCTCGTTTCACCCCTTTAGGGATGGAATTTCAAAAAATCCCTCCTAGTGCATCTCTAGAGTAACTCGAGGAATATCTCCTCGAAATTTCAAACCTCTAGGACCACCCGTTAAGGCTGTGCGTTGTCTATAAGTGAGTCACGGTACTGTTTTATACGTCGCACGTTTAAAAATAAAAGGAAACAAGTCCAAATGAAATTCACTTTAGTTTTAAAGTTTACTGAAACGCGTTTAAATTGAATTTGGAATGGAATTGTATTTCACGTTATTTCTTTTTAATTTTAAACGAGCGATGTATTGATTGCCCGACTTAGTACCTTCCTAATTGATTAGGCGCATTTGTTCAGGGATGCCAACTCTTCAAAGAGGACTCCTAAAAGCAAGTCGAAAATCCCTAAAAACCCCTACATTACTAACCGTTTTTTGTAGGCTCCCTTTACCATAGACGGATAACCTATGCCATACTCTTGTCAGTATGATTACGGCCAAGTACGGACGAAAAATATTCTGAAAATGCTCGGTTTTCTTCGCGAACGCATGTTAGTTGCAATTAGTGCTGTCATTTTTCAATCTCAATACATTTTCAGTTTCAGTTCGTTTTTATACCCCTAAAAACATCCCATTCCACTTATTCTGTCACTTAATTAAAGGGTAAAACCCCTAAGTTGGTTATAAAAATGCCTAATATAAAATCAAACCCATCGGGGATATCCGTGTGTCCTCGCGTTAGGGTCTCATACAAAATGCATGCGGGTAATGGCGTGGATGCCGCAGTGAGGTTACTCCACCATTCTCTAGGAAATTGAATAAAGGAATGTTAAATTAGAACACTTTACTGTTACTATTTTGTATGCCATTTGCTAACTTATACATATGTCGTGATCATGAACTCGCGACTAAATAGTATTAATCATTTGATTTTTTTTGTGGTTAATCACTATAAGAGGACTGTGAAACTACGGCAAAAATCACCCTTTTCATACAAAAGGCGATAACGATTTTCACCCCTTAAATGTTAACCGATTTTGGTCAATTTTTGATAGAATGTTAAATGGTAAGCATCAATATCTAAAGACATTGATTGAGATAATTTTATATTTTCAGACTTTCTTTATTATTTTTTAAATTAAATACATACATATGCGAGTTAAACTCGCGTGGAGATGGGTGCGTGGTATGTTACATTAAATACCATATACTTTTTAGAGCTCTTCCTGTGATCTGTAGGTAAGGAACTACCTTATTTCCTGTATTATTTTCATAAATTTAGACCCAGAAGTCTCGGAGATAAGGGGAATGGTAAATTTTTGATTATGTGCCTAAATAACCCATTAATCTTAAAATTACAAAAATAAAAATAAGATTCTGACAAGGAGCCCTTTCATTTGATAGGTATGTCACGCGCCAGTTTGCAAAACGTTTTATTTTAATTTACTAATTTACCCCCCAAAAGTGGGTCCCATGTTTAAAATTCATTTATTTACGTTACGTGTTGCGGTCACCGACTTACATGTGTGTACCTAATTTCAATACACTCGCTCCAGTAGTTTCGGAGCAAATTGGCTAACAGACGGACAGACAGACACACGAGTGATCCTATAAGGGTTCCGCTTTTTCCTTTTGAGGTACGGAACCACAATAAAGTAATAATTAATAATGATTACGACTAATAAACATAAAATCGATTATCGATCGGTAATCAACAAATATGAAAAACTATAAAAAAGTAGGCATTTTGTCATCCCAATTTACCACGGGTAAAAATAAAAACGAATTGACCACCCACGGCGGGCGGTCTTGCATTATTAAAAACATATTGATCCACCGTCAAGCATGTCATATATATCTTTAGGGATGGATAATTCCGGGTGACGCGTGTATTTGATAAATAATGCCATGCGTGACGCCAGGCTGATTAGATCTTGACGAGTTTATTTTGGATTATTTTGAATGAAGTGTACATTATTAATTTGCCACCTGCAAACGGAATACTATAGAAATTATAGTTCAGGCAGCGTCAAAAATGGTTCGACGAATTTTAATTTTATTTATATAACTGTAACGACTGACAGACAGACAATGCACAGCGCAAACCGGTGGGTTTAGCATGCAAAGCACAATCTTTAATTTTACGGCAAATTTATGTTTGGCTCAAATTTTAAGGTTCATCCCCTAACGGTGTTAAATAGGGGATGATATTTTGTTTCTTTTTTATTTATTTTCTATTTGTGTCTTTCAATAAATGAATGTTTATATTAACACGCTTTTATTACTTCACTTGTAAATAACAATGTAATGACGTGAATTTTAAACTACTTCTAATTGTCGTAACGATTTCAAACTTTGCAAGTGTATGCAATTCGGATGACAATACAATAATTTGTTACTATCGACCTGATCTCCATGGAACCCGGAGGTGGATAGTGGAACTCTTCAATGACTACCCTGTAACTCTTTAATGTAAACCACTATAATGCGGACTCCTCTGCTGCACTGGGAGTGAAGAAATAGCATAGAATGCGTGCAGATGCTTATCATCCTGGCATGTCGTAAAAGTCGACTAAGGGACGGGTCCTCTCCAACATGGTGGACTATCTGTATGGGCGATGGGCTGATCACCTGTCACCATACGGTTCATCATACCATCTTAGGACTAATTAATCGAACGTGGCCACAAGTAGTCTTGTGGCTCTGCCCACCCCATTAGGGATTTCGGGCGTGATGCTATGTATGTATGTATCTATCTGACTCTCTCTTGTTGGCACTAGTGTGAGAGACGCATTTAGAGATATGACGGTTTAACTAATCCTTGTGTCAACCTTTCTAGGGTCGCTGGTGAAGGTGCCAGCAGCAGTAAATCGCTGGTTGTGGTGATCATTGGTAGAAGCCTATGTACAGCAGCATAAGAGATGGGGTTATAACTTCCTCTCTAGGAAGAAATTTAATATAAAATTAGTATTGAAATTTTGAACAGGAGGCAAAGCCCTAGCAAGACATACATACATATATCACACCTGTTTCCCAAAGGGGTAGGCAGAGACCACGAATTTACACCTGATACGATCCTGACGCACACCTTTCGCTTCGTCTACTCTCATTAAGTTCATGCACGCTCGCCGGTTTAGGGTACTCTTGACCTGGCCTTTCTTAAGAACGCCCTCGATCTGGTTTCGGTTCGTTCGCCGAGGTTTTCCCCTTTCAACCCTACCGCACAGTCGCCTTTAAATCTGCTTCGTTAGTCTTCTTTCGTTCATCCTCTCCACATGTCCAAACCATCTAAGCATACCTTTCTCATTTTTTTTCCTAGCAAGAGCACGAGGATACGTAAACTCCACCTTAACCTACAGTGCAACTCTATCGCATTAGTCAGAAAGACAAGATGGGGAACATTTTATCTCCGTGGTAGGGACGCTGTGGGTCGAAGGAAGTTGGCTTATAGGTTTCGAATGCGATAATTAATAGGAAAGGCTAAAGGGCATTTCAAAGGGCTAGGATCTTTGACCTTTAGGATAAGTTGACCTAGATATATGCCCATCAATCTAATCAATACGTAAGCTTGTATTTACATCAATATTGTACGTTTCGTCCCTCGCTTGACCCTGTTCTTAAGCGATTGGTGCTCACTGTCGCACTTGAGTAATGATACATAAGTGTAAAAGAGACTGTAGCACCGTATCGGACCTGAATTGATGACAGTACTTAACGCTTCCTGTAATTATTTTAGTTAACTAATTAGTCGTTTCTTCGTAATATAGTGAGAGTGGGTTATTTTTAACCGACTTTAAAAAAACGAGGAGGTTCTCAATTAGTTACTTTTAGTTACTTCATAACTCCGTCATTTATAAACTGATTTGGAAAATTCTAAGTATTTCACGGGTGGCGATTAGATTGCTGTATAAGGTTCGGAAGCAACTTATGTTTATGAAAATCCATGTGGTAAAATAGAACTCGTTGTGAAGAATCAGGAGAACTCCTCAACGATTAACACCCTTGCACCTTGGATAGCAACAGTTTGTAAATAGTGATGAGCAATTGGCATTATGCTATTAAAATTAATTTTAAATTTAGAAGACACCGTTTCAAATTGAACTCAATGTATTCTTATTCCTCAGGACGATGGAAAATGGCGAATTCGAAAAGGAGTTCACTGTCAAGAAGGTCGTCAGCCGTTTGGAGCGCGCGCCTCGGAAGACTTCAGGCAAGTTCGGGCTGGAGATCGGGCAAGACAAGGATAGAATAACGTTCGAGAGCGAGAAGCTCACGACCCAGAGCGAAGCGTCTTCTAGAAGGAACAGTGATGATGCGGGTCGGTCGAAGCGGGAGGGGTTTAGAGGAGGTAATGATAATATTGGACTGGTTTTAATCACACGCAATCTAAATAGTAGTTTATGCAACGGTTGCATAATGATAGGCCTTAAAACACTAGTGCGGTTTTCATGAAACGAGCCGATAGGCGAGTTTCATAATAAGATCGCACGTGTGTTTTAAGGCCAAATTATGCAGAGTTGCATACATAACTTTATCTACACACATATTATAAATCCTCCATGATGGGTTCAGAAACAATATTTTCTGGCAACAAGTTATTTGTTGCAATCGTGGCTGCATATTTCCGATATCCGGCGCATTTTCACAACACACACACTCCGAGAAGACTACTTACTATTCATATTTTCAACTAAAATGTAAATTACAAACAACTTTTTCTATTCAATTCAACAACAATTCTACTTTCGTTCAGCAAAACGTCAACATGGCGGCAATTCGATGCTCCGTCAAGACCTTTTTTTTTAAATCATAGACAAACGGATGAAGTCTCTATTCTCACGTCACTCGAGATCAAATATTGTGCAGTTTATATTAAAAAAACATACTGAATTGACGTTTCGTATCAATAACTGTTTTAATATCTATGGATACTAGAATAGAGACCCACTTGAGTTTTGACAGCTGTTCCAAATTTAATCTCATTTCTTTACTAAAAACGATAAAGAAGTCATGTTATTTCTTTATCGCAGCACTGGTTTTTCCTAATTGGTTGTCAAAATGGTGGTCATTTCATACGGTTTTTGATTAACCAATGGAGGCTTTATGATATGGGTGTAGATAAATACAATATCAATATCAATCAAATTTATGGTCCACCCTATAGTTCAAGGATTTCAATGTATCGAAAATTTGGCAACAATGTATCGGAATATGTTCGTAATAGAGAGGAGCTTATATATTATGTTGATAATGATGATGCGTTTTAGTTTAGTTCATGTCTCACAGTCACAGCTAAGAATTAAATTGGTCTGCAAATGGATGGATAGTTTTCGTTGTACTCCGGATCGTTGGACCGTCGATTAGTTTTCCAGGAGCCCGTTAAAAACCGCTCGTTAAATGATAAACGCTACACGTACGATTGGAGTTTCAAAGTTGCACATCAATTAGAAACTTTAACACCGCGTTGCATCGACTTAAAACTTATTAAAACTTCGATGATTGGTGGTTTACTGCTGTACAATCAATTGAGGCGGAAGAGTTCTTAGCAACCGCGTAATGGAGGGCGCAGCGAGGGCAGACCACACACGTTGGACTGGCGACCTGGTGATGATTGCGGGATCCCGCCGGCCTATGTCCAGCAGTGGACGTCTTTCGGCTGAAATGATGATGATTATGATGACAGTAGACTGAGCACTGCTACCACGTTATTATAGAACAAACTCTCGTTAGCGATTAAGTTTACAGTTTTTGATTAATTTCTAGTTCCTTTTTTCAGCAAAGCAAACTGTTTTTATGACACAAAAATATTATGCATAATGATATATGAAATGCATAAAAGCTCATCCCTTACGTGATCTCTTCCAGATGACCTTTTAATGAGAAAAACAATTAAATAGGATGGATGTTGGAGGATGTTGTTTACAGAAATATTATCCTTATTCGTGATGTTGACTGAGGTTTTATATATTAATATTCCTTGTACATCTCTAGGGGATAGCCTAAGCTAAACTAGTTAACCCAGTATTCCATTTCTTGCAGATGGTACCAGCTCAGAACCCCCCACAGCCAACGCGACCGGTCACAACGCGTGGAACGACCTGGCCAGCTCTACATCTACCACCAGAACAGAGCTGAGCTCAGACAGTGCAGTTGACGAGCAGGTTTTTGGCCTTTTCATCTTTTGTTTTAATTGGAGACCGAATCATCACATTATAGGGTCATTCTTGAGAATTGGATTATTCATCTCATTTCTTGGCGTTTTTTGTTTATAAAATTTTGACTTAGTTACAATTAAATATGTAATTTTATTTAATTATAAGCATATTTAACGAATCGGCCTCGCTTTCGGTCAATTTGGTAGGACGATATACCACTTCAAAATTTTAACTGCCAGGCAAATGAGATAAGACGTCAGAAGCATCACAAAAACAATAAGCGAATCAACATTTTAGTAGTATTTTTGAGATCAGATGATTTATTAAATGAAAATATTAAAATATAAAATTTTATACAGTACATTTCGTAGAAACCAAAGAAAATATTCTAAGCTTTAATTTAGCACAAAGTTTATTATTTCAGTCCTGCTATCGATGGAAGAAAATTTTAAATAAATGAATCAATAATATGCAAACCGAATCAACAGAAAATAAAAAAATTTGCAAGAAAACTTGAGAAAACTATTATTACTGTGGTCAAAACGCCAAGTGAACTGAGAAAAAGTATGTTTCTTGTCGATTATGCCGAAACTGTTATTAATACAGGAATAACTATTAAATGAACACATGCAGTCATTCATGTAGTTTTGTTTTCGCTTACAACTGTATGCCAATTGCAGGAAATAAATTGTATATGAAAATACACAGCAATGATAATCATAGTGAACCAAAGCCAGGCAAATGCTAGATTCACCCTGATAGCTCAGAGCTCCAGCGACGAGTCACGTCCTCTCCCTGTTGCTTTAGAAGCGTTACTTATGCTGCACAGGCACGGCAGGTGCAACGCATAGAAAGACGTTTAAGTAGGGATGTGCACGTTGTTAAGTGAGGCACCAAGTAAATGATAGCTTAGCTCCGGACAAACCCTTTATAATTATTCTAAAAAAACTATGATAAGCACAGGAACCATATTTTATCTTTCAAATCAAAACCTAATATTCGAAAGATACGACTCAATACATTACTTGATTTCTATCCATGATTTGGTCTTTTCGGGGTAGTTTGTTCACAAAATGGCAAATGGACGCACCAAGTTAATGAGGTTTTAGATGTTTGATATTTTTTTACGAGTAATTTTACTTACCTTAAACAAAAAAGAAAGTGCCCCAGTTAGATGAAGTGGTAATGTAGTAAGGTCAACTATTTTAATTCTACGGGTACTTTTTCACTCTGGACGCTGTAAATTGACCCTTTCAAGAATCACCCTATAATTATCATGCATCCTCAGAATTTGACTAACTGGTCAACCCGGTGGTGTGGAATACGAAGCTTTATGATCGCGAGTTTAACTCCTGCCAGAGACATTTGTATCATAACATCCATGTATGTGTCGGGGTGAGGTCGTTGTATCTGTATTGCTGATTCATTCAATGTTTGTATCATTACCTGTACGCTGTTCATCATCATCGTCAAATTTATCATCACTATCATCTTCGTCATCATCATCATTATAGTCCACTACTGGACATAGACATGTTCCATGTATTGCCACATAGTTGTACATATTCGAGGGTGTGCCATAATTCCATCGCATAGTTTTTGACGATGTCAATTAGTTTGAGTGTTGTTGGATACCGCAGCTTATCCTTTAAGCAATCCACTCACAAAACCCACGAGATGTGATGTGGTAATATTCTTATCCATCAGAATAAGCGGAGCTTTTAAATGACTTGATGATCTGGTTTCTCAGAACCACGTCCGCCGCAACAGCCACGACTCCGCACTCCCGGGCACCCCGCTCCACTGTAAAGCTCCCTGGAAGTCTGCTGACAGCGTAGCCCCGGATTCTGCGTTCGGGACTTCGCTGGCAGATATCATGGAGAGCCCTGCTAACAAGGTAGTTGCTAAAACGTCGTATAGGTATACGACGTTTTAGCCAATAGATTTTATTACTAAATATAATGGATAACGGGCCCAATTCGAAACGATGTTGCCTAAATTTAAAACTCCCAAAACTTATAATAAGAAACATCAAATTAGATTTAGTATGGCATCAAACTGTCAAAATCAAGTTTGACATTTCTTATTTCAAGTTTAGCTACTTTTAAAATTAGCGAACACACTTTCGAATTGGCCCCAATATCTCCTTTATTTTAATTTGCAATTATGTTACACTGCTGGGCTAAGTTGTCTTGGATTTTTCTAATCTTTCTCATGGGTTCAAAGTTAGGGATATCTTAATCTCATTCTTGCATATGAATGCGTCCCGTACGATGGTCGACGATCTTAAGGGTCCATCAGAACGTGGCTAAAAATATATTTGAGACGATAGCATTTACCATAAAGAAAGACGCATAC
Organism: Tortricodes alternella; assembly: GCA_947859335.1. Lineage (NCBI taxonomy): Eukaryota > Metazoa > Arthropoda > Insecta > Lepidoptera > Tortricidae > Tortricodes > Tortricodes alternella. The sequence goes on from OX401975.1 coordinate 15,724,807, forward strand.
AGTTACAGTAGCTTGTGTCATAAAAGGAGCAAAATGACATATTTACGGCGAGGGCGGTATATTGGATCCTGAGCGTAGCGAGATCCAAGCATTATCGCCAAAGAAGAAAATAATTTTACTACAGAGTGGCACATCCTTTTTTCACTCTACCTGGAACAAGGACACTGCAAATAAAATGCTTTTATAATAAAAGTATAAGTTTTATAATAAATAATGGCTCATCGAAGAATGAAGAAGAGCTAAATATGATTGCCATTGTATCAATTGTATAGTAGAGTTCTCCTCCAGTGCCCGTATTAATAGTCCATATCATACTAAAGACGTGAATAGTACTCAAGTACGCGTTTCCCCATAGGTACTAAAATCCTTAAGTACTGGAGTCTTATCGTAGTCTATTAATATTAACTAGTGGCTCTGTGAGTTGTAGACCTCGCGAGAAACTTAACTTTGCCGTTGAAAAACTGTTATCCCCAAACAAAACAGAATCGACAAAAATAAAACATATAATTATCGAACCTGCTCACAAAATGTCACGAGAATCGGTTGAGAAATGCGACCTGTAGAGGAGAACAAATGGGCATCCGACAGCTGACGGACATATGAAAGGATTTTAGCCCAAGCTGAAACGGAGACGCTTCGATCGCTTCGCTCGATCGGTCGATAAGGCCGTACATTAACCTGTGATTAAACGGTTTATTACTTTGATCTTCGAGGGATCAAAATAATCTTCTCTGAATAGGACTGAAAAAAAAAATAACGTTCAACAACGGCACAAAATCACGCTTTTGTGACCAAATAAGTAGAATATTCACCTTTTTCCTAACAAAATCCACTTCCACGGGCAGTATTTTCAGCGTAACCTTGGAACATAATTGCACTGCACGCCGACTTTCCCACAGAAACTCCCGGCTGTTATGACTGCAGTACATTCGACTTTATAGAATCAGGGTGTGCGCGCGCGAGCTATTTCAGTCGCGGGTTGCTATGACTGAGTCGTTGTCGCCTTCACACTATAATAACGTAAATAGGGTACAAAATACCGGCGCGTGGGACTTCAAGTGTCTCGCAAAAACACATGTGCAAACCTATAAAAAGAGCAAGTACACGTACCATTCAAAATCCATGCTTTTGGCGATTAACTAGCCCGCTTCTCGCATGCCTGTCGACGGATACACATTGATAACTAATCTTTGGCTGCGGAATGTTATTTATAATAATAAATAGTATAGTGTAAGATTGTGGCAGCACATGAATCATGCATCAATGATCCAAGTAAACCTCTCTCAAAATGCCGTTGCGGCTGGCTTGGACCTGCATTTTCAGGGCATTTAGCTTTAACTAGCCGCTTAAAATGAAAAAAAAAGAAAAACTTACTTGAGGGTTGAGAGTGTTATCGCTGGCATCAACTCTTCTTTAAGTGAAAACCTTTCATCTTAGAAGTTACGAAACTTCTGAGAAAACTCTCAAGACTATTAAATAGGTCAAACGCGGCTAAGTCGCTAGACCAGAGTGCTAAAAGTATCAACTTTGCGGGAGCCCTAACACTTGCCTTACGGAACTTGACCTGTCCTACGCTCACGAACGATTATAGTTGACATCAGCATGCGGCAATTTCACAACCAATCATCATTGAAATTAATAAAAACTAAATGAAAATTGGCACAATTACCGATTTTAAATGATTGCGCATACAGTCTAATTCATAGAAACAAGACATAAATTCAACAGTGGTCTAATGCCTCCTCTACATATCGATAGATCGCAATCTGCTGATACATCTGTCGATGTGTACGGAGGCACTATACACATCGACAGATGCTTCAGCTGATTGCATCTGCGGTTTTTATATGCTCATCTGTGGTAGGTATTTAACGTAGGCCGATGCGTCTGCCATTTATCCGTTTGTTGTCGGTTTTGCGACACGGATCAAAGGGTAACAGTCAGAGACGAGAGTTGGACACAAGGCGCCTGTTCGAATTTAACCCCGGATACATTTGCTGATGCACCTGCTGATTCATCTGTCGATATGTACCGGAGGCACTATACACATCGACAGATGCATCAGCAGATTGCATCTGGGTCTTATTTGCTTATCTGTGGTAGGTGTTTAACGCCGGCCAATGCGTCTGCCACTTGTCCTTTTGCTGTCGGTTTTTGCGACACGGATCAAAGAGTAAGAAGGGTTTCGATGATCCGAATCCGAGAAATGTTGGTCAGAAGTAGCAGTAGTACTATTTGTATGAGAGGTTGCGCATTAGATCCGAATTTCCTCATCCGAGTTTTCCTTCGATTCGAAGATTTTTACATCGGACCGACATTATTCTAGGATTCGGATCGGTCGTAGTACGAAACCACTCTTACAGCGTGAAAGCAAGGCGTCTGTCCACACGTCTGCCGATGTGTAGACGTATCGCGAATTTATCCGCGGATACCTATGCTGATCCACTTGCTGATGCATCTGTCGATGTATAGAGGAGGCGTAAGCTGTACAGAAACCGATCGTAACTCATCGTTGGCTTATATAGGTACGTCAACTGCTAGGCGCAGGCCTACCTTCATAGTAAGAGGGACCGTACAGTAGTCCCCACGCAGGCCCACAGTGGCCCACATATTTGAATTACTTAGGAGATGTATACAGGTCTCCTTACAATGTTATCCTTCCTCGAAACGCTCGAAGCTTTCAAAGGTGCGAGCCGATTTGAACCCGTACCAAAACCGTACCGAAACCATACATTTTTAATGAAATTCCATTTCTAAATCAGAGGTAGGTCCTCTGGCTTAATTCGTTTATGATTAGTATAAACTACATTACTTCACGACAGGTTCCCCTCCGGGACGACATCAAGTCCATAGACTCCGCAAGCTCAGGCGAACGTCGCCCGCGGCTGGGGTGGCGATTTGTGAAGAATGTTACCAATGCTACGGGGGCCTTCTCACCGAAATCCAAGGAGACACCAACAGCATTGCCTGGCACGCCGCTGCCGTTCCAAGTAATACTTCTAATATTTAGTCTACACTGTTTTAAAGTTAGTGTGGAGAAGTTTCGTTTAAGACCAGCGGACCTAGCAAGGTTGACAGGGGGTTAAGTTTAGTTAAGTTATCTCTCTGACTATCTCTTTCGTCGGCACTAGTGTGAGAGAGAGACGCACTTAGAGATATGACGTGGTTAACTTTTCCTCGTATCAGCCTTGTTTAGGGCCAAGGAAGTCGTCTACAGTTTCCATATGTACGCTATTACCGATTTAAATACTGACAATAAACCTTGCAGAATGTATATTATTTGAAAATATTTACAATTTCACCAGAAAGTGCATAATCTAAACGTACAAATAAATAAAACTATGTGTTACAATGGGTTCAATTCAAAAGTGAGTTCGCTAATTTTAAAGTCTCCATATCTGAAATAAAAATTTTGATGACACCGTTTCTAATTGGACCCAAAATATCTAATTGAAAAATGCTGTTTAAATGAGGCTTAGGCCTAAATTATGGCTTTTATATTTTTTGTCTATCTGGCTGTTGAATGTTTATTCCGAATAAGCTCCGAAATGGCTGAATAGATTTAAATACAACTTTCAAGAATAATTAAGGGTATTTCATTCAACTTTGGCATTTATTTTATTTGGTATTTTAAAGAGTTTCGTAGATATGGCATACTGTACTGTACTGTTTGTATGAAAAAAGTTATAAACGTGACTTATCGGCATAGAAATATATAGTTTTGCATTTAGCTTTACTTACTTGAAAGATTGATTACTACAGTTTATTCAGTATGGAAAATTGATAAACTTTGTGCACAGTCTAAACCGGAGAGCAGGACCGGGGACTACAACAGCAAAGGCAGAAAGCATTCCCATCCATTCTACCCTAACGAGAAGGATGAGGTTCTCGGGGAGACCAGCCCAGAGGTAGGTCATCGTCATTAACAACAATAAGTATCATTCATTATCATTATTATTAACGACAGCAAATACATCATCATCATCGTTTTAAATGACATTGCCGTGGCCATCAGCAACAACATCAAAATCATTATTATTATTTAAAACGACTACATTATCAATATTATTACGGTAACCATTAACAACATCGTCATCATCGTCGCTGATTTCTTGATCATCATTAGCAGCATCAATACCTAAATTCGCAGCGTTGGAGTTTGAGCTATTGACGTTTGATGGTGATACCAATCGGGTGGACTGGACTTCTATTGACTACCTGATCGTGCAAGATTATTACAACCAGTGGCTGCAGATTTCTCTGTTCATCGGTTAATTTTTATTATATCTGTAGCTATTAGCTCACCAGTTCCTAAATTACCAGGGTCTGGATCCGGAATCGCTAATGTTCCGTGATGGCCGGCGGCGCATTGATATGGTGCTTGCGTTTGAAGAGGAGGACTTTGGCGTCATGACGGAGACCGAGGCACGGAAGAGAGATAATCGGAGGAGTTTTCAGGTAACACGATGATAATAGACTCTCAGATTAATAGGCAATGGCCGCGTTTTGAAGTCAAACTGCTAGTTGCCAAATTTTTCACGTCCACATCACCGAGTCATACTCCGCATGATGCATGTAGTGCAGGTTCCCAATACCATTAGTTTATGAAAACCGTTCTCGTAATAGGCAACTATCGCTCAGTCCCTTTTACCTATATCGGCAACAAGCAGTATTTGCGATAGATTGGTAATGGTACTACATTTGTGCTCCTTTTTGTGCGCACTCGTGACTGCCTCATTTCATTTCTCACTTCTCCTCTTTTCCCGTGATGTGTACTTAAATTAATGAAAAGTACAGTAGGAGATTGCATTTGGAGACTAGCACTCATGCTAATTCTAGCGCTCTTATCCCAAGACTTTTTTTCTTAATTTTTTTTTAGGGGCTTTGATCACCCCAAGACTTTATCGCAATTAAATAAAGTTATCAAAGTTATCTTGATAATCAAATCTCAACTTATGAATGCGGTGTCAGTCTTGAACCCAGTATTATTCAAACATGCCTTGGATTTAAACCATCAACAGTAATTTGGGTGTCTCTTTCTTTCTCAGGAGAATCTCATAAAGGAAGGCCTAGAGCTTGAACTAGAGAACAAGTGCCTTTCTTTCGACGGAAAGACCTGGTTCCTAAAGATACACATTCCATGGAAGACTGAGATGAGGCTGGCAGAGGTTATAGGCATGAAGCTGCCTACAAAACGATTTATTACGATCTCTGTAAGAGCGTGGGTGAGTTTTATACTCTAATAGCTTGTAGTAAGAATAGTTTTCGACCGAAGCATTATAATTTTTCGGCTAGTTTGCAAAAAACTAAACTAAAATATAACGATTGAGGAAGTAAGACTCCTCATTTTAAACTTTATAGTCATAAATTTCGTAGAAGATATACTTACAGGATTTTCAAGTGTATGATGAGAACATGGACGCCTATTATCTAGAGGGGTCTTCAGCAGTACATTTTACTAACAAAATCACGTTAGGTTACGCGTTTGAAGTTGTGACTGGAGTTGAAGTTCTTCAAGAGATAGATAATGCAAGTCAATGATTACATGAATAAGTTACAAAAAACCATTATTGGTCCCAACAGAGCGATGAAAAGCAAGCGGAGCGAGACAAGAAATGGCATTCAAAATGGCGGCGACGCTGGAAACAGATGTATGAATACGAGCACAACCGAATAGAGCCCGAGCCTTCGTTCTACGCTGCCACCGAGCAGCGAGGAGTTAAGCGTGAGGAGCAGTAAGTTTATATTTCCTTATTATAACCACCCCCCTCCCCCTCCCCAAAGTACCAGGACCGTAACGCTTGGCCAGATTACACCTCCTTCCAAATTGCGTTACGTAATTTGTGGACGACCACTAATTGACAAGCCTCGAAGATGTTTAATTGTCCGGTAAGCCGGACCAACATGGTTCCATATTTTCTGAAATTGCCAACGCAATAACTCGAAAAACGGTGAAAACGCATAAAATGTTAGTTTCCGCCTAAAAATCTTCAGATTACAATCAATGCTGTGCTTGTAAAGATATCAAATTGTTACTCCGCTACAGATTCTTGGTGAAGGATCGGCACACGCAGTTCTCACCAGCTCAACGAAGTCTGCTGGTTATGCAGATCCTACTCAGAGCCAAATATGACAACGCAGAGACTAAGGTAATCCAACTTCTCTAAGCATGTTGTTCAAGCTCTGTCTAAATCGAAGATACCCTCGACATTCATAAATTGACTCGGAAACAATTTAGAGACCCCCCGAGCGTCGGCGTCTTGTCAGCGTCTGTACAGCATCCGCGAGCGCAGGAGACGAGGCGACATTGACGCTGTGCGAGCGCTAGCAAGACGCCGACTCTCGAAAGACGCCGCTGGCGTCCCAGCGCCGCGGCGCGAAGGTCACGTCAATGCTGCATGGATGCTGACAAACCACCGACGCCCGAATGACGCTAGTGTGGGGGGGGTCTCTTAGTTTCATAGAAACATCGTGCGTTTTGGCTGATTTTATAATCAAAGTGTTTGCAAGAGACTTTAATATGTTTTTTTTTATTTTCTAGATGGGCATCCGTCGATTACTAAATGATGGTACATACCTGGCGTGCTTCCCACTTCACGAGGGCAGACATGACGCGAACATGTTAGGTGGGAGCTGCACTGACAGACGGGTAAGTTACCTTAACCCACCTTACAGTGTCATAATCTCGGACATTTTTAAAGGAAAGGCCACGTGTTTAGCGTATTTATTTCGGATTCAAAAAAGAAGTTCTGTGATTTTGTTCATAAGGTTACTAGTAAGTATAGCATTATATAATCTGTGATAGGGTCATCTTTGGTGTAGTAAATATATAGTAAGGAACTGCTCAACGCGATTTTCGACATGTTCACTTTTTTGGGGAGAAAACACGAGTTTGACACCATTGCACACTCAGTAAATATTGCCGATATTAGAGTTCTTATTACACTTGTACATATTATTATTGTACATACATATTATCACGCCTGTTTCCCGACGGGGTAGGCAGAGACCACGGATTTCCACCTGCTACGATCCTGACACACCTTTCGCTTCGTCTACTCTCATTAAGTTCTTCTCGCACACTCGCCTTATAAATCTGCTTCGTTAGTCTTCTTTCGTTCATCCACTCAACGTATCCATACTATTTAATCATTTACTTACATTTAATAATTACATCGCAAGGTCTATATTTGGTTGATCCGTCTTTTGTTTTTATGGTTCGTAGCTCCTAGCGAGCAATGAAAGACAGCGTATGAATCAGGCAAAATAAGACTCTGTGTAAATTTTATAAGAACTAAGACGTCAGCAAAGCTTCGTAGTTTATAAACTTGAAAATACATGGGATTACAAAGATCTCAAAAGAAGGATAGGCCTATTAGTACCTACAATTTCGTGTAACAAGTCTCATAGAAGGTTGTGAAACACCAGCGCCATGGCTTAACTACACCCTACTGCTGATGTCTTAGTTCTTACGACATACATACGAGTACAGAGGTCTTAATATTGCTTGATTCACACGCTATCATGTCATTGTGGACGGTATGAACAGTAGTGCGGTCTCACAGGTTGTGCAATTGTACTAGATATTTAATTATAATAGTGTCACTTAAATTGGTGTCAAGGACCGTGGCTGACGCACGACTGAACGTGCGATGGTGTCAGATTCGCAGATTCTTCGAAAGTAAGCATCGCGAGAATTGCTTTGAGCAGTTCCTTACTATATATTTCAATGTGGGATTACCACAAGGATCTAACGGACTTCTATAAAACCACACTAAACTTTCAGCTCCTCTACCTAGAATGGGCGCGGCCGTGCAAGTGGTACAAGAAGCAGCCACTCTGGCTGATTCGCCGGTACTTCGGCGACAAAATCGGACTATACTTCTGCTGGCTTGGCTTCTATACGAAGATGCTGTATGCGCCTGCTGTTGTCGGCACGCTGTGTTTCCTCTATGGACTCGCTAGCATGAACTCTTTAGACAACATACCTAGGTAATAAGATTATACTGGGGTTTATACTATAATATGTCAGTGGTTCAACGACAAGGTATTTAAAAACCTGGCTTGTGACCGCGACCCCCTGAGTAAAGGTTTGCGACTCCCTGAGCAAGGGTATGCGACCCCTCTGGGGTTCGCGACCCACAGGTTGAAAAACACTGAATTAAACCATTCGATCAGCTTGATACTGGTTCCTGTCTGTACTCCCTGCAGTTGAGAGGTATGTATCACTAATTATGAACTGACAAACGATTAGCAAAACTAGCAATTTGCGATTAAGTAGTTCCTAAAAATCTTAAAGTTGCTAAGAAGCATTTGGCGAACTGAAAGGGTAGTCTTTACGTTCAGCCTGACAGAAAGTGATAGAATGACTTGTATTTACCGTCCCTTTTTCGTCTTGTTCCTGATTGTTGTGTAATTAGCTCAATATCTTTTGCAGTAAAGAGATTTGCGATATAGCAGGACCAGGCAACACGACACTGTGCCCGCTGTGTGACAAGGCGTGCCAGTACCAACGACTGTCCGACTCGTGTCTCTTCGCCAAGCTGTCGTACCTGTTTGACAACCCCGCCACCGTATTCTTCGCTATATTCATGTCATTTTGGGGTAAGTTTATAAGAAACTAGTGGACTCGCCACAGCTTCGCCGGTGGTATTTTCCATACAAACTTTATCACCCCTTTTCACCCCTTAAGGGATGGAATTTCAAAAAATCTCGCAGTGCACCTCTAGGGTACTCGAGGAATGTCTCCTCCAAATTTTGAACCTCTAGTTCCACCCGTTTAGGCTGTGCGTTGTCTATAAGTGAGTTACGGTGCTGTTTTATATGTATTGATTATCAAAGAAATAGGTTCCCAGAATTGCAAAGTTCAAGGCAATAGGGTTTCAACTATAGTACACATCAATCTCTTGCTAGCGTTCTTTTCCAGTTTTTCATATGAGTTTCACATCTGGTTTTCGTATCTTTTGGGACGGTAGAATTTGACTGGTTGGTTTATAACTCGTAGGCTACTAACCCCGCAATTTCCTCAACATTATTTGACCATATCGACGTCTTTTATTTTATTGCCTACTACTACTATGTAAGTAAGTTAATTCAGGAAAGAATTTTACATTGTAATTGCCAAAGCGCAGCGTGGGCAGTTATACGGTAGACTGACGACCTGTGGGGCTAGCACGACACGCCCGCGAGTCATTTGTCGCTCAGTGCGTCCCTGTCAAACTAGTCAAATACGTAAGGGACGCACTGAGCGACAAACGACTCGCGGGCAGGTCGTGCTAGACGTGCTGGTAAAAATTGCGGGTCTCCGCTGGATGCGAGCTGCACAGAATCGGTCGTTGTGGAGATCATTGGGAGAGGCCTATGTCCAGCAGTGGACGACTTTCGGGTGAAATGATGAATGATGATTTGCCTTTTGCAGCGACAACATTCTTGGAGTTATGGAAGAGAAAACAATCCGTGTTACGATGGGAGTGGGACCTCGGTAGCGTGGATCAGGTAAGTGCCCAAATAGACCTTGTGTAAATTATCCAGAAACTAACGAGTACTTCACTTTACAGTGAAGAAGCCAGATATAATGCCCCTTAACATTTGTTTTTTTGAGCGGTATGGCCTATCAGTAGCCACTTCAGTCCCCGTTATACCGGTTACCCATGTTTTCTGTACGAGTAACTCTGATCTGATTATGCCTCGCCAAGAAATCCCACCCTGTATCAATATTCAAGTATCGTTTAATAGATTACATTACCTATTGAATACAATTGGAAACAAAAATAACAAGGTACCTCCTGGTTCAAAAAAAAACTTGAGATGATGATAATAAACTTCTGATATTCAGGACGAAGATCCTCGACCAGAATTCGAAGCATCAGTAAAGACTTTCCGGACGAACCCAGTGACGCGGGAGAAGGAGCCGTACCTACCAGGGTGGCAGAAGACCATGCGATACGTGGCCACCAGCTCAGCAGTTCTGTTCATGGTAAGACTACGAAAATGCGTAATGACTTTATATTTATTGCTTTATTACTTTTACATACATACATACATACATATCATCACGCCCGAAATCCCTAATGGGGTGGGCAGAGCTACAAGACTACTTGTGGCCACGTTCGATTAATTAATTAGTCCTAAGATGGTAGGTATTACTTTTATATGATGTAAAATCAATGTTTGACTTGAAAATAGTGACTTTCTGCTGAGTTTCTTGCGGCGTTTCTTCTCAGTAATGATGGTCCTGTTCGAAGCGCTGCTAGTTTCAATCCATTTTAATTTATTATTTTAACAAGTTCAATGAATTTGTATTGTAATAATAATTAACAATTGTAGCTTTTGTATTATTCTGTTTTTTTGTTATTGTAATTTGTATTGTAATAATTCTGTTTTTCTTTTTTTAATTTTAATTTTCTAATATTTAATGTGTAATTAAAAATGTAATTCAAATTGTGATATACTGTATAATTGACTAAAATATCCATATTATCATGACCGACGTGTTGGTGCAAACTGTTAGTCGGGCATGGCGTTATATCTAAATAAATAAATAAATAAATATAAGTAAAAGAGCCCACAGATGGCCAATTTGCTGAATTTAATTTTCAATTTGATTTTGAATTTCGCATTAATTATAAGAGTGTGTGTACTTAGTTTACCGCATACCAATAATTTCACAATTGTGCGTTTGAATATTTCGCCATGTTTCTGTTGGCATTGTGCCAGAGTTAGTTTTAAATCGATAAATCATCCCCTGACAGATCCGACGATGGAGATTAGCGAAGTTATTTTAGAATAGGCAAATATTGGCATAGGAGTTTATTTGAGAACAGATAAAAAGTGCAGTCGTTAACCTCATTTTGAATTTAAAAATGACTTTTTATTATTAAGCCGATGACACACTATCTACAAGTAATTCCACGGATTTTTAGAAACGTTTACAGGATCATCAATAAAAGTACGTCATATACATCGCCGTTATCCCTTAAAGCCGTAATGTTTCCATAATAGCTTTCGACGAAAAACGAAAAGTGTAAAGGCCGCGTGGGTGCGTTGCGAAGCCATTATGTTGTATTGCATTAGTTAACCGGGATAGAACGCGGGCGCTACTGCGCGCCCGCTATGTGACCGAAGTTTTAATTCATTTTTTTATGAAGAACTGGGCATGCGTTTGACCCTAGGCTCACCTGATGGAAAGCGAAGATAGGATAGAACACGTTTGCCCAGAAGATGCCTATTCACTCTTACCTTGAAGAACCAAGATTGTACAATTCAGGAAATACTGGCGCCGGGAGAGTTCGGGGGTTCCACACCTTAGCGGTGCGAACCAAAAAGGATGTCGCACACCGCTTAGTACGACTCCTAGGAAATTCATTGACATATGAAAACCCTCCCGACATCTGGTAGTCCGGTGGCAGATGTGGATGGTGGGATTAAGTCATATAGACCTATGCACACTCACCAAAATATACCTTGTAAAAAACCGAAAGGCTGGCAACTTTACGCCGATGCTCCAAACTTTGGAGTTTGGTTCCAACGAGCGTGTTACCAATCAACCTCATAGCCCTGCGATCCACAGATTCCATCGCATCCAGCTGATACTTGGCAGAGCCATTGCATATTTCTCCTTGCTATTTGTTGTTTCGGTCACAATTTACACGCTCCTTGTTTGTCCATCGTCACACCTAAAACTTATAAAGTCAACTGATGGTCAATGAAATCGTTAACAAGTTATTTTCTAGAGGCATCTTTCAAAAGTTATTTGTGTTCAATAAAATTGTGATTAGGGCCTACAAGAGTAGTTTGTTTGCCTAAAAGGTCAGCAAACGGCTTAATGACACATTTGGAGTTTGTTGTTCATGGGTTGTTATTGATGTTCATGGGTGTCGGTGATCACTTACTATCGGCCATATAAAAATATAAAATAAAACAGACAAGTGGGAGTTAAACTCCCATGGCTCCGTGATTATAAGAAATTTACTATGTTACTTAAAATACCATAGACTTTTTACAGGTTTTTCTGTAATCTATAGGTAAAGAACTATATCCGGTACTTTTTTCATTAGGCCTGTTCGTTTTGAAGATAAAGGGGAATGTTAAATTTTCGCCTATTATCCTAAATAACTTCAAAAACATTTATTTTAAAGTTATAAAAACATATTTAAGATTCTCACAACAAGCCCTTTCATTTCGTTTAACACGAAGTAGTTTGCAAAACTTTCTTATTTTTATTTTTTAAGTTACCCTCCAAAATTGGCCCCAGTATTAAATATTCATTTATTTACGTTACACGTCCGTGTTGCGGTCACTGACTTACATGTGTGTAACAAATTTCACCTCAATCGGTCCAGAAGTTTCGGAGCAAATTGGCTGTGTGCGACAGACTGACAGACACACGAGTCATCCCATAAGCGATCCGTTTTTTTCCTTTTGCGTTGCGTTGTTGCGTTGGGTTGCGTAGGTACGCAACCCTAAATAGAAACGTTAAACCTTGACAATTGACAGATCACGATAGTAATGGGTGCTGTACTCGGCACCATCATCTACCGCATCTCCATGGTGTCCGTCATCTATGGAGGCTCCGGCTTTTTCCTCAAGAAGCACGCCAAGATCTTCACCGCCATGACTGCGGCCGTCATCAATTTGATCATCATCATGATTCTCACCAGGGTGAGTATATGCATCCATGATCTCGATGATGAGATACGGCTCTAATACCCTAAAAGTGTATAAACTGTATGTTTCAATGTATGCTTTGTAATTTACTAATGCATAATTAATATATGTCTTTATCGTTTAGGGAAGGAAATAGTGTTGAGTTACTCATACATGAGGCACCTCAAATGCCACACTCACTTTGTTAGATTGTCAACAACACTTCACTTTGTAGAAATGTCCCACCTCAATGTTCATGTCCCACTGAGAGATGAAGAACCGAGCGAATCATGTGAGTGAGGCGAAATGGATGATAGCGTAGCGTAGCATAGACAACGTAGCGAGTAACTCAGAGTGTGAGCGAGACAAACGAGTGCCATCCGTTCCGTACAGTGTGATACTCTGACAGGAGAGCGAGGCGTAAGCTCCGCGTATTACCTCACCTCATTTGAGGTAGGACATTCTACCACTTCGTTTTGTAAGAGGAGTTACTCCCTCACACTCATTTTAATTTCATGTCCTGCCCGAAGAATCGTTTTATCCCGGTATGTGCACAATTATCGAAGAAATCGCGATAACTCGGCTAAATAAATCTCACGAAATGAGGAACGCCATTAATTAGAAAATGCTTAATTACTCTTATTATTAGGTCCTTCGAGGTGTGGTTAAGAATTTGGTGCACTGCTAATAGCTAAGTGGGACAAATTCTTAATAGCTAAGTGCGACTTGAAAGTTAAAAATAAAGATTTGCGTTCTTGTTTTTTCTTCAGATATACGCCAAAGTAGCTGTCCATCTCACGAACATGGAGAATCCTCGGACACAGACAGAGTACGAGGACTCTTACACGTTCAAGATATTCTTCTTCGAGTTCATGAACTTTTACTCGTCTCTCATCTACATCGCTTTCTTCAAGGTAAGAACTATATGAAAAATGTCAACTTGTTCAATATTTATGTTTTAAAGGTGCTTGAAAATCAGATTTTTTTGGAAATTTATTGCTGCAATTCGTTCCCAAAAGTATACATTTCATCTTTTTGATCTCATTAGAGATGTAATAAGTATGTTATATTTTTGGGAACAGCCCAAATTGCCAAAAGGCTAGCCCGTTTATGAGCCCCTTAACGCTGGGGGAGGGCTCACATACATGGGGGAGGGGAGGGCAAGACGGAAGGCCTAACTTTGGGTTGTAATAACCAAAAATACTTAGCCTAAATCTTATATTTTAATCGGTCTTGAGAGACAATCAAAAAACTAAAACAAACTTCTAATTAAAAATAACCAATATTTGCTCAAAAATTAGTTAGGACTCGTAAATTAAAACTTTGACATATTCTATTTTGCCCTCATCTTGAAGGCAAAATGGAAAGTTTATGAAGGCAAAATGAAATATACAGGATAAGCTTAAGTTTTGCAATTAAGTTTTCCTTTTATATTTTTAGACCATCTAGAAAGAAAAATTATATTAATTAAACAGAGGAATGAAAATAAAAATCTATGAGGGCAAGATGGAAATGTTGAAATTTTCCCCTAAACCTAAAATTTCAAACCTACCCGTACGCTGCTAACAGTAATAATGTCAACACATCCATAACCTTACAATATATATTTGGGAATCTTTACCTGTCCAGATGCAGTATACATTTGTAAGTCCTTTAAGTATTTGTTTTTAATAATCTCCTGTTCTAGGGTCGTTTCTACGATTACCCAGGCGACGACCAGGCCCGCAAGTCGGAGTTCTTCAAGCTGAAAGGAGACATCTGCGATCCTGCCGGCTGCTTATCGGAGTTGTGCATACAGCTGGCCATCATAATGATCGGCAAGCAATGCGTCAATAACTTTCTGGAGCTTGGATACCCGTAAGTGTTTTTACGCAATCCTAGATTTTATTTGAGGGCCTAAATTAGTAGTTTATGCAACGGTTGCATAATGATAGGCCTTAAAACACTAGTGCGGTTTTCATGAAACGAGCTTTAGCGAGTTTCATAATAAGATCGCACGTGTGTTTTAAGGCCAAATTATGCAGAGTTGCATACATAACTTTATCTACACACATACTATAAATCCTCCATGATGGGTTCAGAAACAATATTTTCTGGCAACAAGTTATTTGTTGCAATCGTGGCTGCATATTTCCGATATCCGGCGCATTTTCACATCACACACTCCGAGAAGACTACTATTCATATTTTCAACTAAAATTTTCTATTTAATTCAACAACAATTCTACTTTCGTTCAGCTAAACACCAACATAATGGCGGCAATTCGATCCTCCGTCAAGACCATTTTTTTTAAATCATAGACAAACGAATGAAGTCTCTATTCTCATGTCACTCGAGATCAAATGTTGTGCAGTTTATATTAAAAAAACATACTGAATTGACGTTTCGTATCAATAACTGTTTTAATATCTATGGATACTAGAATAGAGACCCGCTTGAGTTTTGACAGCTGTTCCAAATTTAATCTGATTTCTATACTAAAAACGATACGGGAATAACATTGCAGCACTCGTTTTACCTAATTGGTTGTCAAAATGGTGGTCTTTTCCTACGGTTTTTGATTACACTATAGAGGTTTTATGATATGGGTGTAGATAAAAAAATTTAAACAATCATTTACTTTTAAAAAGGTTGCGGTCTCTAAATCTATTCCTCTATTGTAATGAAACGTAAACAAATGAACCCACGTGTCTCAGCTAACCAACCAATCAAGACGTTGACATAGACAAATATTCATACTTATGAGTTAAAAAAATAAAAAACCGACTTCAAATAGCCTTTGAAAAGTAAGATTTTTTATTTCATATTTTAGTTATTATCATGTGATTTAATGACACACATTTACTACCTAAAGTAATAATAGCATTATGCCAATTGCTCATCACTATTTACAAACCGTTGCTATCTAAGGTGCAAGGATGTCAATCGTTGAGGAGTTCTCCTGGTTCTTCACCACCGGTTCTATTTTACCACATGGATTTTCATGAACATAAGTTGCTTCCGAACCTTATACAGCAATCTAATCGCCACTCGTGAAATACTTATCAATTAGGAGTTCTGGTGATCATCTATGGTCTTCATCAACAGTTCCATTTCACGAAATAATGCTTTTGAAACTTAACTGCAAGAGTTATTACAGAAAATACTAAAATGCGTGGCTATAATATTTGAAGAGTTCCATCGATTCCTCAAAGACTGGAGGTATACCCTACCGATAAAAAAAAGAATTGTATCGTATCGTGTTTATGAAATACTTAGGAGGGTTGCTACTAAATCGTGTGGAAAAAATACTTCTTCAAATACAAGAAGACATTGTTGTTGAAACAGGGCCGTAGCTAGGGGGGGGACGTTGTGGGGCCATGCCCCACCCTAAAATACCAATTCCATACCTTTAACTAAGATAATAATGCTAAGATAATTATTTGTTCATAGTATGATAGTACCTTTTAACCACCGCTGCCCTACCTTAAATTCAACTCTAGCTACGGGCCAGGTTGCGACCAACCTGGCGGAGTAGTCCCTATTGGTCAGATTTGATCATTATTTTGGTGCGAATTCCAGCAAGTTCCACAACTGGTGGCGGCAGCGCTCGCACCGCGCCGTGACGCGCGACCCCAGCAAGCCGCACATGGCGTGGGAGCAGGACTACCACCTGCAGGACCCAGGCAGACTCGCGCTCTTCGACGAGTATCTGGAAATGAGTGAGTGTAGAGATGAATTTGGAAGAAAATAGTTCTAGGGTTACGTTTCTTAGGTATTAAAAGATTTGAGAGCCGCATTTGAAAGGCACTGTTTAGCCCCATCTGTAATACCATACATATTACGCCCATTTCCCAAGGGGGTAGGCAGAGTCCGCGGATTTCCACCTGCTACGATCCTGATACACCTTTCGCTTTGTCTACTCTCATTAAATTCTTCATGCACGCTCGCCGGCTTAAGGTCAAGCGTACCTGGCTGACTTTTTTTAAGAACGTCCCCGATCCGGTCTTGGTACCAAGTCAAAGTCAAACTATCTTTATTCAGTTTAGGCTTTTACAAGTTCTTAAGAAGGTCAAGGAATGAATCTACCATCGCTTCGGAAAAAAGTCTCTAAATACTGAGAAGAGCCGGCAAGAAACGTACGTAGGTGTGACTAACGTTTTATATATTCGAAGTCTTCCCCTTCCAACCCTACCATGCACCTTCGCCTTATAAATTTGCTTTGTTAGTCTTCTTTCGTTCATCCTATAAACGAGTTATGTAACATGAGTTTTATTCTGACTCTACCCCCAGGATGACGCGGTTTATGACGTTATTACCTCATTGTTCCAGTCCTCCAATACGGCTTCGTGACGCTGTTCGTGGCAGCCTTCCCCCTGGCTCCTCTCTTCGCTCTGCTGAACAACATCGCCGAGATTCGACTGGACGCGTACAAAATGGTGACCCAAGCGCGCCGGCCGCTGGCAGAGCGCGTTGAGGACATCGGAGCTTGGTAAGTGGAGACGTCATGTACACGTCACCAGTAAACCCGTTTATCTCTATGACTATCTCTTTCGTCGGCACTAGTGTGAGAGATGCACTTACAGATAAGACGGTCTATCTTATCTTTGTGTCATTCATGTTAGGGCCGCAGGGGGTGTCACTCACTTTAGTTACGCTTGGCCGTCGGACAGCTCGGAGCTGTAAATCGTAATAGGTTGCCGCTCGCTCGCTCGCTGGCCGATTCGCGCGTCAAGTAGCCTCGATGTTTGTGTTGTTGGGTGACGCGGATAAAAAACTGACAACCCTAGCGTACACGAGAGCCCATTTTATGCGACGGAAAGAGAACACACGATTAGGCATATTTTCGTACTTAAACACCGGTTATGTTATAGTTCCCTGTATTTTGGAATTTTTAGACCAGTAACTCCCCTGATCTGAACCCTGGATCCACCCTTGTCGGAGACGGGGTGCCATTTGGTTAGCTTAACTTGCTTACTCTGCCGTTTCAGGTATGGAATTCTACGAGGAATAACATACGCTGCTGTAGTTTCAAATGTAAGTTTTTTTAAATATAATTTATTAGAAAACCATAGTTTTATTGATCAATAAAAAAAATGCACGGATAACTCTCGAACATGCCACGACTTATCTTGGCATTATACTTATATTATTTATTACGACCCAGTCACAATGCGGACGCGAGAAGAGTGCGGCGTGACCACAGCGTGACGCCACGTGTGATATATATTATACTATACGACTTACAATAGAAGACAACAGATGGCGTCACGCTGCAGTTGCGCCCCGCTCCTGCCACGCCTGCAATGTGACTGGGCCTTAGTGCGTATTATCACAAATAACTAGGTAGGCTCTAAATTGGCGAACAGAATAGATGCTGCAACGACTTCAAGCTTAGCATTCTTATTTCCTAAATCATTATTTTCCATTATAACTAGTACTTACCTCCCCCCGCATACCCGTTACTCTTGCGCTCATCTGCACAATGCAATAGGTTACAGATTCTAGAACAGACTTATGACAAATCTCTATGAATTCTTTGTACATTTTAATTCATTTTGCAGGCGTTTGTGATAGCTTATACAAGCGATTTCATACCGCGGATGGTGTATAAATACGTATATTCGCCGGACAATACGCTAGCGGGGTACATCGACCACTCATTGTCATGTAAGTTATGAACTTTGCTTAATGAACTTCTTAAGGCCTGGTCCCATTGCGGGCGTGCAGTGCGGCGTGATCGACCCTGCTCGCACCAATGCACTACAATATGCGTCGCGGCTGCGTGCCCGCAATGTGACGAGGCCTTTAGCGGAAGCTTTCGCTATACGTGATAATTGTAAGGAAAATCTTGTTGGTAGTTGTGAGCAAAACTAGAATTGAATTTTTGACCAATTTCAGATATCAAACGACTGCCTATATCAGTGTTTTTCAGCCTTTTTGAGTATGCGACCCCTTTACCAGTAAATAAAGTCTGGCGACCCCCCATGACCGTATTAACCTTTTGACCGCCCCAGTCGGCTGCAGCCGTCAGCGGATACAGGGTAAAAAGGTCCTCCATTACCTTGACTTAAAGTTGAAATTCGTGTTACTTCTCAGACATGCTTGGCGGTCAAAAGGTTAATACTATGTCAGTGGTTTCAACGACGAGGTATTTAACCCATTGTACGCCACAGTCGGCTATACACGACAATAGATATAGGTGCCACCTGTCGCCAAGATATGCCGTTTTCCATACATTTTTTCGGCACGCTTTTTCGCATTTAGCCGTGGCGTTCAAAAGGTTGCAAACCTGGCTTGTGCCCGCGACCCTCTAAACAAGGGTTTGCGACTCCCTGAGCAAGGGTCTGCGATCCCCCGGGGATCGCGACCACAGTTTGAACACTCGTCTATATGAACGCTTTACTACTACATACCACAGTTCCCTTTCTTTAATTTTAAGGTAACGCACGTCTGCCGCAATGCAATGTTTCTGTATGACGTTTTTTAATATACCTTGGGTTTTAATTATGCAGCAATAACAATAGGGATTAAAGTATTTGCAGTACAATTCGATGCAATCCATAAAATGAATTTCCTTGCATTGCTGTTTTGAGAGTAATTGATTTACCCAGAAAAGCATCGCTCTGAATAAGACTGAAAAGACATGAGATTGACCACCAATGCGGCGCTGGTGGGCATCCAGCCCCGGATTTAAGGGGGGGGGGGGGGGGGGGGGGCGACCCCGGTTTTCCCCTCCTAGATAGACTTAACCCGGGCGGCAATTTAATGGGGCGCCAAATCGATGTGTTTAAAATGACATGACATCATAAATGACAAGTGTTTGCTCCAGCCCGGAAAAATCGTAGATTCGGCTGTCACTCCAATCAATCAATAATTGGTTGATAATTAAAGTATCTGACATCTGACGTTGTACCGTTAGACAGACGTGACATGGATACTTCACATTTCAGTGTTTAACACGTCCGACTACCGCGAGGAATGGGGGGCGGACGAGAACGAAGTGGACCCCCCCACTTGTGCCTACCGCGGGTACCGGAACCCCCCCGACCACTACGACCCGTACGGTCTCTCTCCCCACTACTGGCACGTGTTCGCCGCTCGACTGGCGTTCGTTGTGGTTTTTGAGGTTAGTATTCTTTTATTAATGGACTTTCACTTGACCACAGCCTCCCCCGATGGAAAGTGATGACGCGGCCAAAGGTGCAACGCGATTGCCGAGGAAATCGTCGCTTATCTAACAACACCGCTCAAGTCATTTTGACCAACTTTAAAGGAGCGCGAAAAAACATAGCCTTTGTAACAACGCGTAATTCAAAAAACCAGCAATAGTAAACACCAAGTGCATGCCAGAAAACTCATTCGATTTTTGGTTAATTATTATACGCAAATCATTATGTCTTATAATAATTTCATTAGCTTAGCTTTTATATCTGATAATATAATTTTTTTAACACAATTTAGTCACAAAACTCACGAAAAACAATAAATAAACACGGAGCGCCAAGTTGTTAAAGTATGGCCGAACAACGACTCGAGCGGTGTTGGAAGGCCAACCGACTTGCGCGCTGTCACAATTTTTTTGAATTCAGGTCTCTTATTGGCCGAAACGTCTAGAATGTGGTTGGTAGATCGACGCGCAATGAGTAGCTCTATCGCTGCTTACGCGAGTTTAAATCGCAGTTGTCCGGTTTTTAGGGTTCCGTACCCAAAGGGTAAAAACGGGACCCTATTACTAAGGCTCCGCTGTCCGTCTGTCTGCCAACAGACTGTATCTCATGAACCATGATAGTAAGACCGTTGACATAATCACAGAGGATGTATTTCTGTTGCCGCTATAACAACGAATACTAAAAAACAGAATAAAATAAATATTGAAGGGGGCGGAAGCACACGTGATTTTTTGCCGTTTTTATAGATAATGGTACGGAACCGTTCGCGCGCGAGTCGGACTCGCAGTCGGTCGTCCGGTTTTTGACTAACATATATTTATTTAAACAACACTGCAGCACGTGGTGTTCGGCCTGACGGGGCTGATGCAGCTGCTGATCCCGGACGTGCCGACGGAGCTGCGCACGCAGCAGCAGCGCGAGGCGCTGCTCGCCAAGGAGGCCAAGTACGAGCACGGCCGCCGCCGCCAGTCCGGCGAGTGCCGCCAGCTGCTGCAGCACAAGGGCGACAACAGCGCAGGTACATGGTGATGCCTCAGGCTAGGAGCTAGGGGTGGATTTGACACCTCGGCTGCCCTATAAAAGCTTCTTATGGCCGCTGTACACATTGGCACAGTATAATCAGTATACAGTATTCCATCTTCATACATATGGCTAAAACGACGCGCTTCGAAATCTCGGTAAACTTCGGTACACAACAGTCGCGAGTGCGCCGCGGTTGGGTACGGGCGCGGACAGTGTGAGGCGCTCCCGCACAAGAGCGACAACGGCGCAGGAATTAATCTAAATCAGTATAATGTTCAAACCGCATATATTGTTCGTTTTAAAAAAACTGGATTTCCTTAGTCCAAAGATTGATTGGAGAAGATAAATAAATTTTCTTGTCCAAATCGTTTCTCAAAGATTAATAATTTTTATAGATCGTTCTATAAAATAGTAGATTGTACAACAAGAGCACAAAACGAGCCATTTTACCCGAGACGGCATATAGACACCCAAGCCGGAACGGCGAGGGTGGCAGTCACGTCAAGGGTAAAATGGGTTTTATGCTCGAGTTTTACACTTGCTTTTCAATTCGATTGCAAGGAAATAAAACAAGGATTAAGCATTTGTTATGAATTACATTTTTCGCACTTCTTTCCATTAAAGTCTTAGGCGAAATCATTATTTGATCGTCACTATCACCACTCGAAGACATTGTTTAATTACTTACGAATATTTTATTGAATTTTCAACCGCAACACAACAAATTTAGCTAGTCTCTAGTTTTGTTTGACGAATGATTAACTTCCTGCCACACAATTATTCTCAATTTTTTTTTTCAACTATGTGACGTTCGACTATGGTCTGAGCCTTAATGCCAAGTTATAATTAAAAAAAAATATATTTTTTTTTTTACGGCAATGTAAATTTGTATTTAGATAGTTATACATATGTCGTAATTAAATTAAGATATAACCTGAATCTCATAAAAATATATCAATTAAATGAAGGTGTATGTGGCTTTAAGGCCTAATTGCCTTAGTCTTAAAAGAAGAAATTACTTTATGCACAAGAGCATAAAAACCCATTTTATGCAGCCTTCTCTCGGCATAAAGAACAACTTTACGAGCATCAGAAGTGAAAAATATATTGTAGTCGAGTTTTTTTTTAAGTATCTACTATTATTTTATTCTCTGTTGGTTGATACTTATCATTATGATTACCGTTTCAGAGCGAACAGGCGCATGGCTGCGTCGTCCGTCGCGCGCGTCCGACGGGCTCGACGCGCACGTCGCCGTCGCGCAGCGACCGTCCACGCCACCCACACACTGACAGACAGACACTCCGACCAATCATGATCATGGCCGTTGACCCTTACCGCTAGTCATGATAGAATCTCAGCGTACAGTGCTGGACGCTACGGTCAATACATGATGAATAAAGAATAATCTTGCCCGATCACATTGCGGGCGCGAAAGAATCGCGGCGCGATCGCGGCCAATCATATGCAGGGTTGCCAGAACTGTTTTAAAAAATTACCGAACAAGGACGAAAACTAAAATCAAGCGCTTCACAAAATCACGAATGACTGAGCCACGCAGCGCTCACGTCTCGCTCGACTGCGAAGGAAAGAGATGGAAACCGTCACAATCCGCGAATACACAGCGAGCGCGTGCCCGAATCGGCAAAGTCGCATCAACTAATTGCGGCGAACTTGATAGTTAAGTCGTTCTCATTAGAGACTGAATTAATCGAACCAACCGAACCGAACCCTCGGTATGTTTGTCATACCGAACACCGAACACAGTGCTACAATACCGAACGGTTCGATATAATACCGATCACCTGGCAAGCCAGGCCCCCAATTCTCGGTGCATTCGAGATAATCTCACAATCGAGATTAAACGTCAGTGCATACAGTCGTTTGACACAAATGTATGAATCTGTCGTTTAATTTCACAATCGACATTATCTCGAATGAAGCGAGAATTGGGGGCCAGATCAGACGTCACATATATCACGCCACGCGCGCTCCGCGCTTGGGTCGGCTTGGCACGACTGTCATGACTCCCAATAGAAGACGTTACGCTGCGCTCGCGCCACGGTTCCGCCGCGCCCCCAATGTGACCAGGCCTTTAAGCCCGCTGAGTTGTCTCTGTTTCGTATGTACGATATGTATGTTTTGTAGCAGCGTTTGAGGTTAACTGTCATGTCTCTCATTAATGAAACTGCTCTGTTGATGATTGTGTGAATCGAAAATTAGGTGTAATAAATTGTTATCTATTAATGATATTCTTGGTACAGACCTTTTCAGATATCGTTGCTTACAGACAATTGTAAATCCTGGCCACACTTATTATGAAAGTGACAAACGTATTTCATTGTTTTCACTATAGCATTTAAAATGTTTTAGGGTTGTAATTTGTATGGCTCAGAAAAAGTTACAGCTATTGAAGCAATTATCACTTTTTGACACTGCCTGGAAACAATCTTTCCCTTACACGAACGACATCTTGTGTCGAATAGTAAAACTAGGTATGTATAGCCAGCGCCCCCAGTGTCAACTAGCGGAACTTATTTGATATGCGCTGAAAAACGCGCTATAGATGTTTTTACTATTTTATGGTTAATGTTAAGTAGCACTTGTAAATGTGTATTATTTATTTAGGATTACTAGTAAAATTCGGGTCCAAAGAATAGTGAAATGTTTAAGCTAAGACTGTAATCTTAAATACAATGTTTTTATTAAATAATAGTCGAATTTGTGAGTCATTAGTAATTCGTCTTTTTCTTCCTTTATTAAATGTAATTTTTTTCTCTCTATTTCTTAAGAGTCAAATCATGCGACAGTCACGTCCCAAAGTGTATTAAAAATATTTTTTATTTAGTTTATGTACTTTTAAGGTTAACATCGTAAAAAAGACAATTACACAAGATTTGTTTTTTTTTACTGTAATTTTTTCATGTGTTAAAGG
Source organism: Tortricodes alternella (assembly GCA_947859335.1). NCBI lineage: Eukaryota > Metazoa > Arthropoda > Insecta > Lepidoptera > Tortricidae > Tortricodes > Tortricodes alternella. Next base: position 15,748,560 of record OX401975.1, read on the forward strand.
TTAGGTGGAAGCCGACTGCAATGCACGCTGTGCACGGAGACATGGCTTTGGGTGATTTCATCAGTGTACGCTTATAGACTTAGCTTCGCTTTGTGTCAAAATGTAGAGACTTCACCCAAAGATACGTGTACAGCGTGCACCATAGAGGACGTTCGCCTTGTATCCAATATGTGATACTAGTTAGTCATACATAAGCATGGAAGAATAATACCAGAGGACTACTTAAATACACGTGGGATGGTAAAAGTGAAACTAACGGCTGAATAACACTATTTAATTAGGAAAAACTCAAATTACAACACCACACGTTTTATCCTATTTACGGCTCCCTTGCGACCCCTAACGTTGTATTTAAATAAACCCTCTCTTACTCAGTCGCGCGTTCTCTTTCACACCAGATCTTGCTTTGCATTTGACCGTACGACTGCAATAATATACGCGCACCATATCCTACATACATTTAATCTAGATGGCGCCACAGCCGTAGCCTGATAGGTATTCAATATAATAAAGCGCAATTAAGGATGTACATACCCAATATATCGATTTGTATATTTTTCGCTGAAATTGAATAGTATGGTAATATTAGTCGTTTCGCAGAAGTGAAATAAAAAATAAAACCACTTTACCGTTCTTTTAAAGGAGATAAAGGACATTTAAGATTACCTACATGTGTTATGTGCTGTGCCTGTGTTATTTGTACCGGAAGTTGATTAAATTACAAGAAAAGAGCGATAAAAAATTCCGTCCCATATAGTACTTTTATAATCAGAAAATGAATTTTCTATAACTTTGTACTCTCCTCGATTTTTTAATGAAAAAAAAATTAATTTCGTTACCGTTGCTCCTACGGAAATATTCTTGATTGATTTTCCATGTGTCCGGACCGTAACGTCAAACGGTAGGGAAAGGCCGCTAGTGCTGTTGTCACTCGAGTAGTCAAATCAGGTTCTAATTTTATCTCATATACTAAATAATTATCAATAATCACATAATTTGTGTATTTTAAATCATTATTCTTACAAAATTACTCATTGCCGTTATTTGGTGCAAATGAAACAAAACTTTAAAAATCGAATAGATGTACTGCGGATTTGACGTGGCTATTTTCAACAGATGGCGCCACAACGTTCGAGGAACGCTTGATTGTATGATGATCGACAGTCCTCTTGTTTTATTGGTCCATATTATAAGTAAGATAAAGTCAGCCTAAAGGCCCGGGCACACCAAACGCGGTTGCGGCGCGTTTGCGGCGCGAACGCGGGTCCGCGCCGTTGTCGAACAGCGCGAGCGAATTTACCATGCCACACCAAAGTAGCCGCGGGACCGCGGCGGTCCCGCGCCGCCGCGGTGTGGCATGGTATATTCACCCGCGCCGTTCGACAACGGCGCGGACCCGCGTTCGCGCCGCAACCGCGTTTGGTTTGCCCCGGCCTTGAATATGACCGTTCAATCTAAACAGCCATGTGATAGGTACTCCAAAACGCGCTGCGAGCGGGGAGACATTGAAATTTAGACCTAATAACTTTGACTGTACAGTCTAAATGTATAGTTTCATTTATCCGCTGCGCACATTAGGGCATCACACCACTGAACTGCTGACGATGATGCGATGTCGCAGTGGCCTGCCTGGTGTGCCGGAGGTCGTGGGTTCCAGTCCTAGTACGGGCAGGCTGTGTGATGGGCACGAATGTTTGTACCAACCATACCATTAGTTTATCCAAACCGTTCTCGTTATCGATCTATCGGAAATACTGCTTGTTGCCGATACAAGTAAAAGGGACCGAGACTCCGCTGTCCGTCTGTCCGTCTGTCCATCCGTCCGTCTGTCACCAGGCTGTATCGCATGAACCGTGATAGTTGCAGTTGAAATTTTCACAGATGATGTATTTCTGTTGCCGCTATAAGAACATATACTAAAAAACAGAATAAAATAAATAATTAAAGGGCTCCCATACAACAAACGTGTTTTTTTTGCCGTTTTTAAAGATAATGGTACGGAACCCTTCGTGCGCGAGTCCGACTCGCACTTGGCCAGTTTTTTATTACGAGAACAGTTTGCATAAATTCATGGTAATGGTACTGAGTCATGGTTACTTAGTATTTATATATGTATGTATTTATCTATAAGTATAATGTAAGTAAGTATGAATCCTAGTTTGGGACTAGATCAATGTGTGTCAGTGTCTAAGATAACGGATTTACAATAGAGTCGTTGTTCATGTGTTGATCGAGTAATTAGTACTTTTTCATCACACTTGCTCGGAAAGGCTGTTATTATACGCAGGGGGGGGGGGTACAGAGCAGCTGTAGCCTACTTACCTCCCAAGGGCGGTTATGAATTTTGTATGGGTTATAACTCCCGCTGACGGCGGGGCGAGCCGCTGACGGCGGGGCGAGCCGCAGCCGGCGGGGCGCGCGACCGCAAGCCGGCGGAGCTGCCCCGCGCTGATCGCAACGTACGCTCAGTTTATGAACACCCACCTGATGGTAATTCACGATGTAAAATGGGAATAAAATTAATATATATACTTTTTTTGTCTAATTTTTATTTCATTTCCTCGCAAATGTGATGAAAAACATTGTGTGTAGGTATCACGGGCAGTAAGGGGATAACAAACTCGAGTCATAAAAGCCCTCTCCTATCGGCGTCGGGCTTCTAACAGACTCTCGTTAGTTATCCCCTTCTTACGGCCCTAGATGCACAATATACTATAATCGTTGACTGTACTTTATTATTACGTATACTAAGAAGCACATTTTATTGCTGGCAACTAAAAACTGTTACTTTTCAGATTATTGACAACAATTTAGAATTGCCATACCTAAATCAGGATAAACTATGTTGTTAAGTATATATTGGGTCCTTTTCGAAATATTGTCCCCTAAATTTAAAATTGCCTAAACTTAAAATAAGAAACGTCAAACTCGATTTTGTATAGCTAGCTGACGTTTCTATTTTCAAGTTTAGTGATTTTTAAATTTAGCGAACCCACTTCCAATTGGCCGTAATTAATAAAATGATTACAAGTAGAACATTGTCTTTGAGTATATTTAAAATTACTTTAGTTTGTGTTTTTGTGTTAAAGTTAGTCGAATTAATTAAAAATGAAGGACTCCGATAGACGATAACGAAACATGTCGGACCGTTCCTGACAATAAATCATGAGTAGAACTGTTTTTATAACCAGTGTTCATAATTCAATTACTAGTGGATGAAATTTCAAGAAGCATTTCTCAGTGCTTGATTACGTGTATATAAAACTAACTTTATCTACACCCATATCATAAAACCTCCATTGGTTAATCAAAAACCGTAGGAAATGACCATCACTTTGACAACCAATTAGGAAAAACCAGTGCTGCGATAAAGAAATAACATGACTTCTTTATCGTTTTTAGTAAAGAAATGAGATTAAATTTGGAACAGCTGTCAAAACTCAAGTGGGTCTCTATTCTAGTATCCATAGATATTAAAACAGTTATTGATACGAAACGTCAATTCAGTATGTTTTTTTAATATAAACTGCACAATAGTTGATCTCGAGTGACGTGAGAATAGAGACTTCATCCGTTTGTCTACGATTTAAAAAAAAATGATCTTGACGGAGGATCGAATCGGCGCCATGTTGGTGTTTTGCTGAACGAAAGTAGAATTAATTGAATAGAAATAGTTGTTTGTAATTTACATTTTAGTTGAGAATATGAATAGTAAGTAGTCTTCTCGGAGTGTGTGTGATGTGAAAATGCGCCGGATATCGGAAATATGCAGCCACGATTGCAACAAATAACTTGTTGCCAGAAAATATTGTTTCTGAACCCATCATGGAGGATTTATAATATGTGTGTAGATAAAGTTATGTATGCAACTCTGCATAATTTGGCCTTAAAACACACGTGCGATCTTATTATGAAACTCGCTAAAGCTCGTTTCATGAAAACCGCACTAGTGTTTTAAGGCCTATCATTATGCAACCGTTGCATAAACTACTATTCTGTACTAAAATTCATACGGTATTCCGTTTGCAAATGTCTAAAAAATAATTCAAAATAAACTCATCAAGATCTAAGTCAGTCTGATTTAGGGAGCGCATTGTCTGTCAGTCAATTTAAATAATTGTATTGACTGGATTTGTAAAAATGCCAAAGATCTGCTCAACCCGTCCTTTGATTTAAAAACTGTACACAAATTATTTAAAAAGACAGTGATTTATAAAAGTTAGTAGTTGCCAGCAACCCAAAGAATCTCTGTGGATATTGTTGCAATTTTAAACATGTTGTATACGTTGTAATTGTAATACTCATTGTATTAAAAATGTTATTTCGACGTTTTGTGTTTTTATCAACATGTTTCTTTATCCTCACATTTCCTGGTTCTGGACTGGTTACTATTGAGTCACAATAAAGGTTTATTTATGTTGTGCCTGCGACTATGTGCGTTTGGGATTGGGATGAAAAGTATCCTATGTTAATACAAGGTACCTATAAGCTAACCTCCCTTCCAAAGTTCAGCCAACCGTCGTTGAAGCATGAAGGAGGAACAAACATACTACTCCTAAGTGACACTTAAAGTTTGTGCACTGCAAAAATTTGAATCAGTTTCCAAGTATATTCCGTGTTATAATTTTATGACAATCTTATAGGTTTATTAAATAAATAACGGGCCCAATTCGAAACGGTATCGCCTAAATTTAAAACTCCCTAAACTTAAAATAAGAAACGTAAAATTAGATTTAGCATGGCACCAAGCTCTCAAAATTGAGTTTGACGTTTCTTATTTCAAATTTAGCGACTTTTCAATTTAGCGAACACTTGCGAATTGGCCCCTATATTTATTTAGGTTTATTATCTATCTATATCTATTCTTCTATACTTACTTATAATAAAATGCGAACGAAGTCGATTTTGTACATGAAAGATATTTAAAAAATAATGTTAGATTTGGAAATTAGGCATTTAAAAGATAACGAAACACCTTTACATATTTTTATTGTCTGTCTGTGTTAATTTGTGCTTCAATCAGGCTAAAACTACTGGACAGATTTTGATGGAATTTTGTATGGTTATAGTTTATAATCTGGAGTCACATTTAAGATAATATTTATTTAAAAATTCATCCCCTAAGGTGTTAATATAGGGGATCAAAAGTTTGTAAGGAAAGGAGATACGTCATTTTTGAAGTGAGAGCCATAAAAATTGGTATAATGACTTTTGGTTACAAATAAAGAATCATAATTTAAGGATTTTGAAACATCTACCCTTATACCTAGGTATTAAAATAGGGGATGAAAATTTGTGTGGGAGTACCATCATTTTTGGAGTTAGAAACATGAGAATTGGTATTATGATTGCTGGTTACGAATAAATTAATATATATGTCTTTTATGTATATCATAATATACACCATAGCATAGCATAGTGTTCTGTTTTACGGTCTATACCTACTTCCTGCACCATCCTTAACATGTTTCAGTTTGGCCTAGAGGTTTACTGGTAGAAAATGCCTTATAGGCATTAAGTCCGCCATTTGTACACGTGTATTGTGCAATAAAGATTAAATAACTTAGTAGTTATATTCTTATCGTATAACTGCGTCTTACGAGGGTAAGGACGAGCCCTAAAAATCACTCAATGAAATCAGTTACTTAATTCCATTGGAGGTTATCAAAGGTCGCCGTTAAAACTCAAAATGTTTACGATTCCTTCTGTTAACTTTTAAAAAGCCTAAATCCCGAACATTCATGTTTAAAACAGACCTAGCTGTTTACAGTTTTGTGTCTATAATGTGTTGTGGCGACTGTGACATTATGACCTTTTGATCCAATTGTCATGTCACTCCATTCACTAATTTGTTATCTATAGTTCACACGCTGTGAACGTGTGCTAGTTATTAGGGTTCCGTACCTCAAAAGGAAAAAACGGCACTCGTGTGTCTGTCTGTCCGTCTGTCACAGCCAAATTGCTCCGAAACTACTGGACCGATTGAGTTGAAATTTGGTGCACATATTTAAGTCAGTGACAGCAACACGAAAGTGTAACGTAAGTAAATAAATTTTAAACATGGGGCCACTTTTGGGTAAAATTTTAAAAAAAGTTTTGCTTACCTTGGCATGTGACATATCAAATGAAAGGGCTCATTGTGAGGATCTTAAATATATATATTTTTTTATAATTTTAAGATAAATGGTTTTGAAGTTATTTATGAAAATACGCGAAAATTGACCATTCCCTCCTTATCTCTGAAAGTACTGGGCCTAAATAATCGAAAAAAATATAGAAAATAGTTCTATACCTATAGATTACAGGAAAACCTATTAGAAGTGTATGATATTTCAAGTAACTTAGGAAATTTCCACGCGACTTTAACTCGCACTGGTTTTGTTCCTGTATTTGGGACACTTTTCATCTATGAATTGTTTCATAGATGAAAAGTGTCCCAAATAAAAGGAAAAGTAAAACGCACGGAAAGTATGACGCATCACGAGACACGCCAGCCTCAACGTATATGCTGCGGCCCTAACATACATGACACAAAGATAAGATAGATCGTCTTATCTCTAAGTGCGTCTCTCTCACACTAGTGCCGACGAAAGAGATAGTCAAAGAGATAAACGGGTTTAATTTATCTTTGTGTCATTCATGTTAGGGCCGCTGCCGGAAGGGTCTTGTCAGCGCTGACGTGCTAGCGATTCCTTAGCCGACAGGTTTGGCACGCGACGATGACAAGGAGACCCTACGATATGACGCTCCTCCCCTGCGGCCCTAACATGAATGACACAAAGATAAGATAGACCGTCTTATCTCTAACTGCGTCTCTCACACTAGTGCCGACGAAAGAGATAGTCATAGAGATAAACGGGTTTAATTTATCTTTGTGTCATTCATGTTATGGCCGCTGGAGGTTGGGGCGGCTTTTGTCGGCCCGTGTCGACACCCTCGCGCTGTCTCACCACCCAAGGACCTCCACCGGGGCTGGCTCTGGACATTTAAGGGGTGGAAATCGTTATCGCCTTTTGTATGAAAAGGGTCATTCTTCCCGTTTGTTCACTGTCCTCTTAAGGAGTGTGAACCTACGGCTTTGCATACAAAAGGCGATAACGATTTCCACCCCTTAAATGTTAACCGATGTTCACAAATTTGTGATAGTTTGTCAGTCAGAACAAAATCTAGGTCTATACGTTTTAATTTTTTCACTATAATCTTTAAATTCAGTTTTATTGTGGTTTCAGTATTCTCATACAAAACTAATTTCGGCATTATTTGACTTTCTTGATCTTCAATCAAAATTCAAAAAACGTATAGACCTAGATGTTGTTCTGACTGACAGACACCTGTAAAACATTGGTCAAATTCGGTTAACATTTAAGGGGTGAAAGTCGTTTCGTTATCGCCTTTTGTATGAAAAGGGTGATTTCTGCCTTTGGTTCACTATGACGCTTGTACGAGGTAACTATGAGTGACAGTCATTGGACAAGAATTCCTTAGAGTATAGATTGATTAGGTAAGTATAATAAATGTGAACAACACACAAAGACACACTTAAGATCAGACCAGCTACAGGTCAAATAAGATGATGATAATAAAATACTTTATATTTACTCATTCATAGTGCTCTTGAAATTGGTCAGCCCCCCCCCCAAGTCTCCCCCTAGCATAAGTGTAAAAAACTCTTATTGTGTGCAATCCAGTGCGGCGTCCGTGTTTACCAATTATAACACTATTTTGTATGTTGAAGTCGACGCTCACCTTTCAACCGACTTCAAAAAATCCGAAGGAGGAAGGTCTCAATTAGACGCGCATATTTGTTTTTTTTAAATCTTATTTCCATTTATTCTTATTTCAATTAGAAGAAGTACGTTTATTTTGCACACACAGATAGGCAATATAAAAAACCGGAATAGTGCGAGTTAAACTCGCGAGGAGAGGGTTCCGTGATTACATGAAATTTCCTATGTTACTTTAAATGACATAGACTTCTTAGAGGTTTTCCTGTAATCTATAGGTAAAGAACTATTTTCTGTATTTTTTTCAAAATGTTAGGCCCCGTATTTTCGGAGATAAGGGGGGTAAATTTTTGCCTGTTTTCGTAAATAACTTCAAAACCATTTATCATATACATTTAAGATACATAATAAGCCTCATTTGATATGTCACACGCTAAAGTTTGCAAAAGTGGCCCCCATGTTTAAAATGTATTTCTTTACGTCACACTTCCGTGTTGCGGTCACCGACTTATATATGTGAACCAAATTTCAACTCAATCGGTCCAGTAGATTCGGAGCAAATTAGGGGTCGTCCACAAATTACGTAACGCAATTTGGAGGGTGGGGGGGGGTCTGGCCAAGCGTTACGGTCCTGTTACGTTGGGGGAGGGGGGTTCAAGGTTGGTGTTACGTCACGATTTTATGATATTGCACAATTAATGTAAACTCAAGAAATTATAATTATATTATTAAGAAATGGAACCGAAATACGTTCATAGATGATTGATTATACCTCGCCCAATGTAAAAAGAGCGCCGAATTACCTGAATATTAGGCAAAAACATTTTACAAAGCATCTGTTACGTAACAGAATGTAGAGGTAGGGGAGGTCCCGGCTAAGCTTTACGGTTCTGTTACGTGGGGGGAGGGGGGGTCCAAAATTTGAGAATTTTGCGTTACGTAATTTGTGGACGACCCCTTGGCTGTGACAGACGGACAGACAGACAGACAGACCCGAGTTATCCTATAAGGGTATCGTTTTTTCCTTTTGAAGTACGGAACCCTAAAAACAATAAATAGCGTGTACGTGTTAACTTTGATATGTGCGTGTGTGAGTTCGGGTCGCTTTATAATGCAATTACAAGTATTTGAACGTTTAATATTATTTTTAAGGCCGTTTAATGTTACCCGAGTGTTCAAAGTCACACTGACTTACTGTACGTATATCAATATCTTTAAATAGAATGTTCTAGAATTTAACACGGAAACAAGAACAAGAAAAAGACATTCTCAACGAAAATAGCCTTTATGCCATTGATATAAAGTTCTTAATAACTGCAAAATCATTAGTTTCCGTCAGAGTTCGACGCGATAATTATGTAAGGTTTTGGCAAATGATGCAATTTTTTTCTCGTTCAGTGACTAAGCGACAAGTACCTACAGTGTAATACAAAACTAATATCAACTATAACTTCGTATTTTTAGCATTAGAAAGAATTCACAGAACTATAACAATCTTGGTAAGCCTTTTTAACAAAAATGCGTTTATAAAATACTAGCTGGTACCCGCGACTTCGTCTGCGTAGAATTATTTAAGTAGCCTATGTCGTTCTCCAAGGTCCAATCTATCTCTATACCAGAACTCATTAAAATTGGTTCAGCGGTTTAGGCGTGAAAACGTAACAGAGTTACTTTCGCATTTTTAATATTATTTAGGATAGTCATAGCATTTAACAAATGCACACTAAAATTATATAAAATATATTAAAATATCAGATATTATTTATTTAAAAAAAGCTATTTTGCACAAAAAGACTTTCCTGTATCACTTAGTCAAATATCGAATACATTCCCACAGGGGAGTAGTATACTCGGGCCTCTGTTATAATTAATAGACATACACGACCTACTCCACCAGATGTGTTCATTCACGCTTGTACCTTGATTGCTGGTTAACATCTCCACGATAATTCCTAAGAAATCTACAATGAATCATTCTGAATACAATAATGCCAAAAACAACTTGTGGGAAACTATCCTGTAAAATAAGCGTGTAATGAAAGCTTGAATTTTAATGGGTTAATTTCTAAAATGCCAGCCTAGCTCAGCAACGAATGGAGATTTTAAATTATCAGTTATAAATGATGTTGTCTAAGCTGACACGAAAAGAAGTTGCAAACCAAGTACAACTACATATAAACTTAATATCAAACAGAATATCACTAAGTGTTGTCCACTGTATGTCAAATAATTCAATGGAGTAGACATAACAATTCAAAAATAAATGTAAATAAAACAAGATAATATACTTATATGTACAATTCCATAACAAATCCGGTATAAAACAAGATCTGGCAATGATTTATGATACTAATAAAGTAATGACTGAAGCCAATCAAGTAAAATGTCTGGGAATACATATGATAATTGTGAACTTTAAAGCCACATGTCAACAGGTTATTTAGTAAGATAAATCGCTTCGCGAATTCCTTGTCGCGCCTGCGCAGAGTAGCTAACAAAACACTGCTGGAAAAAAAGACTTAAGTAATTGTTGATGGAAAAAAGACTTACTCCTGAGTTTCTTGCGGCTTTTTTTTAAGCAGATGTCACTCGAAGTGCTGGTAGATTCAGAAGTGAAAGAGCCCGTGTGGGTAATATTTTAATTTTAATTTACACTGATGTCCAAGCGTACCGCGGCTGTGTGCTCAATACTTAGCTACGGCATCTTAATATTGCGATTATGCAGATTAATAGTCTTCATTTTATAAAATAAAATAGACATTTTCCTGAAAATAAATCCTTTCAAAACTGGAGTAAGTACAAAGTTCTGCGAAAATGGCATCCACTCGTCATAATGTGATAGTGAAGGGAGGGGACAACGTTAGTTTTCTGTGAATCCACGAACAGGATTGGGGAAAGAGGTACAATCAAACAAACAAATTGGCCCCAGTGTCCAATTCAAAAGTCTGTTCGCTAAATTTAAAAGTAGCTAAACTTGAAATAAGAAACGTCAAACTCGATTTTGACAACTTGGTGCCATACAAAATCGAGTTTGACGTGTCTTATGTTGTTAAGTTAAAGGATTTTTTAATTTAGAAAACACCATTTCGAATTGGACCCTATGCATTAAGTGAGCTGGTCCTGTGTATCTGCCATGAGTGTTTTTTTTATGTCAATTTACTGACAAACCGGCAGACGGCCAACCTGATGGAAAGTGGTCACCGCCGCCCATGGACATCTGCAACACCAGAGGTGCTGCCAATGCGTTACCAGTCTAGGGAGGGTGGGTGATAGGGACGGGATGGGGATGAGGAAATAGGCCTCCTAGAAGTGTATGCAAACCGTTCTCGTAAGAGAAAACTATCGCTCGGTCTCTTTTACTTGTATCGATAAATTTAGATAGCAAGAACGGTTTGAGTAACTCATCAGTATCATCAGTAACTCATGGTAATGGTACAGGTGATTTACGCGGGATTCGAGTCATTTCATACATTCCGTCCACATAGCGCGAGCGATAAATCGCGCGATGCATATGAACGGAATGTATGAACTTCTAGTATCTCACCACAATACAACAGTGGTGTCAAATCGAAAGTGTGTTCGCTAAATTTAAAAGTAGCTAAACTTGAAATAAGAAACGTCAAACTCGATTTTGACAGCGTGGTGCCATACAAAATCAAGTTTGGCATTTCTTATTTTAAATTTAGAGAGTTTTGAATTTAGAAGACACCGTTTCGAAGTGGACCCAGGTAAGTAGGTATTAAAGTGCCATTTGGTCATTAAAAAACAAAAAGCAAACTTATACAATCCATTAACCAATTAAAGCGTATTTCCATAGCAATCGTTTGTAGGTATGGAGATTTCAGAAATTTCGGCATATCATGACGACAAATCAATTTAAAAAAACTTCGACTTGGAATTTTTGCTTATATTTAGATAAATTACTTAAAATTAAAGTAGATAAGAAAAATGTATTCATTTCATAGGTATCTTTTGTTAAGCAGTTTAAAAAATAAAATAAAATTGATATCAAAAATTCCGCCTCTTAAAAATGTTAAGAAAAAATCGAAGAATCAGATGTACGGTTTTTGCAACAAACAAACATGTGCTCGCATTTACAAATATTTGCAAATCCAATCCTCCTTGGATTGGATTTGAAACTGACTTAATTAGTGGCAAATAAACACATAACCTTCTTCGGTACGCCGTAGTCGGGTGAAAAACTAAGACTGAAGCGCCTGATAACAGAGCTGATAACCTATTTAAAAGAACATACGACGATTTGACCCATAGTTCAGTTCAGAGCCGGCCTCGGGCGCGATCGGTCGTCACGCGAAAAAATGTATTAAATAAAAAACTGAAAACGTGTAGTGTCGAGTGGAAGTTTTTCGCACACATTTAAAATAAAAACAGACATAGGAATTAGGACAGTGAAACTCAAACTATAGTGGGACTAAAAACTGACGAAGTTGTTTTTGAAAAAACTGAAATGGATCACCAAAACTTGGAGAAGGTCTCATCAACAGCGCCCATGCTCAGGAAAGAAAAAGTCGTCAACGGAAAGAGCCTAATCAGAGAGGATACTATACTTGCGGGGTTGCAGGGTTGTGCGGGGTGCGGGCGGGCGCAGTTTACGTGCGCTGGACGTACCAAAGAGTGGTCCACACTCTGCTGGGGGAAGAAGAGCGAGAAGAAGTATTATTGTTGTGAGTCTCTTTCTAACATAACAGTGAAAACCTAATCACAACTAAGTCTGTTCGCCGAGAGTTGATAAATATTATAATATTGTGTCGAAATTAGCAACTGTCGCTTACCTATCGCGAACTCTATGACGGGCATCGCTTATCGCCGCGCGCACTGAGTTTCGTGGTACGAGGGATGCTGTTGTTGTCATGCGCGGCGCCGTGCCAGGCCATATATTGCCATTCCGTTCTGGAATACGCTTCGTGTGTGTCATTTGGGTGTTTGTGTGTTGTTTTAGACGAAGCAATTGAACGTTTCATAATAAACGTCACCAACCCTGATTCTTCCTCCGACTCTTAGACTTCGTCAGGGTCGTTGTCCGATTATATGCCAGCAATCGGCACATATACAGGCTATTCAATAATAATTCAATAATAATATTCTATGAAAAAAATATAGTGTTTCCCTTTATTTTTTTATTATCATCGGTAAAAATAATTAGCGGGCCGCTATTTCTAATGAGTTAAGAAGCCCTGTTTTTTTTATCAACTCTCGGCGAACACACTTAGCAAAGCAAAGGGACGTTTCAACGATCTAGTTATGCGGTTTGTTTAATACATTTTAGTGCGTTCGCCCACTGCGACTTTTTGCGGCGATATAGTCGCAATCGCAATACAGTCGCAAAACAGCCGCGATGCTGTCTCTGGCCGTGTACCGTAGCTCACACAGATGCGATTCTGCTTCGATGCCGATGTCCGCGGCCCCCCTTCGCTATTCCTTCACCCGATTTCGCCCGCAGTTTCGATACAGCGCGGCTTTTAACCTTTTGGCCGCCAAGCATATCTGAGCGGAACACGAATTTCAACTTTAAGTCAATGCAGTGAAGGTCTTTTTTACCCTGTATAGCCTGTCACGCATAGTCGGCAACGGCGGCCAAAAGGTTAATGCTATTTCATCGCGTCAATTGCGCGTTGCAAATGCGTTAAGCGGCCACATGCCGCGATGCAGTTGCGCGTTCAAAAAGTCGTCATGGGCCCATAAACTCAATTCATTTACTAATATTACAGTAGCCTAATCGTCTTACACGTGGAGAGACGTATTTACAACTCGGCTACCACAGCTCTTAGAGTTGGTCCAGATGAAGCGATTTACGCGCGAGTCGAGTCGCATGTTTCGAATTGCGCGATCGTGAGATAGTAGAAGTTCATACATTCCGTCCACGTGCTGTCGCGCGCAATTCGCTGCATGTGGACGGAATGTATGGTCATCTAGTCTCTCGTATTAGCGCGTGTCGACATGCGCGAGTCGAGACGCGCGTAAAAACCCAGCTCTAAGATAAACCAGTGTTTTTCAAAAGTCCCGACCCCCGCGGGGGCACGGGCCATTTCCAAGGGGATCGCGAGGCGGAGCTTAGTCTCGAGACTTCTTTGAATGGATTTTTTTAGATGGATAAATTAATAAAACACATCATCATATATATATTATTTCTAAAGGGTATTTTTGTGAAGACGCTTTATATCTCCGTTAATTCTTTACCAAAATTAATGATTTAAACGTCATTTTAAAGCTAATGTTTGTCGATTTGGGACAAAAATACACAAATAGGTTAAAATTAACGTTTTAGTTAAAAAATAAATAAACACCACGCGATTTACAAGCGCCATCTATTGACAGTCTAACTAACATGTGTATTGGCTTGCAGACAAATGTCGACAGATGGCACTACCCGCAGGTTCTCCGTTAATTATTATCTTTGCCAAAATTATCTGCTAAGTACTCACGAAAAATAGACAAATGGAATAGGTTAGGTACTAATAATACTTGCATTTAATTATTCTCACTTTATTATATTATTATTATTACTCTATCCGGTGTTTGATCAGGATGCTGTGCGAAAATTCGCACGGGTCAGCTGGTCAGCTAGCCTTACTTAATGAAGTCTTAATGTGTATTCATCTTTACTTGCCTTATTTGGTAAACAATTGTCTAACCTCAAAATGCACCTTTATTGGCAAAAACAGCTATTTTTTCGTAAATAAAGCAACCGGAGATAATATTTTGAACATCACTTTATGAATTTTTCACCGAGCGAAGGTTGGAAGCCCAACATCATTCCAACATTTCCAACATTTAAGAACAGTTAATGGTGAATTGTGTGGCTCTTCCAGAGAAACCTTACAGCGCTTGACACTTAGAAAATGACTCTCATTGGGATCAAACTCCATGATGCTGTAATTTATTCACAAGCCTATTAAATACGAACATTGTTTTCTGTAATTATCAACATGCTTCCCATCAAAACCAATTGATTTATGGATCAAATACAAAAACGATATGTGTAACGATGTCAGTGACTTGCATTACATGCGCATTAAACAGGAAATCCAAATTAACAAGTCAGTGAAGAAATTAACAACAAGGCGTTAATATCAATTTAGGATATGTGCATGATGCATTTACAAAGTTTAAGAACTCTCAATATTCCAAGGACACATACTGAAGAGTGTCGATCTGCGCACGGAATGCTTCTACCATGGCCAACTTTACGTTGCGTGTTCGAGTGTGAAAGGTTGCACCCTTCTCTAAATCTGCACCTCAGAGTGTTGAACTGCTAACATTTTAAGTGCACATAATATTTTAAGTAATTTATCACTGAAAATTGCACAGTTCTACGTGAACGAAGTCACGGGCAAAAGGTATCCTTACTTATAATAAATCATGGGACAATCTTTACACAAATCGATCTAGTCTCAAAGTAAGCTCTAAAGGCTTGTGTTATGGGTACTAAGTAGATGACAATATACATACTTATGTAGATAAATAAATACTTAAATACGTAGGAAACATCCAAGACATAGGAACAAACATTCGTGCTCATCACACAAATATTTACCCTTACCGGGGATCGAACCCGGGACCGCTAGCTTCGGAGGCAGGGTCACTACCAACTAGGCTAACCGCGTCGTCAAAACATGCTTATTATCCTACTATAATAAATGCGAAAGTTTCTGTGTGTGTCTATGTGGGTATATTAGCTCCGTATGCCCAGAACGGATGTATGACCGTGGAGACTGTCTACATCTCCATTTAACCTAGATTAGGTAATCAATTTAGATGTTTCTTTATATCTTTATTTTAATTATTATTATGATGACCCTTAGAGGCTGTATACATCTCTAAGTAGCTTAACTAGTCCAGACGCGGAGACTATACATCTCCCTTATTAGTTATTTATTATAATTAATTTTTACCTATTAGGATTGTTTGCTGCCTTTTTCATGTGTTAGTTTTAGTTAAAACACTAATGTAAAAGTTGAAAAAAAAAAAAGACTTACTGCTGAGTTTCTTGCGGCGTTTCTTCTCAGCAGATGTCACCTTTCGAAGCGCTGGTAGCTTCGGACATGTAAAAGAGCCCATGTGGCCTACTTGCAAAATAAATATTTTCATTTCCATTTTCATTTTCATATGTATATAATTACCTTATGATGAAACTTGGTATCGTGAAAACTTGCAGTGAAAACCTCGGAAAACAGTACTGGAAACAAACGATTTAACGAGGTTAGTTACCATACGTTCTGAATTAGATGATAGGTTGCTTTTTATCCAGGAAAATTCAAAGGTTCCCGGGGGAATTACTATAACCTAATTCTACGCGGACGAAATATAAAAAAAAAACAAAAAACCCGACTGCATAACTAGGGCATGCAATTCCGGAATTGGTTTGTGCGGCAGTTACGGAATTTTCAATACTGGCATCGATACTGCCATATACACCAATTCCGGAATTGCATGCCCTATGCATAACCAAAAAGAAAGAACCAAGAAATCGATTCTGCCGTGCTCGTAGGGTCGATATGGATATAGCAGTCGGTGACTTTAAATAACTATTATAGGATTTCACGGAATGTCACGCAGTCGTGCGTTTTGTTCTTTATAAGCTTGCAATGTTTATATGTTGGTTGGTTTGTTTACATAAAATCTTGCAAGCTGAATTAGAACCGCTTCCTTTTATCCTACGGAGTTGAATTTTTACATGTTGGTTCAGTTCCGATGATGATGCATTTTTATGGTAAGCATGACCTGAATCGAAGTCCAGGGTTAGCTCCAGATAAAGGATCTCTTCAACGGTCAACAGCACAGACACGAAATTTTGTATACGCATTTTATTGCAATAGACAAAAAAGCTTCTTACAAAAAAGCAATTTTTAACAAGATTTATTACAATTCATATTCATTTTTTTTAGGGTTCCACATTTCAAAAACTAAAAACGGAACCCTTATAGGATAGTTGGTGACCGCAATAGGGATGTGCAAAGTAAATAAATGGATTTTAAACATGAAGGCCACTTTTGGGGGGTAAATAACTAAATTAAAAAAATAAGTTTTGCAAACTATATCGCGTGACATATCCAATAAAAGGGCTCATTGTGAGAATCTTAAACATATTTTAGAATTTTAAAATAAACAGTTTGGATGTTATTTAGGAAAATAGTCGAAAATTGACCATTCCCCCTAATCTCCGAAACTACTACACCTAAAAAATAGTTCTTTAGCTATAGATTACAGGAAAGCTTATAGTAAGTCTATGGTATCTTAAGTAACATAAGAAATGTCAGATAATTATGTACGGAACCCTCTCCACGCGAGTTTAACTCGCACTTGTCCGGTTTTTTTTCTTATTTGTGTTCTTGTGACGCTTCGTAGAATCATGGCTGCTCGACATAAATGAAGCATTGTAGAGTTGTAGTCGGCGAGAGGTCAAAGATGTCTGATTGTTTTAAAATTCAAATTAAATGTATAATGATTGTATAATAATAACCAGACATAATAAAGTTGTTACGACACCAAATCAAAACGTTTATTCAGCAAATTGGCCACTTGTGGACTCTTTTACTTGTCACATGAATAAATTAAAATGCGTTGAATCTACCAGCGCTTTGGACAGGACCATCATTACTGAGAAGCGCCGCAAGAAACTCAGCAGAAAGTCAGTATTTTCAAAGTCAAACATTGATTTTACATCATATAAAAGTAATAAAGCAATAAATGATAATTAGTAAGACTAATAAAAATAAAATCGATTGTCAATCGATAATCAACAAATATGAAGACCGGCCAAGTGCGAGTCGGACTCGCGCACGAAGGGTTCCGTACCATCATCTATAATCAAGCAAAAAATAATCACGTTTGTTGTATGGGAGCCCCCTTAAATATTTATTTTATTCTGTTTTTTTTAGTGTTTGTTGTTATAGCGGCAATAGAAATAAATCTGTGAAAATTTCGACTGTCTAACTCTCACGGTTCATGAGATACAGCCTGGTGACAGACGGAAGGACGGACAGACGGACAGCGGAGCCTTAGTAATAGGGTCCCGTTTTACCCTTTGGGTACGGAACCCTAAAAAACTATAAAAATATAGTATAGAGAACACTATGAAGTTCCTCTAGTCAGGTTTGGATACTGTAGAATAGATGATAGGTACTTGTTACGTAAATGATTACGTAAAACTAAAACTCACAATTATTTAACCCTTAATTTGGCAGTGTATGACGTGTTATACCACCACTTCAAATAATTCTAGAGCTGAAAGTTATAGCAATATTTTTATAATTATCATTTATTATGTAAGCAACATTAACCACTAAATTAGTAAAAAAAAAAAAAAACCTTGCAACCTCAACAATCAGTCAACAACAAAATGTCGTGGCGACGGAAGAGTGCCTCACTTTCCAAGGTAATTATTTATGTTTTTCTCTAATTTTCTCCATGACACATGGTGTTTTATTTCTTAATTTATCACGCTTTAATGTATTTTGCATCGATTTCCCGTAAAAAGTCATACTAAATAACCTAACCACTAAAAGTTATTCTACTTCAAACTTGTTGTATGACGTGGCATACACTGCCAAAGACGTAAGAAAGCATGGTCTTTTTTATCTGTATGTCGTGTCATACACTGCCAAATCTATTCAAACTTATGTAATGTCTTGCGTGTATGGTCTAGTATACACTGCCAAATAAAGGAAAAATAACCTAGAAACTTGTGTGTATGACAAGACTACACTGCAAAACCGGTACCATCTGAACTTCCGTCTCTGACTGCTACTCCAGCTTGCAAATGCATACCGCTCCAGTCTCCTGCCTCTTTGTCTGTAAATTTATCCGCACCAGCTACTCCAGCTACACCTGCGACATCTATAAGCCCCTCGGAGTTCATACGTCCTATAACTCCACGAGTACTCAAAAGAAAAACCAAATCAAGACCACAAGAAACAAGATTATGTTGTTCCACCCAAACGAACTAGGAAAATACCAAAATTTACTCTACTTTATAAGTTGCAAAAGGCTAGGCTAAAGTTGAAAAAAGACTGACTGCTGAGTTTCTTGTGGCGTTTCTTCTCAGCAGATGTCACCGTTCGAAGCGCTGGTAGCTTCAAACATATGAAAGAGCCCATGTGGCCTACTTGCAAAATAAATATTTTCATTTTCATTCATTTTTAATTTTCATATATTTTGTCATCAAGCAATTACTGAAGAAGAGGAAGATTGGACAGACATGCCCGAATTAAAATCACCATTGAATATTTTTTCCGAGTTTTTCTCCCCAGACATTATAACAGTAATCTGCACGAAGTGCTATATTCGTTTTTGTTTTGTAGCTGGCGAAATCACTACAAATTGTTAGTTAGAATATCACGTAAAAAAGTAATTTCTATCAGCTACCTTTGTTTTTAAAATTTGGACGATTTTTGTTTCTTTCGTTTTTTTTTTTTTGATAGAGTTATTATTTTTTATAAGAAATGGTGTAAAATGTTTCGGTTTGTGTAACTCGATAAATCTTATTATATTGTTCGCTGGAAAAAATCGTTTTATTTTTTTCTCAATAAAATACCTTAATTTGGCAGTGTATGGCCCAGCATACATGAATAATAAGGAGTATTAATATGTAAATTTGGCAATGTATGTCGTGACATACATGGTTTTTTTTTTTCAAAAATATAGTAAACAGATTTTTTTTTCACATTTTTCTTTAATTTATTAGACCTGTGTAAATTTGTAGAAAAAAGTAAAATATAATTTTTCCATATTTTCTTTGACTGCCAAATTAAGGGTTAATTACCACTTTTGTGACAACCCTTGCATATCTGCGTGTGACAGCGTGACTACCTACGCGGGCGGCGGCATCGTGCCACACCAAAGGCGTTGCCCAACTGTATAATTGTTAAACTGTGCTGTGGTATCGTTCCAATTTTAGTATATGTACGCACAAAGCGAATAAGTTAAAAACTACAATAGTAAAAATTGGTCACAGCATGAACCGTCCGGAGCCCACAGACAGCACCCGTTCACGAGTATGACGCGTATCTCAGCCATCGTCTCCCTCAACCATGTTCTAGGGAAGGTGGCGACCAAACAATCGACGTCGATCGATGTTGACTGGTCCCATCCCATCATCCATCGGTGAGGTAACACGCTAAATCGTTGTGTTGTTGGTGCAATCGAAGCTTCAAATTCTAGATCATGACGTAGGTATAGTCGCTTCCCTATCGGTATTTTATATATCGAAGCTTAGAACATATATTTATGAAAGTGTGCCTCCTCTTCGGGCCACCATACATAACAGTCCCGGGTAGCGTCAAATCTTTGTTTCATTGAAAACTATCAGAAATAAATGGACAAATATTTTAAGTTTTAGTTGACCGTGAAGAGCTGCACGCAGTTTGCGCACGCGGTCCCGTATCAGCTAACTATCAGACCTCGGAAGTGTCGGGGCAAATTTCAATGTCACGTAGTGAGTTCGTATATCGATTAAACAATTAAACTAGTGTCTCCGTGAGCTGTAGACCTCGCGACAAAAGACTTCAAAAACTGAATCTAAAACAAAAGCCCTTTGAAAAAGCCAGAAATAATCATTGGCCTTGCGACAAACTTAACTTTGCCGTTGAAAAACTGATATCTCCATACATCGAGTCAGTTTACCAACACCGCCAGTAAGTTTGTAATTGCAATAACCTCCATATCTCCGCCATTTTCAAATATTTCGAAAAACTGAATCGACAAAATTTTTTTATACCTTTATCGAACCTCCTCACAAAATTTCACGAGAATCGGTTGAGAACTGCGAGCTGTAGACGAGAACAAATGGACATCCGCTGGACATACGAAAGCATTTTTGCCCAAGCTGAAACGGAGACGTTTCGCTCGCTCGGTCGATAATTCCTTTTTAGGGTTCCGTAGCCAAATGACAAAAAACGGAACCCTTATGAATTCGTCATGTCTGTCCGTCTGTCTGTCTGTCTGTCTGTCTGTCTGACCGTCCGTATTTCACAGCCACTTTTTTTACGAAACTATAAGAACTATGCTGTTGAAACTTGGTAAGTAAATGTATATTATACTATGAACCGCATTAAGATTTTCACACGAAAATAAGATTTTTCAAAAAAAAAAAAAACAATATATTTTGGGCGTTTTTACTTAGAACCGAAACTCAATTTTTTTTTCATCAAGCCCATTCGTGTGATGTATCTATGGATAGGTTTTCAAAAATGATATTGAGGTTTCTATTATAATTTTTTTCTAAACTGAATAGTTTGCGCGAGAGACACTTCCAAAGTGGTAAAATGTGTGTCCACCCGCTGAAACTTCTAAAATAAGAGAATGATAAAACTAAACAAAATATATGATGTACATTACCATGTAAACTTCCACCGAAAATTGGTTTGAACGAGATCTAGTTAGTCGTTTTTTTTATACGTCATATATCACGGAACCCTTCATGGGCGAGTCCGACTCGCACTTGGTCGCTGTTTTCCCCAGGCAACATCGCTATTCTTTGGGCTATGTCGGTTACTCTAGACTAGAATCTATTTACTCTACTTTATTGTGTTCATTTTTTTTGCAAAATTTAAAAATCTGGTTCATTTTTTCTTTTACTATAATACGAGTAGTATCGATAATTTAGTTTATCGATATATATATAAACTCACTATTGACATTGCATTATGTGCACAAATTTTATGAATAATTATAATTAGTTTATGAATGCGCTAATGATCAAAATATGCAAAATACCAACGAAAATGTCACGCCAAAAATACACTAATTGATTGCGTAATGTAACGACTTTCAAATACACAAACAATTTATAAAGTCTAAATTAAGCCATTTCTGTAGTGTAAATTCGCAGTGTTAACACGGTTGAAATTGTTTAGGGTTCCGTTTGCAGTCATTCTAAGACTTATAGTTTCGCCATTTCCGTCTGTCCGTCCATATGTTCGAAGACTATTGAAGTCTTAGAGCATACTAAATACTCCAATGGCCGAATTCAGAAACGCTGCTTAAGCATTTAACTAGATATTAAGTAGTTCTCCTCTGCTGCACTGGGAGTGAAGAAATAGCATAGAATGCGTGCAGATGCTTATCATCCTGGCGTGTCGTAAAAGTCGACTAAGGGACGGGTCCTCTCCAACATGGTGGACTATCTGTATGGGCGATGGGCTGATCGCCTGTCACCATACAGTTCATCATACCATCTTAGGACTAATTAAGCGAACGTGGCCACAAGTAGTCTTGTGGCTCTGCTCACCCCATTAGGGATTTCGAGCGTGATGCTATGTATGTGTATGTATGTATGTATGTATTAAGTAGTTAAATGTCCCTCAACTAGTTGTCAACCTATACCATCTTAGGACTAATTAATCGAACGTGGCCACAAGTATTCTTGTGGCTATGCCCACCCCATTATGGATTTCAGGCAAGATGCTATGTATGTATGTCTAAAATATTATCTCCAGTTGCTTTATTTCCGAAGATATTGCTGTTTAGGCCAAAAAAGATGCATTTTGAGGTTAGAAACTTGTTTACCAAATAAGACAAGTAAGGATTAATTCACTTTAGATTCGTTCATACGTGCATGCATGTTATTACACGTTTATACATATTTAGGTAGATGTACAGACATGTCATTCCTACAGATTTATTATATGTATGGATGTGATAAAAAATAGTACAAGGCTCGGTACCTAGGTCACGCACGGTTAAGTTAATTATGACCTGCGTAACGTTAACAATTAGACGGACTGACGACACGCCGTCAAGGCGCTAGATCATTATGTTATAATGAGCATTAACAAGAATCCGAATAAGTAGAGATACTCTTTTCAATTTCCGAATCCTGGGATCGAAGTAACTATTAAAATATCCTGTAGAGTGACTTGGTTTGCAGCCATTGAAATATATAGTAAGGAACTTCTCTAAGCAATTTTCGCGATTCTTACTTTCGAGGTATCAGAACGCGAATCTCACACGATCGCAGGTTCAGTCCCATGTCAACCACCATCCATGACAGCGTTTAAGTGACACTGTTATAATTGAAAAAATGCCCTCAAAACTTTTTTCGAATCTTGATCCTCAGTCTTGGGTGCTTTCTATGTATTGAAATATTTATTTATCTATATAAGTATGTATATCGTCGTGTAGTAGGTACCCATAACACAAGCCTTTAGAGCTTACTTTGGGACTAGATCGATTTGTGTAATGATTGTCCCCTGATTTATTTAGTTAAATGCTAGAAAGATTGATTAATAGAAACGACTAGTGTTATTATGCCCATTTTATTAACTTTGCATGAAAAACGAGGTACAAAAGTGCAGATAAGCAGTTCACACTAGTGCTCAAGCTGCTTCATTTCTTCTTCATAACCCTCCTAAGTGCGAGCGAATGATCCGTCCTCTACAATAACTCGTTTCGGTACATCTATACTTAACTGATTGGTGATTTCCCTGTACCATGTACCGTGATAATTATACGCCATCATCTCTAGGCATAAGGCACAGGGAGGAGCGGGCCAAGTTTATGAAGATTAGAAATCTTTTTCTTCCAACTAGGCTTTAATATCATCATTATGTCCTTAAATACTCAGCACAAAGCAGCACTTATTTGCTCTAGAGCAATAAAGTTGCATACAAAATTCATTATTGCACCGTTTTGTATTTTTTTAAATTTGATTAGGTTAGGAAAAGATAGTGGGGCCAATTCGAACGTGTTTTCGCTAAATTTAGAAGTCGCTAAATTTGAAATTAGAAACGTGTGACTCGATTTTGAACCTTGGAGCTATACAAAATCGAGTTTGGCGTTTATTATTTTAAGTTTAGGCAATCTTAAATTGGACCCAGTATCTACCTATAGGTAACCAAAAGTTAAAAAAATGGCTTATTATGAAAATGTATTGAACAGATACAAGTTTTCTGTGAACATTTTCGGATGTTCCACTTTAGCTTCTGAACCACTAGACCGATTTTAATAAATAGGGTATGTTTAGATTCGGGGAGAACGTGCAAGTGACATAGGCTATATAAAAATTCTAAGGGTGCGTCATATCAGGAGCAAAAATGCTTTTTACGCCGCTAGTCGAGTTTTAGTTTTTAACTTTAGCTTTTATTTTTTTACCAACTTTTTGCAGTAGTTGAAAGAAAAGCAGATTATGCGCTTCGCATCAAGTGATCTACGAGTATTATTGCGCTCGTGTATTAAGAGCCCTCACTGGCGTTCGGGCTCCAAACTAACACTCTGGACAATAATGAATCACTTTCTCTTAGTGCAACAATCTACTATAATACAAGGGGTTGTTGATCACTTGAAACCAGAAATAGAACAATATGTTTAAGAAGAATTCTATATCGCACATAAAAATTGTTACTAAAATGTGCACGTAATATTGACAAATACTTTGTTTTACTATGAAAACTGTATTACATTTATTTGTCTACCTACGGTTCCATTTATTGCGATGATTGGACTTACAAAGAAGGTCTCTTTATAAAGCCCTAGGTAATGGCAGCCTCAGAACATTCCTTTCTATGACCTAATGTTGGAAGCGACACGGGCTCTTCGCATGTCTAAATTCACCAGCGTTGAGTGATGTGCCGTTCTCGGCAACATATCCCGAAATGGCAATATTGCCGGCAAAATGCCCGGAAATTCCCGGGATAATCCAACGTTGTGCGTGCTAGGGATGGTAGGGTACAACCGGTTAGAGGTTAGGAGAGAGCTAGCTCTCGATTCATATATATTTCAGTTGTTGCGCGGAAGGGTCAATAACACAGAGGTATTAGCAACGGTGAGTCTGTGCATGCCGGAGCGGTACGTGTGGCGGCGGCGCCGGCCGCGGCTGCTGGCCGAGCCGCGCGCGCGCACTAAACTGCTGCGTGATGCGCCCTGGACGCGGGCCCTGCGCACGCTCAACCAGCCGCTAAATTCCGCAACACCAAGTGGTATCACTTTCGCGAAAAGTAAACCAATTGTGCTCTTATTTATACAGAGTTAAGACTAAATTGGTTTGCATTTCGAGCCAAACCGATACCAATTGTGCTGCGTAATTGAGCTGCAGGTAGCGAATGAGATCGATGTCTTCTGTTGTTCTTCTACGAATTCACAAAAGTTACTTTGTTTGTGTTATGTAATTAGGTACTTACCAACTTAGATTAATAATGTGCTACACTATCGAATTGGGTAAACTGTAAGGATAGATGTAATGTGGAAATAAAAAAATAGATAAATCCAGATAATGTTGCCGGCAAATCGGGGATATTCCCGGTATACGTATAGTTCCAGGGAGGCAATATTACCGGAAATGGGAATATAGCAACGGCGCTGATAAATGGTGACGTTTGCTAAGAAGAAACGCCGCAAACGCACTTGGCGCTGTTTTACACGACACGTTGGATAATTATGCAAGTCGTGTGCACGTAACGTTCGCATGAGAAAGCGTAGAGCTGGGTTAGTGTTGACAAAAAAAATATTGAATTACAGTTTCATTCGCTAGCAAATAATTCGGGTCACTGCATGTACACCTATGAGTGCCTTTAGCATATTTGGGTCATACACGCGTTTGGGTTCAGATTTTGTTGGTTGGACTATATCCGCATGTAGGACATCAGCATGTCTAGCACGACCTGCCCGCGAGTCGTTTGTCGCTCAGTGCATCCCTTACATATTTGACAAGTTTGACAGAGACGCACTGAGCGAGAAACGACTCGCGGTCGTGTCGTGCTAGCCCCCAGGCCCCCAGTCAGTGTATTCGAGTTAATGTCGATTGCGAGATTAAACGTCAGATTCATACAGTTGTGTCAAACGACTGTATGCACTGACATTTAATCTCGATTGTGAGATTTTCTCGAATGCACCGAGAATTGGGGGCCAGGTATTTTGGCCTCTATGAAGACAACGTAAAGTTAAGCAGTCGTTTTCGTTAACTTTTGGTCACAGGAGGGACAACTTTTGTTTCTTGAAGTGTGTATTACCCATTTAGACAGTGGCGTAGCGTGGATTTTTGCCTTCTGGGATCTAAATTAGATGGCGAAGGACGTATTTTATCTCAAAGACGAAAGCTATTCAATTTAGTAAATAAATGTATCTTTAACAAAATTTGCTATTCAATAGATATACAAGCTGGGATGTGTAAAAATCTTTAAATATTTGAAACTCTGCTTACAGGAATCTGTTGGTTTTAAATCACACATTGCTACACATTTGTTCTGAGCTGAGCTATCATACATTAATAAGAATTAGCAAAAGAGATGTTGAAATGTTAAATTACCTAGCATTTCAAATCTGCCATCATGCATGAAGGTTTGAAAACAAAATTAGCATTTAAATTGTTTTTGATGTTTGTTCATCTTTTTAATTAAGCTAAGTAAACAAGTCTTTAATTCAATTGTTAAAAAAAACGTATAATTTTGTGTTTTTTTTTCTTCAACATCACAGAGCATTTTACTGTGAGTTCATCGTGTTTGAAATTCGAATGCCACGCTAGCGGTTTAAGTGCAGTTTTGCACGCAGATTTTGAGCAAAATTAAAGTTTTTCCGAGCTGCCTAGGAGAAAAATATCTTTACAATGTGTTCGAAAAGAGCGTTTTCCAAGCAGCCAAATTGTGCGGAAAGTGCTACTGTTTTCGCTAGTGTTTATACTTTTTTTTCGTCAGCCCGACGCAAAGAGTTTTTATTGTTTGAGAAAAGTTATACAAATTAATCAAGTACCTACAGCACCATTCATATAAACGGTACAATTAAAGTAATACTTCATCAAACGCGTTATTAATTACTGTAGATTTAGATTTTGATGAATAAAATTATTTTAAATATTCATTTAATATGTTTGGCTGAACGTTTATTTTGCTCGTGCCTTTTTGCGATACGACGTGCCAGCCGTGGCGCATGCGCGATAGTAGATATGCTGAGCGCGCATGTATTAATATGTATGTGTGTGCGCATGTATGTTAAAATAAGTCCGTAATTTTACTAATTTCATGCTTAGTTCGGAGTCGATCTGTGTAAATTTGATAATAATGTCGAGTTCAAGTGACGAATCAATTAATTTAATGTTGTCTTCGCACTAAAACGTACAAACGTATAGTACACGTATGATATACGTGCGTAAGATGATTTCCGAGTGCGTGTCTCATTGGAAATCACCTACTTTCCGCACTCCAGGGGCGTATTTACCCTAGGGCCAACCGGGCCATGGCCCTGGGCGCCAATCCGCCAGGGGCGGCGTAGGCGAGTTTTGAAGTTATCTAGGTAAATAGGTGAAAGTTGACCACCCCCTTATCTCCGATACTATTGGGCCTTTTTCCTTAACTTCTGGGACGGCGAAACCTATTGGCCCAGGGCGCCCAATTTCAAAATACCTAATAATAATAGGACCAACGGACTACAAAATCTCCAAAGCATACGCTCATTAAAATATAATGCACCCTTATCTCGACAACGCCCCCCAAAATTTCTGTCCGTTATCTTTCAAAACATCCCATCGTACGAGTGTTATCAGCTTCGCCGCTCAAAAATAACTGATAAGAACTTCCAATCAAATTAAGATGAAACAAACAATTTATATATGTATATGATTACGTGTATTATTGTAAGAATACGAAGGACTTGGCAATAACATGTAGTTTTTCCTCCCACTTCTTCTATGTCTGCCGTAAAAATAAAGCCAGTGAAAATAAATAAAGACTGAAAAATGCCCGAAATTTTTAAAAATCATGACCCGAAAACTACTTATGTGCTACTATAGTAACAAATATCAATATATTTCTGTGGAACGGTAGCTTAACCCTCAATAGTAATAGAACAGTATTTATTTAAAA
The DNA here is from genome assembly GCA_947859335.1 of Tortricodes alternella. Classification (NCBI taxonomy): domain Eukaryota; kingdom Metazoa; phylum Arthropoda; class Insecta; order Lepidoptera; family Tortricidae; genus Tortricodes; species Tortricodes alternella. The sequence continues at coordinate 15,776,092 of OX401975.1, forward strand.
AATAAATCATTATTATTTAGTATGTATTAACCATAGGATACCGCCTTGACAAAAGTGAAGCAATAAACCGGTGCGCTATGAACATTTGACACTATGGGAGCGTCCCGGCGTTTGTGTGAATTAGGAGCCATAAATGCCTCCGATTTTGTTGCTTCAAATTGTGCGCGTGGACTTGGTTTCTATTGCGTTATTATTATAAGTTATTCAGTTAAAAACTTCATGTTTTACATAAAAGTCATGTGCCTTTAAACACCAGTCACGACGTATGACGTTTGCATAGGTCGGTCGCGTTCCGAATCACGCTGCACAACTTAATCGTTTGATCACCGTGAGAGTTATTCGGACCGCACCCTCATACAGACTATGCTTTTTTTAATTTATGACCGGCACACGTGACACCTGACAATAAGATAGCGTTTTAGCGCCAAATTTAAAAAAGAAAAATATGATTAGTGCTTTCTCTCGCAAATCTATCGCAAGGGAATCAAAACCTATATCCCGTTGACCGAGAATCATGAAATTTGGCAAGAAGCAATGTCTTACAGCACAAGTAAAGGAAAATGACCAAAAGCTGTAAATTAGTAGTTAGTAGATATGAGCGCCGATGGCATTTTAACCGGCGGCGGCGTGGGTCAACATTTCCATCGGCGGCGGCGGCGTTGTCAGCGGCGTGACTTTGCAATACATCAGGGTTCAAAAATTTCAATAAAACACTTTTTTTTTAAATAATCAACTTAAAGTCCTTCAGAGGCTCTTTAATTCCGTCTTACTCGAAGGCATAACGCCAGAAGCGTGGAACAGAGGTGTGGTGGTGCTGTTCTTTAAGAAAGGTGACAACACCTTGCTTAAAAATTATAGACCCATCTCACTTCTGAGCCATGTTTATAAGCTGTTTTCGAAGGTCATCACAAATCGTCTCGATCGCAGGTTTGATGACTTCCAGCTACCGAACAAACCGGTTTCCGAAAAGGCTATAGTACCTCAGACCACATACATACACTACGGCAAGTTATACAGAAGACCGAAGAGTATAACCTGCCACTATGCTTAGCGTTTGTGGACTATGAGAAAGCCTTTGATTCGATCGAGATATGGGCGGTGCTAGAGTCTCTCCAGCGATGCCGTATTGACTACCGGTATGTCGAAGTTTTGAAGTGTTTGTACAGTAACGTCACCATGTCGGTCCGAGTACAGGAGCAAAGTTCGAAGGCAATTCCATTGCGAAGAGGCGTGAGACAGGGAAACGTAATCTCTCCGAAACTGTTCACTGCCGCAATGGAAGACGCTTTCAAGCTCCTGGAATGGCAAAGACTCGGCATCGACATCAATGGCGAGTACATCACTCACCTTCGATTTGCCGACGATATTGTGGTCATGGCAGAATCGATGGAAGATCTTAGCATGATGCTCGAAGGCCTCAATCAGGTGGGCCTTAAGATGAACATGGACAAGACGAAGGTCATGTCAACCATCCATGTCGTGCCCACCCCAGTATCAGTTGGAAACAGTGTCGCGCGAAGACAGTGTCGACGCACACCCGCTCCGGCGCAGACGGAGGGGGAGGAGGCGAGCCCAGTTTGCGGCTCGTCTCATCCCCTAATAGGGCCAGTGGGTGGGAGATGGGGATCTTCTGCCTGCACTGCACGGCCCTACACGTCTGGGGGGGGGGGGATCGTAGCGTTCCGATCCTCCCCTCCTTTGGCGCGGGTGGCCCCCGGTAAAAACCGGGGCGGCCGGGGGGCGTCGTTTTGGTTGAATCTTCGGGATCCCACGGCGCCCCCGAAAACGGCAGAGAGGGTAACGCCGGAGTGGTTTTAGTGGGTATGCTCCCCCTTGGGAGAGAGTCCCACATAACCCCTGCGCTTCCCCAGGCGCGGGGGTATGCGTAATGCATTTCCACTCCGTTAAAAAAAAAAAAAAAAGGACAAACAATCCAACTAGGCAGGTCCAACTTCAAGAAAGAGGTCAATCGACGAATCCAACTCGGCTGGGCAGCGTTCGGTAAACTTCGCAACGTCTTCTCGTCCAAAATACCTCAGTGCCTTAAGACAAAAGTCGTCAATCAGTGTGTGTTGCCAGTAATGACATAGGGCACTGAAACCTGGTCTCTCACTATGGGCCTTATTAGCAAGCTCAAAGTCGCACAACGAGCTATGGAGAGGGCTATGTTCGGGGTTTCTCTGCGAGATTGCATCAGAAATGAGGAGATCCGTAGACAAACGAAAGTTACCGACATAGCCCACCGGGTTAGCAAGTTGAAGTGGCAGTGGGCAGGGCACATAGCACGCAGAACGGATGGCCGATGGGGCCGAAAAGTTCTCGAATGGAGACCACGGACCGGTAAGCGCAACGTGGGACGGCCACCCACAAGATGGACAGACGACCTAAAAGAGAGGGCAGGAAAACCAGGCCGCTTTCAATCGCAAAATATTTGGTCACATAAAACACTTCTTCTTTTGCCATCTAAATCGATTGATCTAAAATTAATCGGTAAATATCTAATTGTATTATTCGCGGTTGATGCAGTCGCCATTTTGTTTTATATTTGACGTGGGTTCGCTCCACGGCGAATAAGTTTCGACTGATCGGATTCATCGGATCACCCGATCGGCGCGCCGATGGTGCCGCGCCGGCGGCGACGGCGCGGCTGTTGATTGCGGCGACGGCGGCGCGCCGGCGTGGCGCTCATATCTAGTAGTTAGCTACATTACAAAAAATAGTAGTTTATGCAACGGTTGCATAATGATAGGCCTTAAAACACTAGTGCGGTTTTCATGAAACGAGCCGATAGGCGAGTTTCATAATAAGATCGCACATGTGTTTTAAGGCCAAATTATGCAGAGTTGCATACATAACTTTATCTACAGACATATTATAAATCCTCAATGATGGGTTCAGAAACAATATTTTCTGGCAACAAGTTATTTGTTGCAATCGTGGCTGCATATTTCCGATATCCGGCGCATTTTCACATCACACACACACCGAGAAGACTACTTACTATTCATATTTTCAACTAAAATGTAAATTACAAACAACTTTTTCTATTCAATTCAAAAACAATTCTACTTTCGTTCAGCAAAACGCCAACATGGCGATCCTCCGTCAAGACCATTTTTTTTTTTAAATCATAGGCAAACGTATGAAGTCTCTATTCTCACGTCACTCGAGATCAAATATTGTGCAGTTTATATTAAAAAAAACATACTGAATTGACGTTTCGTATCAATAACTGTTTTAATATCTATGGATACTAGAATAGAGACCACTTGAGTTTTGACAGCTGTTCCAAATTTAATTTCTTTTCTTTACTAAAAACGATAAAGAAGTCATGTTATTTCTTTATCGCAGCACTGGTTTTTCCTAATTGGTTGTCAAAATGGTGGTCATTTCCTAAGGTTTTTGATTAACCAATGGAGGTTTTATGATATGGGTGTAGATAAAATAAGTTTAACTAAATAACCTTTGCAAAGTCGTAACACACTTCGTTATTGAAGATTTTATTTTTAGGTATGTCTTCAATATTGGTATTAGAGGGTATTAGTGCAGTTGCCAAAAATAGGAATTACTTATTGTATGATTTTGCTATGATTTCTCTGTTTTCCTAGATTAAACTAATAAAAACGAAATTAAACTAGTGGCTCCGTGAGCTGTAGACCTGGCGACGAACTTAACTTTGCCGTTGGAAAACTGTTATCCCCATACATCGACATAGGTCGCGGTCAGTATAACAACACCACAAAAAACTTTGTAATCGCAAAAACCCCCATATCTACACAATATTGGAAAATTGAAAATCCATATAATTATCGATTCTGTTCATAAAATTTCACGAGAATCGGTTGAGAAATGCGACCTGTAGACAAGAACAAATGGACATCCGCCGTCCGGACTAAAAGCATTTTTGCCCAAGCTGAAACGGAGACGCTTCGCTCGCTCGGTCGATAAACTAGTGGCACCGTGAGCTGTAGACCTCGCGACAAGCTTAACTTTGCCGTTAAAAAAACTGATATCTCCATACATCGACATAGGTCGGGTCATTTTACCAACACCGCAAATAAGTTTGTAATTGCAAAAACTCCCATATCTCCGCCATTTTGGTAAAAATTGAAAAACTGAATCGACATAATTAATCTTTATAATTATCGAACCTGCTCACAATATTTCATGACAGTCGGTTACCGGCCTGTACACGAGGACAATTGGACATCCGCCGTCCGTACATACGAAAACATTTTTGCCCAAGCTGAAACGGAGACGCTTCGCTCGCTCGGTCAATGAATAAATATGCATTATTATTTGTTCTAGTGTTGGTGTCTCTGTCTACGACGTTCGTGCTCTCGCTCATCGGAACAATATTGTTCTGCTTCACAAATATAATCAACGATGCTTTAATATCTGTAAGTATTTTAATTTGATAAACAAAAAATCCCGGAGTTTGTTTGTTCGGAATCTGACAGGAAGAAGTTTGAAGTTAACGTACAACAGTCTATTGGCCGAATTCAGCAAGGCCACTGAAATTAATCTTTAATTAAATTGACGTTTCAGTGACAGTGAGTTTTTGTTCAGGTTGACAACTAGTTGAGGGTCATTTAACTATTTAATTTATCTAATCAAATGCTTAAGTGGCGTTTCTGAATTCGGCCATATGTCTGTCTATTTATTTATTGGACACACCAACAGCAACTTAAACAAACAAATACCTACATTAAAAATCAGCCAAGTGCGAGTCGGACACGCCCATGAAGAGTTCCGTGACTTAGGCGTATTAAAAAAAATACTTACTAGATCTCGTTCAAACCAATTATCGGTGGAAGTTTACATGGTAATGTACATTATATATTTTTTTTAGTTTTATCATTCTCTTATTTTAGAAGTGGGGGAGGGGGAAACATTTAACCACTTTGAAAGTGTCTCTCGCGCAAACTATTCAGTTTAGAAAAAAATGATATTAGAAAATGAGGTTATCATTTTTGAAGATCTTCCATAAATATCCCACACGCATGGGTTTGATGAAAAAAATGTTTTGAGTTTCAGTTATAAGTATGGGGAACCCCCAAAATTTATTGTTTTTTTTTTGTGTAAAAATCTTAATGCGGTTCACAGGATACATCTACTTACCAAGTTTCAACAGCGTAGTTTTTATAGTTTCGGAAAAAAGTGGCTGTGACATACGGACGGACAGACAGACAGACAGACAGACATGACGAGTTCCGTTTTTTGCCATTTGGCTACGGAACCCTAATAAAAACCAAGTGCGAGTCGGACTCACGCACCGCCGTAATACGCCAATTGGGCATTGTTTCAGCCAATCAATAATACTTATACTTTATATTAATCATATAAGAACTTTGACAGTTGCAAATAAGTTGGCAGATTGTTAAACTACAGCAGTAATTTTCTGGTTTGAGTTAATTCTATATATTTTTCATATTTCTATAACAGAAAATCATTGAATTGATATTTGTTGTTTAACTATGGAGTATAAATTAAAATCAGACCACTGATAACTGAAAAGCCCTTTTGGATAAGGGAGCGTTCAAGTATTACGTAACGAATTTGGGGGGGGGGGTCCTGTAAAAAAAAAAGGCGGGAGGGGGGTTTGAACTAACATTTTTTTAACCCTTCAGAACGATCGCGTTCTCTCACTCATTTTTGGAATGACCTATTGAAATTTTACTAGCGGGAAGGGGGATACAGAAAAACGTTACGGCGCGTTACAGGGGGGGGGTCAAAAAACTCCAAATATTGCGTTACGTAATACTTGAACGCTCCCTAAACAGCTGGAACAAAATTGGTCTTAGATCAGCCAATTTTTAGGGTAACAATGTATGAGGAGCTTCTCAGGCTTAAAACTTTTTGATATTTTTATTATTTGCTAGTATTTATGCTATCAGAACACAAATTCTGTGAAAATTGCATCTCTGACCGTTGCCGAGGTAGTGGCCTCTGACAGACGGACGGACGTTGGTAGGCTCTGTAATAGGGTTCTGCTGATCCCTTCGGGTACGGAACCCTAAAAATTTACAATCCTGTTTAAGCTCCAATTGGCTACTTGACTATAGTAACAAATACTTTATTAATATATTTCTGTGGAACGGTAGCGTAACCCTCAATAGTACATTATAGAACCAGATTTATATAAAGAAAAATTAAAATTGAAGAGATTAACTTGCTTGTAAGTGTGTATATTATCTCGATAATTTCTTGTTTCTAGAATCTGGTTATCAGAAACAACTCCATGGCCTTCAACCTATGGCGCCGGCCCACGGTGGAACCGCTCATGAAGGTCCATCTCTTCAACTACACCAACTGGCAGCGAGTGAAGAACGGTTTGGACGAGAAACTCCACGTTGAAGACGTCGGCCCGTTTGTCTACTCGTGAGTATAGATGGCGCTGGCGAAATTGTTTAGTGTGTGTGTGAATTAGTACCTGTTTGTTACTGCTTCACGCTTTCACGGCTAGATGTGTTTGGATGAAATTTGGAATGCAGATAGCTTATACCCTGGATTAAGAGGAGTGTGAGCCTACGGCTTTTCATACAAAAGGCGATAACGATTTCCACCCGTTAAATGTTAAACGATGTTAACCAATTTTTGATAGCTTGTCAGTCAGAACAAAATCTAGATCTATAAGTTTTTTTTTTTTCACTATAATCAATAAATTCAGTTTAATTGTTGTTTCAGTATTCTGATACAAAACTAATTTCAGTGATTATTTGACTTTGTTGATCTTTAATCAATATTCAAAAAACGTCATAAATTTATCAAAATCGGTTTATATTTAAGGTTGGAAATCGTTATCGCCTTTTGTATGAAAATGCCGATTTTTGCCGTTGATTCTTCTTAACACAATGCTACTTTTTTCCCGGAAAATTTAAATTTTCCCTCGGGTATAATATAACGAAATTCCACGCGAACGAAGTCGCGGTCACAAGCGATAATAATGCTGAAGAATGATTGAACCTATTAAGAGGGCGCCGACCGTCCAGTGGCGCCCTCATCACTGATATTGTGTTTTCTATTAAAGGAAAGTATTTTATTGTAAGTAATTAGCGATTGGAAATTCAATAAACTTCATTACTTAGCAACAATGTCAAATTCAATAACACATTGTAATGAAACGACCTAGGTATTGTAAAAGCTGGCATATCGTTGCACTGATAATAATTCAATAACAATAAATTTTTGGTTAATTAAAAAACACTTGATAAGTCCAATAACACTCTTCTTGGGACGTGTGAACATTATAAACAGGTGTTGATAAGCACAGACGATGCAACAACTAGGTGTTAAATAACATGCTTACGGCTTATCAGTGTCTGCCCGGCTGCAATTGTTCACGAAAAAGTTGAGCTGTGTTTTTTAAATTTATTTACTAAGAACATGGTGATACAACAACGAGTCTTAAATGAAGTAATACAACAGCAGACTTGATATAAAACGATTTTATACGAAACGACTTACAACATTATAATAATAATAATAATAACGTCACATCACATTCACATTAAAATTGTCTTAAGGGCCTCTACGTGTTGGCTTCGGCCCCATGTACGCCTTCCAAAGATCCGGGACTCTCATAGTCCCGTGATGGAAAAGGACATACATAATAATAATAAGACTCCCGAGGGAAGACCCTATTCCTCACCTCCGCTTGCCGTCAATGGCTGGTTGGAGTGAACAGTGATGAGGAATAGACCCTCACCTCTGGTTTGCCTTTACCGGCCGGGCGGGAGCTTTGTGCTCGAAGGGAGGATGTGTTGCATAAGGGGTGAGTGGGCACCGCATGGCGAAACACCTCTCCGCCCTTCAGCCGCTCGGGTATTGTTGCCCCCTTGCTGCACTGTATATGCGGCTATTTTAGGGAGCCCATTCAATTGAGTTGGCGAGTCACCGTTTGCCATTTTGTCAGTTTTTATAAAGACGATGACCAGGCAGACGCCATAGTCACTACTATAGTCCAGTTAGCCATTCCACAGCATTTCATTCACATATGTCTAGTTCGTTTTGTATCCATTGCCTTACTATAGTCCTACACTAACCGGTAGTTGTCCGTGCGTGCACACATCTATAGTATGACCTCAGGGATAATCGCCGGTTGGTGTCACATCACATTCACATTAAAATTGTCTTAAGGGCCTCTACGTGTTGGCTTCGGCCCCATGTACGCCTTCCAAAGGTCCGGGACTCTCATAGTCCCGTGATGGAAAAGGACATAATAATAATAATAATAGACATTTATTCGACACACATTTGACACAGACAAATAACACGGAAAGCAAAGTAAATAATTAACATAAGGCTGTGCCGAACGGTGCCAAAGAGGGTGCCACTCAGCGTTATGCCGTGGCGAGCCTCGGCGCTGATTTTCAGTGGCCCCTAGGTGACAACACGAGTGACAGAGAACGCAACACAATACGTTTGTATGGCAATACTTGAGCAACTCAACCACTGAATGTTAAATTGTAACAAGCCACTGCCAAAATTAATTGATAATTTGTGATAATTAAAGGCGCATATTAATAGAATTAATAAGTTTAAAGCATAATAAACAGCCGTATCAGTATTTAAAATAAAATAAAAATTAATTATAAAAACATTAATACATCTTACATTATCTTACTCTCTCGTGCTAAGTTTACATAATTCCTAAGTGCATTGTTTTAAAGAGTAAAGTTACGCTGCAGATTTTTTTGCTCGGCTTTACCTCTGAAATTTCTCACGCCTCGCCACTGCAACCTTCGGACTAATATTGGGAGTGCACTGTCATTGATCGAGCGAGCGAAGTGGGCGAAGCGTCTCCGTTTCAGCTTGGGCAAAAATGCTTTCGTTTGTCTGTCCGCATTGCCCGCTGTTCTCCTCTACTGGTCGCATTTCTCAACCGATTCTCGTGAAATTTTGTGAGCAGGTTCAATACCCTATATGGATTTTTTTATGTCTATTCAGTTTTTCGAAATTTTTCAAAATGGCGGAGATATGGTGATTTTTGTGATTACAAACTAATATGCGGTGTTGGTAAACTGACAGCGAACTATGTTGTATGGGGATAACAGTTTTCCAACGGCAAAGTTAAGTTTGTCGCGAGGTCTACACCTCACGGAGCCACTAGTCTATAAAATGGGTAAGCAAAGCAGTTAGGGTACAAATTAAGACGTATTTCAATGTCAATAGTGTCCATGTTTCTATTCAGCCCACATATACATAGGTATACACAACTGTAAAGCTTTCTGAAACGGGTAGCTAGTTTGTTTTGAATAGTCAGAGCGACGTTGTTGTTCCTACGCTCCAATAAGCTTTTATCAGTAAGATAACCACCTATCTGTTGTTAGCAGAAAAGTGCGTTTCTGCGTGTTCAGTTTAATAAAAAAACAATTCTGAGATTTAATAATTGCGAATCGTTATCTACTTATAACTGGACCTGGCGCCTCATTCGGGAACGCTAAGTGATTCTGTAGCGACTCGTAAGCCAGATCTCTCATCTCGCTCTTACGCATTTCGCGTCGTGCGGAAGAGTGGGATGAGAAGTCTGACTTATGAGTCGCTACAGAATCACTTAGCGTTCCCGAATGAGGCCCAGTTGTCTTGCGACCCTTCATAGAAACAGATCATAATAAAATTATATATTATGTTGGATCATATTACACGTTGCGTCGCTTTATTATGACTAGGTTCTAAACATTGCAATACAATTGGTGCCGCTAAAACCGTTAGACGAGTAACGTAATATTTGAACAGAATATTAGGTTATAAGTACGTATTGAATGCCATAAAAATGTATGTACAAGTTATTAAGCTTTTGACCGCCACAGCCGGCTGCAGCCGTCAGCGAATACAGGGTAAAAAAATCCTTCATTACCTTGACTTAAAGTTGAAATTCGTGTTACTTCTCTGACATGCTTGGCGGCCAAAAGGTTAAATAAAAGTTGTTGATAGTTTTAGAAAACGGGGCTCCGCTTTCTTTTTATCCTTAAAATGGGCAACACTGCAAGAAAATTTGTAGGATCTAACATCGGTGCTGTCAGTTTTTATCTTTAAAATAGTAAATTTAATTGAAAAACAAGGTTCCGTAAAATATTAAATTGAAAAATATTAATTGATAATAGGCTGTATTTGGTATATTTATATTTCAAAAACAAAAATCGAGCAGAATGCTTAAAGAAAATCTATGACACACTCTAAAGTAGAAAACACTCAAATATTGTAAAATCTCAAAATAAGAATAACACTAATAGTAATTCACAACGATGAACACTAATAGTATTTAGTTGTTATAAAAAGTAGGTACATATTAATGTCTATTGCGTGCATTATTCGCCAATAAACTTTTAGTTACGCGACACTTTGTAAAATAACCAAACTTTGTATCGGCGATTATAAATTATTCCTATTTAGCTGTTATCATCATACTAGATAACTTTCGTTTTCTGAGCTATAAGTACTTATTCGTTCATTTCGCATTTTCATGATTTATCCATTAATTACTTAACATCCTGTATGTGTAATTACAATAATAACAAAAGTAACACAGATACTTGGCGCTAACGGCAATTTCCTCTTCACTGATTACATGATCTGTTTTGTTATGAAGGCTAACGCCCTGGGATTTTCCACCAGGGCCCATAAATCCTGGTCACGGCACCAAATTGGTGTTCAACTATTCAATCCTTAATGCATATTTTTTTGTTCAAGTCAGGAATAAAATCACAAAGAAATTCTAGATCAATATACTTATAATATATTATTTACGGCGGATCAAATCTTGCAAGTCGATTTCTATTAACTTCTAGGTATCATTTGAATTAGCATGCGACTTTAATTTTGAATACAATTCAATTATATAAAAGTACAGTTTGCAAAACATTTTTGTTTTAGGGCCTGCATAAATCGATGTTTTTTTTTTATTTCATTTGTTATCTAATCGCTTGGTTCTCAGGATATAACTTCCAAAAATATATATCTGATTCTTTAATCTTTCCTTTAAGAGGGAACATTTTGGAAACTCTTTTTTAAACTGCGTGACAAATGGTATAAGGCTAACTCAAGCCTCTCCCCAGCAGTCAGGAGAAGTTGCCTTCGTGTCTCAAAGGCATCAGGAATAGCTGCAGGAAAAATAGGGGAACCCAAAAGATTAAACGTTTGGGTTGATAATTCTTAAGTTAATTATTTATTTACACTTTAATATCTGTTTTTAAAAGTCCCGCACTTTAATAACTAAGTGATGTCATTGTGGTAAGAATCCATTGGATCAAAGTCAAGGTCGTTTGGAACGGGTAACCCCTGAATATAGTTATTTATGCAACTGTTACATAATAACGACTATTGAAACATGAGTAAGTGTTTATAAAACGAGCCGCAGGTGAGGTGATTAACCCCGATTTTTTATTGGACTTATATTTAACGACATGAACGTAAATAAAGGTCTTCTTTAACAAAACTTTCTGATGATTGACTGATAGTTACAGTATTGACGTACGCACAGAAAACATAATATTGCATGCTGAGATCACTACGGCGTCGTTAACTTTTTATTGCGTCCGATAGCACCAAATTTGGCTTGTATCATGTTATTACCCAATTTATGCGTTATCTATGAGTAGTTTTACGATCGCCTACAACTACTTACTCCTTTTTACTAAAAATAGACTGCATCGTAAATATAATATATAAGAGGCTATTGTTTTTGTTATAGAATAGGTACATATTTGTTTACGACACAATATAAATATAGTTTGTATTCTGGGTTGTAACTTCAGCATGAAGTAAGGCACTTCGAGCCAGAAACGATGTGTTAAGTTTCATTTGACAATTAATTATTTAATAGCAGGCACTGCTAGGCTAGTGTACTGAAAAGTTAGTATTACAGACCTTTGGACAGATTCTCAAATAATAAACACCAATAAAGTAAAGATAAGCAGATATAATTTTTCATCACACTTGCTCGGAAAGGGTGTTATGTAATATACGCAGGCGTATAGATCAGCCATAGCCTATTTAACTCCCACGGGAGTTAGAAATAGAAATAGAAATAGAAATAAATTTATTTGTTTAAACATAGGTAGATATAAAGATGGAAATTACAGGATGGGTCACTATGTTTTACCCGTAGGTGTACAAATTTGTTGTTTTACTTAACCTAAAGCTAAATATTAATGTATTTGTTATTATGGCATTAAACAGTTTTAATAGAAATTTTAATGAATGCCTAATGATTTATTCAGAATATATCGTTTAAAAAAACTTTTACGGAATAATAGCATTTTTTTAATAGTAATTCCGTGAGCTTTCTTTTAAAAACATGTGTTTGATGCACTTTTAAGCTGTTTGGTATTTTGTTAAATATTGCTGGCGCCATACCAAACAGACTTTTCCGCAAAAGAGCGGTCTTGCTCTTTTTGTTTTTTAATTTGAATTGGTACTGAGTCCGTACATGCCTTGTTCGATTCTGGAAGGTTAACGTAAACAGGTGGGGGTTTGTTTTAACAAATATTGCTACCTCCAAGAGTTAAGGATTTAGTACGGTTTATAACTCCCGCTGTCGGTGGGGCGTGTGCGCCGGATCGTTCTCTTATAGAAGTAGCGCGCATCTGACGCGACATACAGCTTATTCTACCCACCGACTATCTCTTTCGTCGGCGCTAGTGTGAGAGAGACGCACTTAAAGATAAGACGGTCTATCTTATCTTTGTGTCATGCATGTTAGGGCCATTGATGGTAATTCACGGTGTACAATGGGTTTTTTTTCTAATTTTTATTTCATTTCCTCACAAATGTGATGAAAAACATTGTGTATCACGGGCAGTAAGGGGATAACAAACTCGAGTCATTAAAAGCCCTCCGCCGTCGGCGTCGGGCTTCTAACGGCTGCAGGAATAAAAATTAGAATTTGCTATGTTATTTTCTAACAAATCGACTCTCTTAACTCGTCTTTAATTTTGGTTTGACAAACATAAATTGCACGCTAGTAAGTATAATTAAGACAACTCCTTGCTCGCTCAATTTTTTAATCGACCAAGCGAACGAAGCGAGCGATTCGTTCCTGTTTCAGCTTGGGCAAAATCCTTTCGTATGTCCGGATGTCCGGATGTCCCGCTGTTCTCCTGTACAGGTCGCATTTCTCAACCGATTTGCATGAAATTAAGTGAACAGCTTCAATAATTATATGGTTTTTATTATCGATTCAATTTTTCGAAATATTTCAAAATGGCGAAGATGTGGTGGTTTTTTGCGATCACAAACGCATTTGCGGTGTTGGTGAACTAATCGCGACCTGTGTCGATATATTGATATAATAGTTTTTCAACGGGAAAGTACAGTTTGTCGCGAGGTCTACAGCCCACCGAGCCACTAGTGACACACTTACTTTTTAACAAATCATTCAAAATAATTACTTGATCAAGTACCAATAATTATAGCAGAAATTAACCCTTTCAAATTGGTGCACCTAATTAGAGATGTACCGTAGAGGGCCTAAGTATGCCTCCTGTACAGGCTTAGTGCGGACTGGGGACTTCATATACTATGGCGCCGCTAGACGCCAACATGAGAATGACTTCAAGATATATTTCGTGCACCGTCCTAATTTAATTGACCTCCCTTATCTCGAATGTATTTGTACCACATAAAACATAGTTTCTTCAGCCATTTAATAATAGATTCTAATGCTTTAACTTACGTGCTATTTTAAACAACATGGACTTCTGGATTTTCACACGTCTCAGTATATTATAGTTAAACTAGTGGACCCGCCACAGCTTCGCCCGCGGTATTTTCCATACAAACTTTATCACTCCTTTTCACCCCATTAGGGATGGAATTTCAAAAAATCCCTCCTCGCATTTTATTGCAATATTAAAGTGCAATGGGCAAAAAATCTTTTTAAAAAAATATATTCGATGTACAAAAACGACCAATCTACAGTTTTCTTATAGTTTATTCTTGAGACCCAAATATCGTTTGAGTGATTTGAATTATAAACCCTGTCAAATTAAGACAGTCAAAAATGGGTCCAATTCGTAATGTTGTCGCCTTTTAAAGTTCCACTAAATAAGAAACGTCGATCTCGATTTTGTAGCACTATCAACATCGAGTTAGACATTTCTTATTTCAAGTTTAGCCAATATTAAATTTTGCGAGCATAATTTCGAATTGGCCCCAAATGGCAAAGTCAAAGTCAAACTATCTTTATTCAACTTAGGCTTTTACAAACTCTTATGAAGGTCAAGGAATTAATCTACCACCGATTCGGAAAAACCCTCTACTGAGAAGAGCCGGCAAGAAACTCGGAGAGGTATCATTTTTTCAAAACAGTACACATATAAGTTAACAATGATACATACATACATAGCATCACGCCCGAAATCCCTAATTGGGTGGGCAGAGCCACAAGACTACTTGTGGCCACGTTCGATTAATTAGTCCCGCTAAGCGGAGTTATGATGAACCGTATGGTGACAGAGGTGATCAGCCCATCACCCATACAGATAGTCCACCATGTTGGAGAGGACCCGTCCCTTAGTCGACTTTTACGACATGCCAGGATGATAAGCATCTGCACGCATTCTATGCTTTTTCTTCACTCCCAGTGCAACAGAGGAGTATATAATGAATTCTGTTCTTTACAAAGGACCCAGGGGCGTATTTACCCTTGGGCTAAGAGAGCCATGGCCCGGGGCGGCAGGCTGCGAGGGGCGGCGAAGCCTCGCGGCCTTCTTTGGGCCCCTTTTATAGTCAAGCTTACCTACAATATTTTTAATCACTTAATGGGGCGGCAAAGCGAACCGGCTCGGGGCGCCAAATCTTTAAATATGCCTCTGAAAGGACCCAGGACCTTACGAGGATAGATACGTAGAGGTTATTATAGCATAGTTTTTTTTTGCAGACAGCAAGTTGAACGCGTCAACATCAAATTCGAGAACGATCTTCTCTCGTATCAAGAAAGGAATACGTTTCGCTACCGCCCCGACAGGACCGAGGGAGCGCAGTTTGATAAACTCTTCGTGCCCAACCTACCGCTTATGGTAAATACTAAATATTATGTGGTCGATTTGGAAATAGCAGTCCGTGACTCTCCGTGAAATCCTAGGTGATTGAAATCGCCTACTGCTAAATTGAAAAATTAGATACATACATAATCAGAAACCCCCTCACATACATACATAATCAGAAACATACATACTCACAAAAAATATAACCCTCTGCCTTGCTTCGCTGCAATAGGCTAGTTTCCTGAAAAAAACTACTTAGTCAGTCATTTAAATTATCAAAAACTATTAAAACGTATTTTTTCTTTGGTCAGTTAAAAAACAATTACGAAGATATAGTGCGTTGAAGTTCCGCGTGACGTCACGACTTTGCACAATTTTTACCATTAAGTGACGTCATGAGCTCACTCCCTAACTTTGAGCGTTATCTTTGTCAATTTTGATTGATTTGATAAAGCAAAAAATACATGTTCAATATTTTTTGATAATCTAACTGACGGACTAATTAGAATTATTATTTTTTTACACAAGAAACATACCTATTGGGCAAAAATTAAGTAATTTTAATTCAGCATTAACTTTTTTCCGTAGGGCGTAGTTTCAAAAGCCATCGACCTGAACTTGAACAGCCTTGGCCAGTTCTCTCTAAACTCTATCCTCAACTGGGCCAACCACCCCAATGCATTCCTCGAGTTACCCGTTCACAGGTAAGTTATTTCGACATACCACAGATCACATATCAGATATAGGTCAGCTCCATACTTGTCCCCATAGATCGGGGGCGCTAGTGTGCGCCGCCTATCTATTTATTTATTACTATTAGGGGAAAGTGGGGAAAATACGAACACCTAAGGGAAAACTTAAATAAAACAGTGGAATTTGATCACAGAGTTTCTTTATTGTTTAATTATTAAAGTTTACTCATCTGTCTAACGAATTCACTAATCAACATTTATATTTTTATAATAAATGGTAACAATATGAAAAAAAATCAAAACCCTTAGTGTTCGGCTTTACTCGACTAATGTCGGGTAAACACGAACACCAAGTTTAGCTGATTAATATGTGAGTATTCCACTATGTAAAAGTTAAAAAACTATGTAAAAGTTTGTTATTTAGCTGATTAATATGTGAGTATTCCCCAATGTAAAAGTTAAATTACTATTGTAGATATAAATAAATCAACACCAACTTGAATTTACCAAAAACCTTACATCAAAAACATGCAAAATATTGAAAATTGCATACCTTGACAAGTACGTGCGTCCACGTCTCCCGAGTTGTTGACTGGCACTAGTGGTGGAATGATCTCCGAAATGGCGGCAAGTAAAATATGGCTATCTCTTTCTAACACATTAGAACCATTGGATTCGGGATTACCCCCCGTTCGCGTTTCCCCCACTTTCCCCTACCTCTCAAATCAGCGCCATCTGTGTTTTTTTATTAGCAACGCAGACTATTGGCAGATTGAAAATGCACTACTCGCCAAAAACATACATAGAAATACTCACTAATAATATGTAGTAATATTTGGTATACAGCATACAGTGATGTACATAAAACTAAAAATAGGACCACACGACAAATAAAAATGATTTCGTAAACTCATGGTAATGTTACTGGAATGCGCAGGTTTCTATGGGGCTATGATGACAGCATCATTACCAGTGCCAAACCGGTCCTGTCTATACAAGGCCAGCTCAAGTTTGACATGTTTGGACTCCTTGTTACGGTGAGTTGATGCAAGATAATTGAACAAATAAAAAAAACCGACCAAGAAACAACCGAGAAATACACTTTGCATAGCATGTATCACAGAAATATTTTTAGCCGAATGATAATTTTGCATAATAATATACTTTGCATAATTATCAGTTGGTATAATAGTCATTTCTCAGAATATTACACGGCAGAACACTGTATTGCCGAATGTAATTCTGCAGAATATTAAATAGCAGAACATTGTATCGCCGAATGTGATATATGTAAGTATTGTAATTGAAAATTGTTAACGCAGCAGCGAGCGAGCGAAGCCAGCGAGCAAGCCCTTGGGAGCAGAATTAACTCAGATAGACTAAGTTAAAAGACTTGCTTTGCTTCGCTCCCGCCTTAGTCTTCGAGGTTTTTCTTTTTTCTACAACACAAAAAAATCTTTCTGCATAATAACTAGGTATTCGGAAATTTAAATATTATTCTTGTCAATAATACCAACGCCACGTTAATATTCTGTTTTACAAAATTATAAGAACTGTCAGTATGCGAAAAAATATATGCAAAAAGTAATTCGGTGATATGATGATTCTGCCCAAGGTTGTTATCGAATCCAAAATATGACATTTGATTTTATGCAACATACCTATTAGTGAACCCAAAAACCCTTTGAAAAGTAAGAACGGGAAATACTTATTATTCAGGAGTTCCGGTGGTCAGCTGTGGTCTTCATCATCAGTTCCACTTCAATAAATAATGCTTTTGGAATACAACTGCTTAAGTTGGGACAGAAAATACCAAAATTCTGAGTGTATAAACATTTAAAAAAATACTGGCGAATTGAGAACGTCTTCCTTTTTTTTCACGCCATATTATCGTTGTTGATGATGTAAGTGCAAATATAAACAAAAACCTACATCAGTGGAAATAAAAGGCTGGAATGGTAATGTCCATTTGTAATATTTTTTAAGGCCGTTTAATGTTGCCCGGGCTGACTGTACCAATAGTGTAGATAAAATGAGGTGAGCTTAAATTTTTAAATTAAAGTTGTTATGTGAAATTAAACATTATGGGAAATTAACGATTAGGGCAAACTAAATCATCATCAAAACCAACTATGCTATACCATTATTCGTTGAATTATAAATAATATACTTACCTTGATTTTTTGTTATTATAACAACAAACAATTTTTCCGTCCACAGAAAAACGGTACAGTCGATGATCGTATCACGATCAACACAGGTGAGAACGACCGAAGCCGAATGAACATAATAGAGAAACTTGACGGCAAGAACCATCTATCCTTTTGGGGAAACCCTGAATGCAACAGGTAATTCGATATTCTCTTGCTTGCCATAATTTCACTAGCAATAATATCATTTGCTATAATGATTACAGATTATAAAGTCATTTTACCATAAAATCACATGCCCTAATATTATGTGAAATAATTGTTATATGCAATAATGGTATTTTTTCATTACATTCAATGTTATAATATAATTTTCCATACTCATTAAATCCATAATTAGTTCATGTCATAAACAATTAGTACTACGAGTTTCAGTTCTCCGACCGGTTTAAGCGCAGGGGGCCTACTCTTTTGGCATGTACAGGTGGGCCATAAGTTTTTGCAAATAGCAACACAGATTTATTTTCTAAACTATTAAATGTGCGGTAGAAAGGATGACCGGAAATTAAACGCCATTTTGTATATTTTGACTACGATGGACCGTTTCACAGGAAAGCAACGTGGTTTTTGTGTTAAAAACTTTTCAAAATACCAGTCGTACGTTACTATGCGATGCCTTTTTAGGATTGAATATGGATTACGCCGTATAAGTTAGTGGCCTAGCATCAAATTAATCAAAGTTTAGGTTGGGTCTTTAAAGAAACTGGTTCATCCACGAATATTAAGCAAACAGGGCGGCTACGTACCAGAAGTGATGAGTGATTGCGTATTCGGTTAAAGGAGCGCCAGCAACAAGACGGAGCTCATTTCGACGGCAGTGTTTTTACAAATTAAAAATTAATTTGATACTAATTTATTTACAATAATTACGGATCGAGCGGCGAGCCCAATCTCATGACATGTGACGACGACGCGGTAAGCCAAGTTGGTAGTGACCCTCCCTCCGAAGCTAGCGGTCCCGGGTTCGATTCCTGGTAAGGGCAAATATTTGTGTGATGAGAACGAATGTTTGTTCCCGAGTCTTGGATGTTTCCTATGTATTTATTTATTTATATAAATATGTATATCGTACGTAATTAATGGACACCTCCTTCTCCCTGCAATTTGGAGACTTCATTCCACTCCATTTTATAGGGTAGTTAGTTTATTCATCGGAAACTAAAACACCGTGTTATCACTTTTGATAGCAGCTTTCATTGTTTATTGTTGCACTAATTCACTCTTGTAATATTATTACAGCCAGCGCCATTTATCTCGAATCGTTATACTCGTAACTGTATCATTACTAGCGACCCGCCCCGGCTTCGCAAGGGTTTGATTTAGGAAACAAAAAGAGGTGAAAAATGTGAAGTTACTGCCTTTGATTATAGTTAGTATTTGTTTATAAACAATAGGGAGCGGGGGCGGCAGGAAGAGCGGTAGTCCGTGGCGGCCGAGCGACTCCAGTCCGTGAATTATTGTTTTGGTTGCTTTAACCTTTAATATCTTCTAAAGTATTTATTTAAATTATATATTTTAAAGGACAATTTTAATGTACATTAAATGCCCAAGGTAAAAAACGCATTTGTTTGGGTACAGATTAATAATGAATAGGAGTAAATAGCTACGGAAATAACCTAGTATTTTTAAAGATAGAAATGGTTACTGTGACTCAACATTAGGAAGTAAACATACGCCATCGCGGACTTTTCGCTAGGTTCTTTGAAGAACTACAATTCTTTAGTACAATATTTTGATGTATATTTTAAGGTATAGCCAGCGTAAGTCATGTGAGCGCCCCAAAACTGATTTTTAGACAACTTCGAATGTTATGTACATATAAACCTTCCGTATGAATCACGGCATCAAAATCTGTTGCGTGGTTTAGGAGCAGTTAGCGGATATACAGACAGACGCGGAAAAGCGACTTTGTTATATAGTATGTAGAGATAGAGAAGATACATGGCCACGCATATTCGATTATGCTTTTGCGTTATCGAAATGCACATAAAATAGTTTATATATGTGGACTAGTTTGATATATTGAGTTACATTCAACACTTAAGAATGTTTTCTTACTGTGAATTCAAATTCAATTCAAATCGTTTACCAAGTTGCCACCTATGGGCTCTTTAACTCGACAGTCGACACATGAATAAATTAAAATGGGTTGAATTTACCAGCGCTACGGACTGACCATCATTACTGAGAAGAAGTGCTGCAAGTAACTCAGCAGAAATGCGAGGCCATTTCACGAAGCTACAAGTTACAAATTCACAAGCAACAACTGGCAAGCTGGTTGGAAGCGGCCTGCATCCTGCGTTTTCCTGCGGTCTCTTTTAGGTCGTCTGTCCATCTTGTGGGTGGACGTCCTACTGTGCGCTTACCGGTCCGTGGTCTCCATTCGAGAACCTTGCGGCCCCATCGGCCATCTGTTCTGCGTGCTGTGCCCTGCCCACTGCCACTTCAACTGGCTAATCCGGTGGACTATGTCGGTAACTTTTCGTTTGTCCACGGATCTCCACATTTTTGATTGGATCTCGCAGAGAAACCCCGAGCATAGCCCTCTCCATAGCTCGTTGTACGACTTTGAGCTTGCTAATGAGGCCCATAGTGAGAGACCATGTTTCAGTGCCACATTTCATCACTGGCAACACACACTGGTTGAAGGCTTTCGTCTTAAGGCACTTTGGACGAGGGTACTAAGGTATTTTGGACGAGAAGACGTTGCGAAGTTTACCGAACGCTGTCCAGCCGAGTTGGATTCGTCGATCGACCTCTTTCTTGAAGTTGGACTTGCCCAGTTGGACTGTCAACAACTTCTAGAACTTAGTTCCCAACTGAAACTAGGGTGGGTACAACATGGATGTTTGACATGACATTCATCTTGTTGATGTTCATCTTAAGGCCCATCTGTTGGGAGACTCGATTGAGGCCTTCGAGCATCGTGCTGAGATCTTCCATCATACTTACTAGTAGATACTTAGTGAATAGTTATTATGCTGTTTTACAATGGGCACAAAATAGTAAACAAACTATTTCTTTATCTATGGCAGCAAACCAAAGCTAAATTGTTGTAATCTGACTCTAATCGGAGTTCAAAAGTTTATCTCCCTACTGTTGATGGAACGTGTACACAAGTGAAAGAAAAAACATTATTTAAAAAAAAATACGACTGCAGTATTAAATACGTTTCTGTATAAAAAAATATTACCAATTTTTCAAGATGCCATTATTAGGAAACTTTTTTATTTATTTATGTAAGTAACCTTTTATCATAGTTAAATTTAAGCTTGAGTCAACTCTTTCTATAAAGAGATTTGAATGTCTTAGGCCTGTCGCACTCCACTCACGATGGTGCTCACCTTTGGCGTGGGTCAAGGCTGTTTTTATTCCTTGTGAGAGTCACAGGAATGGTTCACGTCCAAAATGTAATAGGGATGTTTCCTGGGTAAAAAAATTGTTATTCTAATTAGTTCGTCAGTTAGGTTAGGTTAGTTATATTTTTGCTTTAAAAGTATTTTTTGCTTTATCAAATCAATCAAAATTGACAAAGATAACGCGTATCAAAGTTCGGGAGTGGGGGCTAATGATGTCACTTAATCGTAAAAAGGGTACAAAGTCGTGACGTCACGCGGAACTTCAACGCACTATATCTCCGTAATTTTTTGTTTAATTGACAAAAGAAAAAATATGTGTTTAATATTTTTTTTATAATTTAAATGACGGATTAATTATAATATTTCAGGAAACTAGCCTATTGTTGATTGACCCTTCCGTTGTAAACTACAAGTTATCCTAGTTTGTGCCGTTGTGTGACTATATGAATTGTCTTTGCTTCCAGCCTCGACGCATCCGATGGCTCCTCCTTCCCACCCCACCTGGTGGACCGGCAGCAGACCCTTCACGTGTTCTTCGCCAACCTCTGCCGAAGACTTCCTTTTAACTACGAGAAAGACGTCGAGGTTAGTCTATCGGTATATGTGGCTCATTATTCGCAATTGGATGTTGAGGACACAGACCCACAAAACTACTGTGAATTGAATGCCGATCCGCAGCTCAATTACGCAGCACAATTGGTATCGGTTTGGCTCGAAATGCAAACCAATTTACTCTTAACTCTGTGTAAATAAGGGTACAATTGGTTTACTTTTCGCGAAAGCGATACCATTTGGTGTTACGTAATTGAGCAGCCGGTGCGGTAAATATTAAATACCTACCCAAGATGTTCCTGTAACTCATTTATTCGATAGGTAAATAAAAAAATGCTATTCCAAACTTGGATAACTAGGCCCTGTTTTTTAAAGCTCAAAGTTACAATTTCATAGGCAAAAAATGGCAACACTGGCTGGGCAATGTATGGGATCTGTCTAGTGTTGTCATTTTTTGTAAATTGTAACTTGTAGTTTTATAAAATAGCATCCGTTTTATTAATGGAGCAGGAGTGGAGGACGTTGAGGTACTCTGACGCGAATATGGAACTCGTAGGTAGAACACAGGGATCTAAGGGCACACTGTTCTAGCACTTTACGACTAAATGAAAGTGGTTCTTTTCTCAAGTCGATATCAGCGTATCAAAATTGTTACTGGGTCAAATGCCCGGTGTTAATTGAGTCATTACCACTATCCTGGCTCCTTCCTTCTTTTAGATAAATTAAAATTTAAATAACGACGTCGATATAATTTTACTCCTCTGTTGCACTGGGAGTGAAGAAATAGCATAGAATGCGTGCAGATGCTTATCATCCTGGCATGTCGTAAAAGTCGACTAAGGGACGGGTCCTCTCCAACATGGTGGACTATCTGTATGGGCGATGGGCTGATCACCTGTCACCATACGGTCCATCATACCATCTTAGGACTAATTAATCGAACGTGGCCACAAGTAGTCTTAGGTCCCATTAGGGATTTCGGGCGTGATGCTATGTATGTATCTATGTATAATTTTATATGGATATGATTTAATTTTGACGACGCGGCTAGCCTAGTTGGTAATGACCCTGCTTCCGAAGCTAGCGTTCAGGGTTCGATCCCCGGTAAGGGCAAATAATTGTGTTATGAGTACGAATGTTAGTTCCAAACTTGGATTGGACTTGGTTTGGGTGTTTCCTATGTATTTAAGTATTATTATCGTATATATATAGTATTTATATCGTCGTCTACTACCCATAACACAAGCCTTTAGAGCTTACATTGAGACTAGATCGATTTGTGTAAAGATTGTCCCGCGCTTTATTAACTATTTAATAATTAAAAAATAAAACGACAGCATGAACTATTCAGTTACAAAATAACTAACCAGATACCAAAAAGATACTTTACCATTTGTTTGTATCACAGTCCCTATTTCACGTTCATGGTATTTAGTCATGTGGCGACTGAAAATCGGAAAGTGACACCACTCCAATACACTCACACACCCTTTTCATAGATAATCAGAGTCGTTTCGTCCCGAATGTACTTTCAACATGTCACTAATTAACGCCATACTTGTAGGAGCAATTGGGTTTGTAGCCTGTGTTTTGGTTATTAAATCTTCGAGCAACTTCTGAGCGCTGATCTAAAGCTTCGATGGACTTGATTGATCGTTAACTTAACTCACGTTTTCTAAATTACTCTACTAATTCTTTTTACATTTTTATAGAACGCAGACGGCATCTCGCTGCTCCGCTACCGAATGCCCATCGACGTGTTCGACGACCCGACACACAACCCTGCCAACCAGTGCTACTGCGAGATCGACTCCGGCACGTGCCCACCGCGCGGCGTCATCAACGTCACCGCTTGTGCCATGGGTAAGCGCAACACTTGCCTCACGAACCAAAAACGCATGCTTTTGACACGTGGTAAGAGGCAAATAATTGCTAAACTTAAGTGGCAATGGGCAGGGCATTGCTCGTGGAACAGATGGCCGATGGGGTCGCAAAGTTCTTGAGTGGCGACTAAGTACCGGAAAGCGCAGGCGGATGGGCAAACCATCCACACGGTGGACTGACGACCTGGTGGAAATTGCGAGTGTCCGCCGGATGCGAGCAGCGCAGGATCGGTCGTTGTTGCGATCATTGGGGGGAGATCTATGTCCAGCAGTGGACGTCTTTCAGCTGAAATGATGAACAGGTAGAGATCAGTAGCGGCGTTAAGCTAGGCCTCGGTTGGAAGACCCACCTTGCATTGTGTCAGGATTCGAAGCCATGATGCCGGTTTTCGGGGCAACCGTAGGGAGAGAGAGAGAGCTGGTTATTTTGCATTGGCTACATGGCATTTTGCCAAACAGTAATGCTCACTAGATAATTACTGTTCGTATGGGCCGGCTCGACCGGGGTAGTACCGCACTCTCACAGAATATCGGCATAAAGCACTAGCTTGCTATTATCTTTTGTACGGTGAGTGACGAGATCCGGAGGCCTATTCCCTCATCCCCATCCCCCATCTTCCCTAGACTGGCAACGCATTGGCAGCACCTCTGGTGTTGCAGATGTCCATAGGTGGCGGTGACCACTTTCCATCAGGTAGGCCGTCTGCCGGTTTGTCAGTCAATTGACATAAAAAAATCCCTTCCAGGTGCCCCAGCCCTAGCGTCTCACCCGCACTTCTACCTCGGGGACCCGGCGCTCCGCGCGGATGTCACCGGGCTGCATCCAGACCCGCTGAAGCACGACTCATATGTGGACATCCATCCTACCCTCGGCATTTCTATTGCGGGAAGATCCAGGTGAGGTTTGAACTGATCTGACTGAAAAACATGATATCTCACCGAGTTTCTAGCCGGCTCATCTCAGTAGAGTATGTTTTTCCGAGCCGGTGGTAGATTCCATCCTTGACCTTAATAAGAGCTTGTAAAAGCCTAAATTAAATAAAATTATTTTGAGTTTGACTTTGACTTTGATCACATTTATTAAGATTAGTGTGCAGGTAGCCTAGAGGTCTGTCGGTTCCTTCTTGCAGAGGATCGCGAATTCAAATCCCAGCTCGGACCTCTGAGATTTTCTAATCGCATGTGAGGAACAGGTAGAATTTGATACTTACCGAGAGCATTTCAGTTAAACATCGTGAGAAAACTGTGTGAGAAAAGTTCCAACTGCAACAGCCCGCACTGGGTCCCCGTGGGGTCTATATCTACCCCAGTCCTATCCTAGTTACTTCAATAGGTAACTATGTAGATAAGGGAAATAAAGTCGTGATGTTTCCTTTCAATTCGGTAAATTGTTGGATTCTTCTTGCAGCATATGCAGCAGAGCTCAGTTTGTCTCTAAGAACAGATATGTATAGACCTCATTGTAAATTACGATCAAGAGTAAGCCCGAGAAAAACTGTCTGATCTGACAGACATAGGGTTTCTCCATTTAATGTAAGGGCTACATTATGTCTAACATTAGGTAATGGAAATTTAACTCATCTAGTTTTCTTCGCATTAAGAGGAATATTGTTTAATTTTCAGACTTCTAGCTCAAGTCATTTCGGCTGTGTGATGATAAGTCAGTCAGTCAGTCAGCTTCTTATTTTATACATATATATATATATAGATTATTAATTACTTTTTCAGTATGCAAATAAACATCCAAGTAAAGAAGACAGCAATGTTCAGCGCTCTCAGTTTCTTAAAGCAAGGACTGATTCTTCCCGTAGCCTGGATTGAAATGGTAAGTTTGTAAACCATTTGGACGTCAGCTAGAAACTTATAACTATTGTAGACATGGTAAAGAAACCTTTCCAATAAGCTGAGGATAGGTAGTGAGGTTTCAGCCTTTGTACTTACTCTAGCAATTGAGCTACGAACACAGTTGGACGATGATAGCGGTTAGATCCATCTATGAGAACTTTAACAAATATCATATTTAAATAGTTGTTTCCAGTGGCCTATTTCACAACGCTACTGCATGTGGGCAAACTACTAACTATATCCCTACGGATTCCCTACTGTTGGCCAATGGATGACAACGAAAAATGCTACTAGGGCTATTTCCAGTGGCGGACTAAGACCGTCAGAGGCCCGGGGCGGCAAAGCTGAATGAGGCCCTCTTCAAGACTAATTATAATTTGTTCGAGTTGAGACCCCAATGATCAGGGGAACGCGGAGGCATTTGGGGCCCCCCAAGACCGGAGGCTCGGGGCGGGCCGCCCCTTCCGCCCCCCTGGCTATTTGTAAAACCTCATATCTTTGCAGACTGTGGAAGAGGTTCCCGAGGACATCCGGTCACTAGTGTATCACGGAACCTTCACCACCGCGGCAGTGCAGCTCGCACTGATAGTGTGTTGCATAGCAGCACTATTAATATCCAGCATTTGTCTGTTCGTCATGTTGAAGCAGCGGAGACGGCGGCCGTGCATCACGTTGAAGAAAATACCCGTGTTAAATGACACCGAATTAAAAAGTACATCGTGAGTGCAACGAGTCGCAACGGGTTGCCATTAATACAAAGTATTGTATCTTATTTCGGCTGTTCGTAACGTTTTGGAAATATTAAAGCACGCCCATATACTACTTTTACGAAATTGTTTTATCAAATGTTTCATTTTAGCGAAATTTAGTAATGGCTGAATTCAGAAACGCTAT
This sequence comes from Tortricodes alternella, assembly GCA_947859335.1. Classification (NCBI taxonomy): domain Eukaryota; kingdom Metazoa; phylum Arthropoda; class Insecta; order Lepidoptera; family Tortricidae; genus Tortricodes; species Tortricodes alternella. The sequence continues at coordinate 15,802,514 of OX401975.1, forward strand.
TTAAGCATTTTTTGATGTTTAGTAGTTAAATGTCCCTCAACTAGTTGTCAACCTATAGAGAAACGTCACTGAAACGTCACTTTAATTAAAGCTCAATTTGAGTGGCCTTTCTGAATTCGGCCATAAGTGCACTTTATTTTTTGCTTCCTCAAATTAGTTATTACTAGTATTAAGTTTGTATACTTTGGATCCAATTCGAAACGGTGTCTTCTTAATTTGAAATTTCCTAAACTTAAAATAATAAACGTCAAACTCTTTTGTATCGCAGCCATCTTTTGTGTACAGCCGTCTGCAGCAAGAAACCGCAAGTGCGGTCTCGGCCTTAGCAAACAAATGTCATAGGTACTTCTTTAGTTCTTACTTCAAATATCCGATAGACTTACCCTAATAGTACGCAATTGCGCGATCATCGCTAGTTCGGGCAAACTTTTTTCGTACGACCGGACGATAAAACGTACTGACCATTACCATGAGTTTACGCAAACCGTCCTCGTTATCGAAATCTATCGGACATGCTGCTTGTTGCTGATACAAGTAAAAGGGACCGAGAGATAGTTTTCTATTACGAGAACAGCTACTCAATTACGTAACACCAATTGTTATCGCTTTCGCGAAAAGTATACCAATTGTACCCTTATTTACACAGAGTGAAGACTAAATTGGTTTGCATTTCGAGCCAAACCGATACCAATTGTGCTACGTAATTGAGCTGCAGTTTGCAACTCATTTGGACGGGCGCATAACTGGCAACCGTTAATCAAATAGTTAACTTCGTTAATCGTTAAATCGTGATAGAAATTGTATTTTATATGTTGTTGCGTTAGTGATTTACTTATAAAAAATGGTGGTATGTTATAGTTTAGGCAGGACATGAAAGTTAACTTAAAAGTTAACCCGTCACTCAGAATGTTAACTTATGCCTTGTTCGACATCAGTATGTTTGATCGCGCGTTCGTACGAACAACGTATGCGCTAAGAGTTCGCGGCGAACTAGCGATGATTGCGCAATTGCGTTCTAGGACAACGCGAACGCCACAGTCACTGCGCCCAAACGGGTGCTTGTATTGACTTCTTTGAATCACAAAAAAAATCGACTGCGGTTTATATGACAGTCGCACGTTTCACGAAATTACAAGTAAAAATTGGCAACACCGATGACAGATCCCAATACATCTGAGATTCTTTGGCGGGAACTTGAAAAGAATGGTCGTGGAAAATTTCCAAGTTTTTTCAAAAAGGCTTTAAATTCTCTTGTTATTGTGATCGAAGAGCTAAAATAACAAATTGTGATAAGGACTACTAATAAAATGGATGGGAACGAGGGGGGCGGGGATAACCCGCCCAACTCAGGCAAACGCTTTCGGGTCGAGGGCGAAAGCACTGGACATCGAAACATTCAAACCGTTATATAGATTCATTAAAAATACCGTTAAAAGTGTTTAAAGGCCAATAGTGTAAATCAGTGCAAGAAAGTGAAATAGTAAACAAGTCGTGGCGTAAAGTTCCCGCCAAAGAATCCTCATTGACAGATTAGTGCTCGCAAGTGATCTCAGTGAAGTATGCGAAAATTACGATGAATTTTCTTTCCGCCCGCCGTCGCTAAAACAATTACTAAAGGACATCGAAACATTCAAACCGTTATATAAATTCATTAAAAGTACCGTTAAGAGTATTTAACTAAAAGCCAATAGTGCAAATCAGTGCAAGAAAATGAAATAGCAAAGAATTAAGTCGTGGCTTAAAGGTCTCGAAACCAGGCCATAAAATCCAACAAAAAAAAACCATACATCTGACAGTGTTGCCAGTTTTTGCTTGTAAAATTGTAACTTGTAGCTTCGTTAAACGGGCCACAGGTCTTTTAATTGTAATGCTAAAGTTTTAAATTTAAGTACTGTGTGCGGCCCAAGTACTGCAAGAGCATTTAATATTTGAACGTGAAATAGTAATGGCGTTGTTAATTATAATTATAGTTACTTATGTTAAGTTATTTGTGCAGGTTCTCTTACCAACCAACCAACCATTTATAATCAGACTAGTGGACCCGCCACAGCTTCGCCCGCGGTATTTTCCATACAACTCTATCACCCGATTTCACCCGTTTAGGGATGGAATTTGAAAAAGTCCCTCGTTAGTGCAATAGTCAGATTTTTACTAATAAATATATATTAAAAAATTATAAATGCGAAAGTGTTTGTTTGTGTGTTTCACGTCGAAAAGGAGCAACGGATTGATTTTTATAGAGATATTTGGAAAACCGGGGTTGGATATTTCAATAAAATGGGACCAAAAAATAAAAGGCATTGGGGCATTTTTATATTGTTTTCTCTCTAGTTTAAGGCAAACGTGGTTATGTTAGCCAAAATATAGATTAAGTGACATATTATTACTTATACTTCTTGAATTTTTACATAAAAAGGTGTAAAGAAATCTTATTATTTTAATGAAACAAGTTTAATTGCCTTAAGTAGTATAATTCTCAAATAGGTTATGTTTCTGTGATGTAATTTGTGTCAGCATTTAACTATAAATATATATTTCAATGTAAGTTACTACTGCGCGCAGTAACTGCATAAGAGCGTTGTCAGTAGCGAGTGAATCAGTCCAATGTTAGTTTAAAAAAAAAATGGTGGACCATTTATAATAATGACCAAGACGGTGCTTGACAAATTTAAAGCGGGAAATAACTTTCTCACTTTTCTCGATTTAGTAATACTTATAAAATATTTAGTGCCAGAATGGAGCTAATTCGATATGGTGTAGCCGAAATTTAAAATTCCCTAAACTTAAAATAGGAAACGTCAAACTCGTACAAACGTATACAAACATTTTGTATAGCACCAAACTGTCAAAATCGAGTTTGACATTTCTTAAGTTTAGCGACTTTTAAATTAGCGAACGTACATTCGAATTGGCCCCAATACCTTAGATTTTATACTTTATTAGTGTTGTTTAGTTAGTTTTAGACTATAACGTAACTTTTATATAATTTGTAGAAGATAAAAAATTGTGTTTGATTGTACACGAACTGTTTTTTAAGCAGTTGTGCTGTTCTGCTTGTTGTGACGGCAATTCTGATTTTTATTGAATAAGTATGTATACGTTTTATACTGGATACAAAAAATGAGTAAAAATGATAAATACTTGACACAAATCACTATTATTATCCGGTTCGAAGGACCAAATATCAATATCGAGTTTTTTTTAATTTATTTAATAACTTGTTATGCAATCAATGTGTCGTGTTTCTGGACCTAAGAATTAATTATGTTCTAAAAAAGATTTTTTAAACTTGTACTTAGTAATTTGTTTAATTGTAAGTCTAAATAGATATAAAGATCTGAACGAATACGTAAATAATTAAGTGTAAATAATATTAGTACTTATGTATATCTGTTCCCTTTGTACAAAAAAAACTTATGGTGTTTTAAATGAGGTTTTATTGGCTTCCACTTCAGTGGCTGATTACGCGGAAAAAATAAGTGATATTGCTTTTGTATATAAGAGAGGTTGATAGTAAATTTATCAAGAATAATTTCTTTCGTACATATTTTTCCTGTATCGTTTATAGTTTTTTTTTGAATTGAAAAAAAAACATGCTTCGGGACACTTTCACGGGGGCTGGGGAATAACGCTCGCACGGGAGGAGGAGAGTAGATACATTTTACATCTGATAGATAAAAGTACTCCATTTGTTTTTTTCCGAATTTTCTATGTCACAATCTAAAATTATTTAAGTAGTTGTCGGGTCGGGTCGTGGGTAGTTGTCGGGTCGGGTCTTTCTTGAGAACAATATTTAATTAAGATCTATTATAAAAATTATCGCATTAAAAAGATTTTCTTATTACTTAGTCTACGAGTCGGGTACAAATTTCATCAATCATATCCCTCCCGGGCTCGTAAAATGCTTCAGAGTTGTATCATGATGCCTCGTGAACGCCAGCTGCGGTTCCGTGGGTGGGTTGAGCAGTGGTAAGACTTTTTTTTTTAAATAAATAATTCACTCCCGATTGAAAATGTATCAGATTATAGCTCACTCAATATCTTGAAGAAAAGAAAAGCAGGCTGATTATAAAGAGGTGGATTATATTCTATGTGCTTGGCCGGTTACCGCTGCACATGCACAACCCACCCACGGAACCGCAGCTGACGTTCACGAGGCTTCATGATACAACTCTCTCAAGCATTTCATGAGTTATCATGCGCGAGGGAATTGATCATGAAAATCTGTTGCTGGCGAGGACCATAAGCATTCTCAACGTCGTATCTTAATCAAACTTGTCTTGGCAATAACGATCTTAATATACTTAGATAAGTACTCACATAAAATTTCATATTTCGAGCCACTGCATTGCGACCTACGAGCTTGAGACAGAGCTGTCGTTTCATGAAGCTACAAGTTTACAAGCAAAAACTGGCAACACCCAATGACAGATCCCATACAACTAACTGCCTTGCAGTTTTTCCCTGTAAAATTGTAACCTGTACTACTGTAGCCTCGTGAAATGGGCCACTGACGGTATCTTTTTTTAGGACTTTTTTCATAGGACGATGATTCTACTTAAAATACTGTGATATCACATAAGCCAACAGAATATTTTTATTTCCCTGAAAAATATGTATATTAAATTAATTTAATAGGACAAGACGTTTTATTTTTTACCTTACTCAAAGATTATATGTATACTGCGCCTCTATCCACGTCCAAGCGATATTGTAGCGACGCGCTAGCGAGATTCTCATCCCACTCTTCCGCACGATGCGTAATGCGTAAGAGTGGAATGCGAATCTCGCTAGCGAACTGCAACAATATCACTTGGACGTTCCCGAATAGAGGCGCTCATGTCGAACATGTCCTAATTGACATACACGCGATCAATTTGGACACCTGTTCGACATCAGTATGTTTGATCGCGCGTTCTACGAACGAAGTTCGCGCGAACTAGCGATGATCGCGCAATCGCATTCTATTAGGACGACGCCTAACAAGCAAACATTGTTATGAAGCGATATAGCGTCATGCGCGAGCGGGTATTGTCACAATAACGCGATATCGCGTATCTGCATGTCTAAAACGTTTAAGTAAAACGCATCCATAAAAGGGTACACTTTGCTTGTTACTTAATAAATAAGCGGTATTACACCACTACTTAGTAAAAACACAAAAATAAAGTTAATCATTCACTATTTATTTTGATTAGGTTTTGAACTAGATTGGGTAATCTTGAAGTCGTCGTCTTCCATCCAATCTTGATAGGACTTGGATGTGCAAATCGAGCGTTTTGACGACCAGATGTACTTGTGGAAACACTTCACGCAGAAAACATGGCCATAATACGTTCTAAGGTTGGACGGAACAGAATGACAGATGTCTAGAACAACAAAACCCAATTCAATTTACAGCTAAGACAGTATAAAGAGGGGAAGTAAGTTATCTTCATACAAACACACCGCGCGCGGCTTGTATGTGTGCGCCAAAGTATCTATGCGTCGCCGCACGCACACGTAAACAAAATCTCGACCCGTTCCTCATTCTCAGTGCGCCAGTCAGGGCTAACACCGCACGAGGTTCGCGCGTAACGGCTTTTCGGCACCGCTAAATGAATGAAAAATGTGTGATAATCGCAGGAGAACATATTGCTGTGTGTTTGGGTGTCTTAATAATTCGCACGTTTAAAAATAAAAGGAAACAAGTCCAAATGAAATTCACTTTTGTTTTAAAGTTTACTCAACCGCATTAAAATTGAATTTTGAATAGATTTGTATTTCACATTATTTATTTTTAGTTTTAAACGAGTTAATTCATCGATTCCAGAATTGTCTCTGTTCAGATTACCTATTGAACAGGAACAACCCTGAGACAGTAGGCAAATATATCGCGGATTAGGCCGGAGACGGCCTACTTCCCATCTTTATACTATGGCTAAGACCTAGCAGCACTAATAGTAAGATCCCCAACATTGACTAGCAGTGTTGCATTTTATCTGTAAAATTGGAGTTATTTTGTAATAATTCTACAAAAAATATCACTATAAAAAGCAAAAACCCAACTGCATAACCTCAAAAAGAAAGAAACAAGATAGTTGACGTCATATGCCCTAGGTCACCTGGCTTTGGCTCTAGGTAATAACGAATCGAGTGATTACATACATACATACATACAAACCTACATACTCGTGAAAAACATAACTCTCCTTTTTGCTTCGCTGCAGTCGGGTAAATATTGATGGAATGGAATTGCAGCCCTTTTAACTCTAGTTAAAAGGGCTGCAATTATGAAGTTTACAAATGAAAAATGCTGAATCGCGCGATAAAATAATAGCTCGACACAGGGCCGGATTAAGAGGTCTGGAGGCCCTGGGGCAACAAAGGAGTGGAGGCCACCTAGAATATAATATGACGTAGATGATATTGACGGTCCCTATTGTGGGGGCCCCTCTTTTGTGGAGGCCCGGAGCAGCGGCCCCGGATGCCCTCTTCTAAATCCGGCCCTGGCCCCAATTCTCGCTGCATTCGAGATAATGTCGATTACGAGATTAAACGTCAGATTCAAACAGTTGTGTCAAACGACTGTATGCACTGACGGTTAATCTCGATTGTGAGATTATTTCGAATGCAGCGAGAATTGGGGGCCTGGCTCGACAGCTTCTAAGACCGAGAAACTACAGTGTCCCTACATGTGAATATTTTTGCAATCAACAATATAAGCGACCGATTACGATTGAGTTGGTCAGTTTCTTTTAACAAAAAGTTCATTGAAGTTGAGACTCACAGCACGTTTTAGTCGCCGATTTGGTGGCTGGTAATAAATCCCTGTATAATTGTTTATGTGACATTCTGCTAAATTAACGTAGGCTGTTGTTTCTGGCCCAAACTGGGATGGAAGAGGATATGAAATATGTATATGAAATTATTGTTTCATTCACAACATTTCTTTAGTTAGTCACATTTTTGAATTATTTCAAAAAATCTTTTTCTAAGGTATGACTTACTGACGAAATGTTTCTTTATACCAGCGTTTCATGAGGTTTCATGGTTGTCGACTTACAAGATTATTTTATACGTCAGAGATTATAACAATGCCTCAATCAAACACAAGCATAAAACGGTAGGAACACTGCTAAACTTGAATTTTAAGCTTTAATGCGTGGACTTAAATAACTTTAATGTTCATTTAATACGTAGAATCTCTTTTTAGTCAGAGAATTAACAACAGACTTGGGCTGCATGGGCTAACTTCCCTTCGCCTTCCCTAGGAGGTTAAATTAAATTTTAAATAACTTCTTTGTCTGTGGAATGTTTGATAGTGACAACAAAATGACAACCAACCAAACCAAATGACAACAACTTCAGCTATGTACGCATAGAGGTGTGGCTGATTTCGTCCAGTTCAATAACTGATAGTTTTGACTAGTTTTATAAATTTAAAACAAACCGCTGTGCCTTACATTGTATTATTCGATTTAAGTCAGTACTTTAATGTATAACGTAACGATACGTAAAGTGCAAAACAGTATCTGTAATAATTGGGCGTCAGCCGTTTTACTCACATTCTACTATCTAATAAGTATAGTGACTGAATAATCAAATAATGTACGGCCGCAAAACTCCGTCCACTTACCGATCGACGCCTTCGGTGTACTCGCATTACACTACCAAGTAAGATATGTACTGATTATTCATTCATAATAAATCTTAAAAACAGTATGCTATGTTTATGCAGGTAAACGTTGCGGTTGAAATTTCCTGTGTTAAAGCCTTTAATGTGTTGTCATTTTAACATGTAAAGAATAAAATCCTTTTGCTATGGCAAATCCAGGTCATCAACAAATCTCCGTTCAGCAAAGTCCGTGCGATCACTGCGGGTACCGTGGTACCAGAAGCCGATATTGCACGATGCATACGTCCTGGACCTTCAAAGGGCCTCCTTGCTCACTGCATCACTGTCAGTGGTAAGTGTAGGGCACTCGAGCAAAGCAGAGATGAGCTGAGGTGACGGCTCAACTGTACAACATGTGGCCTATGACTGATCGGTGGTTATGTGATCAGGTTCGGGATCCTCAAAAAAGGTTGTGATCATGGACCATCTGACAATCGCCCAAGTGCAAGTCTCAGGGCCGGATTTAGCATTTATGCCGCCCTGAGCTCTGGAAAAAGCCACCCCATTACCGAAATTTTGGTCAAACTTATAAGTTACTTTTACTTAAACTTATACATTTTCCAAATTTTGCCGCCCTGGGCACTAGCCCCCAATGCCCCTAGTATAAATCCACCGCTGAACTCGCTCATGATCAATATAGTGCATTTGTACAAAGAATGTCACATGTCTATTAGGCATGCCAATCGTGCCCACAACAATTGATCTGCACTTGTATGTGATATTGTACTAATCCTAGGTGTCGTAAAACTATTATTACTAACCCGATATGGTTCTAGGTCTGAAATAAATAATTATATTCTATTATCATGTTTTTCTTTTTCAGTTCATGGCATTGTTCACAATCGCTCAGAGCATCTTTGACCTGTACTGCCTGGGCATGGCGGCTCCTGGCTCCGTGCACTATGGATTCTACGCATTTAGCTTCCAATTTGTCTATGTCGGAAGTGCTCCTGGTAAGTATTATAATATGTCTATCTGTGCCATGCTCGATATATCCCTCCGAGATTGAGTCCAAAATGTGGAATTGGGCTGGTCACGTGGCAAAACTAGGAAGCTACTGGGGTTGTAAAGCATTAGAGTGGCATCCTCAAACTGGTCACAGAAATCATGGTTGATATAGAGCAAGATGAATGGATGACATCGCTAAGACCGCATGAATGAAGTGACTTACAGCAATTCGAGACTAAGCAGGTTATGGGTTAAAGAAAGAAGAACGCTGTACATGCAAAAATCTGAAATTCAAAGTTTGAGGTTATGTTCGTCTATCTCTTAATAATTCTGTCTGTTACAGACAGAGTGACAGGTATAGAAGCAGTTCACTTACTTGCTTGTCAATATTATTCTTATTAAACTCACAGTTTTACAAGGGTTTAATCTTGTTGGTTCTTAGAATTGTTTTTTTGTTTTCAGTCCGCAATGTCCTCATAATATTTGCTCTGTTCTCGTGGCTCGGTGCCATCGCTGTGCTCGTCACTGGTATCATTCTGATCATCGCTCTGAGAAAGGTATTAATTGTTCCATTATTAGAAATATAGTTTAGTAGCAAACAATTTTCTTTTTCACTAAAAACTTTTAATTATATTATCAATTTACATGCTGCCTTTAAAACAAACATTCAAACACGGCTCTGGTCATTTATTCGCTGGCCTATAAGCTCTCGTTTGGATGTTGTTTAAGATGTTGTTGTTTGCCCTAACATGAATGACACAAACATAAGATAGACCATCTTATCTCTAAGTGCGTCTCTCTCACACTAGTGCCGACGAAAGAGATAGTCATAGATATAAACGGGTTTAATTTATCTTTGTGTCATTCATGTTAGGGCCACTGTAGGGGATAACGTTCCATTACGTTACAATAGTACCTTCACACTCAATTTTTACATAGTCTCATTAAAAACCTGATATAAGCACCAGATCACTTGTTATTAACCTTTTAACTGCTGCATCTTATACAAAGTTACACAAAACAGTGTATAAGAATTTGTCTTAATTTTTTGACTGCTGCAGAGTTGGATATTTTGAGTCTAAAATTCAGACAACGTCGGTTAAAAGGTTAATTTTTACATATGCACAGCCATTTTCATGTAATTCATTCATTCCTTCATGCATACTGTAGCTAATCAAAAAGGATATGAACCAGGTAAGGTAACCCATCTATTGGCTATGTTTGCACGCTTCTCATAAACGTTTCACTGCACATGACGGGCTCTATAGCCACCTTAAGGTGTTTTTTTTAAATAATTTAACCACCCACTCAGTGAGATTTGGTAAGATTTAATGAGACCCTCCGCTCACGTGAGATTTACTGTTTATTTTTTTAATAATTAAATTTATTTATCATAGCTGCGCCCGCGAGTTTGTTTGCGTGGAATTAGCATGAAAATAATCCAGGGTATAAGCTATCTCCATTCCAAATTGCATCCAAATCCGTTCAGCCGTTGAAGCGTGAAGGAGTAACAAAGATATTAACTCACACACAAACTTTCGCATTTATAATATTAGTGTGATGAACGTTTTAATTTAATGTTAATTCTGAGAATATACATACATTTGGGTCCAATTCGAAATGGTGTCTTCTTAATTTTAAATTTCCTATAGTTAAAATAAGAAACATCAAACTCGATTTTGTATGGTACCAAGCTGTCAATGTCGAGTTTGATGTTTCTTATTTTAAATTTATTTTAATTTAAATTTAGGCGATACCGTTTTGAATCGGACCCAAATGTATGTATATTCTCAGAATTAAAAAAACCTGCCAAGTGCGAGTCGGACTCGCGCACGAATGGTTCCGTTCCATTATCTATATAATGGTTGACGGTTTATGCATAAGGTTTATGTTTATGAAATTAAATGTATTTTTTATTTTTATATTTTAGTTGATTGAATGAAAGGTAAATTGCAGTTTACGATGTATGACGTATTAAAAAAACTACTTACTAGATCTCGTTCAAACCAATTTTCGGTGGAAGTCTACATGGTAATGTACATCATATATTTTAGAAGTTACAGGGCGGGGGACACATTTTACCACTTTGGAAGTGTCTCTCGCGCAAACTATTCAGTTTAGAAAAAAATGATATTAGAAACCCCAATATCATTTTTGAAGACCTATACTAAAAAAACAATATTAATTGAAGAACATATATTGCTCTTTAGTTCTAATTTTCAATCAAATTTATGTCATGTTTTATTTTTACAATGTTGGTCTAAAAACAATATTTTCGGAAATAATTGCAGATTCCGTTACGCCATACATTTTGTACAGTCTAACGACAGCTGTGACCTCATAGTTGTCGTCCATTTTGTAGGGTGTTTTTGCGAAAGCTTCATAACTCATAAAATAATCAACATAAAAATGTTTTGCGTACACACATCGGTTTCTGTTACTCAGCTCTTTCCAATACAAGATGAAAAAAATCTTACCTATTCGCTTTTTTTTTTCAGGAACACGAAAAGCGCATAGCACCCTGGCTGTACACTTTTGGAGTGTTTATAATGTTTCGCCTGGTGGCGTTCATGTTCGCGGCGATAGTGAACGACATGATCTTCGCGTACAACATCCTGATGTGCCTGTGCTGGGTGGTGTTCTGCGTGCTGGGCGTGTACGGGTGGGTCCTGGTGTACAGCTTGTATCTGGAGCTGTGCGACCTCACCAAGCTGGAGGATCTGGCGCATTTGAGGGTGAGTTGTTTTATCCAAAATAATTATTATTATTTATTTATTTATGTCACACACATGCAAGTTTACAGTGGGGCCAATGCGAAAGTGTATTCGCTAAAGGATGATGGGCAGTTTTGTATGGACACTGGCCTAAAAACCAATAATGACAAGTCATATGTCATTTGAAAGGTATTTTCATATTCTACAACTTTTTGTATGGCGGGAAATCTTAAATCGCTGTGTGAAACAAGTTATGGCAAAATAAAAACATTCCAACAATAAGTATTTTTGGAGTTTACTCCTTAAGAATCGATTTTCATATAAGCCCAGGGTATGAAAAAATATGGGGAGTAAAATCAAACTACGATGTCACACTGTCACACGGTACGGAGTCACACGAAGTCACACGATGTTAGCCGAAGATGCGTCGGTCGCTTCGCATTGCATATACAGATATAGTGAAATAGTAGTTTATGCAACGGTTGCATAATGATAGGCCTTAAAACACTAGTGCGGTTTTCATGAAACGAGCCGATAGGCGAGTTTCATAATAAGATCGCACGTGTGTTTTAAGGCCAAATTATGCAGAGTTGCATACATAACTTTATCTACACACATATTATAAATCCTCCATGATGGGTTCAGAAACAATATTTTCTGGCAACAAGTTATTTGTTGCAATCGTGGCTGCATATTTCCGGTATCCGGCGCATTTTCACATCACACACACTCCGAGAAGACTACTTACTATTCATATTTTCAACTAAAATGTAAATTACAAACAACTTTTTCTATTCAATTCAACAACAATTCTACTTTCGTTCAGCAAAACACCAACATGGCGCCCTCCGTCAAGACCATTTTTTTTTTAAAATCATAGACAAACGGATGAAGTCTCTATTCTCACGTCACTCGAGATCAAATATTGTGCAGTTTATATTAAAAAAACATACTGAATTGACGTTTCGTATCAATAACTGTTTTAATATCTATGGATACTAGAATAGAGACCACTTGAGTTTTGACAGCTGTTCCAAATTTAATCTCTTTTCTTTACTAAAAACGATAAAGAAGTCATGTTATTTCTTTATCGCAGCACTGGTTTTTCCTAATTGGTTGTCAAAATGGTGGTCATTTCCTAAGGTTTTTGATTAACCAATGGAGGTTTTATGATATGGGTGTAGATAAAATATGTTTACATCGTTAAAACTCGGATCTCAATCGGAAGACGACGGGACCCGAAGTGTCAATTAATTATTGTATTCAATGAGCGACATGTTTATATTCATTAATATGAAACTTTATTATTTACTGTCAAATGACAGCATGGTATGATGGGTACTGGTTTATTTTATAATCGTTCGTAAGGAGTAAACTCCTGTCGTGCGTCGGAGCTCACTCACACACACACGTTTTTATTTTGTTATTTATATCACACACATGCAAGTTTACAGTATAAACCGAAATACGCACACGACATAAATACATAGGTACGGGAGACGGACATTTATGGCAAAGTGGTATAATACAAAAAAGTACAATAAATACATATGTAGGGTAGGTTAGGTTAAGTTTTACGAAAAGGGGTATATTATATTTCATTTTGACGACACGTTTGGCCTAGTTGGTAGTGACTCTGCTTCCGATGCCAGCGGTCCCGGGTTCGATTCCCGGTAAGGGCAAATATTTGTGTGATGAGCACGAATGTTTGTTCCTGAGTCTTGGATGTTTCTTATGTATTTAAGTATTTATTTATCTATACAAGTATGTATATCGTCGTCTAGTACCCATAACACAAGCCTTTAGAGCTTACTTTGGGGCTAGATTGATTTGTGTAAAGATTGTCCCTCTCCCTGATTATTATTATTATTATATTAATTTTCATACTGGTCGTCTCAGCTACCAATAATCTAAAGGTAATTTATTTTTATTTTATATTGTTTCTTCAGGAGATTTTTTAAAATGACTGCAATGTCATTTCAGCCGTTTGCTAGGTTCGGTTTCTTGACAATTTCTTTGCCTTAAGCTAAAAAAAAAAACAGAATGTGACAGTTCTTCTGTTATGTATTTTGTGGTTGTTTGACAGTGGTTTGACAACAAAGAGCTGTCAGTCAACTAACCACAGAATACGTAAAACTAAATTACCTTTACATTCTTGGTCCCTGGACTGAGACTTCCACTGTCAAAAAATAAATATAATATGCCCATTACATAAAACTTTACCAACTCAATTATAATATGTCAACATACAGAAAAGAAGAAAAAATACAACAAGAATCAAAATATAGCAAAATGTAAGTGTCAAAGCACTTACTGATTATATTGGTACTCTGTGTGACATGACAACTTAAAAAAAAAACAGATATACGAGTCGAATTGAGAACCTCCTTCGTTTTTTTTTAAGTCGGTTAATAAAAGTCAAACAAATTGCAATGGCTCCGTGATGCCCAATACTGTAAATTATCTTATCATAATAATATTGATAATTCATAATTTAATTCATTCACGCGAGCAGAGCCGCGTGTACGTCTAGTTATTTATAATATTAATTAATTCAACAGAATAATTTTAGCATGGACGTTTCATTTAACCCTTTAAGTACCTACGTCAAAACGAATATTAACTGGTTACAGATGGGCACAATGGCTTCCCTGAACGCGTCCCTCGCCGGGTCTCGACCAACCACACCCCATAGTGCCGTCTCGACGATGCCCGCCTCGCAAATATGATCCCCGACCGAATGTCAGAGCGAGAGGAAAGACGCAGCCGAATGTAAGAGTGAGAGGGAAGACGCAGCCGAATGTAAGAGCGAGAGGGAAGACAGCGCAGATGAGAGCACGCCTCTTAGAGTTAAGTATGAGACTCCTGTTTGAAACTTTACTCAATAACGACTGATAACTGATAACTTCTCTTGTTTTTACGAAATGAGCTGTATTTTAATGTAGTTTAGGTTGCTTTTGCAACTTCGAATTAGAGTAAGATACGACTTTGACAAAGTAAAGATATAATATCGCTGGTATACTATTACAAAGTTCTGTGTATATTTAGTTTTGTTCAAAATTGAATCTTGAATCGGAACTCTCAGGGTGCGATGTCGAGTATTCTGAAAATTAAATATAACCTTGTTAAACTTCGTTTTTTTTTTAGAATTAGAAATAATATAAACAACCTTGAAAGGGTTTTTAGGGAGAATGTACTATTTCTAAATAAATAATAGCCGCTTACAAAGATATTACAATAATAATAAATAATAATGTATGTAATTTTAGTGCAATGTATTTGTTGATAATTTAGACGACGCGGTTAGCCTAGTTGGGAGTGACCCTGCCTCCGAAGCTAGCGTCCCGGGTTCCATCCCCGGTAAGGGCAAATATTTGTGTGACAATCACGAATGTTTGTTTCTGAGTCTTCGATGTTTCCTATGTGTTTAAGCATTTATTTCTCTATATAAGTATGTATATCGTCGTCTATTACCCATAACACAAGCCTTTAGAGCTTACTTTGGGACTAGATTGATTTGCGTAAAGATTGTCCCCAGATTTGTTTATAAATGCATTTTAAAAAAAAACGCTTCTTAAGTTTGTTAACATTATTTTGAATTTAAAAAAAAACGAAGTATAATGTGTCGGATATATTTTAGTATCTGTGAGCTTATTCTAGGCTTTGTAAAGAGGCCTAATAAAAACAATAGCCCTTATTTGTTATAAGAAATCCGTCCAATGGGTGTCCACCATTATTAGTTTTAAGACTGTACTACGAATAAATCAATGTATGAATATTATAATGATTCCATTTGGAATTGACAATATTGCTTTTAGATATAGTAGACAAAACCATGTCTAAGAAATATTTTTAAAATCCAGCGAGCCGCAGCAGTCGCATATGATGTGTTCATCTGATATCTCACCTTGCTAATAAAAAGACATTAACATTATATCCTGAAAAAAAAAAACATATATATAGGATAAGTGTGTCTACAAAAGTTTACATATACACATACTATACATTCTTTATCAATGATCTGCACTTTTTTCAGACACTGTTCCACAGTAAATACATTTATTAATATAGTTTCGATACACTCGCACACACTGTTGTACTGTAAAGCAAGTAGGTTACTTTATAGGTTAACTAGCTGTGCCCGCGACTTCGTGCGCGTGGAATAGATAAAACATTCACATAAACCTTACATATTTCCATACAAACTTTCATCCCCTATTCCCTATTGTTATTTTAGGGTAAAACTTTTACAAACTTTGAATGTCATATTTATTTATATCGAATCAACTGCATAAAAAACAAGTTTCAAGCATCTAGCTCTAAAAATGACGCTACTTCCATACAACTTTTCATCCCCCCCCTTTCAACCCCTTACATCCCTTTTTTCGCATTGAAAATTAGCCTATGTCTTTTCTCAGGCTTTAGACTGTGTACCAGATTTCATTGAAATCGGTCCAGTAGTTTTGGCGTAAAACCGCGACAGACAGAGTTACTTTCGCATTTATAATATTAGTAAGGATGTAACTCGTCAAGTGTGAATGCACGTCTTTGCACTTCACCGTAAATATAAGTTTGCGGGGGTGGAAGGATGAGCAGATCTTGGGCTTCATTGCAGTACCAACCTCTCGGAAAATGGGTTGGTACCATCTGACAGCCAACTGTACCACCGCGCGCGCTCATTGGCTAAATCAAATAGCGCGCGCTTCCCCGGCTTCCTGTTACATACTTCCGTCCCTTTTCACAAAACCACTCCCACAGATAGCAGGAAAGCATACAATAGTACACATAAAAAAAAAACATCTTCATAAGTGACATTAAATCCTTCATTATAAACATTTTTATTAACCGACTTCAAAAAAAACTGAAGGATGAGGTTCTCAATTCGACGCGTATATTTGTTTTTTTTTATCACCACGTTTTCATCCGTGTGTTTGGGACTTGCAATCAATTTTAAACTAAGTTTCCGATGAGATAGACACTTGGAAGTGTAAACATGGCTCAGAACCGGATGACAATGCTATATTAAATCTCTTTCTTATCTATTTGTTTGTCTGTTCAGTACAATTTTTGTGGTAATATTAAAATAATTTGCTATTATTGTCAACTCCAAGTGGATGTACTATTTGTAATCTTAAATCATGAATCTCACGTTTATTCATATTTTTTTAGGGGATCTCTATCGTGCCATGAAAGTTATTCTCCTAAATAATCAGTGACCTTTAATTATCCGGATTTTATCGTTATTTTCAGTTAGTTTTCTGTTTTAAAAATCCTGTAAAATTAACGGTTTCACCGTAAATTGAGTTAGGACGAACGATACATTAAGATTTAGGACAATGACTTTTATGTCTCCCGATAGACCCATTTTTAATGTGACCGTAATTTAAGTATAGCTTTGTATGAAATAAATATTTGTCGGGAATAAAAATATTGAAATTCTTCAATAATTCAGAAGTGGGAGTTCTCGTGTGCTTGTTATTAAAAACGATGTCTTAAGTATTTTCAATGGATATATCCGCACTGAAGGTTATAGACCATATATCCAATAGACTCCGCATAGGCGGGTGACCCCCTCTGCAAACCATAAGCGAGGGAGGCGCGGGCGCATAATCTCGAATGCACCAATCAGAGCGCTCTAAAAACCCGCGCGCCCCTTGCTAGTAAAAGTAAGGCTGTCTATCATATTTGGTCTGCGCTCTTGAGACTGATATCAGTCTTAAGTGCAGGCTATTAAGACAGGCAATAGTTTTAACGAAAGTGCACATTATGAGCTATTTGAAGTATTCGCTGTATTTGTGACATGTCGTGCCTTAACCGCCTTTAACGCACATTTTTAATAAATGTTTGACGTATATACTTAATTGTTTTTATTGAGTGACATTTAATAATATTCTGCGCACTATCATTCGCTCGTATAAAATTAAAAAGAAATAACGTGAAATACAAATCCATTCCAAATTCAACTTTAACGGGTTGAGTAAACTCTAAAACAAAAGTGAATTTCATTTGGACTTGTTTCCTTTTATTTTTAAACGTGCGAATAACTAACTATAGGAGTTGTGATCGAGTATAATGAAAGGTCAATCACGATAATAATGTTTCAGCCAAAAGATGCCCACTGATGGACATAGGCCTCCCCCAATGATACTTTTAATACTAAATACTTAACAACCAACAGAAAAAGTCTAACACTGTGATTCGAACCCACGACACTTTCTTTACGGGAGACCCACTCTACCAACTGAGCTGCTACAAATCTAAGCGTCGGATATTTCTATCAGCTCTTAATATTACCGGTGATATAGGTGTCGGTCCCTGGCTGTTGGACATTCTAACACAAAATGCTCAATACTGAATATCTGTCCGATAAAATTATTAACACTGATATTTGCGATCGTTGTCTGTAAAGAAAAACCGGGCAAGTGCGAGTTAAACCCGCGTGGAGAGGGTTCCGTTCCATACATGATTATCTGAAATTTCCTATGTTACTTTAAATACTATAGACTTCTCATAGGTTTTCCTGTAATCTATAGGTAAAGAACTATTTTCTGTATTTTTTTCAAAATTTTAGGCCCGGTAGTTTCGGAGATAAGGGGGGGAATGGTCAATTTTCGCCTATTTTCCTAAATAACTTCCAAACCATTCATCTAAAAATTCAAAAAAAAAACATATTTAAGATTCCCACAACAAGCCCTTTTATTCGATATGTCACATGATATAGTTAGCGTAACTTTTTTTTTTAAATGTCTAATTTACCCCCCAAAAGTGGCCCCCAAGTTTAAAATTAATTTGTTTACGTTATGCATCCGTGTTGCGGTCAACGACTTACATATGTATACCAAATTTCAAATCAATCGGTCCAGTAGTTTCGGAGCAAATTGGCTGTGACAGACAGACAGACACACGAGTGATCGTATAAGGGTTCCTTTTTTCCTTTTGAGGTACGGAACCCTAAAAACAAGCAATATCAGTTTACTACAAGGAAAATCCAGTAGCCTGGTAGGAAAGAAAATATTTTATTTTTTATTTACAGATCACTGGTTAGCTAATCCCGATTACCTACACGGAACAAGGGAAACTATCAATTTGGAGCAACCTGTATTTATTTGTGGCATGGGAGGAAAAAAAATCTTCACAGTGCACAGTTTTTATCGCGCACATAAAGCATTCGTCCCTTACGCACCCGCAAGTTAGTTAAAAAGTGACAGGTGCTTTATGTGCGCGATAAAAGGTAGTGTGCTTGGCCCTCTGGTTACCTAATCCCGGTTACCTACACGCATAGTGAGGCCAATAGGCTAGTTTCCTAAAAAATTGTAATTAGTCCGTCATTTACATTGAAAAAAAATATTGAACACTTTTTTTTTTCTTTTGTCAATTAAACAATAAATGGCGAAGATATAGGGCGTTGAAGTTCCGCGTGACGCCACGACTTTGTACACTTTTCACCATTATGTGACGTCATGAGCCCCCACTCCCGAACTTTGATGCGCGTTATCTTTGTAAATTTCGATTGATTTGATAAAACAAAAAATACGCGTTCAATGTTTTTTGATAATCTAACTGACGGGACTAATTAGAATTACTATTTTTTTTTACAATGGAAACATCCCTATTCGAAAGTTTGTTCGCTAAATTTAAAACTAGCTAAACTTGAAAAATAAGGAACGTCAAATTCGATTTTGACAGCGGGGTGCCATACAAAATATAATATCATATATACTATTTGTTTTCGTTTAGTTGGGATTAAATCTGTTTGCAAATGTTGATTCTTGATTATCTTTAAAAAGAAAAAACTGTTTTGTAGCACTTTTGAGAAGTACTATTTAACGGACTTTTATTTAATGTAAAACTGCCTAACTCGTAAATAATAGGAATAAAACAACCAAATTAAAATTTAAGGAAATATATATTTCATTACATCAACAGTTAACACTGACAATAATTTCTTGCGGAGTATTTTATTTATCTGCAATACATACCTTAAATGTATAGCTATTACACAAATAATATCGAAAACACATCTTACACGAACACTACAAGTAAGAAATATAAAAATAACACCAGCTCTATATTATAATCCTTACCATTCAGGTTGCAAATCCTGAATTAAACCACCCGCGTATTAAGTCTGAGTCCATTTCATGGTTATATACTAAGCGTATGTCCAACATACATAAGGGGACGTCCATTAACCTTGTGAACGCCACAGTCGGCTCTAGCCGACAGCAATTTCAGTGACCCTGACGCCACGGCATGCAGTTTTCCATACATTTTGTTGGCTATAGCCGTCACTCGGCGTTCACGGCTTGCTTTCTCGCACTCAGCCATGGCATTCAAAAGGTTAATTACGTGAGCTCAAAATGGGGCCTGGCCTAGGGTTGCCAACCATACTATAATCGACCGAGCGAGCGAAGAGTCTCCGTTTCAGCTTGGGCAAAAATACTTATGTCCAGCGGATGTCCGGCGTCTGTCCATTTGTTCTCGTCTACAGGTCGCAGTTCTTAACCGATTCTCGTGAAATTTTGTGAGCAGGTTCGATAATTATATAAAATTTTTTGTCGATTCAGTTTTTCGATATGTTTGAAAATAGCGGAGATTACGGGGGTTTTTGCAATAACAACCTTTTTTCGGTATTGGTAAACTGACCTGACCTATGTCGATGTATCGGGATATCAGTTTTCCAACGGCAAAGTTCAGTTTGTCGCGAGGTCTACAGCTCACGGAGCCACTAGTATATAGTAAGTGTTGTACTATATTTTGGCTCTGGATACTATATACTGTTGAAGAAATATATAGTACGCAAAAATACTATACTTAGGCTAGCCACTGACCTATAATATAACTGTGCAATATCACTGGTTGCACAGTTATATTGATCGTCAGTAGTCGATATTGACCGTCAATATCATCTACTGACGATCAATATAATTGTGCAACCAGTGATATTGAACAGTTATATTGTAGGTAAGTGGCTAGCCTTAGGTGAGTCATTAAAAATGGGTTTTGAGTTGGCCAGTTCATTAGGCATTTTCGCAGCTCGGACAGCCACAAGATGCCCAATCAGAATGTTGATAAGACGAATTTTGTGTATTATATTTAATCAATCATACCTTACATTCTTTTTAAAAGGTTTTTCTTTAAAGTACTATATTTTCTTTCAGTGTCCTATTTTATTTATACTTTTATGTATATTTACCAAAAAATAATTGGCAACCCTACCTGGGCCTAAGGGCTCATTTAAAAGGCCCTCACAATATCAATGAAAATCTCAAGTATTTTTTTTAATTCACAGAATATTCATTATAATAACAATAACAGATAACACTCTTATTTGACAGAAAACATGTACTACCTAGAAGACATCAGTATTAACGCTTAGGTATGTAAATATGTAAATCATGAACAAAACACATACATCTGATTATTTAAAAATTAAAGGGGAAATCTCACGAGAGGGGGAGAAGGGGCCCAGCACTTCTTACCAAACCTCACCAAGGGGAAGGGGGGTATAAATATATAAAAACACCTCGCAATTAACGGACGTCCCCTGATTTGTGGGCATAAAATTAATTAAAACCAAGGAACTGAGTCGATAATTTATGGGATTATATATTTAGCTATGTAGAATCAGTAATTTTGACTTTAGCTGCATTCAGCAGTACACTATTACAGTTTCAACAATTTATAACATATTAAAGCAAATGATACACAAATCAAAAACCTACCGCATTCACATATAAGCGATATAAATTCATATGACATGACAAACCAAAAAGGTTCCAATATATGTTTCAAAAATGATACATGAGTGGCTTCCCACTATGAAACTCGCCTTCGGTTCGTATCATAAACACACTATGTTATGTAGCGACTTTGATTAACGGTGCCCAACTATGGCTACCATCCCTCTTCGTTTATCAAACGAACACGAGTCACATCATTTTAAAAAACGTACCCTAAATGAAACTAATTGGTGATCCCTGTCTTAAGATAAAAACAGTACCTTCCTTTTTGCTGCAGTCGGGTTCAAATATCCTGAAGGAACCTTTCAATGGATTGTCACATTAAGCTACCCTAAAAAACATACTTATGACTTGTAACATATGATGTAAAACCCGCTTCCTAAGCTCACTATTAAATCGATAAGATCAATAACTTAAAAATAAATTAAAAACCACGATTAAAAAATACAATAAAAACATGCTTACGATCTATCTTTGACAATCAATATTGTATTAAATATGTCTGTATGACATACATCAGTATCGAATTAAGAATATACATATAATATATAAATACATTTACCTTTTCTGGACTATGCCCAGTTCTTCCCAATTCTGGGAACAACTGGGAAGATTAACTTCATTATATTACCATTAGATAATGGTATATTTCACCCTGACCTTCCCTTGCTGCATACAGCTTGTAAAAACGTCGTATATAAGTAGACAATAAGTAGTTTAGGAGCTATACATACATTACTAAAATCATAACCCTCCTTTAGATTTGCCGTAGTCGTATAAAAAAAACAATTCTTCGCTTAAAACCACACCGAAAGCTTTTCAGTGATTGATGCGAAGTGTGAAAAATATATCTTTACTACAGATATACAGTTTTATATTTGTGACAATAAACACCAATGCTTTCAAAAAGGAAATATTATATAAAAATATTTTACATACAAAATACAAATTCATCATATAATTTCGATATTCCCTGTGGCGATACTCTCGTCATTGTCGTGATCTAGAACCCGTTCGGTTGCCATATTGCTCTGTTTAAGACAAATATATATTAACCGATACGTTTGTATATCACAATCATAAAATAACATATTTAAAAAAATATACAAACAATTCATAGGTCTTAAAAATGCGAAATGATAAATTCATTTCGTTCTTATAATATTTCATGATTTAATATAAAACAATTTATTTTAGTGAACGGATGTTCTTTTGGAATGAGCTAAATAGATGGCGCCAGTGGACAGCAAATCATTCATTGTAATTATTATAAAAAAAATACTAAAACATCGTCACAAAATATTAAACTGGTGACAATGCAGTTAACTAAATTGTTTTGTGGGTTACTGGGGATAGCTGGGCACGAATTTCCCAGCGGAAAAGGAAATACAATTGGACGAAGTTTATCGAAAAGGATCCAACCCAAAATAAATGCCATTAATAATTAAGTTCTATGCCATCGATATATTGTCTAAAATCTGCAGTATTTTTATGAAGGTCTGGGCATGCGATCGAGCCTAGTCTTGCCTGGTGGAAAGCGAAGACGGTCTACGATAGAAACGCTTGTCCAAAAAACTTCCCTTCGGTCGTCTACGAAACTAGTTTCGTAATTGGTTTCGATAAAGGAATTATTCTTCCTTGCCCGTAACTAGTTTCGATAAAGGAATTATTCTCCTTGCCCGTAACTAGTTTCGATAAAAGAATTATTCTTCCTTGCCCGTAACTAGTTTCGATAAAGGAATTATTCTTCCTTTCCCGTAACTAGTTTCGATAAAGGAATTATTCTTCCTTGCCCGTAACTAGTTTCGATAAAGGAATTATTCTCCTTGCCCATAACTAGTTTCGATAAAGGAATTATTCTTCCTTGCCCGTAACTAGTTTCGATAAAGGAATTATTCTTCCTTGCCCGTAACTAGTTTCGATAAAGGAATTATTCTTCCTTGCCCGTAACTAGTTTCGATAAAGGAATTATTCTCCTTGCCCGTAACTATGTCCTACTACTATGCCCGGTCGAATATTCTACGTAAACGCAACCCATCCGTGGTTTCGTAAAAGGAAGAATAATTCCTCTATCGAAACCAATTACGAAACTAGTTTCATAGACAGCCGAAGGGGAAAACTTGCTTGGGGATCGGATAATTTTCCCTAAATAACGTCTAAAACTATCTCAAGTCAAATAAATAGGTAAATGTACAAAATAAATAAGTTCGTACTGTGAAAAATCCCAGTTAACCTGCTTTAAGAAACGAGCTATTCCACATTGCCCAAGTGATATAGTATATCATATCGCTTAGCTCTCTCCTCACCTCATTTTGCGAAGTTCACATGGAAATCTTCACACTGTATCACTTATATCAATGTCGAATAGAGACCCTGGATCACAGACTATATATCCCATAGACGGGCGAATCCGCTGCCAGCATTAAGGTCAACA
Source organism: Tortricodes alternella (assembly GCA_947859335.1). Lineage (NCBI taxonomy): Eukaryota > Metazoa > Arthropoda > Insecta > Lepidoptera > Tortricidae > Tortricodes > Tortricodes alternella. The sequence goes on from OX401975.1 coordinate 15,826,010, forward strand.
AGCCACAAGCGGCGGGCCTACAGACAGGCGCGGACGCCCGGAAGAACTTCACGCGCCCTGCAAGTCTGGCAGCTTCATTTGCTGGTAAAACTCAGCGGTGTCCTTAGGATAGTCTGTGGAATCTTCCCATTTGTATTGTGTCGTGTTTTATTCGTCGTCGTCTACATTACGTGTCCAAACCGAGCTCCTTGCGTTTGATGCGCGCGTACGGCCCGATGTCGGGGTCCATCACGAAGTCGTAGAGTACGGCCGTCCAGCTCGTGTGGTGGGGGAGGTCGTCGTAAAACTCCGCTGCTATGCGTTTTACCTTTGGACAATTATGACTTAATTGACAACCAATAAACATACACATATACCTGGCCATAGTTAATCAAATAGTTAACTTCGTTAATAGGTAATCCGTTACTAAAAAAGTTAACTTCGTTAATCCTTAAAGCGTGATATTTCGGAAGATCTAACGGAAGTTAACGTTAATCGTTAACTCGTGATAGAAATTGCATTTTATATGTCGTTGCGTTAGTAATTTACTTACATTAGGGTTTGTAATAATACCTATTATTTAGAAATCAAATTCAAATCAAAAGCTATCTGACATAAGCCGCGCGGTGTTCTTTTGGCAAATAGTGGGTACTTAGTTTACGTTTAATGGACTTAAATTGTTTTAACGGAAGTTAATGAGTCCGTTAACAATTATTTAAGTTAACTTAAAAGTTAATCCGTTACTGGAAATGTTAACTTCGTTAATTAACGATTTAACGGTCTTGTGCATGCAGCTATGCATATAGTGGCGTAACGTGGGTGTCAGACGCCCCCTTAATTAGATATTACAATTGAACTAAACTATACAGTAATTGGGCAAGAACAAACATTAAGAGTATAATGAAAAATTCCGTGCTCATTTCAATCGGTCCGAATCGTAGGTGCAACAAAAATATGAAAGAAAATTGTTCCAATTATTAATTTTTAATGCACTTTTATGTGGCCACAAGGTATTCAATTTACGGACATAATAATAATTATTATGTTTAATCAGTGATGTTGTATGCCAAAACTGGTTAATAGTGAGACCATGTTATATTATGTTAAAATTTATTGTTAGCCAGGCGCGAATATATGATTTCGTTTAGGCAAATATGTTTGTTTTTACCTATTTTCCAGAAAATTCGTTTTAATCAAAAAGGCTCCCCTTGCCCTTGGATCTGCACCCGACTGCTACCTAATTACAGACAATAAAGTATCCCAAATCAACCCTCACCTCTGGTAACCGGCTTCCGGGCACGGCGGGGAAGTCGTGGTGCTCCATATGATACCCAACGTTGAAGGTGATAAAGTTCAAAATACCGTAGTATGAATACGTCTCGTATCCCTTTTTGAACATGTAGTGCTCCGATACAAAGTGACCTGAAACAAATCGGACTTTATTATTACCTAACTGGAGCGAAGCTAATTTTGTAGTGGTAGAGTCAAACAGTAATCATCTAGTGAGGATTACTAACCCCGGTCGAGCCGGCGCTCGACCGGGGTTATACCACACTCTCACAGAATATCGGCGTAAAGTAATAGCTTACTATTGCGTTTCGTACGGTGAGTGACGAGATCCGGAGGCCTATTCCCACATCCCTATCCCATCCCCATTCCCCATCCTCCCTAGACTGGTGGTGGCAGCACCTCTGGTGTTGCAGATGTCCATGGGCGGCGGTGACCACTTTCCATTAGGTGGGCCGTCTGCCCGTTTGTCAGTCAAGGTCTTTTTATTTGTATCGTTGTCTAGTACAGTTCAAGAAATCCTAGTTTGAGCAGCAGCCTTTGCATGCCAGACACGGGGATAAGTAAAACCGTCTTATCTTCTAAGTGCGTCTCTCTCACACTAGTGCCGTCGAAAGAGATAGACAGAGAGTTAAAGATAGCTGTAAATCGCAGTAGGTTGCCGCTCGCTCGCCGATTCGATCGTCAACTAGCCTAGACGTTTGGTGTTGTTAAGTAATATAGTAACTTTTAATAACCTGCCACGGGGTGAACTCCCATTGCCATCAGAGATCCAATTATGAGATAGAACAACGTCCTCCAACCTGCAACAGATAAATATTTTGAAATTTTCGTAACAGACGTTGTAACAGTTATTTTTATTAAAACACGAGTGTGTCTTTCTGAAACGAGCCGCAGGCGAGTATAACACGATTCCACGACTGTTTTTATAACTAATATGCAGAGTTATATATAAAACTTCAACTAAACTTAAAAATAAATTACTCACCAAACAATTGCACAATAACAGCATCAAAGAACAGCTGTATAATCAAATTGACCACCTCCAACGGTTCTGGCGGCTTGGGGCGGACCACCAGTGGCCTTATGGTGTAGAACAGTGGTTGCAGTGTCAGCCAGACGAACTTGCCGGCGGTCGTGTTGAAGAGTTTCGCTTCCAGCAGGGTCGGGAGGTCGGTGTCGATCACCTCATGGCCTTGGTACTGGAATAATAACAAAATGTTTGTTTGTATGCGTTCCTATAAAGCTACTTCAACTCACACACACACAAGGTCACGCGTGGCAGTGTATGCGTGACCTTGTAAAGGTACTTAAAGACAAACCGAGTCCACATACGCAAAGTACGCAACGCATAAATTCGCATAAAAACAAATGACTTAGACACGTTTAGGTATTTTCTTGGTAAGCGTGTACCACCTTCGACCTCGTCGTCACTTAACATCAGGTGAGGTGAGACTGAGATCAAACGCAAACCCATGACTGACAAAAAAAATACATCGCTTGTCACCATTCATCACCATTGCGAATGATAAGCGTGTTTCTAATGGCCGAATTTAGAAACGCCACGCCACAAGCATTTGATTAGATATTAAATAGTTAAATGTCCCTTAACTAGTTGTCAACCTATACGGAAACGTAACTTTAATTAAAATTTGAGTGGCCTTTCTGAATTCGGCCATAAGTCATCTGTTTTCATGCAAATTCAAGAGTCTAGATTAGAGATACAACGGATAGTGGTTTGGCCGGATACCGGATATCCGGTATGGCCATTGACCGGATAGCCGGAAATCCAGCCGCACACTAGCTATCACTAAAGTCGTGTAAGCTTGCCCGGCGGGGAAGTTTCAACTTGTTACGAAATATAACTGCACGGGGAAGCCACAGACGTTAAATCAGTCAGTAGGGAATGTTTCAACGTGCACGTGTATGTGACGTTTTATCTATATATATAAAAATGAATTGCTGTTCGTTAGTCTCACTAAAACTCGAGAACGGCTGGACGGATTTATCTTATCTTAGTCTTGAAATGTTCGTGGAGGTCTAGGGAAGGTTTAAAAGTACATAGGTTACTTAAATTATTATTCTTCGCAGACGAAGTCGCGGGCACCAGCTAGTATTTAAATAAAAACAATTTCTTAATTTAATAACTGACGTTGATTTCGTTTATTACTGATGGCTTTTATTTATTTTGTCCTATTTCTGATCCAAACTTTTACTATCCGTAATCTGTTGCATCTCTACTCTAGATGTCATAATGCGTTGCATACGCGGGCTCAGTATGCCTTTTCCTTAAATATGCAGATTTAAATTGTGTGACAGTGAGCGGATTTTAGGGGTATTAAAAAACTAATTGAAAATGAGTTCGGATTTGATTGTTTACTTGCAAAACGAAAGCACTAGTTGTAACTTTACGTTTAGTAATTTAGGGGTTTTTAGGGGCTTTTTGACTTGATATTAGGGGTAAACCTCTTTTAAGAGTTGGCAACCATGTACATGGTACATGTTTTATGGTGAAGGGCTCATATCGACTGTGGACATTTCAAATGTCGTAAAGGAACAGTTTGTGGAAATATCAAAATGTCCCTTAAGACATTTGAAATTTCCACAGTCGATATTTAGTCAATGTTCTAGGTAAGAGGCCAGTAGTTAAGTGACTCACCCTATGGTGCTCCAGATGGTACTTCTTGAAGCTGATGGACGTGGGTATTCCGATGGGCAGGTTAGCAAAGAAGCCGAACAACCTGTTCGCCATCGGCCGAGCATGTCCGAACGCGAGGTTGTGCGAGATCTCGTGGATGGCTGCAAGAGAAATATAATATTAACCATAGCTGGGCACAAGACTGTCAATCCGTTAATCGTTCATTAACGAGCCCAAATTAGTTAAATTAGATTTAAGCTTATAAATAGACTCTAATAATATTAATTCGAGATGACATCTAAAATAATATTGAAAATAGTTCATTTGTATAATTTTAACCTGTATTTGTATTGTATCTTTAATTATAATTTATTTGCTGGTGAATAATGTAATGTAACGTAATGAATAGCAATGTATTTTTAATAACCTGACTTGTAACGCTGTTATCAATAAATATATGAATATGAATGAATTAATATGAATAATGCAATACCCTATTTTTACTAATGTTTCATGTTCTGCCTAAAGTTTCGTAGCACATACCAACATTTTTATAAGGAAATCACTAACGCAACGACCTATAAAATGCAATTTCTATCACGAGTTAACTATTAACGATAACTTCCGTTATATCTTCCGAAATGTAATGCTTTAACGTTTAACGAAGTTAACTTTTTTAGTAACGGATTAGCGATTAACGTAGTTAACTATCTGATTAACGGTGCCCAGCTATTATATTAACGACTGAAAAAACGGATTAGGTATATTTGAATAGATTTCCCTGATTCTAACCAGTTTTTACCCGACTACGGCGAAGCAAAGAGGAGGGTTATGATTTTGACCAGGGCCCCAATTCTCGCTGCATTCGAGATAATTTCGATTGCGAGATTAAACGTCAGATTCATACAGTTGTGTCAAAGACTGTATGCACTGATGTTTAAAGGGGGTGTGGGTTTGTAGGTATATATGTTCATCTGTTCCTTCATAACTTCTTAACTACTTCGCCTCTATTCGGGAACGCTAAGTGATTCTGTAGCGACTCGTGAGCGAGATTTCTCCTCCCACTTGTCCGCATGACGCGTAATGCGTAAGAGTGGGATGAGAAATCTCGCTCACGAGTCGCTACAGAATCACTCAGCGTTCCCGAATAGAGGCGCTTATCATAATTTGATAAATGAAGTAGCGTTGGAAACGTCTTGATTGTCCGCTGGTTATATGCTATTGTGACGTCACATTAAATTGAATATGGCGTCCTCTACAGGACATAAAGACGTGAACTTTTTTAGTAGTCGGGTTTTTTGTTTTTTATCTTCTGAGTTGTTAATGTTATTGATATTAAACGACACGTGCTAGCTTTCACGTGCAATTTAATAAGATAGGTAATAAGATAACATCGTACGTAATATTCTAGAAAAACGATAACGGTTGGCTTTTTTTATTGATAACACCAAATTAACGCATACGTGACATAATGCATGACTCACTGATGCATGGATAGTCATCGATGACAGATGGCTGTGTTTTTACAAACTTTTTATTAATTTGCAATGTATCTATGTTTGTTTGTTTAGGTTAAATCTTGCAAGCTAAATTAAAACCGCTTCCTCTTATCGTACGGAGTTGAATTTTGACATGTTGGTTCAGTTCCGATGACAATGCATTATGGTAAGCATGACCTGAATCGACATCCAGGGTTAGCTCCAGATAAAGGAACTCTTCAACGGTCAACAGCACAGACACCAAATTTTGTATATGCATTTTATTGCAATATTAAACTGCAATGGGAAAAATTGCTTGTAAAGATTATTAATCTTTTTCAATGCATATTCTCGAAAAGTACTAAAAATACTATGTAATCAGTTATAGTTATTCCGTAGGGAACTTTTGGACTTTCCAGGATGTCCTATTCCAAGTATACATATATAGTTTAATTAAAAACAAAATGTGTAACAAACATACAGACAGATAGACACACCCACAAACTTTCGCATTAATAAGTAGGATGCAGCCTGAACGTGTGGGAAATATCGTTTCCAATACAGTGTAAGTACGTTAAACTAGTTTATGAATCAAGTGTGCTAAAGTTCGGAATTACCTTTGCACACGTGTATTACCTACCTATACATATAATACAACGTTTTACTATGCATTGTGTAAGGAAAATAAAAACAATATAATGTAGCCTTGTGTCTACTTAAATAATTGTCGTAAATGTCTAAGTAATGTTCCTTTGATTTAGCTGGTATATCCCTTCAGAATGAGCAACAAAACACATCCTAAGCCTTTTGAATTTCATGTTTGATTGTCTGATTGTATGTGCGCGATAAACTTTGAAACTACACGACGGATGTTGATGCGGTTTTCAATATTATATTAAGGGCAGCTTTAAGCCGGAAATTCTATAGAAACTTTCGGAAATATAACTATAAGGGGGTATAGAAGGGGGTTGAAGTTCGAACGGGAAAAAGTAACAAATTTCCCTAAGTACTTGTTAACCGATGTTGAGCAATGGTTGATAAGTAGTCGGCCAGAAAAAAAATCTAGGTCTATACGTTTTGGTTTTTTCACTATCAATAAATTCAGTTTTATTGTCGGTTCAATATTCTCATACAAAACGAATTTCGGCGATTATTTGACTTTGTTGATCTTTAACCAACATTCCAAAAACGTATAGACCTAGATTTTGTTCTGACTGACAACCTATCAAAAATTGGTCAAAATCGGTTGACATTTAAGGGGTGGAAATCGTTATCGCCTTTTGCCGTTGGTTCACAGTCCTGTTAAACCCTTTATCTACTATATAAATGTTTGTCTGTTCGTTTGTTTGTCTCCTATCCGTTCTATACCATTCATCCGATACGATGAAACTGTGGTAAGGTGTTGAGCGCACGCATGAGAAGGGTTATATTATAACCGAAAAATACCAGTGTTACAACGCATTCGGCACAGCTACGTAACATAATATTAGTAGTTTATGCAACGGTTGCATAATGATAGGCCTTAAAACACTAGTGCGGTTTTCATGAAACGAGCCGATAGGCGAGTTTCATAATAAGATCGCACGTGTGTTTTAAGGCCAAATTATGCAGAGTTGCATACATAACTTTGTCTACACACATATTATAAATCCTCCATGATGGGTTCAGAAACAATATTTTCTGGCAACAAGTTATTTGTTGCAATCGTGGCTGGATATTTCCGATATCCGGCGCATTTTCACATCACACACACTCCGAGAAGACTACTATTCATATTGTCAACTAAAATGTAAATTACAAACAACTTTTTCTATTCAATTCAACAACAATTCTACTTTCGTTCAGCAAAACACCAACATAATGGCGGCAATTCGATCCTCCGTCAAGACCATTTTTTTTAAATCATAGACAAACGAATGAAGTCTCTATTCTCATGTCACTCGAGATCAAATGTTGTGCAGTTTATATTTAAAAAAACATACTGAATTGACGTTTCGTATCAATAACTGTTTTAATATCTATGGATACTAGAATAGAGACCCACTTGAGTTTTGACAGCTGTTCCAAATTTAATCTCATTTCTATACTAAAAACGATACGGGAATAACATTGCAACACTCGTTTTACCTAATTAGTTGTCAAAATGGTGGTCATTTCCTACGATTTTTGATTACACTATGGAGGTTTTATGATATGGGTGTAGATAAAAATATTTATTTTATCAGAAATGCCGCAAGAAACGTTTATCGTACCGCGGTATACGATAAGATGTAATAAAATTGGCAAAGCGAAACTTATAGCTTTAGTATGATTTTATTAGCTAACCTTGCTTCATTGCGCAAGCGAAACATTTGACTCGGATCGACTGACATAGCCTAAATTAATCTCAGGAGGCATATCAGTAGTGTATAAGTAAGTATTTATCTACACCCATTTCATAAAACCTCCATAGTGTAATCAAAAACCGTAGGAAATGACCACCATTATGACGACAACCAATTAGGAAAAACCAGTGCTGAATTTTTTTTCCAGTATCGATTTTAGTATCGAAATGAGATTAAATTTGGAACAGCTGTCAAAACTCAAGTGGGTCTCTATTCTAGTATCCATAGATATTAAAACAGTTATTGACACGAAACATCAATTCAGTATGTTTTTTTTAATATAAACTGCACGACATTTGATTTCGAGTGACATGAGAATAGAGACTTCATTCGTTTGTCTATAATTTAAAAAAAAATAGTCTTGACGGAGGATCGAATTGCCGCCATTACTGATTTCACTTTCATCATTTACATGTTGGTTTTTTGCTGAACGAAAGTAGAATTGTAAAAAGTTGTTTGTAATTTACATTTTAGTTGAAAATATGAATAGTAGTCTTCTCGAAGTGTCTGTGTGATGTGAAAATGCGCCGGATATCGTAAATGCAGCCACGATTGCAACAAATAACTTGTTGCCAGAAAATATAGTTTCTGAACACATGGAGGATTTATAATATGTGTGTAGATAAAGTTATGTATGCAACTCTGCATAATTTGGCCTTAAAACACACGTGCTATCTTATTATGAAACTCGCTAAAGCTCGTTTCATGAAAACCGCACTAGTGTTTTAAGGCCTATCATTATGCAACCGTTGCATAAACTACTATTAGGGCGCGGGTAATCTATTAAACGCAAAGCGCAACACATTCACGAGAGTAGCGAGGGCTTCCTACGTAGAATCCTGTGTGTAGCGAGGGAATCAAACTACACAGCCCGTTACGAAGTGCTCCTAAGTGAAACACTCTGCTATTGCAACACAAACAATCAAGCTTGCCAATTAACAGCAATCATTTACGTAGCTTAATCTCGAGAATTACCACATTTCTATTCCGGAAAATGAAATCCTTCGGCGGGAGCAAAACCTACTTTTTACCAAATTCAAAAGCGTAGGAGATTCTCAATTCGTCGGAATCCTTTATTTTTATTAGGGTTCCGTTCTAAGTCGACGCAATCAAAGGATACGGCTGTTTAAGCCGCATATTTTGACACTCGCAAGGGAATCAAAACCTATAGGGTACTTCGCGTTGACCTAGAATCATGAAATTTAGCCAGAAACAACGTCTTATAGAAGAAGGAAAGAGCAAAATCTGAAAACTGTCAATTTATAGCTACACCACATTGTTTTTTTGTTTGCGAACATAAACTTATTTGCAGTTGGTAAACTGACCGCGACCTATGTCGATGCATGGGGACAACAGTTTTCCAACGGCAAAGTTAAGTTTGTTCCTCGATCCAGTTCGGTACTTTCATAGTTTACGAACTTCGGTAATTTTACCTAATTATACGGAACCTTCGGTGCACGAGTTCGACTCGCACTCGGCCGCCTTTTTTGTAAAAAAATCGCTTAGTGGTTTAGCTTCTTAATACTAAAGCAAGTTCTAAAATTTCACTTATAGATTAATGGAATTAATAGGGCTTGCACGACGGTTTCCGACAAATCAGATAGTAAACAGTTATATCACCTCTTATCAGTGTAAAGAGCTTGTAAAAGAGTATGTATGACTCTCCTTTCAAGTGGCCATAATCTGGTTAATCAGCAGTTAAATGACTATCAATAATAAATGTATTGGTAAGGATTAGTTAGCCTGTTTCTGTTTCCACTGTTGGACATACCTAATAATCCTATCTTAGGGGACAATCTTTATGCAAATCGATCTAGTCCCAAAGTAAGCTCTAAAGGCTTGTGTTATGGGTACTAGACGACGATATACACACTTATGTAGATAAATAAATACTTAAATACATAGGAAACATCCAAGACTCAGGAACAAACATTCGTGCTCATCACACAAATATTTGCCCTTACCGGGGATCGAACCCGGGACCGCTAGCTTCGGAGGCAGGGTCACTACCAACTAGGCTAACCTCGTTCTCATTCCCTACAACTCCTCCTCTAAAATGTCTATTCTTCCGTCTTTGGCTCCTCCTACCCAGTGCAATTTTTTTTTTCATTTATTTGGCACTGTTCCGAGTTATTATATACTAATATGAATGCGAAACTTTGTGTGTGCGTCGGTCTGTATATATTAGGTTAGTTCGTAATATATTAGGTTGAAGTATCGACCGTCGAGTTTTCTTTGCTGAATGCTTTTTCTATTGCTTTGACGCGTTCATCCGTTGAAAAGAGAAAGGTTATTACGATCTTGCAAAATTACAAAGAGGTCAATCCAACGTATTTTATTTTATATTTGAGTAATTTTAACCGAATGGGCGAAGCCAAGAGGGTATAATTAGAAGCCACCAAAATGGCTGACCGCGGTCCGTATCCGGACCGCCGAGCTATTTTGTGCGGACCCTAAGTACGATTAAGTTTCTATTATGTAATTTTGTTAGAATACGTTTTTTTTTATATTGTATACCGGAAAATGGTTAATTGTGATGCCTATATCTTTCCTTAAAAACTTTGTAAATCCACAATTACGCAATAAATGATTTCTGTTTCAGATTCTACTCAACTTAATACCAGCGCTGGTCTTTTCGTAACAGTTGGCACTATGTTCTACTTTTTTGTTTCATGATGTCTTGCTGTGCTCTGTGAATAAATGTTTCTTTCTTTCTTTTCTGATGTCAAACAAAGACAACAAATGTATAGAGGGTCTGTATCTATAGACTCACCCAACATCAGCGAATGGTTGATGACGCCGCCGAAGCAGTAAGCTACCACGAGCATCATCGGCCAGCTGAGGCGCGCCACGATCGGCAGCGAAACCAGCTGCGCCAGCACCATGCCCATCACCACCCATTTGAAATTCGGGTCGGAGCCGAAGAGTTTCTTGATTTGAGGGTATTTCTCTGTGGACAAACACGAGGAAATATTTATGATAAATAAATAAATCAGGGGACAACCTTACACAAATCGATCTGGTACCAAAGTAAGCTCTAAAGGCTTGTGTTATGGGTACTACACGACGATATACATACTTATATAGAGAACCTAGCTGTGCCCGCGACACTTCGTCCGCGTAGTTTGATTATCGTTATACCCTCGGGAAATTTTCAATTTTCCGGGATAAAAGTAGCCTATGTGTTAATCCAGGGTATCAGCTATCTCCATTCCAAATTTCATCAAAATCCGTCCAGCCGTTTTAACGGGAAAAGGTAACAAACATACACACACACATACACACACACACACACAACAACTTTCGAATTTATATTATTATTTAAGATTAAGATTTAAGATAAAAACTTAAATACATAGGAAACATCCAAGACTCAGGAACAAACATTCGTGCTTTATCACACAAAAATATTTGTTCTTACCGGGGATCGAACCCGGGACCGCTAGTTTCGGAGGCATGGTCACTACCAACTAGGCTAACCGCGTCGTTGTTACATTTACGACCCGCGATAATCCGACAAACGTTTTGCAAGGACTAGAGTACTGCCTGCCACAGACATACAAGGTAATTCAAGAGAACCTTGTAACCCGATAAATGACATATAAAATTGGTAAGGTTCTATATGTACTATAAATCATATGATGTGGAATTCAGTAAATTAAAGTACACTATAAACATAATAGGGTTTAATTAGAAATTTACCATCATTAATGCGATACAACTTATAAAGAAATCGCAAAGGACACCGCCCTCCCGTGGCGGATTCATAAAATAATGGCGGAATACTTTTATCGTAAGGAATATGTTCGCAAAGATAATATCCCATCCCCCTGCGCTCCTTGAAGTGTCCCGAAGCGCAGTTTTTTACAGCTTTAAAGAAAACCATACAAGAAACAGGAAAAGTGTGTAAGAACGAATGATCCTTGATAAATTTACTATCAACCTCTCATACACGCAAAAGCGATATAACCTATAGTTTCCGCGCAATCAGCCACTGAATATGAACATTTTTCGTGACTTTTTTTAAGAAAACCATTTTCAAATTTTATATTTAACAGGCAAGTAGGGTATTTACCTATATAAAAATAGGTCCAAAAGAAAGTGCTATTGATGCACACCGAACCACATCAATAAAATTACTGTAAAGAATATTACGACGCGACGTTCAGACTGAGTCATTCACAGGCACAACTCTAATGATTTTAAATTGAACACTTAGTGCGTACATGCTAGAGCAAGGCAAAGTAAGGCTAGAACAGTATAGTCATTCTTTATAGTAATAGGAGCGTAGGGATATGACGACCCCTTCGCCCGCTGGTGTTACCAGTACAATCAGCCACCGCAGGGCAGCTTGTAGCGAGCTACAGTACTATTAAAATAAGTTCACCATTCGGCCATCCTCGGTTATTGTCGGTATCCCTCGTTTTTTACAAGAAGTATATCAAATTACAGATATGACCTTTAAATATATTACCCGTTATCTTATTAAACACAATACAACAGAAGCATATGAGCAACAACACCTCCTAATAGCTCTAAAGTAACACAACCTTTATATTGATATAAGAAAAATAATTAGAAACTATTTTTGGCATGACAAATATCGTCCCTTACATAAAACAGTAACTATTGATTAATAAAGAATCATGTTTTTTTTATATTAAAGGTACATTTATATGTACATGAATAAATAATGCATGTCAATATCGCTTCTGTAAACTTCCTAGGTCTACTGGTAAGTAATCATGGCAGGTGATATACCTACATTGCGTTTACGATACTTTAAGTTAAATGCTACCTAAAGGCCGGGGCAAATCAAACGCGGTTGCGGCGCGTTTGCGGCGCGAACGCGGGTCCGCGCCGTTGTCGAACGGGGCGGGCGAATATACCATGCCACACCGCGGCGGCGCGGGACCGCCGCGGTCCCGCGGCTACTTTGGTGTGGCATGGTAAATTCGCTCGCGCTGTTCGACAACGGCGCGGACCCGCGTTCGCGCCGCAAACGCGCCGCAACCGCGTTTGGTGTGCCCGGGCCTTAAGAACTCGCAGCTATGTAGCGTGTGTCATTTTCGTCTCCGGCTTTAGCCGATAATAGCCGAAAAAAGTAGTGCAATTAAAATCACACAATAGCATTGTTTTACTGCGCATTAAACTACTGTGGCACTTAACAAGCCGATATGTTAATTCAATTATGTAAAATGGCGTTAAAGACTACTTAAATGCTTTGACGTGGAAGCATTGAAGACTTTATTAAGTACGCCTCAATGGTTACCAGCAAAATATTACTACGACTGAGTATACTCTACTAATAAAAAAAAACAGTGGTCACCTGAGCGACACTAAGCTATGCCCATCGCCAGGAGGACATCAGTACGACCAGGAGGGCATCAGTTCAACCAGGAGGCTATCGGTTCAACCAGGAGGGCATCGGTGCCACCAGAGACATCGGTTCAACCAGGGGGGCATCGGTGCGACCAGAAGAGCATCGGTTCAACCAGGAGGGCATCGGTGCGACCAGAAGGGCAACGGCGATCAGGAGGGCATCGATGTGTTCCTTTGGAGCTTTCCAAAATCACGATCCAGACTCAGGCTTTATAACGATTAAAGGTTATTCTTGTTAGACAATTCGGAAAAGGAAACGCTCGTTACGTTCGGTTTTAAGGGTTCTGTATCCAAAGGGTAACACGAGACCCAATGGTAGCGATCGCGAGCGACACGCAGGGATATCCCCGCGCCCTGTCCGCACCGCGTAACTCTGTACGTTTTGCATCGTAACAAAATTTCTATGGAAGTACATGAAAGAGACACCGTGTCCTCGCCCCTTTTATTGGCTTGCGCCTTACTCCTGTACCGGGGTTGGTATCATAACGACTACATTGTCAAAACGACCAAATCATTACAAGGTCCAGATTTCAGAAGGACCATCTCCGTAGAAAGCCTATATCTCCGAATGACTTGGTAGCAAAACGACTGGTTCTCGAAAGGACCAAATCGTTAATAGACCATAACTCAAAAAGACCAGGTAGCAAAATGACTAGATCGCAATATGTTTGTATAATCAGCGCCTCTATTCGGGAACGCTAAGTGATTCTGTAGCGACTCGTAAGCCAGATTTCTCATTCCACTCTTCCGCACGACGCAAAATGCGTAAGAGCGAGATGAGAGATCTGGCTTACGAGTCGCTACAGAATCACTTAGCGTTCCCGAATGAGGCGCCTGAGCTATTTTCTGCGTGACATTTTAACATCAAGATATAATACGTTAGCTTTTACCCACGCCTTCGCATAGATGTGTACAGAACAAAAGATTCCTATGAACTTGCACAGAAACCAATTCAGCAAGTTAATTTGTTACCTGGTCTTTTTGAGATGTGGTCTTTTCGAGAACCGGTCGTTTTGCTACCAACTAATTCGGAGATATAGGCTTTCTACGGAGATGGTCCTTCTGAGATCTGAACCTTATAATGATTTGGTCGTTTTGACAATGTAGTCGTTATGATACCAACCCCTGAACCGTTTCACCATCATGTGTGCGATTAGTCTTAAATTCTTAATCTCCTTGGTGATGTTCAGATTTTAACGACGTACTGATAAGCTAATCTTACTTTACAACGCAATTAGCGATCTGTTAGCGAAGCGGCGTCAACAAGCTGACAGACCAAACAAGCCAGAATACAATGAAAACAATGAATACAATGTACATTATTATTTAAAAACTTGACATCCTTTATAAAACTGTATTCATGCAAATAAATTGATTTGATTGATTGATTGATTGAGAAACCACGGCTATTATTACGAGGAAAATAACGAATGGCTAATATATCCACATTTATGATATGGCATCTGCTCGTGAACTTGAAATAACAACAGTTCAGAACCAGGACTGTAGGTATTTTTTTTTAATCAGTGGACAATCTTCACACAAATCGATCTTCAATCCCAATGTAAGCTCTAAAGGCTTGTGTTATGGGTACTAGACGATACACATACTTATATAGATAAATAAATACAAACATCCAAGACTCAGGAAACATTCGTGCTCATCACACATCACACATTTGACGACGCGGTTAGCCTAGTTGGGAGTGACCCTGCCTCCGAAGCTAGCGTCCCGGGTTCGATCCCCGGCAAGGGCTAATATTTGTGTGATAAGCACGAATGTTTGTTCCTGAGTCCTGGATGTTTCCTATGTATTTAAGTATTTACTTCTCTATCTAACTATGTATATCGTCGTCTAGTATCCATAACACAAGGCTTCATAGCTTACTTTGGGGCTAGATCGATTTGTGTAAAAGATTGTCCCCTAATTTATTATTATTATAATTATAGGTATGTGCCCTTACCGGGGATCGAACCCAGGACCGGTAATTAGCGAGCAGGGTCACTCACTACCAACTAGGCTAACCGCGTCGTAAAGGCCCGGGCACACCAAACGCGGTTGCGGCGCGTTTACGGCGCGAACGCGGGTCCGCGCCGTTGTCGAACATCGCGAGGAATTTACCATGCCACACCAAAGTAGCCGCGGAACCGCCGCGGTGTGGCATGGTATATTCGCCCGCGCCATTCGACAACGGCGCGCACCCGCGTTCGCGCCGCAAACGCACCGCAACCGCGTTTGGTTTGCCCCGGCCTTAACCGTATTCCTACTAGCCCTGAGCACTCTCCATCAGTTGGACCGTCTGTTTGTCTGTCTATTGCAATTAAAAAACTTCAGCAACGTACCAATAGGGTGTCAACATAAACCCACACCAAATCTCTTATTCTCGTGTATTGATAATCGTGTAATATCTGAATCTGAATGATATTTCCAAAAATTTCACTGGATAAAGTTAGTCATGTTTTTAGGCCCAAATTCGAACAAATTCCGTTCGGAATTCCGTACGGAAAAATTACGAACGTGTGTGTCATGTAGAACTAGGGTAAAGACACCAGTGGCCAGCCAGGATCCTGTAGTCAGCCTTTTGCCTCTTTTATTGCCTTGAAATAGCAGTCTATTTGAAATTAATAAATTATATGCCTCTGAATTGATTCCTTGATTCCTTATTAATGATTATATTTATCGATCGGTGCGGGGAAACGGCAGGGGGGAAAATAAAAAAAGTTTATGTGAGTGCTCTCGGTCGAGAGCGGCAATTTTGCGATGTCCGCCATAATTTTTTTCGTACTTGGTGTTTTCAAATCAGGTAAGAAAGATAGACTTGTGTTGACATTATATGATATATTTGTATATATCTGTGAATGCATATAGTTGTTTAAACCGAAAAAGATAATAAAATAAGCGTATTTCATTGATTTCTTAATAATTTACGGAGGCTGACTATTGGGTACCACTTTTTTATGTGTTCTCCAGTATTCAGCCACCTGCGGCTGACTTCTGGATATTGGTGGTATCGTTCGAATTTGAAATAAAATCGGTCCGTTAAGATCGTTATTTTTTAACATTCAAATTTACCCTAACATTCCCTATAATATTTTTAGAAAAACCCAGTAGTCAGCCGCTTTTTAAAGTATTTTTTTGGTGTGGCTGACTAATGGGAATTGCAGCTCCAGTACTCAGCCACTTAATAAAGTATGAAAAAAACCTATATAGGGCCTTATTTAGGTACTTATTAGTCTTTTTACTGTTTCATGAATAAAAACGTAATGTTATGTTCAGTAAAGCATGTCACAAAAACCAATACACAAACAAAAGCATACACCAGAAAAACTATCTTCTGCAAAGGAAGCTATACGAAAGGAATGCGTATTAGAGGAGCATGTAGAACTTTTGGTGTTCTCCGAGGCACATTGCAAGACCGGCATCACTTATGGATTCCTGAAGGCCTACGTAACATGAGTCTTGATACAGTTGTAACTAATGCCAACGACCCTAAACCATGATCGATCCGTCACTATGCCAAAAACATATTGGATGTCAACCTGTACGAGATTAGTGTGGCTCTCAAACAGCTTAAATACAATAAGGTGATGACGGAATCACAGCCGAATTTCTGAAAGCAGTTGGAAAACCGGTCCTTATAGCCCTTCAGACGTTATTCGATTCCACATGAGGGGTAAACACTGCAGGCAAGGAGAAGAAGTGTGGTGTTGCTCTTCTTCAAAAAAGGGCAAGAATGGCCCGCTAAATCATTTCCGGAAGCCGGCGTGTTCGGGAGACTGGAAGTTATCAAACCTGCGTGCAAGACGGTTCGTAATTACTCTCAAAAACAGCTTGTAAACATGGCTCAAAAGTGAGAAGGGTACTACAGTAAGAACTATAGTACCCTATAGTAAACTTCCAGTCTCGCAAACAGGCCGGTTTCCGGAAATGCTTCAGCACCAGTAGACCACATACATTCGCTACAGCAGGTTATATAGGAGACCGAAGAGTTTAATCTGCCTCTTTGCTCAGCGTTTGTGGACTACGAGAAAGCCTTCAATACGATTGAGACTGCACTGCAGTCTCTTCAGCGGTACCAAGTCGACAGCAGGAACATCGGAGTGTTGAAGTGTTTGTACGAAAACGCCACTATATTAGTCTAACTATAGAACCGGAACTCAAAACCTACTGCAGTGTTGCAGTGGGAAGCCAGACAGCGAGATGTTATCTCTCTAAATCTGTTCACCGTTACTCTGGAATGCGTTTTCAAGGTTCTGAATGAGAAAGGGGTTGGCATCAATAGTTAGCATAATCGACGAGACCTCGAAGAACCTCAGTTTAATGCTCGATGACCACAGTAGAACCTCCGAATGAGCTGGCCTTAAAATGAACATGGACAAGACAAAATCATGACAAATGTCCCTGTACTGCAAACTCTCGTGAAAATTGGAGATTTTACGCTCAAAGAAGTTGACGATTATGTGTACATGGGGACATAGGTACTGTCCAATAAGGGACGTCCATCTTCGAGAAAGAGGTCTATCGTGGAATCCGGCTTGCAGCGTTCGGGAAGCTGTACCATATCTTCTGGAACAATATGCCGCAGTGTCTCAAGATGAAAATGGAGTCTGAACCTTGTAACTGTAAGATAATATTATTCAACTAAAAGCATGACTATTGTAATTTAAACGACTATTAATTGTCTATTAATTATTCATTTAATATTGATGATTTTTAATCAAATTTTAACAAATAATTTAGAGGCCGAGTACTGGGCTTAAAGTGGCTGACTATTAGATTTTGGAGGCTGAGTACTAGAGAAATGTGTATGTTTTGGTTTCAACTTCTTTTTCTATTTTATAGAAAAATTTTATATGTTTGCCTTAAATTGCAATGAAACTAGAATAAATTATTGATCGAACAGTAAAAACAGTTTATTTTTTAGTCAAATCCTGAATTAATAACAGTGATTTCAAAACTCAAACGTCGTTAAAAGGCTGACTACTGGTGCCTTTACCCTATTTATATGAAACGCTTGCGTTCGGGGTGTCCGCATACGGAAAACGAATTCGGAAATCGAATCAGGAAAACGAATGTGTGTGACGGGCCTTAATGATTCATCAGATTATCATGAAAATTCTTGATAAAAACAATCGGAATGAGTTCAACAACAGTTTTTTTCATGCGTGCGTGAATTGATTTCCGAGAAAAGTGTGAGTAGATACAGCATTTAATTATTATCAAACTTAATATTATTCACTTTACTTGACCATAAAATAGATAATAAAGCCAGGTTTAGACAGGAGGGTCAGTGCACAAGTCAGTATCGGCGCCGACCTCCCACCGCTCTACTGACTTCAAATCAATTTACATTTGGTTTTTCTCGGGTCCGCGCTGACTTGTCTCGAATTCGAAGTCAGTCACTGACCCTGTCTAAATCTGCCTTAATACAGAAGGATCACTGTCTAACAAAACCGGTGTTTAGGTACGAGAATATGCCTAATCATGCCTTCTCTCTCCGTTGCATAAAACGTGCTCTTTCGCGTACGCTAGGGTTGTCAGCTTTTTATCCGCGTCACCCAACAACAAACATCTAGGCTACTTGATGACGCGCGAATCGGCCAGCGAGCGAGCGAGCGCCAACCTACCTATACTTAATGCGATTTACAGCTCCGAGCTGTCCGACGGCCGACCCCCCTGACTATAACGGACAAAAGAGATTCCTTGAATCATCAATGACTATAGTTTGCTATCGTTATCATATCAGAGAACACACCTGAACACACTCGTGTCGGAAGTGTGTCATTATCTCTCAAACAAACACGTTAAAGTGTCTGTCTGTCTGTAAGCAGCGTCGGACTCGACATATAGTCGAGGTGGCTTTGCTGGATGTTTAAGACTATATTTTCAAGATTATTAATGTTTGTCCCACAAAAATAAAGATTAAAATTGGAAAAAACATTTTTTTACAGTAGCTCCCATGCATGTAAAGTTAAGTTTTTTTTTTTTCTTTTTTATCTTGCGATCAGTCGATTAATTATGAGCAGTTGTGTTGCATGTCATTCAGGTGTGCAGAGTCGACTCTCCATCAAGAGCCTCTCTATCTAATTTAATTTAGGTTAGTAAAGGCAAGTTGAAAATAAATTATTTATTCTACAACCTCAAGTGGGGAATCACCATATATCTTTGCGATAGCATTCTTATATGGATGGTGACATAAGCAGTGTTAAGTGAATGATTTGTCATACAATTGAATGACTAGACTAGACTTATTTGTCCGGAAACATAAACTGCTATTTTTCCATAGATTTGCACTATCCCTGACGATATTATTATCAGCTTCAGCTATCAGGACAAAATATTGGCACATATTTATCATCATAATCATCTGATACTTTCTAGATAACATAGTAAAACAAAAAGCGTTTAATCCTAAGATAGCAATTGGGCATGTTCAATTTGAAAGCCATGTTGCAACAGCCATACAGAATAATTATTCAAATGTAGCCTCCTGATGCTTGAATTTAGATTTTATTACTTACATTTGCAATTTGCCGTGTGGTGCCGACTAATATTGCCGTGGCAAAGCATCACCCCACCTCCTCCCATGGGTGTCGTAAAAGGCGACAGAGGGACCAACCGAAGGATGGGCAGCAGCATCCTTCGAGCACTATCACGACCAACTGCGGTTGCCAACCCGCCTGCCAAGCGTGGCTACTATGGCAAATCCCCCCATTTTTGGGGGAGGCCTATGTCCTGCAGTGGATGTTTTATGGCTGATGATGATGATGATGATGAGGTTGATTTGAAATTTTGAGAATTTTATCTTTTGTTAACATATTTAGGTACTCCAGAGCAGTGGCGTAGCTTGCCTTACACGGGTCCGGTATGAAAATTTGTTGGGGGCCCAAATGAAGTGTAAACATTTTTCACAAAAGAGCCTGAAGCCCAGGGGCCCCGTGTCATTGAAACAGGGGCTACAGTCGTAGCTACACCCCTGATCCAGAAATGTGTGCAATATGAAGAACCCATTACGCCCGCATGGGGACTACAGCCTAGTCTCACTATGAGGGGAGGCATGTGAGCAGCAGTTGGATGTTTTTATAATGAAAATGATGCTAGGAGTAGGCTGTTTAAATAGCTATTTTCATCAGTTAATACAGAGTGAGATATTCAAATTATACAATATAAAAAGTAGCTATAAGTTAGACCACTTTTGCATAATAAATTTCAACTAATATTAGCTGTTAAAATCAGTTCAAAATAACTGGTTATTTTAATTAGGCTGAAGAGTTATAATTAAACAATATATGTGCGAAAGAAACAGAATAATTACTTAATTATACTGGTTTTCATTAATACATTTTTTATCTAGAAAGTTGACTACCAACATTATAAGTAGGAAAAATATTTCTGAAAACAGGAGTGTTACCTCGCAGTTTGCACAAGTTATCATTATACACATAGTTATGCACTGCCGACGGCAGTCTGCCGTCGACAATAGGACACGGACATTATTCTAAGATTTTACGACAGCCAATAATTGCCGCCCATCGCCCGCTTTACAAGCTATGTTTTTGTTTGCTCTAAATTTAGATATTTATGCATAAATATGGTAATGACTCACCTAAAATTATTTTTCGGCGACTTGCATGCGGCTCCTCCGTGTAAACCCACTCGAAATCCGTTCTAGACACTTTTGCACCCATAATTATAGAAAAAATACTAGCTAATACATCGGTACTTATAAAGTTACGGTTTCTATCGACGCGAAAGGAACGTTAGATCACTACGAAACCTGCCCGCGAACTGTAGCGACTAGCGACAAGGCAGTAAAATCGGCAGAAATATTTGGTAATCTAATCGTGAACACGTCTAACTTAAGCGAAGTGAATAAGGTGGAGCTATTATTTCCATTTCCACATCGCCGGTTGGAAAGAAATCCGACAAGTCAATCAAGTGTGCCCAGCTCTAAAAATATGTTAAAAAGATGCTAAAATTCGTATATTTCTGTTATCTTTATTAGCACTTTTCAGTTAATTTTATCTTTGACAATTTTGACGATTAGTCTCTGAATTGCAGAGATAGGGTATAAATGTTAAAGGCAATTAGTCAAAGGAATTATTGACAATCTATTATTAAGAACAATAGCCAATAAGTACTAAAATATAAGTAAGTAAGCAACCTGGATGAGTTATCATCCTAAGCAATTGGTTGGTTCAAGTCAATGCAAAATGCTGTAATTCAGTTGCACCATTCCGCCATTTATTATTATTATTATTTATGTTTTAAGTATTAAGTATTTTTGATAATCTTAAGTCTACATAAAGTCTCACAAAATTTCTTTACACAGTTTGGTGGCCGACTCATGCCAAGTTTCGTTTCTAGTTTGTAGAATTTATAGTTTGACAAGATTATTCTTTAAAAACCTTATATAATCGATTTGCTACCAAATTGGGGACTGTGGATGGATATACGTTGGCAACCCTTCCTCATAGCCGACTTGTTTTGACAGCAGTCAGGTGACATTTGACATTGACACTATTGACAGTTTGTTAGCTGTTCGAGCTGCTGTAAAGGTTTTGGTATCTATTACAGCCAAAATTAAGTCTCAATATTTTCAAATTATATTTCCCTTTACTTTTGTATAGATATCTCGGCTTTAAATCTGTATAAATTTATGTGGAAAAATATGAACGGGGTCACTTTTTGAACCTATCCATAAACAATAGAGGTTTGCCAACTTACAGAAAAAACTGACATTTACTACGTCCATAAACAACACCGACTCTTTCTTATGTTTGATTGTGATCATGGCGGTGGGTAAAAATAAAGGCCTGTCGAAAGGTGGTAAAAAGGGTGTTAAGAAGAAGATGTAAGTTTATAATATCCCTGTGAATCTGCTTAATAAATAACAAGGAATAAGTTATATGGCATAGATTCAAAGTGATAATAGTGATTGTATCGATATTTGTGGATTGAACTTAGTGGCTCGTGTCAATCGTTTCTTGAACTTGAAATTCTATCATCACCTATTGGTACCACGTTCAACTCGTATCTTACATCTCCTAAAAGAATCTTTCAAGTTGCATGTGTAGAAATGTGATTAATATCGATGAACACTACGGTGAGTTGACTTTGAAGGTTATGTGAAACAATCATTTTTGTATTTCTGTTGCAGTGTAGATCCCTTCACCCGTAAAGACTGGTACGATGTCAAAGCGCCGTCTATGTTCGCAAAGAGGCAAGTGGGAACCACCCTTGTCAACCGTACCCAGGTCAGTAAACTTTTTAAACTTCTATCTTAGGTTAGGAAGTTTAACCTCAAATCTAGTTTAGATGGGTTAGTTTCTGTGAATATAAAAAAAAATGTAATATGCACGTGTTCTAAATTTGCATTGTTTGACCGCACGTGCAGTCTAGGCTTTTTATATCTATCGCGTGTTATAAATTAACTTGTACCCCTAGGAACTTGTAAGGGTAAAGATGTTTTGTAAGAGTAATATTCTGCCAATCAACGAAATCATAAGCATTATATGATGATTCACCTAGCTCGCAATGACACAAACCTGATGAAAACGTTTGTTCCCTTTTGATTTATCACTGATAATGCTTTTACAGTCTCTTTGTAGTCCTAACCTAAAAGTTAAGCTTCTCTAATATATTTCTTTGGTTTTAGGGTACCAAAATCGCGTCCGAAGGACTGAAGGGCCGCGTGTTTGAAGTATCTCTGGCTGATCTTCAAGCTGATACTGATGCTGAGAGGTGAGATTAAGAAAATATTAGCTTGTAGAATACTAAATATTATCTAAATTGTGAAGAATATTAAAACGCAGGCATAGTAACTAAAATGAGCATTCAATGATGATCCACCTAGCTCGCAATGACACAAAACTGATGAAAACATTTGTTCCCTTTTGATTTACTCTCTGATGATGCTCGCACAGCTTGCCTCACTTTACCCAGGTGTAGCGATCATTTTTAATAATCCTAACTTTTTCCAGGTCTTTCCGTAAGTTCCGTCTGATCGCCGAGGATGTCCAGGGTCGCAATGTGCTCTGCAACTTCCACGGAATGGACCTTACCACTGATAAACTCAGGTAAATATGATATTTATATACAGACTAGTGTTTGCCCATGACTTGGAAGTCTTCTATTGCTGTTTCCCTGCAGACCATGTATTTTACCAGAATAAAAACTAACTTATGTCTCTGATCCATAAACTATCTATGCAAAAAATCACGTCAATTAATTGCTAAGGAAAAACAAACGGACACTTGCATTTATAATATTAGTTTTCGCAGTCCAGCTATATGAAGTTATACCTTATGGTCTTCGTATCGTTTTATGCTGCGAACATTATATGCTGCCACACAATACAGAGTCTTGTTACCATTGAACAAGAATTACTTTGTGTCGTTGCAACATACTCATTTAACAATGTATATTTCGGTTAGTTCTTAACTACTAATGAGAGAGTAGAGATTCCATCATTTTGTACTAAAGTAAGTACAAATTATGAAAGCTTTTAATCATATGTGAATTAGGACAGACTTGAAATAAGTGCACAAAATGCCACATTTTCATAACCAGTTTTTGCTGCAAAGCAGAAAAATTCTGCTACTCGCTACATAGTGCTAACTGTATCTTCCCTTCAGATGGATGGTCAAGAAATGGCAGACTCTGGTCGAAGCCAACATCGATGTGAAGACCACCGACGGCTACCTGTTGCGAGTGTTCTGCATCGGGTTCACCAACAAGGATACCCTCAGCCAGCGCAAGACCTGCTACGCTCAGCATACCCAGGTACTGATGACATTGTAGCTATAAGCTGTTAACTTCTTTCAACACAGCGGGTGTACGGGTGAGCAATCTACATAGATAGGGAAGTTTGAAACTATAAGATATAGAGAGCTTAGTTCTAGGAAATCATGCCTTTGATTTTCGAGATAAGAACACTAATAGAGAGTGTTCATTCATAGATTTTCAGAACAATTTTGCAACACGAAAATAAAACTACATTTTCGAAAAAAAAACGCATGACTTTTTATTACGAAAATCGATAGATGTTGCTTTGGGGTATTTTATATTTTTATTTATTATTTATTAGCATCTAAAAGTAGAAAACAAAGGAAGTTTTGTATTTTATTGTTTTATACAATTCACTAGTTCCTAGATTTCGTTCTTGTGGAATTCTGTTATAGTTATTCTCTCGGGAACCATTGAGTTTTCTGGGATTAAAAATGATCTATGCCTTTACAAGATTTCATTAAAAACCGTTCAGCTATTATGTATCTAAGTGGTTACAAACACACACGAAAAGGTCTGTGAATGCAGTTTTGCTTGTCTTTAAAATCGAGGATATTTCCTAGTACAGTAGAATCCGTTTAGTACGACTTCGCATTTAACAACCGACCGTTTTTAGCGACGTAAGTATAAGCATATGTTGGGTTTTAATATGAGCCACTATGAAAGTACATCCGTTTATTACGAACAATTTCAAACAATTGTCCGGTTACAACGACGAGCGTTGACGTGTTTACAAATAAATCGTAGGTAAGAAGCCATCTCCTGCACATCGCTGATTGGAATGCGACTGTTTATTTTATGCGGCAGTACTTCATTTGCGGGTAACGAGTGAGTACGCGTAAAAAAATGGCTTCTACAAAACGAAAAAGTTTCTCTATTGAAGAAAAAAATTGTAATAATAAAACGTTTAGAAGGTGGCTAGTAAATCATTCGACAATATCCACAATTTAATATAAATACATTAATATGTGATTAATAAAAAACAAAAATGTCTGTTCGTTTAGTACGGCCTCCGGTTAGTACGACGCAATATCACCGGTCCCTTGGCCGTCGTTATTACCGGATTCTACTGTAGTAATTTCCCTATCTCATATACCTCGTCTGTTGTAAGAAGAGCGCTCACGGCCATATAAAATGTATCGCCGTCAGCGCTCTTTTTAGAACGGGCGAGGTATAGTTTCAGACTTCCCCATACTGACGCATTTATATTTTATTGCTCATCCTGTATATACATGACATGTGGTGTAGCAAAAAGTAGAACCAAATGATTTCACCACATAATATTTTCCTTGTTTGTAATAAATCTGTATTTGTATAAGGTTGTTTCTCTTGTAATCTATCTCAACAGATTACAAGAGAAACATCCTTATACAAAAACATACAATATGTTTGCTATAAATCACAGTTTAGATATTTTTATTAGTACACAGCAGACCATATATCCTGTAGGCTCCCCCCTACTACCAACATTTAATGTTTGTATGAATTTTTGCAGTCCAGCTATATGAAGTTATACCTTATGGTCTTCGTATCGTTTTATGCTGCAAACATTATATGCTGCCACACAATACTGAGCCTTGTTACTATTGTAAAAGGATTGCTTTGTGTCGTTGCTACATATAAATAAGATAAACTACAATTTTCTTAGGGAAAGAACATTTTATTGCACAGTAAAATCAAAGATGCTTATTGGGTCAGTTAGATGTGTTTTCCTAAAACTTTTAACTTATGATGTATGTGTGTAATATAAAGTCTTTCTTTTACATCAAAAGCAGATAAACATTTCTAATAGTTCTTTAAAAAATGTGCCTTGAGTATGTAAATGAGAATTGATGGCTTTTAACACTCCCAAATTATCTGGTATAGAATAGTAAGTTGTTTCACATGGGAGCAATGTGATATATTTAGGACGAAGGAAAAATATTGCATCCATAGTGCGAAAAAGAATTCTAGAATAGAATTAAGCGTGTAGTGAATAATTCAAAGCATTACAGCCAAACAACTCTGTTTTTTGCTTCTCCTATGAGAAAACAAACACTCAATAACAACATATGAATATTTATTTTAGTACTTTAACACTTAAGGATGTCCTATACATACAGATATGCTACGTAAAATTCGAAAACTGTTTAATGTTTGTCACTTACTAGGGAATCATTTAAAAGCCATTTATTTTTTACATAAACACTATCGAATTTGCATCATACCATGTAGCATTTTGGTATATGAAGCCCATTGTATCAAAACATCCACTGTATCAAATTGTCCACTGTGTCAAATCGTCTACTGTAAATTGACGTCCACTGTATCATAAAGTCTACTGTATCATAAGGTCCAGTGTAGTAGAATGTCGATTGTCATATAGGTTCAATATAATTAGAATCATAATGGTTTGACTATGATGTTAATTTACTTTCATAAAAACCACAATAAACAAATTTATAATTATAATTATTAAGAAACAAAGTTAATCAATGTTACATGTTACATTTTGGTAGAGTGTAAATTTTGGTACAGTGGACATTTTGGTACAATGGACTTTTTCAAGTGGATGTTTTAATATAGTGGATGATTTGATATAGTGGACTTTTTGACACAATGGACTCAATGTACCGAAAGGGTAACAACTAAAGTTGATTTTCTAAATACAAGTATGTGGTCGATAAAACGCTTCTACCCAGATAAGGGTTAAAATATAATTAAATACATAATATTCTTCGAAACATGGTAAAGATGCGTTAAATTAAAAAATCCAACAAGACCAAAATACGACTTTGCTCCCGCTAGGTACGTTGGTTAGAAATGACTTCTTTTTGAATAGGAGTGAATAATTAATTGAATCGCTTTTGCTCATCAGGTCCGCGCCATCCGTAAGAAAATGTGCGAGATCATCACTCGCGATGTGACCAACTCTGAGCTGCGCGAGGTGGTCAACAAGCTGCTGCCGGACTCCATCGCCAAGGACGTCGAGAAGGCGTGCCACGGCATCTACCCGCTCCGGGATGTCTGCATCAGGAAGGTATGTTACCGAAAAAGAACTTTCAACTCGTCACAAGCCAGCCGGCTACTAGAGATAACCTAGTGTGACTTTGGTCAATCAATGACGAGTTTGACCGTAAGGGTTCTTGCACACGGTGACATTCTCACGTGCAGTAAGCGATACGAAACGCGTATCCTTCAGTATCAGTATTAGTGGTTTGGTCTATACACAAAGTAAGTCTTATCTCGTGAATAGTAAGAGGTTTTTTTATTGAAATTTGCGATTAAGCAATTACAAGAGGGGTCTTACTAGACATGCAAAATGGCAAGCGTGTTGGTCAATTAGATTTTAAGTTATGGGGATGTCAAAAATGGTCTGAGATGGTTAGTGTTATATATAAGCCACGGCCTGGGTGGGTGGCCTTTTGCTTTGCTAACTTGGCTGACGCAGTGTGTCTAGGTTTATGTTAAATGGGAGTGCCTATTGACCGTTGGCACTGGTAGTGGAAGAAGGCAGTCTGGGAAGTCGCCGTGTGCTATGGACCTTCTTGGCAACCAGGGACTTATTGCGCACTTTTTTAATTATAACATACTTTTATTCTGAAATATAGGTAACAAATTGATGCAATAACTTCATACAATTCCAGTGTGCCTTGTGGAATATTTTTTAGGCTCGTCCGCAAAATACTGGAATTTTTGAAATACCAAATTCCAAATACACAGATTTTCTGATAATACCAATTTCCCAAAACCCCTGATTTAATAATAAATAATCTTTTGCCAATAGCACTTTAAAATTGCAATAAAATGCGTACACAAAATGTCTAATGAAAAATGATTTGATTGGACAGGTGAAACTAAATTAGAGCTTTGAAAATTAATTAATATTAGGTATTAACAGTTTAATTTTGGGAGTGTGGTATTATCAGTAACCATGTGTTTTGGTAACGAGTGATTTTCCATTGATGTCTGTCATACTACCGAATAATATAAGAAACCACAATGATGATCCACCTAGCTCGCAATGACACAGAACTGATGAAAAATTTGTTCCCTTTTGATTTACCGCTGACATACCACACCAATCCACTCTCTTACACCACCATCGACCTCTCTGACACTCTTCTCTCTTCAGGTGAAGGTCCTGAAGCGACCGAGGTTCGAGATCTCCAAGCTGATGGAATTGCACGGCGAAGGCAGCGGCAAGCGCGGGGAAGTGGGCGAAAAGGGAGAGCGGCCGGAGGGCTACGAGCCTCCAGTGCAAGAAAATGTCTAATAAATAAGACTAAAGGAAAATTTGTTTTATTTTGTACCTTCTGTCCTTGGGGCCAGGCCCCTAATTCTCGGCGCGTTCGAGATAATGTCGATTGCGAGATTAAACGTCAGATTCATACAGTTGTGTCAAACGACTGTATGCACTGACGTTGTTTGATCTCGATTGTGAGAGATTATCTAGAATGCATCGAGAATTGGGGGCCAAGGCTTTATAAGTGACTAGTGGACCCGCCACAGCTTCGCCCGCGGTAGTTTCCGTACAAACTTTATCACTCCTTTTCACCCCTTTAGGGATGGAATTTCGCAAACCCCTCCCTAGTGCACCTCTAGGGTATGGTAGGGGAATGTCTCCTCCAAACAAACCTCTAGGAGCACCCGTTCACGCTGTGCGTTGCCTATAAGCGAGTCACGGTACTGTTTTATATGAATTGACTATCGACCCGCCCTGGCTTCGCACGGATAGCACTAATTATCTATAACCAGATGCTACGATTAACAGGATCACCCACTGGGCTTATCTGATGATTGCCTGAAATTTTCATCAAAATCGCTCCAGCCGTTATGGAATCCATAGGGAACATAATATACAGATAAATAAATAAAACACTACTGGCGTCAAGGTAGTATTTTAAACTAAATTCTTATATAGGTTCTCCAACAAATCATATGATACCCCATTTATTAAAATCAGGAGCCACAACGTAATAGAAAATATTGGTGTCATACATAACATAATACACACGACTTAATAGGTACCCTCCTTTTGACTTCGCGCGGTCGGCTAAAAACGAGTTATTCTATTACTACCACGAATTCCTACCAGTAAGAATACTGGGAATATTTCCTTCCCAATATTACTACCAATTTTCTCAGTCTTACCGCTAGTAGTAATACTGGGTATTGGCTTTCTATTTCTACCGGCTATTTTTATATAGCACTAGCTGGTGCCCGCGACTTCGTCTGCGAAGAATAATAATTTAAGTAACCTATGTACTTTTAAACCTTCCCTAGACCTCCACGAACATTTCAAGACTAAGATAAGATAAATCCGTTCAGCCGTTCTCGAGTTTTAGTGAGACTAACGAACAGCAATTCATTTTTAATGAACAGACGTCCATTTCTGAGGCGGGATCAAATGTCCCGTAGTGAGTGCGTATAATGGTATCTAACCTTTTCATTTACAGTACTTTGTGTAGTAAAGGTGATAAATGGATTTCCCGATTTTTACTACCAGTAGAGGTCAGCTGGGAAAGAAAACCTTGCATGGTCTTACGGAGCGTGTCAAATATGTACTCATTTAAGGCTGCTCTTCACAATTGGCCATCGCACGGGACGCATTTATACGTAAGACAGACATATATTTATCTCATTCTTACGTCCTGTGCGATGGCCCATTGTGAAGGCAGCCTTTAGGTAGGTACAAGGCATGCAGCCACGGCCACCGCCACTAAAATTTTGCGAAATTGATTTTGTTAAGTGTTCAAAGTTAGAACGTTCAAAGTTCAAACCCCAGCGGCCCTAACATGCATGGCACAAAGATAAATTAAACCCGTTTATCTCTATGCTTATCTCTTTCATCGGCAAACGTCAGTGTGAGAGACGCACTTAGAAATAAGACTGTCTATCTTATCTTTGAGTCATTCATGTTAGGCCGCAGCTGACTATACTACTTTACAATAAAACAATAAATACACTCCACAAATTTATTCAACAGTAGATCTACACCAGAACCCTCCTGTTGATCAATAGACGATCGACATATATAGTACCGCACTGCCACAAACACTGAGGACAATTCACATTAGACAATTTCGAATTCAAATTCACCCAATTCGATAAAGGGTCGGACACCAGCAAATCATTTTTCCATTTTTTAGGACTTTCCATCGGGTCGCGTTCAACCAAGTATTTGGTAAGCTTTGCAATTTTTTCCGCGGGGTTGTAAGTGTCCCAGGACATAGCGGATCCCGGGCCCGTCCGGTTCTCGAAATAGAGGTCCCTCTGGTTCTCCAAATAGAAGTCCGATGAGCCCAGAGAGTCCGCCACGGAGGCCGCGGCTGTAACATTTCTCATATTCAAGTCACGCACCTATGGACAAATGATGTTGATATAATTTGCTATCCTTACTAGCTAATGCGAAAGTGAACGTCAACCCTCTGAACGCTCTGGTACCAATAATGGCATTAACGCATTCACTGCCGGCAACTCATATATGCGTTCACCCGACTTTCACCCAGTGCCGCTGTCAGAATTCTGCAAACATTTGTAAGCACATGTGCGTTTGCGGCACCTGGCGAAAGTTCGAAAACCAATGCCGGCAGTGAATGCGTTAACCTTTTGAACGCCAGCAGATTTTATACCGACGCCACGACATGCCGTTTTCAATACATTTTGTCGGCTACAGCCGTCACTCGGCGTTCGGAGCACGCTCTCTCGCATTCAGCCGTTGCGTTCCAAATAATCACCTTATATCAGCCGAATAATTTTCATTGGACATATCCACGTCGCTGATAAAAGCGTCACTTTGTTTAGGTAGCGACACGGACACTTCCGAGGAAAATTTCGGTCACGAATGCCTAAAAATTGTTGCGGCCCTAACATGCCAGACACAAAGATAAGTTAAGATAAGTTTCTATTGTCGGCACTAGTGTAAGAGACGCACTTAGAGATAAGAAAATTTAACTTATCCTTCCGTCTTGCATGTTAGGGCCGCTGGTTGGTATGATTTTTTTTTCCACCTTTCCCCACTGGTAGGAATGGGTGGAAACTGTTTAGAAGCTCTTATTTTAGAGAGGGACTGGTGGAAATATTTTGGCTATCTGTCACCACTGGTAGGGATTTAGACAATGTTTTCAACCATATCCCAAAACAAATTTGCCAGCGCCGCCGGACTACAACAGCCGCCGGACATCGGATGAATAAACTCAAATTTTTGGCATGTCAAAGATAAGATAGACCGTCTTATCGCTAAGTGCGTCTCTTTCACACTAGTGCCGACGAAAGAGATAGAGATAAACGGGTTTAATTTATCTTTGTGTCATTCATGTTAGGGCCGCTGCAGCATTACAAGGGCTACGTCTTTATAAATTTTGATAGAGTAAGACTTAGGGCCGGTACAGACGGACAGCATTTGAACTGCA
Organism: Tortricodes alternella; assembly: GCA_947859335.1. Taxonomy (NCBI): domain Eukaryota; kingdom Metazoa; phylum Arthropoda; class Insecta; order Lepidoptera; family Tortricidae; genus Tortricodes; species Tortricodes alternella. The sequence goes on from OX401975.1 coordinate 15,857,340, forward strand.
AAATGGCAGTTCGAGTGCAGTTCTGATGCAGTCGACGTAACTGCATCCGTTTGCAGTTGCTATGCAGAATTGCCATTTTGCAGTTCAAAATGCTGTCCGTTTGTACCGACCCTAATGGGAAAATAAGACCAGCGAAGTCTTACTTTATCAATAAGTCTATTGGGAAGGAAATACCCAGTATTACTGGTAAGACTAGGTACTGGGAAACGCGGCTCACGCTCGCATCCGAGGTACATTAAACATGATATTATCGCTGGTCGCTATTGGTAGAGCGGTGCTAAGTCAGGCGTGGTCGCAACCTGACATTTTGGAGGGTCACTAATTATAAAATATGTCGAGTAAATTAGACTTTACTTTTAGAATTGATTTTTCTATTTAACGTGTACGATGTTGGGGGGGTCATGTCCCCTGTGACCTATCCGTTGCATCTCAACTGAAGATTGAAAGTAAAGCGACTCACACTTTTTGGGCTCGTTATTCTGAAACCACTCGGCCTGCGCGTCCGTCCACCCGTCGCAGCGGCACGACTCCTTCCCGGTCATCGTGAACACGATGGGCGAGCTCGCGTCGCTGGTGCTGCTCGCCATAAAGCTCTTCATATGGTCCGCAAACTGAGGGTTGGTCTGTAAATCAAGTTTAGATTAGTTACAAGTTACAACGGTAACGGTATGATTGCGTTCTCCCAAAAAGTGCACTTTCTTATAATGAACACTTTCTGAGAAAGTGCACATTTTCAGATGGTGTATTTTCACAGGTGCACTTCTCAAAAGATTAACTTTCTCAGAATGTGCACTTTCCAACAAGGTACACATTCACAGAGTTCACATGTAAGTACTAAAAATAAAAACCAAAATGATTTGTAATTTCCATATGAGGTTGTTAGGTCAGGTTTTTAATTTCCTCAAGATATTTTAATAAAAGATTAAGTGTTCAGACTGTGGTTAGTAGACAATTTGGGAAAGTGTACATTTTAAGAAAGTGTAAATTTTAAGAAAATATGTTTCAGGGACAGTATTTATAAGGAATATGCACATTTCGGGAAAGAGTGCTTTATACATTTTAAAGGTATTATTTATGCCAAAAGAACTATTAATTTTTTTCTTGGTCATCTAGCTCTGTGGGTTAATTTGTGCGAAAATCACGGTAAAACTTCTACCTACTCAGTTTTTAACGAAATTTGATGTGGTAATAAATAGTTCATAATCTGGAGTTGCATATAGGATCATATTTATCTCGAAATTCATCTCCTAAGGGGGTAATAAAGGGGGATAAAAGTTTGTATCAATATAAATCTTTTTTGAGATTAGAAACATGAGAATTGGTATATTGATTGCTGGTTATGAATAAAAATTCAATTTAACGATCTTGGATAATCAACCCTTTTTTTATGGGAGCGCTGTCATATTTGACGATAGAAACTTAAAAAAATATATTTAAACTGTTGGTTTCAAATTATGAATGAAGTATTTCAGCGTTTTTGGACAATCGACCCTTAACCTTTTCAACGCCTTAGGTCAAATACAAATGTGTCACTCACACACCAAGCGAGTCTCAAAGGCTAAGCAAAAATCAACTTAATTCACACGAAAGAAGGTCTCTTTTGAGCTGTATCTCCGACAACTATAAGCGTCGGTGGCGCGGTAGGCACGACAGCTCGTGACGCTTTTAAGCGTTCTTGGCGTTGCAATGGTAAAGAAGCAAGGCATTTTGAATGGGAATCTATACATTATAATAAATCTAAAGAAAACTCGCGTCCGTAATTAGACCACTTTTGGAAAAAACAATGTGACGGACTACTTGAGTGACCACATTTCTAATTTCGTCTGTCTGTACGTATGTATGTATGCTTATAGCTTTAAATCCCATGAAAGTATGCACTTTTGGTCAGTATAATAATATTAGCTATCTGAGAACGAGCGTTACGAGCGGGTATAAAACAAGTGCTAAGCCGAGCCCTTAACCTTTTGACCGCCAAGCATGTGTGAGAAGTAACACGAATTTCAACAAGTCAAGGTAATGAAGGCCTTTTTTACCCTGTATAGTCGACAATGGCGGCCAAAAAGTTAAGGAATTATCTTTTCAGAGCTCCTACCTGCCATTGGTCGAAGCAGCACTTGAAGAACTCCGCAGAATTGTCCTTGTTACGGCTCAGGACAAGGCGGTTGAAGCAATCATCGCAGAACACTTGGCCGTAGTAGATCTTGATTTTATTTTCCGGTACTTTATGACATGAGCCTGGAAGGGAAATATATTATAAAGGTAGCATCCTCGTGCAGTAGTGGAAGGCTTCTGACTTAGTCAGTACTTGCAGCGCTTGGTACAACAGTAGTGGAAGGCTAGCGACCCATCCGCAGGCTAGAGACTCATCTGCAGTACTTAAAGCACGTGGTACAGCAGCAGTAGAAGGCTGGTGATTCCGCCAGTAATAACAGCACGTCACAGCAGCAGTGTAAGACTGTCTCAGCTAGTACTCAAAGCACTTCGTACACCAGAGGCCCTAACATGCATGACACAAAGATAAAAATTAACCCCGTTTATCTCTATGACTATCTCTTTCGTCAGCAATAGTGTGAGAGAGACGCACTTAGAGATAAGACGGTCTATCTTATCTTTGTGTCATGCATGTTAAAGCCGCAGCAATGGACGGTTGGTGACTCAGTTAATATTGACAGCACTTGGTACAGCAGCGTAGAAGACTGGTGACCCCGCCGGTACTTGCAGCGCTTGGTACAGTAGTAGAGGAAGGCTGGTGACTCCGCCAGTACTCACAGCACTTGGTACAGCAGCAGTGGAAGGTTAGTGACTCAGTTAATACTCACAGCACTTGGTACAGCAGCAGTGGAAGGTTGGTGACTCGGTTAATAATCATAGCACTTGGTACAGCAGGGTAGAAAGTTAGTGACTCGGCCAGTACTCACAGCAGTAGTGGAAGACTGGCGACTCCGCCAGTACTAACAGCACGGCACAGCAGCAGTGTAAGACTGTCTCAGTACTCACAGCACTTGGCTCAGTAGCACTGGAGCGTTGGCGACTCAGTTAATACTTGCAGCGCTTAGCACATCAGCAATGAATGCTGGTGACTTATTCAGTACTCACAGCACTAGGCAAGGCAGCAGTGAAGGCTGGTTACTTAATACTCTTAGTAGGTACTTAGCACAGCAGCAGTGGATGGTTGGCGACTCAGTTAATACTCACAGCACTTGGCACAGCAGCAGTGGAACGCCTGCCCGCCGATCTCGACCTTGTCGCACTCATCGATAGGTTTCAAGCAGCGAGCGCAGGTGCATCGCTTGCAGGCGCCTTCTGGCGGCTGTGCACCCGACGTAGGCCTTGGCTCTGCTGAAGCTAGAGGAAACGATAAAGAATGTTGTATACCTATGTATATATTATTATTTGTTGTGTATATTATTTTTATTGCTGCCATCTGCATTGAATTGTAAACCCACCATATAGGAGCCTAGCTGCCAGGCACGAATACAGGGCATTACGTTTAGGTGGATACAATTGTGTAATTTGTCAATTGTTGTATTAAGTCAGAGAGAGGCTAACCGCGCCTGATATATAGCTGTACCTACCTAAAATTTTATTTTATTGAGATGTGTATATGTTGAAGATGACGCATCTTTCCCGCTTTCAATTGAAACTCAGAAAGCAACCAAATTGTCATATGTTAAATTAGAATTAGCCACTCATGACCGAGTGACGTTTGTTAAGGGGGGTCTCACTTCAAACTTTAGGTACGCTCGGCTGTCGGACAGCTCGGATCGGAGCTGTAAATTGCAGTAGGTTGCGCTCGCTCGCTCGCTGACAGATTCGCGCGACATTAGTAGATGTTTGGTGTTGGCACGAACGCAGATAAACTGACAACCCTAACACACGAAAGAGCACTCTATGCGACAAAGAGAAACATATCTATAACAGGTTTCGTTGGAGTGATTCTTCTGTACGTTAGTACTATAATATATTATGTGACGTTGTACTGTTAAAAATGTTCTCAAAAATACAGACTTCATTCTGTCGGTTCAAAAGTACTAAAGAAAAATTTAAAATTATGTCTCGTTTCATTCGTAAACATATTGAATGGAAATTAAATACCTAAGTTCTAAAACAAATCGATATATGCCAACATGTACCTACCTATTGTAGAACTTCTATTATTGAACTACGATATGCCACAGACGCTAAGACTAGGTACTGACCTAAACTGTGCAATATCACTGGTAGCATTATATTGATTGTCAGTAACTTATTTTGACGGTCAATATCGTCTGCTGACGATCAATATTATTGCGCAACCAGTGATGTTTAGGTGAGTGCCTACCCTACAGACGATATATTATATTTTAATAGCTAGTGAGAGATGAATGACAGGGGCTAAAGGGCTATAAATTGCAATTTCTAAAGCAAAAACTGGCAACAATGATGACAGATCCCGTACATCTGACATGCAGTGTTGCCACTTTTTTCCTCTAAAATAATTTGTAGCATCGTTACAAGGGCTACAGCTTACCAGCCTCAGTCTTCTCCGGCTTGACACCCGGCGCAAACTGCATCCACCAGTTCTCAGTATGCACGCGCGAGTTCTCACGAAACCGCGCCAACACAAACGTCTTGAAACATTCCGCGCAAAACACATGGCCATAAAACATCTTCAGCTGCTTGGGAATTGATCGGCAGATGCCTGAAACCGGTGCAAGGTTATTATTATTATAGCCTGAAAGTCCCTGCATGTTGGGCCCTGCCTAATTTATTTTCAAGTAGCGCAGTCCAAGAGATGACGCCAAGAAATTAGAGGTTATTTATCGCTGATTTAGTTCGAAGGTGGCACAACTAGAAATTAAACTATTCTGTTAAAAGTCTTAACACTATTCAATTTAAAGTTTCTAATCGGATACTATTTAATTTTGGGTTGTGTCACTGTCGAACTAAAGCAGCGATATATCAAATAGGGCCCTTTTTAATAAAGCTATAAAACTTACCATTTTTGAGGTGACACTTGGCAACACTAAGGTTCAATTGTCTGGGATTTCACAAACTTTGCTATCCAAAGAAAATGTATATATCAGTTGCCAGGCAACATATGTATTGATAAATTTACTTAATTACAAAAAATAAGGAGAAAGCTGTTGAAATCACATTTTACCTAAGTAAAAGACTAACTAAAATATGTCGTGAATTCATATAAATAAATAGTTATTTTTTCGTAGTCACATTCACCTTGGAGTTTACGCCGATGACAACTAAAATGTGTTGACGGTAATATTTTCTATGCCACATACATACATACATATTATCACGCCCGAAATCCCTATTGGGGTGGGCAGAGCCACAAGAGTACTTGTGGCCACGTTCGATTAATTAGTCCTAAGATGATATGATGAACGGTGCTATGCCACAACGCGTTATAAATATAGTTTTTTGCATGTATGCATGTTAGAAGTTTATAATAGGTTTTTTAAGAGATCAATGTTTGAAACTTATTTGAAAAGAAAAATAATGAACATATTGAAACAAACGCCGCAACAAGATGAATGTCTGCGCTGCCTATGCGGTTCGGAATGGACTTATTTGAATGCGCGCGACGACATGAACAAAATGTACCTATGCTATGCAAGCTCTGCGTCCGGAATGCCGTCTTTCGATTTTTCTCCGTTCGTCATTCCGAATTCAGTCTTCCGAAACTAACGTCAGTACGGAAAAATTACGAACGTGCGCTACACTTGGATTCGTACGAAATGCCTGCGCTGCGTTCAGCTGCCTGATTACGGAAAACTTATTCGGAAATCAAATCAGGAAACCGACGTGTGAGGTCGGCCTAAGACGAGGCATTGGTGGCAAACATTTAAAATCGTGTTCTGAAAGGCATAAAACTATTTTGAACCTTAGTTTTTGCCTTACGGTTGAAACTTTGCCAAATGTGACATTTAACAAAAGACGATGTCATCTCGTGCATTCGAGGCATCTTCCCAATGGAGATTAAACGTCAGTGCATACAGTCTTTTGACAACTGTATGAATCTGACGTTTACTCTCGCAATCGACATTATCTCGAATGCACCGGGACTTTATGGACCTAACCGTAAAATTAACTATTTTAATGAAAATGGATTAAAAATTCTGTACATGTAATCTGTACTTTAAGAGGATTTTTTTGTCCTTTCCGTCAGTCCAATAATGGGATTATGCTGGTTCATCTTCATAAAAGAAATTAAGAAAAAATCTTATATTTTTAAGACAATGCAATTATGGGCGGCCTGCAACTAACGCGTCAAAATTTGGGGAGTTTCACGCTTTAATTAATGGAGTTTAGATGTATACCTCGTCCGTTGTAAAAAGAGCGCTGACGGCCATACATTTTATATTACCGCCAGCGCTCTTTTAACAACGGGCGAGGTATAGCAGCCGGCGATAATAAGGGTGCTTGAAAAAGAGCAACATTTTCACAGCAACTTATCTATTGCAGTCTTCCTCTAACGAACAAAGTTAAAGTAAGACAGCTATAGTTGCTGGGAAAAACTGCTCGTTTCCCAGTACGTTAATAATACTTACAACACGTGCTACACAGTCGGTGAAAATTTTGACCCCCAACATCAACTTTGTCCTCTTCGTCGATTGGAAGAAAACATCTTGCACAGAAACATTTCTTTGGTGTATCCTGATTTTTACTATCCATAGCGAATTACAACTGAATTTTGTTTAATTGTAGAAATAAATGAATTGATGACGGGAGTTGCTTGCTCGGTGTCCTTTGGAAAATGAGTGAAGAAACAGAAGAAATTGTGACAGAAGTTCCAATAGAACATTTTGAATTCAAAACGAAGATGATTCATATTTTGTGCCAAGGTTTGATGTTGCAAATTATTTAAAGAGTTCGTTTGATAAAAACATTATCGCAAAAAATATTTTTTATTTATACTTATACGTAAAGCGTGCTACATACCTTCAGTTTAACTGTACAGTTAAATCCTCAGTAAATCGCATGGTGTGTAGGCAAAACTGTGAACTCTCCAGTTAAACTGAAATCAAATCGAAATATCATTAGATAAAACTGAACAGCTTCAACGGTACAGTAAGGCTACGTACTGGTCTGCAATATATATAATTGTACAATCAGTGATATTGCACAGTTATACTGCCGTGATTTTTTAAAAGGCAGCCTTTTTACATTACCGGTAATGTAAGAAGGCTGCCTTTTAAAAAATCACGGCTGTATACTGTAGGTCAGTACCTAGCCTTAGCCAAAGCCATCATGTATTTATTTGAGAATGCGCGAATGTTAGAAAATGTCGTTAACTCTAGAAAAATGGTAACTTAATCTGAAATAACTGTCGTTATATTGGTGATCATGAATTTATGAATACTTTATCTCACGTGTGGTAATTGACTCAAAACGTAAGCATGCGGATGACGTCAATTCAGATGTGTCACATCGTAACGGAAAGAATTTATAAATTATCTGTGGCTGACCTGTGAAGTGTTCGTTCTGTTCTTGTTTGTTATGCTGTTATCATGTTTTTATCAAAAAGTGTTGTTTGTGAAGTTATCTTAAGTTAATTCTACTCGTATATAGTGGTAAAGACATTTCCTTATCTTATCTGATATGCTTTGCATGATCAAAAAGTAGTATATAAGAGTTATTGTAGGTTATAAGTAATGCATTTCGTAGCTTGATGAGATCATGTTTTTGAGCTTATATTATAAAAAAACAATTAACCCAGGCAAAACTACGTTTAGTTTTGAGTCAAAATTGTGCCTAGTCCTGTTTGGCTACTTTTATACACTATACGACTGCTGTTACTAAGATTTATTTGGTATCGAAATTCCGTTTGCAACTGGGGAGTTAACTATTTTTCCTTGAGACTAAAGGATGACCTTAGCGCGGCTTTATTTGGTGTTTGTCAGAAACGAATAAAAGCTGGATTGTAGTTGTTGATTCATTCAATATTTCCAGTGAAACTAGTAATTTTATTATCATAACTTTATTCTAAAATCACTTTGTTCTGATTATTAAATGTAATTGTGTTTAATTATATTTATGATACTCAGAATAATATGATTTAAGATGCAATGCGATTTGTGAGCTAAGAGCCTCAGGTGTCCTGTTTTACATTTCCGAGTAATTTGAAATGCATCTTTTTTTAAAGTTGTTATGAATGACAACAATGTAAACAACTTCCTGGTTCAGAATGTTGACCCTCTATATCCCACAAAATAAGTGAATATTTATTCCATGGTGTCTAAGCCATCCATACTCAAAAAATGTCTAAGCAAGTCATACAGTGCGCACAAGTGGGGGCTGAGGAAACAGGTGTGTTGTTTCCCACCTGACCGTACTATCCACTGCACTCCAGTATGAGTGTTGTCCTACAGCCAGCATGTCAAACTCAAAGTCATTGGTGGACTAAACGCATAAAGGCAATAGAATCAGTGGGCGGCAAAACCAAACTCGCAACCACAATTAATACAAACTCACGGCCCGGGCGTGCGAATACAGCCAAGTTTTACCGATCGCAGTGCAAATTTTAATATTTTTGCAGTGCGCTCGCGTGCCTTGTCTTATTGCTGTTCTTAATATTTAATCAAGCTGCATGCAAATGTATAATGGGCCGCATGTTTGACATGCCTGTCATAGGAGCAGGCTCATAATTATCGATGTATTAAATCTTTACTTTAACATGTGTTAAGATTCCCCAGAACTTGCACATACACAGTAGTGATAGTCAACCAACATACCTTGTTGCATTTGGAGTCCTAATGATAATCCTTGTATGTAGTACGATTATAGATAACTGCCTCCGTAAATTAACCAAATATATTTATAGTTCCAATTTATAATTTTACTCTACTAATATCATTAAAGAAAAGTTTAGATGTTTGTTGCTTATTTACCTACCTGGCTCCTCCATGCCTGGCTCTGGTCTGTTTCCTCTGAAGATCACTAAAACTGGGAATTCCCATATTATTCCATTAATATTGCAGGACTTAAGTACACTAGGTTTGTTTGATAACAGTCATGAAAAGTTATCAGTTTTGTCGTAAATTGTATTTTATGCATAATGATGATTATAATTCATAATTAATCGAACGTGGCCAAAAGTAGTATTGTGGCTCTGCCCACCCCATTAGTGATTTCGGGCGTGATGCTATGTATGTATATATGTAATGATGATTATGAAAAACAGGACATATTTTTTTTATACTGCAACCTAATATAGACCCTTGAGAGGCTGTGATTAATGAAACTAAAATAGTAGTTTATGCAACGGTTGCATAATGATAGGCCTTAAAATACTAGTGCGGTTTTATGAAACGAGCATTTAGCGAGTTTCATAATAAGATCACACATGTGTTTTAAGGCCAAATTATGCAGAGTTGCATACATAACTTTATCTACACACATATTATAAATCCTCCATGATGTGTTCAGAAACATTATTTTCTGGCAACAAGTTATGTGTTACAATCGTGGCTGCATTTACGATATCCCGCGCATTTTCACATCACACAGTCCCTCCGAGAAGACTGCTATTCATATTTTCAACAAAAATGTAAATTACAAACAACTTTTTACAATTCTACTTTCGTTCAGCAAAAAACCAACATGAAATATGAAAGAAGTAATGGCGGCAATTCGATCCTCCGTCAAGACCATTTTTTTTAAATCATAGACAAACGAATGAAGTCTCTATTCTCATCTTGAGATCAAATGTCGTGCAGTTTATATTAAAAAAACATACTGAATTGATGTTTTGTATCAATAACTGTTTTAATATCTATGGATACTAGAATAGAGACCCACTTGAGTTTGGCAGCAGTTCCAAATTTAATCTCATTACGATACTAAAATCGATACTGTAATAACATTACAGAACTGGTTTTACCTAATTGGTTGTCATAATGCTGTTCATTTCCTACGGTTTTTGATTACATTATGGAGGTTTTATGATATGGGTGTAGAGAAAAAAAATAAAAAATCTTTTGAAGAAGTGATAGTGCCCAACAGTGAACTATCAAATGTATGAATGAGCCACTTATTTTATAGTAATTTTTTTACAGAATGGTTAACCTGAATGTGAAGAGAAGAAAAATGTCCCGCCATGAGAAAGCGAAAAGCGGCTTTGTAAGTTACGGATATTTTTACAAACTTTTTAATTCTTAAGAGGCCGCTCATCACTATAAGGCCCGTCACATACATTTGAACAAATTCCGTTCGGAATTCCGTACGGAAAAATTACGAACGTGTGTGTCATGTAGAACTATTTATATGAAATGCTTGCGTTCGGGGTGTCCGCATACGGAAAACGGATTCGGAAATCGAATCAGGAAAACGAATGTGTGTGATGGGCCTAATTGTGTTTTCTATTAAACGAAAGTATAAGTAAGCTGCATTGCTAAGTTGTGTATTAAGAGGAGTGTGAACCTACGACTTTTTGTACAAAAGGCGATAACTATTTCCACCCCGTAGATGACAACCGATGTTCACCAATTTTTGATAGGTTGTCAGTCAAAACAAAATCTAGATCTATACGTTTTGGTTTTTTCACTATCACTATAATCAATAAATTCAGTTTTATTGTTGTTTCAGTATTCTCATACAAAACTCATTTCAGCGATTATTTGACTTTGTTGATCTTTTTTTTTTAATTTGGCTTTCACATCTCCGTTTTGAAGACAAGATGTATTTCGCCAACAATATCTAAGTTGACTTTAGACACGACGCGAGAATGTTCAGTAACTAAATTATAATACTTTTAATTTGAGGGAGGTTCGGATTAGGGCTCCCAAAATTACGGATATATCAATCGCCTTTTGTATGAAAAGGGTGATTTTTGCCGTTGGTGCCGACTGTGAGTCCTCTTAAGTTGCCCAAGAACACAACTTATCCAGCTTCAATTTAAAAAAATAGAAAAACACAATTACAGTGATGAGGGCGCCCCTGCGGCCCTAACATGCATGCCACAAAGATAAATTAAACCTGTTTATCTCTATGACTATGTCTTTCGTCGGCACTAGTGTAAGAGAGACGCACTTAGAGATAACACGGTCTATCTTATCTTTGTGTCATGCATGTTAGGGCCGCTGGACGCTCGGCACCCTCTTAAGTGTACACATCCCTGTTTATAATCAATAAACATTTTTTCGATTTGTACTGCATATAGTCTAGGGCTTGGGCTGGGTATCCGTGTTCGTGCTAGACACACACGTGTTTCGGCTCAGTTTTGCGTGCTTCGAACACGGGCCCGTGTATGTTTTTACAGATACCGTTAGCAAAATCATCCCACAAGAAAATATACTTCGTAGTTCCCGGTAAGGGACGGTTCGAGTTCGTCAGAATTCCGTTTGAATTTTGAACTTTTTTGTTTGACACATAAAGGCCCGGGCAAACCAAACTCGTTTGCGGCGCGCCGCCGGGCCTTAAACCTGTATAACCGTATTTAAAACTTCAAGTTTAATTAAATTAGGTTGATATTGATTTGTACCTGTCATGACTTTAACACATTTAGCGAAGTAAGGTGTGTTCCTAAAGACAATGTAATGAATCACATGAAACATTCGTGACAACTTGATAGTATAATGTAAGGTCGGCAAACGCGTTTGATATTAAAACAAGTTAAGTGCGAGTTGGACTCGCGTGGAGAGGGTTCCTTTAGTATTGACAAAATATAACAAAATCAAATTTTTTCGGTATTTAATAATTTAAGCATGGTAAAAGTTTCATTAAAACAATATCGGTTTTTGGTAACTTACGTATGCGCCCGTGAATAGGTCACCTGAATCTGTATGTTTACCGAATTTCGACTATTTTTGTCCTTTACATTTGGAGATAATAGGCTGTGACGGACAGACAGACAGATACGAGAGTGATCCTATAATGAAAATGCTCCTCTGCTTCACTGGGAGTGACGGAATAGCATAGAATGCGTGCAGATGCTTATCATCCTGGCATGTCGTAAAAGTCGACTAAGGGACGGGTCCTCTCCAACACTTCTGTGCCACCAAATATTAATATATATTATGAAGGACAACATGTAGATGTAGTCAATAGTGTTAAATTCCTCGGTATAACATTGGATCAAAATTGCAATTGGAAGGAACATATTGAAAATGTCGTATCAAAAGTTGACCGATTTACGTTTGCTTTGCGAAATCTCAAAAACATAGCTTCTAAACGAGCAGCACTATCAGCATACTATGGATACGTCGCCTCGGTCTTACAATACGGATTAATTATGTGGGGCAATTCCGTTGAAGTAGAAAGAGTGTTTCGGGCGCAAAAAAAATGTGTTCGTGCTATATTTGGAGTTCATTACAGAGAATCTTGTAAGCCATTCTTTAAAGAACATAGTATCCTTCCCCTCCCGTGCATGTATATACGGGAAGTGTGCATTTTTGTTAGAGAACATGAACACCTGCTTAAATATGTTAAGTCTAATAGAAGGCGATATGCGTTAATAGCACCAAAGGCAAACTCATATATTTATAAGAAGAATGTTACCTGTATGTCTATAAAAGTTTATAACAAACTGCCTAACTTCTGTGAGGAGCTAAATCCAAATAGTTTCAAACGATGGATAAATGCATGGCTATTAGATAATTGCTTTTACTCAATAACAGAATACTTAAATCATGATGTTGGCAGATGAGTTCATCATTTATAATTATAGGCTTATTAATATACATGTTTAAAATGTAAAGTGCATGCTGTAATAACAGTAGGACATGTTGATACATTGATATTAATTTTAAGATCGCATAACTATGTAAAAGTTGTAACACATGTTCGGCACACCAATAAATAAATAAATAAATAAATAAATAAATAAATAAATAAATAAATAAATAAATAAATAAATAAATAAAATAAACATGGTGGACTATCTGTATGGGCGATGGGCTGATCACCTGTCACCATACGGTCCATCATACCATCTTAGGACGAATTAATCGAACGTAGCGTAACGTAAAGTAGTCTTGTGGCTATGCCCACCCCATTAGGGATTTCGGGCGTGATGCTATGTATGTATGTATGTATGTAAAAAAGAAAACTATTACGATTTAGGCTTCATTGGTTCATAAGTCGCGGGCGACAATATTTTTTTGCCTTGTTTAATATTGTAGTTTTTTTGCTTACTCTACCTATAAACGTTTCGTGACTATAATGTTATCTTATCTCGTAATAGTTTCAGTATTCAGGTGACGGTCCGTCGGTGCACTTGAAAATTCAGTGCGCAATTAAAAATTCAGTGCGCAATTGAAAATTGAGTTTAAACATGGGTATTGCGTATGAGTGCTAAAATGGTTGAGTGCAAAATAATAACTTTGATAAAATATTCGATATACGAAATAAGTGGAAATTCAAATGAATGAATTCGAACTGTTAGCGTTGCTATTGTGTAAAAGAACAGTGCTGCAACTTTTAACTTTTTAACATGAGCCGTATTGTTGTCGTTTTCTAAAGCAATTGCCAACATTCGGGCTTAAGTAACCAGGCTTACTGTGTACTTGAAGATTGAGTAATTAGATGGATAGTGCTTAGTTGTTGAGTGCTAAAATGGTTGAGTGTCGCACATTTTGCTAGTGACTTCGGCCGCGTGGAATTTGATATGCTGTTCCCTAGGGAACTGCATTTTCCGGGATATAAAGTAGCCTATGGCCTCTTCCGGCCATCCAACTATCTTCAAGGAGGTCTGGCTGCGTGAAAAGACAAACCAAGAAATACACTTCCACAGGGTTTCATATCAGGCATCGAAAACTCCAGCCTTCATGACCCCAATACTTTATTGACGTGATTAATCTTAGTGCGTTTGCTTGGGCAAAAATGCTCTCGTATTTCCGGAATCTGGATGTCCGGCTGTTCGCATCGACTGTATAGATTAGCTAACCATAATTTTTGTTTCCCAATATTTTTAGTTCCATTCGCATTTTACCCCACTTTTTTATTTTCCTATGCAGTTGTGTTACCATTAGGTTATTTCTTCGAACGCATTAATTTCTATTCGTTTTTGTTGCTAGACATAATTTTTTACATGCATTTTGTCTCCTAGTCCGTATTATCCTCATGCATTTGTTTTACCTGTAGAATCAGTTCTCAATATTATTTTATCGATTCTCGTGAAATTTTGTGAGCCGGTTCGATAATTATATGGATTTTTGTCGATTCCGTATTTAGAAATTTTTCAAAATGGCGTAGATTTGGCGTTGATTCAGTTTTAAACTATGCAGAGACTCGCGAGGTCTACAGCTCACAGAGCCACTAGTTATTACTAAGGATAAGGATTTCATATCAGATAACGAGAAGTCTAGCCTTTTATGACCTACTTTATCTTATTGATTTGATAACATTTTTCAATCAGCCGTGGCTTATAGCAGGGGGGTCTCAGTCCGCACTGTAGGTACGCTCGGCCGTCGGACAGCTCGGAGCTGTAAATCGCAGTAGGTTGCCGCTCGCTCGCTCGCTGGCCGATTCACGCGTCAAGTAGCCTAGTTTGGTGTTGTTGGGTGACGCGGATAAACTGACAACCCTAGCGTACACGAAAGAGCACGTTTTATGCGACGGAGAGAGAAGGCATGATTAGGCATATTTTCGTACCGAAACACCGGTATGAAGAGTTTGTGTTACAGTAATAGAAATTCCATCAATCAATTATGAATAATCAATTTGGGATAAGATTAGTATAAAAATTAAGTTACTAACAAATAATTCAATTATTGTAAAAAAGCGTGGGGTGCAATTTACTATATTTTCATAATGACTCTAGTTTTATAAATAGCTACCAATGAAATAATTGTAACATTTAATACCAAGCACCCCACGCCTTTTTACTATAATTGAATTATTTGTTAATAACTTAATTTTTATTCTAATCTTATCCCAAATTGATTAGTCATAATTGATTGTTGGAATTTCTATTACTGTAACACAAACTCTTCATACTTTAAAATAATTTTCTAGTTTTTAGTTCGGTTTGCTATTAAATCGTTTTTTTTTAGTTTTTTAAACTATTTTTTTTTATATCAACTCTGCGAACAGACTATACTCCAAAGCACAAAATTTGAACTTCATATACCTAAACTCTTTCTCGCTCATAAGTGTCTCGCTTCCAGTGGCGGAGCCTGCATACAAGCCGATTCCTGACGGCTTTACCAAGCTAGAAAGCTACGGCTAGCTGTCAGTGAAGTCCATGTTACTCTAACTAAATGTCAGACTCACACGTACGGTTCTAATTCTTCCGGCTTCCCTTAAGAAATATTTGACGCTTCGCCACTGCTCGCTTCTAGAGTAAAAATGATAAAGTAGAAGATTGCCTTATTTTTGCAGCGTATAGGCATTGTGGTGACTAGTAGTTTTCCCTGACAGACATCTTAAAAATAACAATAAGCGATAAGTAACACGGTAAACTACAGGCGGTCTTATCGCTAAAGGCCCGGGCAGACCAATCGCGGTCCCGCGCGGTCGCGCTACTTTGGTGTGCCATGGTAAATCCGCCGCGCCGTTTTAAAAGTCGTGCGGGCCCGCGTTAGAAACGCGACGCGCCCCAAACGCGTTTGGTTTGCCCGGGCCTTAAATAACCAGCCAGAGTCAATGATATAAAATTGATTCCACCAACGATTAAAACGGTAATATTGTGACCTCAGATGTCACTTCTATACAATATATTGTCCTGGTCTAGATCAAGGTTGTCATATGATTGCCACGCCGTTGACCATTCTAAGGCTATGCCCATCTTTGGATCAGACCAGCTCTGTGAATATAATATGTGACATATAAATTGTATCGTTATTAAATAACATTTACTTCGGAGCTAGTGGCACGCATTAGGCTTAGGTATAGGTTGAGTAAGCCGAAGCTGCTAAAACCCTATTAAACTAGATGGTGCCACATAGCCTGCAGGCTAAATTAAATAATTTACTGAGCAAAATTGCGTGAATAGTACGTTTTTACAAGTCGTTTTGTGAAAACTATCAGCTTTTCGTAGAAAACCATAATTGTTTGAACGAATTGCAGCCCTAGTTTATGAAATTAATTAATTAGTTTATTTATTTTATCCTCTGCTGCACTGGGAGTGAAAGTAGCATAGAATGCGTGCAGATGCTTATCATCCTGGCATGTCGTAAAAGTCGACAAAGGGACGGGTCCTCTCCAACATGGTGGACTATCTGTATGGGCGATGGGCTGATCACCTGTCACCATACGGTTCATCATACCATCTTAGGACTAATTAATCGAACGTGGCCACGAGTAGTCTTGTGGCTCTGCCCACCCCATTAGGGATTTCGGGCGTGATGTATGTATGTATTTTATGGAAATCTACCAGCCATCACAAACAGTTTTGAAACTAATATATTCAGAAAAGGCAATACTGGTTCTCACAGACAGCGCAACACTAAAAATAACGCTAACAAACATCACAGAAAGTCGACATTTGTGCACAAACTAAGGATAAATTAATAAGGATAATTAAATAAATAATGTACCAATAGGTGACATTACAAAATCCGTACGCTTGATTCTAAAGCGATCGATAGTCCTGTTCTTCCTTTATTCGTCCATATGGGACAGACCAACGGACAATCATTTTACATAAATGACTGATTGACTGTCTCGATGACGCGGTGGTAGTGCAATTGCCTATAGGCCAGACGCCGCAAGTCAAGTTCCGGTAGGGCCAAAATGTCAAAGCCAAATTATGACATACCACAAGCACGTGACCTTTAATTAACTTATCTGTGAATTATTTCAATTTATCATTATCTAATATGCAACCAAAGAACATGCTGTAGAGGGCTAATTTTATCTTCACGAAATATACTAGATGATAAAATTATATCTTTTGATACAGATTAATCTATAAATATATGGATAAAAATATCCTGTCACGGTGTTTGTGGTCGCAGTTCTCCGAAACAGCTCGACCCATTTTTATGTTTTTTTTTTTATGTATATTTGGTAGGTATGAGAATGAGTCGTAATAGTAGTTTATGCAACGGTTGCATAATGATAGGTCTTAAAACACTAGTGCGGTTTTATGAAACGAGCTTTTAGCGAGTTTCATAATAAGATCGCACGTGTGTTTCAAGGCCAAATTATGCAGAGTTGCATACATAACTTTATCTACACACATATTGTCATAATCCTCCATGATGTGTTCAGAAACAATATTTTCTGGCAACAAGTTATTTGTTGCAATCGTGGCTGCATTTACGATATCCGGCGAATTTTCACATCACACTGTCACTCCGAGAAGACTACTATTCATATTTTCAACTAAAATGTAAATTACAAACAACTTTTTCTATTCAATTCAACAACAATTCTACTTTCGTTCAGCAAAACACCAACATAATGGCGGCAATTCGATCCTCCGTCAAGACCATTTTTTTTTAAATCATAGACAAACGAATGAAGTCTCTATTCTCATGTCACTCGAGATCAAATGTTGTGCAGTTTATATTAAAAAAACATACTGAATTGACGTTTCGTATCAATAACTATTTTAATATCTATGGATACTAGAATAGAGACCCACTTGAGTTTTGACAGCTGTTCCAAATTTAATCTCATTTCTATACTAAAAACGATACGGGAATAACATTGCAGCACTCGTTTTACCTAGTTGGTTGTCAAAATGGTGGTCATTTCCTACGGTTTTTGATTACACTATGGAGGTTTTATGATATGGGTGTAGATAAAGTATATTTCATACCGCTAGCTAGGTGATTAGCGTGTCAACGCGGAAGAAGTCGTGGACGCAATCTAGTATAATAATCTAGTAAATAATATATACATATATCTAATAAGTATTTTTTAAAATCTCCTTGTAATTTTCAATTTATTTTATCTTAAAAAAAGTTATTGTGGCTTAAATATAAAAGCTATATAGTGTGACTTTTTTTAAGATCTAGTCGCACCTTAGGTGGGACAAGGGCACAATCGTTGAAAAACCCAAAAATTTGTTAAGTATACAGAAATGTTCCAAATATTAGCATAGCATAGCATCATGCCCGTAATCCCTAATGGGTTGGGCAGAGCCACAAGACTACTTGTGGCCACGTTCGATTAATTAGTCGTAAGATGGTATGATGAACCGTATGGTGACAGGTGATCAGCCCATCGCCCATAAAGATAGTCCACCATGTTGTTGAAATGTTCCAAATATTATTTGGAACATCTGTATACTTAAAAAAAAATGGGTTTATCGACAATTGTGCCCTTGTCCCACCGAAGGTGCGAAGTGATGGCTAATGTTTTTATTAATGACGGGACTATAATCCTGGTTAAACTGGGAGAAAATGGGGAACGCACGGGAAACACCGTGCCAGCTTAAGAGTATATTGACAGTAACAGAAAACAAACGAACTTGACATTACAAAACATATATAAAAAACCTCAACCTTTCAAGTAGGTCATTAACAGTTTTATTACTACATAATTTTCACATATATCCAACCATTTGGTCGGCGCACACAGATACAGCAACAAAGCAGCGCTTTTTCTTCCGACTTGATTAACAAATATGGAGATTTCGAACTGAAAACGTATATCTATCAAAATAAAATATAGCCTATATTTCGCCGGGATAGTGTAGCTTTCTATTAGTGAAAAAATTTTTTGAATCGGTTCAGTATTGAGAGGGAGTGGGAGAGATTACCCCGTACATACAAACAAACAAACCAGCAAACAAACAAATACCTATTTATAATATTAGTGTAGACTAGCGGCCCGCCCCGGCTTCGCCCACGAAAGATCTCAAGAGATCTCATTTCAGATATCCGGTCAACGACCGACACCGGTTTGAAAAACCGGTTTCCAAGCCCTAATTTTTTAGGGTTCCGTACCAAAAGGGTAAAACGGGACCCTGTTACTAAGACTCCGCTGTCCGTCCGTCTGTCTGTCCGTCTGTCACCAGGCTGTATCTCATGAACCGTGATAGTTAGACAATTGAAATTTTCACAGATGATGCATTTCTATTGCCGCTATAACAACAAATACTAAAAAACAGAATAACATAAGTATTTAAGTGGGCTCCCATACAACAAAGTGATTTTTTTGCCGTTATTATCGATAATGGTACGGAACCCTTCGTGCGCGTATCCGACTCGCACTTGGCCGGTTTTTCTAACTTCGGAAAGGAACATTTAAAAATAGTCTAGCTCGTTTGACGTTGGTGTGGCGTATGAAATATGGCGTACGTTCTATTGCTTTTCAATCTTAATTATGTAAAGGTATACATACAAACGACGTTAAAACACCGATAACGCCAAGGTTGGAATGCTTATGATTTCATTTCACCATGCGTTTAATTATAAGACTTCTGAAAAATACGGTGAATATTCAGACGTTTCCAAATGTTCTTCGGGAAAATTGGCGACCTCTATCCCTACTATAGTACCCCCCTACTATCATGAAACATATAAAACAGTACTGTCGTGCTGTAGCTCGACGGTAGACAGAGAAGACGGGGATATACTGCTGATCTTGATTTTTAGAATTAAAACACCTTCATGGCGTATTGTACTATATTTCTTATCGGAAGTACATAGGAGGAGCCTCTTCTACGGCACGAATTGGAATGAGCATCTGGACAATCGCATCCGATGTTCTAATAATATTTAAATTTAAAAATATGAATAACAAATACATCGGCAATGCGCCTGTCCAGTTACAATAAAATACTAGAGCAAAAAGAGGTTGCTCTACATCCCACCTCTCGGGGATAGGATGAACCTACCTCTGGCCTAGCTAATAGATCCCTATCTTGGTTGGATACTACAGAGGAACCATTCTTTACTACAGAATAGCATGTATCAGTCCAAATGCCACTCACCCCACACCCGCCACCATGTCGTGCTGTAGCTCGACGGTAGACGGAGAAGACGGGGATATACTGCTGATCTTAATTTTTAGAATTAAAACACTTCCATGGCGTAGTGTATTGTACATAGGAGGAGCCTCTTCGACGACACGAATTTGAATGAGCATCTGGACAATCGCATCCGATGTTCTAATAATATTTAAATTTAAAAATATGAATAACAAATACATTGGCAATGCGCCTGTCCAGTTACAATAAAATACTAGAGCAAAAAGAGGTTGCTCTACAGTACCGTGGCTCACTTATACACAACGCACAGCCTAAACGGGTGGTTCTAGAGGTTTGAAACTTTGAGGAGACATTCCTCGAGTACCCTGGTGCACTAAATACCGCGGGCGAAGTTGTGGCGGGTCCACTAGTATTTGGTGCGAAAGTGTGTTGGTTGGTTTGTTTGTTATTCCTCCTTTTATGCAGCAATTCAACTGATGGACGTGACGTGCCGTGTCTGTCTGTAATCAAATCTAGCATGTTAAATTTGACCCATTTCCCGGTTTTCGTTTTGTCACCGCCGCCCATGGACATCTGCAACACCAGAGGTGCTGCCAATGCGTTGCCAGTCCAGGGAGGATGGGAAACGGGGATGGGATGGGAAGGAGGGAATAGGCCTCCGGATCTCGGATTGAGCTGAAATGTTGCATACGTATGACAATGCAATATTATTATGACATGGAGGTGATCTGATGATGGAGCCGCAAGGTGGCCATCGGAACTCTATAAAACCGGACAAGTGCGAGTTAAACTCGCGTGGAGAGGGGTTCCGTTCCGTACATGATTATCTGAAATTTACTACGTTACTTTAAATACCATAGACTTCTTATAATTTTTTAATTATAAGAAGTCTTTATAATTGTATCTTTAGGCTTTATAATTGTATCCCGACTGACACTGTCTTGTTTACTCGATGTGTTGTATTTTTATTTATTTTTTTATTTTATTTTTTAAAACCTATGCTTTTTTACCTCCTTTAGTGTTGTACATCTGTATAATTGTCTATTTCTGTCAAAATTGTTAGTTGTTTAAATTGTTTACTTAATTAATTTTTGTACTGTCGGACTGTCGTGCGTCACTCCAAATTGGTTCCCGCTGAAAATCAGCGTTGTGGCTAACGAGCCACAACATTATGCTGAGCGGGAGTCCTTTCGGTGACACTCGGTCGTATTGTGTCCTTTGTTAAAGGGCACAATGTTTTCAGAGTCATCGATTAAATCATATCTTTATCTTTATCTTTATAGGTTTTCCTGTAATCTATAGGTAAAGAACTATTTTCTGTATTTTTTTCAAAATTTTAGCTCCAGTAGTTTCGGAAATAAGGGGGGGGAATGGTAAATTTTCGCCTACTTTCCTAAATAACTTCTAAACTATTTTACTTAAAATTCAAAAGAAAATATATTTAAGATTCCTACAATAAGACCTTTCATTTGATATGTCACACGATATAGGTTGCATAACTTTTTTTCTTAATTTTCTAATTTACCACACAAAAGTGGCCCTTATGTTTAAAATTCATATATTTACGTCACGCGTCCGTGCTGCGGTCACCGACTTACATATGTATACCAAATTTCAACTCAATCGGTCCAGTAGTTTCGGAGCAAATTGGCTGTGACAGACGGACAGACAGACAGACAGACAGACACGAGTGATCCTATAAGGGTTTCGTTTTGTCCTTTTGAGATACGGAACCCTAATAAAACGACGCAATCACATCGAGTTCGGGCTCATTTGATTCGTCTTGACAAGGACTCTTCTTTTTTTATTAACAATTAATAAAAGATTGTTTAATGTAAAAGTTGTACAGAATACTTTTTTGTATAGAGATAATTTATAGGCCGGAGAGTGACATAGGCGTTGGCCTAATAGAACGCGATTTCGCGATCATCGCTAGTTCGCTCGAATTTTGTTCACACGAACTTACAAACATACTGATGTCGAACAGATGTCCTAATTGACATTCGCGCATTGATATGTGTGATCGCGCGTTCGTTCGAACAAAGTTCGCGCGAACTGGCGATGATCGCGCAATCGCGTTCTATTAGGACGACGCCATAGGCTCCTTTTTATCCCGGGAAAATGCACGGTTTCCAGGGGAACAGCGATTACCGCGACTTCGTCCGGGGTGAATTCGTTTATCGCTGCATTTTTCCAGGATAAAAGTGGCCTATTTAATTCTACGGCCCATAAACTATCTTAATGCAAAAAGCGCGCATGAAAGGAAAAGCCATTCGCATAGATAATAGGCGTGTTTCCTGAAAAAATCTAATTAGTCCGTTATTGACAAAGTATAACAATATTGGACACATATTTTTTCTTTTGTCAATTAAACAAAAAATTACGAAGATATAGTGCGTTAAAGTTCCACGTGACATCACGACATTTCATACTTTTTACCGTTAAGTGACGTCATGAGCCTCCACTCTTGAACTTTGATGCGCGTTATCTTTATCAATTTTGATTGATTTGATAAAGCAAAAAATAAATGTTCAATATTTTTTGATAATCTAACTGACCGACTAATTAGTATTATAATTTTTTTACCCAGGAAACATCCCTTTTAAGGACACGGATTTGTAACTTTTGTAAGGTTGGATTTAAAACTTCAACCGCGCACCGCTCTTTGATACAATCACTAAAGCGCGTAAGTGCGCAACACAATTAGACAATCCAATAGTTCTAAACAATAGTAAATACCAGTAAATTCTATGCAACCGTTGCATCATTATTTTGTAAACTAAATGCTTCCTATTGTCTTACGTAACCGCTAAACCCTTGTTGGTAAACATTCCGAAATTATACGGTGGCTCGTGGAAACGCGATTCACGATTCAGTACCTTTGTTTGTCAGACGTGGATTCAGTCGTTTTTAGTCAAAAGGTGAATTTGCAGTGTCGTTAGCAAAGCTACAAGATATAGTGAATAATATGTTTCCATCGGTAAAACTCGGATCTCAATCGGAAGACGACGGGACCCGAAGTGTCAATTAATTATTGTATTCAATGAGTGACATGTTTATATTCATTAATATGAAACTTTATTTACTGTCAAATGTCAAAATGAAAAATGACAGCATGGTATGATGGGTACCCCCAATTCTCGATGCGTTCTAGAATGTCGATTGCGAGATTAAACGTCAGATTCATACAATTGTGTCAAATGACTGTATGCACTGTTGTTTAATCTGGATTGTGAGATTATCTCGAATGCATCGAGAATTGGAGGCCTGCTGAAGCTAATTGAGAGAGCACGATAAATACGAACTTTTTCCGATAAAACCCGATGGAAACTAATTATGTACTACATCTGTACGTAAGTTAAGAAACTGGCAATGGTTTTTGGTGTGAACAATTTAAGTTCTTAAATGTGATAAAGTGTATGCTTCATTATTATTTCAAGTTCGTTCTTAAGAAGACCTCACTTTTGGAGGCACCGGATTTGAGCTGTTTCTTTAAGTTAAACCTTTCATTGTCAAAGTTCAATATCATCTCGACGCGGGACGTCTGCTATGTTATTTTCTTAACAAATTTCTCTCATTTCGCCCGACAATCATAAATAAACCTGCGCGGTCGTACGCATTACGCAGCTACCGACTTTGGCAGAGCTGCATCAAATACGTCCAAGGTCGAATCTACGCATGAACAAGTAGTTTACACGCACTGACGGGTCAAGTTATGCTCGCCGGTGAATTCTAAGACGAAGTGTTATTTAAAGGCCGGGGCAAACCAAAGGCGGTTGCGGCGCGTTTGCGGCGCGAACGCGGGTCCGCGCCGTTGTCGAACGGCGCGGGCGGATATACCATGCCACACCGCGGCGGCGCGGGACCGCCGCGGTCCCGCGGCTACTTTGGTGTGGCATGGTTAATCCGCCCGCGCCGTTCGACAACGGCGCGGACCCGCGTTCGCGCCGCAAACACGCCGCAACCGCGTTTGGTGTGCCCGGGCCTTAAGAGAGTTACAACCATGCTTTTGGACACGGTTGTCTCCCAAAGACTTCCACAATGAACGTTCGCTTGCGTCCCCCTCCTTAGTGCACCTCTAGGGTACTCGAGGAATATCTCCTCCAAATTTCAAAGCTCTAGGACCACCCGTTTAGGCTGTGCGTTGTCTATAAGTGAGTCACGGTACTGTTTTATATGTATTGATGACTAGCTGTTGCCCACGATTTCGTCTGCATGGAATAATTATTTAAGTAGCCTATCTCTTTCTCCAAGGTCCAATCTATTTCTAAAACATAATTCGTCAACATTGGTTCAGCAGTTTAGGCGTGAAATTGTAACAAACAGAGTTACTTTCGCATCTATAATATAATATTAGTTAGGATAATTAATGTGTGCCATGGTCTGTCTCGCACTGAGTCTTGGGTTTAGTGTACCTATTTATGATTTCCTTGAAAGAACACTTGCTGGGTTCCTTGCGGGTTTTTTCAGCAGACGTCACCTTTGAAGCGCTGGTAGATTCAGACACGTGAAAGAGCCCGTTTGGCCTACTTGCAAAATAAATATTTTCATCTTCATTTTCTCCCGTCATTCGAGATCCTCCGCTCCGTCAGCCATTAGTAGAAAACAGTGTATATGCTAATTATGTTGTGATGTTTCAAAACAGCCTATCAGGCGGGTGGACTGTTGACTGTGACTGTGATGTTGACTGTTTCGAAAGTTTTTCTTTTTAACCGACTTCAAAAAAACCGAAGCAGGCGCGTATATATATTTTTATTTTTTATTTTATTTTATTGTCACGAATGACGGAAACAAAAGGCTTCAAGATAATATTAGTTATGTCTGTCAGGTATTTTTAAATGCAACGATACGGTTCTTATCGCCTGATTAGGATTACAGCGCTGGCCTATTTACTTCTGATAACCGTTATAGTTACTTTCTAGATTATAAAAAAATACACTCAGAAATTAAATAAAATAAGATTGAATCTCGTATTTGAATAGGAAATTAGTAGAAGCTATGTGGTATTTTAAAGTGTTTGTCTTATAATTCGTCATTTTGAGATTGAATATGTATTTATAAAAGTGTCGGTTGTCTAGGGTGGGTCCAGTATCTTGTTATTTTTCTTCCCTAAAAGTCTCCAAGCGACTTTTGACTCTTATGTAAATCCCGTTTGTCCACAAAAGAAATCATATGCTTATGTCCACTATGTCCAGTCTAAAAAGCTTACTTGATACCATCGGCCCTAACATGCATGCCGCAAAGATAAATTAGAACCGTTTATCTCTATGACTATCTCGTTCGTCGGCACTAGTGTGAGAGAGACGCACTTAGAGATAAACGGTTCTAATTTATCTTTGTGCCATGCATGTTAGGGCCGCATGTCAGTCTTTAGTATATATTATTAATACGGGCATGAGACAATCATTTCAGCCGAAAGACGTCCACTGCTGGCCAAAGGCCTCCTTCAACGAACGTCACAATGACCTATCCTGTGCTGCTCGCATCCAGCGGAGTCCCGCACGAGCAGACAATGGTTTCTTAAACGCTTTTGAATTCTAGTTCTGAGGGGGTCTCACTCCGCAGTTTAGGTACACTCGGCCGTCGGACAGCTCGGAGCTGTAATCGCAGTAGGTTGCCGCTCGCTCGCTCGCTGGGCGACTCGCGCGTCAAGTAGCCTAGATGTTTGGTGTTGTTGGGTGACGCGGATAAACTGACAACCCTAGCGTACACGAAAGAGCACGTTTTATGCGACGAAGAGAGAGAACATGATAAGTCATATTTTCATATCTAAATCTTCTATCTATCTTCTGTACGTTATTATATATCCTGTGGCATTATCTCACATTATTATTGGAATTTGACATTTAAACTCGGAGACAGTAGTTAACTGTGCAGCTGTGGTGTGAAAAACACAATGAAACATTTGGTGTCTAGTGTCGATACAGTGTGTGCGAGTGATGTGAACTGACCAGTGATAATGTACAACAGTCTGCCCAGGCTGAAGCGGAAGGAGACATGGAGGAAGAGCCGGGTGAGCTTAATTGTGTTTTAAATGTCGTGATTGGTTAGTTTTCCTTTGATACCTGTACAAACAAATAAACCGACCAGTGGCGGACTAAGCCCGTCAGAGGCCCGGGCGGCAAAGCTGAATGACGCCCCCCTCTTCAAGACTAATTATAATTTGTTCGAGTTGAGACCCCGTGACCAGGGGAACGCGTGGGCATTTGGGGGCCCCCTAAGACCGGAGGGGCGGGCCGCCCCTTCCGCCGCCCTGTTAGTTCGCCACTGAAACAGACTGACGGACAAAACTTTTCTTTCCTGTACTCAACGGTATGACGGGATTATATTACCGTGTACGACGTCCGTCCGTCCGTCTGTCTGAGGTCTATATCTGCTATGGTAAGGCAAAGAAAGCTGGAATTCTCTCAGAGTGTGTTGTTGTAGCATGAATAGTGACGTGTAATCAGAGGCGTATTTAAAGATTTGGCGCCCTGCGTCAGTTAGCTTTGCCGCCCCATTAAGTTTAGTACTTAATGAAAAATATTGTAGGTAAGCTTGACAATATAAGGCCTTCGCCGCCCCTCGCTCGCAGCCTGCCGCCCCGGGCCATGGCCCGGTTGGCCCTGGGGTAAATACGCCCCTGCGTATAATAAAACCTTTAAAACCACCGAAGCCGTCCCCTAAAAAGTAAATATTAGTTTCAATTCGGTTCTTGACTATTTTTTAAACAATATTTTTGGCTGCTTGTTAGCTCATTTTAGAATAAATTTTTCAAATTTTCATGCACTAATATTTTTCCTTTTTAAAACCGCTTAAACGCTATCTTAAGCCCGGGGCAAATCAAACAAGGTTGCGGCGCGTTTGCGGCGCGAACGCGGGTCCGCGTCGTTGTCGAACGGCGCGGGCGGATATACCATGCCACACCGCGGCGGCGCGGGACCGCCGCGGTCCCGCGGGTACTTTGGTGTGCCATGGTAAATCCGCCCGCGCCGTTCGACAACGGCGCGGACCCGCGTTCGCGCCGCAACCGCGTTTGGTGTGCCCGGGCCTTTACTGTCAGCCTTCGTGTTTGACGTCAACATAGGTACTGAAACCGGTCATAAATGTCAAAAAAGCATAGTCTGTATGAGGGTGCGGTCCGAATAACACTTACGGTGATCACAACGATTAAGGTGGGCAGCGTGATTCGGAACGCCACCGACCTATGCAAACGTTATACGTCGTGACTGTCTTTAAAGTCACGTGACTTAGAAGTAAAAATTGAAGTTTTTAATTTATAAAATTCTATATAATATTGATTAATTTTTGCATAAATCCTGTTCTATAAAGGACTATTCACGGTTAAGCTACCGTTCCAAAGAAATATATTAATATCTGTTACGATACTCAAGTAGCCAACTCCGCGCATGAAATCCGAATATCTCAGAGGTGCAGCCGGGATGTGAACCTGTTATCCTCGGCACGAGAGGCTACACATTAGACCACAAGGCAACCACTGCACTATTATTATTATTATCGTTAGTAAAAATAACCACCTGAAATGCTTTTCCTGTTGTTCTATCGGCTTTAAACTTTATTGCACAATACACGAGTGTACAAATTGTGGACTTAATGCCTTAAGGCATTCTCCACCAGTCAACCATTAGGCTAAACAGAAATATGTTAAAGATGGTGCAGGAAGGACCGTAAACCAGTAACGCTTTTTCCTACTATGTAAACGGAGATACATTATATGTATAATAAAAATGAAGTCATGATTTTTAATCAGCGGATGATATCATGTGAGGTCGTCGCGGTAGGTCAGTGTTAGCGTGTTTACACGTGTTTATTTAATGATGGTGATGGAAAAGTGATGATTCGACTTGTGGCCTTGACAAAGGACGGAGGGACTGGAATTAATTTATATGATAATTAGAAAGCATCGGACTTTTTTGACGTTAGACTATTTGGAGCGCCCCATGAGCGTCAGATCCATAAAAATATGCCGCGCGACTTTCAGTTGACTAGGAGTTTTCAGTCATGCTTAAAATTATATTTTTTCATATTTTGATTAGGATTTTATTATGTGTTTGGATTTCCCATCGGCAACAAACACCTCATATTTTCATATATGAGGATGTTCCATACGAAGATTCATCCCCTAGTTAACCCCTTAGGGGATGAATTCTCAAAAAATCCTTAGTGCTTCTACGTTATATAGGGCTGGCTGTGCGTGCGTTTCAGTCAGTCAGGAAAGAAAAAACGAACCCTTATAGCAGGGGTCACCAACTAATTTCGCTCGGGGTCCGTTTTAAGAAATGAAATGACCATCGCGGTCCGCACAACATTTTATAGAAAAAAAAAATTAAACAAAAGTAATTACGGAAATAACAAAGGTATTTTTTACATATCAATGAGAAAAATGTAATTTTGTGTTGCGGACTATATGTCTGAAGTTGGGAGTAAAGTTGGTGCAAGCTATTGACCAATCCGCGGACTCTTTCTCGCTTGTTAGATCGTCACTTCGCCCGGCCGTTTTCGAATTTATTTATTTATTTATTTATTTATTCACATACAATGTAAGTTTACAGCACAACACCAAAGCACTTACACGATAAATTATTACAAATGAACAGAAAATAATACATGCCAAAGGAAGTCGTCAAATTGAGAATACTAATTCGAAATTACACACACACATTACATTATTATACATTAAAAATTATAGAATAGTTACACTAAAATAATAGTTAGTGATTAATTAAGAATTGAATTGACGTCAACAAAGATAATGCGGAGGATATATTTTTTATTAAATTACGTACTCTGTAGTGCAAGTTGATGTGTTCTCGCGGTCCGCACAAAATGGGTCTACGGTCCGGATGCGGACCACGATCCGCCATTTGGCGACCCCTGCCTTATAGGATTACTTCGTTGTCCGTTTGTCTGTCAAGACCCTTTTTCTCAGGAACGCGTTGAGGTATCCAATTGAAATTAATATCAAATACTCCGGTCTGCAATCAAACTTCTAAAGTCAACGCAATGAAAAGATACGGCCGCGCCGTTTATGCCGCATATTTTGGCGCTCGCACGGGAATCAAAACCTATAGGGTACATCCCGTTGACGTAAAATCATGAAATTAGGCAAGACAATGTTTTTTAGCACATGTAAAGGTTAAGGTTAATCCGAAAACAGTATATATACTACATAATTTTTAAGTTCATTTTATTCATCAGTTTGTCTTTTCTGTAGAGCAATGTGCGGTGCTTTCATAGTTTATGAACTTCAATAATTCGCCCTCAACTCGCCCGGGGCGCCTAGACGGTAAAGGCCGGACAGAATTATACGGAACGCTCGGTGCGCGAGTCCGACTCGCACATGGCCGGTTTTTAATTTTTATGGCGTTGCATAGAAGTGTTTTGAGCTAATAGCCCAGAACACGTGGGTGCGGCATCGCTTGCGCATTCAATGTCATCATTATACTCCAATGTCAACGGCCTATGATTGTATCATCAACAAATATATCTCTATGCAACCTTAGGTCGTATGTACAAAAACTACTACTTATTTTTAACCTTATACCGTTGTGTTAAAGTTTTATTTGCAATACAAAAGCAATACAGGGTTAGCATTGCAGTTGTGACATTGGAGCATTATCTTCTGTCAACGACGTATAGGCCAAGTTTGTTTAGCATTTAGCTCTGTGTACGCATTGTTGTTTGTTTTTTGGGAATGTGTCAAGAGGTGATGAAGGGCGTAAAATTCGGTCAAGTTGAAGTCGGTGGAAGAAAACTTGTGGGGGGGAAGGCTGATTTTCAATCCACCGTGAAGAAATATGGTATTGGTAATACTAGATTTGTCCACGACTCCGTTCGCGTAGAATCCATTTATCGTCTTTCTCTCGGAAACTGATTCCACAGACATTAAAGTAGTCCTTGAGATAAGATAAGAACTTTATTGCAAGAACAGTAGGTACATAATGATCTTATAATGCAAAATATGTTCAGTTTTACCATACAGACATGCAAAAACATAATAGATAATGAAAAATGCGACCGGTGATATACAAATTGTCATAAACATAAGAAATTATTATTATCGTTATAAATGATTGAAAGGAAAATAGTAATAGATATTGTCATTAAGGATTTAAAGTCAAAATTGTTTATTAATTACATTCTAATGATTAATAGTCATATATTCTTTGACAGATTGTAGAATTTGTCACCTTGCCAATTTTCATCCGAAGTCCCCAATCCGTACTGGGCCCACGTGGGTCCTGCCCAGGCCCTCTCACTATGAGAGGAGGCCTGTACCCAACAGTGGGATTTGATAATATGATTGTGAGAGCGCTTACGCGCTACGTCCGATCCGTATCCGATCCGAACCCGTGAAAATACGGTCCGGAGTAGGCGTAGAACTATTTCTATGGTAGTTTACGCACTAGATCGGTCTTCCGTCGTCCGATTTCTCTCCGTCATCCGTGAATCTCCATTCCGGAAAGATTATTGACGGACCGAAGTAGCCATAAGATGATTTGTTTGAAGTTGTTTGCTTGCGCACTGCGTCCGATCCGTATCCGAACCGAATCCGAGCTGCGTACGAGCAGAGCGGCAGCGGGGCGGCGAGGTTTGTGGCCGGGGGACGCGACAGGCATCCAGTTTAGTTCAAGTTGCCAGTTGGATCAGAGATCGGACTAATGTGCAAGCTTGACCGTGGAGACTGTCTACACCTCCATTTAACCTAGATTAATCGATTTAGATGTTTCTTTGCTTCAATTTTTATTTTTATTATTATGACCCTTAGAGACTTTATACATCTCTAAGTCACTTAACTTTTCCAGACGCGGAGACTATACATCTCCCTTATTAGTTATTTATTAGAATTAATTTGTACCCATTAGGTTTTTATGTTGCACATTTTGTTTTAGTTTTTAGATAAAACTGTACTGCCAAAGTTGAAAAAAGACTTTCTGCTGAGTTTCTTGCGGCGTTTCTTCTCAGCAGATGTCACCTTTCGAAGCGCTGGTAGATTCAGACATGTAAAAGAGCCCAGGTGGCCTACTTGCAAAATAAATATTTTCATTTTCATTTTCAATATCCAAATTCGGTCGGAGATTTTTAGATCCGTATTGTTCGGACTAGTGCGTAAGCAATATCCGAATTCGATCCGAGATTTCTAAATCCGTATCTTCACGGGTACGGATCGGATACGGATTGGACGTAGTGCGTAAGCGCTCTTAGTGTGATTTGTGAGAATGTCGAGCCTAAAATCTGAAGTCATCTTAATCTATTTAAAACTGTGCCATAATACATACTTCCGTGGCAAATGATCGTAAGTGCTTGCGTATGAGTGGCTCATGTCACATTTTGGCAACAGCTACCGATTTCGCATTTATATTTTGGGAAGCTGACATCTGCTTTTGTTTGCTTTTAGTGTGTACTCACACCTCGAATATCTTGGTTGTTTACGTGGATGATTCGTTTGTTTTAAATAAATTTGTATGTCGATAATTTTATCGTTTTAAATGTAATGAAGTTTTTTGTAGATGTGTGTTAACATGGATACGATTAAGGTAGTGGGGGAGAAAGTTCGGGAGAAGTCGCCATTTTCGGTGAGTTTAAGGACGCTCTAGCATATTAAAAAGCTTGCTTGATACCATGTCAGTCTTTAGCACAGCTTCATTTCAGCCGAAAGACGTCCACTGTTGGCCATAGGCCTCCTTCGACGAACGTCACAAAGACCTATCCTGTGCTGCTCGCATCCAGCGGAGTCCCGCACGAGCAGACAATGGTTTCTTAAACGTTTAACGCTTTTGAATTCTAGTTCTGTGACATTTTCAGGAAGATCTCACTTCGCATTCTAGGTACGCTCGGCCGTCGGACAGCTCGGAGCTGTAAATCGCAGTAGGTTGCCGCTCGCTCGCTCGCTGGCCGATTCGCGCGTCATCAACTAGCCTGGATGTTTGGTGTTGTTGGGTGACACGGATTAAAAACTGACAACCCTAGCGTACGCGAAAGAGCACGTTTTATGCGACGGAGAGAGATGGTATGATTAGGCATATTTTTGACCTAAACGCGGTTTTCTTAGACAATGATTCTTCTGTACGTAAGTACTATTATCTATTCTGTGCTAATCATTACAAATAAAACAAAGTCCCCCGCTGTGTCTGTATGTGCGCGATTTTGTCGGTAGCTAATGGACGGACGGTGTTTCGCAAGAGTTTTCGAATCAGTTTTTTTAAAGGTACTACCTTATCCCCGCGACTTTGTCACGGCAATTTGTTGATCGCTATTCTCTCGGGAACTGTTTTTTTTCGGGTTAAAAAGTAGTCTAATATCCTTTCCCGGCACTCTACTATCCAAGTAACAAACAAACACTTTCGTATTTATAATATTAGTAAGAATTCAACTATACAGTATTTAAAGGGCATGCGTTGTTAGAGTATTAAATTAACTTGGCATCTTCCAATTTTTCTTTCCGCTAATTACTAGTAGTTTTTAGTGTCAAGGTCTTTCCAGGTCTTATGGGTAGTCTCTTTTTTATATATTTTTAATTGTAATACTGACCTTCGATTGTCCGCAGTCTCACCTAATGGTAAGTGATGGCGATGCAGCTCTCTGGTTCAGTAACAGCCTGTTTATTCTTATTTTGAAGAGACCTAAATTATATTTGACAAAAATTACAGACGTCGAGAGCAAATTCTATTTCTTCGAGTCATTGATCGATAACAATTAGCATATTTCCACCACTTGCAACTGGACTTTCTTTTAATTATTTTTGTATTATTATGACCCTTAGAGGCTTTATACGTGTCTAAGTTACTTAACTTGTCCAGACGCGGAGACTATTCATGTCCCTTATTAGTTATTTATTATAATTAATTTGTACCCATTAGGTTTGTTTGTTTACTTTTTACGAGTATGTGTTAGTTTTAGATAAAACCCTAATGTCAAAGTTGAAAAAAGACTTACTGCTGAGTTTCTTGCGGCGTTTCTTCTCAGCAGATGTCACCTTTCGAAGCGCTGGTAGCTTCAGACATGTGAAAGAGCCCTTGTGACCTACTTGCAAAATAAATATCTTCATTTTCATTTTCGGACGCATCTTTGTGCAAAAAATAAGTTGCTACTTTTGTACGTGAAAGGAAACACAAACGCGTTTTCCCAGTTTAATTTATTTCACTAAACTAACTCTTTGCCCACAGCTGGACACATGGTTCGGGCGGCCGAAGAAAGGCGGCGGCATCGAGCGCGGCTACGACACCATGCCGAGCCGAGCCGAGCCGAGCCGAGCCGAGGACGACGAGCCGAGCGCGGCCGAGTACACGAGCAAGATAGACGCGCTCGACGAGGCGCAGCTGCAGCGGCGCTTCGAGGAGATGCTGGTGAGAGCCGAGTGTAACCGAGAGTACGCGAGAGTACGTAAGTGTGGCTTAGCGTAGCCAACTGTAGCAGCAGCGCGTAGCTCGGTACTAAGGCTTAGCCGATGGAAGCATTGGCGAGCGTAGGTGCCTGTAACATCAACGCTTAGTTCAGTGAGACTCAGCGTAGCCGTCTGTAACATCAGCACGTAGTAAAGTGTAGCTCAGCGTAGCCGTCTGTAACATGAGCGCGTAGTGCAGAGAAACTCAGCGTAGCCGTCTGTAGCAGCGCGTATTACAGTTTAGCTCAGCGTAGCCGTCTGTAACATTAGCGCGTAGTGCAGTAAAGCTCAGCGTAGCCATCTGTAACATGAGCGCGTAGTGCAGAGAAGCTCAGTGTAACCGTCTGTAGAAGCTCGTAGTACAGTTTAACTCAGCGTAGCCGTCTGGAACATATACGCGTAGTACAGTGTAGCTTAGCGTAGCCTTCTGTAGCATCAGCGCGTAGTACAGTGTAGCTTAGCGTAGCCACAAGTGCCCGATCACAGCCGAGCCAAACATATACTAGCACATAAACACGGGTGGCGTAGCCAAGCATAGCTGAGCGTAGCTAAGCCATGTCTTCAGCTCTCCCGGGAATGAAAGTTTAGAAAATTCATAGCCGATTTCTGCGTTCGAATATTTTATTAAAGAGTGTACTGCGGGGATGGCGTGTAGTTGGCACAGACCAAATATCCTAAAGACTCCGCTAAGCCTAACTTTTACTAGCCAATAAAGCTGCCAAATTAGCGGGGCGCTCGGGGTTTTTATAGCACCTTTTGGCCTCTATTGCTGTCAGCGGGGGTCGCCCGGCTATGCGAAGTCTTGGATATAATTATGGTTTGTAGTAAACTGGTTGTGAAATTGCTAGTACTGGATTTGGGCTGCTTCCAATGAAACGTCCTTTATTTATTCACTTTTTATTACGGAGCTCAAAATAACGCGTAGTAATTTGGCGTTGATGACGGCAAGAGAAGAAGGTGTTGCCAGCTACAATTATTTATCAAGACATAACTATAAAACAGTACCGTGACTCACTTATAGACAACGCACAGCCTAAACGGGTGGTCCTAGAGGTTTGAAATTTGGAGGAGATATTCCTCGAGTAGCCTAGAGGTGAATTAAGTAGGGATTATTTGAATTTCCTTACCTAAAGGGGTTGAAAAGGGGTGGTAAAGTTTGTATGGAAAATGCCGCGGGCGAAGCTGTGGCGGGTCCACTAGTATAATATAAATAAAAAAAAGTCTTTTATGTTGCTAACGTAAGTTGCGCCTCAACAAAATTAAACAATTCAAAACATGAGAGCATTTAAACTTAACTTTTCATTAGCTAACATATACAAAAGAGACACGCTTAATGCTTATTTTTTGCTTACATCAATTATATTAAAATACCTAACACTGGTATAAACGGGTTCTTGCTTGAGATATATTCTTCTCTTTTGAAAGGTTTTAAACATAACATTTTACAAAATCATCAAAATCATTTTTTTTTATCAATAACGCATTCACTGCCGGTAACGCATATATGCGTTCAACCGTCTTTCACCCAGTGCCGCTGTCAGAATTCTGCACACATTTGAACGCACATGTGCGTTTGCGGCACCTAGCGAACGTTAAAAAAACAATGCCGGCAGTGAATGCGTTAAGGGTCAAAATTAGTGTAAAATATATATTGTTTTTTAGTTCTGATTTTAGTTTTTTGGACATCCTCATCAAATTTATGTCATGTTTTATTTGTACAGCGTTGGTCTAAAAACAGTATTTTCGGAAATTATTGCAGATTTCGTTTAAATGCCATTCATTTTGTACAGTCTAACGACAGCTGTGACGTCATAGCTGTCGTCCATTTTGTATCGAGTGCTTTTGCGAGTGGTATGAACAATGAGTTTTCAAAGCTTCATAACTCATAAAATAATCAACATAAAAATGTGTTGCGTATACAGATCGGTTTCTATTACTCAGCACTTTCCAATACAAGATGAAAAAATATGCATCTTCTATCACCATCTCATTTATCGTTCTAGAAGCGACGTTATTTGAAATGCTATTGTTACAGTCGGACATGAATCTCAGCGAAGAGAAAAAGGCGCCTCTCAGAAAATATTCCAGAGATCAAAAGAAGAAGATGCTCGTCGCTTACAAATTTGTCAACGCACAGGTAATAATCGAGCAGTGAGTTAGAAGACCGAGTTAAAGGCGAGGACGTGTTAAACACGAATCAAGAAAAAAATATGAATAATAATAATAAATCAGGGGACAACGTACACAAATCGATCTAATCCCAAAGTAAGCTCTAAAGGCTTGTTATGGGTACTAGACGATGATATACATACTTATATAGAGAAATACATACTTAAATACATAGGAAACATCCAAGACTCAGGAACAAATTTTCGTGCTTGTCACACAAATATTTTGCCCTTACCGGGGATCGAACCCGGGACGCTGGCTTCAGAGGCAGGGTCACTACCAACTAGGCTAACCGCGTCGTCAAATAAAGTATGCATGTATCTCTTATTGTATCGCTTCCAGCTATTCGACAGCCGCTATTCGATATCGACTAAGCGACACGATATAGCATAATGGCTCTGCTTTTTCTTTATCTTGCTGTTTTTTTTCTTTTTTTAGGGTACCGAACCTCGAAAGGAAAAAACGGAACCCTTATTATCCCCTTAGGATCACACGTGTCTGTCTGTCCGTCTGTCACAACCAATTTGCTCGGAAACTACTGAACCGATTGAGTTAAAATTTGGTACACATATGTAAGTCGGTGACCGCAACACAAATAAATGAATTTCAAACATGGGAGTAAATTAGAAAAAAAAATTGCAAACCTTAGCCTGTGACATCAAATGAAAGGGCGCGTTGTGAGGATCTTAAATATATTTTTTCGTAAACGATTTTTTTTTTGTCAGCTCTCGACGAACAGACTTTAGTGGCGCGAAAATCCGCTGTCGTATATACTTTAGACTTTACTATACCTAGACTTTTTTTTTCAGGAAGGTCGATCGAAATTCGAAAAGCCGTCGGACTACGTAGCCTACTTAAATCAGCCGGAACTGTCCGTTGGGAAGCTCCACAGTTGTCTAGAGAACCTAAGGATAGCGCTCACAAACAATCCCCTCTCGTGGATAGAGGAGTTTGGGACTAAGGGGATTGAGAGTATACTGACCACTCTAAATGTTTGTTATACCAAGTAAGTGCCACCGATATATCCTTAACTTCGGTAAACGTTAAAGAGTTACATTTCAGAAGATTGAACGGAAGTTAACGTTAATCGTTAACTCGTGATAGAAATTGCAGTTTATGTCGTTGCGTTAGTAATTTACTTATAAAAAATGTTGTTGCATGCTATGGAAATTTAGTTATACAAATTGCATTCGTGCTCATCACAGAAATATTTGCCCTTGCCGGGGATCGAACCCGGGACCGCTAGCTGCCGAGGCAGGGTCACTGCCAACTCGGCTAACCGCGTCATGAAATAGGACGCTGAATTATTCATCAAGCAATCTTTCTCGCTCTAACGATTTAACTTTCTGAGCGATAGAAAGGGATATAGTAAAATAAACCGCTTCCTTGCGGAAAATTTTGTTCAAAAATATAACATACTTTGATGACACCTGTTATTTACTTTGTGTTATATTAATTATTGGTACAATTTCACGCTGCTAGTGGGAGTGGATTTTACCGGTAAGTCGTTATTACCGGTTTGCGAAAATGTAGCCCTGATCGCCAAAAAAAACTGCAAGAATCTGAGTTCAAGTTCTGCCCAATATCAACCCAATGAATATACCTTCATTCAATTTAACACTTTTATTGCCAAGAACCCGCCTAGTGGGCGCTATAGTAGCTATAGATGACTACAGACTACGCCAAAGAACTCAGCTAGCGCATAGTATAAAGAGGGAAAGTAGGCTATCTCCGGCGATATAATTGACTACTGTCTCAGGGTTGTCTCTGTTCAATAGGTAATCTGAACAGAGACAATTCTGGAATCGATGAATTATTAAGACACCCAAACACATAGCAATACGTTCTCCTGCGATTATCACACATTTTTCATCTATTTAGCGGTGCCGAAAAGCCGTGAGGCGCGAACCTCGTGCGGTGTTAGCGCCGACTGGCGCACTGAGAAACAGGTCGAGATTTTGTTTAAGTGTGCGTGCGGCGACGCATAGATACTTTGGCGCACACATACAAGCCGCGCGCGGTGTGTTTGTATGAAGATAACTTACTTCCCCCCTCTTTATACTATGGCTAGCGGGCGCTCTTTATACCAACGAACAGGCATACAGTTACGTGAGCCCGTCTAGTGGGCACTTTGGCGTGGAGCG
Source organism: Tortricodes alternella (assembly GCA_947859335.1). Taxonomy (NCBI): domain Eukaryota; kingdom Metazoa; phylum Arthropoda; class Insecta; order Lepidoptera; family Tortricidae; genus Tortricodes; species Tortricodes alternella. The sequence continues at coordinate 15,894,859 of OX401975.1, forward strand.
TTTGATTGTTCGTTATATGGCTCTATGAACTCACCTAGCGGGTCTTATATACAATTTTGTGGTACCTAGGAGACTATTCGACTTGATCACGGCTCTAAAAATAGCAGCAAAAGACAGAAAATCGAAGACACCGGTAACACCGATCGCAGTATCGCTCGCGCAAACACCCGTTACGAATGCAAATCATGCGCAGCTGACACCGTGTGGGGCCGCTAAAACACATGAGCCAAATCAAATCGCCTCGGATTCTCAATCATCTGTACTCAACATAAATGCTGAACAAGCCGATGCCATCCATAATGACCTCAACTGGATTGAAGTTAAGAGTCGGAAAAGAAACCGAAAGGCTTTCACGAGAACTGTAATAAAAGGGACTGGTTCCACTGACCCTGAAATACAAACAATGGAACGCTTTATGCGTCTGCATGCATGTTTTTTCAAATCTGACACCACTGCAGAAAGTCTACTGCGGTTTATGAAAAAGAAAAATACATCTGAGGGGTACAAGGTGGAACAAATACAGCTAAAACATAATTATTATGCATCTTTCTCTATCACTGTACCGTCCGACAGATACCAATATTTTATGAACCCCGAAATTTGGCCACCTGGAATAGAAGACAGTGAGTGGTTTCGTCGCGGCGCCCGGCGAGCGAGGAGCTCGTCAAACTTATCCACCGATCTCGGGGCCACAACAACACAAATCAGCTGATCAGAATCCTTTCTCTGATAAAACAACAAAGGATAGGCCAAAGTCTTCCCAGCTTAATGTTGTTTCAAGAAACAACTTCGTAATTATTCATCAGAATATCAACAGACTGAAAAACAAAACATCGAAATTGGAATGCGAGCTACAGTTAAATGATGAAATTAAGATAGTCTGCCTGTCTGAACACTGGCTAGCGGCAAGTGAGCTCGCAGCCATCAACATCACGAATTTCAAGCTCAGCGCTAAGTACTGCAGGTCGACGCGTAACGGCGGCGGAGTTTGCATATACTCCAGGTCTGCTTTGCTCACCATTGAACGCACGGAAATCGCGAAGCTTAGTATAGAATCATGTTTTGAAGTGTGTGCAACTGAGTATGTTGGCCTAGGCGTGATCATTGTATGCGTATATAGGCCCCCTCAACAACAAGGTGAGAACACAAACTTTGAAAGATTTTATTCGAAACTCACCGAACTATTGAACCTTCCATCAATAAAACAAAACAAAGTGTGTGTTGTCGGAGACTTTAATATAAATCTGCTGTCTAACACATACGAGCGAAAACAACTAACTGACATAGTAAAATCCGCAGGCATGAGGTCTCTGGTAACGTTTCCCACTAGAATATGTAAAACTACCAAAACATGTATTGATCACGCCTATACGAATATCTCAAAGAATGAAGTGTTGAGTGTGAAACCGTTTGAAATGAATATAGCTGACCATTTGTGTGTAATTATAACTTTAGAGATCCATAACATCTCACAAACCAACAATGTAACTTGGAAACGATTATTTTCACAATACAATATATTTAATTTTCAAGTAAGTTTAAACAATTATAACTGGGATTATGTTTTAGACAAGCAAACCTGCCCTAGTCAATTGATTGACTCGGTCGTCGATGTTTTGATGCATTTTTATGAAATACACTTTCCTTTGAAAAAATATCCTGTGAAAAATTTGTCAAAAATATGGGTAAATGATCCAGTCAAGGACATCCGTAAACAACTGCGTGAAGCAAAGCTGAGATTGTCTAGTAGTGGTCCAAATAGTCAGTTACCTTTACCTAACGAAATATTGACACTTGAATGCGAGTATGGAAGACAACTAGCTTATGCGCGTAAAACTTTCATAAACGACTCAATAACAAAGAGTGACAATATTAGTAAAACCGTATGGCGAGTTATTGCATCCGAGACGTGCAGAGGTGGTGACAAGAGTGATGCGCTCGACGTACTGGTGAGCAAGTCGACGGGTGCTTCCGACGTGCAGCGAGCCGCCGCGGCCGCCGCCGCGCTGAACCGGTTTTACGTTGATGCCAATAAGAACTCGAGCGCACACACTGACATCCCGACTGCATTAGTTTATCTGAGCAAGTATACAAGCAAGCATGCGAATCATATTTTCGCGGATCGATTTCTTTTGCAAGACGTTGTTCAAACAGTGCAACAAATAAAGCGTAAAGATTCGAAAGATATAAACGATATGTCAACTCGCTTATTGGACCTGCTGCCAAAATTTTTCATCGGCATACTGTGCGAACTATTTAATAGATGTATGGAGAGCGGAACTTTTCCCAGTAGCTTAAAAAAAAACAGAGTTCAACCTATCTATAAAGGTAAAGGCGAAATGCATTTATTGAAGCACTTTAGACCTATCTCATTAATACCGTTATTCTCTAAAGTGTTTGAACGGCTATTGAGCAACCAATTAATGTCACACTTTTTTAGAAATAATCTTATAAATAAACAACAATATGCCTATCAACCCGGCAAATCAACAATCGATGCCGCCCGAGACGTTGTTAAGAGGGTGATGTGTCATCTCGATGACAGGCGACAGGTTGCAGCCATATTCTGTGACCTGTCGCGTGCCTTCGAACTGGTGAGTCATCCCCTCCTTCTAGCTAAGCTTGACCACTCCGGTATCACAGGTGACTTCTTCAACACTGTGGCGTCTTTCTTGGATCAGCGTAAGCAGCTAACCTCCGTCCGCGGTGCCAGGTCCGACCTACTGGACCTAGGTGATTGCGCCGTGCCCCAGGGTTCAATAATGGGGAACAACCTGTTCCTCATTATGATGAACGATTTCACATCATCCTCTGAGGACGCAGAGTTTGTTATGTTCGCGGATGATGGATGCGTTATCGTATCGGCTAAAGGTCCTAATGAACTAAAACTAAAGCTCACGAACGTAATGAACCAAATCGCGGCGTGGTTCACTGCCCGCGGTATGTTACTTAATGTCGAAAAGACCAAGATTATTCATTTTAGCTTGCGTGGCAAAAAGGAACATACATTAAACGTCACATGTGACGGGCAGCTGGTCCCCCAAGTGGATGAAATCAAATACCTCGGTCTTATTATTGACTCAGGTTTATCATGGAGTTCCCAAATCGACGCATTACGCGACCGATTGTCGTCTGCTTGCTTCGCCCTTAGTAGACTGCGCCACAGCTTGCACATGGAGAATGTTATGAAAGCTTACTACGGGTACTTTCACTCAATACTATCTTACGGAGTTGATCTATGGGGATGCGCAGCGGATTGCGATACAGCTTTTAAACTGCAGAAGAGAGCCATCCGTATAATATCAGGTGTACGCTGGGACCACCCAGCGAGGGAATTGTTCAAGCAAACGAAAGTTCTCACTCTGCCAAGCATACTCATTCTTGAGGTAGCCAAGCATGTAAGGTGCAATCTTGAACAGTTCCCGACGCTGGCTGATGCCCACGCCTCCAGAATACGGCGGCGTAACGACCTCAAAGTACCCTTTACGCGGCTCGCCAAAGCAAAAAAATGCTTACACGTAATTGGCCCGAAAATTTACAACAAAATACCAAGTGACATAAAGGACAGTCCCAGTTTTGCTTCCTTTGTTAGAAAATTAAAGGCAAAATTGATTTCACTCGCACTTTATTCTGTGCGTGAATTTCTAGAACATTAAGTCAACCAACATAAATAATGTACTATGATTAACTATGTGTAACTATGATTAAGAAATTAAATTAAATTAAAAAGGAATGTTAAATATAATTGGAATCTGAACTTGACATGTAAAATTACATTTTATTAATATATGAAATAAATAAATAAATAAATGTCTGGCAATAAAATTGGTCATAAATATTTTTCAAAGCCTTCCGAAAAGGAGTCGCTGATTCCGAATATCTTCAATTAAAATAAAAGTGGTAGAGTTAAAAAAAACAGCACGCGTTTTCTCACCCTGTTATTATTTTTTCCAGTGACTCTCGTTACGATCGTGTGCAATACGAGTGCATCCGGTGTCTGTCGGCCATCTTGAATAACACCGTCGGCATCCGGACCGTGTTCGAGTGTAGAGAGGCGCTGCCGGTGCTGGCGCGGAGTTTAGAGGCGAGGAAACCACACTGCGCACTCGAGGCCGCTAAGGTTATTATATTTGAGATGACATCTGTTAATTTACCATTTTTTAATGCAAATCTATCTATCTCTCTAATACCTTTAAATGAGCAATTCTTGTATATACATAATCTTAATCTCGGAACATGCTCCAACGATTTTCATGAAATTTAGTGTGCAGGGGGTTTCAGGGGCGATAAATCGATCTAGCTAGGTTTCACTTATAGAAAACATCGTTTTATCCTTTTTTTCAGGCAACGAAAAACTGCTAGAATATCATTAGAATACGAGGGTAAATTTTGCCACCATTTACAAGGTTATAATAGGTCAGGTGGAAAATAGGGCGGTTCCGAAAGTTCCTTCTTTTGTGAGAAAAACTGTTATTGGGAGCCCTTTATCAACGCATAAAATTCGTATCTAAATATAATTTCCAAAAAACACGATTTACCGAAAAAAAATGTCATCCAGGTACTAAATGATGATTGAAGGTAAACGTATTAAAGACGGCATGGAACCCGTTTTGAAATTGTGGTTTACAAAAACGGCCCTTTGTACTAAAGGTAAGGGTCGTTACCAGCTTCGAAGTGGGAAAAAAATCCCTATCGGTAGTGATATTCCCATTCTGTAGCCGGTTACGAAATTTTGGTTACCAAACGGTACTAAAGGAAAACGGTTAATGTGTTTTAAAACCTACCGAAATAATTTCGGTTACCGTTCAATGTGAAGATCGAATTTAAAAGACTGATATTTACCGGATTTTTGATAATTATTTGTTCGCGTAGAACTAAAGCGAATCGGATTTCGTTCTCGGTTGACCGGTTAGAGTAACTGAAGCCGCAACCCAAACTCGCCTGCGGCTCGTTTCGTAAACACCCACTCGTGTTTTAATGACCCTTATTATGCAACAGTTGTATAAATATTTGTATTGATATTGTTTCAGGTTTTAGCAGCGATATGTCTCATACCGAATGGTCACGAGAAGGTCCTGGAGGCTATCACTATGGCCGGGGAGTCGAACCGGAAACCGAGGTTGCTGCCCATTGTGGAAGGGCTAGAAGCGAAAGCGCCGGAGAGTTTGAAGGTAAGTTAAACAGTTTTAAATAGGTATTTAAAGTAGAGATGCAACGGATATCCGGTTACTATCCGGTGTAAAGTCACGTCCGGATACCGGATAGTGACTCGGTAGTAAAAGCTTGGATCATAAATAGGATAAAAATAAACGAAATCAATATCAGTTATTGAATTGAAACTTAGTTTGTTTTTATCAATACATATAAAACAGTACCGTGACTCGCTTATAGACAACGCACAGCCTAAACGGGTGCTCCTAGAGGTTTGAAATTTGGAGGAGATATTCCTCGAGTACCCTAGAGGTGCACTAAGGGGGGATTTTTTGAAATTCCCTTCCCAAAGGGGTGAAAAGGGGTGATAAGGTTTGTATGGAACATACCGCGGGCGAAGCTGTGGCAGGTGAACTGTAATAATTATTAATTTGTTTTTTTTTTCTTAACTTTGTTGTACAGAACGGCTGCATGCAGCTGATCAATGCCATCATAACGGAACCGGAAGAGTTGGAGTTCAGGCTACATCTCCGGAGCGAGTTCATGAGGACGGGACTCCATGATCTGATTGGTAATATTACTGCCACTTTCATTGCCAACGCAAAACACAAGTTGAAATCCTAGGGCTTGTTATAGCTTGTTTATACACAAATTATGCATTATAGTGCATGTAGGTAAAATAATAAGAAGGAAGTTTCCTAAAAAATTCTAATTACTCCGTCATTTACATTATAAAAAAATATTGAACACTTATGTTTTCTTTTGTCGATTAAACAAAAAATGACGAAGACATGCGTTGATGTTTGACTTTGCACTCTCTGTACCAATAAGTGGGGACTTATGACGTCATAAGTCCCCACACCCGCACTTTGATGCGCGTTATCTTTGTCAATTTTGATTGATTTGATAAATCAAAAAATACTTGTTCAATATTTTTTGATAATCTAACTGACGGACTAATTATAATTTTTCAGGAAACTTCCTTATTATGCGCTTATCAAGCATGACACTAAATTTTATGCCAATTAAAATTATGCTCATAATAATTAGTAGAAATAAATGGTTATTTATGACCTTCGTAGCATTACGCGCGAAATTTTTATGTCTATTATGCGTAAAAAGTATATGCCGAATATTTTATGACTAATAACATTAGGATAAGAATTTTGAAGCGAAAAGAGGAGGACCTCGTTCTTCTTTTCCGTTGACATTTGTATTACTTTTACCTTGGTTTTACCTCGTTTTTCTCAATAAAGATGAATTGCGGGCGGGCGCGGAGGGCGCGCGGCAGATCCAGATGACCGTGTTCGACCAGCACGCCGCGGCCGACCAGGACGAGTTTCTGGCCAAGTTCGATGACGTCAGGTGAGACAACTTGGCCATAAAGGTGCATGTAAACGAGCAATTTTTTCGCGCAATTTATTGCTGCAATTTGCGTTATCCCCAAAAGTTTACACTTGTTCTTGTTCCCAATAGAGATGTAATATGTACAGATATAGTGAATAATATGTTTCCATCGGTAAAACTCGGATCTCAATCGGAAGACGACGGGACCCGAAGTGTCAATTAATTATTGTATTCAATGAGTGACATGTTTATATTCATTAATATGAAACTTTATTATTTACTGTCAAATGTCAAAATGAAAAATGACAGCATGGTATGATGGGTACTGGCCCCCAATTCTCGATGCATTCTAGAATGTCGATTGCGAGATTCATACAGTTTTTTCAAATGATTGTATGCATTGTTGTTTATCTCGATTTTGAGATTAGCTCGAATGCACCGAGAATTGGGGGCCTGCTGAAGCTAATTGAGAGAGCACGATAAATACGAACTTTTCCGATAAAACACGATGGAAACTAATTATGCACTACATCTGTAATGCTTTTGGTAATAGCCCAAATTGCAGCAATAAATTGCCAAAAACGTAGCCCGTTTACGAGCCCCGTTACACTATCAATAACTCCCTAAATATGAAAATTTTCATACGAGTGTTTATGGCTTTCTTTACTTTTTTTTCAGAGTTGGTTTCAGAATTTTTATGTTATTCCTACTCAGAATGTTTTTTTTTTTTATTTTAATTAACACACCAACAGCTAACATTAAAACAAACATAAAATTTAAAAATTAAGTGTAGGAAACGATGTGCAGGCCTATTACAGGTGCATGCAACACTCTACATACTTTTGGAACTTAAAATTAAAAGTGATTTCTAGAAATGGATAAAATTAGGAAATAAAAATAAATTCTGATTAAACTTATCGAAATATGAAATAATGACAGAATTATAAATTAAATTAGAAAAGAAAATAACTAAAAATTCATAAAAATCTGGCCCTTGATCACGTTACGTGCCGCGGACCGACTTCGATACTGAAAACTACTGATTATAGTAGGAAAAAAAATGTTTTTTTTTTTTTTCCATTCCGATTTCCGAGTTTTTTCATTCTCTAGGTCACATTGATAAGTCAATTTGAAAAATATAATATTTCTATTACATGTTCCAGGGTGGACTTCCATGATGCGAACGAGTGCTTCGAGCTGGTCAAGAACTTGGTGATGGACACTCCGGCTGAACCGTACCTCCTGTCTATCCTCCAGCACCTCTTATTTATACGGGATGATGAATTAATCAGGTGAGAACTATCACGTCTTTTCTTACAGTGCTCTGCAGTTCACCCTTTGAAACGCTGCTAGACCGAAATGTATTATTCCAATAAATATTGTAGTGTCTATGGTTTGGGTGTCAATTCTCGTGTATCAATGTCCTGTTTTTTTTTTAATTTATCGGCCTCGGGTCCCGGGACTTCCATATCGAGACCCGCTTGTCGATGTAAAAATAATTTTACTTACTAAAGTCTATATTTCTTCAGTAATATACTCTGTCGCATTTCTAAACCAATTATCATGAAATTTTGTGAGCAGGTTCGGTAATGATACGGTTTTTTTTGTCGATTAAGGCTTTTGTTTTTTTTTTCAAAATGGCGGAGATATGGGAGTTTTTGCGATTACAAAGTTATTTACGGTGTTGGTAAACTGACCGCGCCCTATGTCGAAGTATCGGGATAACAGTTATCTAACGGCAAAGTTAAGTTTTTCGCGACGTCTACATATAGTACGACTGTTATAAGATTCATATTAGACTAACTTTTTGCCATGTTTTCAGGCCAGCGTACTATAAGTTGGTAGAAGAATGCGTCACGCAAATAGTTCTACACAAAAACGGGTACGACCCAGACTTCAGAGCCACGCAGCGGTTCAACATAGATGTGCAGCCGCTTATAGACGGACTTATAGGTTAGTTTTAATTACGTTATTAACATACTTAAGGCATAAATTACCTACATGGCTACAAGAAAATTGTTTTAAACCGTTAAGGAATCATTAGATTTAATTAAAAGACGTTTAATAATAATAAATAATAAATAAATCACGGGACAATCTTTACACAAATCGATCTAGTCCCAAAGTAACTTAACCAAATTTGCACGTCATCATAATGACAAAATACGTGAAACTGATTTCACTACTTAGTAACTTATTTATATTGTTGTTTTATGGGATAAAAAACATTCTGATTCCAAAGATTCGGGTTCCGTACCTCAAAAGGAAAAATGGAACGCTTATATGATGACTTGATGATTTGTTGATTTGTCCGTCTGTCTGTCTATGTGTCTAGACCTTTTTCTCGAGAACGCGTGGAGGTATCAAGTTGAAATTAATATCAAATACGCAGGTCTGCGATCTCCTGAAGTTGTGAAAAAATCAACCTTCTAAGTCACCGCACTCAAAAGATAAGGCCGTGTATGCCACATATTTTGATACTTTCAAGGGAATCCAAAAGGAATCAAAACCTATAGGGTACTTCCCGTTGACCTAGAATCATGAATTTTGGCCAAAAGCAAGGTCTTATAGCACAAGTAAAGGAAAAAGTCCGAAAACTGTGAATTTGTAGTTACAATACGAACAAAAAAATAGTTTAACTGAAAAACACTCGACTGTTGCACGGAATTAGGACGAAAATTATTTCTTGTCTTATTTCATAGGTAGGTTGTAAATGGTTACGCGGTTGTTAAAAGCAATTTTTTTCATTTTTAGGGCTCCGTAAGTTGTCTGTTTTTCATAGTTAAGTACGGGACTCGGCGCGCGAGTCAGACTCGCACTTGACCGGCTTTTTTTGTTTGATGGTTAGTATTTTTTAGAAAAATCCAGGGCCGAAGAGGAGAGGAAAGTTGATGAGTTGAAGCAGAAGTTGGAGGCGGCCATCGCGGCGCGGCAGGAGGCCGAGGCGCGCGCCGCGCACTTGGAACAGAAGCTGCAGACTTCGCCCGGCGCGCCCACGGGCGTCACGCACGGGAACATCGCCGCTATCGCCAAGGTAATAGAGCACATTTGGGCACGGCAAAGCGATGCTGTCGACGGACTCCAATCGTGTTCCGGCATGACGCTAGCTATAGCTATTTGGAGAGGTTATATCCACAAACCAAATATCCTAAGGACAGTAGACGAAGCGAAAGGTGTGTCAGGATCGTAGCAGGTGGAAATCCGTTCTCTGCCTACCCCTTTGGGAAACAGGCGTGATATATACATAGCTGGGTACCGTTAGTCAAATGGTTAGCTTCGTTAATCGCTAATTCGTTACTAAAAAAGTTAACTTCGTAAACGTTAAAGCGTTACATTTCGGAAGATTTAACGGAAGTTAACGTTAGTCGTTAACTCGTGGTAGAAATTGCATTTTATATGTCGTTGCGTTAGTGAGTTACTTATAAAAGAAAGTTGGCATGGACAGCCAGGACATGAATTTAAAAAAAAACAGGTTGTTACTTAGACTTTGTAATAATACGTAATTATTTAAGAGATTCCCTTTTATAAAAATCAATATATGTAAATGGTCCGCGCGTCGTCTTTTTGGAATTAGTAGGTACTTAATTAACGATTAAGAGACATTAATTGTTTTAACGGAAGTTAACGAGTCCGTTAACAATTTATAAAATTAACTTAAAAGTTAATTCGTTACTGGAAATGTTAACTTGGTTAATTAACGATTAACGGATTAACGGTCTTGGTAACTTGTGCTGCGCCGAATGCTCATATCGTGTGTGGTTGCAGGCCATCGGCAGCCCGGGCGCGCCGCCGCCGCCGCCCATGCCCGGAGGTAACTGTCCCGACAATCACTATGCCACTTGCCGAATTCAGAAACGTCACTTAAGCATTTGATTACAGATTAAATAGTTAAATGTCCCTCACCCGTGACCCACTTATAGACAACGCACAGCCTAAACGGGTGGTCCTAGAGATTTGAAATTTAGAGGAGTCATTCCTCGAGTACCCTAGAGGTGCAGTAAGGGGGGATTTTTTAAAATTCCATCCCTAAAGGGGCGAAAAGGGGTGATAAAGTTTGTATGGAAAATACCGCGGGCGAAGCTGTGGCGGGTCCACTAGTCCTGTACAAAAACGTCATTTTAATCAAAGATCAATTTGAGTGGCCTTTCTGAATTTGGCCATTACTCAAATTAAAACTAATGAAACATTATGATTACTTGAAATACACACGGATTTACGATTTATTGTCAGAGATTGTCAAACATGTTTCGAACTGGTATGGAGTCCTTCAGGGGTTGAGTGCGGTCGCGGTCAAAGCAACGCGCGAGCAAGTCCGAAACGTGTCTGACAATAAATCGTGAGTAAAGTGCGTATTTCAAGTATTCATTATGCCACTTGTTTGGGGGCGTCCATTCATTACGTGAACCCTAAATGGGGAGGGGGGAGTCCAGCCAAATCTCATTTAAAGGGAGGCGAGGCTAATGAAAATCCCATGCGAACTTTTTAACTCAGAGAATTTGCATTATTGTAACAGATATACGAATTGCCTATAATGCCCGCTAGGTGAGTTCATACAGCCATATAACGAGCAACCCAACGCTACGGCGGGTTGACGTAACTGTATGCCGGCTCGGCACTATGAAGGGTGCCGCTAGGCGAGTTTTTCACCTAGACTGTATTCGCGGCAACCCACCTAGCGGGTTGTGTAAGCAAAGTCTCGGAGTGCCTACTAGGTGGGTTCTTGGCAATAAAAGTGTTAATATGATGCAAAACCCAGTTTGTACAATTCCCGCTTCACTGTTAACACTCGCACTGCATGTCCGCACTTCATTGTTGTGTTTGTAGGGAGCGGGCCGCCGCCGCCGCCGCCGCCGCCCATGCCTTCAGGTGGGTTATTAGCTATTTAAGTAACTGTTACATGTGAAGGGTTCGAAACTTATTCACTCTTTGTTTTTATTATGACACTCGCCTTTGGCTCGTTTTGTAAGCGTACACTCGTGTTTTAATACTCCCTTTTTATGTGACAGTTGGATGAAGAATTTTTGGAAATATGTTACGAGTTAATTATATACGTATACCGTCAAACTATTGAAGAAGCTATTGACAACGTTTTATTGAAATGAAAATGGCTTAAATTCGAACGCCACATCCGCTGATCTAAAAGATTGCTCAATGAGCTATCTCAATTGGACTAAATGTTTCAAGAAATTGATATGTCTATTTCGCTCAGGTTCAGTGGAAACACACTCTTACAATCGAAAGAGATTTATAGTAAATTTATCAAGGATCATTTCGGTCGTACACACTTTTCCAGTATCGTATATAGATTTCTTTAAAACGGGAAAACCCCGCGCTTCGGGACATTTTCCGGATATATATTAATAATTCAGTAAAAGGGCAATTAATTTTTCGTCCGGGGCCGATTCTCCATATTTACCCGGCTATACCCTTTATGCATGTAATATAAGCATGTCCCGTCTCTGTTCCTCTTACGTATGTGCGCATGGGTAATGGGTGTCTCGCTTCAACAGGGCCGCGGTGCGGAGCGCCCCCGCCACCACCGATGCCTTCAGGTTGGTACCAATATGGTATATTAGCTACAATGGCAACTTTACCATTTGATGTTTATAGTACATTGTGCATCTAGGGCCGTAAGGGGATAACCGACGAGTGTATGTTAGAAGCCCGACGCCGAAGGCGAGGGCTTTTAATGACTCGAGTTTGTTATCCCCTTACTGCCCGTGATACTCACAAAGTTTTTCATCACATTTGTGAGGAAATGAAATAAAAATTAGACGATTTTTTTTTTTAATTCTCATTGTACACCGTGAATTACCATCAGGTGGGTAGAATAAACTGTATATCGCGTCGGTTGCGCGCTACTTCTATAAGCCCGCGCACACGCCCCGCCGTCAGCGGGAGTTATAAACCATACAAAATCCATAACTCCCGTGGGAGGTAAATCGGCTATAGCAATCGGCTCTATACGCCTGCGTAGAATAACACCCTTTCCGAGCAAGTTTGATGAAAATAATTATTGTGTAGCGGCGATGACGTCATTCAGATGATCTTCAGATGAGCCAGCCAAAGTAAAGGGATCGTCTGAATGGCGTCATTGCGATGAAGAATGAACAATTTTTTAGAAAAAATAATCTTTCTATATGAAAAAATGGAACTTCCAATAAGAACAATACGCGTCATTTGAACTTTTAAACTACTGTAGTTGCATGAGAGTTGGTACTTGGTAGCATTAAGGTGAGAAAAGATTCATAAAATTAAAATAGTTATGCCGGGAGCATAAAAAAACATACGTCGGTGATAGTTCAAAACCGCGTAAATCCAAAAACTAGCAAAAGATTTCTCGCCTGTAGGTTTTACACGCTGCACCGATTTGATTTTGCTTGTCACTGAATTTTGTTAAAAATGCACTTACGCGGTATTTACAAACTGCTCATACGTGGTTTTGAACTATCACCGACGCATAGTTTTTGCCTGAATATTAATGTATATAGGTGAATCAACTTTTTTTTGACTTTCGCTTTTACTTCATAATTTTTGTAACCAAGTGTGAGCAAGGGTAATGGGGATCGCGACCCACAGGTTAAAAACACTGGCGTAGACTATAGTCATCTATAGCTACTACAACGACAGCCCGCCTAGCGGGTTGTTCGGCATGTAAGCAGTCTCCGAGCGCCCACTAGGTGGGTTGTCGGCAATGAAAGTGTTAAGATTTCTCATGGCCGAATTCAGAAACGCCACTTAACCATTTGATTAGATATTAAATAGTTAAATGTCCCTCAACTAGTTGTCAACCTATACTGAAACCTCACTTTAATTAAAAAACAATTTGAGTGGTCTTTCTGAATTCTCGGCCATCATAAGGTTTTTTTATATAATTTAGTCTTAAGAAAAGTGGCTTTAAACTTTGTGCTTCTCGCATGGACCACCTCTCACTAAATAGATCCGGAATTGTCTATATTGATGTTAGCATGGAAAGAATTGCCGAGTACCGACTAGTGTCCGAGCCGAAGGCGAGGATCCACTGTTGGAACGAGAAGGATTGTAAGTTTTGCTTTGTATCCAACTTTTTTAATATTGTGGTACAGCGGGAGGCGCGCCCCCTCCCCCTCCCCCGCCGCCGGGCATGGGCCCCCCGCCGCCGCCGATGCCGGGCGGGCCGCCGCCGCCGCCCATGATGGGCGGGCCCGTCGCACCCAGAATGGTAAAGAGCACAACTGTAATAACAATAATAATAACCATTTATTTCAGGCATCATTTAAAAAAACCCGGCCAAGTGCGAGTCGGACTCGCGCACGAAGGGTTCCGTACCATTATCTAATAAAAGCTGCAAAAAAATCACGTTTTTTTGTATCGGAGCCCACTTAAATATTTATTTTATTATGTTTTTTAGTAGGTATTTGTTTATAGCGGCCACTGAAATACATCATCTGTGAAAGTTTCAACTGTCTAACTATCACAGTTCATGAGATACAGCCTGGTGATAGACGGACAGCGGAGCCTTAGTAATAGGGTCCCGTTTTTCCTTTGGGTACAGAACCCTAAAAACGAGCGAGCCTTACAGTAGTCGTATATAATGTGTATCATCTGACATCTCACCACGCGCGCTCATTGGTCAAATCAAATAGCGCGCGCTTCCCCGGCTTCCTGTTACACACTTCCGTCTCTTTTCATGAAATCACTCCCACAGATTGCGGAGAAGCGAGAGGTAAGATGATACACATCAATACGTTACAGTGCGGTTTTCATGAAACGAGCTTTAGCGAGTTTCATAATGGGATCGCACGTGTGTTTTAAGGCCAAATTATGCAGAGTTGCATACATAACTTTATCTACACACATATTATAAATACTTACTCCATGATGTGTTCAGAAACAATATTTATCTCCCCTGCGGTTCGTTTCATAAACACCCGCTCGTGTTATAATAGCTTTTATGCAACAGTTGCATAAATAGATTATCTCACGTTATGCATGAAAAATACTATGACAAAAGCATCCTTAGAACACTTAAAGATAAAGCGTTTAAAACCGTCCATGATTTTTTTAAACTTTTACCTCTAAAACAAATTACTCTTCGGTTTCAAGACGCAATAAAATAAAAATATAATAGTTATCTGTGTTCGCAGCCCATTCCCGACGTGTTGCCTCACGGTATGAAACCAAAACGCAAGTGGGAGGTGGAGGGCCCTCTCAAGAGGGCCAACTGGAAGACCATTGTGCCTGCCAAAATGTCGGAGAAAGCCTTCTGGATCAAGGTACATACAAAATCCTCTCGTAGCGTATTATACCTATTTGGGGGTAGACGGCGGGGATGCAACGGATATCGGGTTACTGTCCGGTATCCGGCCTATCCGGCCAAGTTTAAAGAAAACAATTCTAATTAATCCGCCAGTTAGATTATCAAAAAATATTGAAAACGTATTTTTTGCTTTATAAAACCAATCAAAATTATCAACGATAAACGCGCATCAAAGTTCGGGAATGGAGACTTATGACGTCACTTATTGGTACAACGTGTGAAAAGTCGTGACGTCACGCGGAACTTCAACGCACTTACATCTTCGTAATTTTTTGTTTAATCGACATAAGAATAAATAGGTGTTCAATATTTTGTTAGACTGTAAATGACGGACCAATTTTTCAGAAAAACTTCCTTATTCGTAACAAGTTGAAACTTGCTCGCCGCGCGAAGGCCGCGCGAGCTAACACGACTTAAGAGATAGCTCGTGTGCGGCCGGATATCCGGCTATCCGGCCAATGGCCATGCCGGTATCCGGACAAACCACTATCCGTTGCATCTCTTGTATAGGTTTCTAGGTTTTGTATATATGATGTAAAATCAATGTTTTAACTTGAAAAAATGATTTTCTGCTGAGTTTCTTGCGGCGCTTCTCAGTAATGCTGGTCCTGTCCGAAGCGCTGGTAGATTCAACGCATTGTAATTTATCCACGTGACAAGTAAAAGAGCCCACAGATGGCCAATTTGCTGAATAAATGATTTGAATTTGAATTTGAGTAGACAGTCGGGTTTTAGTTTTTAGTACCTGGATGACGTAGCTTTGCTCGTTTTTTTTTTGGTAAAACGTGTTTTTTTATTATATTTAGTTACGAATTTTATGGGTTGATAAAGGGTTCCCAATAATAGTTTTTCTCACAAAAGAAGGAACTTGAGAAAAAAGGGAAAATTTAACCATCTGGACTGGAACCGGGATCTTCTGGTTTCGGGACCGCCCAATTTCCCACCTGAGCTATTATAACCTTGTAGATGATGGCGAAATTTACCTTCGTAGTCTAATGATATTGTAGCAGTTTTCATTGCCTGAAAACACGGATGAAACGGCATTTTCTAAAAGTGAAACCTAGCTAGATCGATTTATCGCCCGTAACCCCCTGCATACTAAATTTCATGAAAATCGTTGGACCCGTTTCCGAGATTCAGATTATATATATGTCGGGGAAATACACAAAAGGGGTGGCAATCGTGACGGCCGAGGCGACCGGGCTTACGTGCCAGGATGCCTTCTCAGGTGGTTCACCGAGTAGGAGGTATCAAAGCATAACGAAACGACAGTAACAGGGCACGTCTGCACTCGACGGCGACCAACAGCAAAGTGTGCCTGCCGCCGCAGTCAAGCGACCGCCATGATTCTGTCAAGCGCGCCAAACGTGTTGTAGATGGCGCTGGTGTAGACTTCCTGTGGCGCGCTTTGTTTCGTTGAGCTTCCGTATTCTTAACCATATCCGACATATATATAAACATATAAACAAAAATTGCTCGTTTAAAGGTATTAAGATAACTTGTTTTACTTAACTTTTAATTGATTGTGTAGGTGCAAGAAGACAAATGGGCTTCGCCCGATATCCTCAGCGGCCTGGCGCTTAAGTTCTCAAGTAAGCCCGTCGCCAAGAAGAACGAGGATGCCGTGGACAAGTGAGTTATATTGATAGTCTATGATCGCTATATACATGTAATCATTTGTTTGCAGAAATACTGCGTATTGTTTTCGTCAGCATTCACCTATATTTTTAAGTGTTATAATTATAGTGTCACATCAGAAAAATTGCTCTAGAAATAAACGGTGATGGCCAAATTCACAAAGGCGACTCAGATTGGTCTTTAATTAAAGTGACGTTTATGTATAGGTTGAGGGACATTTAACTATTCAATCTCTAATCAAATGCTTGAGTGGCGTTGGTGAATTCGGCCATTAGCTACGTATTTGTTGATTTACGAAGCTTTAATTAGAGTCTTGCTCCTCTGCTGCACTGGGAGTGAATAAATAGCATAGAATGCGTGCAGATGCTTATCATCCTGGCATGTCGTAAAAGTCGACTAAGGGACGGGTCCTCTCCGACATGGTGGACTATCTGTATGGGCGATGGGCTGATCACCTGTCACCATACGGTTCATCATACCATCTTAGGACTAATTCATCGGACGTGGCCACAAGTAGTCTTGTGGCTCTGCCCACCCCATTAGGGATTTCGGGCGTGATGTGTATGTATGTAATTAGAGTCTATGTCTTGAGTATTTATTTCAGGAACAATGTATCAATATTTTTTTGGTGATTCATTACCGAATGATCATTTGATTTTAAATCTTTTTTCATTAATTTATACGAACTGACTTTAAGCCAGTGACTTCGTATAGACAGCATTTGCAAGAGCCCGTGTTGTCTACTTGCAAAATAAATAATCATTGCCATAATATAAATTTAAGAACTTTCCTTTTCACAGATGGTTGATATGTTTTCTGTAGTTTATAAACAATGTAATTTAATTGGTAATTTGTAGCCACTGATAATGTAACAAACACTCACGTATGATTTAAAATTATAATACTTCTTAACACGCTTCTATTAGCTTCAGTTGTAACTAACAAACAATGTAATATAATCGTACGATAAGAAGTAGGTTAAAATTGACTTCTAAAAGTATTAGTAAGTAATAATTTGGTACCATCGAGCTGATCTGAGCATGGAGCCAGGAGGTAGATAGAACTCTTCAATGACTACTAGTAAACCCCTCGAGTTTGGGCTCATTTGGTTTGTTTTGACGAGTCCAATATATTAGTGTTGAGGGTCTTTTGTACTTTTTAGTGCGTTACTGACAAAAGCGTGTTTTTTTTTAGTTTTTGTGGACTATAATGATTAAATGTAACTTTAACACATTCAGTGCCGATAACCCGATAATCGATTGTTCTATGACTGTCGCCACGCCGAACGACTCGCCGGTCGGGTTCTGGCTATAGCAATTTTGTATGGAGGCAATTTTGCGGCGCCTGGGATGGGACTTGATTTTTGGGCTGGCACTGAAAGTGTTAAAATTATTGTGTCAAATCGATATTTATATTTTGTATACACAATTTTAATGTATAATGATTCTACATTTTTATATTATAATGTGAATTTAATTTATCTTGCTGGGCATTTTGGTTGCCCTCTCCTCCTTTTCTGCACTGCATGCAAATAGCATAGAATGTCGTAAAAGTCGACTAAGGGACGGGTCCTCTCCAACATGGTGGACTATCTGTATGGGCGATGGGCTGATCACCTGTCACCATACGGTTCATCATACCATCTTAGGACTAATTAATCGAACGTGGCCACAAGTAGTCTTGTGGCTCTGCCCACCCCATAAGGGATTTCGGGCATGATGCTATGTATGTGTATTTTGGTTGAGCTGTAAGTTCGCAGGAGTTTATTATGAATAAATAAATATAATTTTCTCTACCAGAGTCCACACGCTGAAGAAAGTGAAAGACCTGAAAGTGCTGGACAGCAAGGCGGCTCAGAACCTGTCGATCCTGCTGGGCGGCTCGCTGAAGCACATGTCGTACGAGCACATCCGCACCTGCGTGCTGCGCTGCGACACCGCCGTGCTGACGGCCAACGTGCTCGATCTACTCATACAGGTGAATAGACGGACAGAACACTTGATTGAGATGACAATATTTCCATTGTTGTCATGCATACATTATATACAAAGGTGATGTTATCTTAAGGATGTATACCCAATATGTCGATTTGTATATTTTTCGCTGAAATTGAATAGTATGGTAGTATAAGTCGTTTCGCATAAGTGTAATAAAAAATAAAACCACTTTACCGTTCTTTTAAAGGAGATAAATCACATTTAAAATTATATGTGTTATGTGCTGTGCCCTTGTCATTTGTACCGGAAGTTGATTAAATTACAAGAAAAAGCGAAAAATGTTTCTGTCCCATAGTACTTTTATAATCAGAAAATGTATATTCTATAACTTTGTACTCTCCTCGATTTTTTGATTACAAAAAAAATGTCGCTACCGTTGTTCCCACGGAAATATTCTAGATTGAATTTCCATGTGTCCGGACCGTTTCAAATACTGCATATTGATTGGTTATGACTCGAGTCAAATCTGGTTTTGATTTTATTTCATATACTAAATAATTATTAATAATCACACAATTTGTAAATTGTAAATCATTATTCGTACAAAATTACTCATTGCTGTTATTTGGTGCAAATGAAACAAAACTTGAAAAATAAAATTGATGTACTGCGGATTTGACGTGGTACGCATCCTTAAAAAACCGGAGGAAGCCGAGTTAAACTCGCGTGGAGAGGGTTTCATTATATTAAATTTCCTGTCATTTTAAATACCATAGACTTCTTGTAGGTTTTCCTGTAATTTATAGGTAAAGAACTATTTTCTGTATTTTCTTCAAAATGTTAGGCTCGGTAGTTTCGGAGATAAGGGGTTGAATGGTCAATTTTCGCCTATTTTCCTAAATAACTTCAAAACTATTTATTTCAACATTATTTACAGAAAGAATTTAACATCCTCATAGCTCTTATTTTGTGTCGTTTTCACGCTCGCAGTACCTACCCCCGGCGGACCAGCTGAAGAAGCTGTCGGAGCTGAAGAATAAGGAGGACCTAACGGAGGCGGAGCAGTTCGCGGCGACGGTGGCCGACGTCAAGCGGCTGGTGCCGCGGCTGAGGAGTCTCGCGTTCAGGGAGCACTACGCCGAGATGATCTCCGAAGTGAAGCCGGTAAGCGTTATGTAATTGACTAAAGGGTAAACTACCACGCCGATAACCTCGAGCGTTCCAACTCGGTCCTTCCCCACTTGCCTTAGTTCACGCGCCGCAGTGAATAGTATAATTTACTGAAAAACTACAAAATAAATTGAAAAACCGGCGGATGAAATTATAGTGTACATTATTGTCTTCTGATTAGTAAAAGTCTCATGTATGAGCGTCGCATAATAAGGGAGCCTTTACGGATTTTAGTTTGAAAAAAAAGGATTTACTGTTTTTTTTTTTTGCTCTTGATTTATCCTTTGTTTTTTCAAGATTCCAGTGGACAAAAATAAAGAATAGATTCCATACTACAATACATTTTTTTTTTCAAGATTCTTGCACAACGCTAAGTATACTCTATAGGATTTGAAAACAGCGAAATTCGCCGGGTAGGAACTTAAGAGCCCAGTCCTTGAGTTCTGCCATAAGAGAGTAAATTTTGCTTTCAATAATTTTACTTGATATAATGTTCGTTTGTCATAATCTTTGAATACACTTAATATATTAACTAGTGGAACTTCGCCCGCGGTATTTTCCATACAAACTTTATCAGCCCTTTTCACCTTAAGGAACTTAAAAAAATCCCTCCTTAGTGCACCACTAGGGTACTCGAGGAATGTCTCCTCCAAATTTCAAACCTCCAGGAGCACCCGTTTAGGCTGTGCGTCGTCTATAAGTAAGTCACTTACTGTATTGATGATTTTTATACAAACTGCGAGTGCGAGCACTCGTGTTGTTTAACCCTTTTCAATAATCTTTATATTATTCCCAGGACATCGTGTCAGGAACGGCAGCTTGCGAAGAGGTGAAGTCGAGCGGCAAATTCGCCAAGATACTGGAGTTGTTGCTGTTGCTTGGAAACTATATGAATACGGGATCGAATAATGCGGGGGCGTACGGGTTTGAGATCAGTTTTCTTACAAAGGTAGGTTAATTTGTTCTTTTAGTCTTCCTTTCTGGTACTTTGAAGATCTTTTAATAGCTTATAAACTATATTAGATTATTTGAAAAATTGTTCCTTAACCTTTTGACCGCCAAGCATGTCTGAGAAGTAACACGAATTTCAACTTTAAGTCAAGGTAATGAAGGATTTTTTTACCCTGTATCCGCTGACGGCTGCAGCCGACTGGGGCGGTCAAAAGGTTAATAATATCCAAAGTTAAAAATTGAAGGCCGATTGGCGTAGGAGTATTATCTAAAAAAAATTGTTCCCAGTTTACGCATAAATTACACCCAAAATTATGCATTATGACTATGGAATGTACAAAGGCAAGCTCATCCCTTATGCGATCTCTTCCAGCTATCCTTGGATACGAGAAGACTATTCATGATGATAAGACATAACTACCGATAGCTAAACAGAAAGAAACATTATACACAAATTGATTATCCTTACTAATATTATAAATATGAATGTCAGTTTGGTTGTTACGCTTTCACGCGAAAACTACTGAACCAATCATCATGAAACTTTGTACACATATTCTTGGAGGTATTAGAAGTAACATAGGATACTTTTTATCCTGGAATATTTATAAGTTCCCGAGGGAATAACTATAGCCGAATTCCACGCGAACAAGCTAGAATGTAAGTTTGTTCGTTACGCTTTCACGTAAAAACTGCTCAACCGATCATCATGAAACTTTCTACACATATTCTTGGAGGTATTAAAAGTAACATAGGATACTTTTTATCCCGGAAAATTTCAAACTATCCCGAGGGAATAACTATAACCGAATTCCACGCGAACGAAGTCCCGGGCTAAAGCTAGTATAATATAAATGCTGTATATGTGTTTATTTAACAGTGATTTAACTTTAAATTAATCAGGACTTATCTAGCCACAACTTATTCAAATAAAATGTTTGTATGTATGTTATTATGTGTGTTTGTTGCAGTTAACAGCAACCAAGGACTTGGAGAATAAGCAGACATTGCTGCACTATCTGGCAGACACGATAGAGCATAAGTTCCCTGAGGCGCTCAATTTCGCCGAGGAAATGCCACACATAGACAGGTATGTTCTCCCGTTCGGACCCAGAAGGGCGTATGTCCTTCATGACAAATTAAAATTATTAATTTCAGGGTTCATAAAAGTCCGATATTTATAATTAATATCAAAATAAAAGGTAATTTTATCCCCAATCCAACCGTATTAGGTTGCCTTAGCAAAAAGTTTATCAAATCCATGGTTTCCTACATTTTTATAACCTTTTGACCAGTCCGCTCTGCCAGGTATAAACAACAAGTCAGTAAACGTTATTAACCTTTTGACCGCGAAGCATGTCTGAGAAGTAACACGAATTTCAACTTTAAGTCAAGGTAGTGAAGGACTTTTTTACCCTGTATCCGCTGACGGCTGCAGCCGACTGTGGCGGTCAGAAGGTTAAGGTTAATCATGAGTTATAAAATGTACCATTATACTTTCGTCATAATATTGTACTCAGTGATTGTGATGTTAAATAAAGTTTTTCTATTGTATGTCTATGTCTATATATGTGTAATATTCGTTTCATTATACATTTTAATTTGTGATTTTCATTATTAGAATAATAAAGCACAATTTATTAATTTGTCAATAGGAAAGATGCATTTATTTTTCATGTTGTATTGGAAAGTGCTGCGATATAGAAACCGATCTGTGTACGCAAAACATTATTATGTTGTTTATTTTATGAGTTATAAAGCTTTGAAAATTCACCGTTCATACCACTCGCAATAATACTCCATACAAAATGGACGACAGCTATGACGTCACAGCATTTGTTGACTGTAGGTACAAAATGTATGGCGTTTAAACGAAATCTGCAATTATTTCCGAAAATACTGTTTTTAGACCAACATCGTAGAAATAAAACATGACATAAATTTGATGAGGATGTCCAAAAAATTAAGAACTAAAAGCCAATATATATGTTATATAGCTAATTTTGACCCAAAATAAAAATGAATAGTCAAAATGATTTGCTTTTTTCTGTAATATGCTTTTGTTTAAGTTTACTTTCATATGATGATTTCATATTTGATGTATTATGAAAGTAAACCTCATTTTGATTTTTATGCATCTTCCCCATTATGATATTAAAGTAAACCAGAAACTTATGGCCGTACGAAATTCAACGTCATCCCTTGAAGCGATCTCTTCCAGTGACGTTCACGTTTTTTTACCAGGGCGGCGCGCGTGTCGATGGAGAACGTCCAGAAAGCCCTGAAGAAGATGGACAACGACATCAGGGCTCTGGAGACGGACCTGAACAACTCGCGCGTGCCGCAGTCTCCCGACGATCTGTTCCATGAGAAAATGAACGTATCCTTTACTAGTTATATAGTCATCGTCATCACGACAGGGATGCTTCCTGGGTAAAATAACCGGACAAGTGCGAGTTAACCTCGCGTGTAGAGGGTTCCGTGATTATATGCAATTTCCTATGTTACTTAGAATACCAGAGACTTATTATAGGTTTCCTGTAAAAAGAACTGTTTTCTGTAATTTTTTCAAAATGTTAGGACCGTTACTTTCAGAGATAACTTCAAAACCATTTATTATCAAATTATAAAAAAAAATTATTAAGATCCTCACAATGCAAAAACAACAAACACATTTTTTTTTTAATTATCTTATTTAAGTCTTAACTAATTTAAAAAAAAATACAGAAAATAGTTTCTTTTAACCTTTTAACCGCCGCATAAATTTTTATCGGACGTGTCCGTGTCGCCACCAACATACGAAGTGACACATTCAAAATATATAAGTCATTTGTCTTAATTATAAGACTGCGGCGAAATGAGCTGGATATTTTTTGTCTTATAATTCAGAAAACGGCGGTTAAAGGGTTAACGGACCCAAGTGTGACGCTATTTATTTCCTGAACCAAAACAGTCGTTCGCTAAAGAGGCCCGCGAACAGTGCGACCTCCTCCATTCGATGTTCCGCAAAATGGACGCGCTGTACAACGAACTCGCCGAATACTACGTGTTCGACCCGCACAAGTACACGCTCGAAGAGTTCTTCTCGGATATCAAGACTTTTAAGGATTCTTTTGCGGTAAGTGAACGTCACGAACGAACCTCATTCAGCGGCCCTAGCAAGGTTCACACAAGGATAAGTCAAACCGTGTTATCTCTAAGTGCGTCTCTCACACGACGAAAGAGATAGAGTGATAAACGGGTTTAATTTATCCCCGTGTCTGGCATGCTAGGGGCCGTCCATTAATCACGTGATCTTTTTTTAAGCATTTTTTAACCGCCCCTCCCCCTTGGTGATACATGGTGAGGTTTAAGACTAGCCCCCACCCACCCACCCACCCTACATCACGTGTATTTTATCTCTAGTATCTAAAAAATAAAAAAATCTTTAGTATCTAAAAAAAAAATTAGAATATTATCTTAAGTATACCCGCAGTAGTATCGCCGCTTTTCGATTTAAAAATCGAAGAATGAAAAAATAAATACACGTGATATCTTACTACACCCCCTTCCCCCCTTGTGACATTTCGTGATTTTTGTCAACTTGTTACTCCTTAAAAATCGATTTTTATATATAAGCCCGGGGTATGAGAAAATATGGGGAGTAAAATCAAACTACGATGTCACACTGTCACACGACGGAGTCACACGAAGTCACACGATGTTAGCCGAAGATGCGTCGGTTGCTTCGCATTGCATACAGATATAGTGAATAATGTTTCCATCGGTAAAATTCTGGAAGATGGTACCCGAAGTGTCAATTAATTATTGTATTCAATGAGTGACATGTTTATATTCATTAATATGAAACTTTATTATTTACTGTCAAATGTCAAAATGAAAAATGACAGCATGGGTACTGGATTATTTACAATCGTTCGTAAGGAGTAAACTCCTGTCGTGCGTCGGAGCTGACACACACACGTTTTTTTTTGATATGTATTTTGCAATATTGGTCGGTCAGGCGGCGCACCAGGAGAACGTGGTGGCGCGCGAGACGGAGGCGCGCGCGGCGCGGGCGCGGGAGGCGCGCGCGGCGGCCGAGCGCGAGCGCCGCGACCGCCAGCACCGCTACAAGCAGCTCGTGGACATGGACCAGGCACAGGACGGCGTCATGGACAGGTCACACCACACTTCAAACTACCCCCCTCCCCTATATTAGATTTCACAGTCACAGTCATAGCTGGGCCCAAGGCTAATCGTCAATTAACGAAGTTAACATTTCGAGTAATGTTAAATAAATAAATAGAACCCAGAGCTGCACGAAAAAAGGTATAATTACTGTGATAGACAGACGATTTGTTAGATGGTTTCCGTGAAAGCATTATTTTCGTGTAGCTTTTTTCCGAGTCGCATTTTTCCACGATCGATTATTTTCTGCATCGGAATTTTACTCGTAGCTTTGTCCCGTGTTGCATTTTTCCGCGACCGATTAGTTTATTAGTATATCTACGAAGGTAGGATACATTCGTAAATAACTTCCAGCCGTAAGATAATTTACATACATACATACATAGCATCACGCCCGAAATCCCTAATGGGGTGGGCAGAGCCACAAGACTACTTGTGGCCACGTTCGATTAATTAGTCCTCAGATGGTATGATGAACCGTATGGTGACAGGTGATCAGCCCATCGCCCATACAGATAGTCCACCATGTTGGAGAGGACCCGTCCCTTAGTCGACTTTTACGACATGCCAGGATGATAAGCATCTGCACGCATTCTATGCTATTTCTTTACTCCCAGTGCAGCAGAGGAGTAAAGATAATTTATGTGTACATTATTTTGAAGGTAAATGCAAATGCGTCATTAAAAAAGCTACGAGTAGGTAGAATGCCAATAAATACATTTTTCGATCGAGGAAAAATGCGATTTGGAAGAAAGCTACGAGTAAAATATCGATGTAAAAATTAACCGATCGCGGAAAAATGCGACACGGAAAAAAGCTACACGTAAATGATGCATTCGCCGAACCCAGCTAACAAATCAGACGGACATTCCATTCTTTTCTTCACATTAGTAGTATTTAAATGTTTTGTGTGTCCAGTTACAAATCTCTATAGGTAGTATGGGTACGCAACAAAAGGATTAACTTTTAAGTTAACTTCAAAGTTTGTTAACGAACTCATTAACTTCCGTTAAAACAATTAATGTCCGTTAATCGTTAATTAAGTACCTACTATTTGCCGAAAGGACACCGCGCCGCGAAAAACGCGTTCTGACAAGTACGAAACAATTCGAGGTTTGAGGTTGACTCGAATCATGTTTTTATTTTTCGGAAAAATCCTAGAAATCAGATTCATTTTATATAAAACTGTTTTGAATTTGGAAGTTATTTATTTATTAGAAAACGCTACATAATTGTTTTATATTTCAATTATTAATAATATTGGCAAAAACATATTATTTTAATAAATCGTAATTCTTTTTAAACAGTTGACAAAAATATATATAAATAAATAGTGTTATAAATTTATCAATAATCTAAAAGTTCTTCTACAATCCCATATTAAAAACGAAAAACACTGGCATATTTATTAACAAATATGAACAAGGAAAATAAAGTTGACACTTTTATTTATTTTATATTCATTGTTTTTTTTTTAAATCAAGGGATTTAAATCATATCAACCCTGATTTCGACTAATGTGTGAGCATTCATTTTAATGATTTCTTTATTTTACAGTTTAATGGAGGCGTTACAAAGTGGGTCAGCGTTCAGTAGGGAACGGCCGAGGAAAAAAGCGAACCCGAGAGTCGCAGGAGGTCTGTTGAATTTTTTTATCTTTATCTCGGGGTATTAAGGTTCTAAATGACTTAATAATTTATAACTATATTTTTGAATTTTGAAGTTCATGTGGTACTAAGAATGCTCCTCCCGTGGGTGTCGTAAAAGGCGACATAGGCCTCGAAGGATGGGCAGGAGTGACCTTTGAGCAGTTACTTCACTTACAGTGGATTCATCCATACTTGTCTTATTTGGTAAACAAGATTCTAACCTCAAAATGCACCTTTTCTGACGGTTTCCTTGCAAATTAAGGAACAACATATTTTAGACGTCACTTTGTCAATTGTTAGTCTAGGTTTGTTTTATTTAGTATCAAACAGCTTATTCTCTTTCTCCCAAAAATTGCACATTTTGAGGTTAGAAACATGTTTACCAAATAAGACAAGTATGGATGAATACACTGTAGTTAAATACCTATATGAACATAATATAGTTGCAGCTTAAAAGATTTTTTTTTTTATAAATCTAGGGCCAATATATTTAGGTTTTTTCATGGGAAATACGAACTTTCAACACAGCGAAGTTCATGTCAGTGTGCAATAATATTGACTTGAATGACGAGTGTCCATTACTTAGCCATAGTATAAAGAGAAGGGAAGTAGGTTATCTTCATACAACCGCACCGCGCGCGGCGCACGCACACTTAAACAAAATCTCGACCCATTTCGACCCGTTTCCCCTTACTAAGCGGGGCGAGATTTGTTTAAGTCTGCGTGCGGCGACGCATAG
This sequence comes from Tortricodes alternella, assembly GCA_947859335.1. Classification (NCBI taxonomy): domain Eukaryota; kingdom Metazoa; phylum Arthropoda; class Insecta; order Lepidoptera; family Tortricidae; genus Tortricodes; species Tortricodes alternella. The sequence goes on from OX401975.1 coordinate 15,921,910, forward strand.
ATACTTGGGCGCACACATACAAGCCGCGCGCGGTGCGGTTGTATGAAGATAACCTACTTCCCTTCTCTTTATACTATGACTTAGCTATATTGATAATTTGGTATCGTAAGGCAGCTTTCACATAGGCCCATCAGTTTGATTGCATTTACAAAACGCTAGTGTCATTTTATTATTTACGTACCCCCCCGGTCACACTGCGGACGCGGCAGGAGTTCCGCGCGACCGCAGCGTGACGCCACCTGTTGTCTTCTATTGGAAGTCGTAACGGACTTTACACATAGCACGAAGCGCTGGCGGCAAGTCAAGCGGCTCGCTTTATGTGTGAAATTTGTTACCTTCGAGTAGCGCTTCATACAACTTCAGTTGTGTTTTGAATATTTTTAGTCGATGTAAGGCAAATCGAGGTATGTACTTTGCATGATGATTGAAAACAGGATAAAATAGGTTTTATGAAAATCAAAAAACATTTACATTGCGAGTTTTGAGATAAAATTAAACAGTATATACACCTGTTCGCACTCGCAATGTACAAACCTAGATTTGTCTTTTACCTATATTCTCGCAAAGTTTCTATGCGATCCAGATAATAATGTCTAAACCACAACTGGCGCCTCATTCGGGAACGCTAAGTGATTCTGTAGCGACTCGTAAGCCAGATCTTTCATCTCGCTCTTACGCATTTCGCGTCGTGCGGAAGAGTGGAATGAGAAATCTGACTTACGAATCGCTACAGAATCACTTAGCGTTCCCGAATGAGGCGCCTGAACTACGTTTGTGTGAAGCGCTATTCAAGGACGGGGCTCTTAAGTCTGTCAATAGAAGACAGCAGATGGCGTTACGCTGTGGTCGCGCCGCGGTCCAGCCGCTCGCGATGTGATCGGGCATTAAGGTTAATTTTATCATGTTCATTTTACGCATGACTATTAGAGGAGCTAACCGATGAAGAGGGGCTGGTGCACGCCATTTTGCACCGTATTGAAGGTATGCTGATACATGGATGGTTAAGAGGCTTTTGTAGATGCAGATATGATAATAGTTATTCCGGGATCCGTAGCGTGACATAAAAATGATTGCCCTAAAATATGTTCCTAACGTACTTTTTAGGATTTTTATATTATGTGTAGATTAGTACTAGAAGGTATAAATTTCCTAGTTTTCCATAACTTCGTTTGCAATAATTATAACAGTTCATAATACGATATCACATTAAATAATATTTTAAGTGTATTCAAAGATTATGACAAACGAACTTTATATCAATCCAAATTATTGAAAACAAATTTAAGTCATATGTCATTTAAAATCAGGAAAAATTATAATATCAAATGAATTTATGGAAAACAGAGAGTAACCCATTGGAAGGTTAGGTTATTTGATTTATAACAATCCTGAAAAGTTAATCGTTAGGCAGGACAATTATATACCTTGGGACAATCACTTTTGTTCCCTGATGACCCCTTCAAAACTGGTAATGTAATAGTAAATTGTGTCGCAAGTGAGCAAAATTACATATTGACACTGCTTTTCACTCCAGCTATGAGGAAAATGCATAGTAAATGTTAAAATAAGACCAAGTTTAATTAACAATTATTATGTTAATTTTTACTTTAAGTCTGTTGGAAGTCCTTAGTCGATAAAAAGTCACACATCGATGAGATATGAGCCTGGCGCTCATGGCACTCACACTGCACTTGTGGTAAAAGGCATTTATGCACCACTGGAACACCATGCATGTACCACTCACATAATAGCTAGGGAGCTGAGTGCCAAAATTTCTATATGATTTGTTCGCTTGGTAGACCTGAATTGTTAGATTAATGACAATGTAAAGAACCACAGAAAAATAGTCTGCCACCATGGTAGCGATGCGTTTTCAATTGACAGCGTTTTCAAAATTAAAAAAAAAAACTGTGTGCTAAATAATTGGTTCGTTTCTGCCTCTTGGACTGTTGGTCAGAATGATCCTCAAAATGATGAACATCGAAGAGGCAGACGTGCCGGGCTGTGTTTTATAACAGGACGTATTTGCAAAAATGAAAATTAAAAAAGCTATACTAGATCATTTGTTCGTCGTTCTCGTTGCGTCCATTTCGCAGACGTCTAGGTCGCTGATTTTTATGTACGATTGTTTAATGTATTGACATTAACTTTCATACGTATCAATATGAAAGACGAACAAATCATATACCAAAATGGCACCCAGCTCCCTAACTATAACATTTCATCGTATTTTTATGTAAGTATTGATGTCGAATTGTACAGAGTCAGCGTTACGATGCGGACTGCGGCTGCGCAGACGGACCGGCCAATACAATTTACAAGTTCATATCACTCTATAGTCTATGCTTTCCATAGGGTCCATGTGTAACCTGACCATAGTGTAAAAAACATAGTGAGTAATCTATGAGCGCTGTGGCAATATGGCTGCTACCGGTTTTTACCTCAGCGCTAATATGTTGAGGTAACACTCAGTGTTGCCAATTCTTAAATTAAAAAGTTGCTAATTTTTTTTGTTTTAAATTTTTTAATGAAGAAGACATGAGTAAAAATAAGGGAAAAAGAAATTAAGCTGCTTTGATAAGCAATTATAATAAAAATTACTTAACTATTATTATTATCTTATAATTATGAAGTTAAGCTGGATCTCTAAATCATTCTAACGAATATTTATAGTAAGACGATTGGCGGGAGATCATTGATGACACGCACGCAGCAGTTATTTTAGTGTCTCGAACAACAAAATATTATAAAGTAATATGCGACTTCTATATTATCCTGGCTACGTGAACTGTAGACCTCGCGACAAACTTAACTTTGCCGATGGAAATGGCTATCCCTTTACATCGATATAAGTCGCTGTCAAGTTACCAACACCGCGAATAACTTTGGAATCGGAAAACCACCATATCGCCGCCATTTTGAAAAAGTTCGAAAAACTGAATCGAAAAAATATATGTCTATTATCTATTATTCTCGAATCTGCTCACAAAATTTCACTAGAATCGTTTTTAGAAATGCTACCTGTATACGAGTAACAATGTGAGCGTCAAGTTGACGTACCTTTCGAAGATATCCAGGATCTGATGATTCCAAAAAATACTGCCTAAATAGTACCCAATTAGTACCGAGTTAGAAAAAATAGTACCTTTGTAATTTCGGAGATATGAGCTTTGTTTAACGGGTACGCTAACTTGACGTCAAGCTGGCGTACCCGTTTTGGATCTCGAGAACGGTGCTGTTCCCAAATATGCTCTATATCCCAAAAAATAGTGCACAAATAGTACCCCTGGCTCCCGAAGTCTCAACTTCATAGCTCTTATAGAAACTGAGATATTTCATACCAAACACGGGTAAAATATTTTGCACCGTCAAGCTGGCGTACCCGACCGAGATCCAACAGAAAGCCATTGAATTTCTAAGCCAGCTATATACCAACAAATAGTGCCTGAAATAGTACCCCTTTTACGACAGAAACATAAAAGAAAAGCTGAGTGGAACATTGAAAAAATTATGGATGAATATTCTTCATCGTCATAGTACTGTCACGTACAAAAGTATTATTTTATTTATATTATTGCTATTTGTGCACTATTTTTTGGGATATAGAGCATATTTAGGAACAGCACCGTTCTCGAGATCCAAAACAGGTACGCCAGCTTGACGTCAAGTTAGCGTACCCGTTAAACAAGGCTCATATCTCCGAAATTACAAAGGTACTATTTTTTCTAACTCGGTACTAATTGGGTACTATTTAGGCAGTATTTTTTGGAATCATCAGATCCTGGATATCTTTGAAGGGTACGCCAACTTGACGCTCACGAACAAATGGACATCCGGACATACGAAAGCATTTTTCCCCAAGCTGAAACGGAGACGCATCGCTCGCTCGGTCGATAAAAAGCCACAAATACAAAAGTATCTAGAAAATGCACTAGATGCTGAATGGAAATTTTAGTTGCTAAATCAGCTGAAAATATGGTAAATTTAGCTACAAAGAGGCTGAATTGGCAACACTGGTCGTGTACCGCTCCGCATGCAGAGCGGGAAGTGCGCGATCCCTCACCCTGCATCCCTCGCACGACTGACCTGTCGCGAGTAGCGTGTGACACCGCTATGTTTATTACACTATGACGTAATCATCCATATTCGACATAGGTCTAAGTGATACATAAACCCCTCGTATGCGGGAGCCAAAAAAAACCGGCATTCGCGTCTCATTGAATTCATAGAGTACCAAAAATATTATGGTCAAAAAAATGCAAAAAGTGTATGTAAGAAAAAGCACGGATCCGTGTCTTAAGCATGCGATGGGTTAATCGACTGTTGTTATGAAAAGTCGCCTTGTTTTGTCTCCTTTCCGAGAGACGAGAAGAGAAGAGAAAGACGAAATACGATAATATTTATTTATTATACGGAACACCTACAGAGTACATCAATATGACATTTTACAAATAGGATTAGATGTGAACTTGGGCTTTTATGTACCCCAATTATGCCTCCTCTAAAGTCTGTTCGCCGAGACTTGATAAATATTATGATATATCGAAATAGCGGGCCAGCAAATACCACGCGGACGCATCCGCAGATGCAACCTGCTGACGCATCTGTCCTGTCGATGTGTAGAAGAGACGTTACAAGAGAACACATCTTTATAAAAGTGGCATTAAACCCTTTAACTTACGCAATGCATAAGATAAAAATGTACGTAAAATTAAATTAAAGATTCCCCTTCGGCCGTTAAGGAAACCGGAGTTTGGAAACCAGTTTCCTAAAAGGCTTTTTTATACCTCTACGTAACTGGTTTCCTATAAGTCTTTTTTTATACCTCTACGTAACTAGTTTCCTAAAAGTACTTTGTTATTGGTAGGAAACCAGTTACGTAGAGGTATAAAAAAAACTTATAGAAAACCAGTTATGTAGAGGTATAAAAAAGCCTTTTAGGAAAATGGTTTCCAAAGTCCGGTTTCCTTAACAGCCGAAGGGAAAAATTCACTTTACAGATTAATTAATTGGCTAGATTGTAAAACTTTGGGCCAACTCGAAAGTATGTTCGCTAAATTTAAAAGTGAGTAAACCTGAAATAAGACACGTCAAACTCGATTTTGACAGCTTGTTGTTTCTAATCGAAATCTAGTTTGACGTTTCTTATTCTTAGTATAGCGACTTTTAAATTTAGTGAAAACACTTTCGAATCGGGCCCCACGGACTAAATTAAATTAAATAACTAATTAATTGTTACGCCGTATCGCTTAGACAATGTCGAATGGTGTCCAAGCTTGCTTGTGCATAGCATTTATAGTTATACGCGACTATTTATATTATACTGGTAATCGCCGTTGCAAAAATCTGATAGCAAAAATGAGAAGAAGAAAAATCTCAGATCATATATCCTATAGACGCATAGCCGGGAGAAACCTTGAACGCACCAGACATCCCCGCGCGCCGCGCAAGTGTGGCAGCTTTATTTTTAAAAGTTAGGATGTATAGTCTGTGACACGAGCTCTTGTTTTGGCATGGCCGATAGGTTTTTTTTAAATTGTAAAATGAACTTCATATTTACGTATGCATTAGGATATAACTCAGTTTTTTTACAAAAATGTGCGAGGAATAGAGAATATATTATCTTTATTTTTTTAAATTTACTGCTATTGCTTTCGATGTTGTCATTTGATTTTGATGTTGTCTTTTTTATTTAAATTATTGAATATTATATATTTTTGCATGCGAATAAGGAGACTTAAGAGGGAACTGCGCGATTGTGCACCACAGGATCGGTCGTTGTGGCGATCATTGGGGGAGCCCTATGTCCAGCAGTGGACGTCTTTCCGCTGAACTAATGATGAATGATAAATAAATAAATGTTAAATAGCTTTGAAAATTAACAAAAATACTGGTCAGTCATTCTGACGTCCAGTTGACTGGATCACATCTGTCTCACCTAGTTATAGGCCCTTTTAGTACCTAATAAGTACCCAAATACATATTATTTTTATCCCATTTATATCCCATATCACGAAAAGGCGGGTTGCATCTAGAGTTTTTACGAAATAGAAAGACTTGTTTAGTAGCATGCCGCAATAGATACATTTACATATTCTTTTTGTTTTAGCTATCTCTTTTCCCAGAACCATTTGAGTGCAGGTGGGAACAAATTATCCGCGGCTGACTGCCGTAGCTTACTGGTATCTGGGTCGTATAAATACACTGAACTGTGCAAACTATCGGTCGTAAGGCGCGGACATGACCCTAGGCCGTCCTTGAGCGTTCGGACGTCCGATAGAAATTGGCTCGCTGACGTCCGATCGACCGTGCACACCCTTAAGACGCGGTTGATGGACGCGTCCGATAATTTGTTCCCAGCTTTCTCGTAAAAAGAGCTCTCCAATGACATACGTCTCGTAGTTATGGTCGACGAGTACAACTTGACGCATCCTCATTTATTGCCTCTATAAATAGAGTTGTAAATGCGTTGGCATCCACTAACACTACTACGCTTCTCCAGTATTGAATGATTGATGTCGCATTTTGTCGTAAATTGAACAGTAACACATCTAAGAGGTTCCATCGGGTGTATTCGTAAAAAACCGGCCAAGTGCAAGTCGGACTCGCGCACGAAGGGTTCCGTACCATTATCTATAATCAAGCAAAAATATTTATTTTATTTTAATTCAATTATTTATTTTTAAAGAAAATATATATCTAAATATTCTGTGAATATTTCAAGCGTCTACCTGTTGCCGTAATCAATATCGAGTTAAAACGAGCAACAAAATCACGTTTGTTGTATGGGAGCCCCGTTAAATATTTATTTTATTCTGTTTTTTAGTATTTGTTGTTATAGCGACAACAAAAATACATCATCTGTGAAAATTTCAACTGTCTAACTATCACGGTTCATGAGATGCAGCCTGGTGATGGACGGACAGCGGAGTCTTAGTAATAGGGTCCCATTTTTCCCTTTGGGTACGGAACCCTAAAAACGATCGTTGCCGAATTGAACCTCCAGATGGAACCTCGGATTTGTGTCGTATTGTATTCAAATACTCAAAGTATTGTATTGTATTTGCAGCTGAACGGCGGGCCCAGCTGAGTCGGTCGCGGTCGCGGTCTGGACTCACCGGGCCGCTTACAACGCGCGAACTGACCAAGTGAGTCCCACCTTTATATTAACACTAAGGGGTCAGTCAGCGGTCAATTTGTGTGACGTACTGTCACACAAACTTTGTGATTTTTTGACCCCTCCCCGTCCTTATCACAGTTGGTCACATTTGTGACACCCCCCCTCCCTAGTGTGGCGTCACATATTTTGCAATTTTACATCTAGAAATTATTAAATTAAAACAGCAGTCCCCAAGTTAGTTTTATTTCCACCTAAATTTTTTTTTTTATATAATCAACGTCAAATCAAAAATTTGAAAAAACGCGACTGGCGCGTTACATTGGTAGAGCGAATGTGAACTCGCCAACAAAACAATATAAACCTTATGCTCATTCATATAGAGTAGGAAATATTTTTAAATTTTTCATTAATAGTTCCTATTTTGCACTTAGATTTTGAAATGTGACGTGACGAAACTTAGGACCCCTCCTTAACGTCTGACGTACTTTATGGATGACCCCTAAGAAATGAGACGTTTGCTAACAACTGTTTGAGCTGATATGTATCTTTAGAAGTTACCAATTTTTTGGGGGCGTCCATAGATAACGTGAGGCGATTTTGTCCATTTTTCAATACCCCTCCCTCCCCTCTTGGTGAGTGGAAAAATGAGAGTGTTACAAACCCAGTTTTCTCGCAAATTTGTACTATTTCTTGCCCACCCTCTCCCCCACGTGAGATTTGTCTTATATCAGATTCTAATGTTTCCTTTGTTCCAGTGAGTTGCTGGGCAACGCGTGATAGCTCATAACCAGTGATAATAGAAGTAACTTAACATTAACTATAGCTACACGTAATTTTACAAAAGTAAGTGTATAAAGTGTTGAATATATATATATAACCGTGACCCACTGATCTTGGAAAAGCACTGAATAGGGATGTTTCCATGGTAAAAAATAATAATTCTAATTAGCCCGTCAGTTAGATTATCAAAGTATTATTTGCTTTATCAAATCAATCAAAATTGACAAAGATTCCGCGCATCAAAGTTCGGGAGTGGGGGCTCATGACGTCACTTAATGGTAAAAAGTGTGCAAAGTCGTGACATCACGCGGAACTTCAACGCACTATATCTTCGTATTTTTTTGTTTAATTGACAAAAGAAAAAATATGTTGTCAATATTTTTTATAATGTAAATGACGGAGTAATTAGATTTTTTTAAGGAAACACGCCTATTCTTACTAGTTCATGACGTCATTCATGAGATTTTTCCTCTGACCGCGTAAATTTCGTTTAGCCATAGAAATCTTAAAAGTTTCAAACCAAAACGAACTGACAGACAACCACTTCACAATTGTCTTTGAGAGATGTCATACGCTAAAAAATATAAAATACTTAGCAATTGGTCACGCTGTATAGTAGTTTGTATGTACACCCGACCCGATATCTTTGCTTTAGATTACATAGATCAGTGGGTTGAGTCTTAACCCTTAACCGGGTAAAGGCGTTTTATCGATCACATACATATATTTAGAATTTCAACCTTAGTAACTACATAGTATGATGCAATCTCGATTGTATTTATGTAAAAATAAATGGCTTTTAAATGATTCCCTACAGTCGATTCATCCATACTTGTCTTATTTGGTAAACAAGTTTCTAACCTCAAAATGCACCTTTGTCGGCTAAAACAGCTGTTTCCTTGCAAATAAAGGAACCGGAGACAATATTTTAGACGTCACTGCCAATTTTTAGCATAGGACTTTATTTACGATAAAATAGGGGTATATCCCAGGAGTTACATAGTTCTAGTTCCATATGGAACATTTGGTACATATGTAAATGTCAAATTATTGATCCCAATAGTTCCATATGGAACGATGTACTAAGTTTTACACCTGATTTTGGCATGAAACTATGATTTTGGCAAGCTTAAGTTTATAAATATTGGGTTGGTGGCCGACCTTACCCCGGCCACGTTTTGTTATTGTAAAAGATCTCTTACCAAATGTTACAGACACGATCCCTCGTGTAAGAATATAAAATCTGCAGGATGACAATTGACAATGTCAACTGAAGTATTTAATCGATGCGTATTGGTCAATTATGTAGTATATACGTGTAATAGTCGTAGTTAGGTACAGAGTAGACGTTACATATAAATATGTTCCAGTAGTTCCATATGGTACTACTGGCATATTTCCATTAGTTCCATATGGAACTTCTGGGATATACCCTAAAATAGTTGTTTCACCCAAAAATTTCACATTTTGAGGTTAGAAATTTGTTTACCAAGTAAGACAAGAATGGATGAATCGACTGTAGTAAGTGACAAACATTAAACTGCTTTTGAATTTTACGTAGCATATCTGTATGTATGGGGCCCGCTTAAGGGTTGAGACATATTAACTATTAATTTCCGTCTCAGTTCGAAACGCTTCTACTTATTCTCTCCATTAAATAAATTGTATGTAAATTAGATGAACATTTTATATAATTTTAAAAGGTATTGTCAGTAGCGATTCAAATGGAATCTGGATTGTAGGACCAAATTTAGCTAAGCTAAATCCGACTCAAACTTGACCGGTTTTTAAATTCCTATGAATAGCTATATCATTTTGCGTCAGCAAGCTTTAGTTAAATTGTAGGACCTTCATTTGACCAAGTGCCGTCAGACCGAGTAAATCATAGAAAAAATTAAAATGTTTCAAAATAAATGCATATGTAAATTAATTTGCGCAATTATAATGACATGATTGACGCAATGAAACAATGAAAATACTTAATCTCATGAAAATTTTCAATGTTTTAAAGACTCCCAGCGACCCTGGTATTAATAATACCAGTATAAATTCTCCCTCAGTGAGTCTTTCACACTGGTATCGAAGAAAAGTAAACGCTGAGAGAAAAGATGAAGATAAATTATTCTTATGATATTAATTTCGCAGGGAGTAGAAGTGTATTCCTTCTTTACAACTAAATATAATGGTGTAATTTAGTGCCTGTATGACTGATAAAAGGCCTTTTTACGGCCTAAGGCCAGATGTATACATCTTAGTTCGCAGACGCTTTTTAAGCTAAAGAAAATACTAAGTATAACTTAGATCTAATTAAAACCCCATTACAAGAAGGTTAAAACCGCTTTTAACCTTTTAACCGCCAAGCATGTCTGAGAAGTAACACAAATTTCAACTTTAAGTCAACGTAATGAAGGGCTTTTTTACCATGTATACGCCTGTCACGCGTAGTCGCAAACGGCATCCAAAAGGTTAACTTTTTTAAATCATAAAAAGTTTATTTTGATAAGAACCGAATTCGAATGCCTCCTGAATTGTTATCGTTACATTATTCCGAACCTGCCAATAGCGTTCACTGTTAGCAAATGATGACTGCATCACTTTTATCGTAGCCAATATCGTTGGTTATTAGCAAATGGTGATTACTGGCTCATTTTGATCCTAAGCAATAACGTTCACTGATAGCAAATGATGATTATTGGCTCATTTTCATTCTAACTAATAGCGTTCGCTGATAGTAAATGATGAATATTGGCTCATTTTTATCGTAGCCAATAGCGTTCACTGATAGCAAATGATTAATATTGACTTATTTTTATCATAGCAAATAGCGTTTTTCTGATAGCAAATGATGAATATTGGCTCATTATCATCCTAGCCAATAGCGTTCACTGATAGTAAATGATGAATATTGGCTCATTTTCAACCTGCCAATAGTGTTCACTGATAGCAAATCATGAATATTGGCTCATTTTAATCCTGCCAATAGTGTTCACTGATAGTAAATTATGAACATTGGCTCATTTTCATCCAGCCAATAGTGTTCACTGATAGAAAATGATGATTATCGGCTCATTTTCATCTTAGCCAATAGCGTTCACTGATAGAAAATCATGAATAGTGGCTCATTTTAATCCTGCCAATAGTGTTCACTGATAACAAATGATGATTATAGGCTCATTTTAAAACTGCCAATAGCGTTCATAATGTATATGGTAGAACATTTACAGCAGCATATTTTTTCATGAGGTAGCACTTTATAATCTGGGCATATTTTTTTAAAACTCGGCATGGATAAATGCTCAATTAAAACACCACATTTTAGTTCCTTATAAATTGAGCACTGCGAAAGTAAATATGACGCTGACTGTACATTAAAATACTTTATAAGAATCTTCCAATAATAAACGATTTTAATGGATCAAGGTATTGTCCAATATTTGGACCAGCATTGGTCATAGTTTGACATATTGGCAATGATATTTTTATATATAAATAAGTTTTGATTTTTTAAAATAAATGCCTTATTAATTCTGCCATTTTTACTCTCTTGTATTGTGCAATAAAGTTGAAATAAATACCGTGCAAATTTGATGCTTACTCGGCAAACCTGGAATTGATGCTGCTGATGATACGGTGGTTCGGATAGCAGTGGCCGCTGCACGTGTCATGAACCCGGCGCACGGGTATTAGGTGAATTCTCTCGCATGCCGAACAACCCGTGAGTCGTGCTCTTACTGTAGTAATTTCGTATGGAGGCATTTCTGTGGCCCCTGTGGCCCTGCAAGGAGAATAAGTTATCCTCATCTTATCGTTCAGTGCGTCTCTCTCATTCTAGTATCGAAGAAAGAGATACACTGAGTGTTATGGGGATAACTTATTCTCGTGTTTAACTTGCTAGGGCCGCTGCGATGGAACTTGATTTTTGTACTGGCAGTGCAAGTGTTAAGTGTCCATTCCATACCGTAGTATACAGGATGTCCCAGGAAATTGTGTCAAGTGGAGGTTCAGACGTAGAGCAACTTAAATAATTATAGTTCTCAAAAACTTTAAAACACCCTTTTGTCAGTAACGCACTAAAAAGTACGAAAGACTCTCGTCACCAAGGTAATGTTATGAATTAGAGGGGTTTACTAGTAGTCATTGAAGAGTTCTATCCACCTCCTGGCTCTATGCTCAGATCAGCTCGATGGTACCAAATTATTGTATTGTCATCCGAACTGCATACACTTGCAAAGTTTCAAATAGTTACGACAATTAGAAGTAGATTAGAATTAATTTCTTACATTTTATTACATTGTTAGTTACACGTGAAGCGAACAAAAGCGTGTCATTTTTTTATCGCTATCCAAAGTCTCGATCGCAATTAGATTTCTCGCACAGAACTCAAACTACGAAAAATCATGGAACATAAAGTCAATTCATCCTTACTTGTCTTATTTGGTAAACAAGTTTATAACCTCAAAATGTTTTTTTTATTGGGTGACACAGCTATTTTATCTAAGTAAAGCAATCCTAGGTGAAAATTTGACAAAGTGATGTCTTAAATATTATCTCCGGTTGCTTTATTTATGATGAAATTGCTGTTTTAGCCAAAAAAGGGTGCATTATGAGGTTATAATCTTGTTTACCAAATAAGACAAGTAAGGATGAATCTACTATACGTGGGGGTGAGTCTGATACCCCTTGGTGCTCTACCTTGGATGTCCGCTTGACACAATTTTTGGGACACGCTGTATAAGGAAAATGCTTAATAAAATCATAGTTTGTTATATACATTACTACATAGTTTGGGCGCAGAGTCGTGTTTGTACAAAATGCGTATCTCAATTATTTTATCTATTTTATTTTGTATGGTTTTCTTTTGTATATAATGAATTTGTATTGTAAGCGAGGATTTCAAATTTTTTGTCAATAAAATAAGAGAAATTATTAATTAATTAGTCCATTGCTCTTTGCTATTCTTAGATAATGCTGAACAGGTTTCATTAAAATTTTCACTAATTATTTTTTTTGCATATTATCTATGAAACTTACGTAGGTAATTCTGAAGAATGATTTCTGGATTTAACTCCTGCAAAAATTTAATCCCATGTGGGGTTTTAATTTTTATTGGATAAAGTTATTATTCGATATTTTGTTTCAGTTAAATTTTCAACAACATCTTTGAAAAACAGTGTTTAATATGTAAACCCAACGTGACAGTTTTAATCTCATTTTGGAAATTAATTTGTAGGTAATGTGTTTTTATTGGTAATTGTTATTATTACTTTTAATGGCTAACGTATACTATGCATAATTACTCTACACGATACATGTAAATATATTTTTGTAAAATGTTACAATTTTTAATTAATTATATGATTTTTAAACTTCAGCGTTTTTTTTTTCATGATAAAGTACCCAAGGAAGGCGGAAAGGTTATTGACTTTTTGAAAGCCATAGTTGGCTATAATAATAATATTAACACGTTGGCTGCCATGAGCATCACCGGTGGGATCAGAAGCTAATATGTCACCCGTGATGTTCATGGCACCTCGGTAACAGAGCGATGCTTTGAGCCTCACCGGTGGGATCAGTAAATTTGTATGGGGCATGGGAGTAATACTGTTAGTATGGTGGGCAGCCAACGTGTTAAATCATTTATTCAGACCACTATGTTAATATACACATTTTACAAGTGACAATGTGTTGCATTATTGAGCACTCGCTCATATTAGCTATTGTCTTCAGAAGGCTGTTTGTGCTGCCGCGTATTCTGGTCAAAAGAGGTTCTTTTTCCGTAGTACAATCGAAACGAATACCTATCCGAAATATCCGGATTCAGAAAAAGGACGGATATTGCAAACCCTAGATCCGAAACGTGCGTCATCTGCGCGTATAAACAACGTGTACCAGGGCCGTAAGAAATGCATACGCAGGTAGTGTTCAAAACGGGTATATCCCAGGAGTTCCATATGGAACAACGTCTTGAAAAAAAAACTCAGTAGTTCCATTAAGTACACAGAAACATTACCTTTTTACAAGTACGAGAATTTTGTATATATTATTTATGGAAACTGTCATGGGTGCTGCCGGTTTAGACTTGTAAAATTATAAGTTGTAGGTTCATGAAGCTTTACATACATAGCATACTTTTTTTTAATCTCCGCTTAATGTAACCCGAATGTAAGTTCAACGTTATCCGGATTTGCTGTAATAAAACCAGGTGTAAAACTTAGTATGTTCCATATGGAACTATTGGGCTAATTTATTTGACATTGATATTTATCTCAATTGTTCCATATGGAACTAGAGTTATGGAACTCCTGGGACTCCCTTCAAAACTTTACACCGATGCTCCAAACTTTGGAGTTCGGTTCCAACGGCCGAATGCTGCAGTTAGAGCTTATTTCTCTTTGAACGCTCCCTCAAAATAAAACAAATGTATATAACGTACACCTTTATTTACATCCACTCGCAATCTGTTCAATGTTCACTCGACCTGCGCGGGCGCATGACACACCGTTAACAATATTGTGATATGTTTGTTTTGAGCAATATGGAAGCACCTACTTACAAGCTCTCTACTGCTGAATAGAAATCATACGCGACAGGCTGGTTACGACGAAGCGTATGCAACTTTTTCTACTACCAACGTCTTATCTTTAACACATTCAGTGGCGAAAACCCGATGTCGGGTTTTCTATTACTTTTGTCGCCACGCCGAACGACTCGCTTGTCGGGTTCTTGCTATAGCAATTTTGCATGGAGGCAATTCTGTGGTGCCTGGGATGGAACTTGATTTTAGGGCTGGCACTGAAAGTGTTAATTTTGAACGCCACGGCTGAATGCGACAACGCGTTCTTCGGACGCCGAGTGACGGCTGACAAAATGTATGGAAAACGCCTTGCCGTGGCGTTAGTGGCGTGAAAACTGCTGTCGGCTACAGCCGACTGTGGCGTTCAAAGGGTCTTAATCGAGTCGAGATAGCAAAGGGATAAGTTGGCCTTTATACAATGGAACATGTGCATTTATGAACTGTTTTTGAATATGCTGTCGGCCACAGCCGACTGGGGCGTTCAAAAAGTTAAACTGAAATGAAATGACTGTGAAATAAAGTATTTTAGAATAGATTTAAGTTACAAATAAGTACTTATAACTTGAAAAACGGTACACGAATCGTATGAACCAATCTGTCTTCTGAGGCGTTGGTATTTTTATTTCATTTTTCACAGCAGTGAGAGCTTTAGCCTAGCATGACGAATTTTCTATGCAAATTTGAGACATGAAAATACACATGCTAGTTTTACTAGTATTTAGCTAACACCTACCAGATATTCAGGTGACCTTTTAACTACTTAATTAAATAAACTAATATTGGCAAACGCCCTGAGCTGTCGAGAAGTGAAATATCAAAAAGGTCACTTAAATTTCCGGTTGGGGTTAAACATTTCTAATTTTTATTTTGTCATTACGGTTATGTCTTCGGAATTCTTAACATTGAATAGTTATAATAATAGTCAAGCATTTATAAATTGCTTCATTAAAATGTCATTTTAAAGTCATAGTTACCAATGTCAGTCTAATTTAACTAAAACGAGTTGTGATGCGTTTTTACAAAATTAACTGAGATTGTCACATTTTTTGTTTGTAACTGTCTCAGATATGGGAGTAGTTTTCTATATTTTAATGTTTTGTAGTGTTTATATGAAAAATCAACCTTTTTACAAAACACCTACAATATTATTTTTCCCTATTGAACCATGTCAGCGTACAATAATAGTGACCTAAATGCATTGGCCTAGAATTCAAATTCGCGCAACACTTTTCAGAACAATACGGCGTTGATATAATTTAAATAACCCCTTAAAATGATTGCGTTGAGATTCAATATAGTTCTCGGAGGCACCGAAAGCTTAACTAAATTCACATAAAATGACTTACTACGTACTAACCATTCCGCGAGATTAACTAAGAAAATAAAATGGTAAAAAAAATATATTTTAAAGTTAATAAGTATACAAAATATTAAACTAAACTAAAACGGACGGACCCACAGATTAGAGACTAGCTATCGGTAAGATATAATTATAGTACAGCAACACCGGATATATATGAGGGCTGCGGAAATCCCATTATATTAATATCAAAAAAGTGTATTATCTTCGATTGGAACATAGACACAGCCTCCATATATTTCTGGTTGTGCTATAATGTAAATCACAAGTGCCTTAAGATCGATAAAATCAATTACATGGCAACCCAAGCCCAATTAAGAAGAACTTATGAGTTTTTTTTAGAAAGATACAACCGCCAGATGTCGCTTCTGTCACACCATGGCAGCTCAAATTAGAACTAAAAGATGAATACCATTTAAATGGTGTCCAGCCCACAGAGTAGAAAACTGTCTTTTTGGCGTTTAGAGGTGCAATATTGGCAACTAAAGGCAGAACATAAAAAGCGCCATCTAGCGATCGCTTATCATACATAGAGGACATTTCACAACGAAAACTCGTCATATTTAAACCCCTTCGACCACGCACAGTAAGATATATTTACAAGTACAGTCAAGGATATAGAACTCGGTAAACTAAATATGTGTAGTGGCATACCGTTAACGCCATCTAGCGAGTTCCTTCATATTAATTGCCACTTAATTAGTTTACCAAGTATTTTAATACAGTCAGTTTTAAATATACTTGAGCGCACAAACATTCATTATATTGAACATCAAAAATTAGATCACCTTCATAGATTTTGTAACTTGGAGTATAAAACCCGAAAAAGTTGTGTTCAGACATATCGCCTTACCGCTCAGATGTATTTATCGCCAACTGTACTGATCTATTCTCTGTCATTTATACTACATATAAAAAACACATAAAATTACATTTTGTTCAATATTTGACACAATTGGAATGTTTGTATCACAATCGTTGATAATTGATAAGAAAAATATACGTATCCATAATAAAAAAATAAAATTTTATAAAAAAAATAAGTCTTCAAGCCGCTATAAAAATAATTAAGTACAAACACGACTTGACAAGATATTTTTTTTAAAATACGTTACAAAAGTCGATACATTTCCTTTAATATTAATAAAAGTGTCTTCGCTATTTGTAAAAAAGACAATCTCTAACATATTCGTAAGCTTTTAACAGGATTATAAACAAAAGCAATTTTTGGAATATTATTGAATAAAAAATAATATTGGAACGACTGCTTCTTTACATTTTTTTTACGGTTGGCAACACGAAAACACGTCATCTATCGGTTGATCACTTAAAACACCCTTAATATTGCAAAACGTTACTTAAAAATATGGACAAACGCAACACTTTAATTAAATCACCCAATCGTTCCTACAGCCTAAAATTATAATTCTCATCCGATTTACAAAATAATTTAACAAAACTGATTTTCTGGAATAATTCGTTAGGTTCGGGATTGAGTTATTCTCTATTATAGCACTCGTGACACCTACCAGAGTCAGACAACCACTAGATGTCGCTTATAAAGCACATCAGTCACTATTGCGATTGGCCTATTCGCATGATCAAACGTACTTAAGCTTAAGCGATATCTAGCGATTGTTTCCTTAAACTTTTGACAGCTTTAAACGCTATACGAGTTGAGACTGTAGTCCTAGATAGCGTAACATTTCAACTGAGTCGGTCAAAAAGTTACAAAGACGGTGGCGCCATCTATCGGCGTGTTTCCGCACGTGCAGCGCCATCTAGCGTGTCTCGAGTGATTGTCTAGCGGCGCGGCAGTTATCTCCGGCTGTTCAGTTCGTAGCCGTTGTCTTTGCTGGGGGTCTTGGCGGGCGTTGCTTTCGCCACCGCGTGGCCCTCTAGTCGCAGCGTGCTTTGACGGTGCGATGATCTAAAAAAGAAACAAAAAAAATTACAATCATATAAAATATACAGATGTAGTGCATAATTACTTTCCATCGTGTTTTATCGGAAAACTTCGTATGTATCGTGCTCTCTCAATTAGCTTCAGCAGGCCCCCAATTCTCGGTGCATTCGAGATAATCTCAAAATCGAGAGTAAACGTCAGTGCATACAGTCATTTGACACAACTGTATGAATGTGACGTTTAATCTCGCAATCGACATTATCTCGAATGCATCGAGAATCGGGGGCCAGTACCCATCATACCATGCTGTCATTTTTCATTTTGGCATTTGACACTAAATAATAAAGTTTCATATTAATGAATATAAACATGTCACTCATTCAATACAATAATTAATTGACACTTCGGGTCCCGTCGTCTTCCGATTGAGATCCGAGTTTTACCGATGGAAACATTATTCACTATATCTGTACCATTTAGGATCGTTCCCAATATACAATTCGCGAATAGATTTGGTCAGTACGGTTTAAAATTAAACATTTGCTGCTACAAAGTATGTCAAGTTTCAAATGGTAGTAAGCTAATCTATCCACGCATTGAATATATGGGACGGGCGTTACGGTCGATTTTCCGATCGCCGTTTAAAATTTATTTTTCCAGTCACTCATACAAAATTCCCTTATATCTGTAGAATAAGGCCTTATATGGGGATCCGAAAACCGGTCCTTAAAAGTTTTTTTATTTAGTATTTTTTATTTGTAATATAATTTCGCTGAAAGCTATTTTCTTCTGATTGAGTCTGTATTTTATTTAGTATACTGTTTAGTTTACATAAAATGTGTACTTAAATTCTAATGATAAGGTTATGCGGTGTTCTTTAGATGAAATTTAAACGTCAAAGCAGTGTTAGATAGATTTGCTAGAAAAGGGTAGACTTATGGTTTAATGCAAGTCTCCTTGGTTATTTTTATTTTAAGTAATGGCAACACTACTCAAGTATATTTAAGCCACGGTTTTGTAAAATATTATTCATTCTTGCTATAACTCTGGAGGAATAAACCAACGGTTAAAAAGGTACATTGGTGTTATTTTTCATTATTCTTTTATTATTTAAAGATATTTAACAATACTTAAATTATACTAGAAAATGGAATTAGTGATCAAAATCACAAAAACTAATTTGCAACCCACTATTGGTGAGAATTGAATAACCAATAGCGGTCGTCGATACCGAAGGAACGTGTTGCAAACCTATTAATAGTTTGATTCAGTTTTCGTATACAGGCTACAATTATATTTCGTAAAGTTTATTATACAGGGTGGAACATCGAGAATGGTCAATATGGGGTCTCCGAAACTATAATACAGCGAAATAACTTCTAAGGAAAAATGTCATTGTTTTTAAATATAAAAAACTGCATTTAAAAAAAAATATATTTTTTATGTATGAATAATAAAATGAATTGATATGATGGAGAAAGCTTTCGGAATTTTGAAAAGTAATAAAATGCAGCACTTGGCTTTAGTAGCCAAATGTATTCATAACAACCTACACTATTTCCGTAATATGAAAATGTTTTTCACTCCTCATGCTCGTAAAGTTGTTCTTTATGTCGAGAGAAGGCTTCATAAAATGGGTTTTTATACTCTTGTGCATAAAGTAATTTTTTCTTTAAAGACTAAGGCAGTTAGGCCTTACAGCCACATACACAATACACCTTCATTTAATTGATATATTTTTATGAGATTTAGGTTATATCTTAATTTAATTACGACATATGTATTGCTATCTAAATACAAATTAACGAATAATATGGGCATGCATTTACGTAAAAAAAATATAACGCAAATATTTAAAATAACTTGGCATTAAGGCTCAGAATATAGTCGAACGTCACATAGTTGAAAATAAAAATTAAGAAAAATTGTTTGGCGGTGAGCTAATTATTCGTCAAACAAAACTAGAAGCTAGCTAAATTTGTTGTTTTGCGGTTGAAAACTCAATAAGTTATTCGTAAGTAATTAAAAAATGTCTTCGAGTTGTGATAGTGACGACCAAATAATGATTTTTTTGCACTTCTTTCCATTAAAGTCTCAGGCGAAATAATTATTATATTTTCTTGTATATGCTTAATCCTCGTTTTATTTGCTTGCAATCGAAGTGAAAAGCAGAGTGTAAAACTCGAGCATAAAACCCATTTTACCCTCGACGTGACTATCCACCGGTTCCGGCTCGGGTAGCTATATGCACGTCTCGGGTAAAATGGCTCGTTTTATACTATTGTTGTACAATCTACTATTTTTTAAGTGAATCGATTCCCGAATCGTGTATGAGATTTTTTGAAAATCAATGTATGCAGGTTTTCTTATCTCTTAATTCGACGACACAGTTCATTCGAATCTATTTGCCATTTCTTATAGTTTCGGAGGTCCCCATACTGACCCTTCACGATGTTACACCTTGTGTACTTATTCTGACCCTAAAGATCCATAGATCGTTAACAAGTTTACGAGAAAAGAAAGTGTTATGTTGTGTGTCAGTAGTTAGTCGGTGACGTACCGGATGAGGCAGGTGACGGCGAGCAGGATGAGCAGCGCGCCCAGCGCCGACAGCCCCCAGCCCAGCGCGGCGCGCGCCAGCGGCGGCGCGCGCGTGGCCAGCCGCAGCAGCGACGACACCTGCTCGGGCAGCTCGTCGATGCCCTATCGACGAGTACAGTTGCATTGACACAAGATAAATAGAAATAAGTGCCGCCACTTTCAGTGTCTTTTGCGTAACCCTTGAGAAATTTTGTATGAAAAAAGGTGTACTATCTCTATTGTTTAGGTAGTTAATTTAATGTAAACAAACTAACCCACATGACTCAGCTGGTCCAGCCGATCGAGATATAACGTAGATAAAAAAAAACCAATCAAGACATCCATTTAGTTATCGTCATCTATAGACAAATAGGGTATATTGAAACAATATAGTAAGCTTATGCAACGGTTGCATAATGATAGACCTTAAAAGACGAGCGTGGGTTTATGAAACGAGCCGACAGGCGAGTTTCATAATAAGATCGCACAAGTGATTTAAGGCCAAATTATGTACAGTTGCATACATAACTTTATCTACACCCATATTATAAATCCTTCATGATGTGTTCAGAAACAATATTTTAACCAATGTGATGTAGAGTCAATGTAGGGTCATTGTAATGTTTCAACTTTAATAAATAATTACATTTTTATTGTCTATTTTTTATTTTATTTCCTCACAAATGTGATGAAAAACATTGTGTGTATCATGGGCAGTAAGGGGATTACCAACTCGAGCCATTAAAAGCCCTCCACCTTCGGCGTCGGGTCTCGTTGGTTATCCCATTCTTACGTTCTTAGATGCACAATATACTATTCCTCGTGTCGACTGGTGTGGTGTTTATGTTATCTTATTAGCAATATCTGGTAGACTTTTTGTTCGTTTTCCACTCCTATTGGAGGTTGGAGAACTTCAGGGCTATTCAGACTCTCGAAGCCGCTGCGCGAAATAGGGAACTGGCACTGCGTCCAACCCAATCCCTTAAATTTTTCAGCTAAAAATATCTCCGTCAATGCGTTTTGCCAGTATCCCCAGTATTCCCAGTATCTTCCCGGATGAGATTAAAAAAAGATAGGATACGCACCTCCTCGAACCAGAGTATGGGGAAAACGATGTCGGGGAAGTTGGCGACCTGCTTGATGTCGACGACCTGCGACACGGCCAGGTTGATCTGGATGCGGGCGCGCGCGCGCATCGCAATGCCCATCTCCTGCAACACGACGGTAATCATTTCATTATTGTACACGCTAGGAATAAACAAGCTACCAGACGTAGGCTAGGCAAGTTAATCTATGCATATAAAACAGTACCGTGACCGTGACAACGCAGAGCTAAACGTGTGGTCTTAGAGGTTTGAAATTTGGAGGAGACATTCCTCGAGTGCCCAAGGGATTTTTTGAAACTCCATCCCTAAAGAGGTGAAAAGGGGTGATAAAGTTTGTAAGGAAAATACCGCGGGTGAAGCTGTGGCGAGTCCACTAGTGTACCTATAATACGGGTCAGAGAATGGAGAAGATTTATATTTTTGCTACAAATGGGGCCTTAGAATGGATTGCTTAAGTTAGACATAGCTGGGCAAAGGACCGTTAATCCGTTAATCGTTAATTATCAAAGTTAACATTTCCATTAATGGATTAACTTTTGAGTTAAATTAAAACATTGTTAACGGACTCATTAACTTCCGCTAAAACCTTTAAAGTCCATTAAACGTTAATTAAGTACTTACTATTTGCCGAAAAGACACCGGCGGTTTATGTCAGATAGCTTTTGATTTGAATTTGATCTTTAAATAATTAGGTGTTATTACAAACTCTAATGATAAACCCTTATTTTGTAAACTTGTAAATAGATGGCGTTACCGATGACGAACTAAGTCATTTGTACAACGCAGTTGTATTGAACGCCATAATCCTTCTTTTGAGGTTGTTACATGTTATGGTGAACTTACGGGCTGCACGTCAATGTAAAGCATGTGGTCCTCCGGGTTGGGAGGGGAGATGCCGTCCACCGCCTCGCGCAGACTTTCTTCGGCAAGGTAGAAGTGCGGGAACGATAGCATTATCGGCGAGTCTGTAACAATAGTAATTTATGCAACGGTTGCATAATGATAGGCCTTAAAACACGAGTGTGGGTTTATGAAACGAGCCGACGGGTAAGTTTCATAACAAGATCGCACGAGTGTTTTAAGGCCAAATTATGTACAGTTGCATACATAACTTTATTTACACACATTATTATAAATCCTCCATAATGTGTTCAGAAACCGTGGGTAATGACCAGCAATATTACTACCAATGTTACTATGTGAACTTTCTTGTCTGCGGTAGATATTATTATAGACTATAGCTATTAAAATAATGCACTAAAAATAAATTTGAACAAATACAGAAACAAATTATTTATTGTATTGATACTAGAATAGAGACCCACTTGTACCATAACCCACTCATAACGTTACAAAAATTGATACTGTAATAACATTACAGTACTGATTTTACCTACTACCACAGACAAGAAAGTAACCATGGGAATCACGGATGTGTTGCCGGCCCTTAGAGAAAGGAGTAGGCTGACAAACAAGCAGACGGCTCACCTGATGGAAAGCGGTCACCGCCACCTATGGACATCTGCTACACCAGAGGTGCTGCCAATGCGTTACCAGGCTAGGGAGGATGTGGAATGGGGATGAGGGAATAGGCCTCCGGATCTCGTCACTCACCGTACGAAACGCAGTAGCAAGCTATTACATTACGCCGATATTCTGAGAGTACGGCTGAGTACTCACCGTACTGGCACAGCGACACGTTGAAGAGGCCGGAGGGCGAGCAGGGCGGGCCGGCGGGGCAGTAGCAGCGGTTGTGCTCGGCGGCCGCGAACACGTCGCGCGGCGGCGTGAAGCGGTAGCCCTGCACGCCCGCCGCCGACTCCACGTCGCGCAGGTACCTAGGAAATGAGCTGGTTAGAGATATCATACTAAGACCGGCGCCTCTAGTCGGGAACGTCTAAATGATGCTGCAGCGAACCGCGAGCGAGACTCGCATCTCGCCCTTATGCATTAAGCGTCGTGCGGAGGAGTGGGATGAGAAATATCGCTCGCGAGTCGCTACAATATCGCTTGGACGTTCCCGAATAGAGGCGCTAGCGTAGAGCCAAACAGTATCTCAAAAGGCGCTTGTAAACGGGCTAAATTTATAGCAATTTCTTGCTGCAATTTTGGCTAATCCAAAAACGATTTCCTTTTTCCTATGTCATCGTTACTGGGAGCAAAAAGTTTAATTAATACTTTTGCGGATAGCCCGAATTGCAGCAAAATACTGCTAAAACAATAGCTCGTTTAGAAGCACCTTAATTTTCACTAGATGATTGATTAATGTTCGTAAGTTGGGCTGGGTCGATCGGGGAATTGGGGAGACCTATGTCTAGCAGTTGACGTATGTCCGAAATGATGATGACGACGGGTAAAGTGGATTCATCCATACTTGTCTTATTTGGTAAACAAGTTTCTAACCTCATAATGCACCTTTTTTGGCTAAAACAACTGTTTCCTTGCAAATAAAGGAACCGGAGACAATATTTTAGGGGTCACTTTGCCAAATTTTAGCCTAGATTTGCTTTATTTAGGATAAAACAGTTGTTTCACCCAAAAATCGCACATTTTGAGGTTAGAAACTTGTTTACCAAACAAGACAAGTATGGATGAATCCACCTTAGTCGTGTAGCTTGATGGCAAGCCCAGACGAGCCCAGTATCAAAATTTGTAGAGGGGTTCAAATCACGGTAAAGATTTTTCACAAAAAATCCTGTAGCCCGGGGGCCCCGTATCATTGATACCCATGGCTGATACGGCGGTTGCTCATAGAATTACAAACCATAGAAGGATAGTTTGCATACAAGTGAAGCAATAAACCGGTGCGCTTTGACATTTGACACTATGGGAGCGTCCCGGCGTTTGTATGAATTTGGAGCCATAAATGCCTCCGATTTTGTTGCTTCAAATTGTGCACGCGGACTTGGTTTCTATTGCGTTAATATTCTAAGCGGTTACTACGCCCCTGGATAAACGTAATACTCTATCGACTTGTTAAGGTATACCGTTACCTTTAAGAATGGGTGACGCTCGCTCGTAATTCATAAATCATAACTGAAAGTGTGATAATCATATGACAGCAACAAGAAATCAAGCAACGTTATCCGGTGACGGAGCGTGTCGTAACACGGCGTGTGAACCTATTGTGCCGCGGCTGTTGCAAGCAAAAGGCATGCTTTGTTGTGTTCGACGAACTACCTGCATGCGATACTCTAACGAGCTTAAGTTGTGTTAATTTCGTTTAATAAGCGAACTGTTGTTGAGATACTCCGGATACTTGAGATACTCCTTTGCTGCACTGGGAGTGAAGAAATAGCTTAGAATGCCTGCAGATGCTTATCATCCTGGTATGTCGTAAAAGTCGACTAAGGGACGGGTCCTCTCCAACATGGTGGACTATCCGTATGGGCGATGGGCTGATCACCTGTCACCATACGGTTCATCATACCATCTTAGGACTAATTAATCGAACGTGGCCACAAGTAGTCCTGTGGCTCTGCCCACCCCATTAGGGATTTCGGGCGTGATGATATGTATGTATGTATGTATGGTTGTTGAGATAAAATTGCCATGTTAGAACGAAGTATCTAACAAAATCCTCTGTGACCTAATCTTTATCTTTATTCTAGACAAATCTTAATCAAGTTACATTGGAGCACAAAAAATAAGTAACGTCAAAATTTATTTTGACAGCTTTGTGCTGTACAACATCAAGTTTGACGTTTTTCATTTTAAGTTCAGAGGCCCATTGCATAACTAATTGTAACTCGCAATACAAGCGGCAGTCTCTTTCTAGTAAAAGAAGTTAAAAAGAGGCTTCCGCTTTATTACAAGATACGAGTACAAGTAGTTATGCAATAGGCCCCAGGACATTTTAAATTAAAAAGACATCTTTTCGAATTGGACCTATTCTTGTCTGGGTTGGCTTATTCCTAAGCAGTAAGTCGCTTAAAGGGCTCGTACACGGGCTAGGTTACGGCAATGTATTGCTGCAATTCGGGCTATCCCCAAAAAGATTACATATCACATCACTACTGGGGACAAAAAGGATGAATGTAAACCTCTTGAGGATAGCCCGAATTGCAGCAATAAATTGCCCAAAAACTAGCCGGTTTACGCTCTTTTTACATATCCTGATGAATGTAGCATGATTATGTAGCGATTTTTAAGTACATCTTTGCAGTGTTTAACCTTGGTTATTTATTTATTAGGTACAATAACATGTTGACAACCAAGCATTAACATATGGGTGTGATGATATATTATGTTCACAGATCATAATGTATCTAACATACTCCGCATAGGTTTTGATTACCTGTCTGTCAGGCGGCGTAGAACTGGTGATTTAGTTGTCACATTAAATATTTATTTGTTGGTAAAATCTGCTGATTTACGCAACCAAACTTGGCACAACAATATTAAATAACTCCTTCGTTTCTTAATGTTAAAAGTAAAGGCAGCGATTGTTTTCTTATAGACTTAGGCAGATAAGTTTTTAGCACAGACATTTTTACTACCAAATAAACCTGCCAAACTTGCGGTGTGGATTTTAGAGCGCCGTGATTGGTGCGTTCAAAGTTATTCGTTGCCCTTGTCTGCCTGTATTCCCGTCGCTTATAGCAGTTAGTGGACTCTAATGTTGGTAGCTGGGGTCGCCCCGCTATGTGGAGTCTATAGGATATCGTCGGGTCTCTGACTCAACCTCGTATATGAAAATGTGTGAAATTGGAATATCTACTTTACGACGTGTACCTAAAGTGGACATTCGGATTTCGTAAATATACGAGGTTGAGTCAGAGACCCGTCGATTTATGGTTAGCGGTTGCCCTCCGTTTGCCCTAATTAGGTCATTTGAACTTTTACTAAATTTATATTTCGGCGTAATTAAGCGTTTACGATATTAGGGCAAACGATGATTATGTCAAAAGATGGTAGGCGAAATGAAATTTACTATTATGAAATGCGGGCAACTGCGGCCATAACATGCAAGACATAACGATAAATTAAACCGTCTTATCTCTAAGCGCGTCTCTCTCACACTAGTGCCGATGAAAGAGATAGTCATAGAGATAAATGGATATAACTTATCTTTGTGTCTTACATGTTAGATCCGCTCAGGGGATACCATTCTAACCAGTCTGCGGTATAAAGCAACTTTGATATAGAAACTTACTCCAAAGGCAGCAGCCGACAGAGATCCTTGTCGTACACTTTAAGAGTATCATTCCTGGTGATGTGCGGGGGGAAGATGGAGCCATCGGAGCCGGCGATGCTGTTGCAAGCGTCCGTGGTCCAGTGCGGCAGGCGGTCGCGCGCGTTGTACCGCTCGAACACGCCGTAGCGAGTTATATCCTCTGCACCCGTGAACATGGTCACTGTGTCTGATGATGTACCGTTTTTCTGGAAAACGTAGTATTTTTTATTACAAGGACAGATAAGGAAAGAGATAAAGAAAAAGTACACATATTCATAACACAAGTAATTAAATAGAATCATCATTATCATTTCAGCCGAAAGACGACCACTGCTGGACATAGGGGTCCATCACTGATCGCCACAACGACCGATTCTGTGCTGTTCCAGCGGAGACCCGCAATGTTCACCAGGTCGTCACAGTGTAGTTGGACTGCCCACGTTACGTCTTCCAGAACGTGATCACCATTCAAGAACTCTTCTGTATTAAATAAAATCTAATATCTAATAAAAAAGATAGGCAGCTCAGCACAATGTTGGCTTGTAGGCCAGCGCTATTCTTCCAATTGGACCATCCAGTAAACACAAGGTAAAGAGTTAAACGAAAAGTCCTTAAGGAAAGTGAGGTGGTCTCCTGTATGATACCAACTTATAAGGACAAGCCAAGGAAAGCCAACAGAGGAGGCAGATTCCTGGGGCTGTAGAATAAAAGCAACCATCATAACCCAAAGGGTACCTAATGAAACTGGTAACAATAATTATGAAAGAGCCGAAGACCGTTTTGAAAGAGAAGTAATATGTAACCTACCACGCTCTAGCTTTGTGTGGCCTTCCAGTAGACCTGTTAACGATCGCAAGACCTAGGTCAAATCAGCCGCGGTCTTTGGTTAATGTTTACATCTAACAATGGTTCGTTCCTATTACTCCTCATTCAGCAGCATCTACTCCATATACTTTAAGTCCATGACTCATGACTGGTTAAAGGCAGCCGTTGGATTCACGCTTCCAGGTAAATATTACAGAAAAAAAACCCAAATAACAGCCTAAATTCCTCATAGCTTCTGTTCCAGAGGTACATGATCTTGGAGTTACGAACTGCTCTGGTCGAAGTTTATGTGAGCATCTTTTACGACTATATCCAACAGTGACAACTCACCCCATAGAACAGTCCAAACTCCTCATACGGCAGCTTCTGTTCCTTCGGCACCACGTCCTTGGCCAGCTTGAGCAGCGGGTCCTCGTAGCCCCACAGCAGCTGCCCCACGGACACCTCCACGAACGGCTTGATCTTCAGGATGTCCATGATGGACGCCATGGCAAGCCGGAGGAAGCGCGCTGCGTGCTTGGATTGGGATGTCGCACTCTGTGAAAAAGGCATTTGTCAATTGGGACGTTTTTCTTTTTTATCAATTGAAAAAGTACAAATTATGTTGTCTACAGTCGGTTTGCAAATGGATATTGCAGAGACGAATAGATAAATAGTACTTTTCGATTGTTTTGTACACCTGTCACCGGTATCCCAAACTAGTAACACTTACACCTTTGTCACGATATTTTATTATTGATATCACATGAGTAAAAAAATAAAGTACCTACGATAATAAATAATGCAATGTTCATTATGTACGATAAGATAGAAAGATATATAGACAAATGAACTGTTTATTTGTAGTCATAATAAAACGGAATTGAACATGGAAACGACATAACACAGGGTTGAACTAGCAGTAAAGAAGTGCGAGTTAAACTCGCGTGGAGAGGGTTCCGTGATTATCTGAAATTTCCTATATTACTTCAAATACCATAGACTTCTTATAGGTTTTCCTGTAATCTATAGGTAAATAACTATTTTCTAAATTTTAGGCTCAGTAGTTTCGGAGATAAGGGGAGGAATGGTCAATAATCGTTTATTGTCCTTAATAACTTCAAAACCAATTATTTTAATTTATTAAATATATATTTAAGATCCTCTCAACGAGACCTTTAATTTCATATGTCACACGCTATAGTTCGCAAAACTTTTTTTTTAATTTTCTAATTTACCTCACAGCATGGCCCCCATGTTTGAAATTCATTTATTTACGTTACACGTCCGTGTAACTCCGGAGCAAATTGGCTGTGACAGACGGACGGACAGAGAGACAGACAGACAGACAGACACACGAGTGATCCTATAAAGGGTCCGTTTTTTTCTTTTGTGGTACGGAACGCAACGGCGACAGGTTCGAATGTATTAAAGTTCTCATTTCATTAAATAAAATATAACCGCTTGTTTAAGATGCGCTTAAAATAAATCAGGAAGAGTTTCCAAGGGAAACCGGATTCCGAAAGGTCAGACAATAAATACATGTAATTATACTCCATACCGAAGCTGATGGCCAGTACAGGTACATGTACAAGTACACTTTAAGAGGTAAACTAGTGTTTCCGCCTCCATCACCAAGTAGTTATATCAACAATTGTAAAACTTCGATTAACTGTACTTTTGTTAATTTCAACCATAAAAAACAAAACATCATTGGAATATGGACATCCTGTATTCGAATGTGAAATTAAAACAACAGGCTGTTTAGATAACAAGGGCAGATTAAATAAATGGTCATTCGAAATGAAAAATGATAAGTGTAACCTAAAGATGATTTTCAAATACCTATTTAATGATACCCCACTTAACATAGTTCGCCGACTTTCAATTTTTCCTTTTTGACAATATAGCGTCTGGTTGTCGCCATATTGAATTTTGATTACTGTCATGTCTTTAGTGACACTTGCAAAATTAAGACAAATTGACGTAATAAGAAACATCAAAAGCGGCCCAAGTGTTTGATCTCTAGAGCGCCACAAAGGAACATACATACATACAAAGATACATAGGCTGATAAACACACTACCCTCTTTTGCGTTGCCCAGTCGGGTAATTTTTTTATTGTGTCTATGTTTATTTTTACTGAAATATAGTATTTTTGAAGCTTTAAGTATACTTTTACAAGTTTCCCGAATTTGTCGAAATAAACTGATCCACAGCAAAGTCGCGGCTCATGTATGGTGAATCTTAAATTATAATTTAAAGATATTAATATGGTTATCATCGGTCTCGCTGCGAGGTACGAAAATAAAGGCAAGTTTGTCGAGAAAAAAACACCGAAATGACACCAGGAAAACTGATTTATTTTCAATGTAGTCCACTTTAAACAAAACGTCGGTATTCGTTTTATAATATTTATTTAATGAAGCAAAAATCCGATTTTTAGGATTCGAGCGCTTGAACGTCGTCGTCAAAATGTATGATTTAAACCATTTTTTAGAGCGACAACAATATTGCGTGTAATAAAACGAGCGATTCGATCCACTCAATTACAATATTACATTCCTCGAATTTAAAAATATTCAAGTAGTTTAAACATATTTAAATTTTCATCTACATGTGCTCGAAACTCAAAAACGGGTTCGGCAGAATTGGCTTAAATACTGGCTGAAGACTTCTTTTCAAATATATTAAAAAAGGCTACTTTAATTGCGTTAAAAATTATGTTGTTTACGCGCGTGTATGCGCGTTACACTAAGCTCCAAGTTACAATTTTAGAAGCAAAAACTAGCTGTACCGCATAAACGATCCATCCTTACTTGTCTTGTTTGGTAAACAAGTTTCTAAACTCAATATGTACCTTTTTTGGATGAAACTTATATTTTATCCTAAATAAAGCAGTTGAAAAACTGAGAATTCGATGTCTAAAATATTATCTCCGCTTGCTTTATTTACGAGAAAATTGTTGTCTTAACTAACAAAGGTGCATTTTGAGGTTAGAAACTTGTTTCCCAAATAAGACGTAAGGATGGATTGACTGTAGACAGATCCCATAACTTTTTTTTTGGATTTTATAGCCTGGTTTCAGAGACCTTTAAACCAACAGACAACAGACACGAAAGAGACGACAGCCATCAGATCCCATACATCTAACTTTCAGTGTTGCCAATTTTTGTCTCTAAAATTGTAACTTCTAGCTATGTGAAACAGGCCACTGAATAAAACGCAATAATTTCGCATGTACGATATTGGGTCAATGTCAAAATGTACGTCATTCGAAGAACCTGAATATTTTTATTAATGTAATCGTTTTTAGGGTTCCATAGTCAGATAAGAAACCCTTACAGTTTCGCCATGTCTGTTCGTCCGTCTGTATGTCACAGCCACTTTTAATCGTAGAATATTTAAGCTACAAATCTGAAATTTTGTATGATTATTAATGTTTATTCCGCGCACAAAGATAAAGAATAGGTAAAATTGTATATATATTTTTTAAAGAATACAATGTAAAGTTATGTTTAATTTTTTTTTGTTGTACAGCCTCGAATTGGGTGGTGTTAAATAGCCTTTTGGAAATTATTAGTACGCCATAACCAATTTTTAGATTTCGGGGACAGTTTCGGAAAATTTTGAGTTCTGAATGTGTCATTTCCGTTTGAGTTACATGCCGCCCCCGCAGCCAAATCTTACAAATCTGAATTGAACGCCTATTTAACCATTTTGGCAAAGAGTTTGTTCAAAAGATTAGAAATGGGGGCAGTGGTGTAGCTTGCCTTAGACATGCCCTGTATCAAAATTTGTTGGGCCCAAAAGAATGGTAAATATAATACATAAAAGAGCCTGTAGTCCGGGGGCCCCGTATCATTATCAGGTGGGTTTTACTCCTCACTTTAGGTAACGCTCGGCCGTCGCGTCGGACAGCTCGGAGCTGTAAATCGCAGTAGGTTGCCGCTCACTCGCTGGGCGATTCGCGGGTTGTCGTTGGATGACGCGGATAAAAACGGACAACCCTAGCGTACACGAAAGAGCACGTCTTATGCGACGGAGAAGGCATGATTAGGCATATTTTCGTGCCTAAACACCGATTTTGTTAGAGTCATTCTTCTGTACGTTCGTCTTTTCCTCATAGCTAAACCCATCGATTAAGTCATCTTTCAAAGAAAAATCTGAATCAAAATGGGTTAATCCGTCTGGGAGCTACAATGCCACAGACAGATACACATATACACACGTTATACTTATAACATCCCTCAGCGGGCCTAACATGAATGACACAATGATAAGATAGACCGCCTTATCTCTAAGTGCGTCTCTCACACTAGTGCCGACGCAAGATAGTCATAGAGATAAACGGGTTTAATTTATCTTTGTGTCATTCAAGTTATGGCCGCTGTTTGAGTCGGGGGCTACAAACGTAAAAGTTTATCAAGACATGCCGACGAAAATTACGTAAATAAATTTAAAACGTTGTCAATTCATTAACTCGGAAGTTGAATTAATTCGTCATACGTGTCAAACTTAACCATGAATGCTACCAACGGGAGGTTAACAGGTTTTAAAGCATCCTTGACATTTGTGACATTGAAGAAACGTCAATGTCTCGAGGAACTGTTTCCCATTTGAGTTAATGGTTAAAAATCATAATTAACTCTGAGGAAAAATACGACGGTTTTGAACGTTGCCGTGAAATGAACATCATTATCATTATCATCAGCGTATGATTATATACACATCCCACATCCCACCGATGAGTAAGCCGCCTCTCATAGAGAGACTGCACGCCTAGCACGACCTGCCCGCGAGTCGGCTGTCGCTCAGTGCATCCCTCACATATTTGACGCACTGAGCGACAAACGAGTCGCGGGCATGTCGTGCTAGCCCCACTGGGTGGTAGCCCCCACGGTTTGGTGCGGATTGGGGACTAGACACACATCTTTGAATGACTTCTCATATGTAGGTATGCAGGTTTTCACACGTTGTTTTTTTTTTCACCGAAATGTGCATGCATGTTAGGGTTGGAAGGGGAAGGCCTCGTCGAACGTACTTAGACCAGATCGAAGATTTCTTAAAAACCGGCCAAATGCGAGTCGGACTCGCGCACGAAGGGTTCCGTACCATTATCTATAAAAACGGCAAAAAAATCACGTTTGTTGTATGGGAGCCCCCTTAAATATTTATTTTATTCTGTTTTTTAGCATTTGTTATTATAGCGGCAACAGAAATACATCATCTGTGAAAATTTCAAATATCTAACTATCACGCTTCATGAGATACAGCCTGGTGACAGACGGACGGACGGACAGACGGACAGCAGAACCTTAGTAATAGGGTCCCGTTTTTACCCTTTGGGTACGGAACCCTAAAAAAGCCGTGCCCAAGAGTACCCAAAACCGGCGAGCGTGCTTCAAGAACTCAATGAGAGTAGACGAAGCGAAAAGTGTCAGGATCGTGGCAGGTGGAAATCCGTGGTCTCTGCCCACCCCTTTGGGAAACAGGCGTGATGTATGTATGTATGAAATACCCGTGCTAAATATTAAATTCAATGGCACATGAAATCAGAAATCTCAGAGGTGCGAGAGATTTGAACACGCAACCTGCAGGAGGCCGCGCGCCACACCACAACATATAATACAATATGGCGAACATCAGCTATTTACAATTCACCTTAATCTGGCTCTCCTTTTACTTATAACCAAGGCTGCTTAACTTTACTTAGTGTAATTAGAAAATGCCTTGAACTGCATTGTGCAAGCGCAAGCAAGAAAACACAAGCGATTCGAATATTTATTCCTTATGCGCTAAGTCTCAAATTGGTGTAACATATACGTATTTTACAATGTCGAACGTTATTGCACAGTAAACTCTGTTTGGTAGTAGATATGGCATATGTTCGATAGGAGAAGCTATTTAGGGCGGCCATACATGGGCAACTCGAGCAGTTAATCGTTGAAAAACCGGACAAGTGCAAATTAAACTCGCGTGGATGCGTATATTATATGTCTGCTATGTTACTTTAAATATCATAGACTTCTTTGATTTGCCTGTAATCTATAGGTTCCTGTAACCAATTTTCTGTGTTTTTTTCAATATTTTAGGCCCATTTTCAATTTCCACTAGAGCAGTTGAGTCAACTGCTACGGAGAGGGGACGGTGCAACTGCTCGACCGCACGACGGAATTTCGCCATGCTGCTGACGATCCGGAGCGGACGCGACTGCTCGAGTGGTCTCGACTGCTCGAGCGGTCTCGTGCAGTGCATGTCAATGAATACTGTCACTTAGCATTCTTCACAAATTCACAACATCCTCTGTTAAAGGAGATGATTTGTAGTTATATAAAGCCTGAATATTTTCCATACGTGTGATACGACTTTGCAAGGGTTATTCCGTTAAACTATTTTTTTTGTGATGTAACTACTTATTTACGATTTTCGGACTTTTTCCTTTACTTGTGCTGTAAGACACTGCTTCTAGGTTTTGATTCCCTTTGGATTCCCTTGAAAGTATCAAAATATGTGGCATAAATGGCCGTATCTTTTGATTGCGTTGACTTAGGAGGTTGATTTTTTCTCGGCTCCAAGAGATTGCAATTCTAAATACGTGATATTAATTCACGTTCCTTAGAAAAAGGGATGACACACAGACGGACAGACAGAAAGACAGACAAATAAGTGATCCTATAAGGGCTCCTTTTTTCCTTTTGAGTTACGGAACCCTAAAAAATAGAAGATTATTCGCTATGCACTTGCAGCTTGAAGCGGTCGGTCAAACAGATCATGCTTCAACAGCCCGACGGCAGATTCGCAGATGCTCGCAAAATATGCAATCTGTATACTACCAGGGACCTCCCACCTATAACAGCTTGCCCGAATGCCGCTACCAATACTGCTTTTAAAATGATATTCAAAAAGTGGCTCCAACTGAACAATTTTTATGATGTAACTATGGAACTCTGACCTACTCGTATAAGCTATAAGATATGTTATTACTAAATAATTTCGTCTTATTTTATTTTTATTTTAAGCTGCCCGTGTATAGTCGGCCTTAGCTGAATCTAGGTTGAACACCCGGGCGCGCATTCCCCAGTAAATAATCAACCGGTGAGTTACTATGCCAAATGATTGAGATTTATTTTTACGAAATCTATGAGTGTTGCACTCAATCGATCGATGCTATCGATAGTTTTTAAACACTAATCGGGTAAGCTAGTAAATAATTATCTATGATTAACTCTGTTTTTAAATTGCAGATAAGTGGCCCGTATAGCTTAGGCAAATGGATTTATTTTGAGGTTATATATGTTTTGTAGTTTTGTGTATTTTTAACACTGAGTGCTTTGGTGCCTATTATAAACTCACTTTGTTCTTATATGAATAAATAAATCAAATACAGACCGGACAAAAAATTAAGACATAGAACTGTTTAAAGAGGACTTGAGACGTAACTTCACGTTTTTTTCTATGGTATTGATTACATCAAATTGTGTTTTTGAAATAGTTAAGTTTTCAATAATATAAATAATATGAACATGTTTTTTTTAGCTTTGCCAAATCAAATAATTTATAGGGTTCCGTACCCAAAAGGTAAAACGGGACCCTATTATCACTATTTTTTACACCGGGATCCTACTAATATTATAAATGCGAAATTAATAATTTTGGATGTTCATTTTGTTTGCCAGTATAAGAAAAAATACATTAGGAAAAAAGAAGACGTACGCAAATTTTTAAAACTACTTTACTTCTTTGACGAAATCATTTCTAAATATTCATGCTGTTATATCTAATACAAACAGGTATTTATGTAAGTGCACAACACATTAACCTCCTTACAGCGTCTCTGGCAAAAACTGTAGATTAGTCAGTGATACTGCGATCGTTTCCATCATTATGATAAATGAGACAACTTGTCACATAGAAAACTGACGAAACGCCATTTCTAACACATGGTTGAAGTAGATTTTGTAACTGTTATCTAAACTTATAACAATGAAATAATTTAATTTAGCAAGGTTTTTTTTAAATCTAGTTAAGTCAATATCAGATACCTATATCCTATGCATATTAAAGGTAATATCCCGGGCGACCCCAGCTGCCAGCATTGTATGCACAAAGCCTACGCGGCGAGGCTGCAGGCTGGCACGGGAAGCGCATACCCTCGAACGCACCAATAGCACTCTAAAAACCACGCGACCCTCAAATTTGCCAGCTTTAATTGCTAGTAAAAGTGAGGCTAGAACACCGCGTCTTGAGGATATTTGGTCTGTGGTAATATCATTTCGAATTTTCATAATCTAGAAGTCATTGTCTGTAAGTTAGAGATGCTTTTTGCCTAACCTAAGTAGTCTAGATATTTTATTTTATGCTGAAAAGTCCTCAGTTCAGCAAAAAACAAACCTTACCATGACAATTCGGAGGTAGTTGACAGGCCGGAGTTAGTTAGTTATTACAAAGCTGAAAGTACAGAAGTACAATGGAGTGAAATAAAGCGCTGCAATTATATTACTTAATTGCAGCACATGCGGAGCTGGCGCCTTTTCAATAATGTGGCATGTTTGGCCTGTCCATATAGGTATATAAGTGATTTGTCTTTGTGCTTTAATTTTGCTTTTGTTGTTGTTGTAGTTGTTTATTATTTTATTTATGCTGTATTGTTCCTGTATTGTGCCATATTGCGTGAATAAAGTCTTTATCTATCTATCTATGTAGGTATCTAAATTCTCAAATGTAGTCAACAATCATTCTGCATCTAGTGTATTTATATTGGAATATTGCAGTATAGTGTCGTGATCGAAGTTCTTTTTTTGAATAATTTAAAACGTTAGCTTTTTTTGCGTAAATACACTTTTGAAAGTCACAATATTGCATGACACGCCACCCAAGTACACCGGATGGAGAATATTTGTGGACTTAATTTGAGTATTTCACTAAAATAATTGAGTAAAACGAGAAAACTCCGACGTTGCCAGCTACTAAACATCATCAAACTTATGTACACCTATTTTGTATTTTAACTGACCTATATCGATTAATCACTATGAAGGTTGCTAGTTTATAAATATTGACGTTAAAATCAGCCATGTTTGTCAATTTTCGGAAACCTAACGGTCACTGTATCGATAACAATAGTGTGTAACACCCACGTCTCTAGCGGTGCAGCCAAATTATCATAATATGCCGTTACCGATACGGCCAACGCGATCCGACGGAATATCCTATCTAAATATAGTGATGTAATGAGTCGATGACGCATTTTTTATTTGGCGATAAAAAATAATTGTAATATACGCTTTTAAAACGGACTACAGGGACAAGGAAGCGAGTTATCATTGCATTCAAGTCATAGAAAAGTTTAAAATCGATTGAAAAATTTGTACCGAACAGACAAACAGATATACAAGAACGCGAGTTAATAAAAACGAGGTAAAAAGTGGTAACTTTGTCATCATATTTCAATCCAACCTATTGGTTTTATGCCTACCATGACATAAAAAACCGGACAAGTGCGAGTTAAACTCGCGTGGAGAGGGTTCCGTTCTGTACATGATTATCTGAATTTTCCTATGTTACTTTAGATACCATAGACTTTTTATAGATTTTCCTGTAATCTATAGCTAAAGATCTATTCTCTGTTTTTTTTTTTAGTTTAGGCCCTATAGTTTGGGAGATAATAGATAATTGGGAGGAATGGTAAATTTTCGCCTATTTTCATAAATAAACACCAAACTATTAATTTAAATATTGTAATAAAATAAATTAAAAATTTCCAAAATGGGCCCTTTCATTTGATATATCACACGATATAGTTTGCAATACTTTTTTTTAACTTTCTAGTTTGCCCCCCAAAAGTGGCCGTCATGTTTAAAATTCATTTATTTACGCTACACGTCCGTGTTGCGTTCACCGACTTACATGTGTACCAAATTTCAACTCAATCGGCCCAGTAGTTTATAGCAAAATTGGCTGTGATAGACGGACAGACAGACACACGAGTGATCCTATAAGGGTTCCGTTTTTTCCTTTTGAGGTACGGAACCCTAAAAAACGCAAGCAAGTGACATGAATCTTACATTCTGATTGGTGGATTAACGTTATATAGCTGCAGCAGCTATTTCAGCTGGTGGCAGAGTACTGCCAGTCATTTACTATGTCGTCACTAAAATGCCAAACCCGCGAATGTGAACGTCAAACACGTACTTATATTATATTTATAAAACAACAGTTTTGGCATTTTAATGACTGTATAGTAAATAACTTGGCAGTAGGCCCAGATGTCTATCTTCGAAGTGCTGTTAGAATAAGACATGTGAAAGAGGCCGTGTGGCCTACTTGAAAAATAAATAGTATAGTTGTAATGGTACGTATATATTAATATGTATATATGTATGTTAGGTGTCCGTAAAGTAATAAAGTTGGTTTTCTGCCTAAGGTTAAACGGAACCTTTGCATTTTGCGTTTAGCAGTGCGTACGCGTGGTTTATGATCCCGCAAAAAGAATCAGGGCCGATTTTTTACCTATAAATAGAATTTACTCTCAACATCTATCATTGTACTCTAAGAATAATTTAAAAAAAAAGCTACACAGACAGCTAATGAATCAATTATTTCTTTACAGTCTTGCTTGACTTACTGCTTATTTTAACAGTTATAATACTGTACTAGCATTGTGAATAGTAAAACTGGTTTTATACAGTCAAACATAAGAGCTATACTCCCATTAATGCTGTTCGTTTTCGTTCCAGTGGAATGATTCTGTATTGTTCTGCCCCATAGCATAATAGCGCCATAAGATAGGAATAATATGCCACATTGTATAGTCGCAATCGCAACTTATAAAACAAATATACCTAAGCTATGCAAAAAAACATTCTTAGGACCTTGTTTCTTAATACCAATGGTGACAAACCAGCTTGTACGGCCCGTCCGGTGGTAAGCGGCTAAATACTATATACCTTAGTCTATGGACGCTTGCAACACCAGGAGTATGCCAAGGGCGCTGCCATTTAAAAACCTATTGATTCCCTTCTTGAAGAACCCCATACTGTAGTGCCAGGTGCTCGTTACACATCCGAAGCCTTCGCGACCGGAAATTCTTATCTGCGCGACCATTTATGGTCCAAGATATGGGGAAAATCCTTTTTATCGCAAGCATTGTGACGTTTTTAGGATAAAGTAATATTGTAGATACTACTCTTTAGCATGAGGAGAAGATGATGTTGGTGTGCCTGGTTTTCTATGAGTTTGACGATTGAAAGAAATATTGTTATTAGGTTAAGATTTACCGACATTAATGGAAATGCTTAATATGAATTATTTTGACTAAAGCTTATTGATTTTTGTAGTGGTAGAGCCAAACAGTAATCCTCACTAGATGATTACTGTTCGAATGGGCCGGCTCGACCGGGGCAGTACCGCACTCTCACAGAATATCGGCGTAAAGTAATAGCTTGCTATTGCGTTTCGTACGGTGAGTGACGAGATCCGGAGGCCTATTCCCTTATGCCCATCCCATCCCCATTCCCCATCCTCCCCAGACTAGCGGCGCATTGGCAGCACCTTTGGTGTTGCAGATGTCCATGGGCGGCGGTCACCACTTTCCATCAGGTAGACAGTCAGCTCGTTTGTCAGTCTATCTGTCATACTATGTTCTGCTTGTTCTCTAATGTTTATGTTAATGCATGTCGATTGAAGCTTTATAAATTAGTAGTTCACATTTCTATATCTTTACGCGAAAAAAAAGACAATTTCGGAGGATTAGCAACGGAACCCCGCTTTGTGGTTTATTGATCACCTTTAAAATTTAAGTTCGTTGTTTTAAATACCATGGGCCGTTCGCGACATGTCAACGAAAATGTCATCAAAATGCCCGTCAAGGTCGTTGTGGTCCCTTAAGGTTTCCGGAACCCGACAAATGCCGATGAAACATGATCTTTAACAACGGGAAATAAGCTTTTGAAGTAGAAAATACATTTTCATCACAAGAAAGGATGTTATTATACGCAGGCGTATAGAGCAGCTATAGCCGATTTAGCTGCTCTATACACCCTGCCGTCAGCGGGAGTTATAAACCATACAAAATCCATAATTCCCGTGGCCAGGTCCGGCGTGGGCGCGCATTCTTGTTCTACCTACCTGATGGTAATTCACGGTGTACAAAAATAATAATGTAATTTTTTGTCTGTTTTTTATTGCTTTTCCTCGCAAATGTGATGAAAAACATGGTGTGTATCACGGGCAGTAAGGGGATAACAAACTCGAGTCATTAAAATTCCTCCCGCCTTCGACGTCGGGCTTCTAACAGACTCTCGTTAGTTATCCCCTTCTTACGGCCCTAGATGCACAATGTACTATAACTACGACTGTCATCTATTAAACCAGTTTTTTCATGGCAAGTTTTGAAATCTATGCTGCAATTAATTGTCGGATCTATAATTGGGACACCATCGATTTCCCTGTGCGCGTAAGATTTAAGCGATTCACGCTTGACCGGATGCGCACACGCTGCATTATGAATCAGAGAGCGTGGCGATGTGCGCCGGCTTTCTCGGAGACAGCGAGTGACCCCCCTGACCAACTGCTGATAGCTACGGTGGCAGTTCAAGATGCCAGGACTGATAATTGGTGGAGCCATAATTTTCATAATTCATGCTTGCAGTTTAAAGCGCAAATCGGTTTTACTTAAACAGTTTTTTAACAAAATTTATTTGATTTAGCACAGCGAAAAAAAAATATGTTTATATTCTTTATATTATTGAAAACCTGGCTATTTCAAAAACAAGACTTGATGAAATCGATACGATAAAAAAAATCGTGAAATTACGCCTGAAATCCTCTTTACACAGTTCTATGTCTTAATTTTTTACTTATGGGTATATAATATATACGGTATTAGAATTTTATAATTATTTACAAATAAATTCTGATCTTATC
Organism: Tortricodes alternella; assembly: GCA_947859335.1. Classification (NCBI taxonomy): domain Eukaryota; kingdom Metazoa; phylum Arthropoda; class Insecta; order Lepidoptera; family Tortricidae; genus Tortricodes; species Tortricodes alternella. The sequence continues at coordinate 15,962,243 of OX401975.1, forward strand.
TTATAATAAACAATACAACATAAGTTTAATGGGGTGTTGACACTCACCAACATGGGTATGTTAGGCACCACGACCGCGTCGTCGTCCGACCGCCCGCTCAGGTCCGGTCGGTACGTGTACGTCCTCCTGTAGTGGAACGAGAGCGTTCCGTTCTCGTTGTCCGTTATATTCACCTTCTCCCATTCTTGACTGAAACAAACAGACAATAATTCATTTAAAATTAATAATTTAGTATTTCACGCATGATGGGCCATTCATAAATTACGTCACACGAACTTCGTGATTTTTGGAGTCCCCCCTCCCCTGGTGTGACGTCACTTTTTAGCAATGATTAAGGGCACCGGCTGTATAATTTATACTTATCTTTACCTTTTCATTCATTACTTTTCTCCGTTTGAGGTTTTAAGTAAAAAGCGGACACTTTTTTATCAAACGGAGAAAACGAATGAATCAAAAGCTACACTTATTACTTAGCATATAAATTGTGTATAAAGTTGCGCCAACTTATACAGCTTCGATTTTAATAAAATACTTTAGTTTAATAGAAAACACAATTACAGTGATGAGGGCGCCATTGGACGTTCGGCGTCCTCTTAAATTAAGACAACGCTTCCAAAATTAGTTGTTAATATTACATTATTACATAGACCATTATATCTAATAGACTCCGCATAGCCAAGCGACCCCCGCTGGCAGCACTAAAGGCCTTAACTAATGGGGCTACAAGCAGGAGCGGGGAGCGCATAACCTCGAACCCACCAATCACAGCGCTCTTAAAACCCCGCGCGCCCCGCAAGTTCGGCAGCTTTATTTGCTAGTAAAAGTCGGTCTGTGCATTATCATAAATATGCCAAGCGGTAGTGGTAGAGCCAAACAGTAATCCTCACTAGATGATTACTGTCCGAATGGGTCGGCTCGACCGGGGTAGTACCGCACTCTCACAGAATATCGGCGTAAAGTATTAGCTTGCTATTGCGTTTCGTACGGTGAGTGACGAGATCCGGAGGCCTATTCCCTCATCCCCATTCCCCATCCTTCCTAGACTGATAACGCATTGGCAGCACCTCTGGTGTTGCAGCGTCATGGGCGGCGGTGGCCACTTTCCATCAGGTGGGCCGTCTGCCGGTTTGTCAGTCAATTGACATAAAAAAAGACAGGAACACCTTGTGAACTTACCGGCACTCGCAAACTTACGCAGCATGAAAATAGAAGATTAGTGGATTATAAAATCATGATAACTAAGTATAATGAAGAAAACTGGGGCTGTATTCCAAATGGCCTAAGTGGGCTTTGCTCTGTATCTATCTTTGCGAAGTTTACATTGTGTCGATCGGTTTCTGGACCAATAGCGACAATTGGATCGAGTCTTATACGTAACCTGTTTTGCAAACAATGGTTGACTGTTCACCTGTGGCCCTAGCAATAATGTCATAGTATAAAGGGGGGGAAGTAAGTTATCATCATACAAACACACCGCGCGCGGCTTGTATGTGTGCGCCAAAGTATCTATGCGTCGCCGCACGCAAACTTAAACAAATCTCGACCCGTTTCTCAGTGCGCCAGTCGGGGCTAACACCGCACGAGGTTCCCGCGTCACGACTTTTCGGCGCCGCTAAATAAATGAAAAATGTGTGATAATCGCAGGGGAACGTATTGCTGTGTGTTTGGGTGTCTTAATAATTCATCGATTCCAGAATTGTCTGTGTTCAGATTACCTATTGAACAGAGACAACCCTGAGACAGTAGGCAATTATACTTCCCCTCTTTATACCTACTATGATAATGTTGACACGAGTATAAAAGCGTTTTCACATTACCCAATACGATATCGATGTCGGACGCCGATAGCCGATATCCGATATCGTGTTGTCTCGAACCGTTAATATCGGACATATGTGAATATTTCCGATATTATCGGTCCAATTTGGATACCGCCGGCCGCCGGCACAGTCACGCACACACCAAAGAAAATGTATACAAATAGCACACATACAAGCATTGTCGTCCGATATCGACGGGGGCCCGACACGGCCGTCGACATATCGGTATCGGGTCCGATATGCAGGTTCATATTTCATACATTTTACTTGACCCGATATCGTACCGTATTGGCGCCCGATACCGATATCGTGTCGGGTAATGTGAATCCATCCATCTTATCTCTCAGTGCATCTCTTTCTTCGATAGTAGTAGTCGCTGTCAACCTTGGATACATGTATGTGATTTCTCGACTTCAAACTCAAGAGTAGTTAAAAGTGGCACATAGGTTGCATACATGATTATTATAACCAGCAAATACGACTTTGAATACGTATTGCAAAACCAATGTATCCGGCTCAGTCGAAGAAGGCCAACATAACGCAATAACTACGCCGATAAGAAAATTCGTATTCGACTAATGACGTAGGCTTTTTGACGTTTTGGCACCAGCAGCATTTGGTTTGCGAAGCAACTTACATGGCTAGCCGTTTCGTTTTAACCTAGGGTGTTTTGTAAAGAAAGAATGTCACAACTGTATGAATAAACAGCTCGCTTTTTACGTCATATCTGTTCCTTATGATATCTTTAATAATTTTAGATGTCAAATCAATTCTTTTTTTTTTTTTTAGTTTATCCTTTCGGACAGGCTAGGGTCATGGACCATGCTGCCTTACCTTCAGTTAAAATGAAATAGGTATTATTGTAAAAAGTAAATCCATGTCAAGTATTTCGATTCAATTCAATTGGATGAATTTAAAACGAGCTTGTAGGAGTAACTCGATCCTTTTACAAAATAAGGTGGTACGATGTCCTACCTCAAATGAGACAAGGTACTTACTACTCGGAGCTAACGCCTCGCTCTCGCTCGTGTCAGCGTAGGGAACGGACGGCGCTCGTTTGTTTCAATCACTCCCTGAGTTACTCGCTACGTTGCCTACGCTACGCTATCTTCTAATTCACCTTACTCGCATGATTCGCTCGGCTCGTTTCTATTAGTAGGACATAAAAATTGAGGTGGAACATTTTTACGAAGTAGTGTGACATTTGATGTGCCTCATGTATGAGTAACTCAACACTACAACACACCTCACATCGTAAAAATGTCCCACTTCAATGTCACACTAGCCGAGCGAACCATGCGAGTGAGGCGAAATAGATGATAGCGTAGCATAGGCAGCGTAGCGAGTAAGAGTGTGAGTGAGACAAATGAGTGCTCTCCGTTCCGTACAGTGTGATACGCTGACACGAGAGCGAGGCGTAAGATCTGCGTAGTCCCTCGCCTCATTTGAGGTAGGACATTGTACCACCTCGTTTTGTAAAAGGAGTTATTCCAACAAACTCATTTTAATTTCATGTCCTGCCCAACACTGATCATGCAGGCGTTATTAACCTAGCCGAGATGTTTCTAAAACAATGGTTTTGCATTACGTCTTCGAAGTCACGCTGTATAACACATTAAGCCACTTACATGGCAAGTCTAGATACATGAGACGTACTTGCGCACGCGACATTGCATGACATCTGTAATGACAATGACGGCCATGTTATCCTAAAGCGGCGGAAGTACGCACTAGAATGAGAGTTATTCAAATATTTTCCTGTTAATACAATTCAATGTATATCTTAACGCAAAATGAATAATAAACAACTTTTTACTCGACTGTGCGAAGCCCAAAGGCCCGCGAAGGCGAAGGCGAGGCCCTATAGGGTTTAACAGTCTGTTTGTATCGTAAGTTCAATTTCAATTGCAAAGGGTTGGAGGTTGAAATCCCAGAATTTAATTTGATTTTAACCACGAGATTTTCGCTGTAGGAAATCGTGAGGAAACCTGTATTCATCTGCGGAAGTAACTTTACGATGTGTGTGAAGTCCGCGATACACTATGAGTACAGAATAGATGAGTACTAACATACAGAAAAGTCACTGTCTAACAAAACCGTTGTAAGTACGAAAATATGCCTAATCATGGCTCCTCTCCCCGTAGCATTAAACGTGCTATTTCGTGTACGCTAGGGTTGTCAGTTTATCCGCATCACCCAAAAACACCAAACAATTAGGCTGCCTGATGACGCACGAATCGGCCAGCGAGCGAGCGAGCGGCAACCTACTGCGATTTACAGCTCCGAGCTGTCCGACGGCCGAGCGTGGCGAGCGTACCTAAAGTGCGGAGTGAGACCGCCCGGCTATGAGAGAAGGCCTGTGTAAGTAAGACGATACGCTGATGATGATAGAGAACTTGCATGTTTTTTTTTTCATATTTTATTGGAAAGTACTGAGTAAATAGAAACCTAACTATGTACGCAAACCATTATTATTGTTGTTTTTTTTTTTGATGTATGACGCTTTCAAAAGTCATAGTTCATACCACTCACAAAAACGCTCCATACAAAATGGCCCTGAAGTATGACGTCACAGTGCAGTTAGAGTATACATGACCAATGTAAAAAGAGCGCTGACCGTGATACGTTTTATATGGCCATCAGAGCTCTTTTCACATTGGGCGAGGTATACAAAATATAGGAATTTGCAATTATTTCCGAAAATACTGCCAATATGGTACAAATAAACAATGACAGAAATTTTATGAGGATGTCAAAAACTAGTAATTCAGAACTAAAAAACAATATTAATTTTTCACTTAGTTTGACTACTTTTGACCCTTAATAAAAGAAAAAGTAACGGTCAAAATGATCTTTTTGTTTCTTTTACATGCATTTACATACGTTAAGCTGCCGTTCCACAGAAATATATTAATATTTGTTACTATAGTCAAGTAGCCAATTTCAAAAAACATTTCCGAGTAATTTTAATTCCTTAAATATTCGAACCACAAGATGACCTAGTATGCCTTATCTAAACGTAGTCGTTAAGTTAATCGGTAGAAACACGGTTTTCCAATTGAACTTGAGGGCAATTGATATGTAATTGCTTCGGTTATTAGATGAAACGCATCCTTATCTACAAGTCTTTTTTGAACACTTAATAAATTTCCTTTGTGTATTTCTTATTCAAGTTTCATTTGTATGATAGTGACCTGCGGCTTTGAAAGGTGTGTATTATAAATTAATTTTCTCTCAACAAATTCTCTAAATGCAACAGACATGCAGACAAAAGTTCTAAAAACGATTTTTTGACCGAGCGAGCGAAGCGTCTCCGTTTCGACTTGCAAGAATGCTTCCGTATGTCTGTCTGGAGGATGTCCGGCGAATGTCCGGTTTTTCTCCTCAACAGGTCGCATTCCTCAACCAATTATCGTGAAATTTTGTGAGTAGGTTCGATAATTTTAATATTTTTTTGTCGATTCAATTTTTCGAAACTTTTCAAAGTGGTGGAGATATGGGGGTTTATGCAATTACAAACTTATTTGAGGTGTTAGTAAACAGACCGCGACGTATGTCGATATATCGGGATAACAGTTTTCCAACAGCAAAGTTAATTTGTCGCGAAGTCTACAGCTCACCAAGCCACTAGTTTTTAATGTAGGTACGTATTATATCCAGCGTATTTCAGCCAGGGCGCAGCGGGCCGCGCGGCGGGCAGTGCGCGGGTTACTTTGACCGCGACCGCACTCAACCCCTGAAGAATTACTCCATGCTAGTCCGAAACAGGTCGTACCATTTTTGACAATAAATCGTGACGTGAGTAAAGCTGTATTTGTTTGAAGTGTTATTTATAATGTCTCACGAAAGTTATAATTTGACTATTTACGTATTAAAGTGAATTCATCCTTACTTGTCCTATTTGGTAAACAAGTTTCTAACGTGAAAATGCACCTTTTTTGGCTAAAACAGCTATTTCTTCGTGAATTAAGCAACCGGAGATAATAAATATTTTAGACATATCTTTGCCAATTTTTAACCTTGGATGATTTAATTAGGATAAAAAAGTTGTTTCACCCAAAAAAGGTACATTTTGAGGTTATAAACTTGTTTACAAAATAAGACAAGGATGAATTCACTTTACGTTTATTTTGTCCCCCTCTGTACTTTATTTGAAAATATTTCTAGCTACATTTTACAGATTTACTTACTAAGGTTAGTTTTGTTACAGTTACAAGAAAGTCTGCAAGGGGGGCCGCGCCTCCCGCTCAAGGTCACCGAAGGCTGTACTTACGAGTAGATATAAGGCCCGAGCTCGTCAAGCACGGGTTTGGTCCCGTTGTTGAGAAACTCGTCGGCATTGGTCACGTTGTACACGTACACTTTGACGAACGGGCGGACGGGGGGACGCGCCCACCACTCGAAGGTCATTGAACCGGGCCGGAGGACCAACTCCTGTGGGAGAAACAAAGATATTAGAATAATATAAATTTCCACTAGAATTAGAACAGAATTGAATTGGTAACTTTTCTTATTTATTATATCAAAAGAAAGCAATGCGACATAATTATTTGACGATGCGGTTAGGCTAGTTGGTAGTGACCTCCGAAGCTAGCAGTCCCGGGTTCGATCGCCGGTAAGGGCAAATATTTGTGTGATGAGTACGAATGTTTGTCTTGAATGTTTCCTATGTATTTAAGTATTTATTTATCTATATAAGTATGTATATCGTCGTCTAGACTTAATAATACAAGCCTTTTAGGTTACTTTGGGACTAGATCGCTTTGTGTAAAAAAAGTCCCATGATTTATGTATAATATTATTTGTCACATACAGCCAAGTAAAGTGCCATCCTTACATGTGACATAGTTAGTATTGCATATGAATGTACCAATCCTTACTTAATATTATAAATTCGAAAGTATGTCCGTTCGTCCTTCACGTCAAAGTGAAGTAACGGATGGGGATCCGTTACTTCACTTTGACGTAATTTGCATAGGGATAGTTGGAGGATCGGAGAGTGACATACTCGTAATAATACGTAGTTAATAAGGTTACTTACACATTTATGGATCAATTGTTATCTGATATAAATAAATAAATAAATAAATAAATAAAATAAGTTAAATTTGATCCGGAATGATAAGCGATCAACGAATTCCAAATCTAGTAAAGTCTGTTCGTCGAGAGGTGATAAAAAAACAGGTCTTCTTAACTCATTACAAATAGCGGCCCGCTAATTTTTACCGATGATAATAAAAAAAACCGGACAAGTGCGAGTTAAACTCGCGCGGAGAGGGTTCCGTTCCGTATATGATTATCTGAAATTTACTAGGTTACCTGAAATACCATAGACTTCTTATAGGTTTTCCTGTAATCTATAGGCAAAGATCTATTTTCTGTATTTTTTTAAAAATTTTAGCTCCAGTAGTTTTGGAAATAAGGGGGGGGGGGGGGGAATGGTCATTTTTCGCCTATTATCCTGAATAACTTCTAAACTATTTTATTTAAAATTCAAAAGAAAATATATTTAAGATCCTCACAATAAGCCCTTTCATGTGATATGTCACACGATATAGGTGGCATAACTTTTTTTTTAATTTTCTAGTTTACCTCCAAAAAGTGGCCCGTATGTTTAAAATTCATATATTTACGTCACGCGTCCGTGTTGCGGTCACCAACTTACATATGAATACCAAATTTCAACTCAATCGGTCCAGTAGTTTCGGAGCAAATTGACTGTGACAGACGGACAGACAGACACACGAGTGATCCTATAAGGGTTCCTTTTTTCCTTTTGAGGTACGGAGTCCTAATAGAGGGAAAAGCTATATATTTTTTTCATAGATTATCATCATTATTGGATAGCCTGTATATGTGCCATTGCTGGCATATCATCGGACCATGATGAAGTCTCAGAGTCGTAGGAAGAATCAGAGTCGGTGACGTTTATTATGAAACGTTCAATCGCCTCGTCTAAAACAACACACGAACACCCAAACGACACACTCGAAGCGTATTACAGAACAGATTGGCAATATGGCCGCCGTGTGCGCGCGCTTGACAACAACTGCGTGCCTCGTACCACGAAACTTAGTACACGCGGCGATAAGCGACGCCCGTCATACAGTTTGCGATAGGTAAGCGACAGTCGCTATTTCGAGACGATATCATAATATTTATCAACTCTCGGGGAACAGACTTTGGACAGAAGTTTTTTCAAAATTTATTAAGCGGCCAGTTTAAATTGGACCCTCTTGGTTGACATTACTCCTGGTTCCCAAGATACCTACGGATATTTAATTAGGTACATTGTATAATGTTGTTGTTTTATGCAATTAACATGCATGTTCTTTGTGTGTCCTGAAAAATTCTAATTAGTCCGTCATTTAAATTATAAAAAAATATTGAGCACATATTTCTTCTTTTGTCGATTAAACAAAAAATGACGAAGATATAATTATTGCATTGAAGTTCCGCGTGAGGTCACGACTTTGCACACTCTTTACCATTAAGTGACGTTATCTTTGTCAATTTTGATTGATTTGATATACCAAAAAGTACGTGTTCAATATTTTTTGATAACCTTGACGGACGTATTATAATTATATTTTTTTTACCCAGGAAACATCCCTATTATATTTGTAATCGCTCGAAGTCTCGAAACGTAGAGTTGCTTCAACAAGCCGCAAACACAGCTAGGATGGTTTCAGTGCTCATAGGCTACTCAAGGCTATATTTAGCTACCACCGCAAAAAGGAAGGTTGCAGACTCGTTTTACACCCGTTGTAAACGTAGTTCACACTCAAGTATAAGTAGGCGCACAAACGCACGCATAGGATCAACCATCATGCGACCAGCGGCCCTAGCATGCCAGAGCCAAACACGCGGATAGTTAAACCCGTTTATCTCTATGACTATCTCTTTCGTCGGCACTAGTGTTAGAGATAAGACGGTTTAACTTGTCCTTGTGTTAACCTTGCTAGGACTACAAACCGGAATTCGGCTATAGTTATTCCTTTGGGAACTTTGAAATTTTCCGGGATAAAAAGAAGCCTATAATGCTATTCCAGAGTATAACCTATGTCTGTGCCAAATTTCATTCAGATCCGTTCAGCCGTTCTGGTGTGTAACAAAAATGCATCCATCCAAACTTTCGCATTTATATTATTAGTAGCTGGTCTGGCCGCAACTTCGTCTGCGTAGAATAATTATTTAAGTGGTCTGTCCTTCTCCAAAGTCCAATCTATCTCAATACCATAATTTATCAAAAATGGTTCAGTGGTTTAGGCGTTAAAACGTAACATGTATGTTACGTTTTCACGCCTAAACCGCTGTTACTTTCGCATTTATAATATAAGTTAGGATATATGATAGCAGGAAGATATAATATGGGGAGGATATTAGGTTAGTAGGATAGGATAGACGACGCATAGCCCAGCGACTCCCGCTGCCAACATGAAGGTCAAAAAGCTATAAGCTGCCGGGCTGCAGGCACGCAAAGGAACGGATAACTTCGAACGCGCCAACCACAGCACTCTAAACACCCCGCGCGCCCCGCCAGTTTGACATCTTTATTAACTAGCTAGTAAAGTTAAGCAAAGCGGTGTCTTTATAGCGCTTACGCACTACGTCCGATCCGTATCCGATCCGAACCCGTAAAAATACGGATCTAGAAATCTCGGTCCGAATTCGGATATTGCTTACGCACTTATCCGATCTCTGATCCAAAAACCACCTTGAACTTAACTGGATGCCTGCCGCGCCCCCCGTCCACATACCCCGCCTCCCCGCTCGTACGCAGGTCGGATTCGGTTCGGATACGATTCGGACGCAGCGCGCAAGCGTTCATACAAATAATACTATGGCTACTTCGGTCCGTCAATATTTTTCTCCGGAATGGAGACTCACGGATGACGGAGAGAAATCGGATGACGGAAGCCGGACCTTGTGCGTAAACTGCCATAGAAATAGTTCTACAACTCCGGACCGTATTTTCACGGGCTCGGATCGGATACGGATCGGATGCGTAAGCGCTCTAAGGATGTATGGTCCGTATTTATAAACATCTCACGTTTATAATCAAATAGACGCTGCACACAGTGTATTGACATTTATACTGAAGGTTAAAAAATAGCTAGTCGACTAAAGATTTAGGGCTCTCTGTAAGCAGCGATATTACGAGTTAAATAGGTCAGAACAAAATATAGGTCTATACATTTTTGAATATTGATTAACGATTAACAAAGTGAACTAATGGCGGAAAATTGAATTTATTGATTATAGTGCAAAAACCAAAACGTATAGACCTAGATTTTATTCTGACTGACAACCTATCAAAAATTGGTCAACGTCGGTTAACATTTAAGGGGTGGAAATCGTTATCGCCCTTTGTATCAAAAGCCGTAGGTTCACACTCCTCTTAAATGTTGCCTGAATTTTAAGACACAAAATATACACATCATTTCGCCACAGTCTTATAATTAAGATTTTTTTAATACATTTTGTTTGTGTCTCTTTTTAATATATGTAGGATTCGACAAGGACATATCCGATGAATGTTAAAAGGTTAATAAACGCTTCTGCTCCGAGCTGCAAAAATGTTCCAAACAAGGTCTCGTTGGACTATAATTTATTATGACTTTTCCTGTATTAAATTTCGATTAGAACGCAATTCCGTTTGTGTAATTAATTTTCGCAATTTGAGTTGTTAGAGGCCTCTATGTCTGTACCACTCTTTAGAAGTCGATTTTCTTAATTGCTAGACCAACCAGCGATTCATAATAACTTACAACTTACAATTCGTACCACGTACCTTTGTAAGTTTGCGACTATGAACTTAGCTACTATCGCGTCGCAGCGGCCCTAACATGAGTGACACAAAGATAAGATAGACCGTCTTATCTCTAAGTGCGTATCTCTCACACTAGTGCCGACGAAAGAGAGAGTCATGGAGATAACGCAAGGAGATCGCGCGGAACGTAGCCTGTACCTGCGCCGAACACGGCTTGACGCTAACTTCACACACGCAAACTATCGTGGTTTTAAAAATTATTTTAATATGATAGTGTATTTATTTTGATAGTGGACTTCTTAGGGACTAAGAATCTAAAGGTAATTTATTAAAATATTATATCGTTTCTTCAGGAGATTCTTTTTAAATGACATCGATGACATTTCAGCCGTTTGCTCGCCTGTTTCATTATTTCTTTGCCTTAAGCTAAAAAAAAGGAAGTGACAGTTCCTCTATTATGAATTCTGTGGTTGTTTTGCTGACTGTGGTTTGACATAAAAATAAAATATAATATGCCCCTCTTCAAAAAAGTTTACCTACCCACTTGTAACTGTGTGGCAATCCTTTGACCAACCACAAATTTCGTAATACAACTTCTCTCCTCTTCTTCGTGAAAACTATTGCTGCAGTAACATGACCTTTTTGACCTTTTTTAGGGTTCCGTACCTCAAAAGGAAAAAAGGAACCCTTATAGGATCACTCGTGTGTCTGTCTGTCTGTCTGTCTGTCTGTCCGTCTGTCACAGCCAATTTGCTCCGAAACTACTGGACCGATTGAGTTGAAATTTGGTATTCGTATGTAAGTTGGTGACCGCAACACGGACGCGTGACGTAAATATATGAATTTTAAACATAGGGGCCACTTAAAAAAGTTATGCCACCTATATCATATCAAATGAAAGGGTTTATTGTGAGGATCTTAAATATATTTTCTTTTGAATTTTAAATATAATAGTTTAGAAGTTATTCAGGAAAATAGGCGAAAAATGACCATCCCCCCCCCCTTATTTCCGAAACTACAGGGGCTAAAATTTTGAAAAAAATACAGAAAATAGATCTTTGCCTATAGATTACAGGAAAACCTATAAGACGTCTATGGTATTTCAGGTAACCTAGTAAATTTCAGATAGTCATGTACGGAACGGAACCCTCTCCACGCGAGTTTAACTCGCACTTGTCCGGTTTTTATATCTATTTTGAAGTTATATTTACATCGGTATACGAAACTAAACAAAAAAATTAAACAGTAGAAAAAACAGAAAAAATAGGCGGGCGAGTACTAAAAAGAATTTGGATTAACCATAAAACGGAAAGTGAATTTTCCATTTAATTAAAGCGTTATCTTCTCTTCTAATTTAATAAATACTATTAAAATAATATAATATTCAACAAAGTAAGTTTAAAAAAACTTGTACTTACGAGTACATAAGACATCAACGAGCTTCAAGTCTTTATTTTCTAAAAACTAATATTCAAAACCATAATAAATACGATACTGTGATTATATATTTGTTTGTAAGGTTTCACAGCTAGATTTCTGAACCGATTTTGATGAAATTTGGTGGGGCCTGGTGAGCTAAAAAGCAATTATAAGGTGACGAAGTTTTTATTTAACCCTTTCAAGGACTTACGTCAAATGCAAATGTGACACACGCCAAGCGCGTTTCAAATGCTATGCAAAAATCAACTTAATTCATACGAAAGACGGTCTCTTTAGAGTTGTACCTCCGACAACTATAAGCGTCGGTGGCATGGTAGGTACGACAGCTCATGACGCTTTTAAGCGTCCTTGGCGTTAGGGTTAAAACCAATTTATAACACTAAACATGAAAACTCTTGCTTGTTCTAAAGATGACAAACGTCGATCAATCTCATAACTGTTAAATATTCAGTTAAACTTTTGACCGTCATCATTATCTGTGTCGAGGATAACCGCAGTTTAATATTTATTTAAAAAACCCGAGGTTGAATTGCAACAGTGGCAGTTAAATGTGCGAAATTTCTCAAAAGCTAATCTCAGTAATCTGCACTCTGCCTTAGATCAAAAGCCTTCACGAATACTAAAATTGCACGAGTGTGCGTGGAATGCTGGTTCATGATTAGTCCGTCACGATGTGTGCGTGTTGTAAGGAGGGTTGCATGATGGCCGCTCAAGATTATTTACGTGCGATTGTTTAATGTGTTTATGTGGGTTAGAATGTCAGGATCGCAGGTTAGAGATATATCTACTCTTGACCTGTAATGACAAGGGCATGTGATAAAAAAAAGTTATTGTTTTACTCAACTTGAAACATATATTTTTTTAAGTATTCCCACAGCATTTTTTTTATTATTGTTTATTCCAATTTGATTAGCCAGCTTAAAAAAACTACATTCTACGCGGGTACAGAGCTAAATGGCCTGTTGAAACCGCAGCTAATGATTTATAGGCAACTCGTGATTTAAAGAGACATGGTAGACAGTGGTAACATCAAAAAAAAACCGGCCAAGTGCGTGTCAGACTCGCGCACGAAGGGTTCCGTGCCATTATCTACAATCAAGCAAAAAAAAAAAAGCACGTTTGTTGTATGGGAGCCCCCCTTAAATATTTATTTTATTTTCATTTAATTATTTATTTTTAAAGTGAATATGAATCTAAATATTTTGTGAATATTTCAAGCGTCTACCTGTTGCCGTTATCAATATCGAGCAAAAAAATCACGTTTGTTGTATGTATGGGAGCCCCCTTAAATATTTATTTTATTCTGTTTTTTAGTATTTGTTGTTATAGCGGCAACAGAAATACATCATCTGTGAAAATTTCAACTGTCTAACTATCACGGTTAATGAGATATAGCCTGGTGACAGACGGACGGATGGACAGACGGACAGACGGACAGCGGAGCCTCAGCAATAGGGTCCCGTTTTGACCCTTTGGGTACCTACGGAGCCCTACAAAATTAACTATTTGAACTGATCTCTACTCGTATTACTTAAGAGTTAAAAGCAGCGGGTGGCAGTGACAACTCACATTCTTGTTAATTCTTAACCCTACTGGCCCAGTTATGTTCCTCGCTATCAGCGCCGGGCGGCCGATGCGCGTGAGTGTGCAGAAACGCGCTTTCTACACGTGCTCTGTTGCGCAACGCCAGCGCCGCGACGCGTGTCGTGTGGCGATACTCGAAACATATTTAAATAATTTTGTAAAGGAATCTTCGGAGCGCTTGCATTTGGAAAAACAAATAATGTATAAATAATTTACTTAATAATTATTAGCACTTTTATACGGAATGCAAACGTCAGTTTCGCCTGTTCTCATATTGTATTGGAAAGTGCTGAGTAATAGAAACCGATCTGTGTGCGCCAAACATTTTTATGTTGATCATTTTATGAGTTATGAAGCTTTGAAAAGTCATTGTTCATACCACTCGCAAAACACTCCATACAAAATGGACAACAGCTATGACGTCACAGCTGTCGTTAGACTGTACAAAATGTATGGTGTTTAAACGAAATCTGCAATAATTTCCGAAAATACTGTTTTTAGACCAATATCGTAGAAATAAAACATGACATACATTTGACGAGGACGTCCAAAAAACTAAAATCAGAACTAAAAAACAATATACATTGACCCTTAATCAAATAAAAATTAATAGTCAAAAACATCTGCTTTTTTTTGTAATATGCTTTTGTTTGAATTTACTTTCATTATATATCATTTAAACCTCATTTTGATTTTCATGCAACTTCCCTATTGTGGTCTTTCAAACCACATATTCTAACCGTGATTCTCTCTCTCTTCCTCCTACCGCTTTGTCCCTTTTCTAATTCGGGGTACGCTTTGACTATGATCCCAGATTCAGCAGGTCGGGTTATAACAGTGGAGCCACTGACTGACCTCCGTAACCCTTGTGACAGGAACCAGACCAATTGGATCATGGTTACACATTTAGCTACCCAAAGGTTTCCTCACGTTGTTTTTCCTCACTGTAAAAGCATTGGTTACTGCAATTAACAGGTAGATAATGTCTAACAATTATTGATTGATTTGAAGCAAAAATGAAACTAAACATGAGACGCGGACTCATGTTGAGGCATTTAATTCTGTATTAAAAAAAGATGAAATTATTCGTAAATAAGATCATGACAAAATATTATACAAGAGTCTTACGTATGAGGGAATGTTAAAGCTAGAGATCGCGGGTTCAATCCCCATCAAAGTCAGATCATAACTATCATAACATACCTACTTGTATGTGAACTGTGAAGGCCGTCAAGAGTACCCTAAACCGGCGAGCGTGCATGAAGAACTTAATGAGAGTAGACGACGCGAAAGGTGTGTCAGGATCGAAGCAGGTGGAAATCCGTGGTCTCTGCCTACCCCTTTGCGAAACAGACGTGATATGGATTACTAACGTAATGGGCAAAAGACTTTTCCCGAAGTGTCAGATCCCAAACTATTTTACTCAAATTATCATTTGGCAAAAATCATTAGTCAAACCACCTTACCGCAATTTACAGGTAGCAAAAGTATTTTTCGACAAATAAGTACTTACGTAAGGGACATACACAAGTTAACCCTAATCTAACCTACCCATGACAAAGCAAAACGATGCCAAATGATAATTTGACCAAATGAATAAAATGCGAAATGTAAATGTGCTAAAGATTCGTTTGGGAAATGAAACTGCAGCGATAAGTTTTTGTGGACGTGAATTTTGGCGAATAATATTATGCCCAAAAGGCGGTCTTATTCCCCTATGGTATGTATGTGTACTTATATGTGTGGAGTTTGTTTGTTCACGGAAGATACAGGTTACCCTGGTTTGCGCCAAGAGTGTGCCGTCGTTCGCCATAAAGAACCCAGCCGTTGTAAGAACTGGGCGACCTTGACCCGACCGCGGGCCGACAATTTACGATCAGTATCATTGAAGTTGTTTTCCATCATTAATAATCTCCTCAGTTAATAATAATAATAATAACTGGATTGCAGGACATATTGATCTAGTCCCAAACCGGATTCCTTGCTATACGTAATAGATAACGATATGAATCCTACTAATACCTATTATAAATGCGAATGTTTTTAAGCAATGAACCTCTGCCCTTCCATTTCATAATGTGTACCCACTACGACATCACTGTTTGCTTGAAGCGAAGTACGGGTACTCGATTGATTTGTAAACAGAATAGATAAATTTAATATGATGACATATTGACTCCTAAGTGATTGTGAAGTGGTGTCAAAAAAACTGTGAAAAGCATATAAAACAAGGCAAAACCCAATCAACCGCTTCGATCGATCAATAAAAAATAGCGTCATCATTGACCGCCCAAACTAGGATAATCAGCGGCCCTAACATGCATGCCACAAAGATAAATTACACCCGTTTATCTCTATGATTATCTCTTTAATCGGCACTAGTGTGAGAGAGACGCACTTAGAGATAAGACGGTCTGTGTCAAGACTGTGCCATGCATGTTAGGGCCGCTGGTGGCCATAAACACATAAATGACAAACCCGCAATACCGATACAGAGTATAATTATGTGGGATACGGTATAATTACGCGTGGGGTTACCGTGAAAAGTATTGTTTTATTCCTAGATCCAGTCTTATATTATAAATGCAAAACTGTGTTATAGTATGGCCAATACTGCTGTGCACCTCTCTGAGGTATGCGCGCGGCGAGACGGACAATAAATAGTAGTATCTAAAATATTATATATAAGATTTCCGATTATATAAGATTTGTCCGACGTGTATTGATCTCATGTGAACTCATGCTCTTTTTTCCCCCGCTCCCACCTCGCCGCGCATACCTCAGAGAGGTGCACAGCAGTATTGGCCATACTATAGTTTGTTCCGTTTCTACTGCCAAACGGCTAAACAGAATCCCATAAAAACTGGCACAAATATTGCCTGTTATTTGGAGATGGGCTTAGTATAATGGAATTTGGTCGAGCATTGGACGGGTATAGCTGGATTGACAATACTATACAATGACTACTTGATAGGAGGAGTTCGTAGAGTATATCAGAGTGAAAACCAGTTTTACCCCGAGGGTCGAGCGGTTGGAGTCCCGTCACAAAGTCAATTTTACGTCCTTTATGGACCGACCAACTTGCGGCCTTCACGAAGCAGAAATTCTGGCCGACGGGTGTCGTATTCCGTCGTTTTCGTGGACGGTTATTGGACACCGAGAAACCGTGTCACACGTCGCAGACCAAACGCGTTACCTCGTTATTTAAGAGGACTGTGAACCAAAGGCAAAAATCACGCTTTTCATACAAAAGGCGATAACAATTTCCACCCCTTAAACGTCAACCGATTTTGACCAATTTTTGATAGATTTATGGGAAGAAGTGCTAGGCGTATCGAATGAAACTAGCGCATTCCACATATATAAATTATATTGTCAAAGACACGAAAAGGAAGGTTACAAAAGTCACAGTGAGAATCACAGCACACAGGGTAGAAGAAATAGTACATACACTTCACAATTACAGTTCGGAAAGGAAGAGAAAGCAACTACGAACTAAACAAGCTTAATAAGCGGCGCTAATCGCAAGCCGAACAAGCAGGTGTTCTGCGCGTAATAATTAACCGCTATCTCGGACGGCGCAAGCGTAGCGTCCAGCCTCGAGAGCGAATAAAAGCAGACTGGCCGTTAAATCCGAAGATGCCCGAAGTAGCGCTCGGCTCGGCGCACGGCGGAGATAGCCGAAGTTACCCGAAGGTATTAAACCTGCGCGCGCGCCTGGCGACGAAGCATCGCGTCACAATTAGTAATGCCGCACTTAACGGCCCAAACTAGATTTTCCCTTATTGGGTATAAACAATATGAAAGTAATAAAAATGGCACAAATAAATAATAAATGTAAACAATAAATATAGTCGCCACATCAGCCCCCCCGGAGACCTTTACGGTCGATAAAAATCAGGAAAACGTATCCGGCGACCGGAACGAGACGTCCTTACAGGTTCCGAAGGTTCTGTTACAGGAGTAATAGGGACGGTCGATGACGTTTTAGTATTAGTGGGCGTCTCAGCTAAGATATAGGCTGGCTTTAATCTATCGATTGAGATAGAAACATTTTTCCCGCCAACGTCAATAACAAAATATTTTTCCGACCTTTCCACTATTTTAAAAGGTCCAGCATAAGGTGGCTGTAGGGACCTTCTCACAAAATCTTGGCGTACAAAAACATGTGAAACAGTCGACAGGTCTTTGTAAACGAAAATCTTGTGAGAACCATGACGCATAACAGTAGCAGGTTGTAATTTCTTCATATGAAGACGCAACCTGGAAAGAAAGTCAGTGTAGTCAGTCAGTTCGTCAGCTGTCGGGTGAAGCATGTCGCTAGGGAGTCTAAGCGGCTCGCCGTAAACCAATTCGGCGGTTGACGCGGACAAGTCCTCCTTCCACGCACTACGAATGCCCAGTAGCACTAATGGAAGAGTTTCGGTCCAGCATTCGTCTGCATGACACATTATGGCGGCCTTGAGCTGTCGGTGGAAACGCTCCACCAGACCATTGGCAGCCGGGTGATATGCAGTAGTTCGCAAGTGACGTGACCCTATAATGGCTGAAATTTGACTGAATAAATGGGACTCAAATTGTCTCCCCCTATCGGTGGTTACATTTTTAGGGCAACCAAAACGCGAAATCCACGTTGAAATAAAACCCTTGGCAACACTCTCCGCCGTGATGTCGTGTAAAGGTACTGCTTCTGGCCAACGCGTAAACCTATCTACGGCAGTAAGACAGTACCTGTAACCATTTGACACGGGTAAGGGGCCAATTAGGTCAATGTGGACATGTGAGAAACGTCCTGAAGGTGGCTTAAAATCATGGACTTGTGAGTGCACGTGTCGTGAAACTTTTGACTTCTGGCAAGGAATACACGACCGTGCCCACTCCCTACAATCCTTCTTAATACCAGGCCACACATAACGCTCAGATACCAATCTGATGGTAATTCTAGCGCTAGGGTGGCTGAGTCCATGAAGTGAATTGAAAATTAATTTACGAAACTCGGTAGTTATGAATGGGCGTGGAACTATCCCGGACACGTCACATAAGAGTTTCGTAGCTGCAAAAGCAACTTTTTGCAAATTAAGGGACGAATCGGTTCGAAGTAGTTTCTGAAGTTCCGTGTCCGTCGCTTGAGAAGCTGCTAAAGCGTTATAGTCTAGTCCGTCTGTAATAGCGTCTGTCCTCGATAACGCGTCCGCGACAACATTGTCCTCGCCAGCAATGTACCGGATATCAGTAGTAAATTGAGATATGAAGTCAAGATACCTAAACTGTCGCGGAGAACACGCATCGAGAGACTTCGTAAATGCAGAAACAATAGGTTTATGGTCAGTGAGTACAAAAAAAGGTTTCATCTCGATCATATGTCGGAAATATTTAACTGACTCATAAATAGATAGAAGCTCACGGTCATACGCGCTATACTTGACCTGAGCAGGTGCTAACTTGCGAGAGAAAAATCCCAATGGCTGCCAATGGCCCTCGACTTCCTGCTGTATCACAGAACCAATCGCAAAATCCGAGGCGTCTGTTACTATTGCCAAAGGGGCGGTAGAATCGGGATGTGCTAGAAGAGCGGCATTTGCAAGACTTGCCTTGCAAGCATTGAAAGCTTCTTCCAAAGCAGGAGTCCAACTTACTGGGCTATTGCTCTTCACCTTTGGACCACTAAGTAGTGCATGGAGAGGAGCTTGTTGTTTAGCAGCGCCAGTAATAAATCGCCTGTAGAAATTTAAGGCTCCCAGGAAACGTCTCAAATCTTTTATAGTTTTAGGTCGTGAAAAATCTTGAATAGCCTTCACCCTATCTCCAATAGGCCGAGTACCATCCGGAGACACCAAGTAGCCCAGAAACTCCATCTGCGGTTCGGCAAATACGCACTTGTTGGCGTTAAGCAGAATGCCGTAATCATTAAAACGTTCAAAAACTGCACGCAGATGAACCTGGTGTTCCGCATCATTAGCAGAAGCTACTAAAACGTCGTCGATAAACGGAAAACAGAAATCAAGACCCCTAAGGACTTCATCCATAAATCGCTGGAATGTTTGTGCAGCATTGCACAAACCAAAGCTCATAAATGGGAACTCAAAAAGTCCAAAGGGTGTCGTGATTGCTGTCTTCGGAACGTCCTCAGGCGCAACGGGAATCTGATTATAGGCGCGCACCAAATCTAACTTGCTGAAAATCTTGCAGCTAAAGAGGTTGTGCGAAAAATCAGCTATGTGCCGCACCGGGTACCTATCAGGAATTGTGCGCGCATTCAGTGCGCGGTAATCACCACAAGGGCGCCAGCCCTTATCCTTCTTAGGTACCAGGTGCAACGGAGACGACCATGGACTTTCCGATCTCCGCGCAATTCCCGTGCGCACCATATCCTCAAATTCCCGTTTCGCAATTACTAGGCGATCAGGCGCTAAACGCCTCGGGCGTGAGAAAACTGGTGGCCCTTGAGTAGTACGGATGTAATGTTGCGTCTGGTGTTTACATTTTCGCTCAAGCGGACTCCCAACTGGTCGCATTATGTCCGGAAACTCTTCCAGCAACCTATGATAAGGTGAGTCACCTGAAATTACTTTAATTTGCGGACAAGCACAAGCAGAAGCAACTAAAGCAGCTGATGTAAGCAAGGTTGTGTTGTCGATTAAGCGAGAATTACGAACATCGACCAACAAATTATAAAATGAGAGAAAATCCACTCCTATTATAGGCTTGCTAACATCAGCAATTACAAAGCGCCAAGCAAACATACGGCGTAAACCTAAATCTAGCGATAAGCTAAACCAACCATAAGTATTAATGGTGGTATTATTTGCGGCGTAAAGCTCATAATCAGTCTTATGACGACGTTGCGCACTTAATAAGCTAACCGGGTAGACACACAAATCAGACCCAGTATCCACCAAAAACTGCACCTTTGTCTTTACATCCGTAACGAATAAACGGGAAGACACTGGTGCACAATCACTGGCCGCTAAGAGCGACCGATCGTCTAGTTTTTTGGATACGCACATGGAGAAATGCACTTATCTGCTTTATCCGCGAACTTGTAGTGATACCAGCAGTAACGCTGGTCATTACCGCTGGACTTGCCAGCCCGCGAATGACTCCTTGCGTTATTATGATGCTTGCCGCGGGACCTCGACCGGGGCCTTTCCTTGCGACCCCGGGAGGTAGACATCGCGTCAAGCCTCTGCGTCAAAGCATCAATTTTCCGATGCAACTCGTTCATGGAAGACGGCATCGGCTGTGAGGATGATGCAACAGCTACGTGAGATGAAGGCACTTGTGGCGTAACTTCACGCACTTTATCCGCCATCTGTGCAACCGTATCTAACGGCAAATTATCTTGCATGGCAACAATGCTCTGCAATAAACTAGGCAGGCGACTCATCCACAAACTACGAAGAAAATCCTCTGGGTACTCTGGTCCTGCCAAACTACGAATATGTCGTAGAAATTGACTCGGCTTCCTATCACCCAATTCCTCTTTTAATGTGAGCTGCTTTATACGCTCCGCCTTTGAGCTCGACAAACGAGAGATAAGTTCTGTCTTCAACTTAACGTACTTGTCGGTTTCTGGTGGTTTAATAATCACATCCTCTACCTCAGCGGCATATTTGGGTTCCAAAACCGAAATTACGTGGTAGAACCTTGTGGCATCTACGGTAATATTCGCCAAAGCAAATTGTCCTTCAAGTTGAGCGAACCATAAAGTCGGCTTATCTGGCCAAAATGGCGGCACTTTTACACTAACTCTACAAACCGATGAGTCACTTTGCTCGCTGAGCTCACTATTTCCTTCATTCGGCATAGTTCAAATTTAAATTTTTAAACCGTTAGGTACTAGTGTTCTTTAAAACAGGGGTCACCACTTATATGGGAAGAAGTGCTAGGCGTATCGAATGAAACTAGCGCATTCCACATATATAAATTATATTGTCAAAGACACGAAAAGGAAGGTTACAAAAGTCACAGTGAGAATCACAGCACACAGGGTAGAAGAAATAGTACATACACTTCACAATTACAGTTCGGAAAGGAAGAGAAAGCAACTACGAACTAAACAAGCTTAATAAGCGGCGCTAATCGCAAGCCGAACAAGCAGGTGTTCTGCGCGTAATAATTAACCGCTATCTCGGACGGCGCAAGCGTAGCGTCCAGCCTCGAGAGCGAATAAAAGCAGACTGGCCGTTAAATCCGAAGATGCCCGAAGTAGCGCTCGGCTCGGCGCACGGCGGAGATAGCCGAAGTTACCCGAAGGTATTAAACCTGCGCGCGCGCCTGGCGACGAAGCATCGCGTCACAATTAGTAATGCCGCACTTAACGGCCCAAACTAGATTTTCCCTTATTGGGTATAAACAATATGAAAGTAATAAAAATGGCACAAATAAATAATAAATGTAAACAATAAATATAGTCGCCACAGATTGTCAGTCAGAATAAAAACTAGGTCTATTCACACTCCTCTTAAGAGTATTATTTTTACTCTATATGTATGTTAGTCTTTAAGCTATTTATGTTATGGGCCTTGTTGGCTGAAATAAAAGGTTATTATTATTATTATTATTAATACTCACATGGTCTATGAACATCCGCACCCACGTGCCGAAGAAGATAGCGCATATAATGCCAGCCAGCAGCAGCACCACCGCCGACGCGAGCACGAACCCTGCACACAAACAGAACACTCTTATTATGCGTACGCGGTTAGGAACAGTGTTGCCACCTTCGCCCTTTTGGGGCTAGATCTAGCACTTTTTACTGTAGGTGAAAAATTGTTCAATGATTTAGCACTTTTCATTTTCTTAAAAATATTGCACCAAAATCTAAAATTTGCACCATGCTAAACATCGTGATATCATCGAACTTTCGCGATTTGTGTCATAGATATAGATTTATATTTTTGTGGTAAGATACCATTTGTTAATTTTTTCTTCTAATTCTGTTTAATTTTGAAAAATGTTATTGTGATTCAAACTCAAAACTTAATACATAATTGAAATCATTAGTAAAGGTGTGTTTTTAGCCATTTTTTACAGCAAGTCTTTTCTTGGTAATTTGTGCTCCATCTAGCCCGATCTAGCCCATTTCAGCTTCTTCAACTGCCCCCATTACTAAAACTAAGGTGGCAACACTGGTTAGGAAGCAAAGGGCAGTTACTCGTAGTCAGTCGACTAAGCTAGTCCACCAAGACCATGCAAGTGCTGCAAAAAACGACCCGGTGACATTTGAAAACTTAAAAGTAACGACTCTTTTGGAAGCCATTTAAAAAAACTGGCTTGTGCGCATTTCTAGTGGACCCGCCACAGCTTCGCCCGCGGTATTTTCCATACAATCTTTATCACCTCTTTTCACCCCTTTAGGGCTGGAAATTCAAAAAATCCCTCCTTAGTGCACGTCTAGGGTACTCGAGGAATATCTCCTCCAAATTTCAAACCTCTAGGACCACCCGTTTAGGCTGTGCGTTGTCTATAAGTGAGTCACGGTACTGTTTTATATGTATTGTTTTATAAAAACTAAGCTGTATCAATAATCATTGCGCATTGGGTGATGTTGTGAGAGATAGCAGACTACATGATGGTAATATCAAACTGTAATTTTTTTTCTGAAATGTTATGTGATATTACATTAATTTTTGAAGCACTGTTTTACGCGTGTCTAAGTAACTGACAAAGTTTCTAATGTCGCATTATGTAATTCCATCACACACGCACCGTACGTAATACCTACCTCCGGCCAACAATGGCTATTTAAATACACCAGTACCTACTCATAATTTGTAGGGAAAATACGACTAAGTACAAATTCGCATCACGTAATTTGGCGTCTGTGAAGGTACGAGTAGTGTCGCAGTAAAAGTTTTTTCATCACACTTGCTCGGAAAGGCTGTTATTATACGCAAGCGTATAGAGCAACTATAGCCGATTTAACTCCTCTACGGGCCCCGCCGTCAGCGGGAGTTATAAACCATACAAAATCCATAACTCCCTAGGGAGTTATGGATTTTGTATGGTTTCGAACTCCCGCGGGCAGTTAAGTGCGCCAGGTCGGCGGAGCTGCTCGGGAGCCGCAGCGGCGGGGCGCGCGACTGCAAGCCGGCGGAGCTAGCCCGCGCTGATCGCAACGTACGCTCAGTTTATGAACACCCACCTGATGGTAATTCACGATGTAAAATGGGAATAAAATTAATATATATACTTTTTTTGTCTAATTTTTATTTAATTTCCTCGCAAATGTGATGAAAAACATTGTGTGTATCACGGGCAGTAAGGGGATAAACAACCCGAGTCATAAAAGCCCTCGCCTATCGGCGTCGGGCTTCTAACAGACTCTCGTTAGTTATCCCCTTCTTACGGCCCTAGATGCACAATGTACTATAACACGCTTTTATTAGCTTCACTTGTAACTAACAATGTAATTAAATCTTACAAGTAAATTTTAACATACTTCTAATTGTTGAAACTTTGCAAGTGTATGCAATTCGGATGGAGCCAGGAGGTAGATAGTGGAACTCTTCAATGACTACTAATAAATCCTTCGAGTTTGAGCTCATTTGGTTTGTTTTGACGACTCCAATACATTACCTTGGTGATGAGGGTCTTTTGTACTTTTTAGTGCGTTACTGACAAAAGCGTGTTTTTTTAGTTTTAGATATATATATATATAGTTGTGTCATAGGTACATGCGTGTGACAGCGTCGCGTAATTGTGATAAGTATGTTTCTAAGTCCTCTGGTTTCATGTAAATTCAAGAATCATAATGCGCTGCATTCGTAGGCTCAGTATGTCTTTACCTTAATAGTATTTTCTCAAGAAGTCCACCCACTTACCCACCCACTAAAAACATTACTTCAGTATAATATCAGTCTAAAACGCAGTAAATTCATATTAATAAGGGCGTAAATCAACTGTGAAAAGAACTAGAGAAATGTTTACACAGAAATTGATTACTTTGATCCTTTTGACGGATCAATATATTTCTTCTGAATAGGTGGAGTGTAAACGGACGCATTAACCCTGCTTACCAATGGCGCAGCCTGCCTACAAGCCAATTCCTGACGGCTTTACAAAGCTAGAAATCAATGGCTAGCTGTCAGTGAAGTCCATGTTAGTCTAACTAAATGTTAGACTCGCACGTCCGCTTCTAATTATTTCGGCTTCCCTTAGGAAATATTTTACGCTTCGCCACTGCTGCTTACTTTAGCTGGTTATCCGTGCCTTGCACAGACAGACGGACAAATAACATTTCCTTCTATAACAACCAGAATGTTAGCAAACAAACTCTGTTTTTCCTTTCGTCGTGTTTGCAAAATAGTCTCACGTATCATTGTTTACTCTCCTGGTTACAAATTGGCTTTAACCAGTACTGACAGCTTACCACTTTTATAAGACATATGGGTCATGCGAATATAGCCTTTATGGTTTTCGTCGTAAGGTTTTGTCGCATAACTTATTGTTGTAGTTCAGGTTGCATTTTCATAGAAGTTTCGTTCAATGTTGCCAATTTAAGGAGATCACAGAAATCCAAGGTAGGAAATTGGTATTTTGTTCCTGCGACTTTAAGGCATGGACTAAGTCGAAGCTGCTAATAAACAGTTAAGCTAAATGTGATTGAAATGAATTTTTTGAACATGGGGGCCGCTTTTGGGGGTAAATTAGAAAATTAAAAAATAAAGTTTTGCAAACTATATCGTGTGATATATCAAATAAAAGGGCTCGCTGTGAGAATCTTATTTTTTCTGATTTTAAGATAAATAGGTTTGAAGTTATTTAGGAAAATATGCAAAGCTTTACCATTCTCCCCCCTTTTCTTCGAAACTACTGGGGCTAAAATGTTGAAAAAAATACAGAAAATATTTCTTTACCTATTACAGGAAAACCTATGGTATTTAAAGTAACATAGGAAACAGATAATCATTTTTCGATAATTTTTTTTCAGATTTTCGGAACTCTGTCCACGCGAGTTAAACTCACACTTGTCCAGTTTTTTTTAGTTTCCTATTCTAGTCACCTTATCTAAACTGCCAGAGAATCGCCACTCAAGTACTTGTAGCTCATTCGTAATACAACCCGTACGTTTGCTTGACTTCAAATACGCAGAAGTATTCGTGACGCCATTACCGGTCGTTCGATACCGCATTCATTGGGATGCAACCCGTTTGTAGGTATTATCTTAACCACACATAATAAAATCGTAAAGTAGAAAGTCCATAGTCCATGAAAATTTAAGATAACAATAAAAAAAATGGGGTGCTGCAGAATGGGCAACACAATCCCAATGGTTTTTGAATTTCATGTCTGTTCGTCTGATTGTATGTGCGCGATAAACTTTTAAGCTACTGGACGGATTTCAATGCGGTTTTCGATATTATATTAAAAGCGACTTCAGGCAGAACATAGGCTATGAAAACTTTCGTAAATAACACTGGTAAGGGGTAAAAAAGGGGGTTGACTGACAAACCGGCAGACGGCCCACCTGATGGAAAGTGGTCACCGCCGCCTATGGACATTTGCAACACCAGAGGTGCTACCAATGCGTTTCCAGTCTAGGGAGGATGGGGAATGGGGATGGGATGGGGATGAGGGAATAGGCCTCCGGATCTCGTCACTCACCGTACGAAACGCAATAGCAAGCTATTGCTTTACGCCGATATTCTGTGAGAGTGTGGTACTACCCCGGTCGAGCCGGCTCATTCAAACAATAATCATCTAATGAGGATTACTGTCTGGCTCTACCACTATGACGTGTATTGGAGCTGTAATCCAATTGTTATTATTACGAGTACACAAACGCGCGCAAACTGAGCGTGTAACACTTTGCTTCACAACAAAACCGCATCAATGTTCATTGCGACACGTCTGAATGCCTCCAATCAGCTGGCACATGACCTAAAACCCGGCGATGCTATTCCAACGTGTCGACGGAGAGTGTCACCACGGACGTAGCTATAGATTCGACATGAGGAGGGTATGATAAAAGCTCTAAACGCAAATGAAAACAATTTTATCTACACCCATATCATAAAACCTCCATTGGTTAATCAAAAACCTTAGGAAATGACCACCATTTTGACAACCAATTAGGAAAAACCGGTGCTGCGATAAAGAAATAACATGACTTCTTTATCGTTTTTAGTAAAGAAAAGAGATTAAATTTGGAACAGCTGTCAAAACTCAAGTGGTCTCTATTCTTGTATCCATAGATATTAAAACAGTTATTGATACGAAACGTCAATTCAGTATGTTTTTTAAATATAAACTGCACAATATTTGATCTCTAGTGACGTGAGAAAAGAGACTTCATCCGTTTGTCTATGATTTAAAAAAAAAATGGTCTTGACGGAGGATCGCCATGTTGGCGTTTTGCTGAACGAAAGTAGAATTGTTTTTGAATTGAATAGAAAAAGTTGTTTGTAATTTACATTTTAGTTGAAAATATGAATAGTAAGTAGTCTTCTCGGAGTGTGTATGATGTGAAAATGCGCCGGATATCGGAAATATGCAGCCACGATTGCAACAAATAACTTGTTGCCAGAAAATATTGTTACTGAACCCATCATGGAGGATTTATAATATGTGTGTAGATAAAGTTATGTATGCAACTCTGCATAATTTGGCCTTAAAACACACGTGCGATCTTATTATGAAACTCGCTAAAAGCTCGTTTCATAAAACCGCACTAGTGTTTTAAGGCCTATCATTATGCAACCGTTGCATAAACTACTAATTCGAAATCACATAAACATAGTGCAGTTCACTTCAGCAACTACCGTTCGGTACCTACGACTTTTCATACAAAAGGCGATAACCATTTTCACCCCTTAAACGGTAACCGATGTTGACCAATTTTTGATAGGTTGTCAGTCAGATCAAAATCTAGGTCTATACGTTTTGATTTTTTCACTGTAATCTTTAAATTCAATTTTATTGTGGTTTCAGTATTCTTTTACAAAACTAATTTCGCCATTACTTGACTCGCTTGATCTTCAATCAAAATTCAAAAAACGTATAGTCCTTGATTTTGTTATGACTGACAACCTATCAAAAATTGGTTAAAATCGATTAACTTTTGTATGAAATGGCTGATTTTTGCCTTCACAGTTCTCTTAAGGGGCTAGTAAGCGGGCAAGTTTTTCGGCAATTTATTGCTGCAATTCGGGCTACCCCAAAAAGATTACATATGACATCACTAATGGGGCCAAAAAGTTTTAATGTAAACTTTTGTGAATAGTCCGAATTGCAGCAATACATTTCCGCAGTTCCGCATTGCAGCAAAAGCTCCTCTGCTGCACTGGGAGTGAAGAAATAGCATAGAATGCGTGCAGATGCTTATCACCCTGGCATGTCGTAAAAGTCGACTAAGGGATGGGTCCTCTCCAACATGGTGGACTATCTGTATTGGCGATGGGCTGATCACCTGTCACCATACGGTTCATCATACCATCTTAGGACTAATTAATCGAACGTGGCCACAAGTAGTCTTGTGGCTCTGCCCACCCGATTAGGGATTTCGGGCGTGATGCTTTGTATGTATGTATGTACAGTTCCGAAAAACTAGCCCGTTTCTGGCCCCTTAAGGATATATATCGTAGAATATTCACAATTATCATTCAGAAATGATACGAAACGTTGGGATATGATCCAGGGGTCTAATTAGCAACTCAAGTAGCAACTGGCCGTCCGTCTGTCTCCAGGCTGTGTCTCATGAACCGTGATAGTTAGACAGTTGAAATTTTCACAGATGATGTATTTCTGTTGCCGCTATAACAACAAATACTAAAAAACCGAATAAAATAAATATTTAAGGGGGCTCCCATACAACAAACGTGACGTACCTAGTCAAGTTGCTAATTAGGCCAGTTGCTACTCAAAACAAATTGTAGACCAGGTGCTTTCTAGACCAGCAGATATTTAGACCAAATGCGACATAGACGAGTTGCGATATATACAAGTTGCTAATTAGACCCCAGGATCCTATCCCGAAACGTTTAACGAACGCTCGTGATCAAACGGATATTTTCATCGTAGCCAGCGTGTTCATCGTTCATCTTAAACGATATTAGATGCAAGGTTGGTTAGAGGAAGCGTGTGGAAACGAGAGTGAAACGAATTTTTAATGGGGCAACATTATTTTAATGGCGGTTATGTCAGTTGGTTACGAACGCGTTTGGGCACGAACAGTTTTTTGCGCTGAGCATGAGTAAGAAACGGTATTCAAGAGCAACGTTATCGGGTCGTGACCTATAGCTATTCGTATTATGACCGACTTGTTCATTCAAACTATACCCGTATTCGTATCGTAGAAATATCTAGACATTTTCAAACTATGTCGTTATAAGGTGACGTACCTATGTTGTCGAATTATGTTTGTATGTGTTTTCGTGCCAAATTCACCAACGAATTTAACAGCTGAACGGGGCGAGGTCGATTGAACCCCGTTTACACCCCTTCAGGGGTTAAATTTCGGAAAATCCTTTCTCACTGCGCGCCTACACCGTTATAAAGTTATAATCGTTTGGGAATTTCTAAGTTATAATCGTTTTATAATTATATTGATAATTCGCATTTATATATATATATATATATGAGTATCCAATCATACGATTGATATTTTTTTTTATAAACAAGGAATAACTATTCGTTTAGTTTCTTAATAAACACAACTACTTACTTAAGAAATGTAAACAATATCGTAAAGAAATAGTAAATTAAAAGTTGCTGACGTACCTAACGTTAAATGTTTTGAGAAATACTCATATATAGAAATAAGGATAGCATTTCAAAATAAATTAAATACCTAAATAACATAGTAAAAGTAATCGAGGCCACACTCGCCGACGTGCTCAGATGCCTTCGACAAAATGATTTCAATCAATTATAGGAACGTACGTAATGCAAGCGCGAGACCTACAATAAAAAAACACGTATAGGAATCCCGTACAATTTATCATGTATGTACGTGTCCGACAGCTGGGCCCAGGTCTCCTCTGATAGTGAGTAGCGGATTGAGGACTTCACACACTGAATAAACCCGTGGGGCGCCCATGTATCACAGGTATGGAACTACGTCACAGTGGCGAAGCGTCAAATATTTCGTGAGGAAAGCCGCAAGATGTGGATTAAGTTCGAGTCTGAATCAGGCGCCTTGCTACGCCTTAATACTGCGGTTTGACCTTGAGATTTAAGAGGACTGTGAACCAACGGCAAAACTCATCCTTTTCATACAAAAGGCGGCAACGATTTACACCCCTTAAATGTTAACAGATGTTGACCAATTTTTGATAGGTTGTCAGTCAGAACAAAATCCAGGTCTGTAAGTTTTTGAATTTTGATTAAAGATCAACAAAGTCAGATAATCGCCGAAATTTATTCTATATGAGAATACTGAAACAACAATAAAACTTAATTTAATGATTATATTGAAAAAACCAAAACGTATAAACCTAGATTCTGTTCTGACTGACAACCTATCAAAAATTGGTGAACATCGGTTAACATTTAAGGGGTGGAAATCGTTATCGCCCTTTTGTATGAAAAGCCGTAGGTTCATCCTCCTCTTAAAGTGCGCTTAAACGAGCAATTTTTTGGAAATGTATTGCTGTAATTCGGGCTATCCACAAAATTGTATTAATGTTTTATGTATTTTTTTTTTGGGGAACAGCCCAAATTGTAGCAATAAATTGTCGAAAAACTAGCTCGTTTACAAGCCCCTTTAGTAAAAATAATTTAAAAATGTTCAATTGTTCTGGACCTAGGAACTTTCATTTAATTTCATAAATACCATCAGATTCCTTGACTTATACTTGTTACAAAGTGGCCGCTAAATTCGTTCTGCCTTCGTGAACCCGTCCATAAACATTTTAAACACAAAAAAACACTCCGGCGCAGTGATACATCTCGATACGTCGATAGGTAGTGAATAAAAAAGCTATAAAGAATCAGCATTGTTCAAATAGTTATTGTATTGAATTGTGTACTTTATAGACGTTGGCTCAACTATGCAATGTGATAAATAACAATTTACATACAAATGTTTCATTTCACATTGATTCACAAACACGACGCATTCAATGATACTCGTTAAAATGTACTTGTAAACTCAGACTGACTTTGTTTTGTACAAAGTACGTGGTTCAATTGAGCATGTTTTTACGCCAAACTGGTAAAACGTGTTATAAATGTCACAATAATCAGTTTTACGTCTCCTTAACAAATAAAACACGTCAACTTTTATTATGAATTTGAATCACGCATTATAGAGATTTTATTAAACTCATCGGATATCCTCAAAAATTCTCAAAATTTTTATGGCTTTAATTCTATCGTTTTTTGAATTGAATTGAATTTGAAAATAATTGATTAAAGCTAAGAAAAATATTTAATTAATATCAGAAAAGTTATCATTGCTATCCTTACCTTATAAATTACAATTAAATATAGTCATTGTATGCAAGAACCAACTATAGCTCAACGAAAGTATTATATTTATAAGTTTACTCAGGGAATTAACGCGATAGAACCTAACAAAAGGTAGGTAAAACTTTATAAAGTATTAAAAAACACTTACGTATTTTCCTATTCGTACGCACAATATTGACGTACCGCTTCAGGCTCGTATGGATCGCCATTTTGAAAAAAACAAACGAAAATGGTAAAAATTCAAAACTGGAACGGAACTCCGATTGGCTGAAATCACGCCATGATGTAACGGCGGCGCGGGAGTGACTGGCTGGCCAATGTTTAGTATAGAAGTTTTTCAACGTATCTTGTTGCTTTTCGCAACGCTCGGCACTTTGTTGATTCTGCGGTGCGAATAATACTTATTGGAAAATTGCGAAAGTGTATGTTTTTGTCAATCATTGAGGGTTATGCAAAATGAATTATAGTAATTGCTTTTCGCCGTCTGTCTAGATTTTTATGCTTAGCTAACCTTAGCCTTTTTAGGAATCATTCTTAACCAACGGCGAAAGTCAACCTTTTCATAGAAAAGGCGATAACGATTTCCACCCTAACCGCTAACTGCTAACCGATTGCGACCAATTTCTGATACATTGTCAGTCAGAAGAAAATCTAGGTCTATATACGTTTTTTGAATATTGATTAAAGATCAACAAATTCAAATAATGGCCGACGAATTTATTGATTATAGTGAAAAAACCAATACGTGATAACCTAGATTTCGTTCTGACTGACAACCTATCAAAAATTGGTCACAATCGGTTAACATTTAAGGGGTTGAAATCGTTGTCGCCTTTTGTATGAAAAAACGTAGGTTCAAACTCCTCTTAATTATATCCATACTGGGTCCAATTCGAAACGTCAAACTCAAACTGTCAAAATCAAGTTTTACGTTTCTTATTTTAAATTTAGTGACTTAAAAGCTAGCACATTCTCGAATTTGCCCCACTAATATACTTTAGTAACTCTATCTGTTTGTCTGTTTGTCTGTCTGTCTTATACGATTTCATGGCTTAAACGTTAGCGTCACGGCGTTAATTATACAATTATGAATCGATTTGGAATCACCATTCTTAATTTGGGTAAAGAAACGATGCACATTCAGACATCAGTTTATTAAGGACAAAATCGAACCCCAAGTTGATTGAAACAAAATGAATTTTTATAGTGAAACATTTAAAGTTGTACTTAAAGTAGTTCAAGTAACTCTACTGGTGATCTGATCTCTACTCCAGTGATAGCTCCAAGTTTTGCAGTTAAAAAAATTTTTTTTTGAAAGTACATAAAATGTTCTTTTTATGATAAAATAGTTGGTAATTAATCAGACTACTCAACTTTATTACTTTCATAATGGGTATTTTTGAATCGGTGTCTTCTTAATTTAGAATTTCCTAAAATTAAAACAAGAAACGTCAAACTCGAGTTTGTATAGCACAGGGCTGTCAAAATCGACTTTGACGTTAATACTAGAAATAAGCACGGCTTTACTGACGATTTACTGTCAGAAATAGTCCGACATGTTTCGGAACCGCACGGAGTGCTTCTTCAGGTGTTGAGTGCGGTCGCGGTCAAAGTAACCCACGCACTGACTGACTGACTGAACTTTGACGTTTCTTATTTTAAGTTTAGTGACTTTTAAAATGAATACACTTTCGCAATGGCCCCATTATAATACTTAAAATAAAAAGCATAAATAAATAAAGAAAATTAGATGCGATCACTAGTTAGGAGAAGAGTATCGATAAGTGAATTTATCGATAAACAAAATCGGTACTTGACATTGGATTTGATCCCGAAAATTCCGATATATACACATAACTGACTTTGGTAGAATCACCCAAAGCTATCAAATATAATAAATCACACATTAATAAAATACCTAACGTATCTCACGACAGGATCTCAAGTTCTCGGAAGCGCTCATGTTTACTCTGACGTCACCGTTCGTCACACGAGTGTATTTTAAAAGCCTTTGTTTGCAAAAGATGTTAGGCAGTGGCAACAGTCAGCGGCTGATCAGCGGATAAACGAAACTATAAAATTAGACTATAAGAACAAAGTAGTTCGTTTCAAATTTGAATGTGTCCCTCATCGCTGGGTTGTGATTCTTTTAAATAACACTTCGTTCATGAACTCGCCGGCGAGCCTAACTGGACCCGTGAGTACGTATAAACTATATGTTCGTGCGTGTCTTAGACCGTGGTCGTAGTCCGACGCAACTGGCCACGAACATAGGTACCTAACTCCGCATAATGCCTAAGAACGCGCGGGTCAATTTATGATTGTCGGATAAAATGAGAGACGAAATGAGCGATATCTTTATCACCTTCGACTTTGACATTCCCGTAAATTCTGGCTGCCAAATCATAAAATCGACACTGTCAAAAACTAAACAATATTTATCATCATCTCAGCCGAAAGACGCCATTGGTGGACATACGCCTCCCCCAATGATCGCCACAACGACCGATTCTGTGCAGCTCGCATCCAGCGGAGACCCGCAATTTTCACCAGGTCGTCAGTCCACCGTGGTCTGCCCACGCTGCAACTTCCGGTACGTGGTCGCCACTCAACAACTCTGCGACCCCATCGGCCATCTGTTCTACGAGCAATGTGCCCACTGCCTCTTAAGCTTAGCAATTCCTTGGGCTATGTCGGTTACTCTTGCTCTTGCGGATCTCATTTCTAATTCGATCTCGCAGCGATACTCCGAGCATAGCCCTCTCCATCGCCCTTTGCTTTTAAACAACAATTTTAACAATATGTACTTTAGTGTTATTGAAATACAAGCCAAATATATTTGCTTACACCTATTGACGAACACTTAGTAATGTACCTTTTATTGTTTGAGCGGAAATTTGTTTCTAACTAATATTAATCGTCGTCCGGTAACTTAAGGACAAGAAACTATGTAAACCATCTGAGTAGTAGTAAATAGATAGTTATTAGTATGTAGTATGATTGTGAGACACAGACGATGCTGGCTGAAAATCAGCGCTGCAGGTGTCTTACACCTCAGCATTATGCGTTCTCCTTATCGAAATCTATCGGAAGAGACCGAGTGATAGTTTTCTATTATGAGAACGGTTTGCATAAACTCATGGAGCCAGTGTCCCGCTCACTGCCGCGAGGAATCACACCACCATTTTGTATTGTAATGTTTTTTTAATTTATATAACTCTGTGTATCTTCTGTGTTAGCGAATCAATGTTTTTCTTCTTCTAACAGTTCAAGGGCAGCCCCTTGGCGGGGGCCATGCGAGGGCTACATTCTTGTGCCATTTGGAGCAGAAGGCCCTCGGGCCGCGGGGCCGGGGCGCTCGAGATCTCTAAAGGAGATCTCGGCGCGCCTCATCAACACTTC
The DNA here is from genome assembly GCA_947859335.1 of Tortricodes alternella. Taxonomy (NCBI): domain Eukaryota; kingdom Metazoa; phylum Arthropoda; class Insecta; order Lepidoptera; family Tortricidae; genus Tortricodes; species Tortricodes alternella. The sequence continues at coordinate 15,996,677 of OX401975.1, forward strand.
CGTAGACCAGCTATGTCTCTTCGTCGATCATTTCGCATAATCTTTTCGCTTTTGGAACGCAACTGCTTTAATTGTTACAGAAAATACCAAAATTGCTATATGCGTGCCTATTTGAGGAGTTCTATCGATTCGTCATAGATCCTGTCATCATTCCTCAACTTTGACTACAACGGGACGGAATTGGAGGTATATCCTACCGACTAAAAAAAGAATTTTCCGAATCGGTTTATTAATGACGGAGTTCAGCGGTAAAGAAAAAAAATACAACCTAATTGAGAACCTCTTTATTTTTTGAAGTCGATTAAAAAGTGTTAATTCAGATTTTCACATTAAGTCAGTTCGATTCCCAGATGAGGCAAGCAACTTTTTTTAAATCTTTGAATAATAATAATAAGCCCCAAATATTTGCCCTTACTGGGTTCGATCCCCGGTAAGGGCAAATATTTGTGTGATGAGCACGGATGTTTGTTCCTGAGTGTTGGATGTTTCCTATGTATTTAGGCATTTATTTATCTATGTAAGTATGTTTATCGTCGTCTAGTACCCATAACGTGCCCATAACACAAGCCTTTAGAGCTTACTTTGGGACCAGATCGAGTAATTTCCCTCCCTCCATTTAGCATAGTAGGACGGCCTGAGTATAGTAAAAAAATCCGAGAAAGTTATTAAAGTCGCTTAAATTGGTGGAAACTGGTCTGCTTTGGAGTCCTAAATCTCTCGTATGAAATTGGACACTTAAGAAATTATACTCAACACGTTAATAATGTTAATCGCATGTTTTTCCGTATTTCCGTTCTTGCAAACGACCAAACCTCAACTAAATACTCAAGTATGAAGTAACCATATTACCCAACTGCGTCAAGGCTAGTTATGTAATGTTCTAATAACACTAATTACTGCACTTGAAGAAGTTACGGTTCGTATTAAATTAAATTCAATGGAACTACTTTTTACTTTCGCCATTTTGGATTCATCGTGACGTCATGTTTTGTGGCACACGGGATGGTTTCATTAAGAGGACGTGAACCAAAGGCAAAAATCACCGTTTTCATACAAAATGCGATAACGATTTTCACCCCTTAAATGTTAACCAATTTTGACCAATTTTTGACAGGTTATCAGTCAGAGTAAAATCTAGGTCTATACGTTTTTTGAATTTTGATTAAAGATCAAGAAAGACAAATAATGCCGTAATTAGTTTTGTATGAAAATACTAAAACCACAATAAATCTGATTTTAAAGATTATAGTGAAATCATAAATCTATCAAAAATTAGTGAACATCGGTTAACATTTAAGGGGTGGAAAACGTTTTCACCTTTTGTATGAAAAGCCGTAGTTTCACAGTCCTCTTAACATTTTTCTTGCATTGTGATCTACAGCGGACCTATCATGAATACATAACGATAATGTTATTTCTCAGTGCATCCCTTTCTTCGATACTAGTACGTAGAGGCATTAAGGGATAATTTATCCTTAGGGGTCATCCATAAATTACGTTACACGTTAAGGGGGAGGGAGCGCGTCAACAAAGTGTTATGTGGTACAAGGGGGGGACGAGTCATAAGCTTCGCGACGTCACATGTATAAATCTATAGTTTTAGAACTCTAAACTTCAAATGTATTGGGAAACCTTAAAATTGCAAAATATGTCACGTCACACCTTATATTTTTTAGGTGACCATTTGGTGATTCTTGCACTAGACTTCGTCGTCTGATTTTCCTATTTAAAGCGGTACTTTTTTCTCCTTTTGTATTGTAAGTATTGAAAATGAAAATGAAAATATTTATATTGCAAGTAGGCCACATGGGCTCTTTCACATGTCTGAATCTACCAGCGCTTCGAAAGCAGATGTCGCTGAGAAGAAATGCCGCAAGAAACTCAGCAGTAAGTCTTTTTCTCAATTTTGACATTAGAGTGTTATCTAAAAACTAACACAAAAGTGCAATACAAACCTAATGGGTACCAATTAATTCTAATAAATGACTAATAGGTAAGGGAGATGTATAGTCTCCGCGTCTGGACAAGTTACTAAGAGATGTATGAAGCCTCTAAGGGTCATGATAATAAAATAATAATTGAAACAAAGAAACATCTAAATAGATTAATCTAGGTTAAATAAATGGAGGTGTAGACAGTCCAGACAGTATTTGGTCGTCAATCCTGTGAGATATTAAGTAAGTACATTGAGTAGTAACGAATGTTGAACGTGCCAGTTGTTGACTCTTGTAATCAATTACGCACTAGTGACATAATGTTGTTACAGGTGTTTGTTTGTACTCGCTACCTCTTGTAATTCCGTTCAATCGTACCCATATTCGGCATATTCAATTTGATTAGGCATATAGTTTTACAGTGCGTAGTGGTACGCACGAACTCTCGAACATAGAACGCAGGTTCAAATTCCAGTTCGCACCTCTATGATATTTGGATTTCATGTGCGAAATTGAGTTTGATCTGTGGCGGATTTACCAGCAGGCTGAGGCTTGAAGGAAGATAGGGCGGCAGATTGTACGGACAGAAAATTTGAGAACCGAAATATTGGACTGTAAAAATAATCTAGGAAAGGAACTGACAATTGTAGAGGTGAGCCAAAAATTGACCCGCCATTTATACGCCACTGTTACGAGTATTTTGTTGCAGGAGAATTTTTTTGAACGTACATACACCTGCGAACGATATTGCTGTCGCAAATTGCAGTCTATCAATTTGGTGTCCGCGTGGTGCCGGCTTACAATAGCATTACTCGATCTCCTCCCGTGGGTGTCGTAAAAGGCGACAGAGGAACCAACCGAAGGATGGGCAGCAGCGTCCTTCGAGAACTATCATGACCAACTGCGGTCGCCAACATGCCTACCAATCATGGCGACTATGGTAAATCCCCCTATTTTTGGTGGAGGTCTGTATCCTTCAGTGGCCGTTTTTCGGGTGATAATGATGATAATCAATTTGATGTAACTATGGGATTATTCCCTGAATAAGTAACTATATTATTACTGTATATTTATTTACGAGTCTTAGGTATATTTAAAGTATTCATAGAAAAAAAACCGTATAAAATAGTAAATAAGCATAAAAACACTTTAGAGATCTTAAACTAGGGTGTCACCGGCAGCGGAGGACTCAAGCCACTACTGGTAAGGGCTTTGAGGAACCTCCGGGCAATGCGTGCCGACTCCATAAGTACCCTAATCTGACCCTTGATTCAACCAACAAGCGAGAGCCTCTTAGGTGGTGGTCGAGGCTCTTCGTAATTATAGGGACGATAATCGCTGAATCCAAGTCCCACATGACGACAACCTCGTGGGGCAAGTCAAGGTGCTTGCTTGAACTCCTCGGCCTTCACGAGATTAGCATCATGTGGGATAATGACGTCAGCGAGTACCGCCCGGCGCTGTGACCGGTCTACTAGCACGGTATCAGACCTTAGATTAAATCTTTCGTGGGACATTATTAAGACTTGAAATAAACACGGCTTTCGGCCGACATGTTTCGGACTCATATGGAGTCCTTCTTCAGGGGTTGAGTGCGGTCGCGGTCAAAGCAAGCGGCCAAGACATGGACGAATTCTGACAATGAATCGTGAGTAATGCCGTGTTTATTTCGTCTTAATATCAGACCATATTTAAATAATAAGCATAGCTGGACACAAAACCGTTAACCCGTTAATTGTTAATTAACGAAGTTAATTGTGATTAACGGATTCACTTTTAAGTTGACTTTAAAAATGGTAAGTTTGATTTTTATAAGAAAATCACTAACGCAACGACATAGGTAAATATAAAATGTAATGTCTATAATAAGTTAACGATTAACGGTTAATTCCGTTAAATCTTCTGAAATGTAACGCTTTAACGTTTAACGAAATTAACTTTTTTAGTAACGGATTAGCGATTAACGAAGTTAACTATTTGATTAACGGTGCCCAACTATGACTAAGCATAAGCATAGCATAGAAACATTCCACAGTGAGACAACTATATACATATTTTGATATGATTTGTGTCACTATGTAAAAGCGAAGCACAGAAATTTGTGGAATAACATAGTGTCAAAAAACTAAACAGACACAGTCATCAAACAACGAAAACGGCTAACAAAAGTGAAAGTGCGCCGGCGCACATACTGTTTGTTAACGGGTGAGCCGCGTCAGCTAATCTTGGTGGCTATAGAAGATTTTTGCACAAACATGAATAAGAAGCGATTATTCTACCATTGGAGAAAGTTGGTAATTAAAAATGAAGCTTGGCGCTAAAATGCCTAATGGCAAAACTAACCTATGACAAACCAGTTTTGAACATGAATAGATGTTTTATCAGGTTATGCAATTGCCATATCTAATTCCAATCACATTCCCGATCCCTAGAGGAGACCCAATATGACATCCTATTTATATTATTATTTCTTCATTATTGAATATCAAACTGTTAATAATTTAATTATATTTAATGCTTTTATGTACTTGCTTGACGATCTCAATGTAATTTATTTTAATTTGACATGACATGTAATTTAAACTGTATATTATATTGAGTAATAAACAAACTAAACTAAACTAAACATTCAAGGTTTCGTTCTACAAAACTGGCAACATCCATGACAGATCCCGGTCATTTTTAGAGGCGTTGCCAGGTTTTCTCAGTAAAATCGTAGCTACATAATATTGGATTCTGAGTTCACCCATTATGCACCGTACCTATACAATTCTTTTATTTTTCCACACTGCATCAGATGCAGGATGAAATAATTATTTATTCACATATTAAGAGGAGTGTGAACCTACGACTTTTCATACAAAAGGCGATAGCGATTTCCACCCCTTAAATGTTAACCGATTTAGACCAATTTTTGATAGGATGTCAGTCAGAACAAAATCTAAGTCCACACGTTTTGATTTTTCCACTAGAGGTATAGTCAATAAATTCAGTTTTATTGTTGTTTTAGTATTCTCATACAATAGTCAAATTAAAACTTTCGTGAGACATTATGAATACTTGAAAAACACACGGCTTTACTCACGATTTACTACACTACTATACTAGGACTATTTCTGACAATAAATCGTGAGTAAAGCCGTGTGTTTTTCAAGTATTCTCATACAAACCTAATTTCGCCGATTATTCGAATTTTTGATCTTTAATCAATATTTAAAGGACGTACAGACCTAAATTTTGTTCTGACTGACAACCTATCAAAAGTTGGTCAAAATCGGTTAACATTTAAGGGGTGGAAATCGTTATGACCTTTTGTATGAAAAGGCTGATTTTTGCCGTTGGTTCACAGTCCTCTTAATTATATAAATTTTGTATCTACAGTGGATTCATCCATACTTGTCATATTTGGTAAACAAGTTTCTAACCTCCATATACACCTTTTATGGCTATATGGATTTAGATGTTTCCTTGCAAATAAAGGAACCGGAGACAATATTTTAGCCTTAGTTTGCTTTATTTAGGACAAAACAACTGTTTCACTCAACAATTGCAAATTTTGAGGTTAGAAACTTGTTTACCAAATAAGACAAGTACCTATGGATGGATCTACTGTACGTTTATATCTTAAAAAACTTGTCCTGAGTGAAACGCTTGGGATAGGTCACCATTTTTTTTAAAGGCCGGGGCAAACCAAACGCGGTTGCGGCGCGTTTGCGGTGCGAACGCGGGTCCGCGCCGTTCTCGAACGGCGCGGGCGAATATACCATGCCACACCGCAGCGGTACGGGACCGCCGCGGTCCCGCGGCTACTTTGGTGTGGCATGGTAAATTCGCTCGCGCTGTTCGACAACGGCGCGGACCCGCGTTCGCGCCGCAAACGCGCCGCAACCGCGTTTGGTGTGCCCGGGCCTTAATTGTGTCACGCTGACTTTTTATGATATTGACTTCGGATGATTATTAAACATTTTTATAGATACATAGCTATTATTAAATAGCGTATAAGTAGTACCTCACTCATCGGTTCTAACTTGAATTGACTGCATGTTGCTTCGGCTCGTGGAACACGCGATAAGTTAGACCCGTTTATCTCTATGACTATCTCTTTCGTCGGCACTAGTGTGAGAGAGACGCACTTAGAGATAAGACGGTATACGGTTAACTTATCCTTGTGTCTTGCATGTTAAAGCCGCAGCAACCCAACCAAAATTTTAGACGAAACACAATGAATTGGCGACTGACAAGAATCACCATGAATCCAACGCTGGCGCCACTGGGCCAATCAAAAGTTTCTAACGCTTAAGTTGTTAAAATTACTCAACGTTCATTAAGCTAATTTAATGCGTAATTAAGTCGGTTGTCGCGCTCAGTTTGCTCAACCGCAGAGTTAATGATAGCATTATTGTGTTCCACTTTTACAGCGTTTTGTCGAGAACGTATTTACGTCAAAATGCTATCATAACTTTAAATGATCTTTTTAAAACGTTGGGGCTAATGTAAACATGTTTCTATTGTAAGAGTTTGGTATCTTGCATACTGTGTACTCCTCTGCTGCACTGGGAGTGAAGAAATAGCATAGAATGCGTGCAGATGCTTATCATCCTGGCATGTCGTAAAAGTCGACTAAGGGACGGGTCCTCTCCAACATGGTGGACTATCTGTATGGGCGATGGGCTGATCACCTGTCACCATACGGTTCATCATACCATCTTAGGACTAATTAATCGAACGTGGCCACAAGTAGTTTTGTGGCTCTGCCCATTCCATTAGGGATTTCGGGTGCGATGATATGTATGTATGTAAATCTTGCATTTCTTGTACATCTTGCACCATCTTGTATATCATTTCAGCCGTGCAATGTAAAGCAATAGTAGAAAAAACATTAGATAACACTAAAGTTTTATACAAACCTAAGTTAGTAAGTTGATGAAAGCCTCTAGGTGAAACATTCATATTTCAAAACATCTGATGTTTCCACACAATATTAACGAGCTTTAACAAAATGCATTCCTGCATTTTTAAGCGATTGCAGCGAAGCAAAAGGAGGGTTATGTTTTGTAATATTCCTTTCGTATTTGAGTTTGACTAGCGGACAAACAACACTAATACTTTAGACTGCACGGACCAGTGGCGAAGCCTGCCTACAAGCCGATTCCTGACGGCTTTACCAAGCTAGAAAGCTACGGCTAGCTGTCGGTGAAGTCCATGTTACTCGTGACTAAATGTCCGGCTCGCACCGTCGTCGTCGCTTCCGGCTTCCCTTGGGAAATATTTGACGCTTCGTCACTGGCACGGACACAGTAATTCAGTACACAATGTGTCCCGAATCGCTGATTAGAGAATCAATACATCAAATCCGTAATCTTAATCCAGCGCTGTAATCCTGTGGAACTAGACCAGCCATGGCAGTTTAGATGAATTCGACGGTTATAGTTCACAACCGCGTATGAGCAGTAAGGTGAATGTGGCTAATTCCGTCTACGGGGCTATGCCGTCTATTACACGCCTGCGTTGAATCTAAGCACAGTACGCCGCTAAATCTAAGCGCAGTACGCTGTCGACTCAGTCGATAAATCAGCAGGGTTTTCTAGTTTATCGACTGAGTCGACAGCGGCGTACTGCGCTTAGATTCAACGGCTACTTTGGTGTGGCATGGTAAATTCGCTCGCGCTGTTCGACAACGGCGCGGACCCGCGTTCGCGCCGCAAACGCTCCGCAACGGCGTTTGGTGTGCCCGGGCCTTAACTCATTATAAATAGAGGCCGCGGCCCGATAATTATTTTTAAGATAATATAAAATTAAGGCGAAACACCTTTTTTTTCTTCATTGAATATTATTAAATTATTATTGAATAACCTACAGGCAAAATTTACAAAAATTCCCATTGCTGGCTTATCATCGGCCGACGACCATGACGAAGTCTCAGAGTCGGAGAAACAATCAGAGTCGGTGACGTTTATTATGAAACGTCCAATTGCTTCGTCTAAAACAATTCGTGTGTTGTTCTTACACACGAATACACAAACGACACACTCGAAGCGTATTCCTGAACGGAATGGCAATATGGCCGCCACGTGCACGCACCGCCCGCCCGCCGCGGCGCCGCATTTTACAACAACTGCGTGCCTCGTACCACGAAACTCAGTGCGCGTGGCGATAAGCGACGCCCGCCATACAGTTTGCGATAGGTAAGCGACAGTCGCTATTTCGAGACGATATCATAATATTTATCAACTCTCGGCGAACAGACTTTATAGGCGCGAATATTTTATACTTATATATCTACTAGTCTCACTATCATCATATTTATTTATATATAATTCACTATGTACTTTTCTCCTGCTAGTTTTATGTAATTTATTTTGTATGTCTGTATAATCTACAAACGAACTGTGTCCGTTTTGTTAGATTCTCAATTTGGGCCTTGCAACACAGGGATTCCTAGCGCAGGACCCAAAACCATTTTTCCGTAGTGTAACGTTTTCTTTGAATAAACATTTTTCATTTTCATTTTTCATTTTCAAATGTTTATTTTGCAACTTTTTGGATTTACGCGGTATTTACAAACTGCTCATACGCGGTTTTGAACTATAACCGCCGTTATGCTCTATTCAAATCGAACGCTAGATACCTACTGGGGACAGCACTGCCGCCCTAGCAAAGTTGACACAAGGATAAGTTAAACCATCTTATCTCTAAGTGCGTCTCTCTCACATTACTGCCCAAGTGATAGAGAGATAAACGGGTTTTTATTCCCGTTTCGGGCATGCTAGGGCTGGATAGAAATGTGTTTTCATTGGTCAAATACCAATCTAGCCTCACTGGATCAATGCAATACCTTAAACGGCCTGTTGGGTGACGGAATGTGTTTAAAAAAAAACTAAATATCCATTAATAATGGTCCACAGAAATCATTTACTAAGAACCTATGGCGATTACACTAACAACTGTTATTAACTTAATGGTTCTTTAAATGGGTTGCGTCACTGACATAACTTTCGAATTATTCGTTAAAGATACGAGACCTAATAGCATACTGGTGCTTATCGCAGACATATAAAATCTGTCACCCTTTACAAAACGGGAAAGGAACGAATGTGTACAGTGGATTCATCCGTACTCGTCTTATTTTGTAAACAAGTTTCTAACCTCAAAATGTGCAATTGTTGGGTGAAACAGCTGTTCTATCTGGTTTTATCCTAAATAAAGCAAACCTACGCTAAAAATTGGCAAAGTGACGTCTAAAATATTGTCTCCGGTTCCCTTATTTGCAAGGAAATAGCCGTTTTGAGGTTAGGAATTTGTTTACCAAATAGGACAAGGAGGAATTCTCTGTAGGCAGGCTGCGTGCGGTGTGATTTTGTACTGTTGACGAAATAATTAATTTATACTCTAAGGACAAAGCAATTCGGTATAAACTTGGACGTGTCGTTGATCAGCGGCTACGCAAGTTAAAACATCAAAATGGCTGATAATGATAAGTGATAACTGACCATTACCAGCGTGGCACCAATATTTAACAATGACACCCTTTTTAATAAGATTGGAATTTTGTCATTTATGACTGGGCATCGTTAATCCGTTACTAAAAAAGTTAACTTCGTTAAAGGTTAAAGCGTTACATTGCGGGATGTGTTAAGTCTTCTCGGTCACCACGATACAGGCTTTGCCTAGTGTGGGATCACAAGTTAATTCTGTCTTTTTTTTTAAATGTTTATACCTATGTAAATAAAGTTTTTATTTATATGAAACGGAAGTTAATCGTTAATCGTTAACTCGTGATAGAACTTGCATTTTACGTATAATTACGTTAGTAATCTACTTATAAAAAATGATTATATGTGCTATGGAAGTTTAGGCAGGATATGAAACATTAGTAAAAATAGGGTATTGCTTTAGAGTTTGTAACAATACCTATTATTTACTTAGAGATCTAATTCAAATCAAAAGCTATCTGGCATAGGTCACGCGGTGTCCTTTCGCAAATAGTAGGTACTTAATTAACGTTAAACGGACTTTTTTTAACGGAAGTTAATGAGTCCGTTAACATTTTTTGAAGTTAACTTAAGGTTAATCCGTTACTCGAAATGTTAACTTCGTTAATTAACGATTAACGGATTAACAGTCTCGTGCCCAGCTATGCATAGCAGTGCTCAAAGAGCATGCTCCGGTATTTGAGCTCCTTGTTAACCATGTTTTTGATGCTCTCTGATATGAAGATGACACGTGTAGTCGTGTAATGCCACGACTTATCCGGGTTTGTTTTATGATTTCACAAAGATAACGCGCATGGTCGTTTGCCTTCTTGTTTAAATAACCGGACAAGTGCGAGTTAAACTCGCGTGGTGAGGGTTCAGTTCCGTACATGATTATCTGAAATATCCTATGTTACTTTAAATACCATAGACTTCTTAAAGCTTTTCCTGTAATCTATAGGTAAAGAACTATTTTCAGCAATTTTGTCAATATTTTAGGCCCACTAGTTTCGGAAATAAATGTACAATTCAAATTTCATTCAAAGCCGTCCAGCCATTGAAGCGTGAAGGATTAACATACGTACTAATTCACAGACGAACTCACAAACTTTCGCATTTATAAGTATGAGAAATTTACAAAATTTAACTGTGAGGTTACCAAAAGCAAAAGTAACTGTTAAGTACCTAGGTATGACATTTTGAGCACTTTTAAGATTATAGAACTCAACGAACCCTCAATAAATAGGTAGCCATTTGCAAATATTATTTTGCCCTTACAACTTTACGAGTATTAAGGTATATTCTTACATCTGCTTATTCTTTCTAGTACGAAGAATAGACTCAACAAATGTGTCTAACTATATACTAGGTATGCTTATAGCTTATTATGATTGTTTGCGTTTTCGCTTAAAACTAACTTAAATGCGATTTTCAGCAAATTATTTACTTACTGAATAACTTGCCAAAAGTTTTAGCATATTATACACACGTAAGTATGAAGCTGCGACCGGCCGCTCGTTTTTAATAAAAAGTCATGTTTAAATAATAATGACAATTCAAACATTTAAACGTTATACCTATATACCACAAACAAAGTTAGTAACTTTTGGGGCTCGAAAAACGGGCTATTTTTCCTGCAATTTATTGATGCAATTCGGGCTATCCTCGAAAGTTTACATAGGTATGTAATCTTTTTGGGGATAACCCGAACTGCAGCAACAAATTGCCGAAAAACTAGCCCATTTACGAGCCTTTCAGGTTTTCATTTGTATGACATACCTAGGTACACCAGATGTTTCACTTATTTTTTCCACGCTGTTTCGCCCTGGGGCATACAAAACTAAACACTAGAAATTAAGCTAGGTAGAATTTTAAGCTAGTAGGTACTTACACCACTTCCTGAGAAACGCGCTGGTGAGCTTAGCGCACAGCTTGTCGCGGCCCTGCATTTTGTTAAGTTAGCACTGCACTAGGGACACTACGCATCACACACACAAGCACAGATCCATACACGCGTGGGACGTGCGCGCGCGACGGGCCCGGGGCGGCGACTGGCGCGACCTGCAACGAAAAGCAACTTTAGCGAAGACCCTACGCTGCATACCATGAATAATATTAATTATGTTCCTAGAACAAGCCAGTATTAAGAGCATAAGAGTGTGAAGCGACGGCTTTTCATACAAAAGGCGACGATTTCCACGCCTTAAATGTTAACCGATTTTGACCAATTTTTGATAGGTTGTCAGTCAGAACCTTCAGCTCTATACGTTTTGGTTTTTTCACTTCGGGGGGGGGGGGTTACTCTGTGAGCCAACAACAGATTTTCATGACCAAGTTCCTCTCGAACGAAAAAGATGTTATTGTAAAGCAACATGCAAAGCTTGTGACAGGCCTTTATAATCCAGGTACAAATTTCGCCAATCATTTCCTCCCGGGCCATAACTCGTAAAATGCTTCAGAGAGTTGTATTATGAAGTCTAGGGAACGTCAGCTGCGGTTCCGTGGGTGGGTTATGCAGCGGTAACCAGAAAGAGAAAAAAAAATGTCATTCCTCCTCATTGAGAATTTATCAACAACTCTGAAGCATTTTACGAGTTATCGACTTATCATCCAACTATTTAACCTTTAAAATTACCAACTATTTCGTATGCTTACATTTTACTTTTCGCAAAATTTCTCATTCGCCTTTTCACCTAATCGGATATGCGTATGCGGATGCGCTAACCTATGCGTATGACAAAATTTACGCATACGAAATAGTTCGTATGGAAAATCAAGTAATCGAAAAAATAGGCCATCGGATTTCTTTATACAAGAAAAAATAATATAGGAAAAAAGGCCGTCGGAAATTTGTATACCTACAAAAAATACATATACTGGAAAGAAAGGCGATCGGAATTTATTATACAAGACATTATAAATATCGGAAAATAAATCTAACAAATCGTTTGTACTTGGCTCGTGGGCTATGTGTGAAGTGAAGAGTTGGCGTTACCCTGTGATGTTGGCGAGTTTCTTAGCTGCAAAGTTCCGCCACGGAACTATTGGGAAGAAAAAGGTCACTAGTTCCGCCACGGAACTATTGGGAAGAAAAAGTGTCACTAGTTCCGCCACGGAACTATTGGGAAGAAAAAGTGTCACTAGTTCCGCCACGCAAATTCTTCCACGGAACTACTGGGAATAGAGGATCGGGCCGCAGATAAATGCAATCGCATTCGCAGCCTCATACCAGCTTGCTCGAGCCTTTAGCATTACTCTTATCAACAGAATGCAATAAATTTGTGTTTTATTGATTTACAACCGAGGGCGAGCCATTACAATTCTACGGCTAAACGTATTGACTTGTTCGTTTTTCCATAACATAAACAAACACGAAAAACAACGAATCGCTTTTAAGAAATCGAATAATGAAATTACTGGCATAGCCACCTTATAGTTTTTTTTTTTTATAGTCATTGACTGACAAACGAGCTGCCGGCCCACCTGATGGAAAGTGGTCACCGCCACCCATGGACATCTGCAACACCAGAGGTGCTGCCAATGCGTTGCCAGTCCAGGGAGGATGGGGAATGGGGATGGGATGGGGACGAGCGAATAGGCCTCCGGATCTCGTCACTCACCGTACGAAACGCAATAGCGAGCTATTACTTTACGCCGATATTCTGTGAGAGTGTGGTACTACCCCGGTCGAGACGGCCCATTCGAACAGTAATCATCTAGTGAGGATTACTGTTTGGCTCTACCACTACTAAACTTATTACGTATGTATTGATGCAACGTATACTTATTTTCGCAGGTTAAAAATGTCAGCTATTTTTAGAGAATTTTCAACGTTTTTTTTTTTCGGCAAGTCATATTTTACACTCACAAATTCGACATAAGTTTTTGTTAGGTACTGCATTTTTATAAAGAACTTTTTTGCCAGTTACACTTTAATATTGCAATGTCTGGTCCGTGTGGTGCCGGCTAAGAATAGCATCACCCATCCCGTGGGTGTCGTAAAAGGCGACAGAGGGACCAACCCAAGGATGGGCAGCAGCGTCCTGCGAGTACTATCATGACCAGCTGCGGTCGCCAACCCGCCTGCCAAGCGTGGCGACTATGGCAAATACCCTCATTTTTGGGGGATGCTTTGCTTATGTCCAGCAGTGGACGTTTTACGGGCTGATGCTGATTGCAATGTCATTGGGTTTACTCAGCTTATTCTGACCACGGGAATTGGTTCTAAAATACTTCCAAGATTTGAACCAAACATACTAATAAATAAGATAAGTTAAATTAGAGTTTGTAAAAAGTTGTTTTTTTTTAATGACAATTGACTGACAAACCTGCAGACGGCCCACCTCATGGAAAGTGGTCACCGCCACCCATGGACCTCTGCAACACCAGAGGTGCTGCCAATGCGTTGCCAGTCTAGGGAGGGTGGGGAATGGGGATGGGATGGGGACGAGGGAATAGGCCTCCGGATCTCGTCACTCACCGTACGAAACGCAATAGCGAGCTATTACTTTACGCCGATATTCTGTGAGAGTGTGGTACTACCCCGGTCGAGCCGGCCCATTCGAACAGTAATCATCTAGTGAGGATTACTGTTTGGCTCTACCACTACAAATTTAAATTCACAGTAGCCATTTCTTTTGGTAATAAACAAAACGCAAATAAATTAACTAATACATATTATTATGTATAGCCAAATCACTTTGGGAAAGCATTTTCAACTGTAGTAGGTAGTGTGTTTGTTGTATATATTTAAAAACACAGACACAAATACGCACACATTACTTTTCCGTATCTACTCACACATATGCAATGCAAACGTTTCAAAGCGATTCAGCTAACTTGCTCGTAGTAAAATAGTGATGATCGGACACGTGAGTGCACTGTCACACTAAAAGTTCTATGTGCAATATAATCGGATTTTATTTGCAATACCTATAAATAGGTACGTCGATTGTAAAATAATTAAGCAAGATATTCAAAATAGTATATGCGTCCAAAGGGCCTTGGTGCTAAAACTCAATGCCAACAAACACTAGTCCAATCAGGTTCTTTGGCAACACTGACGTCACCCTATTTCGCATAATCGTATGATACCTGTTTCGAATGGAGATTGCCTATTTGTTGCTAAGCGCGCGTCACACAACATAAGACAGTACACAGTTCAATATCAACTTTCATCGCACTTGCTTGTTCATTCTTACAATTATTTTGAACCAGTCCCCTCCTAAGAAGGTTTACCAAATACCAATTTTGGAAGTTCTGACAAAATTCGTGATTCGTGAAATACGAGTTCGGGAACGCTAAGTGGTTTTGTAGCGACTCGTGAGCGAGATTTCTCATCCCACTCTTCCGCACGACGCGTAATGCGAAAGAGTGGGATGAGAAATCTCGCTCACGAGTCGCTATAGAATCACTTAGTGTTCCCGAATAGAGGCGCTGACCAATAACCAAAATTCCATACATGTCAGGAAAATTCCTGACATCTGCACCTCTATTCGGAAACGCTAAGTGATTCTGTAGCGATTCGTGAGCGAAGTTTCTCATCCCACATCCCACTTCCGCACGACGCGTAATGCGTAAGAGCGAGATGAGAAATCTCGCTCATGAATTGCTACAGAATCACTTAGCGTTCCCGAATAGAGGCGCTGGTAACTATTCCCAAGTAGCACACAAGCTGGGTGCAATTCTCTTTAATAATACTTCGTCACGAAATCACCGGCGAGCCTAACTTGACCCGTCAGTGCGTATAAACTACATGTACGTGCGTGTCTTCGAAGTTGGTGGTATTCGACCCAGCTTTGCGAATTAGAATTAGAGGCGTAGGTACCTAACTCCACATATTGCTGACGAGCGCGCGGGTCAATTTATGATTGTCAGTCAGGCATTATGGGAGACGAAATGAGCAACGAATTTCTTTAAGAGAATAACATTACATACTTATACATTATATCACGCCTGTTTCCAGGCGTAGGCAGGAGTAGGCAGGGACCACGGATTTCCACCTGCAACGATCCTGACACACACTTTTCGCTTCGTCTACTCTAATTAAGTTCTTCATGCACGCTCGCCGGTTTAGGGTGCTCTTCTCGGCCTTCACATACAAGTATGTTATGATAGATATATATTATTATGATCCAACTCTGATGGGGGTTGGTCTCTAGCTATAAAATTCAAGCTACTTACGACTCTCTTGTAATATTTTGTCATGATTTTAGTTTCAAATAATGTTATATTTTTCGTTTTTATTAACATTAATTAATACAGAATGGAAGGCCTTATCATGGGCCCGTGTCTCAATGCATATTAGTCTTATAATATTGGTGTTTCGTTTAATTTTCCCTTTCATTGATGGTCCGCGAGCCAGTAACAGATTTCCATAACCAAGTTCCTCTCGAATGATAACTCGTAAAATGCTTCAGAGTTGTATCATGAAGCCGCGTGGACGTCAGCTGCGGTTCCGTGGTTGAGCAGCGGTAACCTACCAAGCACGTAAATTTTTTACTGGTTCCCAGAGCATGCAAGTTGACGTATAATTCACCACTTTATAGTCAGCTAACTTTTATTTTCTTCAAAATATTGGGTTAGCTATAATCTGATAATTTTTTAATCGGCACGGCAGGGAATGATAGAAAGATATTTTTTTTCTACATGCGTGGGAGGTCAACCCATCCACGGAACCGCAGCTGACGTTCCCTAGACTTCATAATACAACTCTCTGAAGCATTATACGAGTTATCGCCCGGGAGGAAATGATTGACGAACTTTGTACCTGGATTATAAAGGCTGGCTGTAGACATGTTGTCCTGGCATCTGCTTCCTTCAATACACAGTAACATACGAATTTAGCTATTACAATGTTTACAATAACATCGTTTTCTCGTAAGTTGATTTTGAACCAAATTTTTGGTCTCGCTCGTGGTCAAAACCACAGATAATAGAGAAGTGTGCTCTTTTATTCTCATAGTGAAAGCAGATGAAAGCATGCGAAATCAATTTGTGTTTTAAAAAACCCACGAATTTTATATGAGTTATGGACAAGCGCATCCAGCGGCCGTAACATGCAAGACACAAAGATAAGACTCGTTTATCTCTATAACTATCTCTTTCGTCAGCACGTGTGAGAGAGACGCACTTAGAGAAAAGACGGTTTAACTTATCCTTGGGTCTTGGGCCGTAGGGGGGACATGTGGGGACCTTCCCCTGAGCTAGATTTGAGCAGCACTAAAAATCAGCGTGTTTGGACCTGACCCAACTTTTCGGTGCAAGCGATATAAGTTCACATGTACGTTTAAATGTCAGTGCACTTCTTTGACACAACTGTACGAATTTGATAACTCGTTACCATGCAGACGACGTGAGCAGGGAGCTGGGCATGGAAGTGGGCAGCGCGAGTATGTAAATAGGTCACTTCTCCTGCTCCTGCCACTGTTAATCGCGTTGCCTGGCGCTCGTGAAATTTGCGCTTTTTCGTCAAAAAGTAAAGTGCGAGCAGCGTTAGTGGGAGTAAGTGTTTACATGCTACTCTCTCGTTAGAACAACTTAGAAGGCAGAGCGCCGCAGCTGCTACTGTTTCGACGTCCGCCATTGCCGGCATTCGAGCGCGCAGTGAGTCAGGAAGCAGCATGTAAACACCCACTGCCTTCGAAAAAGTATGCGGGAATTATTTCAGGCAGCGCAAGCAGCAGTGGCAGGTAAATAAGGGGTAACATTAATCTCACATGAGGTCCCCCTTCCAAAAAGTGGCGTGGATAAAACATTAGAGAACATTATTGATGCTTGCACGAAATTTTTAGATGTCGACAAGAGATGTTTCTATAGATTGATTTCAAAGTCCAAGTTTAAATAATAATAATAATAATCTTTACACAAATTGATCTAGTCCCAAAGTAAGCTCTAAAGGCTTGTGTTATGTGTTTTAGACGACGATATACATACTTATATCGATAAATAAACACTTAAATACATAGGAAACATCCAAGACTCAGGAACAAACATTCGTGCTCATCACACATATATTTGCCTTTACCGGGGACCGAACCCGGGACCGCTAGTTTCGGAGGCAGGGTCACTTCCAACTAGGCTAGCCGCGTCGTGAAATATCTTTAGTGAATTTAGGCTTTTACAAGCGCTTGTGAAGGTCAAGGAGTGAATCTACCACCGGCTCGATAAAAAAATTCTACTGAGGAGAGCCGGCAAAAAACTACTTGAGGTATTATTTTTCAAAACAGTAGGTACACATACAAGTTAAAAATGATTTTATACAAATCTAATTACCTGCATACCACAGTAGGTACGCCCATTGAGACCCAACCCAACTTTGGCGATCCCTTGGGTCACCCAAGGGATCGCCGGTGTAAGTCCAGAATTCTGACCCAAGACCCTTATACGAATTTGTACGTACTATTACGCCCAATTAAGTTATTACCTCGTGATTAGAACATTGAGGAGTTGTTTAATGACGGTACCGACCTCGAGTAAACAGTCGAAATTGTTTTAGCCTCTCAAATATTTGCATTTTTACGATGGCTGTTAACAACTTTGTACTAAACGATCATCTATGTAATGGCAGAGCTGTGTCTTGAAACTGGTTTGATGGACAGGTATCCTTTAAACTCGTTTGCGACAAACTAACCTAATAATAAAAAATGACAAGCTAACATCAGAGTAGTCTGGTTCTTGGTATTCTTTTGTTTTAAAAAAATAAAGTAGCCATTATAAATAACACCACCAGTTTTTTGTTAGTGCCTTATCAAAAAGAGTTTATCCGAGGGCGAGCCACACAAGGTTTTATCACGGACGTTTTTCATCCGTAGCATTTTTTAACACATCGACTGTGGAAATTTCAAATGTCGTAAGGGACATTTCGACACAATGTCCCTTATTTCAAATTTCGTAAGGGACATTTTGACATTTCCACAAACTGTCCCTTACGACATTTGAAATTTCCACAGTCGACATTCAGTTCCAAGAACCTGACATTAGGTTCTCTATTACTTTTTTTTCATCCGTAGCATTTTTTAACACATCGACTGTGGAAATTTCAAATGTCGTAAGGGACATTTCGACACAATGTCCCTTATTTCAAATTTCGTAAGGGACATTTTGACATTTCCACAAACTGTCCCTTACGACATTTGAAATTTCCACAGTCGACATTCAGTTCCAAGAACCTGATATTAGGTTCTCTATTACTTTTTCGCCACGCCGGAAGACCCGCTAGTGGGGTACTTGCTATTTTTATTACGTAAGCGAAGGCAAACGAGCATGCGAGACACCTGAGCCCCACCAGTTATAGCTTTTTGCCTCTAATGCTGGCAGCGGGGGTCGCCCGGCTACGCGGAGTCTGGATGGAAAAAAGCTGATCCGTATCCTTGTAAAAATAGATAATACAGATAGCTGTAAGCCCCATTTTAAAGACCAAACTAGACTTACCCTGCCTATATATATTTAATTGAGATATGTAAATTCCTACCTAAATACCCAAACTTCTACAAAAAACGACAAGACCTTTCTTACATTCTCTAAGACACAAAGATAGACAAATTCTACCTCCATCAAATAGCGCACATGTTATGTCCATTAAAATACATAATAAATTGCCAGACACAATATAAAATGAACAAAATGAAAATCGCTTTATAAATAAACTTATACAGCTAATTATAGAAAAATGCTACTATTCATTAAATGAATACCTACTTAGATGATAAGTTATAACGTGAAGTTAATTAATATAAGTAGTATAATTCATTAGAAAATAATTAGAATTTAATAATAGTTTATGCATATTATAAATGAGTAATAAGAAGTATAATAATGATGTGTAATAATTATGCTATAAGTTGTCCTCTTATCTATATATTTCTGTGCCTAACAAAGCCCATGATGATCATAGCTTAAGTTATGAAAATGTAAATATTTATTTGCAAGTTGGCCACATGGGCTCTTTTACATGTCTGAAGCTACCAGCGCTTCGAAAGGTGACATCTGCTGAGCAGAAACGCCGCAAGAAACTCAGCAGTAAGTCTTTTTTTTCCCCAACTTTTACATTAGAGTTTTAACTAAAACTAACACATGAAAAGGGCAGCAAACAATTGTAATGGGTAAAAATTCATTATAATAAATAACTTATAACGGAGATGTATAGTCTCCGCGTCTGGACAAGTTAAGTGACTTAGAGATGTATAAAGCCTCTAAGGGTCATAATAATAATAATTAAAGTAAAGAAATAAAGAAACATCTAAATTGATTACCTAATCTAGGTTAAATGGAGATGTAGACAGTTTCCACGGTCAAGTATAACATACATTGTGGTAAAGCAATAAAGAATTGAGTATTGAGTATGGGATATTTGTCTATGATACCTACCAAGACAGAATTAGAAACGAGGCAGACCAAGTTAGATGGCAAAATAAGCTTGGCAAATTTATCAAGAGTTAGCCATATAAGTTTTCCAACGGAGACTTTTACCCAGCAGTGGGATAAGATATTTATATAGACTTTACTGGTTATTGATTCAAATGAGTCTATACTAATTTATTTATAACATAGGAACGTCCAGATCGTCCTACTGGCAAAGAACTACTGACGATCCCGTGTGTGTGCCTAGCTATTGTGTAGTTCACGAATATCTATAGCTAGGCATTCCTGTCCTATGTAGCTACAGATAATGATAGATAGATTCTCGCAAATTACGATAAACTTAAGTAAATTACACGTGTAATTGCAATTGTTATAACGAATAGGGCAATCACAAAAACACGAATTGTTCTATTCAGATCCAACAATTTATCTAATTTTCAAGAAACGATTATCCAAAATACAAATCGTGAGATCAATAAAACTTATAAATCGATGTGGCCTTTTGAAGAGGCCTTCGCAAGGTCGACTGTTGTGCAACCGATTTAACGGTCAGGCCTAGGAAACTTCGGAATTAGACCATAACCCAACGCATTAAACCACCGCGGCAGTTATGATAGCCACACTTAAAAAATGTCAGCTTCAATTATAACTTTTACAATCGATGAAATATAGATCTTACTCTGACATTTTGAACTAGGTCAATCACCTTCAAGATCCACCAAAATCTGACCGCAACTTTAAAACTTCAATATGGAATTTCATTGGTTTTCGGTAAAATGTCCACTGGAGGACATAGGCCTATCCCAAAAATGGGGGGATTTGCCATAGGCGCCACGCTTGGCAGGCGGGTTGGCGACCGCAATTGGTCATGATAGTACTCGAAGGACGCTGCCCATCCTTCGGTTGGTCGCTCTATCACCTTTTACGACACCCACGGGAGGAGATGGGGTGATGCTATTCCTAAATCTAATAAACAGGAAAATATCAAATTGGTAACGCCAAAGACACCGAAAGCAGATTCGCAGAAATTGAATGACTGTACCGGTTATTCCAAAGCTATTGAATACAATTTATGTTTTCCCGTGTGGTGACTACTGTCTAGTCCTTCTAATAATGAGAAGCCTGGGCCCAACATTGGGGCGTATAAAGAAGGGTCACGAGGTTGTTTTCTGGTCGGTTATGACCCAGACAACGTTGATTATACTTGTTTTAGAACTGCGTGTTTACATAAACATGGTTTTTCATATTTTAATGTAGAACCCTTAATCAACGCGTTTTATTTATCAAAGCTGGGCAACGCTAATCAAATAGTCAACTTCCTTAATCGCTAATCCGTTACTAGAAAAGTAAACTTCGTTAAACGTTAAGTGTTACCCTTCGGAAGATCTAACGTAAGTTAGCGTTAATCGATAATAGTTAACTCGTGATAGAAATTGCATTTATCGCATTGCATTAAAATTTTGCTATGGACAGGCAGGACGAAAAATTTATAAAAGGGCGTAACATTAGAGTTTGTAATAATACCTAATTATTTAGAGATTCCTCTTTATAAATATCAATATATACGGTCCGCGCGGTGTCCTTTTGGGGAATAATATGTACTTTATTAACGACCTCCTCTGCTGCACTGGGAGTGAAGAAATAGCATAGAATGCGTGCAGATGCTTATCATCCTGGCATGTCGTAAAAGTCGACTAAGGGACGGGTCCTCTCCAACATGGTGGACTATCTGTATGGGCTATGGGCTGATCACCTGTCACCATACGGTTCATCATACCATCTTAGGACTAATTAATCGAACGTGGCCACAAGTAGTCTTGTGGCTCTGCCCACCCCATTAGGGATTTCGGGCGTGATAATATGTATGTATGTATTAACGACTATCGGACTTTAATTGTTTTAGGGGTAGTTAATGAGTCCGTTAACAATTTTTTTATTTAACTTAAAAGGTAATCCGCCACTCGTAATGTTAACTTCGTTAATTAAAGATTAACGGATTAACGGTCTCGTGCCCAGCTATGCTATCTATATACATATTAGAAGAAACTGACTGCCTCTGCCTTAATCACTCAACAATAAACTAACAAATCATCGCCCAGCCAAAACTACTTGGGCTAAAAGTTTAAAGTAGGCTTAGAAAGGATTTCTCGAAATTCCCAAAGGTAATGCGTAGGTACAAGGTAGCTAATTAGGAATAAAATGGTCATGCTCATTTGTAATTAACTTGAAAATAAGGGTGTCAAAACAGTGAACAAGAAGCGAGGAACTAATCGCCGTGTCATTGTGATTTGTGACACGAAATCAGGCGAAAGCGTGCCGCAGCCCTAGCTCCGATCGACCACCGCCATCTTTGCAAAACGAACTGAGGAAAACATCTCGGCTGGTGGTACTTATTAGGAAGCCTTGAAGGTACTAACTTCATCAATCTTTGGTGTCCAGTATTAGCGAACTAAAAAAGTTTGCGTCGCCAAAATACCTAGAGGTGCTCTTACTTATCTGTGGCATCAAACGATAATAGACTTACCTAACCTCTCTAATGCGCGCAGAGGCTGATTAGCGATAATGATAAATTAAGGGGACTGTTAACCAAAGGGAAAAATCACCCTTTTCATACAAATGGCGATAACGATTTTCACCCCTGAAATGTTAACCGATTATGACCAATTTTTGATAGGTTGTCAGTCAGAAACAAAATCTAGGTCTATACGTTTTTCGAATTTTGATTAAAGATCAAGAAAGTCAAAATTAGTTCAGCCGAAATTAGTTTTGCATGAGAATACTGAAACCACAATAAAACTGAATTTATTTTATTTGTTCTGACTGACAACCTATCAAAAATTGGTGAACATCGGTTAACATTTAAGGGGTGGAAATCGTTATTGCCTTTTGTATATATATGTAGGTTCACACTCCTCTTAATAGTTTCGTATATCCTCTGATCAGTCGCTGCACACGTAAGAGAATCACACTCCAGTTATCAACTTATACATACATACATTAAATTATAATCAAGATCTAATTGTCATAAAAAGTGGCATTTTCAGCTCCAATTCTTATCAAAATTAAAAGCCGCGTTCTCGTCACCACTGCCATTATTCCTCTACCAAGGTTTTGAGTTCCCAAAAATGGAAAATATAACTTGGACAGAAAGGAAAACAAACTAATAATTACTGGTCAAGCCGGGAATAGTAGTTTATGCAACGGTTGCATAATGATAGGCCTTAAAACACTAGTGCGGTTTTATGAAACGAGCTTTTAGCGAGTTTCATGATAAGATCGCACGTGTGTTTTAAGGCCAAATTATGCAGAGTTGCATACATAACTTTATCTACTCACATATTGTAAATCCTCCATGATGGGTTCAGAAACAATATTTTCTGGCAACAAGTTATTTGTTGCAATCGTGGCTGCATATTTCCGATATCCGGCGCATTTTCACATCACACACACTCCGAGAAGACTACTTACTATTCATATTTTCAACTAAAATGTAAATTACAAACAACTTTTTCTATTCAATTCACCAACAATTCTACTTTCGTTCAGCAAAACGTCAACATGGCGGCAAATACGATCTTCCGTCAAGACCATTTTTTTTTAAATCATAGACAAACGGATGAAGTCTCTATTCTCACGTCACTCGAGATCAAATATTGTGCAGTTTATATTAAAAAAACATACTGAATTAACGTTTCGTATCAATAACTTTTTAATATCTATGAATACTAGAATAGAGACCCACTTGAGTTTTGACAGCTGTTCCAAATTTAATCTCATTTCTTTACTAAAAACGATAAAGAAGTCATGTTATTTCTTTATCGCAGCACTGGTTTTTCCTAATTGGTTGTCAAAATGATGGTCATTTCATACGGTTTTTGATTAACCAATGGAGGTTTTATGATATGGGTGTAGATAAAGAAAGTTTCCTGCTTAAGACGTTTAAAACTAGAAGGGGACGAAATGATGCAATCGAAAGTCTAATTAAAAGATGTCACTTTTCGAAGCGCCGTGCAATCTACCAGATATTAATCAGAAACTACTGTCATTTAAAGACATTGACTTGTGGACCATCAGTGACGCGTCTCATTGCTCATTGCCAACCTCAAATAGCAGTACCTCTACACATAAGAAAGTCTAAACACAAAACAGGTTTGGCCTACGCAGCTACGGAAGTTCATCGACTTGGACGGTTTTTTTTTTTTCAATTAGACAGATAATGAACTGACACCCGTCACGGTGACATATCATATCACACTAATATTTGTGAGTGTGCATGTTTTTTACTCCTTCACTCTGAAACGGCTTAAGAGATTTGAGTGAAATTTGGAATGGAGATAGCTTATACCCTAGATTAACGCATAGGCTACTTATCTTGTAAAATTGAAAAGTTCCCGAGGGAATAACTATAACCGAATTCCACGCGGACAAAGTTGCGGGCAGATACTATTGGAATAATTTTATGGCTCCCACACATGATCATCATTCATCGTATATCATCATATTGAGGCTGAGACTAGGCAGTAGTCTCCACGTGGGATTAATGCAGTTTGGGGTCTTCACTGCCCAGCAATTGGACGTCAAAAGGCTGTCGATGATGATGAATTCATGATTAAGGTCGCGTAAGGGTAACTCGAACACGTCCAAAATGCATATGACCTGCAAAACGCAACGCGTTATGCAACGCGGCTTCGCTCGAATCGAGGTAGCCTTGTTATATTGAGCTCATTGGAACTGGAATTACTACATTCGCAGGTTCAGCAATTTTAAGCTCTTGTTTTTTCTAAAATAAAAGCAGAACCTATCAATACTATACCTACAGTAGCGCCGAAAAGTATTTTGACAACAGCAAAGTTTCACGAGGAATATACAGGCTAGGCGGGCTGGGCCATAAGTTGTTGCACATTTAGAAACATGATAGAGGATAAACTACAAACGCTATCTTATATAGGTATTTTTTATAATTAATTAGTATGACGTATGTCGTCTAAATGAGCTCCGTCTTGTTGCTAGCACTCCTGCAACCGACTACGCAATTGTATGAAAAGATGCTGACAATCATCACTTCTGGTACGTAACCGCCCTGTTTGCTTAATATTCGTTGTTGAACCAGTTTCTTTAAACTTATTGACCACAACTTTGATTAAATTGATGCTGAGACACTAACTTTTACGGCGTTATCCATATTCAATGCTAAAAAGACACGCATAGTAACGTAAGACTGCTTTTTTTTAAATTGCTTAACACAATAACCACGTTGCTTTCCTGTGAAACGGTCCATCCTAGTCAAAAATGTACAAAATAGCGTTTAATTTCGCATCATCCTTTGTACCGCGCAATTAATGGTTTAGAAAATAATCTGTGTTGCTATTTGCAAAACCTTATGGCCAACCCTACAGTCGTATTTTTAATTAGACGAAGTCAACTGACGTTTACTGTGTTCTCAGTTGACGTTTACTGTGTTGTTAGCTACTGTCAGTTGGTTTCGTCTAATTAAAAATACGACTGTATATTATAAACTAAAATTAATTCTTGCTAGGGTAATCCGTCGCTTAAAACCTCGCCGAAACAAGCAAAAAATTTAGTGTTATGAAATAAAATCAGCCTACCGGTTCGAGAGTATTTTGACAAGTTTCTCTCATCGTTCGATTTGGGGATAGGCGTACATATATAAATATTTCTTTAATAAATATATCAACTAGACTTCCCTTAATATGAAGCACAAAGAATATTCTAACGACTTAAACAAGCCTACGCAGTAGCATTTAAAAAGGGTAAGTCGCAAGCAGAGGTTTCGCGAACCTTTGGAGTATCAAGATAGCTTATCATTATCTGTAGCAGGTCACGAAGCTACAAGTTACGATTTTACAAGCAAAAACTGACAACATCGATATCAGATCCTATACATATGACATGCTGTTGCCAGTTTCTGCTTGTAAAATTGTAACTTGTCGCATCGTCAAACGGGCCACTGGAATAATTTATTCTAGGTTCGAAACAGCGTCAATAATAGGAGCGGTCGGCCTCGAAAAACGATTGTGAAAACGTACCGCTTAATAAAAATGCTGTCAGCTGAGATCCGCAAGAGTACTAGGTTCCTAGTACTAGGAACAACCTTAGTATCCATTTTTCCACTGTTAAATGACGGCTATCAGGAGTATCAGGGCAAGGATTAAGTGACCGACGTCCATCTTAAAAGTCAGATATTTCAGCAAAGAATAAAGATGTTGAGATTATCGACATATCGGCACAGCGCCCCTATTCGGTGATGTGTGAGTGATTTATTTTGTCGTCAGTAAAATGCGAAAACCTCGAATGTGTCTT
This sequence comes from Tortricodes alternella, assembly GCA_947859335.1. Taxonomy (NCBI): domain Eukaryota; kingdom Metazoa; phylum Arthropoda; class Insecta; order Lepidoptera; family Tortricidae; genus Tortricodes; species Tortricodes alternella. The sequence continues at coordinate 16,022,766 of OX401975.1, forward strand.
CGTTTTGTTCGTGTTTGACGTTCACATTCGCGATTGTGGCATAGTAAATCACTTAGCAGTCCCGAGAAGACCAGGTCGTCTTAATTCTCATAATTTGTCTAGGCGTTAGAATGCTTTTAAGGTTCTCGAATGATCTCGAGAAAGTTCTCAGATTTTTTGGGAATTTTCTGCAATTTGCCAGTTGTGAAGTCATGATGGTGACAGCCATTGAAATTAAAGTAGCTTCGATTTGATAGTTTGACCTTGGCTCACAGCTGTTATTTTGACCTTGCTATTATTAAACCCTAAGCTTCAAGATAACCACAATGACTGCGCGTGGAAAACGAGTTAACGAATAATTTAAAAAGATTTGTAACAAAAGAAACTTTGTTTTAGATTTATTGTTATTGTGTCTTTGAAATGGTTAGCATTTGGTTGAAGAAAGATTTGCTGCCGAGTTTCTCGCGGCGCTTCTTCTCAGCAGATGTCCACTTTGAAGCGCTGATAGATTCAGACATGTGAAGAAGCCCGTGCCGTGTGGCCTACTTGCAAAATATTTGTTATTATTTTCAATCTTTCTAACAAAAGCATCAGCATTTCAGAATTAAATTCCATAATGTGTGAGCCACATTATGATTAACACATTATGGAATTTAATTCTGAAATAAATGAATATTATTATCATTATTTATATCTTTGTTTTTCTCGGCTTACTTACTACTAAGTTGTTTGTGAGGATCGTGTAGTGTTGGATAGTATTTGTTGTGTCTGTGTAGCAAGGCGTTCAGAGGTTCGCATGGTGGTGAGGTGTGAGGGTAACTGTGTCGTTGAGTGTGAGGCGCGTTGTGAGGGTGCTGGTGGTGTGGATAAGGTAGGCTCCTGTTCAGTTTGTAGGAATTTTCTGACTATTCTGCATGTATTTAGGATAACGGCTTTCTGCAAGAGATTGTAGGTGCTTGGTGTTAGTTTTAGGGTCCTCAGTGATTGGTGCAGCTGTATTGGTATCACGCCTGTAGCGGATAGGACTATCGGTACTATAGTTACTTTTTGTAGTTGCCATAGTCGGGTTATTTCGTCTTTCAATTCGGTGTATTTGGTGAGTTTTTCAGCTATTGTGGTTTGTAAATTATGTGTATTGGGGACAGCTATATCTATTAAATATGCACTCTTGTCTGTTTTGTTTATTATTATTATTATTATTATTATTATGACCTGTAAAATTATAGCAAACGAAGTACTTCCCCAGATAATATTGGTTCAGTATGGTATGCCTGCGAGTACAAAGAGCACGTACGAACTTCCAAATGCATTTGATGTATTTTGCCAAGCGCATACGAAACCAACCCGCGAGTGCCAACCTCATTTACAAATCACGACTTTTTACGAAATGAGATCAATTAGGTATGCAAAAGATACTTAAGCCCACACAATTAAGGATTAAATTCAGTTGCCCGTATGCAAGAGTGACCTGCCTGACTCATAGTTTTATGAAAACGGAACTCACCGAAAATTTTGTAACCACGCTTCCGTAGGAACCAGTGTCGCAACCGACAGTAACAAAATCGATTTTTACCGATAATTGGCGGCTGTATACAGCGCGGGAATTATTGGTTTTTCCGGTAGTAGAGGATTTGGATTTCCAGATATTTTGTAAGGCAAGACATTGTGGTCGTGACGAAACGAACATAATGTTACTCAGGTTATGATTTTACTTCATTAAGGTTACAACTTCCGGTTTACGCTTCATTTAGTAAGTATAACGGGGGCAAGTGATATGGCTTTCGTTATTCTTACTCGGCTACTTGACTAACAAGTAACAATGCTAACTGTGACCCGTTTCACGAAACTACAAGTTATAATTTTACAAGCAAAAACTGGCAGCACTAGAACGATGTATGGGATCTGACATCGATGTTGCAAGTTTTTCCCTGAATCCAGCGTACACAGACTTCGAATTTAATATTACATTACTGATTAACGCTCTGCTGCATAATGCGGAGTCCAGCACCTTTGGACGTCACAATATTAGTTAATTAGATCTTCATTGAATTTCTTTTCCTATTAGTTACAAAATAGTACGTAAGTCAAGGGCGGATCCAGGCTTCAGATCCTGGGGGAGTCACTAGTCCCAAAATTCTGAAATACAAGGGAACCATGACGACCATATTTTGACACGCTGATTTTTAGTATTGCGTAAACCCAGCTCGATGGGACCATGACCCCTCCAGGATTCGCGCTTGACATAAATAATAGCTTGGTAACAAGTTTTGTAAATAATAAATAAATAACTCAAGGGACAATCTTTTTACACAAATCTAGTCCCAAAGTAAGCTCTAAAGGCTTGTGTTATGGGCACTAGACCACGATATACATACTTATATAGATAAATGAATACTTAAATACATAGGAAACATCCAAGACTCAGGAACAAACATTCGTCTTCTTATCACCTTACCGGCGATCGAACCCGGGAACTAATTAAGGGAACCGGGAACGAAATAAACTTATTGTTCATTGTAAATTGCAATAGACCCGGGCTAAAAGTTAAAACCAACGGAACCCCAACGTAAGTGGACCAATGGCGTGGTCGAGTTTGTATTTGGATCACGCCCGTTCGGCCGAGACGGCGCACGCGGCGCTCGGATTATGTCTAATGCGTTGAATTATAATTTTTTCTACGTCTAGATCATTATTTCATGACTCCGTGTGTCATCAGCTTTGTGAAAACTTTTAACCCCCTTTTCACCCCTTCAGGGGACGAATTTTGAGAAATTCTTTCTCAGGGCGCACCTACACCCTAAGACTAACTTGCACATTTCTAATTTCAGATTTCCAAGCTATAATAGTTGTGAAGATTCGTTGATATGTGAGGTACCACTATATCTATACATATATACTAACTTTTGCCCGCGACTTTGTCCGCGTGTTCGGTTATCGCTGTTCTCTCGGAGGACCTTAAAGAATGACTACCTTATCAAGAGACCGGTCCTTGAGTAGTGCTTCATACAAACGTAGATCAGTTGTGGTTCGGATATTTTTAGCCGGATCGCATTGAAAATTTGCAAGGATATAGATAAAAGACAAATTGAGGTATGTACTTTGCGTGATTGAGTTTTTTTGAAATAAAATACTGGATAAAAACAGCTTTTTATGTGAATTAAAAATCATTTATTATATACACCTGTCAAATTTTATCTCAAAACTCGCAATGTACAAACTTATATTTGTCTTTTATCTATATTCTTGCAAAGTTGCTATGCGATCCGGCTAAAAATGTCCAAACCACAACTAAACTACGTTTGTATGAAGTGCTACTCAAGGACGGGGCTCTTAAGGATTTCTTCCCAATCCATCATTTACATGCAGCCGAAGTGGGCATGGATGGAAGTGGTCAGCGCGAGTATATAAATGGGTCACTTCTGCTCCTGCCGCTGCTACTCGTCGTCTGGCGCGCAGTGAGTCAGGAAGCAGCATGTAAACACCCACTGCCTTCAAAAGCAGTATGCGGGAATTATTTCTGGCTCCACGAGGAGCGGTAGCAGTGGCTGCATGTAAACACCCACTAACATTTCCATAGCAGACAAAGGTCTTTGGAATCAAAACCACAACGGATTTAAGTTCTCCAATTCAAAATCTGTCTGCAATAGATTGGCATCTCATTAGAATGTGGGAACACTATAATAACGCACACAAAGCGTTAGGTAATCGTTCCCATGACTATTGTTTACCGAAATAAAGGTAACCTCTGAGTAATCTCAAATTGAGATCGGAAACTGAATTGAAAGGTACCAGTGTCAATTCGAAGACATGTAGTCCCCATATTTGGGCATTCATATGGGCGTTTTGTCGTTGGATTGATTGACGACAGAACGTATCGACTACAAAGATCTCAAAAGAAGGATATGCATATCAGTAAAATTTCGTGCAACAAGTCTCATAAGTAGTAGGTTGTCAAACGCCAGCGCAATGACTTACCCACACCCTATTGTTGATGTCTTAGTTCTAACGACATACATACAAAAGTCGAATATTGCTTGATTCACACGCTATCATATCATTTTGCGCGGTGGAGTCGGTGGTGCTGTCTCACAACGCACGATGAGGGAAGGATTTTTTTCAATTATAACAGTGTCACTTAAACGGGTGTCATGGATGGTGGTTGAGATGCGACTGAACGTGCGATGGTGTCAGATTCGCGTCATGATACCTCAAAAATTAGCATTTGTTGCTTTGAGCAGTTCCTTACTATATATTTCAATGATCGACTAGTCTGTCTGGACGATTCCGTTCCTCTCACTATGAGAGGAGGCTCGCTATATTATTCGCTCAGCAAATTCCGTCGTTCATTTCGCTTCACTTCGCTATGCGAAGTTAGGTATCTACGTCGTTGGCAGAGCTGTATCGAATACGACCAAGTTCAAAGGGGTTTTCCGCCTATGGTCAAACGTGCGATTCGTTAAAATACTCTTTTTGTCAAAGGCTCGTCTGGTCAAATTCTGTTTGTCAAAAGTTCGATTCGTCAAAATACTCTTTTTGTAAAAGGCTCGTTTGTCAAAAGTGCGATTCGTCAAAATACTCTTTTTGTCAAAGGCTCGTTTGTCAAATTGTGTTTGTCAAAAGTGCGATTCGTCAAAATACTCTTTTTGTCAAAGGCTCGTTTGTCAAAAGTGCGATTCGTCAAAATACTCTTTTTGTCAAAGGCTCGTTTGTCAAAAGTGCGATTCGTCAAAATACTCTTTTTGTCAAAGGCTCGTTTGGTCAAATTCTGTTTGTCAAAAGTTCGATTCGTCAAAATACTCTTTTTGTAAAAGGCTCGTTTGTCAAAAGTGCGATTCGTCAAAATACTCTTTTTGTCAAAGGCTCGTTTGTCAAATTGTGTTTGTCAAAAGTGCGATTCGTCAAAATACTCTTTTTGTCAAAGGCTCGTTTGTCAAATTGTGTTTGTCAAAAGTGCGATTCGTCAAAATACTCTTTTTGTCAAAGGCTCGTTTGTCAAATTGTGTTTGTCAAAAGTGCGATTCGTCAAAATACTCTTTTTGTCGCGTTTAGTTTGATTTGTTGGTCGTCAAACCAAACGAAAATGGTTTGACGAGTCGCGACTTTGGCAAATGACATTTTTGACCAAACGATCCTTTGACAAAAAGGCTATTTTGACAAATCGCACAATTGACCATAGGCGGGAAACCTGTTCAAAGACACGAACGAACATGTTGTTGATGCACGCACTGATGGGTCAAAGTGAGTTCGGTGACGAAGTGTTATTTAAAGGGGCTCACAAACGGGCTACTTTTTCGGCAACTTATTACTGCAATACACACTTTTTTTTTATAGAATATGGATGTGCATTTGACCTGTATCTCACCTGATGGAAAGTGATGAGGTCAACGATGGAGCATGTACACCTAGATAATGCCTATTCACTCTCTCCTTGAAAAGACCCAAGTTCTAGCGTTCAGGGAACAAGTCTGCAGGCAGGGAATGCCACTCCTTAGCCGTTCGCCAAATGAATGTTGAAGCGTACCGCTTAGTGCGAATTCTTGGAGCATCCACAACATAGGAATGGAACCCCAGATTTTGTCCCCATTAGTGATGTAATGTGTAATCTTATTGGAGATAGCCCGAATTACATACATACATAGCATCACGCCCGAAATCCCTAATGGGGTGGGCAGAGCCACAAGAGTACTTGTGGCCACGTTCGATTAATTAGTCCTCAGATGGTATGATGAACCGTATGGTGACAGGTGATCAGCCCATCGCCCATACAGATAGTCCACCATGTTGGAGAGGACCCGTCCCTTAGTCGACTTTTACGACATGCCAGGATGATAAGCATCTGCACGCATTCTAAGCTATTTCTTCACTCCCAGTGCAGCAGAGGAGGATTGCAGCCCGTAACCCGAATTGCAGCAATAAATTGCCGAAGAACTAGCCAGTTTACGAACCCACACACCACACACCCCAGCACAGATGGACAACCAATGCGCCTGAGTCAGTCAATAGACAAGACACTTATGACGCTGACTGTACTTACACCTACAGGTCTTACACAAGTATATTAGCATACAATACCCCACGGAGATATATGCAATTACAGATACTTTTACTCATCCGTGTTTTCGGCGCGATGTGTGCGTGAGCTGTTGTTGCTCGTATGGACACCTGCAGCGTCACTCACACTTTTGCAAAAATTCAAAGCTGCATACATACAATATAAATACAAAGTCACGCACACGTAGCGCCGCGCGTACAGATGAGTTGAAGTATATCTGTACTTGTAAACTGCAAGTTATTTAGCTAATGTTTATATATAAGTACCTATATGATAGTGTTGAGCTACTCATACATGAGGCAACTCTAATGTCACACTCACTTTGTTAGATTGTCACAACACTTCATTTCGTAAAAATGTCCCACTTCAATGTTCATATCCCACTGATAGAAGACGAACCGAGCGAGTCATGCGAGTGAGGCGAAATAGATGATAGCGTAGCATAGACAACGTAGCGAGTAACTCAGAGTGTGAGTGAGACAAACGTGCGCCGTCCGTTCCGTACAGTGTGACACGCTGACAGGAGAGCGAGGCGTAAGCTCCGCGTAGTACTTCGCCTCATTTAAGGTAGGACATTGTACCACCTCGTTGTAAAAGGAGTTACTCCCTCAAACTCGTTTTAATGTCATGTCCTGCCCAACACTACCATATGACATAAACGTTGCTAAAAAACGTCACCTGATTAACGGATGGCCCCTTGTCAAGTCAAGACCATCTCAACGAGTTCAAACACAACGGGACTTTGTTTAGTTGAAGATTTCTTATAGGTACCTTGCGGATCTATCATCAGACCAGCTGCATGGAACCATATTTGTATAGGTATGCTACAACTCAATCGGACGCTGGAAAATGATGGAAAAATAGATTACAATGTTTGAAGCCACATACCTACGAACAAAGCAAGTTAAATGTACCTCTAAAAGACATCAACGAGCCGACCAATTGACCTATTTTCAAGTAATGAAAAACTATGTAGACCCATTTATAATATACAACCAAAGAATACACATTTTACAAATCATCGAGACATGACACACGACACTCAACGGCCCAAACCAGGATCACCGTGAACGCACTAAGATACAAACGACACTAAGAAAAATACAAGTATGTTCGACTCGTGATCGAACTGCATCCTGCGCCTCTATTCGGGTCCGTAATGCGTAAGAGCGAGATGAGAAATCTCGCACACGAATCGCTACAGAATCACTTAGCGTTCCCGAATAGAGGCGCTGAAGCTTCATAAACCAACTCTAGAACCACTAATGGCCGAATGTCAGAAACGCCACTTAAGCAATTGATACATACATACATACATAGCATCACGCCCGAAATCCCTAATGGGGTGGGCAGAGCCACAAGACTACTTTCGGCCACGTTCGATTAATTAGTCCTAAGATGATATGATGAACCGTATGGTGACAGGTGATCAGCCCATCCCATACAGATAGTCCACCATGTTGGAGAGGACCCGTCCCTTAGTCGACTTTTACGACATGCCAGGATGATAAGCATCTGCACGCATTCTATGCTTTTTCTTCACTCCCAGTGCAGAAGAGGAGCTAAGCAATTGATAAGAGATTAAATTGTTAAATGGCCCTCAACTAGTTGTCATCCTACACAAAAACGTCACTAAAACGTCACTTTAATTACATATCATATTTGTGGCCTTTCTGAATTTGGGCACAAGCCTCTTATATTATTACTAGTGGACCCACCACAGCTTCGCCCGCGGTATTTTCCATACAAACTTTATCAACCCTTTGGGGATGGAATTTCAAAAAATCCCTCCTTAGTGCACCTCCAGGGTACTCGAGGAATGTCTCCTCCAAATTTCAAACCTCTAGGACCACCCTATTAGGCTGTGCGTTGTCTATAAGTGAGTCACGGTACTGTTTTTGCACTGTTTGTATATGTATTGATTGACCGAGCGAACGAAGCGTTCCGCCTGGGCAAAAATGCGTAAAAATTTCGTATATTCGGATGTGTGTTCTCCTCTACAAGTCGCATTTCTCAACCGATTCTCATGAAATTTTGTGAGCAGGTTCGATAATTATATGGAATTTGTTTGCCGATTCAATTTTTCGAAAGTTTTCAAAATGACGGAGATATGGGGGTTGACAACGTAAAAACGTCAATCCGACCAATGTCGGATAGAGGCGCTGGTGTTCCCAATCAAAAGATGCAGCATAATTGCCGTCCTCTGATCAGTGACGCGAGCTTCGTAATATGAATGGCACAAGTGCTCTTGCGCAAATTCTTGTGTAACGGCTTGCCTAACCGTCCGCGGCCGCCGTTTTCATATGAGAATCAAATCCACTCGGATGATATAATGTCTTGGCAGAATTAGCAGAAGCTGGATTGAGGCTGTCATTTTTACTCGACTGCGCAAATGTAGAAGGGTATTGAGTTTATATGTTTGATCTTATGATCTTCTGTAGCTGTAGGGTTGCTAAAAATCGGATTTTTTATTTTTTAACATTCTGATCCTTTTTTTAATTTGGAAGTCAGTTATTTATAAAAAAACACAACATTATTAAAAATTAACATAAAACATATTATTTTGATAAATCGTTCATTTTCTTAAACAGTTTACTGAATATATTATAAAATTATCAAACTGTAGTTTTTGTCATATTTATTAACAAATTTTAACAAATAAAATAAAGTGGACAGTTGATTATTTTTCAAGAATCTCTTGGATTTAATCGCGATTTAAATCACTTATTTAAATCATATCAACCTTGACTGTAGACCCTGAACTACTAGACTGATTTAATTAAATGGGGTATCATTAAGTTTGATACAGACCGTACGAGTGTCACTCTGGGAGCGAACGTGTTTTGATTTACTTACTGCTTTTACGTCGTCAATTCGGTTTTAGCTTGCCGTTTAGGGTTCCGTACCTAAAAGGTAAAAAGGAACCCTTTTGGTGGGACTTCATTGTCCGTCAGTCTGTATGGCAGCCGTTTATCTCAGCAACTACTAATACTACGAATTTGATTGAATAGCTATATAAATTGTGTGCCCCATTTTATTGCAGATTTTTTTTTTAAATATATGTATAATTAAACTGAGAAAGGGGGCCAGGGATATTGGTCGAATTTTGAAAGTTTGAGGGTCATAATACATCTATTTATGTAAGTTCTCAAAACAAAAATATAAAATAGTCTCTACCTAAAACAAATGGCCGGAATCTTAACATATACACACACGCACACCTCACATAAATTAAACGATTGCTATTACAGTTACATAGTTATTATCTTTGTACGTGGGTCGAGTGAGGTGAAAAAATGTGCGAAGGCGAACGAGTTAATTAACTGTAAATCTATTTTCTACGTAGTATGTATCTATTTACATAGTAGCGAAATACCGCTGTCTGACTAATCACGAGATCGCAGGTACTATACAACCTTCGAGCTTGAAGCTTGGCAGATAGCTAAAGAAAGGATTTTACATACATACATAGCATCACGCCCGAAAACCCTAATGGGGTGGGCAGAGCCACAAGACTACTTGTGGCCACGTTCGATGAATTAGTCCTAAGATGGTATGATGAACCGTGAAGGATTTTACCACAGACCATGTCGTAGCCGGGCGAACCCGCAACATTAGATGCAAAAATCCATAAGCGGCGGGGCTACAGGCAGACGCGGGGAACATTTCTACGAAAGCACCAATCACAGCACTCCAAATACCGCGCCCCACAAGTTTCGCAGCTCTATTCGCCAGTTAAAGTTAGCCTAAGCGGTGTGTTTAGGATATTTGGTCTGTGGATTTTACAAAGATCTTTAAGGCTGCGTTTCATTATAGCTGTGCGGGGCAGCTAAGCGTTGAGCGATGAAAATCCACCAATTGGAATGTGGTCTTTTCAAAATGAATAATCCTATTGGAGGATTCTTTCCTCGCTCGCTCGCTCGCTCTGGGGGGCTAGCACGGCATGCTCGCGTTCGTTTGTCGCTCAGTGTGTCTCTGTCAAACTAGTCATATATGTAAGGGAAGCACTGAGCGACAAACGACTCGCGGGCAGGACGTGCTAGCCCCCTAGAGCGAGCGAGCAAGCGAAGAAAGAATCCACCAATAGGATAATTCATTTCGAAAAGACCGCATTCCTATCGGTGGATTTTTCTCGCTCAGCGCATTGCTGCCTTGTGCTTGTGCTTGTGCCTATAATGAAACGCAGCCTTAGGGATGGATCTTTGTAAAATCCACAGACCAAATATCCTAAACACTTCGCTTACGCTAATTTCTACTGGCACAGCCGGTGAATTGCTCTCCTGGTGTAAACGCAGGCTAAGGGCATAGTGCAAAAACATAGTGGTCTCACGCCAGTCGCTCAGGTCACTCGTGCGGGGCATGCGGGGTGAGGGGTGACGCCCCACTGCCCGCTCTGCCTTCGGAGCGGTACCTTCGACATATCATATTGCCGTCATATTGCCGCCGCGCGACAGGATCGCGAGTTCTTAGCTGATTACTCACGGTTTTTACACTAAGTTTGTATGGAAATTACCGCAAGCCAAACGAGCTGGGATCGCTCATAGTTATTGATGATCGATCGATCAAATCATTCGCAATACATCCGCGTACGACTCAAGCGAAGGACGGGCAAGACAATGGTTTGAGCAAACAATGACGCGATAACACGCGGCTTTCTTTTGTCCTCCCATCGATAAAGATAAAGGATTTTCATGTCGATCTTCTGCCGCGGAATATCGCCTCTCAAACTATATCGCCAACCGAATTTCGAACCTTACTGATAAAAAGGAAGAAGGAAGAAAATCATTTAAGACGCTGACAAGAGGAATGACCTTGAGTGATTGGTCACTGTCTGTTTGCACCGGAGTGAACGAGAAGCATTGTGCGGTTATTTGTACGGGGAAAATCAAAAACGGATGAATTATATAAGTAAACACACTACACGTAAAATATAAATTAGTCAAGTTTTTAGTATGGGCGTGATGTAATGGTGTTATTAATTATAAACACATAAATTAAAAAAATTAAGACATAGAACTGTTTAAAGAGGATTTCAGACGTAGATTCACATTTTTTTCTATCGTATCCATTTCATCAAATCGTGTTTTTGGGAATAATTAGGTTTTCAATAATACAAAGAATATGAGCATATATTTTTACCAAATCAAATAGTTTTTGTTAAAATACTGTTTAAGTAAAGCCGATTTAGGTCTTGTCAGTGCCTGAGGCAGCCGTTTGCGGCGCACGCTGTACACGGACACATTACTTCGGGTGATGTCACCTGTATTGATACAAAGCGGAGCTAAGTCTATAAGCGTAAACTGATTAAATCACCCAAGACCACATCTCCGTGCAGAGGCGCCGCCGTCAGTCTCAAATGAAGTCAACAAAAGATCAAAGTAGCTCTGTGTCCTCGCGACGGTGAATCAGATACCGCCTCAGCATAATGCCGAGGTGTCAGTCACCTGCTGTGCTAATTTACAGGCAGCATTGTCTGTGTCCTACTTCGGCTTTTATCAAGATACGAGCTTGAGAAAGTAAACGGACAATATCACAAATCATAAAATCTCCAATACTACAAAGTAACTGACGACGCTCATAAAATTGAAGAGCATCTCAACATAAATAGCCACGCTCTATAAATAAAGAAATGCAAGTACGAATGAGACACCATGATTTGATGCTATCTCTTTCATGGCCTCAGACGTTCCTTTCGAGGATACTGTAACTTGAAAGGCATACCTACATGTATGGTTAAGCTACTAGTTTTTTTTTTTGAAAATTTAGCGTTAGATAACAATAGAAAGTTTTTTTTGTTTTTTAAAGTTGTTCTCTCATAGTTCATTCTGCATCGCGGTGACGTCATTAAGACGATCGCCTTAATATAACCAGGTTGTAAGGCGACGGTCTGAATGACGTCACAGCGCCGCGAAATGAACCATGAATGAGCTTTTTAAAAATGATTTTTCTATGTGAAAATGGGAGCTTTCGAGAAAATAAAAAAATACGGGTCCATTAAAATATTTTAAACTTTTTAACTAGTCAAAAAACTTGACAAGCGGAAGAAAGTTGATGCTGTCAATTGCTTAAGTTACGAGGACCGCTCCTCAGAGGGTTAACCGACATAACCACGATAAAACATGATGCAACCGTTTTTTGGGTTCAAGATCGGGTCGGTCAAAGTTATGTTTCTTCATTATTTTTAGGGTTACGTACCACAAAAGGAAAAAACGATACCCTTATAGGAAGGATCACTTGCGTGTCTGTCTGTCCGTCTGTTTCAGCCAATTTGCTCCGAAACTACTAGAGCGATTAAAATTTGGCACAATTATGAAAGTCAGTGACCGCAATACAGACCAAAGTAAATAAATGAATACGTGTAAAGTAAATAAATGAATTTTAAACATGGCCGCTTCAGGGGAGTAAACTACAAAATTCAAAAAAAAGTTTTACAAACTACATCGTGTGTGTAAGGTAAGGGCTCGTTGTGAGAATCTTAAATACATTTTTTATATAATTTAAAAATAAATAATTTCGAAGGTAAAATGGCCATTGACCATTCCGCTCCACTTATCAACGAAACGAAGGGGCCTAAATTTTTTAAAAAAATACAGAAATTAGTTCTTTACCTATATATTACAGGAAAACCTATAAGAAGTCTATGGTATTTAAAGTAGCATAGGAAATTTCAGATAATCATGTACGGAACGGAACCCTCGCCACGCGAGTTTAACTCGCACTTGTCCGGTTTATTATGTATGATAACGGAAATTATCACCGTCTTAAATAAACAAAAATCATACCTTTGTGGTGGATTTAATATATTTTTTATTTATAACATAGTTTACGTAAATCATCTATACTTATAAAACAGTACCTACCGTGACTCACTTATAGACAACGCACAGCCTAAACGGGTGGTCCTAGAGGTTTGAAATTTAGAGGAGACATTTCTCGAGTACCCTAGAGATTCACTAAGGAGGGATTTTTTGAAATTCCATCCCTAAAGGGGTACAAAGGGGTGATAAAGTTTGTATGGAAAATACCGCGGGCGAAGCTGTGGCGGGTTCACTAGGTACTATAATAAAAATAATGTAGACACGGTTGACACTGAGTGCCCTTAAAAATCAACAAAAAAATGTTTCTTAAAAGTAGTTAAGTTTTAGTAGTGGTAGAGCCAAACAGTAATCCTCACTAGATGATTACTGTTCGAATGGGCCGGCTCGACCGGGGTAGTACCACACTCTCACAGAATATCGGCGTAAAGTAATAGCTTGCTATTGCCTTTCGTATGGTGAGTGACGAGATCCGGAGGCCTATTCCCTCATCCCCATCCCATCCCCATTCCCCATCCTTCCTAGACTGGCAACGCAATTAGCAGCACCTCTGGTGTTGCAGATGTCCATATGCGGCGGTGACCACTTTCCATCAGGTGGGCCATTTATCAGCCTACTCTTTCTCTAAGGGCCGGCAACGCATCCGTGATTCCCCTGGTGTTGCGGGTGTCCATGGACAGCGGTGATTGCTTACCATCAGGTAAGACGCCTGCTCGATTGCCACCCTCTTACTATAAAAAAAAAAAAATCGGACAAGCCTTAATGCCCGTATTCATTTCATACTCTTCGCTTAAGACTGACATTGTACAAGTTTTTCCACGGACCATGGTTTTGTTACGAAATGCCTACTTGGCTCGAACAGTATTGAACGGAGAGACTAAGAATTCGTCTCACATTACATTAGGCCTAAGAACGCCGCGTGCCAGCGATACGCGGATACCAAATGTAATTACTAAGAAAACATTTCACAACGTGGCGCTTAAGCCATAAGCGACAGCGTTTTTTAGCGTACTAGGTAGGCTCTATACCAGTGGCGAAGCATGCCTACAAGCCGATTCCTGACGGCTTTACCAACCTAGAAAGCTACGGCTAGCTGTCAGTGAAGTCCATGTTACTCTAGCTAAATGTCAGACTCGCACTTACGGTTCTAATTCTTCCGGCTTCCCTTAGGAAATATTTGACGCTTCGCCACTGCTCTATACTTCGTTTTATTTAGCATGAGAAAGATCTTGACAGAAGTAAGCGTAAAGCTTCTTATTGAACACGTTTTACGGCTGCTAGGGGGTTGGGTTGCGTTCCCTAGGGGGTCAACCGAGTGCAAATTTATTAAGAAGTCTGTGAACCAACGGCAAAAATCACCCTATGCAAACAAACGGAGATAACGATTTCCACCCGTAATATTAACCGATTTTGACCAATTTTTGATAGGTTGTCAGTGAGAATAAAATCTACTTAGGTCTATACGTTTTTTGATTATTACTTAGAGATCAACAAAGTCAGATAATCGACAAAATTAGTTGACCTAGATTTAACATTTAAGGAGTGGAAATCGTTATCGCCTTTTGTATGAAAAGCCGTAGGTTCACACTCCTCTTAAAGGGTTCCTATTCGCCTGTTCACAAAAAATGTCACCCATTATATATATTTGTGATGTTTTTTTATCAACTTATGTCATACGCTGGAAAGAGGGAGCGCCGCCATCAGTTTCTGCCCCGGTTCCTAAAAAAACGTAGATCCGGGGCTGGTAATAACTATTCTCAAGTACATATATCTAACCAGTAGTTCTACACTTGTGCCGGCGCATTCAAGAGGCGTCCGGCTGCTTTCACCAGACGTATTTTTTGCGGCGCGCGTCACTTTCTGCCAACCACGTGACCACATCTGACTCACTGACACACAGACATAGTAAGCACTACTCGCATTGACTGCAAAGCCATCCACCAAAACCAAGAATAGTAAAAGAAAATGTCCTGACTGAGATTATCGCCTAGTTACTGAAGCTACATGGAATTTAAGAGGACTGTGAAGCAACGGCAAAAATCACCCTTTTCATACGAAAGGCGATAACGAATTCCGTCCCTTAAATGTGTGTAACAATTTTGAAAAATTTCGGAAAGTTCTCCGATTCGTCTGTATTTCTTTTTATTTTAATTTTTTTATGCGGCTGGATAGCTGAAATCCATACTTGTGCAAAATCGGTTGGGTCGGTTGCTTGGAAAGGCCAAACCAAGCCAAACGCGGCGCAAGTGATATGTGTGACGTCTGGTCCAACTTCCAATACAAGACAACAGATCGCGTCACGCTGAGGCCGCGCTCATAATGTGACCAGGCGCCTCATTCGGGAACGCTAAGTGATTCTGTAGCGACTCGTAAGCCAGATTTCTCATTCGACTCTTCCGCACGACGCGAAATGCGTAAGAGCGAGATGAGAGATCTGGCTTACGAGTCGCTACAGAATCACTTAGCGTTCCCGAATGAGGCGCCAGGACCTCGTTTCAGGAACGTCCAAGCGATATTGTTGCGACTCGCGAGCGAGATTCGCATCCCACTCTTACGCATTACGCATCTTGCGGAAGAGTGGGATGAGAAACTCGGTAGCACGTCGCTACAATATCGCTTGGACGTTCCTGAATAGAGGTGCAGGCCTTATGGAGACGCGCCTGCAAAGGCCACTTATAAACCCCGCCACGAGTCAACGACATCTTTTTGACCTAATTTTGAAGTGATTTGTTATTACGTCATTTTGCAAAGGTTCTATGAAACTCATGTATGTATATCGAAGATGTTCAATAGCTTTACTCAATTAGAAGTTCTTGCAATATTTATTATCATCTTATGCATAGTAATTATATGTTTGTTCCACTAGGTACCGACCTTGAGCTATGACCAATGTTGAAAATTTTAAAGTAACATTATCATATTATTAACAAAAAATACACAGCCAATTGATAGATTATTATCATACACCTATTGTATTTTTTTACGTCGCTTCAAGTTTATAGCAAAATTAAGCTATTTTGGTTATTCCAAGAAAATCAATTGTTGTACGAAAATATACAAGTATAATAAATTTGCACTCATCGATTTGAGGATAGGCAAAAACAAATTTACAAAAACTAAAAAAAAAGTGGAAACAAAAACGCTAATGCGGAAATAAATAACTACACCTACAGATGTAGTGCATTAGTAGTTTATGCAACGGTTGCATAATGATAGGCCTTAAAACACTAGTGCGGTTTTATGAAACGAGCTTTTAGCGAGTTTCATAATAAGATCGCACGTGTGTTTTAAGGCCAAATTATGCAGAGTTGCATACATAACTTTATCTACACACATATTATAAATCCCCCATGGTGGGTTCAGAAACAATATTTTCTGGCAACAAGTTATTTGTTGCAATCGTGGCTGCATATTTCCGATATCCGGCGCATTTTCACATCACACACACTCCGAGAAGACTACTTACTATTCATATTTTCAACTAAAATGTAAATTACAAACAACTTTTTCTATTCAATTCAACAAAATTCTACTTTCATTCAGCAATACGTCAACATAATGGCGGCCGTCCGTCAAGACCATTTTTTTTTTTAAATCATAGACAAACGGATGAAGTCTCTATTCTCACGTCACTCGAGATCAAATATTGTGCAGTTTATATTAAAAAAACATACTGAATTGACGTTTCGTATCAATAACTGTTTTAATATCTATGGATACTAGAATAGAGACCCACTTGAGTTTGACAGCTGTTCCAAATTTAATCTCATTTCTTTACTAAAAACGATAAAGAAGTCATGTTATTTCTTCATCGCAGCACTGGTTTTTCCTAATTGGTTGTCAAAATGGTGGTCATTTCCTATGGTTTTTGATTAACCAATGGAGGTTTTATGATATGGGTGTAGATAAAATTAGTTTCCATCGTGTTTTATCGGAAAAGTTCGTATTTATCGTGCTCTCTCAATTAGCTTCAGCAGGCCCCCCAATTCTCGGTGCATTCGAGATAATCTCACAATCGAAATTAAACGTCAGTGCAAACAGTCATTTGACACAACTGTATGAATCTGACGTTTAATCTCGCATTCGACATTATCCCGGATGTATCGAGAATTGCGGGCCAAGTACCCATCATACCATGCTGTCATTTTTCATTTTGACATTTGACACTAAATAATAAAGTTTCATATTAATGAATATAAACATGGCACTCATTTAATACAATAATTAATTGACACTTCGGGTCCCGTCGTCTTCCGATTGAGATCCGAGTTTTACCGATGGAAACATATTATTCACTATATATGTACCTTTATAGCTAAACTTAAAACACTAATAGATTCATTTTTACGTCGAAAACAATCCGCGAAGTATCACATTTCGGTACTACTGTGAAAACCTTTTACCTATCTCAATTAAATTACTACAGAGATTAGAAATTAATTTCACAACATTAATTCCATAAAAACCGTCTAGCCATTTATTTAAGTACCTATATATTAAGTCGAACGTGGTAAGAATAGTAGGAATCGAGAACACACTAATATGCTAAAGGTTTTATAAAGGATCATTACGAAAAATTCCTGGTCAAACTTTAGTCGATCGTAATTTTTTTGACATTTCTGACCGAAATTTGATGTAACAGAACTTTATAAAAACCAGTCTTCATATTCCCGATTCCCGAACTATGGTTGATTGCAAAGATTAAGTATTACAAATTATGTCGGAACGTTATTTGGAGTTAAGTAAGAAAACAAGTCGGCAATAATACCTTTATTTAAGGCAAGAGACTTGTAAAACAACCTCTAACTAAAAACACGTCTACGAGTATAATAACCTGCTTAACCTTTTGGCCGCCAAGCATGTCTGAGAAGTAACAAGAATTTCAACTTTAAGTCAAGGTAAATGAAGGACTTTTTTTTTACCCTGTATAGTATACGCTGCCGCGCATAGTCGACAACGGCCGACGGCCAAAAGGATAAATATCAACTTAAAAGGGTAATTAAGAAACATATGAGACTTGTATATGCTAAATAAAACTCTCAATGGCATGAGAAGAGACCGATTTAGATGGCCATTAGCAGCATCAAAGCATTTTTTTTTATTACAAACATAATTTTTTCATATCATCACATCACACAATGAACGTGTACAGTATACAAAGACAGTCTGATACGAATGAATTGAAATGAAATCTGTGCTCGGTTTTAAAACAAAACATGATATGCTATGAATTTTAAAACAAAATGTATTTGATATTGTATGTCAAGTCTGTTCGCTAAGAGTCGATAAAAAATATCAGGGGTTCTTAACTCATTACAAATCGCAGCCCGCTAATTATTATTAGAACCGATAATATTAAAAAATTAAAGAGAAAATCTATATTTGTTTCTATTGAAAACCTTGTATATGTATGTCCCATTGCTGGCATATCATCGCACGACGACCAAGACGAAGTCTGAGGGCAGGAGGAAGAATCAGAGTCGGTAACGTTTATTATGAAACGTTCAATTGCTTCGTGTAAAACAACACACGAACACCCAAACGACACACTTGAAGCATATTCCAGAACGGAATAGCAATATATGGCGCTCGCCCACTAGGCGCGGTGCCTAGCTTTACAACAGCTGCGTGCCTCGTACCACGAAACTCAGTGCGCGCGGCGATAAGCGACGCCCGTCATACAGTTTGCGATAGGTAAGCGACAGTCGCTATTTCGAGACGATATCATAATATTTATCAACTCTCGGCGAACAGACTTTAGGTAGGATTATATGCACATCAAAGAACAGAAATGAGTACCTACTGTTTACAAGGGACAACGCGGAATCAACCTGTGAGTCTATATTAGGTACGCAATGGTCGTTTCCTTGCACATATTTTAGCGATTATTCACCGTTTATTCACATAAGTTGGATGACTAACGACTTCGGTCACTCAAAACAATTAAAATGACTAACCAACCACATTGTCTTTTTTAACGTGACCAAAACAGCGTTTGTCTTCAGTGTCAAAGTTCATATCCACGCTGTGTTCAAACCTTTCTTTGACAACCTTTATTTTATGTTAGAGGAGTGTGAACCTACGGCTTTCATACAAAAGGCGATAACGATTTCCACCCCTTAAATGTTAACCGATGTTCACCAATTTTTGATAGATTGTCAGTCAGAACAAAATCTAGGTCTATACGTTTTGGTTTTTTCACTATAATCAATAAATCCAGTTTTATTGTTGTTTTAGTATTCTCATACAAAACTAATTTGGGCGATTATTTGCCTGTGTTGATATTAAATCAAAATTCATAAGACCTAGTATTTTTTTTGACTGACTTCGTATCAAAAATTGGTCAAAATCGGTTAACATTTAATGGTAGGAAATCGTTATCGCCTTTTAAATGAAAAGGGTGATTTTTGCGGTTAGTTCACAGTCCTCTTAAGGAAATTATGTATTATGTATTTATTACAATATTATGCCGTCTTTAGGATGGCTTTTTAGCCTTTCTAACTATGTTAAAAGCTTTTTATACCACTTCGAAAAAAGGATCGTCTGTATTTTTTTAATAATATAATATGAAGGAAAATATTTCAGCTAACTACTCGTAAGTCTAAGCTCTGTTCATCTCACGTTCAGTCGACAATCATAAACTGACTCGCTCGCTTTTATCTAGTAATAAATACTTAAACGAGTCTTACAATAAAAGATACAGATGGCGTTTTTTGACACGGATTCTGTTATACTGCGTTTATTTAGCATGAGAAAGGTCTTGACAGAGTTTTTTTTTTTATATCATTGACTGACAAACGAGCTGACGGCCCACCTGATGGAAAGTG
Source organism: Tortricodes alternella (assembly GCA_947859335.1). Lineage (NCBI taxonomy): Eukaryota > Metazoa > Arthropoda > Insecta > Lepidoptera > Tortricidae > Tortricodes > Tortricodes alternella. The sequence continues at coordinate 16,042,439 of OX401975.1, forward strand.
GTCACCGCCGCCCATGGACATCTGCAACACCAGAGGTGCTGCCAATGCGTTGCCAGTCTAAGCAGCCTAGTAAGCTTAAAGCCTCTAATTGAACACGTTTTACGGGAATATTTCGGAATAAATGGTATACTTACTATCAATCATATATTTCCACTTATTCCGTCATACTACCGTAAAACGTGTTCAATAAGAAGCTTTAGGCCCGTCACACACATTCGTTTTCCTGATTCGATTTCCGAATCCGTTTTCCGTATGCGGACACCCCGAACGCAAGCATTTCATATAAATAGTTCAACATGACACACGTTCGTAATTTTTCCGTACGGAATTCCGAAAGGAATTTGTCGAACAAATGCGTGTGCCATGTTGAACTATTTATATGAAATGCTTGCGTTGTTCGGGGTGTCCGCATACGGAAAACGAATTCGGAAATCAAATGTATGTGACGGGCCTTACGCTTACTTCTGTCAAGATCTTTCCCATGCTAAAAAAAACGAAGTATATAAATAATTGAAGAAGAATAAGCGACACCAACGCCATCTACTAGCCAGCGCAAATAAGAGTATAGCACGTTAATGTATAACATTGAACTATCTAGTTATATGTTATCTGTGATGTAATAAACAAATAGTATGTACGTCAAATTAGCTAGCTGTCTTAAAATATAACTAATCTGTGTAAGGATCTAGGTTAATCAAGTTAGCACGCTACCTCATTACACGAATAAGTAGCGCAGAAAAAAATATCTCCACGTGTTACGTCGGCGCGAGCATAACTTGCTTGCACAATCCGCAATTAAAGAACTCTATTTCTATTACCGATAAAGTTTAAAATGATAAAACAAAATTAAAAATACCATCAAATGCGACTACGACTAGACAATACTGGCAACACTGAAGACAGACGCCATATTTTCCCACCAAACTTGTAGATTGCAAGCTTCATAAATTATTATTATTGAAATATGTAACGATGGAAAGTATTTCCGAAATTTTTAAAAACATTGTGCTTTCCAATTCATGCATAACTCAACTTCCACCCCTTAAATGTTAACCGATGTTGACCAATTTTTGATAGGTTGTCAGTCAGAACAAAATCTAGGTCTATACGTTTTGGTTTTTTCACTGTATCAAATTAATTCAGTTTCATTGTTGTTTTAGTATTCTGATAATAAACTATAAGTTTGGCGATTAGTTGCCTTGTTGATATTGAATCAAAATTCAAAAACGTATAGACCCAGATTTTGCTATGACTCTCCTATCAAAAATTTGTCAAAATCGGTCAGCATTTAAGGGGTCAAAATCGTTATCGCATTTTGTATGAAAAGGATGATTTTTTCCGTTGATTCACACTCCTCTTAAGAAAGGTTTGTAGCTCTTGAAGCTTTCTGGTGTGATATTTACTTCATCCTTTCGTCATGCATATAAAGCAACTGTCACTTTTTATTAGGGTTCCGTAGCCAAATGGCAAAAAACGGAACCCTTATAGATTCGTCATGTCTGTCTGTCTGTCTGTCGGTCCGTCTGTCTGTCCGTCCTTATGTCACAGCCACTTTTTTCCGAAACTATAAAAACTATGCTGTTGAAACTTGCTAAGTAGATGTATTCTGTGAACCGCATTAAGATTTTCACACAAAAATAGAAAAAAAAAACATTAAATTTTTGGGGTTCCCCATACTTAGAACTGAAACTCAAAAAATTTTTTTTCATTAAACCCATACGTGTGGGTTGTCTATGGATAGGTCTTCAAAAATGATATTGAGGTTTCTAATATCATTTTTTTCTTAACTGAATAGTTTGCGCGAGAGACGCTTCCAAAGTGGTAAAATGTGTGTCCCCCCCCTGTAACATCTAAAATAAGAGAATGATAAAAGTAAAAAAAATATATGATGTACATTACCATGTAAACTTCCACCGAAAATTGGTTTGAACGAGATCTAGTAAGTAGTTTTTTTTAATACGTCATAAATCACGGAACCCTTCATGCGCGAGTCCGACTCGCTCTTGGCCGCTTTTTAAATAATAGCAGGTGAGAACGTGGGAAAGAGACGAATGCTTTGTGTGGTCAGAGCATCTTTGGGTCACAGTGCCAAGTGATTTATAAGTACTGCACGATTGAGAAACAACGATGCGCGGCGCACAGAGGTCGCGCTGACCTCCGAGTTGCGCCACAAGGCCGGGACTTAATTAGCTGAAGACGTGCCAGTGACAGGTCCAAGTTTATAGGTTATGCATAGATTTATTTCATCTGTTGCGGGGTTTAAAGTTTCGTTTAAAGTCTGTTCGCCGAGAGTTGATAAATATTATGATTTCGTCTCGAAATAGCGACTGTCGCTTACCTATCGCAAACTGTATGACGGGCGTCGCTTATCGCCGCGCGTACTGAGTTTCGTGGTACAAAGGACTCAGTTGATGTCAAGCGCGGCGCCATAAATTGCAATTCCGTTCTGGAATACGCTTCGTGTGTGTCGTTTAGGTGTTCGTGTGTTGTTCTAGACGAAGCAATTGAACGTTTCATAATAAACGTCACCGACTCTGATTCTTCCTCCGACTCTGAGACGTCTTCATGGTCGTCGTCCGATGATATGCCAGCAATGGGACATGTACAGGCTATTCAGTAATAATATTCTATGAAAAAAAAAATAGTTTCTCCTTTTAATTTTTTATTAGCATCGGTATGTGTGCATGTTTGAGAGGTTATTAATAGGAAATCTATCTTGCCATCTTAACTCGTATTATAAATGCGAAAGTATGTTTCTTTGTTTTAGGGTTCTGTACAGAATATAGGATTATAGGATCACTCGTCTGCCACAGCCAATTTGCTCCGAAACTATGGACCGATTGAATGGAAATTTGGTAATCCTAATGTTTAGTCGGTGACCGCAACACGGACGTGTGACGTAAATAAATGAATTATAAACATGGGGCCACCCACATTTGGTGGTAAATTAGAAAAATATAAATAGAGTTTTGCAAACTATATCGTGTTTGATATGTCAAATGAAAGGGCTCGTTGTGATAATCTTAATTTTTTTTAACTGATAATCTTTATTTTTTTTAACAATTATTTACGACTTTAATGTTTTGATAATTATTTTTACGTTTTATTTTATTAGTTATTTATTGTGATTTTTTATTACATCTAACTAGGTACATGTTTTTGAATTAAAAAATATGACTTGAGAATGTATTGTTTGTTAAATTAAACTCTAGAAGAGTGTTTTTCACGGGGATCGCAATGTCACAACCAAGTTTTTTAAATACCTAGTTTTTGAAACTCCTGGCGTAGTATTAATATGGTCATGGGGGTCGCCAGATATTTTTTTATCGTAAAGTGTTCGCGGACGCAAAAAGGTTGAAATCACTTATCTAGAATATATGTTAAACGTATTACTTTTATGAACCCCGAGTCGCACAAAAATATGTTCGGTGTGGCTCTACCCTAAGAAAAAGAACAGACACGTACATATATTTCCTACAATTCGTTTCGTAAGAGGATAACTGTTGTTGTGTAATGGCGACCTCTACGTGGTCAATTAGTTGCGTGCGCGCATCCTCAAGACCAAGAAAAGCAATACCACAAAAGTGAGTCACTCAACGTTCTTATAACATTGATCAAAGGGTTATTTTTGTTTGTACCATGCGACTTATAAAGTTGGTAAAACAGTACAAGTAAATATAAATCGGTTATTGCTTTTACGCCGGATACTGCTTTACTAATACCACTCTCCGACCCTTCAACTATGTCTATACAAAAAATAAAAAACCGGACAAGTGAGAGTTAAACTCGCGTGGAGAGGGTTCCGTTCCGTAAATGATATATATATATATATATATATATATATATATATATATATATATATATATATATATATATATATAGCATCACGCCCGAAATCCCTAATGGGGTGGGCAGAGCCACAAGACTACTTGTGGCCACGTTCGATTAATTAGTCCTAAGATGATATGATGAACCGTATGGTGACAGGTGATCAGCCCATCGCCCATACGGATAGTCCACCATGTTGGAGAGGACCCGTCCCTTAATCGACTTTTACGACACGCCAGGATGATAAGCATCTGCACGCATTCTATGCTATTTCTTCACTCCCAGTGCAGCAGAGGAGCGTAAATGATTATCTGAAATTTATTAGGTTACTTTAAATACCATAGATTTCTTATAGGTTTTCCTGTAATCTATAAGTAAAGAACTATTTTCTGTATTTATTTCAAAAATGTAGCCCCAGTAGTTACGGAAATAAGGAGGGAGGGCAATTTTCGCCAATTTTCCCAAATAACTTCTAAACTCGGTCGTCAGATTTTTTTACTCGTAAAAGGGTCGCTTTCTAAAGAAGTTAAAAAAAAATGGCATAGGGAGTCTTAGTTGGTATGTCAGTGTCCAAGATATGTTGTTACAAGAACTGCCAAGTAGCAATAGTTCAACTATATGATTCAATAGCAAGATGGCTTGATACCGTTTCCGGCGCTGCGACGCAAATGGATTAAAAGTCATTCCGTCACGATTACGACATCGTCACGTAATGACTACACGTAACGTCACGCAGGAAAAAAGCCATGCGATAACGTGGTACGGCAATGAGCCTCGTACTTACAATTATTACACATTATAAATTAGGAATAAGGATAAATGTAATTTTTAGGGCTCCGAAAATTCGATGACAAAAGGAAACCCTTATAGGATCACTTTCTCCGAATCAACTGGACGCAAAAAGTTGAAATTGTATATGCAGCACTCTCCCAGCGTCTGTATTTCCTGAATTATACAATCTTGGTGTCTTCAAGGTAAGAGTGAATAGGCATCTTCTGGACAAGCGAGTTCTATCCTAGACCCTGTTTTCGCTTTCCATCAGCGACCCTAACATGCATGGCACAAAGATAAATTAGAACGGTTTATCTCTAAGTGCGTCTCTCTCACACTAGTGCCGACGAAAGAGATAGTCATAGAGATAAACGGTTCTAATTTATCTTTGTGGCATGCATGTTAGGGCCACGGTGAGACTAGGGTCAAAGATGCGTTTGGCCCAGTCCTTCATGAAAAAATAATAATAATTAGGAAACCCAAACGGGTAGTGTAGTGTACCTATATAAACAAATTCTGATTTTGGAGGTTAGTTTTGGCGGGCAAAGATAAATTAAAAATTAAACGTTTGGTATGTGCAATTCAGGTGTCAGGTGAGACTGAGATCAAACGCACACCCATTTTCGATAAAAAAAAAAAAAAAAATTGTGCATCGCGTGGCCTATGAAAATCTAAACGAAAATCTTTTTAAATTGTCAACATTTCATATTTCTAACGCTATAATTTGATTAGTTCTCTGTATTCTGCGTGAAAAGAGGAAGACCAATATTTTTTTAATTCTCGCTAGGATTAATATTCATTTTATTATTAATCATTTTATTAATAATTATAGAAGTTGCTAATTATAAAACGACTTAACTCCAATTGTATGACACAATTAAGCAATTTCTATGGACCGGCCCCATAAAAAAAGTCAGTCTCATTAATGACAGATGATAGTTTTTTTTTTTCGTTGAGACGGCAATGATCTGCCGTACATATAGGAAAATTGGGTTAGGCAGATTCTTTTTCATTTTTATAGACATTTTCACGTCCCAATAAAAAATTAATATTGTCAATTCTCATAGTAGGTAGTTAATCCGATGATTTACTTATACTGAACCCTCTCCACGCAATTCCGACTCGTACTTAAACGGTAATGTTTTTTTTATTAAAATTTTTAAATGAACTTGAATTGGGAGTCAGTAGCAAACCAGGTTGGTACGTTCTTTGTATACGAAATGTAACTTTGACTTTCTATCTGTTAAGTTACCATTATCTTCCTAATTCACAACAGTGCGCCTGCGCGCTTTGACCCAGATACAAGCTAAATACGTAGATTTTTCTGTGTTCCGCTTGCGTGTACAGTTGGTTGCAAATTTCTAGTAGGCTCAAACACGAAACCACAGACCATAGCTATATCCTCAAGAGACCGTTTATTTGACATTTATAATTGACTTCAAAAAACGAAGAGGTTATACTAGCAAATAATGGCCAAACATGCCATGCGCGGAGGGTTTTAGGGCGCTGTGATTGGTTCATTCGACTCTATGCGTTTTTAGGGTTCCGTACCTCAAAAGGCAAAACGGAATCCTTATAGGATCACTCGTGTGTCTGTCTGTCTGTCCGTCTGTCACAGCCAATTTGCTCCAAAAATACTGGACCGATTAAGTTGAAATATGGTACACATATGTAAGTCGGTGACCGCAACACAGACGTGTAACGTAAATAAATGAATTTTAAACATGGGGTCCACTTCTGGGGGCTAAATTAGAAAATTAAAAAGAAATGTTTTGCAAACTATGGCAAATGAAAGGGCTCGTTGTGAGGATCTTAAATATTTTTTTTTATAATTTTTAAATAAATAGTATTGAAGTTATTTAGGAAAATAGGCGAAAATTTACCCCCACCCTAGCTTATCGCCGAAACTACTGGGCCTACCATTTTGAAAAAAAAAAACAGAAAATAGTTCTTTACCTATAGATTACAGTAAAATATAAGAAGTCTATGGTATTTAAAGTAACATAGGAAATTTCATATAATCACGAAACCCTCTCCACGCGAGTTTAACTCGCACTTGTCCGGTTTTTTGACTCTGATCTTAGAAGCGGGGTCGCCCGGAGTATACAGGGTAATTACTTATATGGTCTGTGCACGTAGTGGCGTTGCAGTCATTATTTTACAGGCAATTAAGTGCAAAATTGCGTAGCATCGTACACTTATTTAGGCGCGGCTTGTAAGAAATGCAATCAGGAATGTGATTCTAACTTATTAAGCGTAGTGCAGTTGGTAGCCTAATGGCCTGAGTCTTACGCACTATGTCCGATCCGTATCCGATCCGAACCCGTGAAAATACGGTCCGGAGTAGTCGTAGAACTATTTCCATGGTAGTTTACGCACTAGATCCGGTTTCTGCTATCCGTGAAGAGAATTCATTCCCGAGAAGATTATTGACGGACCGAATTAGCCATCTAGTATTGCGCACTGCATCCGATCCGTATCTTAACCGACGACCAGAGGCAACGAGGCGGCGGGTTATGTGGACGGGGGCGCGTAAAATGACGTATGCTTGGATTAGGATCAGAGATCGGACTAGTGCGCAAGTAATATCCGAATTCGGTCCGATATTACTAGATCCGTATTTTCACGGGATCGGATACGGATCGGACGTAGTGCGAATGGGCTACGTTATCCTCTAACAAATCTCGTCGCTCATCTCGTCTCTCATTCATTTCATCCGACAGTCATAAATTGACCCGCGCGCCCATAGACATTATGCGGAATTAAGTACCTACGACCGTGGCGGGCTGCGTCGAAATACAACCAACGTCGAAGACACGCACAAACACGCAGGTTATACGCACTGGCGGGTCAAGTTAGGCAAGCAAAGAGTTCGGTGACGAAGTGGTATTCAATAAACACCAAGGCTGCTTGGTTTGGTGACTTCACCTATCCAAAGGTATGTAACCAGTTTACTCCGTGTCAATCGTACCATCATACGTACACTCTGGGTGTGTTTACACAGAATTCCAACTGCCAACTGCTTTTTGAGGAAAACATCCAAACTACGTTTATACTGGCAGTTAGCAGCTTGCAGTCTGAGTCTATGTACCCGTACAATAAAAAAAAACCGGCCGAGTGCATTTCGACCATGTTCAATATAGGCCTCGGGTCGTATTTATGAAAAAGTCGTCTGGAAAATTCGTAATATGAGCGCAATAATGGCCTCTTTAGCGCGCTCATAATACGAATTATCCAGGCAGTTTTCGCCGTAAACTGCCTGGATAATTCGTATTACGAGCCCATAATACGACCCCTGTACAGCCTGTACTTAGGGTTGCCAACCGTACTATAATATATAGTATCGTAGTATATTTACGCTATATTATATAGTACGAAAAAATACTATATTTCGGTCAGTCCTTACTAGTTCCTTACAAATGGGCTTTGAGTTGGCCAGTTCAATAGGCATTTTCGCAGATCGGATAGCCACGAAATGCGCAATCAGAATGTTGGTAAGACGAATTTTGTGTAGGTATTATGTTTCATCAATAATATCCTGCCCTTTTTTTTTGAAGGTTTTTATTTAAAGTAAATACTATAGGTATTTGCCCCATAAATAGTTGGCAACCCCACCTGTACTACCCAACACGCAATTTTTTTTGAACACTACATATATGTCACCATGGATTCTGTGGACGTGGGACGGTTTGGTATAGACGTTTTACAAAATAGTAGGTAGGTATTAGCAAATTACTCGCCTATTGTAAGTCATGAAACAATGAAGCCTACTTTAGTACCTATTGATAGTTTTTTTTTAATTTCGTTGTATAAGCTTTCATTAAAGATATTTTTTGTATTTTTAGAATTTATAGTTTTGTCTGTAGGGGAATACGTAATTCAAACAGAGCCATTAATTGGGGGATCGTGTCTAAAAGGTACTGGGTGTTTTTCACCCTCATTCATCACTCTCGGCGCGCGAGTCAGACTCGCTCTTGGCCGGTTTGTTGTTCGATACTAATGAAAATAATCTCATTTTTTATTATTATTTATTTATTATGTAGATATACAACAGGTTATAGTATCACAAAGAACACTGCAAAATAGATACATTTTTGTTTCTATTTTGCAGTGGCTCTGTGACCAACTAGATAGGTAGGTACTTACCCTATGTTAATCTGTGACTCTGTAATCCAGAATTTGGGTCACTACATTATTACATTTAGTATCTTCATTTTCAACTTAATAATTGCGTTAAGAGAAATATATTAACTTTTATACTGTAGTGATTTATGGCATTTTACAAACAATAGCCTATTTACAAATTCAATGGGTACAAGTTGCTATAAGAAACTAATTAGGATGCAACAGCAGACTAGCCAACATTACAAACACAATTTTGAAACAAGTCCTCTAAATCTAGTACGCTGCCCTTGTCTATAAAACTCAGACAGCCAGTGCTTATAAAAATTCATGAGTTAAATTGCTCAACCTATCAATAACTTGATCGCTACATACCAGGGCACTGTTGCCTAAGAAACCATTAAGACGAGGCTGAGCACCAGTGTCTAGCGAGTGGAAGAAAATAATTAAATTAAAATAATTAAGTACACTTACCTTAAAACGAAACTGTTTCAATAAACCTCAACGCAGCCACTCTTGAGTCGTTACAATTCAACTATTTCCCACAACACACACAATTTGCACGTTTACACTGTGAATTTTGACAGTTGACAGTTGTTTTTTTTTTCGAATGACGTTGCTTATGGGCACGTGCAACACGGCTCAAACCGCTCTACTAACTGTGGCTTGACCACTTTCCAATCTTACGCTGCGTACAATCACAAACTTACCGGATGTCCCGTTTTAAACATTAGCTACCTTATCGCGGTGTGTTAGGGTTATACAGTATAGCAAATCAATTAAAGCGTTTTAAGTTTTGATCAAGTTAACGGAGGCAGTTTGGATGGTTGAAGATTTTATAGCAGAGATCGATTTCAGATCTGATTGATGTTTTGTCTTTAAAAAGTTTTTGATAAAATACCCTCGAAACGCAAAAATGTTAAGAAAAGTGCATGGAAAAAGGGATGAACGTGAACAAGGGAAGTATAAGTAAGGAAGTAACCTGTGCCAGCATAGAAACAGGCGCGGTCCGAAGGGGGGGTTACATGGGACATGAGCACCCCCCAAAATTGTAGACGTCTAATTTAAGAATCTTCTAAAAATTTACATTATAAAAAAGTCCAGTCTAAAAGTAAAGTCTAATGTACTCGACGTAATATTTATTATTAGTGACCCTCTACAAAATTTCAGGCTGCGACCGCGCCTGCATAGAAATGGCGGCGTTCTGTAGTCTCTTTTTTTTTAAATTGGTTTTTCGAATGATGTCTGAAATGTTTGGCATGAGCTTATGCTTATATTAACCTACATAGGTAGGTTAGCTATGTTATTATTCTTACTATGTATAGGTACTCCGTACTAATCCTAATCCTAACTAATATTATAAATGCGAAAGTAACTCTGTCTGTCTGTCTGTCTGTCTGTCTGTTAAGCTTTCACGCCAAAACTACTGAACCGATTTAAATGAAATTTGGTACACAGATAGTCTAGAGCCTGAGAAAGGACACAGGCTACTTTTTATGCGAAAAAAGGGTTGTAAGGGGTTAAAAAGGGGGATGAAAGTTGTATGGTAGTATCGTCATTTTTAGAGCTAGAAGCTTGAAACTTATTTTTAGGCTGTTGATTCGATATAAATAAATATAATATCCAAAGTTTGTAAAAGTTTTACCCTCAAGGGTGTAAAATAACAAGCTATGCTGATGTATCATTAATCAATCAGTTAAGCAAGATTTTCTGAACTGTTGCAAAAAAAAGACCACACATCGAAGGCTAAGGCGGGAGCGAAGCGAAGCGGAGCTACTTTTTAATGCGAAAAAAGGGCTGTAAGGGTTTAAAAGGGGGGATGAAAAGTTGTATAGAAGTATCGTCATTTTTAGAGCTAGAAGCTTGAAACTTATTTTATCTACACCCATATCATAAAACCTCCATAGTGTAATCAAAAACCGTAGGAAATGACCACCATTGTGACAACCAATTAGGTAAAACCAGTGCTGCAATGTTATTACAGTATCGATTTTAGTATCGAAATGAGATTAAATTTGGAACAGCTGTCAAAACTCAAGTGGGTCTCTATTCTAGTATCCATAGATATTAAACAGTTATTGATACGAAACATCAATTCAGTATGTTTTTTTAATATAAACCGAACGACATTTGATCTCGAGTGACGTGAGAATAGAGACTTCATTCGTTTGTCTATGATTTAAAAAAAATGGTCTTGACGGATGATCGAATTGCCGCCATTATGTTGGTTTTTTGCTGAACGAAAGTAGAATTGTTGTTGAATTGAATAGAAAAAGTTGTTTGTAATTTACATTTTAGTTGAAAATATGAATAGTAATCTTCTCGGAGTGACTGTGTGATGTGAAAATGCGCCGGATATCGGAAATATGCAGCCACGATTGCAACAACTAACTTGTTGCCAGAAAATATTGTTTCTGAACACATCATGGAGGATTTATAATATGTGTGTAGATAAAGTTATGTATGCAACTCTGCATAATTTGGCCTTAAAACACACGTGCGATCTTATTATGAAACTCGCTAAAGCTCGTTTCATGAAAACCGCACTAGTGTTTTAAGGCCTATCATTATGCAACCGTTGCATAAACTACTATTTAGGCTGTTGATTCGATATAAATAAATACAACATCCAAAGTTTGTAAAAGTTTTACCCTCAAGGGTGTAAAATAACAAGCTATGCTGATGTATCATTAATCAATCAGTTAAGCAAGATTTTCTGAAGTGTTGCAAAAAAAAAGACCTAACATCGAAGGCTAAGGCGGGAGCGAAGCGAAGCGAAGCTCCCGCCTTAACCTTCTGAACCTAACCTATCTGAGTCGCTTCTGCTCCGACCCATTTTCAGCCGGAGCATGTTGCGCCGCGCCCGACCGTCCTTGCATACCCTGCACTCCAGTACGTGTGCATGCACTCATAATTATCAATGCTGTTGCCGTAAGTCATTTACTATACTAAATCTTTACCTATAACGAGCGTTAAGATTTATCGGAGCTTGCGCGCGGACAGTTAAAAGAAGAATAGACTGACTCGGTTAACCAGCCAATCAAGACATACCATAGATAAAAAAGAGCCAATGAAGACTTAACATGACATTCTTTTTTATCAATAGGTACATATAAAACAGTACCTACCGTGACTCATCTTCACTTATAGACAACGCACAGCGTGAATGGGTGGTCCTAGAGCCACCCAGCCTAAAGGCCCGGGCACACCGAACGCGGGCCCGCGTTGCTCACGCCCCGCGCCGCTTTCGCGACGCGTTCGCACCGCCTCGATATGCCTCTGGACATGGCGACCATATTAAATACAACTTCGCGTGCCCGCGCAGGCATCGCCGCCGCTTCGCGTACGCCCCGCGCCGCGCTGCCCGAGCCCGAGTTGTCTGCGTCGAAAGCGGCGCGGCGCGTGCGCGAAGCGTTTCGTATGCGGGCCCGCGCTACTTTTTGGTGTGGCATTGTAAATGCGCCCGCGCTGTTGTACAACGGCGCGGGCCCGCGTTCACCCCGCATAGCGCCGCAACCGCGTTTGGTGTGCCCGGGCCTTTAGTTAACAACCTAAACGAACAGAGTAGTAGGTACCTAGGTATCTTAGAAAAATCTTAGACAGGTATCGTTTTATTTCTGCCAATGCTACCTAAGAAAAGTTCTAATATGCAGAATGCATTATGAAATCGTATTCGGATTTTCTTATTTGCAACGACTGAATATTAATATTTTACTAAACATCTGTTTAAATTACAAAATAGTCGTATAAAAATATAACACTACCACAGTTTTCGCGAAGTGGGTTAAAAGATGTTATTTACCAAATATCTCACAGCTGACATAAGACGCAGTATGCTTTTAAAATTCTATAGTTTACCCAAGAAACGAAAAAAAAAGAAAAGTCAGTCGTCCGTCTGTCATTGGTCCGTCAGTCAACGTCAAAACGTCGTCAAACCAAAACTATTCGATCGAAAGATAAAATTAAATTATTTATCGCTTATACAAGTTATTGAAACCCGTATTGTACAACATATATGTGACAATGGCCGATATTTGGAATCTAGAAGCTTTATGTCGCTGTTGTCACGCAGATGGGCAGTTCAAAAATCTAAAAGAAGAATATGTAATTAATAACACTGTTGAAAATTATCTTAATATGTTGCTAGAAGTGTTTGGTATTAGCGTAAGTGCCTATTCGTTTTGGTATTAGATTATTAACGAATAACAGCACGTCAGGTGAAGCCATTCAAGCTTAATTTTTGGCCAATTATTGGAATGTGTCTGTATTATTGTCACAATGAATGTCTGTTATTCTATCCGCGCATTTAAGTTTTTAATGGGCGACAAGGAAAACTTATTGATTATCTTGTTTATTATATTACTGACCTACTTTTGCGCATTACTACAGCTGTGTGAAATTTATATGATTGTTTTCAAAACTTCAATAAAATGTTTTAAAGTTTCACTCATGTTAATATGGAAAGTTTCTATTCAAATCACAAACCTCAGTACTGGATTAAGGTAGCGCAGGGGCCTGTAGCAAATTCTACCAAGAGGGCCTTGGTTTGCTTGAGTAATTTTAAATTATCTTTGTATATTTTGATACCGACATCTTTCCGCTGACCTCTTTTATATTAATTAACTATAAAAATTACGATTCTGCCCTAATTTAAAAAATAATAGGCCCAGTCAAGTGCATGCGTTCGGGTCTCATAGAATTTGCCATGTCAAACCTATTTTTTTTTCAAACAAAGGGAAATAATATTGTCATAAAATAATTTTTTTATTTGTGGATTTTAAAAATCAAGTTTTTTAGTTTGTATAGTTTCCAGCATATTTCAGGTAAAGCCTCCTCCAGCAAATGCAAGCTACTCAATTTGTGACGAGTGTATCAGACAGCTCCAAAGCGCTAGTCGGTTCAAGAAACAGGTGCTGGAGTGTGAAATCAAGTTTGAAGAGTATTGCAAAAGTGAGTAATAACTACAGTCATGTTAGCTGCAGGTCATAGGTTAAACTCTCACTAAATAAATATATTTTCACTAATATGTCAACACATACTGCAAAAATACAAAGCAATGCTCAAAAACGAACTTGCCTGGGACTTAAATGATAAAGACAATATGAGAAGACTGAAATGATGCCAAATACTAGAACTCCGCAAGAGGCATTAGAACTTTGTACCTCTTAAAATCTATATAGTGCGTGTTGTGTAACACCGCTAAAAACAGTTAATTACTACTGCATACAAACTGATTATGGCTAAACTAGCCGATTGCAGATACCTATAGACAAAAAAAAACTAATAATTTATTAGACTTTGTGCGCATCTCATGTTCAAAATTGTGCTATAAATAATTTTTTCGCTGCTTAATAGTCTCCTGTGGTAATTAAGTAGAAATTGAAAATGAAATATTCAAAATAATGATTAGTCTATTTTTTATTCAGATGAGCTGTCACTTAACTTCGATGTTAAGCCTGAACCAGAATATTTAGGTATGTTATTTAATGTATCTTTAGCGAAATTTTAAATTTTCGGTTTGGAGAATATTTCTCGTTGATGACATGTTTTTTTTTGTTATAGATGACAATATTTTTGGTAAGTTAATTAAGCAGGAACTTTTGCTCTAAAAGCTGGGCGTTTTTAATATCCAAACATACCGTTTTTTAAAGCCAGACATATAGATTTAAAACTTTTATAATTATTATTATTCATATCAAACAATTTATTCAGCTAGTTGCCCATCTGTGGGCTCTTTTGGTCGTCACATAATATAATAAAATGAATCTATCAGCGCTACGGACAGGACCATCATTACTGTTTGTTTCCATATTGTTTTGCTCTTCGCTCACTCTGCAGTTCCAGACGCTGTAAGTGCGTTACACAAAAGCCACTGGCCGGACATGTAAAAATTTGGCTGGACTGGATGGTTAAAGCCAAGCACCTGGCAACCCTGGTCCCAGTCAGTGCTATAATCTGGATGAACAGAATATAAGAAAATAAAACTTAAATATACAGGGTGTCCTTGAAAGTATTGATCAATTTGAACAGGGACATAGAGGCGCTCATTTCTAATACTTTTAACCGATAAGCGCTGGTTCGATTCATGACGGTTCAAAATTTATGCTATTTTATAAAAAATTCCGCGCTAACCAGCGCGTTTAGATGGAAAAAACGGATAAAGTTACATTTTATTCCTAGATTATTCGGCTCTGTTTGAGAGTAGGAGGTAGAAACTTTAAACAGCCACTGTAATTTTATATAGTTATTTAATCTTCATTACACCAAGTTATTTTTATTAATACGATTATTTTCGTCGTTTTGTTTACACACTAGCGCTGGGATAACCGAATAATTTCGTTTCTCATACACAAAAACCGATTAAGAAAGCTCGACCTGCTAGATAAAAAAAAATTACTCCTCAATTAATAACAATAACGAGATAATTCGTATGTTGTTAGAATAAGCATTAAACGGGCAAGTTTTTACAACATGTGGTAAACTTTCGATAGTGTAATTTTTTTTCACGAGAATTTTTACAAAATTGAGTAAAAAATTTTGTAAGACAGAAGTCTTTGTAGGAAACTATTTATTTTACTGACTAAATGAACGTTTTCAGCTGAAAGTACCATTTTGGAAGAGACATATTATCACATAACCTATCTTATTAAAAAATAAGCCGATAGCGTTACAGTTATTTTGTTACAATTTTTTTCGTTCGATAAGACAGCGAATTTATGATTTTTTTTAATAAAAAATCATCACTTTTGAACCGTCAAGAATCGAACTAGCACTTATCGCTTAAAATGATTGGAAATGACCGCCTATATGTCTCTCTTCGATTTGATCCATACTTCCAAGGACATCCTGTATACTTAAGTGTAGTTTTATTGATATTAATATTTTTTCATTGCAGATAGTGATGATGAAAACAACAAGAAAGAGAAGACACAAGGTATTCATGATTATCTAAAATATAAACGCAAAGAGTTGATACATATACAATAACATTGGTTATAATAATCAAATTATCAACATATTAAAATCGTATTTCTTTTATAGAATATTCTGTTGAAATCCAGAAGTCATCTAAGAATATTAAGAACGAAGGTATGTTTATTAAAATATAAAGTCCTTTTATCCTGTTATTACTTTAACGCCTTTAATTTACAAGTTTAACACACAACCTGCCGCAGGTTTTCCCCGTGACGGCTGTACGCACATACGCGTCCACGGTACTGAGAGAAAGTACGGAAAACGCATATGTGCGTCGCCGGCAGTGAATTCTTTAGGGGGTATATTTTTTTCTCTCGATGCCATGATTTTTAGGGACTGCATGACCCACTGTCGGACCACGAAGCTTGAGTGTAGTCGGTTCGAATAACGCCAGAAACACCTGTTCGTCTTTGTTTTTTACGGACCCATACAGTTTATTCTAGTTTGGGCCGTTGAGCGTTATTTATTTCTTATCACTATCCCTGCAATCGTCATAGCAGAGGCGATACAATATCGAGGCATCGCGTGAAAATGTATCACGTGTGCAGAAGCCCTTAACACTGCTTTTTTTGATGACGTATCTGTATTTCGACTTCATTTCAGATGAGAAAGGCGTCATAGAGATATCGATCGAAGTTAAACCCAAGGTAGAGAGCAAGCCAGCCCGCAAAAGAAACAGAACGTCAGCTAAAGGTACTTGTTTTAATACTGGTATATATCGGGTGGTCTAAAATTTTTTAGCCGTTTTTTTCACAACTTATTTTTTTGCATTCCAACGTTTTGTCGAATGGTTAAAATATCGAAAATTGTTTGGACGAAATTATTTTGCATAATATTGTTTGGTCGAAAAGTTGTTTAGTATAAAATTTGTATGGAATAACGTTATTTTGTCAAATGTATTATAGGTATAACGTTGTTATTCCGAATATTGTTACTACTAATTTAATTTTTTTATTTTTCATTATAAGTCATATTACCTACATATTATAGATGTTATATCTGGAAAACAAATATTCGAATATGAAGTTAATGACTCTCTGAGGCGTAGTCGACGGAGCTCCGCTTCGCGGAGCTCCCTCCTATTTCGCCTAGTCATGGCGCTTCGCGCCTTGACCTTTACAGTATTCCAACCTAACCTAACCTATAGATTAGTTGAGCAATCATTTGACCTAGGTATTTTTTTATTCTTCAGTACGTTTGGCTGGAACGTCTAAAATAAGTTACATACAGTGAATTTATTAAAATTATGGCCAAATTTTCGACAAATATCCAACTTTTACAGAAAGAGATTGTTATTTATTTATTAAATATTTATCGCACAGTAAGAAACATATTGCCAATTCAGAAACGCCACTTAAGCATTTGATTAGAGATTAAATAGTTAAATGTCCCTCAACTAGTTGTCATCCTACACTTTTGTGACGTTTTTACGTCACTCAAACGTCACTTTAATTAAAGATCAATTTGAGTGGCCTCTCTGAATTTGGCCATTGTAGTACCTAAATAAAAGTAAAGTAAAAAACTAAAACCGGTAGCGATGTAAATGCACTTGTGCTCCTAGTATGACGCACCATTCCAATTCTTATATAGCCTATGACACTCGCACGTCCTCCACGAACCATAAGATACCCTATTAAATTCGGTCCAGTAGTTCAGAAGCGATATTTGATCACATACATACATAGCCTGTTAACCTTTTGAACGCCACAGTCGGCCGCGTGCCGTTATACATTCTGTTGGCTACAGCCGTCACTCGGCATCCGGGGCACGCGTTTTCGCACTCAGCCGTGGCGTTCAAAAGGTCAAGGGGCCCTAGCCTGCGCGGCCCTTACTCTAGCTACCTAGGCCTGTGGCGGGCCTGCGCAGGCTAAGTCCCGGCTGGCAAACGCCTCCTCGACTATATTGCCAATCCGACGCTGGTCTGGTAGCATTGCTTGTGCAAAAAAGGAGAACTTATTTTTCAAGCACATTCAAAACATATTAAAATATTTCAGGCAGATCAAAAACGAAGCTCAAAGAAGAAGAATCGCTCGTAGTAAAAGTCAAAACGGAAACCGGCGAAATATTCTCCTGCAAAAATTGTGGCGTGAGTTACGAAGACTTAGACGAACTCAACCGTCACATAGCTGAGGACCATTCTAAGTTGTTCAAGTGTCTACATTGTGATGAACTGCTTAAAAGCGAGATTAAGTACAAGCAGCACAGCAGAGAAGAGCACGGTGACGCAAAACCGTTTCCATGTGAATATTGTGGCAAGAAAGTGGCAGCGAGACTGTCTTTAGTGGAACACATCAACAGTGTACACACTAAAGAAAAGTTCTTCCAGTGTGATGTGTGTCAGAAAATATTCCACAGCAAACCGGTGTTGAGGATACATTTGAGGAAACACAACGGGACATTTAGGAAATTAATTTGTGAGCAATGCGGGGTTGGGTGCAACGACAAAACGAATTTAAGACTCCACGTGATGACGGTTCACGAGAAACTAAGGCTGTTCCAATGCAAAGATTGTGGGAAACGTTTCTCCGCCGCCAAGCATTTGAAGATTCATTCGAGGAAGCATACAGGAGAACGACCTTACGAGTGTGAAATATGCCTACGTGCCTTCATGTCGAAAGATAGTTTAAGTGTCCATAAAAAGATCCATAGCAACAGCGGATATAAATGCAAAACTTGCGGGAAATCGTTCCCTACAAGAGGTCTCTACGCATCGCATTACAGAAGCCACGTTGGCAGCAAACCGTTCAAATGCCATTTATGCAGTAAAGAGTTCGCCGGCAAATATTCTCTGAACAGACATATCTTTGAACACTCCGGCGAAAGACCTTACGTATGCCCTATATGCCATAAAGACTTCAAACAAAAACCGCAGCTAGTAAGACACAATATTAGATTCCATACAGAAAAACCGGTGGTTACTAAAGAGAAATGCGAAATTTGCAAACGATCCGTCACCGATCTCGATAAGCATATGAAAGCACATACG
Source organism: Tortricodes alternella (assembly GCA_947859335.1). Lineage (NCBI taxonomy): Eukaryota > Metazoa > Arthropoda > Insecta > Lepidoptera > Tortricidae > Tortricodes > Tortricodes alternella. The sequence continues at coordinate 16,061,121 of OX401975.1, forward strand.
AATAAACCTTACGCGTGTCATCTTTGCGAGAAACGCTATTCGGAACAAAACGCTTTAAATCGACATTTGCAAAGGCATACAGGCGTCAAACCGCACCCGTGCGATTTGTGCGACAAAGGGTTCATACAACTTAGGACTTTAAAGAATCACAAGTTGAAAGTCCACAAGTTGCCGTTGAAAACGGAGCAGGAAGGCCATTATGGTAGCTTCGTCACTACGTATACAATTCAGAATCTTAAAAGAGCGTTTGGATCTAAACTGTCTGATTAGAACCACATGCCACATTTAGTTCAATTTCCATTGGTTTGCGAAGCGGTTTGCTTCGTCATTCATTATTCGTACAGCCAAGGAGTGGAACGCTCTCACCGCGTCTGTATTCCCGGAATCGTATAACCTTAGTGTTTTCAAGGCAAGAGTGAATAGGCATTTTCTGGGTAAGCGTGTACTACCTTCGACCTCGTCGTCACTTAACATCAGGTGAGACTGAGATCAAACACAAAGCCATTTTTGATAAAAAAAAAGATTATACATATCAATTTAGGAATGATAAGAAAAGAAACTGGTGTAAAGAAAAAAGAAGAGGCTTTGTCCAACTGTGGGACACTAAATAGGCTCAAAAAAGGGAAAAAAGACACTACAGTCTACCAGGGTCATTTTGAACACGTAACATTAAACGGTCTTAAAAATAATATTAAACGTAAATGGGGAATGACCTTTAAGTATCTTATTAAAACAAATTTATTGTGGTAAAGCATTTTGCGTAAGCTATTTTTAAAGCCGTTTAATGTATTACCCAAGTATTCAAATTATTATACAACATACAAAAAATATTACCCTGGTTGACTGTATCTAAAGAAATATGTGATACGCATAAATTGATAATAATTTATTAATTTGCGAACAAGGTTTCATTACATTACGTTTTATATTATACAGATTAAAATTAAGATAATTATAAAACACATTTACTTGAATAAAAATACTAGAGATGCAACGGATATCCGGTTACTATCCGGTATCCGGCCTATCCGGCCATGATTTTACTATCCGGCCGGATACCGGATAGTGAATCAGTATCCGGCCGGATACCGGATAGTAAAAACTTGGGTCAGAAATACAATAAAACAAAGAAAAGTCGTCAGACATAAACAAAATCAACGTCAGTTATTAAATTAAAACAGATTTCTTTTTATTTAAGTATAAAACTAACATGTGACATCACGTCGTGCACGTTCGAATATTCCCAACCGACGTAATAAAGCGCGTATTGAACCTCAAAGGGACTCCCTGCGCTCTTACAATTCGTAACAAGTTGAAACTTGCTCGCCGCGCGAAGGCCGCGCAAGCTAACACAGCTTTAGAGATAGCTCATGTGCGGCCGGATATCCGGTTGCCGGATTCCGGCTATCCGGCCAATGGCCATGCTGGATATCCGGTATCCGGCCAAACCACTATCCGTTGCATCTCTAAAAAATACATTTAGTAATGTTAGCTTAACCCATGTTCTAACTTTGATCAATAATTAATTATTGATTTATTTTTTATATTCAAACGCGAGGCGTACCCTAGAACTGGCACGAATTTCAACCTTATTTCGACAATTTAGGGGCTACAACGCCCTGACGGATTTATTTGGCATTGGTGGTAAAATGGTTAATGCATGCTTCCAAGGTTGTTTTGAGTGAGAATCACAAAGTCTATTTATTGTTTAGCGATTAGTTATTTTATTAGTTGTACTTAAATATTTTTTTATTATTGTTTGTGTTTAAGCTGATATTACTGTCCAACAATTATTTGTTAATAAAAGTTTAATGAACATGAATTGATTTTTATTTCAAAGGTTTAAGAGGACTGAACCAACGCCAAAAATCACCCCTTTCATACAACAGGCGATAACGATTTCCACCCCTTACATGTTAACCGATCTTGACCAATTTTTGTTAGGTTGTCAGTCAGAACAAAATCTAGGTCTATACGTTTTTTGAATATTGATTAAAAATCAAGAAAGTCAAATCACCGAAATTAGTTTTGTATGAGAATACGGAAACAACAATACAACTGAATTTATTGATTATAGTGAAAAAACCATAACGTATAGACCTAGATTTTGTTCTGACTGACGACCTATCAAAAATTGGTCCACATCGGTTAACATTTAAGGGGTAGAAATCGTTAACGCATTTTGTATGAAAAGGCATAGGTTCACACTCCTCATAATTAACTATATAAGCTCATACCAACTCAGCACTCGCCAGAAGCCAAGAGAAATTGAAGGTATAGAAATTTAATAGCTCAATCTTTACTATAATTCTACTGTATGTGTGTATGTCACTGAACTCCTTAACGGCTGGACCGATTTGAATGAATTTTTATGGAAATGGCAAAAAACGGAACCCTTATAGATTCGTCATGTATGTCTGTCTGTTTTTTTTTGAATACGTCATAAATCACGGAGTCCTTCATGGGCGAGTCCGACTCGCACTTGGCCGCTTTTGGCCGGGTCCACTAGTAATAATTATATTACAATTTATAATGCATAATCGACCGAGCGAGCGAAGCGTTTGTTTCACGTTGGGCAAAAATGCTTTCGTATGTCCGGCTTTTCGGCTGTTAATTTGTTCTCCTCTACAGGTCGCATTTCTCAACCGTTTCTCATGAAATTTTGTGACAGGTTGGATAATTATATAGACTTTTTTGTCGCTTCAGTTTTACAAAAATTTTCAAAATGGCGGAGATACGGCGGTTTTTGCGATTACTAAGTTATTTGTGGTGTTGGTAAACTGACCGCGTCGTATGTCGATGAATAGGGATAACAGTTTTCCAACAGCAAAGTTTTAATAATCCACATAAATAAAACTAAGCATTTATAAAAAATACAGCATTTATTTCAGGCTTCATATAAGTCATAAGTTTAAAATAATTGTATAAATATTAATGTAATAAATTATTATTCAATACCGAGTATACAAACTTAGCTTAGACCTTCAATATATTATGTATGAGTTATATATAATAAATATCTTCACTTATAATGTAAACTATTGCACACGCTAGCGCTAACGTCAACTATACTTTGGCCAGCGATGGACCGCGCCATGGGTGGTGAAGGACGCGGGGGGGGGAAGGGAATGTAAATCAATATCCCCCCGCCGCTCTACCAGGCGTCTTGCCGCGCAGCTTTACCTCGCCCGTTGTAAAAAGAGCGCTGACGGCCATATAAAATGTATGGCAGTCAGCGCTCTTTTTACAACGGGCGAGATTTACCTAAGGCAACACCACCGCGCTGATTGATTTAAAAGCTGTTATTTTAGTTCCGGTGACTGCATAGGGGGCGTCCAGTAATTACGCGAGGCAATCTCACCCAATCTCACGTGGGGAGAGCGAAGCCTCGGCAAATATCACGTAATTTTTTCCGCAAGAAACTGTGTAAATTTGCTAGAAAACTGGGTGAAACACGTTTCTCCACTAAAATATGGCTAAATCATACTTTACCTTAGTTAGTTTTAATAGATTAAATAAAAATAGTTACCCATTTTTTTTTATAAATCAAGCATTAAAAATAGGCATTTTAAGTCTCACGTCAGTTAGGGGGAGGGGAGCGAAATCTCACATTTCACTAAGGGGGTAGGATCGAAAATCCGCCAAAATAGCTTCACGTAATTAATGGAACCCTTACCTTACGCAACCCGCTCCGTGAAATGGGTAAATACATTTTCGCTGTTTTTTTGAAGAGGGATTTTCGCCGTTGGTAGGTACTTACTATCTTCTAAAACTCAGTCAGCATTTTCCGCTTGTAAACATTTATGCCTCTTCAAACCGCTGCTTTGAGTAAACTGGGTGCTACAAGATTCGCATGAAAACGGTTTCTCACCAGAATGTATTCTCATATGCAATCTCAAATGGTCGTTCTTAGAAAACTGCTTCCTACATACATTACAGTTGTACGCCCTCTCATCAGAGTGCACTCGCATGTGTTTCGACAAGTTTCCTATTTGCTTGTTACATATTTTACAAGTATACGGTTTAATGCCTGTGTGAACTCTCATATGCCGTTTCAACTGTCCAGTTTCCCTAAACGACCGCTTGCAAATCTCACAAGAATACGGTTTTTCACCTGTGTGCACTCGCATATGAATTTTGAGATAACCATTATCCGAGAAAGGTTTCTTGCATATTTTACAAGCGTACGGTTTCTCACCGGTATGAGTACGTTCATGTAGTTTGAAACTGGCCATTTGAGCGAATTGCCTGCTGCAAAAACTGCAAGAGTACGGTTTCAATCCTGTGTGAACCCGCATGTGAACTTTCAGAGTTGTGTACGCTGTGAAATTTTTATTACAAACATCACAGGAGAAAGGTTTCTCACCGGTATGCTGCCGTTCGTGTATCGCCAGGTAACTTTTACTGGAGAACAGCTTCTTGCAAACCGGACAGCTGTACGGTTTGACTCCGGTGTGTATGATAAATATATGCCGTTTCAAATGAGTCCGCTGTGGGAATCTCCTGCCGCACACATCACAAACATAGGGCTTCTCCCCCGTATGAGTCAGAATATGAGACTTCAAAGTTTGATTATGCCCAAACGACTTGTTACAAATCTGACAAGTGAATTTCCTTTCTCCCGTGTGCGTTTTCAAGTGTTCCTTCAAGCCTTTTTTCCTTTGGAACTCCTTATCGCAGTAGCTACAGGAGAATTTCTGCTCGAAATGCGTCGTCAGATGTTTCTTTAACAGTCTCGCCTTCTCAAAACTCTCCGGACACATGGTGCATGGAAATTTTCCTCCGTCTGAATGATTTGAGGTTATGTGCCGGTTAAGTTCCTTGTTGTTGGTATATTTGCCATTGCACAGATGACATTCTATAGTTCTCTCGCCTGTATGAGTCCGCATGTGTACTTCTAGAGAGCCGTTGTATGAGAATTTCTTTTGACATATTTCGCAGCAGAATCGCTTGCTTTTGATTTTCGTTGCTTTCTCCTCTGAAAAAAAAATGCACATAACTCAGTACAGTGGGGTAGCTACCGAAAGGATAGACGGTGCCGTGCACCGGGGCCCCCAAGCTCAGGGGGCCTTTGGACCTTGACCAGCAAACCTTGTATTGAACTAGCTAAATATTCTCCCACCTTAAATAGTTTAGTTAGGGCTCCAGTCTTTTTGGCTCAAGGGTCTTTGGTTAGCTAGCTACGCCTCTGAATATTCAGGCCAAGGTCAAGTAACATCAAACTCAACGACAGGTCGGTTCATACTTACTTGTCTTATTTGGTAAACAAATTTCTAACCTCAAAATGCACCTTTGTTGGCTTACAACCGCTATTTCCTTGTAAATAAAGCAACCAGTGACAATATATTAGACGTCACTCTGGCAATTTTCGCCTAGGTTTGCTTTATTTAAAATAAAATAGCTGTTTCACCCAAAATTGGTACATTTTGAGGTTAGAAACTTGTTTACCAAATAAGATAAGTATGGATGGATCGACTGTTAGTGTCTCATGGTCTGTTTTCTGACAGGCCTAGCCACGCCAGGACAGGCTGACAGGTGGCGGGAACGGTGGCGACCGATATCTTGTCGAATATATCATATTTGTCTAGAATTAAAGCAATAGAAAAAAAAACTATCTTTCGCGTCGACCGAAACACTTGTTTTACTTTAAATATATATATTTTTTTATTTGAAGTGAACGACACTTTCGAGCGCTGGTATCTCAAAAATCGTCCTCCTGAACCCAAGTCAAATACGGTAAGTAAATATATTATGGTATGAGTATCAGATCTGATTCTAATGGGAATCAAAGCCAAGATCTCAAGCTGGGTAATCCAACGTTATCTCTGTCCCTTTCTTTCTTCTTCAATATTAGTATGAGAGAGACGCACTGCAAAGTTGACACGGGGATAACTTAACCCTGTCTTATCTCTTTGACTATCTCTTTCTTCGGCACTAGTGTGAGAGAGAAGCAGTTAGAGATAGGACTGTGTAAACTTATCCTCATGTCAACCTTGCTAAGGCGCAGAAGGATAAAATGGGTATAAATTATCCTCGTGTCAAACTTGCTAGGGTAACAGTATTATATATTTCATACCCTCATGTCTTGGCTTCGTCCAGTCGGCGTCAGGTGTTGATGACCGTCTTGACCGAAGACTCGACAGGGGCTGGTCGTCTACATCCAGGGGTATAAACACATCTACTGAAGTCACCGTATTACCTAATAAAAGTCAAATAAGATTTTGTTGAAAATTGCACTTTTATAACAAGTGTTTTTTTTTTCAAAACTCAATCATCCATCAATCATTTATTGGATTCAAAAATTATCCAAATTAGTATTATAAATGCGAAAGTTACTCTGTCTGTCTGTTACGCTTTCATGGCTGCACCGAACCGATTTTAATGACATTTGGTATGGAGATAGTTTGAGCCCTCGAGAACTTGATGGGCTACTTTTTAATAAGACAATCAACCCTTAAAAGAGTGAAACAGATGTTGGTAAAAGTTAGTAACATGAGAATTCGCTGTTCGCACATTTGTATTTACATATGTGAACCAAATTTCAGCTGATTCCGGATACAGAAAATTTCCTTCTAAGATTTCACCCAAACATCAATTAAAGTTAAATAAAATCTTGTAAAATCCCTGACATCGCCATGGATTCGTAAAACTGATTTTCCCGCGGGTTTTCCCATGAAATCCGAACCCACATGTGAAGAGAATGAGAGGCACCTACCATCAACTTTTATGTCCAATACTTCTTTGTAGCCAAATTTCTGTGGACATGTCTCATCTGTGGAACCTGAAAAAAAAAAAGTAAAAGATGACCACTTATATATTTTTTTCCAAGCTCAGGGGGCCCTCGGACCCTGATCAGCAAATCGTATTGAACTAGCTAAAAATTCTCCCACCTTCGCAATGTAAATAAAATAGGTTGCAACTCTTAGCAACCCATTTGAAATAATATATTTAGGGCCCCAGTTTTTTTTGCACCAGGGCCTCTTACTAATTAGCTACTCTTCTGTATAATCACAACATGCAATTATGTTTCTGATTAATCAAATATTTAAAATGTTGTAGGATCATACAAATGTGTGCTAAAAACCTGCATTCTGGCATAGTAAGTGCTTTTAGATATAAACCATGTAATTCAATCGTAATTAGTATGAATGAGTCGTTTGATTATTCTCCCTCGACGAGAACTTTACATGGCCATTATTTATTTATTATAAGCCTGCAATCGAACACGTCTGTAATTCGCTGTTATTCATATAGTATTCTTTTATTCCATTTTTGAGTGTCCGTTTGCCAGGTGGCAAAGGCCTCCTCCAATCTTCTCCATTCTGGCCTTTCTATGGCCATTACCATAAATAAAAAACAATAAAAAATGGTTACTTGTCATAAACCACATGCGACACAAAGTTCCTCGACCGAATACAGGACTAGCTGGATCATGTGTCCAACAAATGATCAAAGGAACACGAATTTGGATGACCTATTACTTGACGAATTAGTGAAATTATATGTATTACACTGTGCTTTAGTAGTCCAATTTACTAATATTTAAATGCTTACCATTCGAGCAACTATCATCTTCCGACTTGATTTCAGGATTCAAGTTGACTCCATCTAGAATGAAGACCAGTAAACTGAGTAAGTAAATTGAGTTTGCCTCAGTCCCAACACACTAGTTTTTATCCTGAACATAAAGAATACGTCCCTTTCTCATGCACTTATTCGTTAAAAAGTGACAGATGCTTTATGTGCATGTGTGAACTTAGGTGAACCATTTGTATTGTGAATTTGTGACCCTGTATTACAAAATGACAGTGGCGGCGTAAAGGGCGGGCGGAGGGGCCGGTCCGCCCCGAGTGCCAAGCGCCAAGGGGTGAACGACAACTCGCTTGTACAACCAAAGAAGGCGTACAATATCTCCCTCTTTAAAGACATATCAATAAATAACTACCACCAAGACATGACACCAGACACCATAAGCAAGTTTGGTATTTGGTGTTTTATTTTAATTAGGGGTCAATCCACAACCGCCTAGTGTGCCAATCTACCCTACGCCACCACTGCAAAATTACGTGTTCAACTAATAATTAATTTCGGAATCATTATAATTCAGATAAATATTATTTCTGTATTGTGTGGTTTTCCAGCGTCATTTGATCGGTTTGGGTCTAAAACGGATAGGGCAATGGAAATTGTGTAACTAGGGTAATCTGTTTAGAAGTTCTTAGGGATTTTCGATTTAGAATATTATTAGTGTCTGTATTATCATCGCTGTGTGTGCAATACCGCGTAACAGCAAAAGGCACAAAATTGAGATATCGTATAGAATGTAGTTAAATGACTGAGATATTAAGTTTTTTCTTGTTCCTGTAAAATCAAAAAAAAATGCAGATACGCTTCACAAAGTGCTCTTCCGCGGTATTGCATGTGCAGCAATGTTATGTAGTGTACCCATTAAAACGTAAAAAATCCAACATACCAATAGTGACGTGGCCGTGGAGTTCAATCAGAGTTCTCTCACAAGCCAGCACCTGCTGTCTGAACAGTGTTGCATCTCGAAGCCTTCGCACACAGCTTTCGCATATGCAGTTGCCCAGGGAGAGATTCGAGAGATTCATCTGAAAAAATATTGGAATGTTTACTGTAGGAGGATGACATAATGTGTCTTTCTCACCAGACTAAACATAAAGTAAATAGAGCACATTTAAAACCTGGGTAATTCAACGCACAAACAATGTTAAAAGTGAAAACACAAAATATATTTCAAGAACATCAGATTAACAAATTTACAACAGTCATTGGCTATCATGAAATAGCCAATACGGTATTTATTTCTATTCAAGCCAATAACATGTTGCAAATTTCATTTTCAGTTTAGATTCTGCTTTTCCATTTTAAAATATTTTTTAGTTCAGGCTTTGAAAAATACGTTTAGTAAGGTGGTTTTAACAACCTTTTTAGAGTTACTATTAATAAATAACAATATACTCACAACTATGTTTAAACTGTCTCGTAACATCTCTGTATAAATTTCCTGAGTTCCTTCGTGAATATAAGGCTCTCCGAGACTTCTGAAGCCACCTTCCGCATGGCAACAGCGGCACAGGCTGTTCTTATTCCACAAATCACACATAATTATTCATTGGGACGTGAAATAACAATAATAAATAAGGTAAACGTATACGAATACAAAAAAACCTTAGCCTCTTTGACAGACAGAATCGCTAAATGAAAGCAGCTGTCAAGCAGGTGTATTTTCATATATAATTTTATTTATTTTACTTTTTACTAAAAAAGAAAACAATCGACCCGGTTTAAGCTAAATAAGAAAGTCATGATTAAATACAAGATCATTGAAGATTTAATTAATCTAAAAATTAACAGCCTAGAAATTCAGATTAACATTTCTGACAGATAAGGCAGTATGTTTTAAAAGTCATGGTTAGCATGTTAGGAAAAAAGAAAGATTTAGTATTGCTAAATAAGAAATATGGTATATATCTATTAGTAATTTTCAGACAGATTCAATGTTTATTTAAATAAACACAATATTTACTAACAGGCAAAGCTCTGTTTTATTTTATAGTGTATGATTATTCCAGGTTGACAGTAGAAAAGACAAAATTTATATTTAAAATAATGATAATACAAAACATGTTGAAAATATAATCATTTTACGTCTAGCAACATTTTCCTTCCTCTGGCCAGTGTGACCATATGTGGCAGAATTCTGCCATTTTGGCAGATTTTGCTTCAAAGTTTTGCTTGTGGCAGATCATGCTGACGATTTAGAAAACTGGCAGATATTGGCAGATTTGTAAATGAAAATTTGTAATTCATTCATTTCATTTTCTTTTTATTTTCAAAGCACATAGGCCGTGCCAGGATAAGCTAAGTGATTCTGCCCCCCCTTGAGTTTGGGCTTGACATTTTTATAGATAGTGTGACTCTACATAAGTAATTATTGTGCAAAATTTGAGCAACCTAAACTTTATGGTTTTTGTTTAAAAAAAAAAACGAAATATAGTTTTTTTCGTTCGTTTTTTTTTTCTAGCCAACCACTTTTAATGTGCTTTACATATATTGTACATATAATAAAGATAATTATGTGACAATAATTATATTTTCTAATAAAATAATATATTTTTTTAATAAAAAAAAAACTGATTAACCTTTTGAGTTTTTTTTTTACTTCCCAGGACAGAGACCGCTCCGCAAAAAACATGTCCTCTAAAACTATGTACCTAAACACTGAAAATGTAAACGAAGAAGATTTATATTTTTTAAATTAACGAAAATCCATTGAAACTTTATGTTTTATTTTGATTTTCATTAAGAAGATTTAATTTTGGCATTTTTGGCAACAAGTGTGGCGGATTTCAGCAGATTTTTTGCCCAGACTGTGGCATATTCGCTATTTTTGAGATGGTCACACTTCCTCTTGCTTTTTCTGTTCTGTGTAAATCGTGTTGTGATGCTTGCTGGCGACTGCAGTAAAAAAATAATTATAAGTTCTATTCCTTCTTACACATTACATAGTGCTTCTGGGTTATTGGTTTATGATCTACTGCAATTAGTATTACATTAGGATGGATGACTCTGTAAATTTGTCCTTAGGTAAGTATGACTTACATTTTTGAGTTTACTCAATGTCTTTGAAATCAAGCATTTCTTCAAAACATGGCTTGTTTAGCTGTAGGACGAGTCGAATTTTTTCGAACTCGTATTGTTATGGTCATTTACTCGAATACCAACCGAACTGACGGGTGTCGGCGGGACGGAGAGCGCAGAGCCGGACCGAGGTCGGCGAATCAACTTTCAAAGAACTCGAGCCGAGCAAGAACGCGGCCGGGGCTGCCGAATTAACTCTCGCGAGTTGGCGAGTCGAGTCAGCCGCGCCACGTGCACAGCTGACCGGCTGTCTGCTGTCGCATCGCTCTGGGAGATCAGCTCAACATAGGATGACTTGGGAACAGGAGTTAACCGACTCATCGATCCCTAGATTTAGTTATTTGATTATTTTCTATGTGCGGTGACTTAGAGCTTTAATTAAAAACATAACTTTCTACAACCATTCATTTTCGTTATGTACAATCTTGAACTTATGAAAGTAATTTCTTACAAAACACAAGAAAAATACTATACCAAATCCAGGTCTCGCTAACAGGCAAACCTACTGTTAATGCTTTCAGCAAATGGTTTTTTTCTAACTAACTTGTTTACAGAGATTTACTAAGTGCCCATGAATGGTAAACTGTATAATGACTTACACGTCCAGTGCACCCTACACACTATGAAACAAAAAAATTATAATAGTTTATGGATATGTTTTACTTTCCCTAGATCAAGCCTGAGCAATGTGGTATTTAGCATTTGGAAGCATTGATTTGAGCTTTTCAAGATGGTCTATTTTAGTAAAGTTTCTTCTAGCCCATTGCATGTTGAAAATCCTTTCGTCCTTTAAGGAAACCGGAGTTTGGAGACCAGTAGTACTTTTAGGAAACCAGTTACGTAGAGGTATGAAAAAAGACTTATACGAAACCAGTTACGTAATGGTATAAAAAAGCCTTTTAGGAAACTGGTTTCCAAACTTCGGTTTCCTTAACGGCCGAAGGGTTGAAAATACCAACACTGTTGAAAAGCTGGCTTTATAAATTGGCTTGAGCTCGGTTCCAGATACGTTTAAAATAGCACTTGTCAGTGATAACATCCTATCTGGAACCAAACATCTATCCCTTGCAATTTTAGAACTAAACAAATCTCTCGATTATGTAACTTGATGTCTCTCTGACTATGTATTCTTATTATGTATTTGTGTGTTGTTGTGTGTAATAAGGTTGAAAAAAATGGCAATTTCACATTTCAGATGAGATTATAAAACAGAACCGAGGAAATAAGAATTATAATCAAGGTGGGAACCAGAATTATAATCAAGGTGGGAACAGAAACTATAACCAAGTTGGAAATAGAAACAATGACCAAAGTGGGAAAAGAAACTATAACCTAGTTGGAAATAGAAACAATAATCAAGGTGCGAACAGAAACTATAGCCAAGTTGGAAATAGAAACTATAATCAAGGTCCGAACAGAAACTACAATCAACCGGGAAACCGAAACGAAGGGGGGCACTCGCAGACTCGTGCTGGTACTCCTGGTGGGAATTGGTCTAATAGATCTAACAGCCGGTCTAGATCTAGGTTAGTATAGCTCAAGATCCATCATTTCGACTAAAATTTGGCATGTTGGTGTAAAAAGGCTCCTGTTTGGGTTATGCCCAGGCTTTTTACACACCATGGTTGTAGTTGAATGTTTATTATAAAATCACACTAAAACTCAAAACTTTTAGATTGCAAATTGGCCACTTCGCTCTTTTGTTCATCACTTGAATAAATTAATAGTAGCTTATGCAACGGTTGCATAATGATAGGCCTTAAAACACTAGTGCGGTTTTCATGAAACAAGCCGATAGGCGAGTTTCATAATAAGATCGCACGTGTGTTTTAAGGCCAAATTATGCAGAGTTGCATACATAACTTTATCTACACACATATTATAAATCCTCCATGATGGGTTCAGAAACAATATTTTCTGGCAACAAGTTATTTGTTGCAATCGTGGCTGCATATTTCCGATATCCGGCGCATTTTCACAACACACACTCCGACAAGACTACTTACTATTCATATTTTCAACTAAAATGTAAATTACAAACAACTTTTTCTATTCAATTAATTCTACTTTCGTTCAGCAAAACACCAACATGGCGCCGATTCGATCCTCCGTCAAGACCATTTTTTTTTTTAATCATAGACAGACGGATGAAGTCTCTATTCTCAGGTCACTCGAGATCAAATATTGTGCAGTTTATTTAAAAAAAACTGTTTATACTGAATTGACGTTTCGTATCAATAACTGTTTTAATATCTATGGATACTAGAATAGAGACCCACTTGAGTTTTGACAGCTGTTCCAAATTTAATCTCATTTCTTTACTAAAAACGATAAAGAAGTCATGTTATTTCTTTATCGCAGCACTGGTTTTTCCTAATTGGTTGTCAAAATGGTGGTAATTTCCTACGGTTTTTGATTAACCAATGGAGGTTTTCTGATATGAGTGTAGATAAAATATATTCCGACACGACTGTCACAGGAGCAGCGTACAGTACAAGTATTACGTAACTCAAGTTTTGTAGATTTTACTTAAACAGTATTTTAACAGAAACTATTTGATTTAGCAAAGCAAAAAAAATATGTTGTTATTCTTTATATTATTGAAAAAAAGCGTGAAGTTACGTCAGAAAACCTCTTTTAACAGTTCTATATCTTAATTTTTTTTACTTATAGGCCTATAGTGAATAACACTATTACATCACGCCCATACTAAAAACTTGACTAATTTATATTTTACGTGTAGTGTATTTACTTATACAATTCATCCGTTTCGATTTGCCCCATACGAATAACCGCACAGTGTTTCTCGTTCACTCCGGTCCAAACAGACAGTGACGGATCACTCAAGTTCATTGGTTCTTGTCAGCGTCTTAATCATTGTGACAACTTCATGAAACAGATCCCGCTCGCGCCAGCGGTCTCAATCGCGGTCGCGCTCTCAGTCGCGCTCGCGCTCTCAACCGGGCTCTCAGCGCTCGTGGCGCTCTCACTCAAGATCGCGCTCTCGCTCCCGGACCAGGATCACGCCGCGTGGAAGGGCAGGGCTTGAGAACCCCGACACTGGCATTCCTGCGCTGGTTTTTGGGAACTATAGAGGTAATGCATCAAAGGACATATGTATCTAGAATAGGAGTTCAGTCATTTAGGGTTCCTTACCCAAAGGGTAAAACGGGACCCTATTACTAAGAGTCCGCTGTCCGTCTATCTGTCTGTCTGTCCGTCTGTCACCAGGCTGTATCTCATGAATCGTGACAGTTAGACAGTTGAAATTTTCACAGATGATGTATTTCTGTTGCCGCTATAACAACAATTACTAAAAAACCGAATAAAATAAATATTTACAGGTGCTCCCATACAACAAACGTGGTTTTTTTGGGCGTTTTTGTTCGATATTGATAATGGCAACTGGTAGATGCTTGAAATATTCACAGAATATTTAGTTATATATTTGCTTTAAAAATAAATAATTAAATTAATATAAAACAAATATTTAAGGGGGGCTCCCATACAACACGGAACCCTTCGTGGGCGAGTCCGACTCGCACTTGGCCAGATTTTTTGTTTGATTACTATTTTTGACTCTTATATTGGCAGTGGGTTTGCCCGGCGATATAGTCTATAGGATATTATGGTCTGTGATTTTACCCTAGAGGTTCTACCTCCATAGTGGTAGAGCCAAACATTAATCCTCACTAGATGATTACTGTTCGAATGGGCTGGCTCGACCGTAGTACCACACTCTCACAGAATATCGGTGTAAAGTAATAGCTTGCTATTGCGTTTCATACGGTGAGTGACGAGATCCGGAGGCCTATTCCTTCATCCCTATCCAATCCCCATTCCCCATCCTCCCTAGACTGGCAACGCATAGGCAGCACCTCTGGTGTTGCGGATGTCCATGGGCGGCGGTGACCACTTTCCATCAGGTGGGACGGCCGTGAGCTCGTTTGTCAGTCAATTGATATAAAAAAAAAAACATTATTAGAGTTATTTCCTGATTGCCCACTGTCTGTCTTTTCAGGTGGATACCAAAATCAGCTACCCCGTTCGAATTCAAACTCCAACCTCTGGACCAATGGGCAGAACCGACAGAACAGACAAAACTACCAGATCCGTTCACAAACATTCACACATTCAGGAAACAACTTTGACGCGGACCTCTCCGTCAGTGTGTCCAACAACTTTGCCAAACGCAATGGCAATACCAACTTTCTAAACAAGAAAACTTTGAACCAATTAAATAACCAGTATGGTTATCAGAAGAAATCAGGACCGGGCAGTGCAAAATCTATGGGGTCTTATAGGTCGAATAACTCTAATCGGTCTAACAGATCAAATTATTCTAATAAGTCGAACTCGAGGTCTTATAACTCTAATAACTCGAATAATCGGAATCAGTCTGGTTACTGGAATAAAAATGCAAGGAACAATAATAAATTCAACACTTGGAAGCCTAAGCAAGCGGTGAGTCAAAATTTTGTACAAATGCTGAATCCGGATCTGCAGAAAGAGATAGCTGCTATACAGGGGAAGGTGCTAGGGGCGGTTGTCCAGCCGAGTGGCGTGGATTTTGCCCCCACCCCCGCTTTCACGGCGGTAACGTTACATCAAAGATTTGCTGGGGTTAGTTCTTAATTTAGTTTTTTTTTATAGTGTACAGTCGCGGTCATTGACGTTCACAAAGTGACAATAAAGGTGTCACATATTTGACCTCGACTGTACTTGGCAAACTTGGCAAATAATGTTTCTCAGTTTTCTACCACTAACCATAGCTGGGCCCGAACAAGACCGTTAATCCGTTAATCGTTAATTAACGAAGTTAACATTTCGAGTAACGGATTAACGGACTCATTAACTTACGTTAAAACAATTAAATTCCGTTAAACGTTAATTAAGTACCTTCTATAATTTCTGACGAGTAAACGATTAACGTTAACTTCCGTTAAATCTTCCGAAATACGCTTTAACGTTTAACGAAGTTAACTATTTGATTAACGGTGCCCAGCTATACCAGTAACACACGAATGTTTGTTTGGGATATGTATGTCTGTATATTTAAAGAATAAGATACAGCAAATTGTTGGCTCCGAATTATCCGGTTAGCACTTTAATTAACCTTTTGGCCGCCAAGCATGTCTGAGAAGTAACTGAATTTCAACTTTAAGTCAAGGTAATGAAAGACTGTTTTACCCTGTGTACGCTGTCACACATAGTCGACAACAGCAGCCAAAAGGTTAAGAATTTAAGTTGTCAATAATTTATGGAGCTACAGTGGATTCATGCATAGGTACTTATCTTATTTGGTAAACAAGTTTCTAACCTCAAAATGTGCAATTTTTGTGTAAAACAACTGTTTTATCGCAAATAAACCAAACTCAGGATAAAAATTGGCAAAGTTACGTGTAAAATATTATCTCCGCTTCCTTTATTTGCAAGGAAATCGCTGTTTCAGCCAACAAAGGTGCATTTTGAGGTTAGAAACTTGTTTACCAGATAACACAAGTATGGGTGAATCCACTGTATAATCCCCGGCACAAGTTGAACCAAAATGGTGGTTGTCCGCGCAGCTACAACTATGGTTAAGCGCATTCGTCATAGTTCAACTGCGCCATTTTTGTCAAACTCATGTGCCGGGAATAAAGACCCGCTTTTTGTTGTTAATTAGTACCAGTAGTTTTTTTTGTTATTGGATTTTTTCAACATGTTGGTGACTAAAACGGCGTGCATTTCTTATCTTTGAAATGAACATCATGGGTCCTTAGAACAAATATATCTTCAACACAGCCTCGTCAGTGGATTTTCCCATACTACCTGAAACCCCCATTTCACCCCGTTAGGGGTTGATTTTTGACAGTCATTAAAATAAGTGTAGAATATTTTTTTAGTAGCACCTTCGGGTATCGTTTGTGTCACAAAAAGGCGGACGGCCATATGAACTCTATCAGCACCATCAGCGCTCTTTTTACGTGACACGAAATGATTTGTAATTTTGTTTTTTCCCATTCTTTGAAACAGCCTCCTTTACCATTCCAGGAATACCATTAGAGGTTGACCTGTAAAAAAATATGGCGTAGATAGTTCGCCTCACGTAAAAAGAGCGCTGACGGCCATATTTTTCAAAATATCCTTTCTTATGGCCGAATTCAGAAAGGCCACTCAAATTAAACTTTAATTAAAGTGACATTTCAGTGACGTTTCTGTATAGGTTGACAACTAGTTGAGGGCCATTTAACTACTTAATGTCTAGTCAAATGCTAAAGTGGCGTTTCTGAATTCGGCCATTAGTGAGTCTATCCGACATCTCGGGATCTACGATTTTTCCGACCGGAGGAAAAAACTCGACATTCGCACCCCTCCCTCCAACATTTGACATTGATTTTAGTGAAACAAGTATGTTTTTAAATCACATGAATTTGACTCAATCATTACCTGCCACCCTTACGCTAGCCACTGACCTACAATATAACTGTGCAATATTGCACGATATTGCACAGTTATATTGTAGGTCAGTGGCTAGCCTTAGAACCGGGCCTGCTACGTGAAAACACGTTTTCGTTCAGAAATCTCATGTTCCTCATGTACGGCAGCTTTATTTGCTAGTAAAAGTTAAACTAATGCGCTTACGGAGCTTTCAAGTATTACGTAACGCAATTTTTGACCCCCCCCCCCCCCATGTAACGCGCCGTAACGTTTTTCTGTACCCCCTCTCCCCCCTAGTAAAACGTTAGGTAAAGTCACAACCGATCCCTACGCGACCGTTCAGAAGGGTTAAAAAAAAATTATAATATATGTTTACATAAAGTTATGTATGCAACTGTACATAATTTGGCCTTAAAACACGCGTGCGATCTTATTATGAAACTCGCCTCTCGGCTCGTTCAGGTTTTATGATATGGGTGTAGATAAAGATATTTATATCTCATTCTTACGTATAAATGCGTCTCATGTGATGGCCCATCGTGTAGGGGTCCATTGACTTGAAAATTCCTACTTATGGAAATCGACGTAACGCGATTTTGGTACTTGGTGTCACATTTCATCGTGGTTGATTATCAAAGGCGAGTCAGTAACAATTCTGGCAGGCGGGACATTATATTGCAAGTTTTCACTGTATACTTTATTTTTGATTGTTATGTCTAAGTAACATAGTTATTATATTAAACACTAGTAAGAGTGACTTAAGTTCACTAATAATTAAGCGTAAAGATGACCAAGTACATTTTCGTTTGTTAATATTGAAAATTAAACAAAAATGTTTATATCGTTGTTTTCTTCTCCTGCTCACCCTTTTTTAATTTTATTTATTTAAATCTATAGTGACTTAACTCTTGGGGGCATTCTCTATCAGTCAAGTTTCGACCAAAGCAGAAAATTGTGGGTGGTGAATTTAATCTACGCATGCAGCGCCACTGTGGAAGTGGCGCTGCATGTTGAGGACTACTAACTTTTCTGTGGACTTAATTCGACCGTCAACCCTCTTTTGGCATTGGTTAGGGATATAATTAATAAGTCACCATATTATTGGAAACTTAACTGATGCTGACGCTGGGTTCGTAGGAAATAGGACAATTTTATTTCCGAGTGCCTATAGTTTTTATCGCGCACGTAAAACATGTGTCACTTTTTAACTAATACGCGGGAGCGAAAGGGATGAATGCTTTATGTGCGCGATAAAAAATTGTGTGCTAAGCCCTCTGCACGCCTAGCACGACCAGGCCCCCAATTCTTGGTGCATTCGAGATAATGTCGATTGGGAGATTAAACGCCATGCCCCCAATTCTCGCTGCAGTTGTGTCAAACGACGACTGTATGCACTGACGTTTAATCTCGATTGTGACATTATCTCGAGTGCACCGAGAATTGGGGGCCTGCCCGCGAGTCGGCTGTCGCTCAGTGCATCCCTCACATATTTGACTAGTTTGACAGAGACGCACTGAGCGACGCACGACTCGCGGGCATGTCGTGCTAGCCCCCCTGAAGTCAAATTATGTTGGTATGCCGCTGTTGTGGTTGCCTTATGAGGCATATCGCTAGGGGATCTAGCACACTAGCTTTTATCGCGCACATAGCGTCTGTCACTAAACTATTTATACACAGTGATACAATAAAGATTTATTACTATTACTAACAATCGCAAAAGGTACGAATGCGTTACCAATGTGTGTAATAAAAACTAGTGTGCAGAGGCGAAGCGTGAGGGTAAGCCGTTATATCATTTCTTGTTCTAAAC
Organism: Tortricodes alternella; assembly: GCA_947859335.1. NCBI lineage: Eukaryota > Metazoa > Arthropoda > Insecta > Lepidoptera > Tortricidae > Tortricodes > Tortricodes alternella. Next base: position 16,080,016 of record OX401975.1, read on the forward strand.
ATTATATGATTACTCATTAAATTATCTATTTACTTAAAAAAATATGTAGTATGTAATTTTTAAGTTAATACAAGTAGTAATTAATAATAATAATGTTTGAGTTAAGAAATTTTTAACCGGCTTACCCTTACGCTTCGCCTCTGCTAGTGTGCTAGTTTCTTAGGACCCAACAAGGCCATGACAGCATTTGAAAACTTGTCGCGGCCTAAGGGAGCGCCTCGTACGAGCGTGAAGTGCACCTATCGAGTTTTTCAAGCGCGATAACTTAGTAATGTGGCATACACACAAGCCACAGCCCAGTAAGGCCCGTCACATACATTCGTTTTCCTGATTCGATTTCCGAATTCGTTTTCCGTATGCGGACACCCCGAACGCAAGCATTTCATATAAATAGTTCTACATGACACACACGTTCGTAATTTTTCCGTACGGAATTCCGAACGGAATTCGTTCGAACGTGTGTGTCATGACTACTATTTATATGAAATGCTTGCGTTCGGGGTGTCCGCATACGGAAAACGAATTCGGAAATTGAATCAGGAAAACGAATGTATGTGACGGGCCTAACTCGGCTGTGGCTTGTGTGTATGCCACATTACTGAGTTATCGCGCTTGAAAAACTCGATAGTTGTACTTCACGCTCGTACGAGGCGCTCGGGCGAGGCGCTCGGCGAGTGATGCCGAGGCGAGTGGCACTCACTTCATGCGCGTATAGCTCAGTTGCCACTGAATCGTAGAAGACGATGGATGTGCTGCGACAGCTTTGTCCGCGATTGCTCATTATGCTTTTTTACGTACATTGTACAAAAAAGACACCAAAATCTTGGAGGAAAAGGAGATGGACTCGCCTCCACTTGGCGCGCGTCAAGTACAGGTATGAGCTTATCAAATATGTCAAGTCAAGTACCTACATGTAATCTGTCTGTGGTCAAGTAGGATAGGATTTATGAAGTTTGCCACAGACTACTAAGGGACTACTGAAGTTTGCCAAAAAGTTTGCATTGCTTATTGGTTGTACCTAGTTAGGATAGAAGTTGTATAAAATATCTTTTTCGCAATAAGTTACAATAGAATTGAAGAAGTCTTAAAGAAATAACACTTTTATTTAGGTGTAATTGGTACTTTCCATCCCAGCATATAAGTGAAACCTATAACAAAAATGAATGTTGATGTTGAAGAAAAGATAGATGGTAAAACTAGCATTATACTTGGAAAGCAATTAATTAACCTTAACTAACGGGACATTCCTAGGTTTAAAAAAAGGCTAATGTGATAAAAGGAATTTACAAGATCCTTTATAACCTAGTTTAGAAGTTAGTTTTTAAAACATCTACGTTTCAGATTCTGATGAAATAAACAAGGAGAACGCCAATTTATATAGCACGTACGTGATAAAGGAGGAAATAGATATAGGCCCTGAGATTTTGCAAACACCTGTTTTTTCAGAAAGTACAAGGAATGGTTTGAATTTTAATTATCTAATTACTTGTGATTTACTTAAAGCTGGGTTATTTTATTTGCTTAGGTGAATCTAGTAGAATTACTGCAAAAGATATATAAGGTTTTTTTTTATGTAATTTGACTGACAAACAGGCAGACGGCCCAGCTGATCGAAAGTGATCACTGCCGCATAAGGACATCTGCAACACCAGAGGTGCTGTCAATGAGTTGTCAGTCTAGGGAGGATGGGGAATGGGGATGGGGATGAGGGAATAGGCCTCCGGATCTCATGACTCACCGTACGAAATGCAAGCTATTACTTAACGCCGATATGCTTTGAGAGAGTGATACTACCCCGGTCGAGCCGGCCCATTCGAACAGTAATCATCTAGTGAGGATTACTGTTTGGCTCTACCACTACAAAATGATAACTTTTTGGCCAATGTGTGTACCAAATTTAAACCTGTGTAGGAGTGATACATTTCTGTTGCTGACCAGCCAAGAAGTTTTCATTATTACTATGGGCAGCCTAAACATCTTTTACTACCAGATTCTCAAGCACTTACGGCAAGTTGAGACTGGGGCCCCACCATCACTAGTAAAAAAAATCCAAGTGTACCTAACTCAAAGAGAAGTGGATTTTCATATGGATTTTATTGTCAATAAAGTTTTTCGATACTTTACAAAATAGAAGAGATATGGGTGTCAAAAATGTAGAAAAAAGAACATATTTACTCGCGAGGTCTGCAGCACACAGAACAACTAGTAAATAAACTTTTATACTTCCAGATTCCCCTATATACCATTTCAATGTGGATGTTAAAATTGAAAAGGATAACTCACCCGAAGGTATGCCAGGTATTTATAATATTTTTATTCCCACCTGTGTACCAATGGTCTTTGTGTCACTTTAAATTTAAATAAATACGCTTATATTAATAAGCTGGTACTCATTGATTTGATAGCTTCCATTTTATAATTTTTATAAAATTAGGAGTTTCATAATGCGCGGCATGGGCTGCGAAATTCAAATAAACATTAGTACAATTACCACCTAATGTTTTTGTACTTGTGTTGTTACGCGAGGCCCCTGCAAGACCAAGTCCCCGGGCCGTTGCCCTGCTCGCCACCCCCAAAGGTCGCCCCTGCTTGTGCATTAACGCAATAATATGTATAATGTGATTAAGATATGAACGTGAAAATATAACAAGTGTTCTTTTAATTCTAGAATGCATTAGAACTGCTGACGAATCACAAAAGCCTAGTCGTGGTAAAACTAATAAAAAACATTTGGAACAGACGGAGAAATGCCTATTTGCCTGCAAGGTATGTCCACAGAAATTTGCTTGGAAGGGAAACGTAAGCCGCCACATGCGTGTACACGAAACAGGAAAAACATTTACATGTGACCTTTGCAAAAGAAACTTTATAGCAAAATGGAACCTGAACCAGCATTTACGCATTCATAATAAATTGAAATACGAGTGCCACATATGTGGAAAATGTATCACGGACCATTCTAGATACAAATCCCATCTGCGTGAACATTCTGGTGTTGTAAAGATACATAAAGACACTAAAGCTAATGCTAAAACGAAATTAATCTGTGACATATGTAACCGAAGTTACTATGCACGAAGAAATCTACTGAGGCATGTACAGGAGCATTACGAAGAAAATAGATTCCGCTGTCATCTGTGTACGAAAAGTTATTTAAGACGAGACAAGCTTAATGCACATCTTAGAAGCCATGAAGTGGATAAACCGTACTCTTGTGCTGTATGTAGAAAGAAGTTTATAAAGAAAGTGACAGCGGAACGTCACGAGAAGAAGTGCCAAGCTAACTAATCATGGGTTAAAATAGACCAAATTAGAAATTTAATCCGGAGTCCTGATAGGATGACATCGTAAAAAATGCCCCCAGCGCCACAGTCATCTATCGATGACAAATTTCTAATCAAAATAAATTAAGTCATTTTAAGTTACAACTATATAAATTTGGCCTTTGATACGTCATGTTTTGGATCATTTGGAACTCTTTGTAAGGCTAGCCACTGACCTACAATATAACTGTGACTGTAACTGTGTGTGTGATAACTGGTTGCACAATTATATTGATCTACAGTAGATGATATTGATCAGCTAGGTCAGTGGCTAGCCTAAGAGGGCATTCTTACAAAGAGTTCTCCAGCGGCCCTAACATGCAAGACACAAGGATAAGCTAAACCGTCTTATCACTTAGTGCGTCTCTCTCACACTAGTGCCGACGAAAGAATAGTCATAGAGATAAACGGGTTTAATTTGCATGGTGTAAGGCCACTGGATACCTTCACGCTATATGCATTTCCTTGACTTCAATAACGGTGGTCCGTTTTACGAAGCAAAAACAACAACAATAAAAATTACAATTAGGTACAATACGCACACGCTGGAGCGTGCGCTCCTATGCGTAGACTAGTAGACACTTATAACAAACTCTTCTTTAGAACGGACATTTACGTGTAATGCATATTCGTACAGAAAGTCAATATTGGAAAGGCTATCTGAAAGGAATCTGTCCTCTCCGTCATCATAAAAAACTAAATTTTGTCTTTTGTGTGTGTGTGACTGTTTATGCGTGTATGTGTGTGCGTGCGTGTGTGAGTGGAAGTGTATGTATGTATGTTTGCATCTGTGCCAAACACAACCCTTGAACTGTATTCCAAATTAGAATTTAAGTACCGTATATTAAAATAAGCAAATGTAATTAGTGGTTAATAATTTAAGATATTATGTAAAAATAGTCTATATATATATCTGTGTAGTGATTGTTTGTTTGTTACATTTACCATTTTACAAGCAGAAATTGGCAACACTGCATAAATGGGATCTACATCGGTGCTGCCAGCAATGTTGCAAAGTTTGCCAGTTTTTAGCTAGATGTAGCAACATTTTGACTCAACATAGCCCCACTTATCAAAACTTGGCTGCCACAATCAACTACCTACCAACTTTTAGGCACCGTTTCCACAAACGTAATTATTATGTGAAACGCGAGTAAAAATTACGTATGTGGACATTTTTGCTAATTTATTATTTTGTATGTCTTAATTATCATTATAATAATTTTGTTAAGTTTCTTATGGCGGTACTTCACGCCCGTACGAGGCGCTCGGCGAGTGGATGAGGAGATTCACGCTCGCATAGCTCAGTTGCCGCCGAAACGTAGAAGATGATGGACGTGCTGCGAGAGCTTTGTCCGCGATTGCTCATTATGCTTTTTACGTACATATTGTACAAAAAAGATTCCAAAACCTTGGAGGAAAAGGAGATGGCGGATGCTTAGCTTACTACTTATATACAAAAATAGAACAGTGTAAGAACATAATATCTACCCTATGCAATTTATATTTTTATATAAATACGTATCAAGATTCTTTACTTTATTAAGTACCTAATGGAAGGACGTTCGTGAACATGTTTTTTGTTTATTCTTTAGATGTTAGCAGAGCCTAAATAATAAAAGAGTTTTTTTTTTTTAATTCATATTATACCTAAAACTACCATTTGCCTGCGACATTGTGCGAGCGGAATTCGGTTATAGTTATTTCGGAACTTTTGAATTTTCCGGGATAAAAAGTACCCTATGTCCTATTCCTTTTTTTTTTTGGATTTTATGGCCTGGTTTCGAGACCTTTAAGCCACATGTCCTATTCCGAAGAGGGTTATTTCATTTTAATTTTTTTTATTATATTAAAGGAAAACCGTACGTGAAGTATTTTATATAACCTGTGGCACACTAATGTACACGAGCGTGAGGGCGGCCGCTCGCGATTTCACTCGTCACTTTGATCTTGCACAAAATATTAAAGTAAATTAAATGCGCAGTGGAAATTGCATATTATATATTTTACAGACTTTTCTAACTTGTCAACAGCTCCATAGAAACCGTCCATAGATATAAAACCTAATGGATGTATTACTACAGGAAGCGCCATATACTAGATATGTCTCCTTAACATTCCCTCCTCTTTAAGCCAAAGTCTTCACAGAGCTTTACCAGTCTTGGCTTGTAAACGGGTTTCGTTAAAATATCAGCAAGCTGATCTGCCGTAGGTACCTGTTCTATGGTAATATCTCCATCACTTACACACTGTCTCACGTAGAAGTGTTTCAGCTTTATGTGCTTTGTCTTCTTATGTTGTTCATAAGGTGGATTGTTTGCTAGTTTGATCGCAGACTCATTATCAACGCGCAAAATAGGCGTATAAAGATCAGATTTTAGGTTATGGAATAAACGTTTGAGCCAAATTATTTCGCGACACGCCTCACTGGCAGCCACTATCTCAGCTTCGGTTGATGAGAGCGCAACCATGGTTTGTTTTGTGCTTCTCCAGGACACCGCTGACCCAGCATACAGGCACAGCACGCCGCTAGTAGAGCATCCGCTCGTGATGTCGCCGCCGTGATCTGCATCACTATAGCTGACGAGCCGTTTATCACTTTTCTTGTACTCAAGCCCAGTGGTGATCGTTCCTTTCAAATAACGAAGTATTCGTTTCACTTGATGAACGTTCTTTTTTCTAGGTTTATCCAGGGTTCTTGACACCACGCCACGGTTTTTCTTGATTTTAAATACCCACTTGCACCTTAGTGTTTTTCTATACTGAGGAAGCTGCGTCAGTTCCCAGGTTTTATTCTCATGTAAAGAACTAACTTCTTTGTTCATCGCTTCGATCCACTTATCTTTATTAGCGCTGCGCAAGACTTCCCGATAAGAAGAAGGTTCTTGAACTGATATAGCTTCATTGATGAACTGCTCAAAACTGAACCTGTCTGGAGGTCTAATTTGGCTTCGATCACGAAGCTGCCTGCCGCTCGTTACTACAGCTGGCGTGTCTTCGTCTTGTCGTGTTACATCATGACTATCAATATCATCTTCTTCAGTTGAATGAAAATCTTCAACGCTTTCATTTGAGTCTGAATGTGGGTTCGAATGAACATCCTCGTGAACAGTTGGAGAACTTGTGGAAGGTACAGGTAGTTCATAGGTTCTACTCTTATTCGGTTCTATTTTAGGAGATTTAGATGTTACATCGGTCTTCTGTTTCTCTCTTAAAGTCAGCTCATCGAATATGACATCTCGTGATCTGATCAATTTTAAGTTCTTCACATCAAACACGCGATATCCTTCATCACCATCATACCCTATGAGTATTCCTTTTTCAGCTTTTCTGTCTAACTTCCTACATCTTTTCTGTTTCGGAATATGAACATAGCAGTTGCAGCCAATGATTTTTAGATGTTCAATCTTGGGTTTCTTGCTTAACCAGAGCTCGTGCGGTGACTTTCCATCGATTGGAGTGGGTCCCGTTCTATTCAGTATATATACTGAAGCTTTTGATATTTCAGCCCATAAACCGCTTGGTATCTCATCATGAGCGTGCATTAGTGCTCTCGTCATCTCCACGACTGTACGGTTTTCTCTCTCAGCAGAACCGTTTTGTTCAGGGGTATATGGCATCGTAAACCTTTGTTTAATGCCAAACTGTCTCAGAGTATTACGTACTTGCTCTTTAACCGACTTCAAAAAAACCGAAGGAGGAGGTTCTCAATTCGACGCGTATATTTGCTTTTTTATATATGTATGTTCACCGATTACTCGGAGATGGCTGGACCGATTTGCCTAATTCTTTTTTTAAACGATAGGGTATCTCTCCAAGTTGGTCCCGTTGTGATTGAAGTCGAGGTCTGATGAGAGGATCTATGAGGAATCGAAGGAACTCCTCAAATATTATAGGCACGCATATAGAAATTTTGATATTTTCTTCCATAACTCATTGATAATCTAACTGACGGAATAGTTAGATGTTTTTTTTATCCAGGAAACATCCCTATTGGCCCGATTATTTCAATATTGATATAAAGAGGCTCTAAAACGAGCTAGTTTTTCGGCAACTGATTGCTGCAGTTCGGGCTATCCTCAGAAGTTAACAGTCAATATTTTTGTCCTCATAAGTGATGTATAGTTGTAATCCTTTTCCTAGTCCCGATCCCATTAGCTACTTGTCTGGCAAACAAAGCCATTGTCTTTCATTGTAAAGTGTAACCGCAAATCTTTACTTTGAAATGGCAGGTACTACCTAAATGCAAATACAATTTCACACAAAGGGCGTCTTTATGTTTAAAGTAAGAAGGTTCACATTACAACACAGATCATGTCAGGTGTTGAACATTTTGTATTCAAAACAGAAGTAAAGAACACATGGAAGCGTTTTAAATGAAAAATGTTCAACACCTTACATGCTCTGTGTTTTAATGTGAATCTTCTTACCTTAAACATAAAGACGCCCTTTGTGTGAGATAGTGTTTGCAGTTACTACCTGCCATTTCAAAGTAAAGATTTGCGGTTACACTTTACAATGAAAGACAATGGCTTTGTTTGCCAGACAAGTAGCTAATGGGATCGGGACTAGGAAAAGGATTACAACTATAATGTTTTCTTTTTGGGGATATTGCCGAAAAACTAGCCCGTTTACGAGCTCCTTAAGCTCAAAATCTTTCGACAACAATGCTTGCACAACTTAATTTATCTCTTTCCTTATTGACATATAAAGGTAGTGACGTACAAAATGTCGCAAGCAAGACGTCCCCGTTCTGCATCTGATACGACCTTTAAGGAATATTCCGCGACTTTCTACCGGGTTGTGAGTCACTTTACTTGGGGCCACGCAATCAGCGATGGATAGGTATGGCTTTCTACCGCCCACTTAAAAGTCACTGGACTACAGTGGCGAAGCCTGCCTACAAGCCGATTCCTGGCGGCTTTAGCAAGATAGAAAGCTACTGCTAGTTGTCAGTGAAGTCTATGTTACTGTAACTAAATGTCAGACTCGCACGTACGGTTTTAATTCTTCCGGCTTCCCTTAGGAAATATTTGACGCTTCGCCAATGCTGGACTATCAGCTGACGAAAGGATTTCCACCCAGTATTTGTATGCATTGCTGGGCACAGGACCGTTAATCCGTTAATTGTTAATTAACGAAGATAACATATCGTGTAAAAGATTAACTTTTAAGTTGAAACTTTTAATTCAAAAGCCTACGAACCTAGATTTGGTTCTGACTGACAATCTATCAAAAATTGGTCAACATCTGTTAACATTTAAGGGGTGGAAATCGTTATCGCCTTTTGTATGAAAAGCAGCGCCTCTATTCGGGAACGCTAAGTGATTCTGTAGCGATTCGTAAGCGAGATTTCTCATTCCACTCTTCCTCACGACGCGTAATGCGTTAGAGCGAGATGAGAAATCTCGCTCGCGAATCGCTACAGAATCACTTAGCGTTCCCGAATAGAGGCGCAGGTTCACACTCCTCTTAAGTTCTGAAATGCAATGAAATGAAACTCTGATTGATGAGTTTCGATTGTCCGCAATTTTTATTGAAATAAATGGGTAACTGTTAGCGGGCCTAACAAGGTTGAAACGAGGTTAACCTAGGTTGGAGATACCTTAGGACTCACACCTAGGAAAGCTATCGGGTCGCATTCTATTGGTATTTCCACGTTCAGTGACCTTATGTGTGTGCTTGTGAGCAAATATTAGTATTGGAAATCCGCTAATTCTCTGGCCACTCGTTGCTGTCGCAGACGCGTTGTCTTTGTTTAGTGAGCCAATAATAACCGATTTTTATCCACCGACAAGTCATATATCAATGGCTGGTTTAATTTGAGGGCATAGCATACTAGTTTTTATCGCGTACATGAAACACTAGCTGCGTCCGCAACTTCGCGTGTGATTGCAATGAAAAGTATGCTATGTGTTATTGCAGGAGTATGAGCTATCTCCATTCCAAATTTCGTACGCATGCACGAACACAACTTTCTCATTTATAATATGGATGTTTCCTGGGTAAAAAAATATAATTCTAATTAGTACGTCATTTAGATTATCAAGAAATATTGAACAAGTATTTTTTGCTTTATCAAATCAATCTTTGATAAAGATAACGCGCATCAAAGTTCGGGAGTGGGGGCTCATGACGTCACTTAATAAAAAGTGTGCAAAGTCGTGACGTCACGCGGAACTTCAGCGCACTATACCTTGGTCATTTTTTGTTTAATTGACAAAAGAAAAAAAAATGTGTTCAATATTTTTTTATAGTGTAAATGACCGACGAATTAGAATTTTTCAGGAAACACGCTTATTAAGAGAAGTGTGAACCTACGATTTTTCATACAAAAGGTGATAACGATTTCCACCCCTTAAATGTCAACCGATGATCACCAATTTTTGATAGGTTGTCAGTCAGAACAAAATCTAGGTCTGTTTTGATTTTTTGATTATAATCAATAAATTTAGTTTTATTGTGGTTTTAGTATTCTCATACAAAACTAATTTCGGTATTATTTGACCTTCGTGACCTTTAATCAAAATTTTAAAAACGTATAGACCTAATTTTTGTTCTGACTGACAACCTATGAAAAATTGGTCAAAATCGGTTAACATTTAAGGGGTGGAAATCGTTGAAAAGGGTGATTTTTGCCTTTGGTTCACAGTCCTCTTAAGTGTGATTCGTCCCGTCCCGTTCGCACCCGCATAAGCAACGCACCTAACATGCAAGACACAAGGATAAGTTAAACCGTCTTATCTCTAAGTGCGTCTCTCTCACACCAGTGCCGACGAAAGAGATAGTCATAGAGATAAACGGGTTTAACTGATCTCTATGTCTTGCATGTAAGGGCCGCAGATGCTTATGCTATAACTCAAAACTGATATCGTAGTCAAGCAAATAAGGACTTACTAGTGGACCCGCCTCAGCTTCGCCCGCGGTATTTTCCATAGGTACAATCTTAATCACCTCTTTTCACCCCTTCAGGGATGGAATTTTTAAAAATCCCTCCTTAGTCCTCCTCTAGGGTACTCGAAGAATATCTCCTCCAAATTTCATACCTCTAGGACCACCCGTTTAGGCTGTGCGTTGTCTATAAGTGAGTCACGGTACTGTTTTATATGTATTGATGATAAAGTGACTACTTGAGTACGATGTCAGTTTTGAGTACAGACAGAGGAGGAGGCCTTCACCTGAGAAGGGGTTCTTGCTTTCTTTCTAAATAGTTTTAATTACATAATATATTTAGAGACATAAAAGTTTGTTAATGTTAAAATCACAAGGGAAATAATAGAGACACGATTTATCAAACAATTTAATATTGCTGCATAATTATATTCTGTTTTAAATTAAGAGGGCGCCGACCGTCCAGTGGCGCCCTCATCACTGTTATTGTGTTTTCTATTAAAATAAAGTATTTTATTAAAATTGAAGCCGTATAAGTTGTTACGCAACTTAATACACAACGTATATGCTATGTAATATAGCTTTGCAAAGTATAACATATATAGTATTTTTCTGTTAAATTGATTAGATGATGGTTATACTTTGCAAAGCTATATTACATAGCATATACGTTGTGTATTAAGTTGCGTAACAACTTATACGGCTTCAATTTTAATAAAATACTTTCCTTTAATAGAAAACACAATAACAGTGATGAGGGCGCCACTGGACGGTCGGCGCCCTCTTAAGACTATAATAACTAATCGATGAAATTGTACTTAATAGCAAGGAATAAAAGGCTTTTTTATTTATTTATTTTAAGTGTGTAGTGTAGGTACTGTCGAGCTGTGTAGCTCGACGGTATGCAGAGAAGATTACTGATGATCTTCAGTATTAAAACACTCTCGTGGTAAACTTATTTTATTTTCTATCACAAGTACAAGGGAGTAGCCACTTTGACGGCGCGAATTGGAATGAGCATCTGGACAATCGCATCCGATGTTCTAATAATATTTGAATTTAAAAATATGAATAACAAGTACATCGGTGATGCGCCTGTCCAGTTACAATAAAATACTAGAGCAAAAAGAGGTTGCTCTACAATACCATGATGCTGTACAAATGTACAAATTGGGGTAGTGTGAATATCTTCAACGCAATGATTGACCGAATGCATGCCGCCACCAACATTAGAGTAAAAAACCGGACAAGTGCGAGTTAAACTCGCGTGGAGAGGGTTCCGTTCCGTACATGATTATCTGAAATTTACTAGGTTACTTTAAATATCATAGACTTCTTATAGGTTTTCCTGTAATCTATAGGTAAAGAACTATTTTCTGTATTTTTTCAAAATTTTAGGCCCGGTAGTTTCGGAAATAAGGGGGCTAGATTAGCAGGAGGCAGTAGTTACGGGCGGGGGGGCTAGATTAGCTAGCTAGTGGGGGATGGTCAATTTTCGCCTATTTTCCTAAATAACTTCTAAACTATTTTACTCGAAATTCAAAAGAAAATATATTTAAGATCCTTCACAATAAGCCCTTTCATTTGATATGTATCACGATATAGGTTGCATAACTTTTTTTTAAAATTTTCTAATTTACCCCTCAAAAGTGGCCCCCATGTTTAAAATTCATATATTTGCGTCACGCGTCCGTGTTGCGGTCACCAACTTACATATGTATACCAAATTTCAACTCAATCGGTCCAGTAGTTTCGGAGCAAATTGGCTGTGGCAGACGGACAGACAGAAAGACACACGAGTGATCCTATAAGGGTCTAATTTTTTCCTTTTGAGGTACGGAACCCTAAAAAAGCTATAAGCGACGGGGCAGGCAGGCGAACGGTTGTAAAAATTAGGCTAAGCGTCTTTATAAAGACAGATATGTCCGATTGGATATATCATTGTGGCAGAAACTAAGCCTTCATTAAAAAGATAACGTTTGCGACAGTTTGAATATTCATTAGGATGCTGTAACGATTATGTTTCAACGATTTCACATAATCTGAATGAATCAAAACAAATTGAATCAACGTATTATAAGCGATTCTAGCGGTTTCGTGGAACATGGTTTATTAAGAATATCCTACAGTGTACTGTTTTGAAAAAATAATACCTCACCGAGTTTCTTGCCGGCTCTTCTCAGTAGAGGTTTTTTCGAAGCGGCGGCAGATTCGTTCCTTGACGTTCATAAGAGCTTGTTAAAGCCTAAATTTAATAAAGATATTTTGACTATGACTTTGTCTTTTATGTGTGACGTCTGTTACGACTTCCAATACAAGACAACAGATGGCGTCCCGCTGCGGATGCGCCGCGCCCCTGCAGCGCCTGCAATGTGACCAGGCCTTTAGAAATAACAATGGAAGTTCGTCTGAATCACATGGTTGCACAATTCTGTAGAATTAACTTTTTGGTTACAAATCGAACAATAATGTTTAGACAAAGAAAAAAAAACTTTCGCTAATTCACATGATCCGTATCGAGATTGGTATTTTATTGTTTACGGAAAACGTGTTATGTTTTTAGCTCGTATGTTATGTTTATAAGATTGTTTTTAGGACATACCTAAAGCCAGGGGTTCTCAGTTAGGTCCGCACTTTAGGTACGCTCGGCCGTCGGACAGTTAGCAGATCGCAGTATGTTGCCGCTCGCTCGCTCGCTGGCCGATTCGCGCGTCAAGTAGCCTAGATGTTTGGTGTTGTTGAGTGACGCGGATAAAAAACTGACAACCCTAGCGTACACGAAAGAGCACGTTTTATGCGACGGAGAGAGAAGGCATGATAAGGCATATTTTCGTGCCTAAACACAGGTTTTGTTAGACAGTGATTCTGTACGTTAGTCTGTTCTGTGCTAGAGCTGGCTGATTGTCAAACGATATTTCATTCTTTATGATAAAATACCAAGTTTGTCAGTTTTTATGGAAACGTGCGAACCTACAATTACTTAGAACTCTGATTCATCCAGACACCAAAGTCGCTGCGTTGCCAAATATCCCAATCGGTTGCACGTCTAGCCTGTACCATTACCATGAGTTTATGCAAACCGTTCTCGTCATAGAAAACGATCGGTCAGTCCCTTTTACTAGTATCGGCAAGAAGCATTATTTCCGATGCATTTCGATAACGAGAACGGTTTTCGTAAAATAATGGTAATGGTACTGGGAGTAGGAGTATTCGAAAAAATGAAACTTCGCTATTAACTCACCGACGAGCTTACTTGACCCGTGAGTGCGTATACACTACGTGTTCTTGCGGGTCTTCCTTGGTCGTATTTCGACGCAAACAGCTACGAACGTAGGTACCTAACTCCGCGTAATGCCTACGAGTGCGTAGGTACATTTTTGATTTTCAGTCGAAATTAGAGACCAAATGAGTGACGAGATTTGTTAGAGTACCTATAACATAGCTGTCCACGAGTCATTTGACGCTTAGTGCGTCCCTTGATGATAATGATGGGTGGAGACGCCCGTGCCAAGAAGCTCATCGGTGACTCGGAATTAGTTGAGGCGAAATTGCAGAGCCTTGAACACTGCCGCAAAGTTGCCTGCTTATCGGTATTCTACAGGATATATCACGGAGAGTGTGCGATGGAATTACATGAACGAATTCCGCCACAGAAAATTCCGCCATCTCCAATCCTTCATCAGGGGACTAGGTCATCCCTATGTTGTGGATGTTCCAAGAATTCGCACTAAGCGGTACGCTTCCACATTCATTTGGCGAACGGCTAAGGAGTGGCATTCCCTGCCTGCAGACTTGTTCCCTGAACGCTAGAACTTGGGTCTTTTCGAGGAGAGAGTGAATACGCATTATCTAAGTGTGCATGCTCTATCGTCGACCTCATCATCCATCACTTTCCATCAGGTGAGATAGAGGTCAAATGCACATCTATCCTTACTTCCATACTAATATTATAAATGCGAAAGTAACTCTGTCGGTCTGTCTGTTAAGCTTTCACGCCAAAACTATTGAGTCTAGAGCCTGAGGTTGTACTTACCGAAGTTAACTAGATACCTGGTAAGTGCGTTTTTTTTGAAGTGTCTTTCACATCTCCGTTTTGTAGACGAGATGTATTTCGCCAATATCCAAGTTGACTTGAGGATGTTCAGTATGCTAAATTATAATACTATTTATTTGTGGGAGGTTCGGATGGAGTACCTGAAACAAACAACTTTCATGTTAAGGACGACACAGACTATACAAGACGAATATAAAAGACGAATTATTATTAGTAAAGTAGAGGAATGAGGATATAGGGAAGAAGGATGGCCAAGCGATAAAGATTAAATAATTCGTTATAAAATGAGATTAAAGTTTTATATTATGAATTTGGATGTACTTCATTAGAATGACAGCAAGGGAAGGTTGCGAAAAACATGCAAAAAACAAGAGACTGGAAAGTTGATTGGGCGCGGAATATCCTTTGGGAGAATGTCGTATAGAAATGTACTATAGATCGGACAGCTAAAAATATGTGTACCATAATCTAGACAGTGCGTCCCTTACTTATTTCATTAGTTTGACAGTGACGCACTAAGCGACAAATAAACCGCGGGCATGTTGTGCTAGCCCCCTGCCAATTTTATTAAAAGTCAAGGTATATCATCAAGATCAAAATCTTCAGAGATGATTGGACGGAAATAATAAACATTATTTGCCACTTATTTTAAGGATCCTTGTAAGAATGGCCAGCTTATTATATTTTTTGTTGATATGGCTGAGGAAATGGTGACATACAGGTCTGAATTTTGGGCGGAACGGTGACTTTTGAAATACGCATAAAAAGGAAAATGAATCGTACAGTGCAGAGGCGAAGCCTCAAATATTTCCTAAGGGTAGCCGGAAGAATTAGAACCATTCCATGCGAGTCTGAAATTTTGTTAGAGTAACATGGACTTCACTGACAGCAAGCCTTAGCTTTATAGCTTGATAAAGCCGTCAGGAATCGGCTTGTAGGCAGGCTTCGCCACTGGTACAGTGCTAATTTGGAACGAGCTTGCTGCAACAACTTTCCCGGACCGATACAACCTAGGGATCTTCAAGAAACGAGCCTACTCCTTTCTCAAAGGTGGTGATTGCTTACCATCAGGCATCTGGAGGCAACGGGATTAAGCAGTGAACTATAAGAAAGGGCTGCCAAAATAGATCAGCAATGTTCGAAGCGGCACACATATAATATGTTACAGTTAACCATTAAATAATAATAATACCATCAGGTAGCCCGCCTGCTCGTTTGGGGGGCAAACGAGGCCCACAGACCAATATCCAATAGACTCAGCATAGCTGGGCGACTCCCGCTGTCAGCGTTAGACGCAAAAAGCCATAAGCTACGTCATAACAATAGGTAAACACATCACTTATTGAGAGAAATGGCATGCAAAGTCGTCGCGATGGCGACGGCGTTTGTGAACGACTTTAAGGAAATTATTGTTTGAATGAATTTAAGACGCAATTTATAAATTCACCAATAGATGGCGTTGCAAAATGCGGAGTACGCTGATTGTAAGGCGATTGGCTTCACTTGCTGTATTCTTCGTCGATTAGCAACACAGATCTGATCTTCTAGAATTTGGTAAGACTAACGCACCTGCGCGTAATTTCTACCCGTGTGTTTCCTTAACAAAGGCGAAACGTGGACCATTATGCTGTTGACCCTATGTAAGGTCAACATATTGTTTGCATTGTGTTCGCTCGCGCTTTTGCTGTCCGTAATGTTATTTTAATTACGCTTAATTATGTGACTGTTTCCTTAATATATTTTAAAAAAAATTGACACTCCCTTGTATTTTTTGTTATAGAGCCCCTCGCTGATTGTTGAGTCTCGGCGTGTCACGTATTTTTAACCAATAAGTGCTACTTTATAAGCGTGGTATTATATATCCAATTAGAAAAGAGAACGGAGTGAAAATAAGTTAGCGCTAAAAATAGATAAAGGCCCGTCACATTTCGCGACTGCATCGTTCTGTCATCTGGTCCCCAATTCTCGGTGCATTCGAGATAATGTCGATTGCGAGATAAACGACAGATTCATACAGTTGTGTCAAACGACTGTATGCACTGACGTTTAATCTCGATTGTGAGATTATCTCGAATGCACCGAGAATCGGGGGCCTGTTGTCTTATATAAGACTAGTGGACCCGCCACAGCTTCGCCCGCGTTATTTTACATACAAACTTTATCACCCCTTTTATTCCCTTTAGGGATGTAATTTCAAAAAATCCCTCCTTAGTGCACCTCTAGGGTACTCGAGGAGTATCTCCTCTAAATTTCAAACCTCTAGGACCACCCGTTTAGGCTGTGCGTTGTCTATAACTGAGTCACGGTGCTATTTTATATGTATTGATGTCTTAGCAGACATCACAAGCTGCGCTTCTAAGCGCTGCGTTCGCGCCAATTCAAGCCGAGCGCTGCGCGTGATACGTGCGGTATCTGTTAGGAGTCATCCATAAAGAACGTCACACTAATTTCGTGATTTTTTGACCCCTCCCCCGTCCTTGTCACATTTGGGAGACCCGCCCTCCCTAGTGTGACATCACATATTTTGCCATTTTACACCTAGAAATTATTAAAATAAAACATTTTTCGATAATAGTTTAAAATTTCGCATTTTAATACTTAGATGTGTTAGATTTTGAAATGTGACGTCACGGAACTTAGGACCCCTCCCATCCCTTGTCACACAATGTCACACTTCGTCGCCCCCCTCCCCCCCTTAACGTGTGACGAACTTTATGGATGACCCCTTACCATTAAAAAAAACACATAATTCCTATAAACACAATGGAAACAAACGCGGAAGAGCGACGACCTACCGCTGAACCCGAAAGCTTTTGTTAGAGGATTAACATTGCCCCTATTAATCATACAATTAGTCATACAATCCATACAGATCGTGCGACTGATAGACGCCCTGTCGACAGTGTTAATTAAAACCACAGGTAGTTTTCACATACGCTGTGCAAAGACGCAGGACGCCATTTTGCTCAATACATTATTTATAGCTTGACCGCTTAAATGAGTCTTCGCCCGCGCGGCACAGGGGCGCGGGGGCAGGACGACAAAGGGGCCTGAGAGATGTGCGGGCGGCGTGAAATGAATGAAAACAAAAATGCGCCTGCCGCTCGCACCTCTCTCGGTCCCCTTTGTCGCCTGCCCCCGCGCCCCTGTGCCGCGCGGGCGAAGACTCATTTAAGCGGTCAACCTATAATTTCATTGTTTTTTAGGGTTCCGTACCCAAAGGGTAAAACGGGACCATATTAGTAAGACTCCGCTGTCCGTCTGTCCGTCTGTCCGTCTGTCCGTCTGTCCGTCTGTCCGTCTGTATCTCATTAACCGTGATAGTTAGACAGTTGAAATTTACATAGATGATGTATTTCTGTTGCCGCTATAACAACAAATACTAAAAAATTGAATAAAATAAATATTTAAGGGGGCTCCCATACAAAAAACGGGATTTTTTTGCTCGTTTTTGCTGGATCCTGATAACGGCAACAGGTAGATGCTTAAAATATTCACAGAGTATTTTTAGTTATACTTATATTCACTTTAAAAATAAATAATCAAATTAAAATAAAACAAATATTTAAGGGAGTCTCCCATACAACAAACGTGTTTTTTTTGTTTTATTATAGATAATGGTACGGAACCCTTCGTGCGCGATTCCGACTCGCACTTGGCCGGTTTTTATTTAATACCTTTCAGATGAGGTTTCAAACTATCTGCTTTTCAAACTGTGGCGTCATCTAGTTTAACTGTACTTTACAGGTTCAGCTTTTTACCCGACGGCGCGATGGAAAAGAGGGTGATGTGTTTATCAGCTTATGTATGTATATGCTCCTTTGTGGCGCTCTAGAGACCAAACGCGTGAATCGGTTTTGATGATTCTTCCGTCAATCGATTTGTCTTTATCTTGCAAGTGTCACTAAAGACATGACAGTAATAAAAATTCAATATGGCGACGAACTTTAAGTGAGGTAGGTATCAATCATTGAATAGGTGTTTGAAAATCATCTTTAGGTTTCTCTTATCATTTTGAGTGGCCATTTAGGATCTATAACGATTTAAAGTTTGTTAGCAACCATTCTTAAAAAGATGAAAATAGAAATTATTAAATACCATTATGGAAATAGCAGTCGGCGACTTCAAATTTCTATATGAGGTTTCACGGAGAGTCACCCACTGCTATTTCTATATCGACCTCACAAGCACGGCAGTGTCGATTGCCTTTTTCTTTCTTTTTGAGGTTATGCAGTCAGGTGTTTTGTTTTTTATAATTAATCATTGAAATATATAGTAAGGAACTGCTCAAAGCAATTTTCTCGATGCTTACTTTTGAGGTGTCAGAACGCGAATCTGACACCATCGCAGGTTCATTCGTATGGCAACCACCATCCATGACACCCGTTTCAGTGACACTGTTATTGAAAAAATGCCCTCTCGCACAATGATATTATAATAAAGAGGTAGATATGTCACTAGCGCGTCGAAAATGAAGCTCACAAAAGACTCCAATTGGAGCCTCTGGTCTCAGTCGCTCTCGAATAAGTGGACGATGCGTATGTGCTTCCAAGTCTCGCTATAGTGTACAGAATTTGATTTATATAGCTTCAAAATACCTTAGTGTTTTATGCGTAAATGCACTAATTACCCAAGTAAAACAAATAAAGTTCAGAGCATCAAATATCACAAATAATTAAGCCGAAATTATTATATTTTATTTGGTTTAATCTTTTAACAAAAAATATTACGCAATAATTACGTAACCTCAAAGAAAAGGACAACCGTATTCCTTCCACAACTCGAGCGATAAGGACACAAAGCGCGCGTACATGATCAATATGACAAAAGCGACTGTTGATTGAAGCTGGTGGTTTCATATACTTATTCGAAAACAGTTTTGAACAGTGATATTGATTAAATTGTCCTTTAACAAGGGTTTTCAATAAGTAAGATTGTTCGCACTGCGGACAACTAGGAACAAAATCACAATTGTTAGCACTGTTTTTCGGTTGTTTTGTGAGCATATAACGTATCTTTACTTATAAATCATTGCTCCCGCATCGTGCGGTGTGAAACCGCAGCACCACCGACCACACCGTCCACAATGACATGATAGCGTGGGAATCAAGCAATATTAGACTTTTGTGTGTATGTCGTAAGAACTAAGACATCAGCAATAGGGTGTGGGTAGGCCATGGCGCTGGCGTTTGATAACCTTCTATGAGACTTGTTACACAAAATTGTACGTTGATAGGCATATCCTTCTTTTGAGATCTTTGTGATTAATAATTTTTATTTCCGAGCTACGAGCCACGTAAGGTGATTCGATTGTCAGTTCTCGGGCTTTATTCGTGCATGATCAAAGTCACAAAGCGTGGTAAAAAAAGCATCATATTACACCAAAAAAACTAATATACGTCAAGGACGTTATAAATTAGAGTAACTTGACTATTATCAAGGCTTTAGAAGTGTGTTAAAGTGTGAAATTGTTTAACATTATAGGGTTCCGTATAGCCGAATAATTTTGACTTCGTACACAAGTAACACCCTTCTTGTACGAAGACAGTTTTTCATCTGAATGAGGTCGTCTATTTCGCATTATGTTTATACATATACCAAAGAACTATGTTTTTTTTCTTCATCTTTTTTTGAAAAACGCATTTAATCGCATTTTGGCATTACGCTTAATTCGGTTCTTGACTGCTTTTCAAACAATATTGTTAACTGGACTTTTGGCAAGGGCAAATATTTATGTCATGAGCACGAATGTTTGTGCCTGAATCTTGGATGTTTCCTATGTATTTATGTATTTATTTATCTATATAAGTGTGCAGGTATATCGTCGTCGAGTACCCATAAACAATTAATAGATTCAGGCGTTACTTTAGTTGATAGTCCGACGCCGGTCGGTTGGATTTGTTCGACCGAGCGGCGGACCTCGTAGAGGCGAAACACGTGTCGAGCGGTATTTTTGGTGGTGGTGGTGGTGGTGGTTGTAGTTTCTTATTTTATTATATGCGGAGGGTGGGTGGGAAAATTGCAAGAACAAACATATAAGTATATTCAACACAAACGCCGCTATTTGCACGATATAACCCCATTGTGTTCGTGGAATAGCAAAGTAATTACAAATTTCTAGTAGAGTACCCATAACACAAGCCTTTACAGCTTACTTTACGACTAGATCGATTTGTATAATATTTAGCTATAATTGCAAGTTTTGGACCATAGTTGTTTGGTTTTACAGTTATTTATTACTCGTGGTAACTTTCCCATAGTCACGGAACCCTAGAAGTTAAGGCCCCGTGCATCGCTAAGTGATTAACTCATCGCCCTAGTTTCAGTCATTCATGGTAGGAAAATGAGCAATCCTGTATCACTTAACGGCATACAATACTAAACAATCGACTCAAATCAAAATGATTAGCTTCCCCATTAAAAACCATAACTTTATTCTGTTTAAATTGAAAATCGTATGCGTTTTTTGTGAGTTAAGCCATTTTAGTAAAGTACGCTACGGTCGGATGCAATAGCGAAATAACTTAATGGAAGAGTTATTTCATATTGAGCCATGGAGGTGGAAAATTGTGCTTTATTAACGTATAGGGTCCGGGGTTACCAGTAGGTACCATTAGGTAGGTTTTATCGAAATCTATCGGAAAACCTGCTAGTTGCCGATACAAGTAAAAGGGACCGAGCGATAGTTTTCTGTTACAAGAACAGTTTGTATAAACTCATGGTAATGGAACAGGGCGTCTATTCGGGAACGTCTAAGTGATACTGCAGCGATCCGTGAGTGAGACTCGCATCCCGCTCATACGCATTACGCGTCGTGCGGAAGAGTGGGATGCGAAATCTCACTCGCGAGTCGCTACATCACTTAAGCGTTCCCGAATAGAGGCGCAGAATCCTCTATACGAATTAATTCAGAACTGTAATCTCTGTCTCGCCGACGATCTGGCCGGGGGATGTGATTCTCAAGAGGTTGCGTTACGTGCCATAAATGTTATTCTATTAAAATATCGATTATTATCATCATCATTTCAGCTGAAAGACGACCACTGCTGGACATAGGCCTCCCCAATGATCGCCACGACGACCGATTTTATGCAGCTCGCATCCAGCGACGTTTCGCAATTTTCACCAGGTCGCCAGGCCACCGTATGGGTGGTCTGCCCACGCTGCGTCTTCCAGCAATATCGCATCGATAATCCTTATTATACTCGTTACATTAGATGCCTATCTCCATATAGAGCCGACGAGCACGAATGTTTGTTCCTGAGTCTTGGATGTTTCCTATGTATTTCTCTATATAAGTATGTATATCGTCGTCTAGTACCCATAAGACAAGCCTTTAGAGCTTACTTTTGGGACTAGATCGATTTGTGTAAAGATTATCCCCTGATTTATTTATTTACTTATTTATATAACAGGCTATAAATATCTGCCAATTTTTGACGACGGAACAAACGAACAAACACATTTTCGCATTTATAAAACTAGTGGCTCCGTGAAATAGACTTCACGACAAACTTAACTGTTACATACCCCATACATCGACATAGGTCTCGGTCAGTTTACCAACACCGCAAATAACTTTGTAATCGCAAAAACTCCCATACGAGTATCTCCGCCATTTTGAACCAAAGCTTCGCCCGCGGTATTTTCCATACAATATTTATCACCTCTTTTCACCCCTTTAGGGATGGAATTTCGAAAAATCCCTCCTTAGTGCACCTCTAGGGTACTCGAGGAATGTCTCCTCCAAATTTCTAACCTCTAGGAGCACCCGTTTAGGCTGTGCGTTGTCTATAAGTGAGTCACGGTACTGTCCCATCCCCATTCCCCATCCTCCCTAGACTGGCAACGCATTGGCAGCACCTCTGGTGTTGCAGATGTCCATGGGCGGCGGTGACCACTTTCCATCAGGTGGGCCGTCAGGTAGTTTGTCAGTCAATTGACATAAAAAAAAAAAAAAAAAATTGGGTTCCTGAAAATTCTACATCATTAGGTACAGTCACTCATCCTGAATTCCTCCCTACCTATCCTTACCGCTCTTACCACACTGGGGCCAATTAAAAGAAACGTCAAACTCGATTTTGACAGCTTTGATCAATACAAAATCTAGTTTGACGTCTCTTATTTTAAGTTTAGGAAATTTTAAATTAAGAAGACTCCTTTCCGAATTGAACCCACTCTGCCTCTATAGTCAATCAAAAAACAATTGTACGAATGTACGACTGACGTTCACGGTTCATTCACAAGCGGGGCGACCGCGAGGTCGTTTAGTGGGGTTAGACGAATAAAATTAGTTTAATTTTTTTCTATGAATTACGTGCGATTGAATGGATTGGTTTGTTTATTAAATCAACGGTGGATACAATGTACTTCCCTTCCACAGTACACAGTACAGTATAATATACAGAAGTAGCCTTATATAGAGATGTAGTGCATAATTACTTTCAATCGTGTTTTATCGGAAAAGTTCGTATTATCGTGCTCTCTCAATTAGCTTCAGCAGGCCCCCAATTCTCGGTGCATTCGAGATAATCTCACAATCGAGATTAAACGTCAGTGCATACAGTCATTTGACACAACTGTATGAATCTGACGTTTAATCTCGCAATCGACATTATCTCGAATGCATCGAGAATTGGGAGCCAGTATCCATCATACCATGCTGTTATTTTTCATTTTGACATTTGACAGTAAATAATAAAGTTTCATATGAATGAACATGTCACTCATTGAATTTCAATAATTAATTGACACTTCGGGTCCCGTCGTCCTCCGATTGAGATCAGAGTTTTACCGATGGAAACATATTATTCACTATATGTACGTCAAATCGGAAAGTCTGTTACGTCTTTTATATTGGGCGTCTTCAAAGGTGCCAGAAACATTGGTTATGCATTACGTATAAGTACAATAAGAAGATAAACTTTTTTGTTTTGTCTTCTTTGGTCTTTACGGGGCTCGTAAGTGAGCTAGTTTTTCGGAAATTTATTGCTGCAATTCGGGCTATCCCTAAAAGTTTACATTAAATTTTTTTGTTCCCATTCGTGATGTAATATGTAAACTTCTCGGGGATAGCCCGAATAGGGATGTTTCCTGGGTAAAAAATTATTAATTTAATTAGCCCGTCAGTTAGATTATCAAAAAATATTGAACACGTATTAATTGCTTTATCAAATCAATCAAAATTGACAAAGATAACGCATCAAAGTTCGGAAGTGCGGGCTCATGCCGTCACTTAATGGTAAAAAGTGTGCAAAGTCGTGACGTCACGCGGAACTTCAACGCACTATATCTTCGTCCTTTTTTGTCTAATTGATAAAAGAAGAAATATGTGTTCAATATATTTTTATAATATAAACGACGGACTAATTAGAATTTGTCAGGAAAAACGCCTATTGCAGCAACAAATTTTGCAGCATTACATTAGGTTAAATCTTAAAGCTGTCTGTCATGTGTTAATGTAACAGTTTTGGCTATATATTATGTATACCTACTTTACATGTTGGTTGTATAAACATTCTAAATGTTATGACTGTTAGGTAATATTTGTAATCTCTACGGTTGGTGAACATTGCTGTTTTCATAATTGGAAGTAACTTTAAATTAAGAATCAGATATAGTTTTAATTAACTGTTTAGTTTTAGTTGTTCGAATGGGCCGGCTCGACCGGGGTAGTACCACACTCTCACAGAATATCGGAGTAAAGTAATAGCTTGCTATTGCGTTTCGTACGGTGAGCGACGAGATCCGGAGGCCTATTCCCTCATCCCCATCCCCCATCCTCCCTAGACTGGCAACGCATTGGCAGAACCTCTGCTGTTGCAGATGTCCATGGGCGGCGGTGACCACTTTCCATCAGGTAGGCCGTCTGCCTGTTCGTCAGCCTACTCCTTTCTCTAAGGGCGGGCAACGCATCCGTGATTCCCCTGGTGTTGCGGGTGTCCATGGGCGGCGGTGATTGCTGACCATCGGGTAACCCGCCTGCTCGTTTGCCCCACGCTTACAATAAAAAAAAAGTTTATTTTGATTTAGAATCAGATTGTTACAATAATTGACATTGAATTTAGAAACCTAAAATATAGTCTGGTTTCTCGTTCTGGTCCGTGAGCCAGGAACAGATTTTCATAACCAATTTCCTCTCGAACGATAACTCGTAAATGCTCACGAAGACATCAATTTTTTTTATAATTCCCTCCCGATTGAAAATTTATCAGATAATAGCTCACCCAATATCTTGAAGAATAAAATAATTATAATTTATCAAATGAAAAACCTGACTTCAAATAGCCTTTGAAAAGTGAGTTTTGAATTTTCACTTTTTACTTACTATCATGTGATTTAACAACACACATTTACTACATCAAGTAACAATAGCATAATGCCAATTGCTCATCACCATTTACAAACTGCTGCTATCTACGGTGCAAAGATGTCAATCGTTGAGGAGTTCTCCTGGTTCTTCACCACTGAGTCCCGTTTTACCCTGTGGGTATGGAACCCTAAAAAACAGCTTTATTTCAACTTGTTTCCCTTTAAAAACATTATAATTGCAATTTTTACAGTTACTTACGTAATCATTTATCGAGGTAAATGACTCTACACTTGCGTGCAATTTTTTTGTCATCTCTACGTGAACACGTCGTGTTACGCGTTACAGCCCAAACTAACAATTAGCTAAAGTTTCATTAAAAACAGTAACGTGACAGACCGATTGTAACATTTTCGGCGTATTGTCAGGTTATTCAATCAATCAATAAATCCACTTCCTCTTATCCTACGGAGCTGAATTCAGTTCCGATGACAATCCATTTTTATGGTAAGCATGACCTGAATGGACATCCAGGGTTAGCTCCAGATAACGGAACTCTTCAACGATCAACAGCACAGAAAAACCTTGTAAAAATACAATAAAAAACCTTATTCCTTTTGAGGTACGGAACCCTAAAAGGATCTTGTTCAATGGCCAGAAATCATATACAATTAGACATAAGAGATGACAATATTGCAAGTTGAGTCTGGGCTAGAGAAACCGCGGCGAAACATGATGTAAAAACACTTCCTGAAGTCCATTCTAGCCGTTCACTTGGAACTAATTCGTCAATTGAGACCAACATTCTTGAATATTGATGTCTTGGTGGACTTAACTAGCTTTTACCTGCGACTTCGTCGGCGTGGGAACTTTTTTAAATCGGACTCTCTTCGTCAAAGATCTCAATAGAAGGATATGCCTATCAGTACAATTTCGTGTAACAAGTCTCATAGTAGATTGTCAAACGCCAGCGCCATGGCTTACCTGCACCCTACTGCTGATGTGTTAGTTCTTATGACATACATATAAAAGTCTAATATTGCTTGATTCACACGCTATCATATCATTGTGAACGGTGTGGTCGGTGGTGCTGCGGTCTCACACCGCACGATGCGGGAGGGCATTTTTTTCAATTATACATACATACATACATACATAGCACCACGCCCGACATCCCTAATGGGGTGGGCAGAGCCACAAGACTACTTGTGGCCACGTTCGATTAATTAGTCCTAAGATGGTATGATGAACCGTATCACTATAACAAACCGTAACCGTATCACTGTATCAATTATAACAGTGTCACTTAAACGGATGGATGGTGGTTGCCGTGCGACTGAACCTGCGATGGTGTCAGATTCGTGTTCTGACACCTCAAAAGTAAGCATCGCGAAAATTGCTTTGAGCAGTTCCCTACTACTATACATTTCAATGACCGCGCTCGACTACCAATTAAAGCTGCTAAACTTACGGGGCGCCGGCTTTTCAGCGTTCCAATTGGTGCGTTCGAGGTTATGCGCGCCTCTTGCCTGCTTGTAGCCCCGTCGCTTCCTTTATCTCCAATGTTGGGAGCGGAGGTCGCCCGGCTATGCGGAGTCCATAGGATATTATTGTAATAATTCACTATTAGTAAGTCCTGTACAGAAGAAAAGACAAGTTAGTTCTGCAGTCAAAAATCGCCATCTTATAATATCTGTCCTCCGTGGCCTCTCATTGGCTGGCGTGACTTCGCGCGCCAAATGAAGGGGCGTGGGTGACCAGCTTAAATAAGGAGTCATCCATAAAGTCACACGTCACACTAATTTCATGATTTTTTGACCCCTCCTCCGTCCTTGTCACAGTTGGTCGGTCACATTTGTGAGCAAGGGTTACTGTCATTAGGTACAAATAGAAAATCGTCCACGTGAAATAACTATTCTGAAGTTGGGTCAAAAGTAATAGTATTCAAAGTGAATTTAGTCAAAATGTAATTATGCTGAAAAGTATTTATAACCAAATTTATTTTCGTTATAAATATATAAATTAATTAACGATTAATGGACGTGGACGTTCTAGTGGACGATTTTCCATTTGTACCTAATGACAGTAAACCGTGAGAAAGTGTGACGTGATATTTAGTAATTTCACATATATAAATTATTAAATTAAAACAGCAGTTCCGGAACTAGTTTTATATGCATTTAAATTGTTTTTATTATAATCAACATGAAATCAAATATAATACTCGTTTGGGAAATATTTTTAAGTTTTAGTAAATTTGGTATTTTTACACTTCGATGTATTAGATTTTGTAATGACGTCACAAAACTCTCGCATCTCGGTTTATAGCTTCAATTTTGTCAGGGCGGTTGTATGTAAATTATCCTTCTATGGTTTGTAATTCTATAAATCAAAAGCTATCTGACATAAGCCGCGTGGTGTCCTTTTGGCAAATATAATAGTAGGTAATTAATTCACGTTTAACGGACTTCAATTGTTTTAACGGAAGTTTCTGCGTCCTTTAACAATGTTTGAAGTTAACTTAAAAGTTAATCCGTTACCCGAAATGCTAACTTCGTTAATTAACGATTAACGGTTTAACGCTCTTGTGTCCTGCTATGTTTATGGATGACTCCTAATGCCATGGTGGCTAATGCTACAGATATATTATTATGGTCTGTGCCTAGACTAGTTTCTTCGATTAGCATAACGGTGCTCGATTCTAACAGCACTCAACTTTATTTATTGGCCAATCGACGCAGCCGGGCATTATCTTTCACTATATTTAATAAAAATAAACGGCACATGCGCGTTGAAGCGTTCAAACATAGTTATTATACCGGTCTGAACGATCTATCACTTGCTATCAGAACACTTCGCTAGATTTTTTTGACTGTCGTTGCCCGTTATATTGCTACATAATATAAAAGTAAAGTTCAAACTAACACCCGATTGGCGACGGATAAGCATTTTTTCTCCTAGTATGACGCACCCTTAGAATTCTGATACAGTATTATGACACTCGCACGTTCCCCACGAATCCTATGATACCCCATTTATTAAGAGGAGTGTGAACCTACTTACGGTTTTTCATACAAAAGCCGATAACATTTCCACCACTTTAATCTTAACCGACGGTCACCAATTTTTGTTAGGTTGTCAGTCAGAACAAAATTTAGGTCTATAAGTTTTGATTTTTTCACTAAGAATAATAAATTAATTCAGTTTTATTTCGGTTCCAGTATTCTCATACAAAACAAATTTCAGCATTGTTTGACTTTCATGATCTTTAATCATAATTCAAAAAACGATTTCTGACTGACAAACTATCAAAAATTGGTCAGAATCGGTTAACATTTAAGGGGTGGAAATCGTTATCGCCTTTTGTATGAGAAGGGTGATTTTTGCCGTTGGTTCACAGTCCTCATAAAATCGGTTCACAGTTCGGGAGTTAAAGTCGGGTAAAATACGCGAACGTGTTGGAAATAGGGGGAGTGAAGGCATGCGCCTGCGCCGTGGACATTTATTATCTAAGCAATAAGTATGATTTTGCTTTGTACCAGGTCTTCCACTCAATCCTCAACTGTAGCCTATAAATATAAGTTGATTGATCTTTTTCGAGTCACTTTAAAAGTGTATAAATTACCTGTACAAATTTAGTTAATAACCTCCTCCTTTTTTGGAAGTCGGTTAAAAATGGCGATATAAAATTATTGTTTTATACCGATATCGAAGGCCGAAAAGCCTTCCGCTTTAAGGTTCCTTTTTATTACGCTTACAATTTTTTGTATTATTTTGAAACTCGAGACGGTGACTAATTTCGTATTGAAATTTCCTTGTGCTCGAAATGTTCTCAGAAGCGGGATTGGGCTCGGTGTCCTTCCCACTTCTAAGAACATATCGGTGTCTTTGTCTATCTTGCATAATATAGATCTGTTATACCTTCTCATCTTTTCCTAATATAAGTACCTACCTAAATGGACGACGCGGTTAGCCTAGTTGGGAGTGACCCTGCCTCCGAAGCTAGCGTCCCGGGTTCGATCCGGGGTAAGGGCAAATATTTGTGTGATGAGCACGAATGTTTCTTCCTGAGTCTTGGATGTTTCCTATGTATTTATATCGTCGTCTAGTACCCATAACACAAGCCTTTAGAGCTTACTTTGGGACTCGATCGATTTGTGTAAAGATAAAAAAAAACACGCAATACTATACCTAAGATTTAGGGTCCGGTATCCGGGTCATACGTCATACACACGTTTGTAGTACGTTAGGCATAGTTTTAGCCTGTATGAACAAAACGTAAAATGAAGCAGTCGTTTTCGTTAACTTTTGGTCACAGGAGGGAAAATTATTGTTTATTGAAGTGTGTATTACCCATCCAAAAAAGATAATTAGTAGGTAGGTACTTCAAAATTCTATTTTTTGAAACGTTTTACAAGCTTTTTATTAACTTGCAAGCTGAAGGAATCACTTTCCCCTATCCTACGGAGTTGAATTTTTACATGTTGGTACAGTTCCGATGACAAGTCATTTTTATGGTAAGCATGACCTGATTCGACATCCATGATTAGCTGCAGATAAAGGAACTCTTTAACGGCCAAGATAACGGTCACAAATTGTTGTCTGCGCATTTTATTGCAATATTAGAGCGCTTACGCATTACGCCGATCCGTATCCGATTCGGACCCATGAAAATACGGTCCGGAGTAGTCGTAGAACTATTTCTATGGTCCGGCTCCCGTCATCCGATTTCTCTCCGTCATCCGGGAAATCGAAAAAAAAAAGCCATCGGAAATTTGTATAAAAGTAAATACAAATACTGGAAGGAAAAGCGATCGGACATTTTTATACATGAAAATAAAAATATCGGAAAATAGATAACAAATCTGTTGATTTGCAATGCGTTTCAGACCGGTTTTAAAATGGTCGTGTCATGTGCGGTGTCTCAAAGGAGTCTATGGCGTAAACTCAAAAGTAACAAGAACTTGCAGTTTCGTTGCAGTTGCGTTGCACCGTCTGTTCTGGGCCTAAGGCCTGGGCCATACATAATCTGGTTTCTTCTAGGAATTTAAAGAGCTTTTGACAGAAAAAATACTGCGCGTTGACAGATATTTCACCCACTCATCGATTGCACACATGCACCGGTGAAAATTCACTATGTCACGACAGGCAAGCGCCATTTATCAAAACACGTTAACAATAACGTGTCATTCGAATTTCTTGTTCTGCACAGATTAACCATCACAACAATACGTATTTCATCACAGACAACCCTGAGCCATCTTACCACTCACTCCCGCCATTGCAACCGACCACATAAAAGCGCGCGAAACTCAAATTCAGAACTCAGTCGACGCGGAGTTGTCAAACGAAAAGCGCGCGTTCTTGTTACCTTTTTTTACGCACTCGTAAGGTGTTGTTACCATGAAGGTCCTAGTTGTTTTCGCCGTTGTTGCTTTGGCCTTTGCCGCCGAGGAAAAGGAAGAAGAAAAATCGAAGACTTTCAGACGGCTGATCCCGGCTGACGTGTTAAGAGGTCAGTGCCTTAAAAAAAATGGAATGAGTGAATGGTTTGAAATGCTTCCGCTTTAGTTTCACACTAAACAAATAGGAAGACATAAAAGTTCGACTTTGTGGACTGACCAGTAATTTGTTATCGATCGGTTATTTGATGAGAGTTTGACTTCAAAAGTAATAGTAGAGTATTAATTTTCTGCTAAAGTCAATCGCACGGATAATCTTTTGGATTGTATAAAAAATCAGAAAGTAAAACGAACCTAAAATTATGAGGCGCGATTCCGGCATTACATTTTTTTTTGGTAAATAAAATCACGTTTTGGAGTCCTTAAAAATTTATTTTTGTATAGATTGTCTAAAGGAAAGTGCGCCCACGCAGTTATATCACTAATTTACATAATTACGGAGCAATAGCCTATTACATAGATTGCGTGTTAAATCGTCTATTGAAATATAAATCGTTTCACTGTCCGTCTGTATTTATCAGTTCACGTCTTATGGTATGATTTAGGAATAAAGGAATATAATAAACTAATACAACAAAATTATGATATGAAATAAAATAAACTAAGAATTAAAACAAAATAAATAAACTTAAAGACACCGTTACAATTATTATCATAAAGGAAGGAATAAAGGTTAATATTTTTTCTTGACTATTTTCTATTCAGGTTGTAAAATACTTTGCGTTGTTAATTTATGTGCAACCAAATAAAACCATACATTAAATAAATGAACACCCTTGCTAAGGAAAAATATGTACAAATTGGCAGTGTTTGTATAATTATTTAAAAAAAAATTGTGTTCATATCGAAACTAATAAATGAACTATTTTGAGTCAGGCAAATAGAGGGTGTTCAAATTTATAAAAATTGCAAAGACAAGGAAATTATGTAAACAAAATTGCTAATTAAATCAAAAACCAGTATTAACTGTTACATTCGTTACAAACCAAACCAGTTGACTCATGTTTGATGTATCTAGGACGAATTCACTAAACTGTAGAACGACCTCGTCCAACTTGTCTGTAAAGACTGCTTTTTTTAAAGCTTCAGCATATGGTTGCTTTTTAAATCCATAAACAAAGAAGATTTGAGTGGATTTAATATTTGACTTTAGGCTGATCTGCAAGATCCAATGGAGAAGTTGCATGAAAATCAAAATGAGGTTTAAATTATATATTGTGAAAGTAAATGTAAACACAAGCATATTGCAGAAATAAGCAGATCATTTTGACTATTCATTTTTATATGATTAAGGGTCAAAATTAGTGAAAAATATATATTGTTTTTTAGTTCTGATTTATTTCTACGATGTGGTCTAAAAACAGTATTTTCAGAAATAATTGCAGATTTTGTTTAAACACCATACATTCTGTACAGTCTAACGACAGCTGTGACGTCATAGCTGTTGTCCATTTTGTATGGAGTGTTTTTGCGAGTGGTATGAACAATGACTTTCAAAGCTTTAAAATAAATAACATAATAATGTTTTGCTTACTCGGACACAGATCGGTTTCTATTACATTACATAGCACTTTCCAATACAAGATGAAAAAAAAAATGCATGTTCCCTATCGAGAAGTTACCTTTTGAATCGTACTTATTATTATTTGCATTATGATTATATTTTACAAAAGATTAAAGACTATAGCTAACGTAATACCACAGACAACAATAATAATAGACCTGTATTCGTTGAACTACTGGGTTACGACACGATTAGAGGGACTAGGTAGAACTGCCAGCGCTGGCCCATTTGGTGACGCAGATAAGGTATAGTGGATATTAATGGTGGAAATATCCCTAATAGCTCTTGTTAGCATTTATGGGGTTTTCCCAATCCTTAGACCGGGTTTTGCAGTTACGACGTCAATAAATAGCAATTATATTAATGCAGTGAAAAGAGACTTATATTACGTAAGGAGATTTTATCTTAAATGTAAAATATAGACGTACGTTAGAAGTATCAAATTTGACACATTGCAAGCGTGTGCATGATTTTGAAAAATACATTTTTGCATACGCGATAAATCAAACACGATGTATCGGGTGTGAAGGGCTTTTGTATGGGTGCCTTATTCCCTTATACTCATTGCAGTACTTACCGGGAAGGGATGAAGGGACTCGAGGAAACGTGCAGTGAAATAAGCCTTTAAATTGACAATATTTCGTATATGGTGATATTTTATATTATATTTTATTGAAACCTTTAATTTAAATTGTTACTTTCAAAGTCAAAGTCAAACTATCTTTATTCAATTTTGGCTTTTACAAGCTCTTATGAAGGTCAAGGAATGAATCTACCACCGGTTCGGAAAAACCTCGATTGAGAAGAGCCGGCAAGAAACTCTGTGTGGAGTAATATGTTTTATATATAAATAGAATTAAAAAAGTATTATTGTCTCTGTCGAAACATTCATTAAGAACTTCTAAACTACTTCACGGATTCCGATTCGGTTTTAAACATCATTGTAATTTATTGATTAAGTTTTTAATGTAGGTATAAAATACAACCAATAAAGGCTTACGGCCCGGTCACATGGCGGGCGCAGTTGGATTGTTATGAATCTCACTTAAATCTTATGTATTTTAAGCAGAAATCGAACTTTCCGATCTCTGTGTTGTTGTTTACAAAACGGAGCATCCTTTCGTAGAGCATAAAGGCGAGTGTTCAGAAAACTTAAGGCCCAGACACATTGCGGGCGTTGCAGGAACGCGGCGTAACCGCAGCGTGAAGCCAACTGTTCTCTTGTATTTGAAGTCGTAAACAGACGTCAAATATCGCGGTCCTGCCGCTATCTATACACGATATAAACCATATTTTTTCCAAAAAATCTTTTATACACAATCTCAAATTTTCACTGGAGATAAGAAAACGAATAAAGACATATTTATCGCGAGTTTTCGAACACACCGGCTATGGTTTCCAGTGGAGTGCAAACCGGTCCGTCACGTCAGAAAAATATGGTATTTCGTTTTAGCACCAAATCAAAATTAGAAATCCATGTGTAAACAAGTCCATAAAATTCTAAATAGCATTAAGCATAGTTCCTTAGTTGCACAACCCCAGCGTCCGCTGTTACAACAGTCGGTATAATGAGCGGCGAATTGCACATCCTGTAGCTAATAGTAGTGTATCAATTGAGTTTGGGTGCCTCTAATGATATATTCGAAGCTCGAATGTTTTTTTGACCGATTATTATGACCGATATTCGCATAGCTAGGCACAAGACCGTTAATCCGTTAACGAAGTTAACATTTCGAGCAACGGATTAACTTTTAAGTTATTAATTGTTAGCGGACTCAATAACTTCCGTTAAAACAAATAAAGTCCGTTAAACGTTGATTAACCCCATTTCCCAAAAGGACACCGCGTGGATTATATCAGATAGCTTTTGATTTGAATTTGATCTCTAAATAATAGGTATTATGAAAAACTCTAAAGCAATACCCTATTTTTACTAATGTTTCATGTCCTGCCTAAATTTCCATAGCTCGTAACAACATTTTTCATAAGTAAATTACTAACCCAACGAAATATAAAATGCAATTTCTATCACGAGTTAACGATTAACGTTAACTTTAGTTAAATCTTCCGAAATCGAATGCTTCAACTGTCTAACTATTACGGTTCATGAGATACAGCCTAGTGACAGACGGACATACAGAAAGACAGATGGACAGACGGACAGCGAAATCTTAGTAATAGGGTCCCGTTTTACCCTTTGGGTACGGAACCCTAAAAACGACATATAGGTTGTAGGTGTTATTGCAGGTGAATAAGACATAATTTACCCTATCAATATGTTTCTAGACATTCTAGATTCACTTAATTAGTTTATTATGAACTGGATTCCAACATAACAGTATTAAATTGAATTGCTAATCAACTGGTTTTAATGCATTCGAATACTTTGATCTGATTTATATCAAGTATAATTAAAATAGTTTAAATGCTATTATTTGCATAACTGTATAATAATTTATTTTATCTACACCCATATCATAAAACCTCCATTGGTTAATCAAAAACCATAGGAAATGACCACCATTTTGACAACCAATTAGGAAAAACCAATGCTGCGATGAAGAAATAACATGACTTCTTTATCGTTTTTAGTAAAGAAATGAGATTAAATTTGGAACAGCTGTCAAACTCAAGTGGGTCTCTATTCTAGTATCCATAGATATTAAAACAGTTATTGATACGAAACGTCAATTCAGTATGTTTTTTTAATATAAACTGCACAATATTTGATCTCGAGTGACGTGAGAATAGAGACTTGATCCGTTTGTCTATGATTTAAAAAAAAAATGGTCTTGACGGACGGCCGCCATTATTGACGCGCCGCGCCGCGTTGACGTTTTGCTGAACGAAAGTAGAATTTTGTTGAATTGAATAGAAAAAGTTCATGTGTAATTTACATTTTAGTTGAAAATATGAATAGTAAGTAGTCTTCTCGGAGTGTGTGTGATGTGAAAATGCGCCGGATATCGGAAATATGCAGCCACGATTGCAACAAATAACTGGTTGCCAGAAAATATTGTTTCTGAACCCATCATGGAGGATTTATAATATGTGTGTAGATAAAGTTATGTATGCAACTCTGCATAATTTGGCCTTAAAACACACGTGCGATCTTATTATGAAACTCGCCTATCGGCTCGTTTCATAAAACCGCACTAGTGTTTTAAGGCCTATCATTATGCAACCGTTGCATAAACTACTAATTATGTCTCAATCATAAGATGGCGCTGAATTTAAAATAGCTTTCGCCAGCGACTTAGTCCGCACAGAATCCGTTATCAGTATTACCATGGAAGCTTTAAAAGTTTCCAACATGATAATCCCGTATTCATCCGTATGCGCTAATTCTATGCCTCTTTCTATCGAAATCGGTCCAGTAGTTTAGTTTGCGAGCGGTATAAAATGTCAAATAATGTGTCACAGACTGAAACCAGACAATATTGAAATTAAGTTACAATAGGCATAATTAACCTACATTAAATCTAAACATAGTATATCTGACGCCCTAACATGGCGGGCACGGGAATAACTTAACGTTGTTTTAAGAACTTAACCCTGTCTTATCGTATCTCTGACTATCACTTTCGTCAGCACTAGTGTGACAGAGACGCACTTAGGGATACGACAGTGTAACTCATTTGTAACATTGCTAAGGCTGGTGTAACATTTAGGTATGTCCAATATTTCAAGCATATAATTTCGACCTCCTCTGCTGCACTGGGAGTGAAGAAATAGCATAGAATGCGTGCAGATGTTTATCATTCTGGCATGTCGTAAAAGTCGACTAACCCGTCCCTTAGTCGACTTTTACGACATGCTCCTCTCCAACATGGTGGACTATCTGTATGGGCGATGGGCTGATCACCTGTCACCATACGGTTCATCACACCATCTTAAGACTAATTAGTCTAACGTGGCCATAAGTAATCTTGTGGCTCTGCCCACCCCATTAGGGATTTCGCGCGTGATAATATGTATGTATGTATCATTTCGACCGCACATAAACGGATGGTCAGGTTTTGTCATGCAACCTTTTTAGGCGGCACTCGACTGGTTTTGTCTGAAAACGACACGTTGCGGTATTTTGACCATTAACGTGCGTTAATTGCGTGCGCATTTTTTTTTTCTGCACCATAAAAGGCTGTCTGTATGATGTCAGTTGCTGTTTCGCGCTCTTATTAAAAAAAAAGTTTTATCGCCTGGTAATGTATAAAATAATAAGTTTGAAAAAAGAAAGTGGCAATACGCGCCTTTCAGAGCGGGATACAAAATCAGAGCAAAATTAAAAGACAAAATATAGATTCTGATGCGCGAATTCGTAAACGCTATTAAATAAGCGGTCTCAATAAGTCTCTGTCAACCAGCTGTCAATCTGAACGTCACTTTAAGAGGAGTGTGAACCTACGGCTTTTCATACAAAAGGCGATAACGATTTTCACCCCTTAAATGTGAACCGAGGTTCACCAATTATTTTTTTTTGTTGACAGGTTGAACAAAATCTAGGTCTTTACGTTTTGATGTCAGTACTCATACAAAACAAATTTTGGCATTATTTGACTTTCTTGATCTTTAATCAAATTTCAAAAAATGTATAGACCTAGATTTGGTTCTGGTCGACAACCTATCAAAAATTGGTCAACATCGGTTAACATTTAAGGGGAGGAAATCGTTATCGCCTTTTGTGTGAAAAGGGTGATTTTTGCCGTTGGTTCACAGTCCTGTTAATCAAATATGAGTGGCATTTAGTTATGAATTCGGCTGTAGGTACTTAAACTATTTAACTGTCAATATTTTCTGTAAGTCTGTAACCAAAAAGAATAAATATTGCGACCTCGGCATTCAATTTACTAAAATATACATTACATTACCAATGACATTAATCTATTTCCCGATCATTCAATACATTTTCTAACCAAGATCAATACCTAAGTGTGAAATTAAAGCAAAATCATTTCCTGGTGACCTTGAAGTATGAAAGGAGTTATTTTAAACGCAGTGACAAAAAAATAATGCCCGTGAGTCACTTCAATGACAAAGTGTCATTCACGATTATATTAATAAACAAAGTTGTATTATGGTAAATAATCTTATTTGTATTGTTATTGATTTAATGGACTTAAAATTTATCAACATTTATATTCAGTTTATGGCAACACTCTATCCGTCAAAATAGTTTTAAATATGGCGTCGAATTGATTTGACATATCCACTACCAACAATGTTAATTCTATAGATGTTAAATTAAAAGCGATTCAATCGTCAATTAATATTTTCTTAGCAACATTCTTTAGGTGCTCTCAAACCACGGCGCTTAAGAGCATTTTTTGTCTCTGTTGGATCTCTCGCTCTTACGAAGAAAGTGTGAAAGAAAGATCCGACTATCACCAGGGACAAAAATAGCTAAGTGTGCGCCCTGGGGTGACGCAACAACAACAAGACACGCAAGCATGAGTACACCAATCAGATCAAGCCCTAGCAAGATTCCCACAAGGATAAGTAAAACCGTCTTATCTCTAATTGTGTCTCTCTCGTACTAGTGCCGACGAAAGAGATACCTAGTCAGAGAGATAAACGGGTTTAACATATCCCCGTGTCTGGCATGTTAGGGCCGCTGCATTTGTTACAGACGTACCTAGCCATTCGGAAATCAATCATTAAGGGGGTGAAGAGGCATGGAAAGTATGTTTAGGCTTCGTTAAGTTTCCAAAGTTGCTTCGCAGGTTGTTTCTATATAAAATAGTTATATATCGATACCTATTTAGCGAACTCCTCCTCTCCTTCCTCCTCTGCTGCACTGGGAGTGAAGAAATAGCATAGAATGCGTGCAGATGCTTATCATCCTGGCATGTCGTAAAAGTCGACTAAGGGACGGATGCTCTCCAACATGCTGGACTATCTGTATGGGCGATGGGCTGATCACCTGTCACCATACGGTTCATCATACCATCTTAGGACTAATTAATGGAACATGGCCACAAGTAGTCTTGTGGCTCTGCCCACCTCAGTATGTATGTATGTATTTAGCGAATGAGAACAAAGCTTTAGCCTTTACAAACCCACTCACTCATTTATTACAGAAGTGAATGTTTCAGACCTTGGATTGTTCTAGAATGGCTATCCATGTGCATTATAATTGAGCATGCTTATTACTATTATAAAGGCGTTAGTTTTAGACCTTCAAGAAATAACTTTTTTAAACTTTATAGTTTTTGTGATAAACTTACAACATACAATTCTTCTCTGCTGTGTCGCATGGCCGTTGCAGTATTTTGGATCTGCGGCGCTAACATGCAAGACACAAATATAAGTTAAACTCGTTTATCTCTATGACTATCTCTTTCGTCGGCACTAGTGTGAGAGAGACGCACTTAGAGATAAGACAATTTAACTTAGCCTATGTTAGGGCCGCTGAGGGCCTAAAAACACTAATTTTATCGCGCGCATAAATCATCTGTCACTTTTTAACTAATAACCGGGGGCGAAAGGGACCTCTCGCTCGTACAGTTTATCTCTAAGTGCGTCTCTCTCACACTAGTGCCGACGAAAGAGATAGTCATAGAGATAAACGGTTCTAATTTATCTTTGTGCCATTCATGTTAGGGCCGCTGGCAACACATTAAACTAATGTCGAATGTTTTTTTTAAATATCGATACAAAAATACAACCTATACAAGAAGATAGCATAGACGTAACTCTACCGTCACTTTTTATGACGTCAAATCACGACACAAGTCAATGACGTCACACTCGAGTCGTAGTTAATGTCAATACAAAAAATCAGTTAGTACAGTAGCCTAAGTCACGCTTGAATAGCATAAGAACGAAAGTGAAATCGCAGGAAGCGGTAAGTCACGGGTGAAAGTGGCTGCGTCTAGATCGGCCAGAATCTGGGGCAGGCCGGTAATCGGACATTTTGCAACTCGTTGCGTAATACACCCCCTGGAAAGGTTATCGGGGATCTAATTTATTAATCTTTTCATATGTTAATGTCACAATGACATTGTACACTTTAAACGCCGAAAGCTGTTTGGTTTTTTACGACTAAAGTACTGGTCGGATTTTTATAAAAAATTTGCACAGGGATAGCTTGTCCACCGAGAATTAACATAGAACAGGTACTTTTTAAAACAAAAATACCCAGTTCCAGAATAGGATACCTAAATGGTAAAATAATGAAACAAATAATGTCATCATTGAATCTACTACACTTTTACTATTTTAACAAAATATATAAAAGATAAGTTAAAACTAATCTATATATTAAATACATACTAGATTAAAGTAAATATAGAACGAAATTACACTTTCTTTCTGACATTAACGTCATATTGACATAACGTCCTCGTCGTCAAACTGTCTGTAAACTGTAATCATTGGTCTAGTTCTTCTATTGTTCTATTGCTGTGATGGCTGTAGGTCAACCGTATAACCTAATAACAATACAATACATAAAATCGTCGAAGCCTACTTGTGAACAACAAAAAGCGCAGTTACTTTTTTTATACGTCAACCGTCAATTGAAATGTACTTACGTATTTAGTGCACACGGAAAATGCCTATAATATCTATATATATAAAAATGAATTGCTGTTCGTTAGTCTCACTTAAACTCGAGAACGGCTGAACGGATTTATCTTACCTTAGTCTTGAAATGTTCGTGGAGGTCTAGGGAAGGTTTAAAAGTTCTATATATATAAAAATGAATTGCTGTTCGTTAGTCTCACTAAAACTCGAGAACGGCTGAACGGATTTATCTTATCTTAGTCTTGAAATGTTCGTGGAGGTCTAGGGAAGGTTTAAAAGTACATAGGTTACTTAAATTATTATTCTTCGCAGACGAAGTCGCGGGCACCAGCTAGTAATAGATAAATGTAATGAAATATTTAATTTATATAATTTTTATGCGGAAAACGTCAAGTTTTGTTGACCAATACTAATTATTATGTAACGATTTCGTATTCGTAAGATTCACTGATTGCCATTCTCTCGGAAATTGTGCATTTCCGATGCACAAAGTAGTTGCTTCCTGTTCCTATGATGACAGGCTGCCCTTTTTGTAAACTTTCATCTCGGGACAGATTCAGCGCAAGGTTACACGACTGACTACACGTGTCTAGACTAAGGCGAATGTTGCAATTAATGTCGTAAGTGTAGCATGTGATTAGCACAGTTAGCCTCTTCAGAGCAATGAAATCGGGTCAGTTCACGTGCTATAAGTATGTAGTTTTTTATATCAGCTTGTCAAAGATTTTTCAAATGTGACCTTTAGATAGTCTCACATATTATATAAATAATTATAGCATACATTAATAGGTACTATTAAACGGACAATTTATATAGATAACAAGTCTTGGTCTGTCGAAAACTATATCACCAAAATTAATAAAAATCACGAATCAGGGGTATTTTGGAATAAAAAAAAATGTTTTAGAAAACTGAATGTCCACGAACGAATTTTGATTTGGGTGTTTCGTATTCGAAACTTTTGATCTTTTTTTCTTTAATCAATATTCGAGCTTAGCTCATCTTCGGCCTTTAGACGTTCCTTCTCAGTCGTTAATTAACTCGACAATTAAAAAAATATTAAAGTAACTTTTGCTTCATATAAGTTATACCCTACCCTACTTTCAATGATCTTGTTATCGTTCAATTACTCTGCTTGTCTCACAGTTGAGTAAACTTATTACGTTAAAGATGAAACCTTGGTTCACTCCATTCAGAAAAAGGTTTTGTTAAAAAAAAAACAAGGTTTTTTGCCCAGCGGCCCTAACATGCATGGCAAAAAGATAAATTAGAACCGTTTATCTCTAAGTGCGTCTCTCTCACACTAGTGCCGACGAAAGAGATAGTCATAGAGATAAACGGTTCTAATTTATTTTTATGGCATGCATGTTAGGGCCGCAGTCTACTTTACCTAACACCAAATTTCGGGTGCTACGGGAACTGGTTCCAAACTTTCATAAAGCTTCTAAAAATGCCCAAACATATTTTGCTACTGGTTTTAAAACAGACTTACCTACTTGAATCATACAAAGCATTCACAGTAGTTATGTGAATTCATATTGTTTGCGTTTAGCAGATAGAAATGGACACTAGAAAAGTTAGAAAGCTCGGGAAAGTCAAGATGTGTGGTCAGATGGGAACCTTTTGCGGAAATACTATTTGCTTAGCATACATTGTGAAAGTACTTAAGTAAAAACTGGAAGGCTAACGGCTAAGAATTGCAATTATAGCATGCACACTAAAACATAAATAATAATAAATAAATAATAAATCAGGGGACAATCTTTAAAACAAATCGAGCTAGTCTCAAAGTAGGTAAGCTCTAAAGACTCGTGTTATGTGTACTAGACGACGATATACATACTTATATAGATAAACAAATAGGAAACATCCAAGACTCAGGAACAAACATTCGTACTCATCAACATTAATATTTGCCCTTACCGGGGACTGCTAGCTACGGAGGCAGGATACTACCGTTCTGCTTTATTAATTTTCGTGTGACTAATTCTGAACCTTTGAAATATTGACACACATTTCACGGAAAATCGTTTCACTGAACTTTCATTTCATCTTTAATTGCTGGTTCTATTAAATTTCAATTTATAAAATCCTTAAATATGAAAAATCCAGAATGAGCTCCAGCATAGAATTTCGATGAAATGAAATTCTGTAAAACAACGCTTTCGATGATAGTTTTTAGTACCTATGCATGAGTCTCCACTTATTAATATTACGGGTATTCTCAAATGAAACAATATTACGTCGATCAAGTACTTTCTGCGTATATTCCAACCACTCCTCTGCTGCACTGGGAGTGAAGAAATAGCATAGAATGCGTGCAGATGCTTATCATCCTGGCATGTCGTAAAAGTCGACTAAGGGACGGGTCCTCTCCAACATGGTGGACTATCTGTATGGGCGATGGGCTGATCACCTGTCACCATACGGTTCATCATACCATCTTAGGACTAATTAATCGAACGTGGCCACAAGTAGTCTGGTGGCTCTGCCCACCCCATTAGGGATTTCGGGCGTGATAATATGTATGTATGTATGTATTCCAACCAACGTTCCCATATATTAATGGCGGCCCTCGTGGCGGTCACAATCATTCAAAACGAACCAGCTAATTTTACAGAAGTGACGCAGTGGCGCCACTGAAACTTAAAGGCTTATTACACTGCACGAACTCTCGGGACACGGGAACAATTAGAACCGTACGTGCGAGTCCGACATTTAGCTAAAGTAATATGAAAGTCACCAGGAATCGACTTGTAGGCAGGCTGCGCCACCGCTACTCGGTGCGACGCATCGTATGGTGTAACAATAGTTTTCTTTATCTAATTTTTTTTCTACAGACTTCCCTGGAATGTGCTTCGCGTCAACCCGGTGCGCGACCGTCGAGCCCGGCAACACGTGGGACCTGGCGCCGTTCTGCGGCCGCAGCACGTGCGTGGTCTCGGAGGACACTCCTCCGCGCCTGCTCGAGCTGGTCGAGGACTGCGGTCCACTGCCGCTGGCTAACCCCAAGTGCAAGCTGGATACTGGTTAGTAAAGGACTCTGATCGCCAAATTGAGAAAGGCCACTCAAATTGAGATTTAATTAAAGTGACGTTTCAGTGACGTTTCTGTAGTCCTATTTTTACGGGAAGTTGTGACGACGGTAATGATTAATGTACTTAACAAGTTATAGTCCTGTTATAT
This sequence comes from Tortricodes alternella, assembly GCA_947859335.1. Lineage (NCBI taxonomy): Eukaryota > Metazoa > Arthropoda > Insecta > Lepidoptera > Tortricidae > Tortricodes > Tortricodes alternella. Next base: position 16,122,329 of record OX401975.1, read on the forward strand.
AATTAGTTCACGCTAAAAAAAAATACAAACCGTCATCTTTTTGGACAATATTTAGGTGACGGGCGTTTATAACACTGCAAAAATGCTCCAATAATAATCAGAACTTCAAGAAAGGTGTGGGGAGTATGAGGAAATGCCTAATACATGAGAACGATATCAGTTTTTAGACATACTAGAAACGCAGTGCCAGCTAGCCAGGCTAAACTCAAGTGCAGTCAGCGCCTCTATTCGGGAACGCTAAGTGATGTTGTAGCGACTCGCGAGCGAGATTTCTCATCCTACTCTACCGCACGACGCGCGTTATACGTAACAGCGAGATGCGGGTCTCGTTCGTGTGTCGCTGCAGTATCACTTAGACGTTCCCGAATAGACGCCCTCGACATTGTTAAGCGTTGCTAGAACCATGAAGTAAATGCGTTCCAAAGAGCTACGACGCGCCTAAATTGAACGCCGAATTTTTCTATTCTGGTTTCACATTTTTTAACAGTTTTTTCTTTCTTTCAGACAAAACCAACAAGACCGCGCCCTTCCCAGGCTGCTGCCCGATCTTCACTTGCGAGGACGGCGCCAAGTTGGAGTACCCTGAGCTCCCCACCCCTGCTCCTGAGGAGGAGAAAAAAGAGAAGGAGGAGGAGAAGCCTAAAGCTTAAATAACTTAACAAACTCGCTAAGAAAATGAACGTGATTCTATATGTGATGATCTGACGATGTATCCATTTTTTGGCACTAAAGTGACCCAAGAACAGGCCATATATCCAATAGACTCCGCATAGCCGGGCAATCCCCGCTGTCATTAGAGCCAAATGGCCACAAGTAGTGGGGCTACAGGGGGTCGCGGGGGGCGCATAATCTCGAACGCACCAATCACAGCGCTCTAAAAACCCCGCGCGCCCCGCAACTTTGGCAGCTTTATTTGCTAGTAAAAGTGAGGCTAAGCGGTGTCTTTAGGATATTGGTCTGTGGAACCAAGCCGCAATATTGGTTTGGCAAATTGACAACCTTAGTAAATATTGCATTGTCATTTAAAATGAGTATGATAGAACTGTTAACAACGATTATCGGTTCGCTAAAGTATTCAATGATAATAACAAAAGAAAATACAAACATATAGCGTCGCTTTCATTTTTTATGTGCGATAATTATTCCTAAACGCAGGGAGCATTGGTCTCAAAATTGTATACCAAATTATAATTATTATGTTTTCGAAGATTTACTGGAGAAGCAAGACGAAAGCAAAACACAAAATAACTTTTTGTGCTGATAAAAATTGTACAGTAACACATTTACGTCATTTAAATAGAATAAAATAAATTTATTTAGATCATTATAATGCATTATCTGGTTCAACGTATGAGTCATCTTTCATAATAAATATCTGAACAGTTGAGTAAGTCAGGGGACAATGGACAAATTCGAAATCTACTTCCTTTTCCTGTCTTTTGTATGATTTGTAAACGAAACTGTGACGAATTGTCCCGCAGTGAATGGACACTTTTATCGACAGATTTTTTTTATTGTGAACGTTTTAGAAGTTTATACTTTAATTGAACTGACTATAAAGTGTGATATTGACGATGAAAAATAATAGAAAAGTTATTCAATAAAAAATACAAAATTTCTAGCCTGTTGTTTTTTTCTCCTGTTTTTGTGTAACCTCGCTTCGGTACAACTACAACGGTTACTTTTACCATCATTCATCATTAAAATTTATCGCCATTTGTAAAGCATAAGTCCCTTCCGCACCCACCTATTAGTTAAAAAGTGAAAGATGCATAAAGTATAGCCGAAATACTTTGGGAAAGAATTTGCGGATGCGTCAACCACATATAATAAATGCCACAAAAAATAATCCATACCAAAATAAGTTCTATGCCCTTGACATAATGTCTAAAATCCGAATAGTTTTTATTGTGTATTGGATATTTTCCCTAAAATACGTTCAATTTCAATTGTGTACAGAAAAACAACTAATATTCAACTCATTATTTAATATTTGAATAATTAATCTCAATAAATACAGTATGATTGTCAACACTTGTTACGTGTACAGCTAGCCAGACAAATAAACTGATAAAATTCGTGAATAATAATAAATAATGTGTATCATCGAAGACAAAGTTACATATTCATGGTCAACAGATAAAAAAAACATATTTAAACGTAACAATCTATAAATACGTTGTAACTCTCTATGTCTAAACACCGACTCCTTAACATTATAATGATATTACATATTTAAAAAGTTATTATTTTTTATCTATACGATAAATTAATCAACTATATTGTTAAAATCACAATTGTCCTAATTATAACATTTAATATAATTATTAATATTGCACAAAATAGACACTGACTGCGATACGTTTGAGCCGAATTTGGTGATTAAACATAGTTTTTTAATCGATTCATTACCGTCCACTTCAATAATTCAATAACATCATTACCTTCCGCAACAATATTTCATTTTCAGAGTGTAAAATACATCTCCAACACGCCAGTTAATCTTTAATGTTTCCGTATGAAATTTTATTCGACATCGCAAAATATTACATTTAATTAAGAAAAACCTGGCCGTAATATTCGCAAATACATGTAACGTGTATTATTTTCTTGTAGATTGATGATCTAACCTGTACAAATATCCCATTTGTGAGATAAAAAGTGAAGGCAATGATCCGATTAAAAAAATGACAAAATAAATACGGACATAACTCAAGCTGTTACATCCGAAAGTTTTGTTTGTAAATTCGGCAAAAGCGTGGCTGGCGTAATGATTACATTTAATCCATTGGTCAATCATTGTGTCATTGGGTTTATTGGGTAACCCCGTCATTTAAAACACTGTAGATACAATCAGTGATACTCTATTGGATGATATACAAGCGACACCGATGGGCAATAATATAGTGCGCGAAAATATGTCATTTACTTACATTAAAATAACTTCTCCAGAAAATATGTCTATTTCGAAATGTTTCTCAGAAATTAATTTATTGATATGTCCTCAATGTTGTACATCGAACGCGTCCGGAAAAGCCATTTGCTGCATTTTTTTATAATCTTTGTTAAATTAAAAATAAAGAGGTAGTACAATCGGAAGATAAAAATATGTATTTTCTTTTTTAAGTTATTTCCTAACTATGAAAACACGTCGTAATGAGCCAACCTCGAACGGCAATACGTGAATATTTGTTAAATTCTAAAATGTTTTTAAGCACTTCAGCGAAAAAACCTTTGTTGTTATTGGTAGACATTGATATCATGAGACAAAGTTTTGATACAATGATTATTGTAGAAATAGGTAACCTTATAACACAAAGGGCTTTGCCACAGTTCAAAATTTAACAAATATTAAAACTCATCTATGTTTATGTACATTTATAGAATAGTTCCTCTCATTTTGACCTTTCTTTAATACTTACAATATTTTTTTAATCTTTTACACCTCTATAAATATCAGGATATGCCGAAATGAAATAATAATAATGTATTTATATATATGAGCTAAGCATTTAGCGTCACACTAAATCAATAATTACTATAAAATGCATAGCAAAAATAATTAAAAAGCTATAGATGGTTTGTGGGAGTTTAAATACTACGAGATAAATACGACAGTCAAAAATATATATTCGATACTTATAATGCATCTGACTTTTACACCGGCTCTTTTTATGTTTTAAATATACATCGGCGAATCAGTAGATTACATTTTTAAAGGTCTTTTTATTTCTGATTCGCTGAGGCTGTTGAAAAACTTGAAAAATAATTTACGCGGAAATAATTGAAAGATGCATAATAAAAAGTAAAACTGAAGTTAATTGATGTGCCCTGTCCGCGTTAATAAATAAAACATTAATAAATAAGGCCTCATTAATTTTTGATCGAAAACTAGCCATTCATTTGCTAAGACTATCTCAGTTCCAAGTTTTTCGATGTAAATCTTATGCATTTATTCGGTTGCACATACTTGATTCCTTTGCGAAACATATTGCGTGTGCAGCCCAAATAAGTAAGAATTATACTCAAGAAACGAGTTCCAAGATAGTTCCCGACTGATGCAATATTGTTGCAATCTCTATAACAATACAATAAAAATTATACTTTATTCACATTTACAAATTAACACCTACATGGATTTGTGAGATTATGATGTAATTTTAAAAATGCGTCTGATGTAATGATGAATATGACATTGACATCTTCGATGTCAAGACGTTATAAAGTAAAGGTGACATCGTTTATTTTTATTTTAGACTATTTTTATCTTAACAGACGATCTACTGACATTATTCTAACCAGATTGGCATTCGTTCTAAAATCGGATTTCGAAGCTCAGTTAAGGACCTAAAATATAAAAAAATAGGTACCGCGATCTCATTTGTAAACTGTAACAGAGCTTGAAACGAATGTACAAACATCCAACGGCCTATATCTATGACAACAAACTACTATAGTGGCAAACAGTCGAGGGTATTGTAATACTAGCGACATCTTGTAGTGAGTAGCAGACAACCAGAACAATGCGCCGCAAGTGTCAACTATTGGAACTAAATCTGACGTCTCCGCAACGCGATATACAATGTATTGAATTCGGAGGCATCAATACAACTCCCAACGCCTACCGGTCTCCAGAATTCACATTAGGATTAGGCTTCGTTTTCACTAGAGCTGTGAAAAAAATCCACCAATAGGAATACTTCATTTTTAAATAATCGCAATCCTACCGGTGGATTTTTCTTCGCTCACCGCTTAGCCTCGTAGCTCTTGTGGAAGCGCAGTTTAAGGAAAACTAACGTAAGTATATTTTCACAAAAGTAACTGAAAAAAAGTTTTGTTTTGAACGATGTCTAATAACGTCAATTGGCTACTTGACTATGGTAACAAATATTAATATATTTCTGTGGTAAGGTAGCTTAGTACATTATAGAACAGGATTTATGTAAAAATAAATCAAGTTGTTTAGAAATTAATAACTGAAAAGAAAAAAAAAAGTTTGAAGACACGTGACTTTAAACACCAGTCACGACGTATGACGTTGCATAGGTCAGTTGCGTTCCGAATCACGCTGCCCACCTTAATCGTTGTATCACCGTGAGTCTTACTCGGACCGCACCCTCATACAGACTATGCTTTTTTATGTTTACGATAGGATTTAGTAAGATCCAACACGCGACACACGCACGCAACAGCTGACAATAAGACGTATTAGGGGCAAATTTAAAAATGAAAAATATTATTATTGGAAAAACCCTCGAAACTATTCTTACATAATCAAAAATGAGCTAACAAGCAGCCAAAAATATTAATCAAGAACCGAATTAATCAACATTAATCAGCAATAAATTAAATAGCATACCCCATTCCCCATTTTGATTTCTCAGTTACTTTGATGACCATTTATTAATCAATACCAGTATATTATTATTATTATTATTATTATTATTCTAATCTACATTTGTTTAATGATATATGTCTCTTATTTTATTTGCAATGTACCTATTATTTCATATTGAATTTTTTATTTTTCTCTGTTCGACGTGTTGGTCTTAATTGTAAGTACATGACCTTAAATAAATAAATAAATAAATAAATAAATAAATAAATAAATAAATAAATAAATAAATAAATAAACAAACAAATAAATAAATAAACAAATAAATAAATAATATACTGGTAAATTATCATATATTCATTATATCAGCTCACCATTATACCTGATGTTTATTATACTGAAGGTTTAGTATACACAATGAAATTATTCCTTTTGTTGTTATACCATTAGTTCATTGTAGTGTTTTGAATTATAGCATTTGTTATAATTATATACCGATTGATAATATATTATCATTATTGGTTATATCTATCATTAAACCCCATTACGTATACCTTGCAGTTTACACCCAAGGGTACGTTAGACAATCTCAGCATCTTCATTAACACGCCTAACACAAATTGAAGCAAATCTTCGTGTACCGGATTTTGTCATTTGTAAACTGTCAGATGAAACCAACGATCTCAAAAGAAGGATATGGCGTTCAATACAACTGCGTTGAACAAATGATTTGGTTCGTCATGGTAACGCCATCTATTGACAAGTTTATAAACTACGAAGCTCTATTGCCGACGTCTTAGTTCTTATGACATTTACAGTCTTATTTTGTCTGATTCATCGCTCTTTCATTGCTCGCTAGGAGCTACGAACCACAAAAACAAAACGCATGAATCAGCCAATAATGGACCTTGCCTCAATGTTATAAGAACGCCGATGTCGGCAATATTTACCGAGTATGCGATTTTGTCATTTGACACCAAAAAAGTGAGCATCGCGAAAATCGCGTTGGGCAGTTCCTTACTATATATTTCTATGATCAAAATGCCATTTTTTAGACACATATCGCCCAGTACTGTTTGCCACTATACACAGCATCCGGGTACAACTATATACGCTACGTTTCTATAAAATCCTTTATAAATGTATACAATATTTTGAATTTTGATGACGTTTATCCCATGAACTACGGAATGTATAAGCATTAACATGTAACAACAAGCATATTTATACTTACTTTACATACAAGTATTTTATTTAACATTCCACGTTCACAATTAATGTAAGTTTTAATAAAACTAAATCAAAACCCGACTACCGTCCTTCGAGATCTTTTGTAAATAAAAGTTTCCGATGCTTCTTATTAAACGCCATTTACTTGAGTCTTTAATATATGTCGAATAACATAATCTAACTTTTATAGAATTCAGTACAGTAGTTTACATATATAGTGAATAATATGTTTCCATCGGTAAAACTCGGATCTCAATCGGAAGACGACGGGACCCGAAGTGTCAATTAATTATTGTATTCAATGAATGACATGTTATATTCATTAATATGAAACTTTATTATTTAGTGTCAAATGTCAAAATGAAAAACAACAAATATGCTGTCATTTTTCATTTCGACATTTGACACTAAATAATAAAGTTGACACTTCGGGTCCCGTCGTCTTCCGATTGAGATCCGAGTTTTACCGATGGAAACATATTATTCACTATATCTGTACACGTTAAAACAATTGAAGTCCGTTAATCGTTAATTAAACTTTAATATATTGATGTCTATAAAGGGGAATGTGCATCTTATGTCAGATAGCTTTGAATTTGATCTCTAAATAATTAGGTGTTATTACAAACTCTAATCTCACTCTTCTTTTATAAATTTTTCATGACCTGCCTTAATTCCCATAGCCCATACCAATTTTTGTTTATAAGTGAATAACCAACGCAACGGCATAAAATACAATTTATATTACGAATTAACGATTAACGCTGTAACGGTTTAACGAAGTTAACTTTTTTAGTAACGGATTAGCGATTAACGAAGCTAACTAGTTGATAACGTACGCAATTTGGAAACGCACTTATCATACGCAACCAGTGGCGTAACTATACCATCTGGGGCCCGTGGCAAATTCTTTTGATGGGGCCCTATCAGTAAACGTCACGTTGTACTATATCTTTGAGCTTGCGGCCTCTTGGGCCGGGGCCCTCTTGGGTCCGGGGCCCGTGGCATTTTGCCAGCCCTGCCACCCTATTGTTACGCCGCTGTACGCAACTTACGCGTAGATTTAACATTTTATATTGCATATGATAAGTGTGTTTCTAAGCATGCAAATTCAAGAGTAGACGTCATAAAGCATTGCATACGTGGCATACGTGGGCTCAGTTTGTCCCTAACTACATTTTGCAATGGAATGTGCTTCATGTAAATGGCGCTAAAGAGATAAAAACCACAATGGTTGACGGTAGTAATGACAAATACTTCCATAAAAATTGTATTCGATTCGGACGTAGTCGGGCTACGCTTGTGAATGTCAATTTTCCGTATAACATTACTTCTCACCTACAATTGACCAACTGTAACTCGTTCGTCCTATTTGTTAAATTTCTACCATTTAATTTAGAATTTGGGTTACAAAAGCATTTTATCCAATCACAAATTATATTAGCAAACGTATCTAAAGAACACACTTAAAAAATTGTAATTTCATATCAATGGTTTTTTGATCTGTGTAACAATTTGGCAGTCAATTCAAAGTTATTTTATTAATTATTTTTCATCACACTTGCTGGGAAATGTAGAGTCGATATAGGGTCTATGCAGAGACAATGTAGAGCAAATGTAGAGCCAATGTAGAGTCAATGCAGAGACAATGTAGAGTCAATGTAGAGTCAATGTAATGTTTCAACTTTAATAAATAGCTTAATTTTTGTCTAACTTTTATTTTATTTCCTCACAAATGTGATGAAAAACATTGTGTGTATCACGGGCAGTAAGGGGATTACGAACTCGAAGGCGGAGGGCTTCTAATAGACTCTCGTTAGTTATCCCCTTCTTACGGCCCTAGATGCACAATGTACTACAAACGGATACCTACTTTCAATCATGATGATTGACTTAAATCCGTGCTTAAAACACATCGTATTCATTTTGAGCAATAACGAACATAAGTGCTTTTTAAAAATGCTTCATTTGATGTAATTTTAAAACAGCAAAACAAATGTTTTAGAACATTTAAAAAATGCTAAAACAAAAATACTACTATCTTTGTGCGATGCGAACTCGACATTTTTCGTATATTTTCTACATTTTAACAATTAATTTACATTTCTAACAATTTATTCAATTCAACATTCATCGATCAACTTTGAAATAAAATGAAACGTCACACCGAGTAGGGGAATTCCCGAGCCATCGAGCTAGTTACAGCGAAGACATAATCTGTGCATTTAAAAAAACAAGGGTAGTCTTAGATAAAGAAGTTATTCAGCGTCAATATAGATTTTAGAACGTTTATTTCCGTTTAATCTTTACCGTTCAGTCTTATGACGTTTTTAAACTGCCGACAAGACTCTAGAACGCGTCGAATACTGACACATATTAAAATATGCATTTTAATGTCAATATATTAGGTTGCATGTATCGTAAGGTCGAGTCTAGTTTTGACAAAGAGTATGTCTATTTGTAGATGACAATGACATGTCGTTCTACAAAAAGGGTACGTTTAAAAACATATATTCTTAGGTACTGGAACAATTGCGGTTTAGCTTTACCTTATTTTATGAGCTATGAAAAAAAAAATTACAAGCGTTAACTATTATGCAAACATAGCACAAATGGCCATACTCAAAAAGGTCCCAAATTGATCTTTAATTCAAGTGACGTTTATGTATAGGTTGATAACTGAGGGACTATAATGGTGTCCAAGCATTAAACGAACTTGGTAGACAGAACAAGGTGACACTGGTATGGATCCCAGGACACGAAGGCTTCACCGGTAATGAGACAGCGGACGAGCTTGCAAGGGAAGGGTCAATGAACGAACACATTGGACCGGAACCCTTCGTGGGACTCTCACAGGGAACCATAAAAACAGCCCTAACCAACCATGCCAGGGACATCCACCACCTAGAGTGGAATTCCTTGGCTGGCCTAAGGCATTCAAAGCTCTTTACAGGGAGCGTAGACTCAAGCTGGAGCAATAAACTTTGGAAACTCAGCCGTAAACAGCTCAGATACATAATCGGAGTATTCACGGGTCACTTCGGGTTCAAGTATATCTTAGCCAAGATGGGACTGTCTGACAACGCAAGCTGTAGAATGTGTGGCGAAGAGGAAGAAACAATGAAACACATCATGTGCGAATGCGACGCCCTCGCCAGACTAAGAATGAAAATACTTGGCAATGGTTTTCCAGAACCAGGGGAATTCAAGGCACTACCACTGCGCTCCACAAGTCACTTCATTGAAGTGGTGGAGAATGCTATGGATAGTGCTTAGGAAAAAGGGGTAATTACACAAAAGATCCCATAGGGTCGAAGTGTATCCGCAAGGACCCCACCCTCTAAGATAAGATAAGATAAGAGGGACATTTAACTGTTTAATCTCTAATAAAATGCTTAAGTGGCGTTTGTGAATTCGGTCTAAAACATCCTAAACACACTATTTCATAAAATGCAATTCTAATATATTGACATAATATCATTGAACACAACGTATTTTTTATATCAATTAAATGTTATACGAAGCTATAGCTATCTTCACGGCAATAACAACTATTTATTGAAACATTATGTTTCGACATTTTCTTTAAATGAAAAGCATTAACTTTTGCTTCATACACAAAATGTTTATATTTTTTACCTCCTTTCTGAGAGGTTATACAACTTATTATTTTAATCAAACGAAATCTTTAAAGGTCTTTTAAACAATCACATTCAACTCTTTTAAATTAAATCTAAATATACGTACTTCCGCAGGATTTAATTGTGCAACTCATGTGCATATTCGGGCTATGCAATACATCGATTACCAAGACAAGCAGACTTTTCTGTTTTGTAAAATTTACGTACAATTATGTGGTTTAACAATACTATGGAAAGTCAACTTCTAGATATCAATTGATAGATAGCTGCATTAATAATCGTCAAATAATATTTATCCTTTGGGCAGTGAAATAAGATCCAAAACAGCTGATTTCAGCTACACTACTGAACAGAATTTGAATTTTTGTATGTTCATTCGACGCAGAATTTAACCTTTAATATTGAGGTGAAAAGATTTTCCATCCGACGTACCGTTTTCGAGCTGTAAGCGAAAAACTGAAAAAAGAATCAAAATTTCGTGGTTATTTGGCTCCCAAATGTTATGCTCACCTCCTGGGATGGTGAAAACTCGGATTACACGCATTTAGGACCAAATGAAGATATTAAAATGATTTCCAGCTTTCTGGAAATTAATTCCTCAATAAATTCTAATTTAACTGGCCTATAAGGACAAATCATATTTTTAACTTGATCAATTGAGCGTTTATGAAAAGGGCTATTCCAATACCTGGGAATATAAATAATTCAAGAGATGCAAATAGGGTTCCCAACTATTTATGAGATAAATGTAGTATTTATTATATTAATATACTCAAAATTTGTCTTACTAACACTCCGATTGCGTGCGCATTTTGTAGCTGCGAAAATGCCCATTGAACTGACCGCGTTTGCGTAAATTTGCGTACTAATTTCTTCAACAGTATATAGTACAAAGTGCCAAAATATAGTACGGTTGGCAACCCTACATGCAGCAGCTATTGTAGACCACATCAGTTTCTATTACAATTTTTTCTCTAGCCAAGGATTAAGGTAGCTTTCCAAAAAAACTTATCCAGTGTGCCAGCACATGGTTCTGGAGTCGTGTCAGCAGCTCTCCGTGTACCAAGTTACTCTGGCTTCAGGCGGTGCCACTGGACGATGGTCTGCCGCGGTTTGGTGATCATGTCCTGCCAGTGCTTGGTCTCCGTGGCACCTGAGCCGTTCTTGCCTGGAAGGTAATGATAATGGGTTAATCTCTTGAAACAGAAATAGAAATAGCCGCAATAGGGAAGATGCATCATTTTTTTAGGGTTCCGTACCTCAACGGAAAAAACGAAACCCTATAAGAATCACTCGTGTGTCTGTCTGTCTGTGTGTCTGTCTGTCTGTCTGTCTGTCTGTCTGTCTGTCTGTCCGTCTGTCACAGCCAATTTGCTCCGAAACTACTGAACCGATTGAGTTGAAATTTGGTATACATATGTAAGTCGGTGACCGCAACACGGAAGTAACGTTAATTAATGAATTTTAAACATGGGGGCCACTTTTGCGTGGTAAATTAAAAAAAAAAAGGTTATGCAAACTATATCGTGTGACATATCAATTAAAAGGGCTTATTGTGAGGACCTTAATCACAGAACACAGAAAGAGGTTAGAAAGGCCGTCTGCCATAATTCGTACCGAAACCGCTGTCGCCGAAGCATCCCCGCTCGACGTTACAACTACTAGCACAAACGAAATAACTACGAGAATACGCACACACCCACAATAACCAAAGTCCGCTCGTGATTCGTGCGTTCGAATAGCCAGCCGTTGCCCCGCCCATACCGCTTCATTGACAAAAACAATTTATTTTACATTTGCACTAGGCCTCGAGCATATCGATAATAGTTATCGATGATGTATCGCGCCCTCTATGCCGCGTTTTGAAGTGTTTACTACTATTTCGTAGTTAATCAGGCGCTGTGTAAGGCGGGTTGCGTGCTGTGTCCGGCAGGTCGCGCTGTGTCCGGCAGGTCGCGCTGTGTCCGGCGGGTTGCGCGCTGTGTCCGGCGGGTCGCGGTCGGTCCGGCGGGTTACGCGGTTTTTTGTCTAATTTTTATTTCTTTATATGCAGCCAGGATTGCAACAAATCACTTGTTGTCAGAAAATATTGTTTCTGAACACATCATGGAGGATTTATAATAAGTATGTGTGTAGATAAAGTTAAGTATGCAACTGTACATAATTTAGCCTTAAAACACTCGTGCGATCTTATTATGAAAATCGCCTATCGGCTCGTCTCATAAACCGGCACTCGTATTTTAATGCCTATCATTATGCAACCGTTGCATAAACTACTATAAATATGCGCAAATACGAAAAAAAGTTTAAGTTTCTCGTGTGTAATTTTGAAACTTAATCATTATATTGTTATTTATTATTATATTGTATTTACTTTTTTATGTAAATTAAATATAGTTATAAAAACCCACAAGCTATTATAATATTAAGTTTAGACATTATACACCGGCTTCACATCAAGCCCGCCACTTTTAGGTAAATTGTTTTTATATTATTAGGAACAACATTGATAAAAAATACAGAATTTATTTTAAATGATAAATAAATTCAAAAGACTTATTATAATAGGGTATAACAGGACCAAATGTACTTAAGCTGAACTCAGAGGAATTAACAAGTTACTTTGTAAACCAGGCTTAAGGTGTATTATGGTCGCAGCTCTGTAAGTGCATTAAAAGTATTTTTTTAAAACACTCTTATTATTAATTATCGCTTTTTTGGTCCATTCATCAATGCATAAAAATAAATAACTTATCGAACACATTGTTTATCTATAGTCGATAACACTAACTTTGGCCACATCACTAGTCTCATTACTTCGTCACGTAGGCAGTTTTTGGGAAACCATTAAATAACTTCGTTTTTAGACTTACCTGTGAAAAGAAATTCCATCTTTTGACACATTTGATACTTGGCTTCTGGCCCTGCACGTAATTATTGCACAAGACGACATTTTCAATTAATTAAACCGGATTTTACCGCAGCTCGACACTGTGACGCATCGCGCTCGCGACTGACTGCGCTGACAGCGAGTCGTGTTTGAAATAGCTCATTTGCTCAACTGCGCGGCACGCGTGCCCCGCCCACATCGCCTTTCTAACCTCTTTCTGTGTTCTGTGACCTTAATATATATTTTTTTGGAATTTTCAAGATAAATAGTTTGGAATTTATTTAGGAAACATACATACATAAATACATATTATCACGCCCGCAATCCCTAATGGGGTGGGCAGAGCCACAAGACTATGTACTTGTGGCCACGTTCGATTAATTAGTCCTAAGATGGTATGATGAACCGTAGGGTGACAGGGGATCAGCCCATCGCCCACACAGATAGTCCACCATGTTGGAGAGGACCCGTCCCTTAGTCGACTTTTACGACATGCCAGGATGATAAGCATCTGCACACATTCTATGCAATTTCTTCACTCCCAGTGCAGCAGAGGAGGAAAATAGGCGAATATTGACCATTCCCGCCTTTATTTCCGAAACTACTGGGCCTAAAATTTTGAAAAATATACACAAAATAGTCCTTTACCTATAGATTATAGGGAAACCTATTAGAAGTCTATGATATTTAAAGTAACATAGGACTTTTTTTCCTTAGGTTAGATCATTTATTTTTCATTTAAATTTATAGCACCATATTTTAATAACGTTGAAAAATACTTAGCTACTTTTTGCATCTTTTATGCGTATATCTGGCAACTTTTTAATTTAAGAGATGGCAACACTGGCTTAGGCTGATTTTCGAGCTAGTCTACAGATAGCGCACGAGTTGAATGCCGTTTAAGGAATGCGATAGTGCTGTGACCTAATTAGAATTATTGATGTTGAAAAATTACAACGTTGTTATTTTAACTTTTTACATTTTGCGTAATGATCTTTTTCTGGAAGTCCAGTATAATCGATCGAAAGCATCATTCAAAGTGAAAGTTAAAGTGTTGTTTTGCTTTTCTTCAACACACATTTCTAGAACATTTTCGCCATTTCCCATGCTTGGCATTTTTGTTTGTAACAAATTGATTCACTCGGAACAACCATTACTAAATATAAAAAAATAATAGCCGCAACTTTAATAATAACGCGATCGATAAGCGTACGACAGCTGTCAAGGACGTCACTACTATATACATTGCAGGCGCGTGCGCGTGAGGCGAGGCGTGCGGGCGGCGGGGAGATGCTCCCGCTCTTCACCTCAGGCCCCGATGGCACAACTCGCGCGCGGGTTGTGGTCCTCTTTCATTCGTCCATGGCACTCACCGGCTAACAGTATCCGTCCAATGAGCTCATTCCTCCCGATGTTATCGAAGTCCATGACTTGCACGTCGAGGGAGCACTCCCGGATCTTCTCCCACGGGACGTTGAACGAGAACGCGTCGTTGAACACGGGGTTGAGCGTGCACTTGAAGATGGCCGTCTTACGCTTCTCTATGCGTTTGTCACCGAACTGGAGCCATACTTTTACGTACGGGTCTGGAATGTAGAAAAGAGAGGTAAATACATTGAATACCAAATTGCTATCAATAAAATAAATAACTATTTTGTAGTGGTAGAGCCAAACAGTAATCCTCACTAGATGATTACTGTTCGAATGGGCCGTCTCGACCGGGGTAGTACCACACTCTCACTGAATATCGGCGTATATTAATTGCTTGTTATTGCGTTTGGTACGATGTGTAACGAGATCCGGAGGCCTATTCCCTCATCCCCATCCCATCCCCTTTCCCCATCCTCCCTAGACTGGCAACTCATTGGCAGCACCTCTGGTGTTGCAGATGTTTATGGGCGGCGGTGACCACTTTCCATCAGGTGGGCCGTCAGCTCGTTTGCCAGTCAATTGACATAAAAAGTGAAAACTTCTTTAGGCGCGTTTGGGCTCTTTCTGAGGGGTAAACGAAACTGAACCGTCACGCTCAAATCGGTTACGCTGAATCGGGTATTCTCGGCTCCATTCGCCATGAATCGCGCTCGGATCGGTAACGCTGACTTGCGTCTACTCGGCTCTAGTCGTCATTGCGCTCTTTCTGAAGGCTATGAGTATGAGTATGAGGATGACGATGAGTATGAGTTTGAGTTATGAGATTTTCACTTCTATGGTGTGGTATGCACACGATAGAAGTGATAAGTTAATCCGTCTTATCTCTAAGCGCGTCTCTCACACTAGTACCGACGAAAGAGATGGTCATAGAGATAAACGGGTTTAACTTATCTTTGTGTCTTGCATGTTAGGGCCGCTGGTGGGCAGTCTTTGTCGTCCATTCCACTCTTACCTGATAGAAGTACAAGGCAATAAATACCCTAGTAGCATTTTCCGTTGGCATCCATTGGCCAACAGTAGGGATATAGTCAGTAGTTTGCCCACATACAACTAACATTGGACCAATATAACAATAGTAGTTTATGCAACGGTTGCATAATGATAGGCCTTAAAACACTAGTGCGGTTTTATGAAACGAGCTTTTAGCGAGTTTCATAATAAGATCGCACGTGTGTTTTAAGGCCAAATTATGCAGAGTTGCATACATAACTTTATCTACACACATATTATAAATCCTCCACGATGGGTTCAGAAACAATATTTTCTGGCAACAATGTTATTTGTTGCAATCGTGGCTGCATATTTCCGATATCCGGCGCATTTTCACATCACACACACTCCGAGAAGACTACTATTCATATTTTCAACTAAAATGTAAATTACAAACAACTTTTTCTATTCAATTCAACAACAATTCTACTTTCATTCAGCAAAACACCAACATAATGGCGGCAATTCGATATTCCGTCAAGACCATTTTTTTTTTAAATCATAGACAAACGAATGAAGTCTCTATTCTCATGTCACTCGAGATCAAATGTTGTGCAGTTTATATTTAAAAAACATACTGAATTGACGTTTCGTATCAATAACTGTTTCAATATCTATGGATACTAGAATAGAGATCCACTTGAGTTTTGACAGCTGTTCCAAATTTAATCTCATTTCTTTACTAAATACGATAAAGAAGTCATGTTATTTCTTTATCGCAGCACTGGTTTTTCTTAATTGGTTGTCAAAATGGTGGTCATTCCCTACAGTTTTTGATTACACTATGGAGGTTTTATGATATGGGTGTAGATAAAAATACGCATTACGCCCATCCACTTACTGACGTTGGGCCAATGCGACTTCTACTACCGTTGGATTAAAACTGTTAGCATTTCTGCATTATATTGTTTCAGTTGGAAATTCTATAATGGCCCTTTGTTGTAGGCCTTATCTCAAAACGACGGCCAAATCTAACCGCTGTCCAACTAACGAGACCCATGTGGCCCGACCAAATGCCAACACTAACTGCTATTAGGGTAAAAGTACAGTCCGCTTGCAAAACTTGCTACTAGCAAGACAAAACTCTAAAACAAATTTTCAATCATTTCGAAGAGCTTCTAGCAATTAGAATGAATTAATGTTCATCCTTTATTGAAAAGGCAAAATATTCTCCACCATATTTTTTCAACTCTAACAAATTCCTGTAATTATTCAGGAATAACAAAACGCTTGGGCAAAATAAATAAGACAAAATGATCTTCCGAGAATTTGAACGATTTTTCAAGATGAAATTTCAAACGTTTAAAAAAAAAGAAATCAGAAAGTTGCCATTCTATTTTTAAATTGGAATGAGAAGAGACAATTATTTATTTAAATTGTATTTAACGATGGAGGATTTATATTGAAATTTCTAATTATCAGCTCGAAAGAAACTAATGATGAAATGTACTAATGAAACGGAACAAAACGAAAGAAATCTAAGAGATTTGTTGGAAAAGATTTCTTTATCTATGCTTACAAATTTGTGCCTTTAGTTTGAGTCCGAATAATAACGGTAGGTATTCGATCGGAATCCAAGAAAAGGGGTCTGAGAACTCGGACCGAATACGGTTACTTTTATACGTATTCGGAACACGGATCCATCGGGTAATCAACTAATCACCCACAAAAATTACTTCGGAGCGTATTTTCTCTTATTGGGATCGGACGCAGTGTGAATTAAGAAGCGTATAAAGTGAGCTGGAAACGTCGCATTATTCGTGTTTATCTCGAGTTTTTCAGTCCGGTTTTTTTACCTGCTTGTACTTTCTCGTGTTCTAACGTTTAAGTTTCTAATTATTTTGTACCAGTTATTTGAAACAGCTTCTTATCTGTAATTTTGAGTTTTCAAACTGACGTTTAGATCGCCCTGTTTCCTTGAAATGGATCGCTCAGTTAATTAGTAGACGTCAGTCATCTTGATTTATGATAACTTAGGGCCCGGTCACACTGCGGGCGTGGCAGAGGCGTAACCCTTTCAAAGCCATGGCGAAATGCGAAAACGCGTGCCCCGGACGCCACGACGGCAATCGCAAAATGTATAGATACTATATACTTATTAGAATAATAAAGACCTTTATTATTATTATTAGCTAGGCACACGCGCGCGTCAGTAGTCCTTTGCCAGTAGGTCGGTCTGTTACATTGCTATGTAATAAATAAATAAGTATAGACTTTTGAATCAACTCTCAGTAAAATCTACCTGAAAACCTTCGATAAAGTCAAAGAAAAGTTACACGAATAAGTTCTCAATATTTGCGCAACTTTGGCATCGTCGATCCTTTGGGGATGCCCTCAGTACATTCCAGTTTATTACCAATTCGATATATCTTTATTTGCTTTCTCCAGCAGATAATATCACGAAAGTCGATACCTGCTCCTATCTAAGTGGCGTCTAGCAGGTACACCTTGAAGCGAAAGCTTAAGGGTTATTTGTTGTCGCTCCAGAATGGATAACACTTGATCCAGCATTATTCCTACATTACTCGTACGTAACAATCGGCGTTGTTCATTTGAAAAAATATTATCTCTTCTGTCTTGCCCTTGTTATAAAAACTTACTTGATATTGGACTCAACTTTACTACATTTAAAAAATACAAATTAGCGATCTGGAAAATTCTTACCTGACTTCCCGTTAATATCCTTGGCCTTCAAGTTGCGGGCCTTGAGCAAGGTGAGAGTTAGCACACTATTGCTGGGATGGTAGCAGAGAGACGTCAGCAGCTCTCCGCACTTGTCCTTGGCTGGTGGCTTCAGGGCCTTCCAGAAGGACGGCTTCTCGCTTAGATCCACCTGGAATTTGCAATATGTCATCTATTGCAATACTATGGCAAACAAATGAAGCCAGGACATTGGAGTCTTGGGGGTAGGTTTTTAACTATCATTATTTCAGAACTTGGCGTACCATTACAGCCTAACTCCAGATCTACGTATTCTGGTTATATTAGCCAATTAATCGCTAATCCTGAAGATACGAGTGGTAGCTCGCGTGATGAGGAATTTAGGGAGAATGTTGAGCGGGCACGAGGCGGAGTTTGGCAAATGGAAGCAAGGTGTAATGGAAACAAGCAGGTTGATGAAAGACAATTTGTCAATGAAGATGATGATGACGAAGAGGATAGCAGTGGTTCAAAATATTTTAATAGAAATTTAGTAGAATTAATAATTTTGAGGAAGAGTATAGAAGTCAATTAGGTACCTGGCAAAGTGGTAAGAACACCTCTCCAATGGAATCATCCCTCGAAAAGCGGTCGTAGTCGAAAACATGAAGATGTAGCACCTAGAAATTTATAGTTAGGTAAATATTATTTTCAGCAATTTAATCTACCTGATCACCTTTGAATCATAGATTAATCGCAGTTTGGTCATGGAAGGAGTTAAAAAATCTACATACACTCTATTGCCTTATGTTTCTACTGAAAAGTTCGTGTCAGTAGCTACTCCTCTTGGAGTTAAGCTAAGCTTGTAACGAAAATCTTATTTTGAAGTTATAGTATTACCGACCAAATCAAGATATTTAATTTAATCAACTTGCACTTTAATCAAACTTTGAAGTATCTAATAAGAATTAGATACTTGAAAGTTTTACACCACAAAATAATTTTTGTAGTCATTGCCTCAATTGACTCTGAAGTTTTCATGAGTAAACCATCTAAATAGAAAGGTCTTGGAAAGAAAAAAAAATATGTTTATATTGTATTATAGTTTGTGATACGGTCCTTATTTTGTTTAAGCGCTTCTGTTGATCTTTAGTTTAACGAATAACAAGATCAACATCGTATTCAACTAAATTGTCGTATCTTTGTCCTTTACTTTTTATCCTGTTATGAATGAGTGGTCATTGTAGAAAATTATTTCTGCTCCGTGATCGCGCACCAAACTATCGTCTTTCCTTTTCATCCTTTACTGGAGTGGTAGAGAAATATAAGACATTTACGACACAACCCTTGCGTTAACTCACCCGACTCTGCAGCTTCTGTATAGGGAAACCCTCAAAATAGAAGGTCTCGTTCCACCTTGGGTTGAGCGTGCGTCTTTTGATCTTCGTCTCCAGCCGATGTTTCTTGTCTGGGAGGAGAGTCACGCGCACGTACGGGTCTGAGGTGCCGCTGAGATCCTTTGCTGGGAGCTCTTTGCCCTAGAATATTATAATGGTATGGTATCTATCCGTGCGAAAGTAAATCTGTATTTATGTCCGTCTGCCTGTCTGCGTTTTTACGGCTAAACTTTGGAAAGGATTAGAGAAGTTCTTGTTAGGGGTCTAGGGAAGGACACAGCATACTTTTCATTCCGAGAAAGACCTTCTGAGGGAATAGCTATAAACGTATTAAGTTACGGAAAAGCTAGTCACCTGTAAAGAAGTCAGCTCTTTGGCAAGTCAGGAACCTTCTTTTGATTTGATATCAATGCTAAGGAGGATGATGTGTTTTGATGACATTGTTGATAATTATTAATTAATGGTTGATGTTGAAGCATGTAATAGTTTTAAGACCTTTTATAAAAAATAAGGCCAAAAGAATATGAATAAAACGTCATCTTTATCTCTAAAGTTAGGTTAGTTCATCGGTGAAGGAGCAAAGGAAGGGAGGTAAGGACTAAGAGTGTATCAAAAACATACCAATTTGAAGTAATACCAGAGAAATCTAGAATAGGTAGAAAAGGGTAGCTGGAATCAAACTTAACGTGCTTTTTACTGACATCTGATTTGCAAGGCAAGGCTCTTTGAGTAAAATCACTTTATTAGTAGACCCAGTGCATAAAGTTACAATGCTAATATTATGCATACCTACGCAGAATCTAATAAGTAACCTAATAATGCTACAATTTTACGGAAATAATATCACATTTTACGACCACCCGGGTAACAAAGGTTAGAAATTAAACTGTGCTATTAAACTAAAGCACGTTATCACGGGTTATATTCACACTCTAATAATCTGCGTTGAAATACGGAAACTGAGCTGAACGGATACGGAAAGTGTCTTTATATCTCATTATATAATGATACATCCAATACACAGGAAACTAATTTTGAGCTTAGATATACTATTTATTAATGCAAAACCGATTGCCGGCAGTTTAAATATGTTCCCCCTTCTATAGGTACAATATATAAAGACATTAATGTCAGGATCCTCCAATTATATTTTTATTTCCAAACGTAACAAAAATCATTCTGTTTGTACATGGAAACTGTGTGTTTTAAAAATCAACATTTGCTCGAACCACTGGTGTTGTGGTTTTAATGTATTTGTTCTTGTATTTAACGAATCCAATTTGTACACACACCAACCGTTTCGATATGATGAAAACAATATAACAATATAACTGCGTAAAACAATATCATATTTTTCCCCATTCGCAAGAGTACAATAAATATTGAAAACCGGCAATTACCATGTCTGTTTTCTGTAGCTAACAGAATACTGAAACGTTATTGAAAGTTTAGTCTGATTCTTTGATGAGCACGCAAGAAATCTCGTACAGGATAGACGACGCCATAGTTTAGGAATCAGTTTTCTATTTAATTAGCCTAAGTAAAAAGCAACCTTCATTTTTGAGGAAGTAAGTATGTCTTGAGGTGAAGTAACGATTTCTTGTGGGTCTTATCGTATTAGAGCATATAGGGATTGGGAGAAGTGATAAATTATGAGGAGTTCTCCCGGGAAGAATGTAAAGATTTTTTTGGAACGAAGATCAATAGACAACTTGGTAAAACGAGCACGAATTTGTAGTAAAAAATTTATTTACCTGGATGATCCTCAGAATAAGCGTAGTGTTCTGGAAGTCGTATTCGAGCGAGAAGTGTATCTGGCCGACGTTCTCCGATGGCTCCGAGTTGTCGATATACATGTCCACCAGCGAAATGGACCGGTTCTGAAGGAACGCCATCTGTCAGCCAGAGTGAGGTACTTAAAGCGACGCGTAATGACGCGACGCTTGTTCGATAGCCTATCGATTTGGCATCGCAATTCGAAATTCGATTGACGGATCCGATCGTTTGTCCATTGTTTTGTTTGGAACTTTTCCAGTGATGTCGATTATAAACAAATATAGTTTAGCATGATTTTGAGAAAGATATTACTTTAGAAACAATACTTTGGGCAAACAAACTGAATACTTTTGCTAGTTGTGTTCCACAAAATTTGACCCGCAGAGGCAATTGGCACTGCAATATGTTTGTGCTGTATAAATCACATTATGCATTCTGTCTGGTGCTGTGAATATGTCAGTCGAATTTACAATTTCGTTTGTCAATTTTGCTTACACAAATCTGAATAGGCAAGGTTAGCTAGCATTTTCTGAGTATGTACTTTATTGTAGGGAGCTAAAGTTTTAATAGCATAAAGTAATAATATAACAAATTACAATTTATAGTTTTCAAAAGTTACAGAACAATTTAATTCCAGCTCTCCTTTAACTCAAGCTTCCCAAAGGCCACCAAAAAGGGCTGGAAGTGAACATGTATGAAAATACCAGCTTCCCTTTAAATCGAACTTGAGTCTTGATCAATGTATACTCTAGACCATGGTCATCATAAGAGCGGTACCGGACATATTCTTTTGAACATGTCCTGTAACGGTCGTAATAAGATCCGTGTTGCCATACTAAAACTTCATTATCTTAAAGCTATTCACACAAATCTGCTTTTAAAAGTGATATTGTGATTACCTGAAATGCGTAATATTTTTAAAATTTATTTACATGCCTAGTTTAAGAACTTTTAATTTACATGCAAATTATTTAATTAAAAGGGTACTTAATATTTTTTAAACTAGAGCAAACCAAAGTGAGTAAATTTTACAGGATTACTTGCAGTTTAAATTATTTGTGCAATCGTTACAATTTTAATAGGTTATTTATTAAAAATATCTTTGACATATTCTGTCTCAATACAGATCTCATTACATTTTCATATTTTTTAAAATTGAATGTCCATAAATGGATATTTTCAAACAAAAATAACAAATTTCAATTCGTAAATCACATAGATCAGACAAGACATGTCAAAGACTCTTAAACTCAGTTTTGTTAAAACGGCAATTAATGTTAATGATAAAATTAATTGCCAAATTTCTAATAACATTTCAAAAATAATGAATGATTAACTAAACGCCTGCCAAAATTTATGAGCAATCATTTATGTACATGATACTTCGTGCTCGCGAGAGCCGTAGGCGCGCACTACGTAACTAGTTTGAAAGCTTGTTACAGGATTAAAACAACTTGGGTAGGTTGAATTATATACTGCTAACGACTAGCGCATTTGGATATGGTAACAAGATAATGAAAATGTAATTGAACTAGTAATTTTCTGTCCTTAAGACTCTAAAGTTTTTTTTCGTGAGATGTCTTTATATTTTTAATATCGTACGGTTTTAAAATAAAGTTAGGTTGTCATTATGAGTTGACATAAAGTTTAATTTGTCATTAGTGCAATTTTCCTCGAAACTGTTATAATATCAATGTACCATTAAGAGGAGTGTGAACCTACGGCTTTTCATACAAAAGGCGATAACGATTTCCACCCGTTAAATGTTAACCAATTAACCAAACCGTATAGACCTAGATTTTGTTGTGATAACCTATCAAAAACTGGTCAAAATCGGTTAACATTTAAGGGGTGGAAATCGTTATCGCGTTTTGTATGAAAAGGGTGATTTTTGCCGTTGGTTCATAATCCTCTTAAGTAATTGAACTTACCACTATCAGTTCGATTTCATTAATTAAAATCATGGAAGAAATATGGTTTCAATGGTAAAACAAAATCTTTACCTACGGAAAATTATATATATTACATGTTTTTAAATTTAAATTTACTATAACCACTTTAAGTTTAAGTCTAAATTTTATCAAATACTTAAATGTTCTCATTTAAGTGAATAATGTAATTCTTATGAGAGTAAACATCTCAACCAGTAAAATAGATTGAACTTATGTGAGCTAGGTTAGCTAAAGTTAAGAAAATCTTAAATTATTGAAGATTCATATGAATAAACAGCCATTTTTTTGGAATTGCAGTATGACAAATGAAACATTATGACTACAAACAGTTATGACAGATAAATATGGCACATTAAATAACAGCTTAATAGCTTCAAACGGATCAAGCGGTTACACATAATACACTTTAACATAATAAAGACCTCTCCGAAAATTTATTAAGTTTCGAATAAAGCCCCACTTAATTTGATTGTTATAAAATTCAGACTTAAGAATTTATTTCAGTACTTATAATATCTGTGTCGACTTTGGTACATTTTCGTCCGTCTCCCGCATTTTCATTTCTTGTATTAATATAACATTGATTACTTTTCTTATTCAGATATTACAGAATATATAATCAGATAATCACTATCTTCTAAGCGCCTTTTTTCATTTCTACGATAAAATATAATTAATTATTTCCAAGTATTTCCTATTATATTAAGAAACGAATTCCACCACAAACTTTACTTTCTTTCTCAAGCGTTGTATTAGGTATTCAAGCATTGATTAAGTCATTATAAATTTGAAAGTCAGTCCCTCGTAGAAACTTGAAGAAACCCAGTATCCAGTTACTGTTTGAAATTCTGGCTAGAGTTCGATGAATCTGGCAGAATGGAAATTGTACGTATAATTATAATGAGCGAATGTGGTCAAATACAGATAGATGTGTAGACTTCACATTGTGCAGAATTAAAAATAGGAAGAAACAATAATGGCATAGGTCCTGGCCACAACACCACGGCACGACTTCGTGAACGTGAAATAATGTATATTCAAAAATAATCTTTGTTTAAAATAAAATCAGGTTTAAGTTTAAAATGGACGTATTTAGAATTGAGCCTGTTTAATTCTGAAGGTGCGTTCCGCGTCATACCACGGCGCTGCTACATAATAAGCCACGCGCTAAGGAGCCACGCCTTTTCGTCCCCTAAATAGTTTTTAAGTTATGTTTTAATATGTATGTTAGTCTGTAAGGTATTAATGTATGGGCCACTGATGCCTGATAATAAATGATTTATTATTATTATAATCACGGTACGGCGCCGTGCCGTGAAAAACATCTTCTAGCATAATGATATACGGAATATTGAAAGATATTATTTAGCTTGGATGTAAAGGCTTCTTCTATAGTAAGAAAAGTAATCAATGACGTCTATAATTAATTCAATATTTATTTATTGCAGTCACTTTAAATAATTAGCAGTATTTACAAACTTATTTAAAATAATTTGAACTAAACCGTACCAACGTAAATGGATCAATTGAGTTTTAAGAAAAGTACCTTAGTTTATTATAAAGTTTAAACGATATAATATGTACAAATAAACAATTTACTTTAATTCTATACGGAATACCATTAATTTTAGTAAGTCCAAAAATCGAATTTTACTGAGAGATGATTACAATTTGGTTAAGAAATTATTTTATTGTAGATAGTTTCATTCCGATTTTAAATCTAAGAATTTAATTTGCCTTCATTCATTAAGCATTAAATACAGAATAAGAATAATAAAAAATGTAGGTAAAGAAATATAAATTCTTTTAATAAATCTCTCTGTTGTGATTTTTAATGAACGCGTTTTTGTCATAATAATATTTGTAAATTTTTATCCAAAGTAAATTGTTCCTTTTTTACCGTTGTATTAATTAAAATTAAAATAATTTCGCCGTAATCAAAGCTAAAATCTAAATAATACCCTAGCATGATCTAGATCTAAATCCTAAAACTATGGTTAGCCTATAAAAATTGTGAAAGAAAACTGTGAAAACAAACGATAAAAAAATTCAAAATTGCTTCGTGAAAAAGAAAAACGTGATTTCCACACCAGTTTTAAATCGGTGATTACAAATTAAATATCTAATTTTGATTTCAAGCGGTTTTGGATGTGCGTCTATTTGTTTTTGTAACTAGTTAAGCCTGTGAACTATTTGAAAGCGATGTCACTTCTTCCCAAGCGAATTCATAAAGCGATTCACTACCCAATTATGTTCATACAAAATGGGTCCAATTCGAAACGGTGTCCCTAAAAGTTCCCTTAACTTAAAATAATAAACGTCAAACTCGATTTTGTATAGCACGAAGCTGTCAAAATCGAGTTTGACGTTTCTAATTTCAAGTTTAGCGCATACACTTTCGAATTGGCCCGAATGTGTTGGTAATTTTTAAATATTTTGTATTTTCATCTTTCTTTGACATTGCTTATTGAATGCACGACTGCCATATGATACTCGGCTGATCAATGCGATATACACTCAAATTTGGACCGAATTACTTTATATTTACAGTCTAAATTACTTATTTCGTTTATCCGCGGTATAGAATCTGTAGAGAGAAAAAAAAAGGAGAATATTTAGTTGTCTGCTTCTCTTACAGGCGCGGATCCAGCCCTCTAAAAAGGTTGTGCTCACAGCCACCCAAAAATCGGCCAAGTGCGAGTCGGAGAATGAACTGCTCATGATCGATATATGTAGTGCGAAGGACGCTACAAAGAACGTCACAAGTCTATTGGCCAAATTCAGAAATGCCGCTTAAGTATTTGATTAGATATTACATGTTGAGGATTCAGAACAACGAAATTAAATTGTGCCACAAGTGTCTAGATCAAAATAGTTTCCCTGAACTTTAAGTTTATGTCTGACACAAATTTTAAAAGAGTCGCTGCGATCACTCAGATTAACACAATACCAAAACCATATAAAAATCAATAAGCAACGTCAAAAAAAATGTAAACTAAATATACAAAAAATACCAAAGTCTCTAAATGTACAGTTTCGTATGAAACCGCTCCTTCGCGTAAATATCGCTTTGAAGAAAATATTCAATCAATAAATTTTGCAAGCCACTCAGAAGCGATTTGCTATTGAAAATTCTTGTCTATTCATGTTAAATACAACCTCTTCTACCTACCATATGCGAAGGCGATAGCATGGAAAGAGAATCCATAGTTTAGAAAAATCCCAAAAAAAAAACACAGTTGGAAGAAGAAATTCTAAATTAAATTTCTAATAACTTCACATTTGTCAACGCTTTGAGGTTATAAATGTCACTGTTTAAAACGGCTAGGTTGTCTGTTGATCAATTCAAACTTAAACTGAGATCGCGTGTGATCCTTGCGATCGTCATTATTGATTTATCATGATTGTCCAATGATCTAGTATACGTTTGCTTTTCGCACGTTCTGTTTGAACTGCGATTAACATGTTCGCTTCTGTATCTTTGACGTCTCGTTTTGTTTTGCGTTTCAGGTTATTTTTTTCTTTAACATCGTTAGTCACACCGTACTCAATGTCGTATTAAGAGGAGTGTGAACCTACGGCTTTTCATACAAAAGGCGATAACGATTTCCACCCCTTAAATGTTAACCGATGTTGACCAATTTTTGATAGGTTGTCGTCAGTCAGAACAAAATCTAGGGTGTATACGTTTTGGTTTTTTTCACATTAATCAATAAATTCAGTTTTATTGTTGTTTCAGTATACAAAACTAATTTCGGCGATTATTTGATTTGTTCATCTTTAATCAATATTCCAAAAACGTAGGTATATACATATATTTCGTTCTGCCGGCCTACCTACCTACCTATTAATTTTGGTCAAAATTGGTTAACATTTAAGGGGTGGAAATCGTTATCGCCTTTTGTATGAAAAGGGTGACTTTCGCCGTTGGTTCACAGTCCTCTTAAGCACTCTTAATATTTTTTTACTTAATATATTAATAATATATACTTTTATGGTATACCAAGGCGTTCCTCAAGATTCGTTATGATCAAAATCTGCAACATATGTAAATTCGTTTTTTAAGTTAAGTTTCGCAAGTTAAGTTTGCGGCCCAAAATATTCCCGGCGCAAACTTAACATGGTTCGTTTATGCATCATATATGAAAAATAAATGAATGTTTGCGTTTGCTCTCAACGCTTTATCGGCTGCCAGTTAAATAGTAAATAAATAAATCCGGGGACAGTCTTTACACAAATCGATCTAGTCCTCGGTCTAGACATAGAGAGAAACAAACGAAAGTGAATATAATGGATAGACTGGTCAAAAAATCTCAAAAAAGTCAAAAGATTTTTTGACCAGTCTATCCATTATATTCACTTTCGTTTGTTTTTCGCTATGTCTGTAATCTGTTCACGCATCATGTTTTTTTTAATTCAACTAGGTAACGCATGAAATCGGTTCTCACGACACAGGTACAGGCAAGTCCTAGTGTGAGGACCACTGATATTCTTAAACTAAACCTTTCTGTCAACCTACTGTTTTGTTAGATATAAGGAATGTTCTTACTGTTTGATAAATAAATAAACTAAACTAATTTAGTCATAGTTTATAAAGATATATTTTTGTATTATAATTAATCATAGATATATATTTAGATTTAATTTAGTTGATTATTTGACAAATTATACAGTTTTAATAAAAATTAGAACATAAAGTTTTATTGGTAAGTAAAAACAATACTTTATCTACACCCATTTCATAAAACCTCCATAGTGTAATCAAAAACCGTAGGAAATGACCACCATTTTGACAACCAATTAGGAAAAACCAGTGCTGCAATGTTATTCCCGTATCGTTTTTAGTATAGAAATGAGATTAAATTTGGAACAGCTGTCAAAACTCAAGTGGGTCTCTATTCTAGTATCCATAGATATTAAAACAGTTATTGATACGAAACGTCAATTCAGTATGTTTTTTTAATATAAACTGCACAACATTTGATCTCGAGTGACATGAGAATAGAGACTTCATTCGTTTGTCTATGATTTAAAAAAAATGGTCTTGACGGAGGATCGAATTGCCGCCATTATGTTGGTGTTTTGCTGAACGAAAGTAGCATTGTTGATGAATTGAATAGAAAAAGTTGTTTGTAATTTACATTTTAATTGAAAATATGAATAGTAGTCTTCTCGGAGTGTGTGTGATGTGCAAATGCGCCGGATATCGGAAATATGCAGCCACGATTGCAACAAATAACTTGTTGCCAGAAAATATTGTTTCTGAACCCATCATGGAGGATTTATAACATGTGTGTAGATAAAGTTATGTATGCAACTCTTCATAATTTGGCCTTAAAACACACGTGCGATCTTATTATGAAACTCGCTAAAAGCTCGTTTCATAAAACCGCACTAGTGTTTTAAGGCCTATCATTAAGCAACCGTTGCATAAACTACTATTACATGTCAAAGTTTAAAAATGATATAATAGGGATGAAAAGTTTTACCATACCATCTTAGGACTAATTAATCGAACGTGGCCACAATTAGTCTTGTGGCTCTGCCCACCCCATTAGGAATTTCGGGCGTGATGCGTATGTATGTATGTAATAGTTTTATATCATGGTTATTAATATTATTCTAGCTTACGATTAGATTTAGTAGCATATTGGGGCCAATTCGAACGTGTTTTCGCTAAATTTTGGAAGTCGCTAAATTTGAAATAAGAAACGTTACACTCGATTTTGAACCTTGGAGCTATACAAAATCGAGTTTGATGTTTCTTATTTTAAGTTTAGGCAATCTTAAATTTAGCGGACAACGTTTCGAATTGGACCCATTATTTAAGAATACCACTATTTTAAAGAATTCGTCAATGGTGTAACATGCCATACCTAGTAGGATTTTCTTTACATTATTTATAAAAGTTTAAACCTCTGGGGTACCTCTAATTCCTCGAGTAGGTACTTTCTCCTCCCTTCAAAACTCTAGGACCACCGGTTTAGGCAGTGCATTGTCTGTCAGTCAGTCACGGTACTGTTTTATAGTTATATGTATATATAAAAGATGTATCTTCCTCAATATCCTTGCGGTTTCACCCTAATGTTATTTCCTGGCATTTTCTGACCTAGCCATCATTCATCAGACTCAATAAAAGGGTTTAATGGATAGAAACTGCGTCTTTTCTCACACAATGCGCCGAGGCTAGTCACAGTATACTGATTTAAGCAGTAGCACAGAATAGCTAATAGTACTAACGTACAGAAGAATCACTCTCTAACAAAAACGGCGTTTAGGTGTAAAAATATGACTAATCATGCGTTCTCTCTCCGTCGCATAAAACGTGCTCTTTCGTGAACGCTAGGGTTGTCAGTTTTTATCCGCGTCATCCAATGACAACAACGCGCGAATCGCCCAGCGAGCGAGCGAGCGGCAACCTGCTGCGATTTACACCTCCGAGCAACGCGACGGCCGAGCGTACCTAAAGTGCGGAGTGAAACCCGCCTGGTAGTAGGTAGCTACTTGATGTCCAAATTAACGCACAAAAAAGAACGACCGCAAACTGAAACCACTTTTAAAAGTTGTAAGTACTGTATTTAAAACAGTTGACGTTAAATGTTTTAAACTGCGCCTCTATTCGGGAACGTCTCAGTGATATTGTAGCGACTCGCGAGCGAGATTCTCATACCACTCTTCTGCACGATGCGTGATGCGTAATGGGTAATAGCGGGATGCGAATCTCGCTCGCAAGTCTCTACAATATCACTTAGACGTTCCCGAATAGACGCCCTGTTTGTAAATACTTAACCACTAAAAAGCCTTTAAGAGCGTTTAATGGCAACTAACTTAAAACCGGACGGACAAGTGCGAGTTAAACTCGCGTGGAGAGGGTTCCGTTCTGTACATGATTATCTGAAATTTACTAGGTTACCTTAAATACCATGGACTTCTTATAGGTTTTCCTGTAATCTATAGGCAAAGATCTATTTCCTGTATTTTTTTCAAAATTTTAGCCCCAGTAGTTTCGGAAATAAGGGGGGGAATGGTCATTTTTCGCCTATTTTCCTGAATAACTTCTAAACTATTTTATTTAAAATTAAAAAGAAAATATATTTAAGATCCTCACAATAAGCCCTTTTATTTGATATGTCACACGATATAGGTGGCATAACTTTTTTTTTAAATTTTCTAGTTTACCCCCAAAAAGTGGCTCTATGTGCTCTATGATTAAAATTCATATATTTACGTCACGAGTCCGTGTTGTGGTTACCAACTTACATATGAATACCAAATTTCAACTCAATCGGTCCAGTAGTTTCGGAGCAAATTGGCTGTGACAGACGAACAGACAGACACACGAGTGATCCTATAAGGGTTCCTTTTTTCCTTTTGAGCTACGGAACCCTAAAAATAACCTTTTTGGATTATTTTATTAATACGAGTATACATACATGTATTAACTATATTTAATTTTAATTTTATATGTGTATATTTTGATGTGTAGGTATATAAAATAAATGATGTTTATTTAGGTTTAATATAATATACACCATGAAGTAGTGTATTGCTGCTTTATGGTCAATACTTCCCGCACCATCCTGAACATGTTTCTTATTAGCCTTATGGTTGACTGGTAGAGAATGCCTTAAGGCATTAAGTCCAGCATTTGTACTCTCGTGTATAGTGCAATAAAGTTTAAATAACTAAGGTATTATCGCCCCAATACTTCAATATTGCACTTAATTTTCTGCAAAAGCAAGACTGAAACATTATTCCTAAAATAACGTCCAAAGGATATGGCACGGTTGACCCTGCAAGTCTAGCACGACCTGCCTGCGAGTCGTTTGTCGCTCAGTGCATCCCTTACATACTTGATTAGTTTGACAGAGATGCACTGAGCGACAAACGACTCGCGGGCATGTCGTGCTAGCCCCCCTGTCTGATTAATTAACGCTTAATTGCTATTCAAGTCTTGTCTTGGTTTCGTCTTAATCAATTCTTAACGACTTCATGACAAGACACGCTGAATCTCATTCCGTTTTGGTAATGTTTCGCTTTATTTTAATGTGATTTACAAAACCGTAATAAGATTAAGTTTTATCTGTGAGAGTTAAAAAAAAATATATGGTATTTGATTTACTTTACATAAGTTTTAATCAAACGCTGGGTCCAATTCGAACGGCGTCTTCTTAATTTTAAATTACCTAAACATTTTAAGTTTATATACAAACTCGATTTAGTATTTTAAGTTATTGCCAGAAAACATAATAGGGATGTTTCCTGGGTAAAATAATAATAATTCTAATTAGTCCGTCAGTTAGATTATTAAAAAATATTGAACTGGTATTTTTATCAAATCAATCAAAATTGACAAAGATTACGCGCATCAAAGTTCGGGAGTGGGGGCTCATGACGTCACTTAATGGTAAAAAGTGTGCAAAGTCGTGACGTCACGTTGAACTTCAACGCACTATATCTGCGTCATTTTTTGTTTAATTGACCAAAGAAACAATATGTGTTCAATATTTTTTTATAATGTACCTAATTGACGATTCATCGTTGTCGAATAGAGTTTAAGTCATACCGACGTTAGTTTAAAAAATATCACATAAATTTAAATAATTTTATTTCGGTCTCAATGTCACGCTCATGAGCTTATTTCATATATTATTTTTGACACTATACTAAGCATCTTGTGTTCGCCCCCTGGGTTGTTAGAATACTGTTTTATTATAAAAAACTGTGAACTGGGAGTATCACTACCATATAGGCCTCCTATACACGAATAGGGTCGCACTATTGTTGGAAAAATCTTAAAATAGAACTTATCGTTCAGCGGGAGCAGAATATTGTCAGACTATCGCTCGGGCATCGCAGCGAATGACGTTTGACATGTGTAGCCGACGTAACAGAAGGAAAATCCACATTATAAAATTAATAAAGTACCATTAGTAAAGTGCACGATATAAGAAACTGCACCATTTAAAATGCGTAAATGGTTTCAAACTTTATCTTACGACGAAATAGAAAAAAATCTGACAGCGCAATCTTAGACACATGATAAATGCATTCACGGGTACAAGCACCCACCCACATACACACATACACACACACACGCACACACACACACACACACACACACACACACACACACACACACACACGCACACACACACACACACACACACACACACACACACACGCACACGCACACGCACACAAAAACACAAACACGTACCTATACAAACGGATGTTTACTTTAACTTTTCATCATCTGTTTTAATTTTAATTTTGATTTTTTAAGTAATCTAGCTCGTGTTCTTTATCTGTTCCATTGATAATGTAATATTACTGTCACCCGCTCTCACTGGACGCCCAAGATACAGGCTCAGCCTAGTTTGGGGTCCGCCAGTTATGTAGCCGTAAGGAAAATATTGTAACCTTTTGCTAATAAATGTATTCTTATTCTAATGTCACAAAGATCTACACAAACATACTAAAATAGTCTGAAATTAAACACAGTTCCATCTACGAAAACGTGCACTACCATTTAATTATGAGTCGCACGATTGCAACAACGTTACGTACGTTACAATTTAGTGGTAGTGCTTTTTCGTGGATTGAATTACTTATAAATTAAAATCACGATAAAACATAAATATGTCACACGATATAGTTAGCAAGAATTTTCTTTTAAATTTTCTAATTTGCCCCCCAAAAGTGGCCCTCATGTTTAAAATTAATTTGTTTACGTTACACGTCCGTATTGCGGTCACCGACTTACATTTGTTTAGGTACCAAATTTCAACTCAATCGGTCCTGTAGTTTCGGGAAAAATTGGCTATGACAGACGGACAGACAGACACACGAGTGATAAGGGTTCCGTTTTTTCCTTTTGAGGTGCGGAACCCTAAAAAACATACGTGGCAAAGTGAAAACATGCTCTATTTTGCAGACTGCACTTTGGCTCTCTACCTTAAGAAATGTTTTCTTATCTTAAATCTTCAATGTGAATTCAGCTTAATATCATTTTGATTAATAGTGGACTGAATGATGTATGGTGCTGAGAGGCGTAAGAAATTTTGTTATTATTCAGTACAAATACTATTTAATTTTAATAATTAAGTACTGGACCAATCAATATGAATTTGTCTCTAATCATAGTATACACTATTTTTATGGATAATTTTCTCTCCTTTATGGTTATGTACGAACTCTGAAGTTTCCGATGACGCGTGCGTACGAGGTGCGTACACATACAAGCGCGCGAGTTACCTTTGTTTGTAGACGAACTACTTTTCTGTTTATACTATCCAAGTCTTAGGAGTGTCGCCTCTATGCTATTAAATTCCTTTTGAACTCTTTCTTATGAGTAACGCCAATCATTCCTTCGCTTGTACCACAAGAAAGGTTATCATATGAATAATTCAAGCTTACCCCTTGGACCTCGTTTAGGACAAAATACCCCTACAAACTCGACCTAACTGTAACGTAATAAGGTTTATTTTGAAACATCGCCAATGATACGCGGCACACGCAATTTGATGAATATTAGACAGCACTTTGATGATTACGAGCGGGCGTAAGTTTATTATTGAATTTTCAATAAGTTTAGAGTTATTGTTACGATAATTTCGGTAAGTTGTGTGAGAACTGAATGGTCCGGTGATCTTTCGAATTTTGGCTCTATCAGGGTAAAGCAACGGTAGCTGATGGGGACCGTTTTGGTGTATTTTAGGAAGTTTTAGCAAAGGATACTACGGTCATTCATTAGATTGGATGTGAGAGCCCTTATACCTGCTATGCTATGTTTCAATTAACGCAATATTATTGCGTTCCGTTTTTGCTAATATATTATTTTGATCTTTTGTCCGTTTTTATGTTATTCTTCTATGTGTCTGCCGTGACTTTACCAGATGGTTCCAACGGAAGACCAGCGCTGGCCCCCAAGCCAGCATTATGCTGAGTTGGGACCTTTATGTAACAGTTGGCACTATGTTCTAATTTTACTAATTTATTCGTCTTGTGATGTATTTTGTGCTCTGTTACGAATAAATGTTTTTTCTTTATTTCTATGTTAACTCCTTAACAAACTTCGTATCTCATTTCAACAGATAATCATAAGCCACGCGGTCTGAAGAGT
Organism: Tortricodes alternella; assembly: GCA_947859335.1. Lineage (NCBI taxonomy): Eukaryota > Metazoa > Arthropoda > Insecta > Lepidoptera > Tortricidae > Tortricodes > Tortricodes alternella. The sequence goes on from OX401975.1 coordinate 16,156,736, forward strand.
CGCGTCCTTGATTAGCGCATCATACAAACATGGTGGACTATCAGTATGGGCGATGGGCTGATCACCTGTCACCATACGGTTCATCATACCATCTTAGGACTAATTAATCGAACGTGGCCACAAGTAGTCTTGTGGCTCTGCCCACCCCATTAGGGATTTCGGGCGTGATAATATGTATGTATGTGTATCATACAAACGTAGTTCATTCGTGGTTTGGATAATTTTAGCCGGATTTCATTGAAACTTTGAAGGTACATGGATATTAGGCTAATCGAGGTATGTACTTTGCGTGATTGAGAAAAATATATATATTTAAACAGGATAAAAATAGGTTTTACATAAATTAAAAATCATTTATTACATACCTGTTAAATTTAATCTCAAAACTCGCAATGTACAAACCTAGATTTGTCTTTTATCTTTTTTCTTGCCAAGTTTCTATGCGATGCAGCTAAAAATGTCTAAACCACAACTGAACTACGTTTGTATGAAGCGCTACTCAAGGAGCGGGCTCTTAAGTATTAATGCTTTAGGACTGATATAAATATATTGGAATACGGATTAATCCGAGATTAAGATTTGATTTTCCTAACTTCAATTTTACCAATTTCATCTGATAACAGAGACCAGAGATTCGTTTTTTGATGTGTAACATCTTTCCTCTCGCTTTCCCGCAATCTGTGGGAGTGATTTCGTGAAAAGGGACGGAAGTGTGTAATAGGAAGCCGGGGAAGCACGCGCTATTTGATTTAGCCTATGAGTGCGCGATATTGGATTTGACCTATGATCGCGCGCTTTTGATTTGACCAATGAGCGCGCCTGTCAGCCAACAGTGTGTGCGTGTGTGTGACGATAAAGAAAAAGGAAAATAGAGAAGGAGAACGCATCAGCTGTGCGCTTGACCTTGCTTGACTTTTTATTAGCTGACGAAAGAGAGATAACCTGGTTTCAGGATATAATGTTAACCTTTTGGCCGCCTCTGTCGAATTAGCGTGACAGGCTATACAGGGTAAAAAAGACCTTCAATGCCTTGACTTAAAGTTGAAATTCGTGTGCCGCTCAGACATGCTTGGCGGCCAAAAGGTTAATATTGCTTGTTACCAAGGTGAAATGTCAGATGTTACACATCAACATCATAAAATTAAATATGCGAGTACTATAAAGCTCACGCGCTATTTTATTACAGTTTTTTTTGTAGTGTAGGTATCTGTATTTAGGCCTGGTATTAACAAGTCCCGATTCAACCTGTTTGGTTGGTAGATTATCAACTTCATGATCGTCACGATTGTTACTACGGTGCGGCACACTATTAGTCGTCATTATTACGATTACAGATGCAAAATTGTGCACCGCTGCGTAATAGTTGCATCCCTAAATTTAAATAATAAACTGGTTAATTTACTGAACGAAATTAAACCCGTTTTTGACCGCTATTTCAAAACCGCTTCCGATCCGTGCTCCTAATGAATTTTGTACAGCCGAGGACATAAATTATATATTATGTATATACGTTACCAAAGTGGCAAAAATATCTGAGCGCTCTTACGCCCCTGACAATAAAGTCGTGTTCACGTAGGTATTTTTTATCACGTTGTCCGCTTAGATATTTTTGATCTTGACTGTACCTACAGTAATTCTATTGGTTGGTTGTATACTATTATATATAAAAGTATATTTTACTTACAAATCCCGGGATCCATGAATAAGAATACATTATAGGTTACAATAAATAATAATCAGACTTTTATGAACAACGAATTGCTTGTCTGTTCTAGTCAAAATAGACATCTGAATAATTCAGCGCAAACGAGCTCAAAACGAGCTGTGCTCTACCTAGATAATTGATCTGATATATACACTATTAAAACTGTCATACCTCATTTACATTCAGCCAATGCCACTGCTGCTTGCGCTGCCTGAAATAATTCCCGCATACTACTTTCGAAGGCAGTGGGTGTTTACATGCTGCTTCGTGACTCACTGCGCGCCGCGACGAGTAGCAGCGGCAGGAGCAGGAGAAGTGACCCATTTACACACTCGTGCTGCCCACTTCTATGCCCACTTCTCTGCTCACTTCGGCTGCATGGGCAACGCGAGTAGCAGCGGCAGGAGCAGGAGAAGTGACCCATTTACACACTCGTGCTGCCCACTTCCATGCCCACTTCCCTGCTCACTTCAGCTGCATGCGCAACACGAGTAGCAGCGGCAGGAGCAGGAGAAGTGACCCATTTACACACTCGTGCTGCCCACTTCCATGCCCACTTCCCTGCTCACTTCGGCTGCATGGGCAACACGAGTAGCAGCGGCAGGAGCAGGAGAAGTGACCCATTTACATACTCGCGCTGCCCACTTCCATGTCCACTTCCATGCTCACTTCGGCTGCATGTAAATGAGGCATTACAGAAGTGTGTATGTCTGCAGTTTGAAGATATTTACAAAAACCCGCTTAAGCCTTTTTTTTCAATTTTGTGGTTCTTTTCTGTCGCTGTTCAATGGAGACGTTTCCGTTTTTAATTTTTATACTGTTAAAAAATCGTACTAAGTGTAGAGTTTCCAACACTATATCAGGGGAACGTCACTAGCTTAGAAGGCTGTCACTCGACTGTCACAAAGGCAGTGAACTGAATAAGAGAAACGTTGGATTAAATTCGATATTAGTACTGTAAATCTAATTGGTATTGTGTGCAATAAATACATAATGAATTAAGCTTACAAGTTTAATTTGGAAACCGTACAATAAGCATTAAATGAAGCCTTTTGTTTTTTAAATATCTTCATAAATGACGAAGTTATGATAGTTTCACCTCCGCTCGTTTCAAGATGGTGAGATGTCGTATGTTACTGTCATATTATTATGCGACTACTGTAAGACTCGCTCGTTATTTAGTGAATTACTTAATGACATTATTAAAGCTCTAAAATAAATATATATGTCTTGTAATTGGGTAGTTGACTACGATAGCTTAACCCTCAACAATACATATAGAAAAACAGGCGCCTTATTCGGGAACGCTAAGTGATTCTGTAGCGACTCGTAAGCCAGATTTCTCATTCCACTCTACCGCACGACGCGAAATGCGTAAGAGCGAGATGAGAGATCTGGCTTACGAGTCGCTACAGAATCACTTAGCGTTCCCGAATGAGGCGGCAGGAGTCATGTAAAAATAAATCAAGATTATTTATATTAACTTAATTTTTTACTTCTTACGGCCGAATTCAGAAAGGCCACTCAAATTGAGCTTTAATTAAAGTGACGTTTCAGTGACGTTTCTGTATGGGTTGACAACTAGTTGAGGGACATTTAACTACTTAATATCTAGTCAAATGCTTAAGTGGCGTTTCTGAATGCGGCCATTAGTCACGTTACTTAAAGCACTAATCACGACGCATAGCATGACAGCAATTGGGTGCGTTCCGAATCGCGCTCACAGCGCCAGATCGCGCTCGCGCTCGTACCGATTTATTGAGTCGTGCGTTACCTGGTCGTACATTATTGCCTCCCGCTTTTTTACATTTATGACAACCTGGGTGTTTTCGTTTGTCTCTTTCGGTTAAATGACGTCACATGCGAGAGCTGACAGTGGATAGCGGTTTGGCGGCTAATTTAGAATAGCTGAATAAATATTTTTAGCGTTTTTTCCTTGAAAATGAGGCAGTTTAAATACGAAAAATATTTTTATCTACACCCATATCATAAAACCTCCATTGGTTAATCAAAAACCGTAGGGAATGACCACCATTTTGACAACCAATTAGGAAAAACCAGTGCTGCGATAAAGAAATAACATGACTTCTTTATCGTTTTTAGTAAAGAAATGAGATTAAATTTGGAACAGCTGTCAAAACTCAAGTGGATCTCTATTCTAGTATCCATAGATATTAAAACAGTTATTGATACGAAACGTCAATTCAGTATGTTTTTTTAATATAAACTGCACAACATTTGATCTCGAGTGACGTGAGAATAGAAACTTCATTCGTTTGTCTATGATTAAAAAAAAATGGTCTTGACGGAGGATCGAATTGCCGCCATTATGTTGGTGTTTTGCTGAACGAAAGTAGAATTGTTGTTGAATTGAATAGAAAAAGTTGTTTGTAATTTAAATTTTAGTTGAAAATATGAATAGTAGTCTTCTCGGAGTGTGTGTGATGTGAAAATGCGCCGGATATCGGAAATATGCAGCCACGATTGCAACAAATAACTTGTTGCCAGAAAATATTGTTTCTGAACCCATCATGGAGGATTTATAACATGTGTGTAGATAAAGTTATGTATGCAACTCTGAACAACAGAGTGCCGCACTGTCTCGGACCTGTACTGTACGGACTGTATACACACTACACTCAGGATTCTTCGTTAGAAAGCCTCGTTACGCTCGTGCTTCTATTCTAGAACCCGTCGCGCTATGTATATGTATTCAATATTTTGACCTCGCCCACAACCTCGTACTCTGTTCCCATGTGTGTGTTACAAAGGCGTGTTTAAAATTTAAACTATACTCTACCACAACGTATTTAAGGTTTTTTTTTGCAATATCACGTTTGAGTAACCAGATGATAATATAACTTTTTCAAGTGACAATGTAGAGTAGAAAGTTCTCGAACGAGCTTCAGTTCGAGTTTCTAACCGCAGTTTAGTTCAGTATCGTGTTCGAGGCGAGTTGGAAAGTTATAACTATGTTCTTTGCGGGAAAAAACTGTTAGACATTAATATTTTGTTGCAGCCATTTAGATTTAGTATGGCTTACTAATTTCAACTCCGTCCTGGGGTATGATTAGGGTTGCCAACTGTACTATATAATTATGAAAATGAAAAGGCCTCTTTCACATATCTGAATCTACCAGCGCTTCGAAAGGTGACATACCTAGGTACTTATGAGAAAAAACGCCGCAAGAAACTCAGCATTAAGTCTTTTAGTTACGTATATTGTATTGTACTATATTTCTGCTCTGTGTACTATATACTGTTAAAGAATATAGTACGCAAAAATACTATATTTCGGCAGGCGGGTTCCACTCCGCACTTTAGGTACGTTGGGCTGTCGGGCACCGCGGCGGTATATATCGCAGTAGGTTGCCGCTCGCTCGCCGCGTCACGCCGAGTCATAGCATAGCGTGTTAGGTACTTTTTATTTCATTTACAGTACTCATAGAATTCCTGTGCTGTTTCCTGTTCTTGTATTAATTAATAATGAATGGTAATAATTATACAATATACTGTAGTGTTTACGGGTGCCTAAATAAAGCAAAGAAGATATCGAAATCGGGACTATAATTTTTGTGTTCCGAAATATATTGAAAGTACCTACTTAGTGGGTTTGTTATAGATACTCTGTAACTGTAGTAATGAGAGTTGTTATAGGTACATAGGATGTTAGAATGAAAGTAGGGTTCAAAATACAATTAACTGCCTATTTAGGTAGTAGACTTTCGTGTTCTTTTTACACATCAAATTCAATTCGATTGGTTTTTCAATAGGTACCGTTTGTTTACGCGGCGGCCGGTGTTGTTCTCTTTGCTTATGTACCTTTTGTTAGCAACTGACAAACCTAGCGTACACGAAAGAGCACGTCTTATGCAACAAAGAGAGAAGGCATGATTAGGTAATTATTCGTAACTAAACAGCGGTTTGGTTAGAAAGTGATTCTTCTGTACGTTAGTACAGAAAGCTTAGCTAATCACGACGCATAGCATGACAGCAATTGGGTGCTATCTATTCTGTGATTTCGGTCAGTCGTTACAAATGGGCTTTGAGTTGCCCAGTTGGATAGGTATTTAGCTCTTATAACATTTATACACAGTCTTATTTTGCCTGATTCATCGCTGTCTTTCACTGCTCACTAGGAGCTACGAAACACATATCAAAACGCATGAATCAGCCAATAATGGACCTTTCCTCAATGTAATAAGAACGCTGATGTCGGCAATATTTATTGAGTGTGCGATGCTGTCATTTGACACCAAAAAATTGAGCATCGCGAAAATCGCGTTGGGTAGTTCCTTACTATATATTTCTACTAGTGGACCCGCCACAGGTTCACCCGCGCTATTTTCCATACAAACTTTATCACCCCTTTTCACCCATTTAGGGATGGAATTTCAAAAATCCCTCCTTAGTGCACCTCTAGGGTACTCGAGGAATGTTTCCTCCAAATTTCAAACCTCTAGGACCACCCGTTTCGGCTGTGCGTTGTCTATAAGTGAGAGAGGATGTCATCTATACATATAAAACAGTACCGTGTGTTTTATATGTATAGATGACATCCTCATAAATAGTTGGCAATTGGCAACCCTAGGTGTGATTCCCTTAAATAACACTTCGTTCATGAACTCACTGGCGAGCCTAAATTGACCCGTCAATGCGTATAAACTACATGTCTGCGCGTGTCTTCGACGATGGTCGTATTTCGACGCAGCCGGCCACGGACATAGGTACCTAACTCGGCATAATACCTACGGACGCGCGGGTCAATTTATGATTGTCGAACGAAAATGAGAGACGAGATTTGTTAGTGAATCGGTCGGCTATTCGACTTTGCATAAGCGATATCACGAATGTATTCAAAGGATTGTCAGTGTTACTGAATCGGTAAGGGGCCGTCCATTAATCACGTGATGTTTTTTAGCAACTTTTTAACCCCCCCACCCCCCTGGTGATATGTGGTGAGGTTTCAAACGAACCCCCCGTCCTCCATCCAAAGTCACGTGTATGTTTTTGGTACAAAGTTCTTAAAAATGTTTAAAATATTATCTTTGAATACAAGTATACTAATCTAATTTGTATTCTGGAAAATTATGCAACGTGATAAAAAATTCCACACAGACAATAAAATTAAGGTTGAAGGATTTTTTTTTATGATTAGTGCGTTCAACGAAAAAAATTAATACACGTGATATCTCACTACACCCCCCCTCCCCCCTTGTGATATTTTGTGATTTTTTTTCCAACCCCCTCCCCCCTTTCGAGCCTCACGTGACTAATGGACAGCCCCTAACAGCATAACGGAGTGGCAACAAGCAATCCGCGGATAGAGCGCATAGCGAAGTGATGTATGAATAATTCACGATTGACAGTGTGCTTAGCACCATTGAATGATTGATGGGCATTGTCAATATACTGATATTGTTAGACTTATACAGGGATGATTCCGGAGACGTGATCAGGACCGATCCTACCCGACTCAGAAATTGTAATCTACTTAAAGTCTGTTCGCCAAGAGTTGATCAAAATAAATAAAAAATTACAGGTTTTTAACTCATTAAAAATAGCGGCCCGCTAATTATTTCTACCGATGGTAATAAAAAATTGAAGAGGAAACCTATATTTTTATCATTCAATATTATTATTGAATAGTTTGTTTATGTCCCATTGCTGGCGCATCATCGAATGACGACCATGACGAAATCTCAGAGTCAGTGACGTTTATTATGAAACGTCTAAAACAACAAACGAAAACCCAAACGACACACTCGAAGTGTATTCCAGAACGGAATGGCAATATATGGCGCTCGCCCGGTCGGTGCGGCACTGCGCCTGAAAACACCTGCGTCCCTCGTACCACGAAACTCAGTGCGCGCGGCGATAAGTGACGCCCGTAGCAGCAACATCGCTATATACCAACGAATTATTGTCAGAAATGGTCCGACATGTTTCGGACTCGCATGGAGTCCTTTTTCAGGGGTTGAGTGCGGTCGCGGTCAAAACAACCTGCGTCCTGCCCAACTGCCTTCCGTGCCGAGTTGAGGGCGTGGCGGCGGCGGGGGGGTGACACCGGCGCCCTCAGCGCGGGTTGCTTTGACCGCGACCGCACTCAATCCCTGAAGAAGGACTCCATACGAGTCCGAAACATGTCGGACCATTTTTGACAATAATTCGTTGGTAAAGCCGGGTTTATTTCTTGTGTAATAATGTCTCACGAAAGCCTTAATTTGTAGGTATATGCTTTATAATAATGTTGCCGGGTACATAGCTTGCCGGCAAAATTGGAAATATTTCTGGAATAATCCAAAATATTGCCGGTAATGAGAATATGGCAATGGCACATCTTCGTCCGTGTGGTGCCGGCTAAGAATAGCATCACCCGATCTCCTCCCGTGGGTGTTGTAAAAGGCGACAGAGGGACCAACCAAAGGATGGGCAGCAGCGTCCCTCGAGTGCTATCATGACCAACTGCGGTCGCCAAACCGCCTGCCAAGCGTGGCGCTTATGGCCAATCCCCCCATTTTTGGAGGACGCCTATGTCCTGCAATGGTTGTTTTACGGCTGATGATGACGATGATATCTTCAGACAGATCTTCAGACGCATTACGCTAACATGATATCTAAACATGCTCACTAATCTATTTCGGTAACAAAAACAAAAGTGAGCTGTCGGCTCGTTTCGTTTAATTAATCCTTAATTATTTTGCATATAAAGTAGCTCTCAGATATTAACATAAACTCCTTAGGGGCCGGGCCACTTCGTAAACAAATCTGTATGGACACTCACCCAAAGTTCTTGCTCGCGACCATTCCTTAATTTCAAGTTTGTTCATGTTGAGAATACAATTCTCCCTAAAGACTTTGTTTATGTCTGGTTCGTTTGCAGAATAAACAGATATACATATTGTTTAGGTCTTCATTTACCCTCCCTAATACCTAATTGTAATCTAAGGTTACAAATCCAACCGTATGTAAATATTTACCTTATTTGGAAGACTCTGTGAATGTTGTATGATATCTACACTACATTATACAAATAAATAAATTTAAAGTGTCTGTGAATATGAAAAAACCGGGACTCACGCAAGGAGGCTTCCGTACCATTATCTAAAAAAAATCACGTTTGTTGTATGCGAGCCCCCTTAAATATTTATTTTATTCTGTTTTTTAGTATTTGTTGTTATAGCGGCAACAGAAATACATCATCTGTGAAAATTTCAACTATCTAACTATCACGTGCATGAGATACAGCCTGGTGACAGACGGACAGACGGACAGACGGACAGCGGAGCCTTAGTAATAGGGTCCCGTTTTTCCCTTTGGGTACGGAACCCTAATATACTTATAACAAAAAATCCAATTCATAAAACTTTTGTCTGTCTGTCTGTCTGTCTGTTAGTTCCGGCTAATGTCCGAAACAGCTGGCCCGATTTTGATGGGACTCACTGTCAGATAGCTGATATTATAATGAGTAACTTATGCTACCTTTGTTTTGGAAACAGAATTATAGTACCGCGCTTATGTGGTAACCATGTTTTTAACCTCAAAATGTATCTTTTTTGGGTGAAACGGTTATTTTATCCTAGGTGAAAAATTGGCAAAGTGATGTCTAAATTATTATCTGGTTGCTTTATTTACGAAGAAATAGCAATTTTAGCGAAAATAGGTGCATTTTGAGGTTAGAAACTTGTTTATCAAATAAGACAAGTAAGAATGAATCGACTTTAGTCACTTTAGATGTTTATTTTTTTGTTGTCATTAAAACGCAATATTTGATTGATTACAATGAATCAAGTATTGATTTTTATCTACACCCATATCATAAAACCTCCATTGGTTAATCAAAAACCGTATGAAATGACCACCATTTTGACAACCAATTAGGAAAAACCAGTGCTACGATAAAGAAATAACATGACTTCTTTATCGTTTTTAGTAAAGAAATGAGATTAAATTTGGAACAGCTGTCAAAACTCAAGTGGGTCTCTATTCTAGTATCCATAGATATTAAAACAGTTATTGATACGAAACGTCAATTCAGTATGTTTTTTTTAATATAAACTGCACAATATTTGATCTCGAGTGACGTGAGAATAGAGACTTCATCCGTTTGTCTAAGATTTAAAAAAAAAAAATGGTCTTGACGGAGGATTGAATTGCCGCCATGTAGACGTTTTGCTGAACGAAAGTAGAATTGTTGTTGAATTGAATAGAAAATAGTAAGTAGTCTTCTCGGAGTGTGTGTGATGTGAAAATGCGCCGGATATCGTAAATATGCAGCCACGATTGCAACAAATAACTTGTTGCCAGAAAATATTGTTTCTGAACCCATCATGGAGGATTTATAATATGTGTGTAGATAACGTTATGTATGCAACTCTGCATAATTTGGCCTTAAAACACACGTGCGATCTTATTATGAAACTCGCTAAAAGCTCGTTTCATAAAACCGCACTAGTGTTTTAAGGCCTATCATTATGCAACCGTTGCATAAACTACTAATATGCTGCCAAAAATGATGACTTTGCGAACGCGCCACCGCGCTGGATTTTATTAAAGAAAACTTTTTCTCACAAATTACCAATCAGTTTTACAAGGTCAAGTTTATTGGAAAATATAAGAAATACTCGATTTACGATGGCTGTCGAAAACAAAATTGTTAATATTGTACGGGGTGAACTTTTCTTTGTGTTTCTCCAACAATTCTCGTTGTAGATGAAATATGGTATTTAATATTCTAAGGAATAGTCCTACAAAAAAATAATAAAACGGGTTTATTAATAGTGAACAACGAAAATTCATATTGCCACTGGCTTTCTTTCAAAGGAGATTTTTTTTATTTTATTTATCAAACAGAAAGTCTACAGAGTTAACCAGATATGTAGATATTTCCCTAGTAGCATTTTCCGTTGTAATCCATTGGCAAACAGTAAGGAATCTGTAGGGATTTAGTTAGTAGTTTGCTCACATAGCACTAACATTATCACCACATAAGACCAATAGGTATAACAAAAAAATATCATTACGCTCAACCAATTTCCAACGTTGGGCCATTGTTAATACCGCTACCGTTGTTTAAAAACGGTTGGCATTTCTGCATTGTATACAACGAAGGCCTTAATATAGCTAGGGAGCTAGGTGCCAAAATTTCTATATATGATTTGTTCGCTTGGCAGACCTGAGTTGTTCGATTAATGACTATGTAAATAACCACAGAAAAATAGTCTGCCACCATGGTAGCACTGCGCGTTCAACTGACAGCGTTTCAAAAATTAAAAAAAAGGTGTGCTGTATCATTTGTTCGTGTCTGCCTCTTGGACTGACGGTCAGAATCATCTTCAAAGCGTTGAACATCGAAGAGGCAGACGTGCAGGACTCTGTTTTATAAAGGTACGTAGTTGCAAAAATGTAAATGAAAGAAGCTATACTAAATCATTTGTTCGTCGTTCTCGTTGCGTCCATTCGATTCATTAGGACTCCCAGAATGTAAAAAAAACTCTTACTTTGCAAAGCGTCGCTGCGCGTGCAATACCGCGGAAGAGCACGTTGTAAAAACCGAAGTCGGTGAAGAAAAATGAAGTCGGTTTTTAAATTTTTTAAATTAATGTTTATATACGGTACCTTTTTAAGCAAGGGCAATAAATTTCCCTTCTATACTTGAGGGCCCCAATAACGTTCAAGATTTTATTTGCCCTACCGTGGGCACAGTTTTCGCTTGACTTAACTTTATGTTAACGTAATTCTCTAAAGTCTGTTCGCCGAGAGTTGATAAATATTATGATTTCGTCTCGAAATGGCGACTGTCGCTTACCTATCGCAAACTGTATGACGGGCGTAGCTTATCGCCGCGCGCACTGAGTTTCGTGGTACGAGGTACGCAGTTGTTTTCAAACGCGGTGCCGCGCCGAGCGGGCGTGGGCCATATATTGGAATTCGCTTCGATTGTGTCGTTTGGGTGTTCGTGTGTTGTTTTAGATGACGCAGTTGAACGTTTCAAAATAAACGTCACCGACTCTGATTCGTCCTCCGACGGTGAGACTTCGTCATGGTCGTCGTCCGATGATATGCCAGCAATTGGACATATACAGGCTATTCAATAATAATATTCTATGGAAAAAAATATAGTTTATCCTTTTTTTTTGTATCATCGGTAAAAATAATTAGCGGGCCGCTATTTGTAATGAGTTAAGAAGGCCTGAATTTCAAATTTTTTTATCAACTCTCGGCGAACAGATCATAGAAGGTAGGCAGAATATTCAGAGGTAAGCATTAAGCGTTTTTAACCTGCTAAATGTAATTTTTCTGAAAACACTATCACAATATTAAGTATGTAAGTAGGACCAATCTATCTAAGTAGCAAAGATAATTATATAGTCGCAAGCTTTTCTTGAAAATTAATATATTTGACCTCGAGACAGAAAGCTGCTTAAATTTAAGTTAAGATTGGTCGTTAGACGGGAAATTTAAATTAACTACGCTACCTATTGTAAGATTTCAAGAAGAGTCAACGACTATTTCCATATCAAACCCATGACCACAACATAATTAATTAATTGTTTCTTCCTTTTTGACATCATGCATAGGGGAATTTTGCTTTGTATAATTAATACATTGTTTTATGTTAAATTTCCTAATAAATGGTTCATGACAGGAAAAGCCGCCGAAAACAGTGCTATCACAGTATACCTACTTGTAAGCAGTATTTTATCTGGGCTGTATCTTCGAAATAATTACCTACCGCGGCTCGTTACGTAAACACGCACTAAGGCCGCCCACTGACTTCTTGGGTTACGTTTTTGATAATTACTAGTTTAACTTACTAGGGTGTTGTTTCACCAAAAACATATACCTACGTGAAGAAGGAGCCAAAGTTTTTCTCCAGCAGCTGCGGGCAGAAGCTAGTATAGGTATATTTTCACCTACTAGTTAAGTAAAAGTCTATTCATTTATATAGACGCCGCGCCGCTGGCTGAATTCTATGCGCCCAACAAAGAACCCGCTTCGAGCGCGCGCAAAGGGGGAGCCGACGCCGCCCCGCCACAGACATCTATTTAAACGAACAGGCTTTACCTGTCATAGAAATTTGCTCGCTACGCCTTAATAATACCTACCTTACATAACACAGAAATATGTAAAAATTAAAAATAATGTCATTTGTGTTAACTTGCCGGCTGGAATATGGATGAATTTAAACATCCATACACTGAACAATATAATCGATAACTTCGGCCATAATTTACGTAAATACGTGTCCAGACGCGGAGACTATACATCTCCCTTATTAGTTATTTATTAGAATTAATTTGTACCCATTAGGTTTTTATGTTGCACATTTTGTGTTAGTTTTTAGATAAAACTGTACTGCCAAAGTTGAAAAAAGACTTACTGCTGAGTTTCTTGCGGCGTTTCTTCTCAGCAGATGTCAACTTTCGAAGCGCTGGTAGATTCAGACATGTAAAAGAGCCCAGGTGGCCTACTTGCAAAATAAATATTTTCATTTTCATTTTCATTTTCAATAAATGCGCGGAAACATTTTACACTGTCCACGTCCGTACCTAACCGCAGCGCACTCGCGACTGTTGTGTACCGAAGTTTACCGAGATTTCGAAGCGCGTCGTTTCGGTCGTATGAAGATGTAATACTGCTTACTTGATTATACTGTGACGCTATCAATGTATGACATGCAAATAAAACCGCAAGCTTATCAAATTCATAATTAAATTTGCGAAATGAGTCACCTTTAAGGAAAGTATAAAAAGAACCCCATCTTTATTCAGTTATCAGATACAGCATGGCGCTGCGACACATAATTCCCGTCGTGATATTTCTACTGTTTCACGGATTATCACAAGGCGTACCAAGGACATTGCCACAACTAGGGAAGGACGGAATCACAGAAAATGATATTTCCGACGCATCTACCATCGAATGCCACTCGAAAAAATATAAGCAATATCAAGCCACTCTGGGAAGATCGCTCAAACCAAGCGGAGCGTCAATACCAGAAATTTTCGGAAAATACGCGTTTACCGGCCTTCTTGTACTAGCCCCAGGAGCAAATAACCTCGGCGGGGGTGTGGGAAAGTTTCAATTGGTCGAGGTAAAAAGGGCAAAAGACACAAGAGGGGAGAGGACTCTGTACGCACTTCAGGTCGTTGCCCGTAAGAACAACGTCGGCGAGACCGCTTACTGGTTGCGGCAGGGCGTTCATACTGAGGAACCGTACCCTTACATAGACATCCCTCGACATCCGGCTGCAGACCAAGCCAAATATGTGTTCACTGCGGACTTAAGTGGATGCACGTTGACCGTGACGCCTCTTCCGGGTGGTTCCCATTTACGTCTACGACATGTATCAGGAGGGCACGAAAACTTAATAATTTATCTGACGAAGAGAAAGGCGGAAGCGTTACGTACGCTTTACAATTCTTAAACTACGGTGTTTCAAGGGTAGGTAAATTAAGGAAACTGATGAAGAACATTTTTGACGAACACGTTTGCATATATGCATTATTCCGAAGGAAGCTGGAAGCTGCATGTACAGCGCCAGGCGTGCGCTATGATTTTCGGTCAGAAACAGTTTAATAACGTGAATAAACTGTTAATAAAGACGTCCTTGTTGGATGTGGAATCAAATCCTTACGCCAGTATGCCGATCGGTATGGGCGATGGGCTGATCACCTGTCACCATACGGTTCGTCATACCATCTTAGGACTAATTAATCGAACGTGGCCACAAGTAGTCTCGTGGCTCTGCCCACCCCATTAGGGATTTCGGGCGTGATAATATGTATGTATGTAGTATGCCGATACTAAGTACTGAGGCGTTTAGTATTCCATAGATCAGCGTTATCAAATTTCTTTTGCGACGGAACCCTTTTGGTAAGCGCAATATTTGATGCAGCCCTAAAATCATCAATAAATGGTTTTTAATGTTTTTATTGGAGTTTACTCCTTAAGAATCGATTTTCATATATAAGCCCGGGGTATGAAAAATTATGGGAGTAAAATCAAACTACGATGTCACACTGTCACACGGTACGGAGTCACACGAAGTCACACGATGTTAGCCGAAGATTCGTCGGTCGCTTTGCATTGCATACAGATATAGTGAATAATATGTTTCCATCGGTAAAACTCTGATCTCAATCGGAAGACGACGGGACCTGAAGTGTCAATTAATTATTGTATTCAATGAGTGACATGTTTATATTCATTAATATGAAACATTATTATTTACTGTCAAATGTCAAAATGGAAAATAACAGCATGGTATGATGGGTACTGGTTTATTTTATAATCGTTCGTAAGAAGTAAACTCCTGTCGTGCGTCGGAGCTGACACAGACACACTTTTTTAACAATCAAGTTATATAATAATGAAATATCTAATGGGAGGTATGAAACTGTTTTTATCTACACCCATGTCATAAAACCTCCATAGTGTAATCAAAAACCGTAGGAAATGACCACCATTTTGACAACCAATTAGGAAAAACCAGTGCTGCAATGTTATTCCCGTATCGTTTTTAGTATAGAAATGAGATTAAATTTGGAACAGCTGTCAAAACTCAAGTGGGTCTCTATTCTAGTATCCATAGATATTAAAAATGTTATATTTCAAATTGTTTCTTTTGATATTTGGAGACCTTACATCTCCATCTTTATACTTGACCGTGGAGACTGTCTACACCTCCATTTAACCTAGATTAATCGATTTAGATGTTTCTTTGCTTCAATTTTTATTTTATTATTATGACCCTTAGAGACTTTTTACATCTCTAAGTCAGTCTAAGTTATGTTGCACATTTTGTGTTAGTTTTTAGATAAAACTGTACTGCCAAAGTTGAAAAAAGACTTACTGCTGAGTTTCTTGCGGCGTTTCTTCTCAGCAGATGTCACCTTTCGAAGCGCTGGTAGATTCAGACATGTAAAAGAGCCCAGGTGGCCTACTTGCAAAATAAATATTTTCATTTTCATTTTCAAAACAGTTATTGATACAAAACATCAATTCAGTATGTTTTTTTAATGTAAACTGCACGACATTTGATCTCGAGTGACATGAGAATAGAGACTTCATTCGTTGGTTTATGATTTAAAAAAAAATAGTCTTGACGGAGGATTGAATTGCCGCCATTACTGCTTTCATAATTCATGTTGGTTTTGTCACGTACGATCTTATTATGAAACTCGCTAAAAGCTCGTTTCATAAAACCGCACTAGTGTTTTAAGGTGTATCATTATGCAACAGTTGCATAAACTTCTATTTCTAGTGAGTGTTGAACTGTTGACGGAGCTCCTGGCTGGAAATTTTAGATATATTTAACTTTCCTCTGCAACTTTATAGTACACCTTTAGTATATATTTTTTTCATTATGACCACTATTATCGTGGAGCCCACACAGAGGCATTGGGGAGCCCTCGGTCTCCGCGAACCACACTTTCAAAATGGCAGCCATAGATCAATAACTGAGTCTGACCTGCTGAGTTTCTTGCAGTTGTTAATGTTTGTATGGAAATTTATAATAATATTTTGTTCTTGTTTCTGAAATTGAGTTTACTATTCAATTTGCGTTTGTGTCCAAATTATCATTAACTGCTCATTGCCACGTAGCACCATATGTTACACTCGTAACAAGCATTTTCGTTTTTTAAACCATAATAATTTTAAAACTTCTGCTAGTCGTTAATTGTTGATAATTAATTGTTTTACAAGAATTTGCTTGAACCGTTATCCAAAACAGCCTTTAGCAAAGTTGAGTTGAATCGAAGGCGAAATTGTCGAATAAACTTCCCACTAAGTTTCTAAATTGGTTCTTCATTTAAAATTGTTATTAGTAAGGATTGTAATAATAATCGTTACTTAAGAGGACTGTGAACCAACGGCAAAAATCACCCTTTTCATACAAAAGGCGATAACGACTTTCACCCCTTAAATGTAAATCGATTTTGGCCAATTTTTGATAGGTTGTCAGACAGAACGAAATCTAGGTCTATTTTCTAGGCTTTTTAATTTTGATTAAAGATCAACAAAGTCAAATAATCGTTAAAATTAGTTTTGTATGAGAATACTGAAACAGCAATATAACTGAATTTGTTGATTACAGTGAAATAACCAAAACGTATAGACCTAGATTTTAATCTCACTCACAACCTATCAAAAATTTGTCTAAATCGGTTAACATTTAAGGGGTGGAAATCGTTATCGCTTTTTGTATGAAAAGCCGTAGGTTCACACTCCTCTAGTGCAGTTACACGAGCAACTTTTTTTAGGGCAATGTGTGGCCGGCAACTATAGGCATCTTTCTCTAACGTACGAAGTTAGAGTAAGACAGTTATAGTTGCCTCGTGTAACTGCACTTTTAGACATTTCGAAAATTCGTAATTATTCTAATACCTAATAATAATGGTCCTGGAGGAGGAGGAGGAGGTGGAGGAGGTCCTGAAGTGCCGTACTTCAAGTATGTACCAAGGTACTAAGAATAGCACCACTCCATCTCCTCCCGTGGATGCCGTAAAGGGCGACAGAGGGACCAATCGAAAGATGGCCAGCAGCGTCCTTCGAGAACTATCATGACCAACTGCGGTCGCCAACCCGCCTGCCAAGCGTGGTGACTATGGCAAATCCCCCTATTTTTGGTCAAGGCCTACGTTTTACGGCTGTGATGATGATGAACCTTAAACATTCGACTTGTGCCAGCCCTAACCTTAAGATACGGTTAGTAGAACATACTAACGCTCTCAAACGTGCCATCACGTGCGAAATTCTAATTAAATTTCTCCTTTAACGGGTGTGATTAAGGTCTCACATCCCCTGAACACTTGCGTCGTTAGGATCTTGAAAACTAGGCTGGTAGAAATTTAATAAAAGTTTACGGCGATCTTCGAGTTTGCGCTGAAATTACGTTAACGGAAAAGTCTGGGGCCTCTGGGGTGGATTCCTGAAACGTGCAAGAGAGTTTTCTCTCGAATTATGAGTTAGGACTTGTTTGGACATTGTGATTTTTGTCGTGATTTACGTGAGAGGGATAGCACTAATTTAAGTTTTAAGTTCACATCGTGTGTAAGGCATTCTATATTCGGGCTATGAGCGAGTTGCCTACAAAGCAAGATGCCTAACAAAGTAAGATGCCTACAAAGCAAAATGTCTAAGTCATTAAATGCCGTCTAGGCAAATGGCCTACTTGCTAAAACGACTACCGAGCAAAATGTCTAAGTAGTTAAATGTCTTGAAGACAAATTGCTTGGTAATTAAAAGCCTGCAAAGCGAGATTTAGCGAGCACCTTTAATTGTTTTTATTGTAGGTAAACGTAACGAATAAAATAAAGATAGAAACGAATATACGGGGTCAAGGTCCTGCTTGTTGGCTATCTTGCTTCTGAGACATCTTGATTTTCAGACATCCTGCCTGGGCATCTTGCTTTGTAGGCAACTTGCTCATAATCGCTAAATTCTAGACTGAGGCTCATTTGAAAATTAATAATAATTAAACAAACGCAGGGACCATTTTGTTTAGATTTACTTTAGTTTTATTTCGTTTGAGTTTATTTTTGTGTTTAATTTAGTTTAATTATAAATTGTAATTTAGTTTATAAAGATTATTTTATATAGCGTATATTTTGGTTGCTTTTAATATATACTAATAGAGGCGCTGGAATGCTCTTGTCAAGCTCTTAGATTTGATAACAATAATGCATAGGTGCAGAAATATCAATAAACAAAATGTCTTCTAGCATCCGTCATATTGGATTTCAGGTGACGCCCTATGTCACCCGAGCATTTTGACTGCAGCGAAGTAAAAAGGAGGTTTATGTTTTTCGTGAGGTTATGTTTATCTGATTTTAATAAATGAGTCGTCAAAACGTAACCTCACGAAAAACATAAACCTCCTTTTTACTTCGCTGCAGTCTCGTAAAAATAAGGAAGGTTCTTGTTTGTACCGATTTTTGTATTTGTGAATATTGAGCATTTAAATTGATATTTTTCCGTTTAAAAATTTGTACAATTATCGTGTTTACCGTACCTCCAAAATAATATACATGAGAATCGATTTAGACTTTAGTAATTTAATCGGCTCATGTCGAGCCATCGATCGACGGCAGTATGGGACTAGTCAATCGATATCTCGTCGTAGCAGGAATTGTCGATCGACATCGATCGATCCCTTCCACTATCGATTGACAGCATCGACCGACGTCGGGTTTTGAAATAGCGGTGAATATCGTTTATAAAACCGGTTTCATTTCGTTCATCAATTTACAGGTTAATTAAGAGAACGGTTTTAAGAGGCATATTACAAATCCGAGTCACAAAACACCTATCTGTTTTGTGTCCGAGTTAAGCAGCAGTTAATACATTTTTATACACATATATTACACTAAATGGACAATGTTAATTGCCAACATTTTTATATTACACTAAAGTGCACTAAAATAGTCGAGAAATACATACAGAGGGTGGGTAGTACCGTACCATACAAGCAATACCGTCAGTTTGGGCAAAGAGACACATACCACAAAAGAGATAGGTACAGAAATCAATCTACATACAAAGTGCGCTCGAACAACGCACACATAGACACTGCTCACGGACACGATATCTCGAACCGGTTGGAACCAGTGCTAGCGCGAATGCCATCCGCTTAAGACACGTGTTTGTGAACTTTTTTGTGCAGTGCAATAATGGAGCAACAAAAACGATAGTTTTTTGTGCATAAGCCATAGTGACAACCCTAGAGCGACCGCCGAGCGTAGGTATGAAAAGTGAAGTACATACGTGTGATTGACTTCTGAACATAGGTACAGAAGTCAATCACACGTATGTACTTCACTTTTCATACCTACGCTCTACGCCTATGCATTTATGTAGGTATGTGCACAAAAGAGATAGCTCTTTTGTGCACATACCTACATAAATGCATACATACATACATAGATGCATAGCATACATACATACATAGACTTAAAATCTGTAACCTCCTGTTGGCTTCGACAAATTAATAAAAAAAAAAAAACTAGGGCTGTTTTTCTGTGTAGCCTAGTTAATTTTAACGACCAATCTTAAATTTATCAGCTTTAAGTCTCGAGGTCACAAATATATTAATTTTCAAGAAAATCTTCTTCCAATTTCAGTTTTCCAGGGCAATAAGTAGCTAATTGAAAAGTTTATCTATAGAGTCGTCGGAAAAGACGGGGCAGGAGGTCAGATCTGGTGTGATAAGAGGTCCCTTGGCACAAAGTTACTACCAATGTACCTTCTGTGTTATAATTGACTTGGTTACTATTTGATCGTGTCCGCGTTGTGTGTGTCCTCGCGTCATTGAATTGGACACTGGCTCAGCATAATGCTGAGGTGTAAGACACCTGCAGCGCTGATTTTCAACCAGCACTGTCTGTGACTCACGGAGCGCTACACAAACATACTACAAATACATACACATATCACGCTTGTTTCCCAAAGGGGTAGGCAGGCACCAGAGTACCCTAAACCGGCGATCCTAGCAAAGTAGCGTGGAAATCCGTGGTGTCACATCACGCCACCATTGGGCTGTCCGTCTGTCTGTCCATCTGTCACAGCCAATTTTCTCCGAAACTACTGGACCAATTGAGTTGAAATTTGGTATACATATGTAAGTCAATGACCGCAACACGGACGCATAATGTAAATAAATGAATTTTAAACATAAGGGCCACTTTTACGGGGTAATTAGAAAATAAAATGAAAAAAATGCAAACTATATTGTGTAACATATCAAATGAAAGGGCTTCTTGTGAGAATCTTAAATATATTTATTTTAGAATTTGAAATAAATAGTTTGGAAGTTATTTAGAAAAATAGGCGAACATTTACCATTCCCCTTGTCTCTGAAACTACAGGGCCCAAAATTTTGAAAAAAATACAGAAAATAGTTTTTTACCTATAGCTTACACTGAAATCATTACAGGAAAATCTATAACAAGTCTATGGTATTTAAAATAACATAGGAAATTTCACATAATCATGTACGGAGCGGAACCCGCTCCACGCGAGTTTAACTCGCATTTCTCCGGTTTTTTCAATATCAACATTCGCTGGCCAGACTATAGGTACTACATACTAATAATTATCTACTAATTGCTGCTTAGATAGATTGGTCATACTTATATGTTTAATATTGTGATAGTGTGTTCAGAATAATTACATGTGGCAGGTTAAAAACCTTAATGCTCCTGCATCTGAATTATTATGCATACCTTCTAGAGAATTACGGGAACATAAAGTTAAGTCAAGCGAAAACTGTGCCCACGGTAGGGCAAATAAAACCTTGAACGTTATTGGGCCCTCAAATACCCTCAAATAAAAAGGGAAATTTATTGTCCTTGCCCTTTAAAAAGGTACCGTATAAAATGAAATTGATGAAGGTAAAATATTCCCCTGGTTATGTAAAAAACCGGCCAAGTGCGACTCGGACTCGCGCACGAAGGCTTCCGTACCATTATCTATATAATGGTTCACGGTTTATGCATAAGGTCTATGTTTATTAAATTAAATGTTTTTATTTTTTTATTTGAGTTGATTGAATGAAAGGAAAATTGCGGTTTACGATTTATGACGTATTAAAAAAAAAAACGACTTACTAGATCTCGTTCAAACCAATTTTCGGTGGAAGTTTACATGGTAATTAATGTACATGATATATATTTTTTTAGTTTTAGCATTCTCTTATTTTAGAAGTTACAGGGGGGATGACACACATTTAACCACTTTGGAAGTGTCTCTCACCCCACACGTATGTTATGTATGTTTGGTTTCAGTTTTAAGTATGGGGAAACCCCAACATTTATTGTTATTTTTTTCAATTTTTGTGTGAAAATCTTAATGCGGTTGTTCACAGAATACATCTACTTACCAAGTTTCAACAGCATAGTGCTTATAGTTTCAGAAAAAAGTGGTTGTGACATACAGACGGACAGGTAGACAAAAAAAACGGACATGACGAATCCATAAGGGTTCCGTTTTTTGCCATTTGGCTACGGAACCTTAAAAAGGATTTTTCTTCTCTCATTACACGAGGAAGGGGGACAGTGACGTCGATATCTGACTTTGCGAGAGAGGTTGAAACGGCGGGATGACGAACGCGTTCACGCTGCTGGTAGAGAATGCCTCAAGGCATTAAGTTCACCTTTTTACTCTTAGGTTTTTACTGTGCTATAAAGATATAATAAAAAGAAATGCGAGTCAATTGTGTCAGTCAAAACGAGTGATATTATATATATATATATATATATATATATATATATATATATATATATATGTCAAAGCAACAGTTTTTAGGGTGCCGTACCTCAAAAGGAAAAAAACGGAATCGGATTATAGGATCACTAGTGTGTCTGTCTGTCTGTCCATCTGTCACAGCCAATTTGCTCCGAAAGTACTGGACTGATTGAGTTGAAATTTGGTATACATGTAAATCGGTGACCGCAACACGGACGCGTAACGTAAACAAATGAATTCTAAACATGGGGGGCACTATAGCGGCGTAAATCAGAAAATTAAAAAAAAAGTTATTCAAACTATATCGTGTGGCATATCAAATGATGGCATATTGTGAGAATATTAAATATATTTTTTGGAATTTTAGAATAAATAGTTTGAAAGTTACTTAGGAAAATAAGCGAAAATGTACCCCCCCCCCCCTATTTCCAAAACTACCGGGCCTAAAATTTAAAAAAAAAGTATAGGAAATAGAAAACTTATAAGATGTCTGTCTATGGTATTTAAAGTAACATAGGAAATTTCAGATAATCATGTACGGAACGGGACCCTCTCCACGCGAGTTTAACTCGCACTTGTCCCGGTTTTTATAATAAGAGAAACTTGAAAATAGAGTCTTTTAGAGGCAATGGTGTCTCAAGTAGAATGAAGACTGACAAGATTACTGAAAAAGTTAAATATTTGGAACAAACAGCAGTTACAATATTTGGCAATAAAATGCAAAAAAATGTCTTCAAGGTTGAAGAATAAAGACTTGTGCCATCTGATTCGTTTAAAAAATCACTTATCTCTCGCCTTGAGCTCCAGCAGTAAGAAAGTCAAAGTTACTCGATTAGAATTAAAAGTGTCTCCATTTATCTTCCGTTGAAAAGCAAAAGAAATAGAAAAAGCAATAGAAATTCTTTTCGTAGCGTTTATTGAGCCAGTTTGATAACTGACCTGCCACAAATTTTGGCAGAGTTTAGCAAGTTTTTCGTGTTGAAATTTAAATCATTTGCGACTCAAGAATCAAGATTTGTTTTTATGCGACCGCTATATGACACAGGCGACACAGGCTTATCATCCTGGCATGTCGTAAAAGTCGACTAAGGGACGGGTCCTCTCCAACATGGTGGACTATCTGTATGGGCGATGCGCTGATCACCTGTCACCATACGGTTCATCATACCATCTTAGGACTAATTAATCGAACGTGGCCACAAGTAGTCTTGTGGCTCTGCCCACCCCATTAGGGATTTCGGACGTGATGCTATGTATGTATTAACATAGCTGGGCACCGTTAATTAAATTGTTAACTTCGTTAATCGCTAATCTGTTACTAGAAAGGTTAACTTCGTTAAACGTTATAGCGTGACATTTCGGAAGATCTAACGTAAGTTAACGATAATCGTTAACTCGTGATAGAAATTGCATTTTATGTCATTGCGTTAGTGATTTGAGTACTTATAAAAAAAAATGGTATGGACACGCAGGGCATGAAAAATTTATAAAAGAAGGGGTGAACATTAGAGTTTGGAATATTAATAATTTATACCTAGATTTCCCTTTATAAACATCAATATCTCTTTATATAATACGGTCTGCGCGGTGTCCTTTTGGGAAACAGTAGGTACTTTATTAACGATTAACGGAATTTAATTATTTTAACGGAAGTTAAAGAGTCCGTGGACAATTTTTAAAGATAAAAGTAAATCTGTTACTTGAAATCTTAACTTCGTTATTGAACGATTAACGGATTAACGGTCTTGCGCACAGCTACGGTAATGTTGTGTGACAACTTGTGTGGCGTCGATTTTAAATAAGTACTTTAGTTTATTATGAAGGCGCCACTGGGGCCAATACGAAAGTGTGTTCTCTAAATCGCTAAAATTGAAATAAGAAACGTCAACGTTTTAATTTTAGGAAATTCTAAATTAAGAAGATACCGTTTTGAATTGGACCCACTGGACCCTTTAATTTTCTGCCAACTCTAAAGATGTGTTACCGGTAATATATATATATATATTTGTAGCGAGCCAGCACAGAAACTATTTGTTGAGTGACAAGGGTCGTGTCATGATTTGAGAACGCTGACAAATTTTATTGATTCCATTATATCTAATCTAATATCAACATTTTCGATTACACGATATTTTTATTTACAATAAATTCAAAAATACTCTATTAACTATAATTTATGTTCATTTAAACGTTTATGATTTATATTTTAATACGTTAATTGACACGTTTTGTTTTAGATCATTGGACAATCATTTTCATTATTTTGTGTATTTTTTTTTTTGTTGAAAATAGTGATTATTAAAATATTAATTTTTGTATTATTTCAATTAAGTATTATACGAAATAAACATAAAAATCCTGGTAAGAAATACATTGGTTATTAATTACTAGAACAATAACAAGAAACAAGTATTAATAACAAGAAACATCGATATAGACAGGAACAACCTAAAACCTACACTACTAGTAAACACCAAAGTACTTTAGTACATAAAAACTTTATAGTTACAAAATTTTAATATCAAGTTCGAGATTATACTTACTTTCACGGTGACTCTAAAACATATATATAATGTATCAACACGCAGACTGGAGCTACAATTGAAATTCATATTACCTTTCATACGCCCAATGTCTAGTATACCTAATCTCACCGATAATTACAAAAAACTTTTAAGATTGTCCTCTTTCCAATTTTTTATTAAGTCGAACAAGTCAAAGCCTTTTAAAATTAACTTCCCCGTTCTAGCTAGCTAGAGAATAGATAAAACAAGTTTCCTTTCCTCCGGACTAAAGTTGCATTCCCCTACCTAAACTATATTTTTGCTTAATTCCCTCTCTTTGATCCCCCCTTCTCTATCCTTCTTTATTACTAAGTTCCCCTTCCTCTTGTGCCTTCTTCGTTTTTAATTTCAGAAGAATGCGGGGCGAGATCATTTAGCATTTTATCTTAATAGAATCATTGCTAGTTTCACTATCTTCAACAGTTCTTTTAAGAAATACTGTTGCTTTAATATTTATTTTGTAAGCACCGTCGTCTTTTCCACTTCATTACTAATATTTGTCCACTATTTCTTCATCATCGTCATTATCATCTACTTATGGAAGGACGCGTTGGATATTCTCAACACATTTATTCCTTTTTTTCTACATTTCCCTATTCTAATAGATCTTATTCCTTCATTACTTGTCTTGAGTTTCTTTTCTAGACTCTGTCTCCTTTCCCTTCATCCTGATTCTACCTATCTTCTTTCTCCCTATATTTTCCTTCTCCCTTCTATGACTACTTACGGAAGGATGCGGCGGGTGCTCCTGCCCCTTGACATTCTGCAGCTGCTTGTTGTGCGCAGTTGGGGTCCTATCACCGGGGGCTGTCGACGCGCCCGCCGCTGCGCCCGCGCTGCTGCCCGCCGGGGATTTAGCACCGGGGGAGCTGGTTGATGTTGTTCTGGGGAGATGAGGGGTTAGAGTCACGAGAAGTGGAAGGTCCTTCTATGCTTTTTTTTCTGTTGGACCTACGCTGGTAGTCTCAGACGACCTGTCCAGCATCACCTTGAACAATGCGATGGCCTGAGGGGACCTCAACAAGGATTTATACACTTAGGATGCCAGTTGAGCACCTCGGACGTAGGGTGCGAAGTAGAAATTCAATAGCAATCGGTTTAGAACCTCAGTGCCATGCCTCGATAAATAAAACCCTTAGGGACGACACAACTAGGTTAAAATGAATGTGTAGGTACTGATTAGAATTTTGTCATCTATTGTGACACTGACAGTGGAAGGGTAAAATAGACCCAGAATTCAAAACAAAATTTTACAGTGAACAATTTGGATGGTAAGACCAGGCAAAGGCTATATGAAGTTCTTCAAAAAGGGATTGGGAGGGTTTTTACAGGGGCGGTAACGTACATGGTGCCCCTCGTATTGTAAGCGTCCATATGTAACGATGACCATATACTTAAAAAATAGGCGACGCACTATATTACATGTATTTTTTTGAGCTACAATAAACCTTTTGAACGCAATAGTCGGCTGTAGCCGAGAGCAGATTTCAGTGTCCCTGACGCCACAGCATGCTGTTTTCCATACAAAAAGTGGCGTTCAAAAAGTTAACACGGCGTTCATATAACAATTCTGCTTTGGACTTTGGTCTGAAAAGGTTGTCAAATAAATATTGCTCGCAGGTTGTGCGCCGAATTTTTCAGAAATAGTAAATCACTTTGTAAGAAACACTTGAATTGGGTCTATTTTAGCGAATTTCACACGTATTGCTTTAGATTACTAATACTTTCTGAAGTATCTTCTCGTGGCTATGTCCAAAAACGCAACGAATTTACTTGTAAATCCTGTCACATTATATCTTTTAAAGTAACAACAACACGATTAAATCCAACATACTATTACACTGACTCTCGTATTTGTGTAAAAGGGTAAAAAGCATGATTATTTCAGCAACTGCAGCCATTTTCCGAGTTAACCCTCGGGAAATGGCTGCAGCTATTCGGGGAATATGGGAATGACAGAGTACTCACTCAAGCTGCGCTCTGTTCCAAGGTGACGTACATGAAACAAAATAATGTAGGGTTAGTTCGAGTTATATGATGTAATGCTAGCACAGCCAAATAGCAGCGCAACGTGATGTATAAATAAATTCCAATAGAAGACAACAGATGGAGTCACACTGCGGTCGCGTCGAGCTCCTACACGCCCGCATTATGAACGGGCTTTAAACCTTTCTCGAGGAAACTGCTAATTCAGCCGCGTGACAATTAGCCATGGCGTCGAATCTTTCTATGTGGTTGCATTCAACCACATAGAGAGACGATGTTTTCGACTAATTCGACGTTTGACGAGACTGTGGCCAGTGTCGCGTTTCACAAAGCCAAAATTTAAACTGGCAACGGTGTTGCCACTCAACATAAAATCTTAATTTTAAAATGATTGAAAAGCTCTTTTATATGACACCGCTTTTGACACTTTCGGGTGACTTTCAAAATTCGAGACTGCGTCGGCCCCCGTATTTTGACATTTTATACTCTCAACATTATGGGGGCAAGTTCTATAACTATTAGGTACAAATAAAGAAATTTATTTAACACACATTTGACACAGACAAGGATTGCAAAGTAAACAATGAACATAAAAAGCTGTGCCGAACGGTGCCAAAGAGGGTGCCACTCAGCGTTATGCCGTGGCGAGCCTCGGCGCTGATTTTCAGTGGCCCCTAGGTGACAACACGAGCGACAGAGAACAATACGTTTGTATGACAACACTTGAGCAAGACAAAGTTTTCACTATAATTAATAAATTCGGTTTTATTGCTGTTCAGCATTCTCATACAAAATAAATTTCAGCGATTATTTGACTTTTGTTGATTTTTAATAAATATTCAAAAAAGGTATGGGATGGGTAGATTTTCTTCTGACTGACAACCTATCAAAAATTGGTCAAAATTGGTTAACATTTACGGGGTGGAAATCGTTACCGCTTTTTGTATGAAAAGTGACAGTTGTGACAGTACAGACGTAAATTAAGTCTCATCATAAGCATTCCTTTTTTAGCTTTTAATTAAGGAACCCTAAAAACCAGCTAATTTAAGGAAATATTTATATGCCTATGAACAGCTTTGAGGAATAAGCAACCGATAAGTTACCAAATAAGTTAAACCGTCTTATCTCTAAGGGTTGTTTGACACGTACCACAACCACACGACAACCACAACCACACCACAACCATAACACGTGGCCGGGCGCATATTTTGTATTTAAAATGAATACTACAATTCACACGTACCACATTTTGCAGTCATTATCGACCGCGTGTGTGATACGACCACATTGCACATCATTCACACGTAATCACTGCTTGACCACATTTTAAATTTTAACGCTGCGACGTGGTGTGGTTGTGGTACGTGTGAAACAACGCTAAGTGCGTCTCTCTCACACTAGTGCCAACGAAAGAGATAGTCATAGAGAGAAACGGGTCTTTGTGTCTTGCATGTTAGGGCCCCTGGTGCCTGTAAAAAAATTTAGCACTGTTCTATAATTTGATCATTTAAATTCTACTGTTGTACAGAATTTAAAGAACATCTTAGTGGCAAATTGTTTGCCTGGAAGAGGCGATCTTATTACAGATTTAGTTCTTCGCATACCGTGCAATTTCGCGCACAATTTAAGTCAATGGCTAACTGAAGTAATTGTTGCGAAGTCTCGAGAATTCCGAAAATAATTAAGTTAGGTAGGTACTTAGATTAAAACCTGACTTTCATATCTCTCTCTTTCGAATTGGTTTCCTATCGTTTGCCCGAATTTCATATTTAAGTCTTCTCTTGCGAGTACACAGCTGTGCTTTTTCCTTGATTATGGCAAATAATTATTATGTCATGAAATACTATGAATAATGTAGGTATATAATGAATATTAAATATTATGGAAACTGATATTATAGCCCGTGACAATTATGGCAAATGCAATTATGGAAAACGAAGGGATATCGTGCGAATTGCATAGGACACTAATTGACACGGTTGTTAATTGGTCAGCACTCAGCTCGGATTATCAAGAGCGTCAGAATTGACTTTTGGGTAATTTTCGTCATGTTTATCATTCCTAGCTTTTGCTTAAGACTTTCTTTGTCACTATTCCTTAGGGAACTGTCCATTTTCTGGGATAAAGGGAGCCAGGCTGTGTTCTATTATGTTGCACTCTTCCGATTTCCCACTATCGCTGTCCAGAAAATCACGTCAATCCGATTTGACATGAAAGAGGTAGATACAAACAAACACACTTTCGCATGTATAATATTATGAGGTTTTGCCGGCGACTTTGTCCGCGTGGAAATTACCCTATGATATTCAAAACAAAATTAGGCACTAAAAAGTAAAAACCAGTTACCAATGTGCTAGCGTAATCCTGTGAAATTCAATTAATTTTATCATTTTATATTTTCCTCGTTTCATTGCTTCATATTTCTTTCTACCAATAATTTGTCACGTATTGGTTCAAATTCGAAACAGCGGAACCAATTCGAAACTGTGTTCGCTAAATTTAAAAGACACTTTATGCTATACAAAAAGGAGTTTGACGTTTCTTAAAACACCATTTCGAATTGGACCCAGAGTGTTCTTAATTTAAAATTTCCTAAACTTAAAATAAGAAACGTCAAACTCTTGTCAAACTCGATTTTGTACAGCACCAAGCTGTAAGAATCGAGTTCGCTTCTTATTTTAAGTTTAGTGACTTTTAAATTTATCGTACACAGTTTCGAATTGGCCCTATTGATAATCTATGACAGCGTTAGGGTCTGTGCGCTCTTAGTCTATAACCTACTCCAAACTGCTAGGATCTTACAATTTCAGGATGCACTGGATCGTGTCTAAGCCATTTGCCTAACTCAGTGCTGCGCCTCTATTCGGGAACGCTAAGTGATTTCGTAGAGCTTCGCGAGCGAGATTTCTCATCTCGCTCTTACGCGTTAAGCGACGTGCGGAAGAGTGGGATAAGAAATCTCGCTTACGAGTCGCTACAGCATCACTTAGCGTTCCCGAATAATGGCGCTGGTTAGTCGTGGGAAATTGCTAACCCAGGCAGTGGCTTCTGGCACAAAGGCAATTCAAATTGATATTTGATTAGTGACTTAGGGGTTGACAACTGATTGAAGGAACTTAACTCTGGGTGATTCTCTAAAATAAACCTTCGTTCATGAACTCACCGGCGAGCCTAACTTGACCCGTCAGAGCGTACAAACTACACTTTCGTGCGTGTTTTCGACCTTGGTCGTGTTTCGACGCAGCCGGCCATGGACGTAGGTACGTAACTCCGCATAATGCCTACTGCTTTTGGTTCTGGCCACTTCTGAAAATGACAACTTCTTTTTTCGACCTTTTCTGGTTTTGAGCACTTCTTTTTAAGACTAATGTTTATTTTGACCACATCTGCAATTGACAACTTCTTGAGTTGACAAGTCTTTGTATAGTAAGCATACAAAAAATACATGATCTGTGTTAAAGAGAAGGACTAATTTTATTTACTGATAGTTAATAGTTTAAAAGTGTTGTCAAGAGTTAAAAGTTTAACGTGTGTAAGTGTGTATCTGTGTATCTGTCTGTTGGCCGATTTTAATTTGTGTTTTATTTTATTGGAAAGGTGGGATAACCGAGAGTGTTCTAAACTATAATTTAAGAAAATATGTTCTTCCGATTGAAGATGCTCCTTTCTAGTTGATGAAGGGATGTGAGCAACTTACACAGGGCTAATCAATCAAAAATTTGGTATCCTGATAATTCGATAATATTGCAAGAATATGATAATTATACCTGATGCTGCAGCAACGGGGGTTTATTAAATTTTAAATTTAATTTTTATTGCGAATAATTACATAGCTAGTCCTTCATAAAACCCACGTTAAGAGGAGTGTGAACCTACGGCTTTTCATATCAAAGGCGATAGACCTAGATTTTGTACTGACTGACAACCTATAAAACATTGGTCAAAATCGGTTCACATTTAAGGGGTGGAAATCTTTATCGCCTTTTAAATGAAAAGGGTGATTCTTGCCGTTGGTTCATAGTCCTCTTAATATAATTATATCTCTCATTAAACACGCTGGTTAAGTTTTCATTAGATAAGTAAGAGTAATTACCCTATTACTGCCGAGTCTGAAATTGCTTGAGAATAAAACGGAACTGTTTCGAAAAGTGGTCGGAGATGGCGTTCGAGTTGTTTAATTTAATTAATTAAAATTTGGTAGTGGTAGAGCCAAACAGTAATCTTCACTAGATGATAACTGTTCGAATGGACTGGCTCGACCGGGGTAGTACCACACTCTCACAGAATATCGGCGTAAAGTAATAGCTTGCTATTGCGTTTCGTACGGTGAGTGACGAGACCCCGAGGCCTATTCCCTCATCCCCATCCCATCTCCATTCCCCATCCTTCCTAGACTGGCAACGCATTGGCAGCACCTCTGGTGTTGCAGGTGTCCATGGGCGGCGGTGATTGCTTACTATCAGGTAACCCGCCTGCTCGTTCGCCACCCTCTTAACATAAAACAATAAATAATTAAAAAACCAGTCTTGGGTTTTTTAATTACTCCCTTCCGCTGGTGAGGACGCGGTTAACCTAGTTGATAGTGACCCATCCTCCGAAACTAGCGGTCCCGTTTTCAATCCCCGGTAAGGGCTAATATTTGTGTGATGAGCACGAATGTTTGTTCCTTAGTCTTGGATGTTTCCTATGTATTTATGTATTTATTTCGATCGATTATTATATGATAGTTTTAGCGATTTTGCTACAAAAGAATTAGTAATCGCAAACTTCTAATTTACGATTACGGCGATCTAATTCCGGCGTGCCACTCCGAGGTGTCTGTGGCTCACGGAGCGGTAAAAATGTTACCTTTTACCTTTTTCTTTGTTTGACTTTTACCCTCAATCGTTACCTGAATAGGGATAGACAAAAGACCTCGAAGTTTATTGGATACATTGACTTACGCCTAAGATCGTCGGGAGTGTTTTCACATAACCTCTACAGTTTCTTTCAGTCAGTCTACAGTGTCTTTTTGCAGAATCATATAATTTTAACTTAATATTTTCTTCAAAAGTCTATTTTACCTTACAGCTAACGACTTTCATAATGTAATGTTACGCATAATTCTTCTAAAGGAGCTCGTAAACGGGCTAGTTTTTTGGAAATTTATTGCTGGAATTCGAGATATTCCCGAATATCATCATAAATATTATTTCTAAAAGGTATTTTTTTGAAGACGCTCAAGATCTCCGTTAATTCTTTACCAAAATTAATGATTTAAACGTCATTTTAAAGCTTATATTCGTCGCTTTGTCTTAAAAATAGATTAAAATTTGTTTTAATTTAATATTCTGTGATTATTTAAAGCGTCTACCTGTTGCCGTTAACAATATTGAGCAAAAATGAGCAAAAAATCACGTTTGTTGTATGGGAGCCCCCTTAAATATTTATTTTATTCTGTTTTTTTACTATTTGTTGTTATAACGGCAACAGAAATACATCATCGGTGAAACAGCCTGTTGACAGACAGACAGACGAACAGACGAACAGCGGAGTCTTAGTAATAGGGTCCCTAAAAATAAGATAGAAACAGTTCTAAATAATTTATTATACAAATCTGTTAAATCTTATCTCAAAACTCGTTATGTACAAACCTAGATTGGTCTTTTATCTATATTCTTGCAGAGTCTCTACGCGATCCAGCTAAAAATGTCGAAACCACAACTAAACTACGTTTGTATAAAGTGCTACTCAAGGACCGGGCTCTTAAGTAACGTTTTTGAATTTGCTCAATTGGATCCCAAATTATTGTAATTCGTCTGCTCTGAAATTTTCAAACTTGATGACCAAGGATGATTTCCCGAAATGTTCTTATACGTACAAAGGGACGATGACAAATCTAATAGAAGCAAATGGAATTATGGTAATTTACTTTTGTGTAATTCGTTTTTATTCAAACTGATTTAGTTCAGATCGGTAAAGATATCTAAGGTTTCGTATTATAATTCATGGTTTTCGATTTACCAAACTTGTATCATAACTTCATAAACTACTATTAGACTTCACAGTGGGGCCAATTCGAAAATGTTTTCACGTATTTTAAAGTCACTAGGTAAATATAAAATAATAAACGTAATATTCAAAATGATTTTCAGAGCTTTGTGCTCAAAATCGAGTTTGACGTTTCTTATTTCAAGTTTAGGAAATTTTAAATTAAGAAGACACTGGGTCCAATTCGAAACGGTGTCGCCTAAATTTAAAACTCCCTAAAAATAAAATAAGAAACGACAAATTCGATTAAGTATGGCACCAAGCTGTCAAAATCGATTTGACGTTTCTTATTTCAAGTTTAGCGACTTTTAAATTTAGCGAACATAATAGGCTAGTTTCCTGAGAAAATCTATTTAGTCAGTCCGTCATTTACATTATCATAAACTATTGAAAACGTACGTTATAAAAAAATATTGAACACATATTTTTTCTTTTGTCATTTAAACAAAAAATGACGAAGATATAGTGCGTTGAAGTTCCGCGTGACATCACGACTTTACACACTTTGTACCACGTTACGTTATGAGCCCCCACTCCTGAACTTTGATGCGCGTTGTCTTTGTCAATTTTGATTGATTAGATAAAGCAAAAAATACGTGTTCATTCGTTTTGATAATCTAACTGATGGACTAGTTAGATATTTTTTACCCAGGAAACATCCCTATTTCAAATTGGCCCCACTGTTTCGAATTGGGCACAACAAGGGAGTTCTACAAATTTTAGATTTCTTACATTTAAGATACCCATCTGCGTACTGCATTGTTTGAAAATTTTATCGAATACATTTGTTCAATTTATTAGCAGTATTGAGGGTGAAATTTATTGTAAGCCCTTCTGAGTACGTGCCTTTATTTATTCATCCCTTAGGGCAATCATTTTATTCTGGAAACACGATTTCTCAATTTATTGGCGATGTACGAATGCAGTAATAAAAGTATACTGACGGTAGATGGAGTGGAGTGATTAGGAATGGAGAGGTCATGGCTTATGACCATGAGCCCGCCACATTGCGGGCGCGGCAGAAGCGCGGCGTGTCCGCGGCGTCACGTTATCTCTTGTCTAGTATTGGAAGTCGTAATAGATGTCACAAATAGGCGTTGTCCTAATAGAACGCGTCATAGGCGTGTTTCTTATTAGTTGATTGAAAAATTCTAATTAGTCCGTCATTTACGTTATAAAAAAATATTGAACACATATTTTTTCTTTTGTCATTTAAACAAAAAATGACGAAGATATAGTGCGATGAAGTTCCGCATGAAATCACGACTTTGCACACTTTTTACCATTAAGTGCAGCATTAGCCCCCACTCCCGAACTTTGATGCGCGTTATCTTTGTCAATTTTTATTGATTTGATAAAGCAAAAATACGTGTTCAATATTTGAACACGTAGTTTTAATTTGTTTTTTTTTTTTTTTTTTACCCAGGTCACATCCCTATTTCAAGAGTTTAAGGAAATTCCCATACATACTCTCATTTACCCCCTTTCAGTTTTTTTTCCAAAAGTTTCTATAGCCTTTGTCCAGCCTGAAGTTGCCCTTAATATAATATCAAAAACCGCTTTAAAATCCGTCCAGCAGTTTGAAAGTTTATCGCGCACATACAATCAGACAAACAGACAACAAGACATTGGGATGTGTTGCTCGTTCTACGATAAGATAACAATCACAAAATGGGGGGATTTTGTCATTGTTATCTTCAATGTAAAGACTTTGTCCACTTTACGATTTTATTATAATGTATAGACTAGACATAGCTGGGCACAAGACCGTTAAACCGTTAATCGTTAATTAACGAAGTTAACATTACGAGTAACGGATTAACTTTTAAGATAACTTCAAAAATTGTTAACTGACTCATTAACTTCCGTTAATACAATTAAAGTCCGTTAATCGTTAATTAAGTTCTTAATATTTGCCAAAAGGACACCGCATTTGATCTTTAATTAATAGCTATTATTACAAACTCTAATGCAATACCCTATTTTGAGTAATGTTTCATGTCATGCCTAAATTTTGTTTTTTAATGTAACGCTTTAACGTTTAACGAAGTTAACTCTTTAGTAATGGATTAGCGATTAACGAAGTTAACTATTTGTTTAACGGTGCCCAGCTATGATATGATATGTATAGATTCCAAACATAAAACTAGCCAATTTCCCCAGACGAACGAGCAGCGCAGTATAAGCGGGAGATTGGAAAACGGTGTATTTACCTTGAATTTTCCATCAATTTCCTTAAAAAGACGTGATAAACAAAAGGTAATGAAAATATAGAACGTGCTGTCGTTGTAGCTGTAAAACCTAATGGAAATTTACATTAATATTGGAGCTTGTTTATGACGTCAGTAGCCTAACTTCAATAAAATTGATGACGAGATTGAAGTCGCCATGTTTTTTAATGTAAACATAGTTATCCTTACATCTAACCTGGGAACATGGGGAACATGCATCATTTTTTTAGGGTTCCGTACCTCAAAAGGAAAAAACGAATCCCTTATAGGATCACTCGTGTGTCTGTCTGTCTGTCTGTCCGTCTGTCATAGCCAATTTGCTCCGGAACTACTAGACCGATTGAGTTGAAATTTGGTATACATATGCAAGTCGGTGACCGCAACACGGACGCATGACGTAAATATATGAATTTGAAACATGGGGGCCACTATTGGGGGGCAAATTAGAAAATTTAAAAAAAAAAGTTATGCTACCTATATCGTGTGACATGTCAAATGAAAGGGAAATTGTGAGAATCTTAAATATGTTTTTTTTGGGATTTTAAGATAAATGGTTTGAAAGTTATTTAGGAAAACAGGTGAAAATTGATCATTCCCCCCCTCCCCCCACTTATCACCGAAACTACCGGGCCTAAAATTTTGAAAAAAATACAAAAAGTAGTTCTTTACCTATAGATTACAGGAAAACTGATAAGAAGTCTATGGTATTTAAATTTCAAATAATCATGTACGGAACGGAACCCTCTCCACGCGAGTTTAACTCGCACTTGTCCCTTTTTTTTAAATCTTGTATTGGAAAGTGCTAAAACCGATCTGTATACGAAAATAGTTCTTTATCTATAGATTACAGGAAAACCTAGTCTATGTATTTAAAGTAACATAGGAAATTTCAGATAATCATGTATTGTACGGAACAATCCATCTCCACGCGAGCTTTACTCGCACTCGTCCGGTTTTTGTCAAAAAATGCACAGTTCCCAAAGAAATATCGAGCATCAAATTCCATGGGGACCGAAGTCGTGAGCTAACGCTAGTTTTATTATAAATGCAAAAGTGTGTCTGTTTGTTTGTTCAGTTATCACGGCCAAACAGCTTAATATAATGGCATAAAATTGCCACAAATTTATCCTGATATATATAGATGGACATAAGATACGTTTGTGTCCTGATATTATGGAAGGATTTTCAGGAATCTTCGCCTTTTTTAATGGATTAGATTGTTCATGCAAGTTTAGAGCTTGAGTCAAATTTTCATGTAGATACAAGCTGTAACACTCGTGGCACTTTTTATGTTGTCATACTAACATGACTGGCGGTGAAAGGGTTAACTTTTTAGCATTGACACAAATAATTATGTTAATAGCAGTAAATAGCGTTCAGAAAAATGAAAATATGGCCATAAGTTATGCGCTCGTATGATACACACCCCTTAGAATACATACCTACAACAGCGCACATTTGCAGTGTTGCTAACTCTTAAATTAAAAAGTTGCTAAATCTTTTTAAATGTTGCTAAGTAAGGGTGCTTAAAATTAGAAGGTGATCGCCGGGAAAGCATTGACGAGTTGACACACGCAACATTAATTTTGTGTGGCAAACAACAAAATATTGGAATGTGATATGCGACTTCTATATAATTATCCACATACACTATTAGCAAAAATTTTGATTAACAAGATTGTGCTATAAAATGTTCTAGATGCTAAATGGAAGTTCCCTAATAGCATTTAGTGTTAGCAGTTGGTCGGACCACATGGGTTAGTTGTTGGTCATTAGTTGGACAACGGTTAGATTTGGCCGTCGTTTTGAGTTAAGGTCTACAACCAAAGCAGTGCCGGATTAAGCCAGCGCGGGGCCCGTATCAAATTTTTTCAAGAAGTCTTTGGTTTGCTTTAGTAATTTTTCATTATTTTTGTATATTTTGATACCGAAATCTCAACATTGGCCTCTTGTATTTTAATTGAAAAACTATATATTTATACGCTCCTATCTTAATTGAAAAAAGAAATACGCTCATGCACGCGTGCGTGCGCGGGGCCCCCCAATGTGCGGGGCCCGTAGCATTTGCTACTCTTGCTACATGGCTAATCCGGCACTGAACCAAAGGCCATTGTAGAATTTCCATTGGGCCAACGTTACTTAATATCTAATAGGGCCTTCGTTGTATACAATGCAGAAATACCAACCGTTGTTAAACAACGGTAGCAGTATTCACAATGGCCCAAGTTGGTAATTGGTTGGGCGTAATGATAATCTTTTTGTTATATTAGTTCAATGTTAGTTTTATGTGGGCAAACTACTAGGGTTGGCCAATGGATATCAGCGGAAAATAATACTAGGGTTTTAGTTTCAAAATAAGTTGAAAAGTACTTTTATCTACTAAGTTGCTAAATTGGCAACACTGCGCCGTTTAAATAATTGACAACCCTGAGATTATATACCACAGTGAGAGTGAGCTCATGTTTCCTTCGTTTCAGAGCTACAACAATGCTGCCACGCGGCGCTGTCATGCTCATTATTGCAGTGAACTTTTGTTACACACAACTGCGGTCCAATTCATAACATACTTACAAAATACATAGTAAGGTCTGTCATTTTTGATGTGTAACATCTTTCCTCTCGCTTTCCCGCAATCTGTGGGAGTGATTTCGTGAAAAGGGACGGAAGTGTGTAACAAAAAGCCGGGGAAACGCGCGCTATTTGATTTGACCAATGAGCGCGCGCGGTGGTACAGTTTGCCGTCAGATGGCACCAACCCATTTTCCGAGAGGTTGGTACTGTCGTGTGCGTGTGTGTGATGAGGAAGAGACAGGGAACTAGAGGAGAACGCATCAGCTGTGCGCTTAACCTACAGTGTTGTGTATAAAGTGTGCTGTTTTGTAGTAAAGTAAGTATATCGCACCCCCAATACAATACTGCACTAAGTCAAAAAAGCTCATTTTTCAGAATCAACGAAAAACCGTTATCTCATGTTATATCAAAGTTATTGAAAATGTCTTGAACGTAGAATGTGTAGAATGCAATGCGTATCAGCATTATAATAGTTCAGACGATTCAAACCACGTTAATAAAGCAAAATACTGCATATTCTGACTTAATTCACTGTTGTGGAATGACTGAACAAAATAATAAATAATTATTTAGAGTTACGCGCTTTTTACTGATTCATTTTGAAATAATACCTTATCATTCTACTGTTACTGACTAAGTACAGTCACCAACACTGAAATAAAACTAAATACTTCAGAACAATTTTCGTAGTGCGTTCAACAACACCATATTATTACTAAATAATTCACTGTTGCGTAAAAGATCTACGTGCTGTCGCTAAGGCAGACACGTTGCAACTGAAAATAGTTTACTGTTCGCGGTACTGAGTCTGGCAGCGCGTCGTCACCAATAGTGAGTTAGCGGGCCATCTCTTGGACATTTTTGTAAGTATAAATACGCCGGTCTTCGTGGTATGTGCGGCAAATTTTTGGCTATTCAACCATATTAATAAGTCAATTTTGACATTTTTCGACATAGTGCAGTATTGTACTGGGGGTGCGATATGTGTAATCTATATTAATAAAAGGTGAGATGTCAGATGTTACACATCATATGCGACAATGCGACTACTGTAAGGCTTACTCGTTTTTAGGGTTCCATATCTAAAGGGTAAAACGGGACCCTATTACTAAGACTCCGCTGTCCGTCCGTCTGCCACCAGGCTGTATCTCATGAACCGTGATAGTTAGACAGTTGAAATTTTCACAGATGACATATTTCTGTTGCCGCTATACAAATACTAAAAACCAGAATAAAATAAATATTTAAGCCCGGCTCCTCCCATACAACAAACGTGATTGTTTTGCCGTTTTTATTGATAATGGTACGGAACCCTTCGTGCGCGAGTCCGACTCGCACTTGGCCGGTTTTTTTTCTAATTTTCATTCGGGGTACGTGCTGACTATGATCATGGACGAAACAAGAGGAATGTCAATCGCTATACAATCAAGCGTTCCTCAGACGTTGTATCGCCATCTATCGATGAATTAGCTTCAAAATATAATGGTTTCCTATACCCCTTTAAACGCCAAATACGGCTATAGACGACCGGCTTTTCGCCGAGATATGCCGTTTTCCATACATTTGCGTCGGCTAATGACTTAATTGGCGTCTTTTCGCATTTGGCCGTGGAGTTCAAAAGGTAGATAAATAGATAATTTATTTATTTACCCTTCATTTATTTCGGACGGAAATACTTAAGCTAGTATTAGTAAGTATACATCAAACATTATACACAACACAACAGACAATAATATATCCTCTCAACATAAGAAAAGCCCCAAGCAAGTTTGCTTTCAATGCTTCGCAAGCATTTGCTAAATCAGGATGAAGAGTAGTAAGATCCGTCATTGAACTTGTATCTGTTTTGTGTGTTATATAACTTATAAGCATATGTGTTTATATATTTACATTTCTATATACTTATTATAAGATCTTTAATTATTGTTCCCATAATTTCTACCAGCTTTCTCAATGCACCTTGTGATAGTACTCTCTGCTTGGCCTGTTGGTTGACTGGTAGAGAATGCCATTGGGCATTAAGTCCGCCATTTGTACCTTGTTTGTGCAATAAAGCTTAAATAAATAAATAAATGACGCGTGATTTTCTCTGTTGGGTGCGCTCCATTCTTCTTATGTTGTACGAAAACATGTTTTGTAATGTTTTTAAATAGCTGTTCACAAACGATGTACCTACCTACATATGTACCTTCTTACATATTTGTGACTTCAGCAATAAAAAATATATATCTATTTTATATCGTAAAGGTAAGAAATGAGATAACCATTAAAAACGCTACCTCTTATTACTTAAAAAGCTCAGGAAACCACAGCGTTATGTTGAGTTGAGTTTTATTGTCTTAACTTCTGACGGGATTTGTTACTTTTATGTACAATAGAAATAAAAAGTTTACTGTTCATTTGTATGTATGTCTGCTGACCTGTTTTTGACCTTTTACTCTGTAATTTTTTTATAGCAAATGAAAAAAGAAAATGTTTTGGTTGGGTGCGTGGGATTGGGATGAAAGGTCTTGTTCCAAGATTGATAAAGACCTAGATCCAGAACTAATCTGAACAGCCAATCGGGCCAATTTGAAAGTGTAATCGTTAACCTTTTGACCGCCACAGTCGGCTGCAGCCGTCAGCGGATACAGGGTAAAAAAGTCCTTCATTACCTTGACTTAAAGTTGAAATTAGTGTTACTTCTCAGACATGCTTGGCGGTCAAAAGGTTAAGGTGGGCAGCGCGGTTCTGAACGCAACCGACCTATGCAAACGTCATAGTTCGTCACAGGTGTATAAAGTCACGTGACTTTTAAGTAAAAATTGAAGTTTTAAGTTATTGAATTCTAAATAATCCCGTTCTATAACGTACTATTGAGGGTTAAACTACCCACCCACAGAAATATATTAATATTGATAATTGGTCAAATATAATATGAATAACTAATAGGTCACCATGTACATTACTGTTATAACGATCTGATTAAATTAAGCACTTAGTCAATAGTAATCAATGACGCCACTGATTAACGAGCTTTATCGAGTCAGAAGTGAACCCAGTTGGCGGCGTCAATGTTTATTTTAGAAATAGTTATACACCTAACGAGATGGCTTTCGTGGGCCTGTAACGGTTAACTAAGAGACTAAAACTTGATTAAACTATAAAGATTGGCAAATCCGGATTTGAAGATGTTTCGAATCCACAAGCTGGTCCGAATCCCTTCCAAATCTTTTCCGACCAACGTACCGTGGACGCGGATCAGGATCGGATCGGTTGGATGGGCGGTAATGGTCGGTTAAAACGGTAATACTGTAAAAGTGTAATATTATTGAGGGTTAACTGGGCCATATATGTGCCGCTTCGACCTTTGCTGATCTATTGCGGCCCTTTCTTATAGTTCACTGCTTAACCCCATTGCATCCAGAAAGTTCCAGATGCTTTGGGCTTGTATCTCTTCGGGGTGTATGGTGATAGTCGGTAAAAATGGATTGTAGTGTTACTTATATAGGTACGCTTAAGAAAATGCACTATTGGCGTATCTAGCGTCATTTTTCACGGGGGGGGCTGGACCCTGAAAAACCATGGCCGATGACGCCATAGCCAATGCAAATGGGGTAGGAATCCTCATATCCTGGGGCGGGCACCAGACAATTTCTGGGGTATATATACTCCTATGCACACTACACGTATAGGTAATATACATTAGTCAAGTTTCTAGTATGTGCGTGATGTAATAGTGTTATTAATTATAGACCCATGCATACGTTAAAAATAGACATAGAACTGCGCCTCTAATCGGGAACGTCCAAGCGATATAGCGACGCGCTAGCGAGATTCTCATCTCACGATGCGTATGCATAAGAGTGGGATGCGAGTCTCGTTCGCGAGCCTCAACAATATCGCTTGGACTTTCCCGAATAGAGGCCCTGATCGTAGACTTCATGTTTTTTTTTATAGAATCGATTTCTTCAAATCGTGTTTTTGAAATAGCAAGTTTTTCAATAATATAAAGAATATGAACATATATTTTTTCGCTTTGCCAAATCAAACAGTTTTTGTTAAAATACTGTTTAAGTAAAGCCGATTTAGGTCTTGTCAGCGCTTTAAACGGCTTTTAAATCTAAAACAACATTAAGTATTCTTATCTTAATGCCTATCTCAGAACTACCTTCAACCATTGAAAAATATAGTAAGGAACTGCTCAAGGCAATTTTCGCAATGCTTACTTTTGAGGTGTCAACGCGAATCCGACACCAACGCAGATTCAGTCCTATGTCAACTACCATCCATGATAACCATTTAAGTGACACTGTTATAATTGAAAAAAATGCCCTCCCGCATCGTGCGGTGTGAGACCGCAGCACCACCGACCCCACCGCGCACAATGATATGATAGCGTGTAGCGTGTGAATCAAGCAACTTGTGTGTATGTCGTAAGAACTAAGACATCAGCAATAGGGTGTGGGTAAGCCATGGCGCTGGCGTTTGACAACCTTCTATGAGACTTGTTGCACGAAATTATACTGATAGGCATATCTTATTGTGAGATCTTTGTCCTCGACATAATATTACAAACTTTAATGTGTTTAATGACACACAACAGCGGCCCTAACATGAATGACACAAAGATAAAATAGACCATCTTATCTTTAAGTGTGTCTCTCACACTAGTGCCGACGAAAGAGATAGTCATAGAGATAAACGGGTTTAATTTATCTTTATGTCATTCCTGTTAGGGCCGCTGTACATACCGATCTAACTTGGTGGAAAGGCTACACACTCCCTGGGGACTAGAGGGATAAGTCACAAAATGACTTTTTGCAATCAATTTATTTATTTATAAAAAAACCGGACAAGTGCGAGTTGAACTTGCGTGGAGAGGGTTCCGTTCCGTACATGATTATTAAAATGAAATTTTGTAGGTAAAGAACTATTTTCTATATTTTTTTCAAAATTTTAGGTCCAGTCGTTTCGGAGATAAGGGGTGATAAATGGTAAAATTTCCCCTATTTTCCTAAATAACTTCATAACTAGGTACTCATCTCATCTCATTTTCAACTATTTATCTTAAAATTCTTATTTTTTTTTATTTTTTTCACAATGAGCCCTTTCATTTGATATGTCACATGAAATAGATTGCAAAACTTTTTTTTTCATTTTCTCTCCCAGAATTGACACATGTTTAAAATTCATTAATTTACGTTACGTGTCCGTGTTGCAGTCACATACATAATTATGTTTACCAAATGAACTTAATAGATCCAATAGTTTCGGAGCAAATTGGCTGTAACAGATAGACACACGTGTGATCCTATAAGGGTTCAGTTTTTTTTAAAAAAAAGCTTGTAACAAGAATCCAACGCAACGGAATAAAAAAAAACTTTTTGGGAGTTATTACTACTTCTCTTATCTACATACATTAACGCCAAAGTAATTGGGGACATAACAATCTAATTCAGCGAAAAGGTCACCTATTAGTCCCCGAGGACGCGATATGGCGCGAGTTGCTAACGCCAAGTGCTGTAGCTACTTAAGTCACTAATGAAAATAATATGAAACGTGATGAAACCACGTCTGTGCTAGGCTGTTTTATTACAAAAAGAAGCAAATAAAAAAAGTGTGTGTGTGTATGTCAGCTCCGACGCATGACAGGAGTTTACTTCTTACGAGCGATTATAAAATAAACCAGTACCCATCATACAATGCTGTCATTTTTCATTTTGACATTTGACAGTAAATAATAAAGTTTCATATTAATGAATATAAACATGTCACTCATTGAATACAATAGTTAATTGACACTTCTGGTCCCGTCGTCTTCCGATTGAGATCAGAGTTTTACCGATGGAAACATATTATTCACTATTATATCTGTATGCAATGCGAAGCGACCGACGCATCTTCGGCTAACATCGTGTGACTTCGTGTGAAGACTTATTCCAAAAAATGCACGATTAACCTGTCCAGTTATGCTGCGGCCCTAACACGCAAGACACAAGGATAAGTTAAACCCGTTTATCTCTCTGACTAGCTTTTTCGTCGGCACTAGTGTGAGAGAGATGC
This sequence comes from Tortricodes alternella, assembly GCA_947859335.1. Lineage (NCBI taxonomy): Eukaryota > Metazoa > Arthropoda > Insecta > Lepidoptera > Tortricidae > Tortricodes > Tortricodes alternella. The sequence continues at coordinate 16,200,118 of OX401975.1, forward strand.
ATTTAGAGATAAGACGGTTTAACTTATCCTTGTGTCTTGCATGTTAGGGCCGCTGATATAATAAAAATCACCGCCAAATTAAAGCCATTACATACTTGTGTTGGGTGGGCATTTTAAACTTTTGATATAACAAAAAAGTAGATATTTTCATGGTGTATAATGTTCAATAAGTATAATAGATGTTTGATACAAAAAAGTCGGTTCTGGCGCTTCGCCGGCCGCTACTGCGGCACGCTAGCTTCGCTCGCTGTAGGGTCGCAATTCTTCCTAACGCTCCTCGCTTCGCTCGTCGTCATACCTAACGATTATAGCATATTACTGTTAGATTAATAGTTGTTATATTACAAGTTCATTATACCTGGTGTGATGATAGTTAGATCATATCAGAATATGCCAAATATTGTTATACCAAAAGTGCATTATATACCTTAATCGTTATATCGACCAATAATATATCAAAAGTTTTTATAGCGACCGTTAAGCACCCGTACAGATATTGAAAGTCTGTCACAAAATCATACCTTTTCGCAATCCTACTAATATTATAAATGCGAAAGTTTGTGTGTGTGTGTGTGTGTATGTTTGTTACCTCTTCCCGTTAAAACGGGTGGAAGGATTTTGATGAAATTTGGAATGGAGATAGCTTATACCCTGGATTAACACATAACAACTTTTTATCCCGGAAAATTGAAAAGTTCCCGAGGGAATAACGATAATCAAACTCTACGCGGACGAAGTCGCAGGCACAACTAGTTATTTTATATAGCTAATAATTGGAGTTCAAGTTAGTAAAGTACATACCGACGCACAGGCAATTGCCACATTGTATTAGTTGCCTAAATTCTAAATATTCATGGTCACTGTAAAAACAAACACCAACTCCCAGTTTATCCCCAAAATAAATCGAAATTTCAACTTTAAATTAGATCACAATTATTCAAAACGCCGAGTTACTACGCTTCGCACTTCTGCCGCTTAATTACTCGCAGCCGGCGAAATGTCAGTGTTATCTACGTTTGACATTAAATTTAGGATTGTCACGTAGGTACGTGACAGGTGTGGCGGTAGTGGTTTCTAATTGTAATAAAATTGTTTGTTGCCACGGCGGCTATATATGTGAGAAAGCATGCCCCGGACGCCGAGCGACGGCTTTAGCCGACAAAATGTATCGAAAACGGCATGCCATGGCGTTAGGGGCACGGAAATCTGTTGTCGGCTGTAGCGTTGAAAAGGTTTAATTGAAGTGACGTTTATGTATAGCTTGACAACTTGATGAGGAACATTTAACTATTTAATCTCTAATCATGCTTAAGTGGCGTTTGTGAATTCAGCCATTAGGCAAACAAAACTTTCATAATTTTAATACCAATAACTATGGGTGGAGCAGGAAAGAAAACGGCTTCTTGCATCGGCCATCTTGGATTTCGGAAAACATAAGCCTAATGTCACACGGGCATCTGATACCTTATCGACCGAGCGAGCGAAGCGTCTCCGTTTCAGCTTGGGCAAAAATGCTTTCGTAACTGTGCTACTATAGACTTAGTATTGGAGCATATGTACATTGGAGTTAAAATAGATTCCAAATTCAATGGGAGCCCCCATATCGTGTATGTGTGTAATAAGTTAAGGTCAATACTAAGCAGATTCGCAATCCTAAAACATAAACTACCCTACAGTACGTTGCGAATGTTATACCTAGCGCTCGCTGATTCCGTGATACGTTATGGTCTCAGTAGTTACGGCAGATCATACAAAACTAGGCTAGATAATATTTACAATCTGCAGATACGATTACTAAAAACCATCGTTCCTAGAAACATCAAAGCAAAACACAGAGACGACTATTCCCTGTTGTTTCAATACTGTGGTATACTTTCCGTGCAAAACATGATAAAACTGTCTATTCTCAAAGGTGAATTTAAGAACATTGTAAACCTACAAAAAAATCATCGTAACAGTAAATTAAGAACGCTAAATAGCATGAATTTGTTTGTACCTCCTAAATGTAACAATGCATATGGCAAGAGAATGTATCATTATATTTTACCTAAGTTGATAAATAGCCTTCCAAAAGACAAACAAGATCTATATCTGTGTAACATTAAAGCAATAAAAAATATCAAGAAATATTTCTTGTCCTGTAAAGACATAGAATATATATTGTAAATCCTTACCTCATTATGTAAAACGTGAAAAAAAAAAGAAAGTATGTCCAGCGGATGTCCGTCGCCTGTCCGGCGTCTGCCCATTTGTTCTTGTCTACAGGTCGTAGTTCTCAACCGATTCTCGTGAAATTATGTGAGGAGCTTCTATAATTATATATATTTCTTTTGTCCAATCAATTTTTCGAAATTTTTCAAAATGGCGGAGATATGGGGGTTTTTGCAATTACAAACTTATTTGTGGTGTTGGTATACTGACCTGACCTATATCGATGTATGGGGATAACAGTTTTCCAACGGAAAAGTTAAGTTTGTCGCGAGGTCTACAGCTCACGGAGCTACTACTTTATTACTATCAGTTTAGTAGTTAAGGCTGTAGGTGGAGACTAATGATTACATACAAACAAACAGATATACATCCACTATTTCACCAGAGCCCGCTTAATATTCCTATTTCCTCGCTCCCATCTGGCGTTGCCTATATATTATATCAACGCCACAATAGCTTTTGTACGACCCCACCCAACGCTTACAGTTGCCTCCATGGGAAAGCTGAATAGAAAAGCTATGGCTATAATTATATTATACGATGAGATATCTAATTGGGTACGTAAAGTTTTTTGAAAAGGAGTATAACTATATTTCATTTTGATAGTAGACGTGTCAGAGACCAAGCCCCTAATTCTCGGTGCATTCAAGATAATCTCGCAATCGACATTATCTCGAATACACCGAGAATTGGGGTCCAAGAATCTAAAGGCAATTAATTTTTAATTTAAATCGTTTCTTCAGGAGATTGATTTTTTAAATGACTGCGATGACATCTCTTATGTCAAACCAAAACCTATCAACACTAAACCACAACCACAGAATACATAATAGAGGAACTGTCACTTTCTTTTCCTTTTCTTAGCTTAAGGCAAAGAATTAATCAAACGGCCGAGCAAACGTCTGAAATGTCATTGACGTTATTTAAAAAAAAACTCCTGAAGAAACGATATAAAAAACAATAAATTACCTTTAAATTCTTGGTCTCTGAGACGTCGACTATCAAAATAAAATATAATGTGTCCCTCCTCAAAAAACTATATTTACCCAATTGGGTTACTATTTAGGTAGCGAGAAATTAATATATTGCGTTACTACCAAAAGTATTCGATGAACATTCACAAGTAAATGCAGAATGCAGATGAGTTGTCATCTCAAAAAGAAATGGCGATAAAAAAATGACAATAATTAATTCTCCCAAATTGTTATCTATAAAATATCTCACTTCTCACAAGTGAAGAAAAGAGCAAAGCGTCATAGCAGAATGAAACGTATTTCGTAAAATATAGGGTATGTTTTAGTAGGACAGTAAGCTCAATCTTCGGTGGATATTTTTTTAGGCACGTTTCTGTTAGACTACAGTCAATACTAGCTTAGTTTCTGCTGTTATTGCTGTATACTGTATTCTGCAATATCACTGTAAGGGCAAACGGAAAACCTGAGAAAAATAACAGATTTAATTAAATAATAACAAATCATGATGTTGATAATGTTTAGGCTGGTTTTTATAATGATCTGGTCATAGGCACAGACAAAATATCCTAAAGACAACTTTGACTTATCTTAGAAAATTGTTGAACAAAAAAAACGCATAATTTTACTGTGTTTGTACATATATTTATGCCATAAGTTCAGTTTGTGCGTTTCTCCACCGAGCAATCCCACCGACCACCAGCGAAGTGTTGAACCACCACAATAAAGTTAACAGGATTGCAAAGATAACATCTGGTGCTAAGTTAAGGATACAATGTTATATTTTGTGTTATTATCAAACACCAGACATCACATCATCAGGTACATCTTTGCCCCTGTCAGGGGGCAAACGGAAAAACCTGAGAAAAATAACAGATTTAATTAAATAATAACAAATCATGATGTTGATAATGTTTAGGCTGGTTTTTATAATGATCTGGTCATAGGCACAGACAAAATATCCTAAAGACAACTTTGACTTATCTTAGAAAATTGTTGAACAAAAAAAACGCATAATTTTACTGTGTTTGTACATATATTTATGCCATAAGTTCAGTTTGTGCGTTTCTCCACCGAGCAATCCCACCAACCACCAGCGAAGTGTTGAACCACCACAATAAAGTTAACAGGATTGCAAAGATAACATCTGGTGCTAAGTTAAGGATACAATGTTATATTTTGTGTTATTATCAAACACCAGACATCACATCATCAGGTACATCTTTGCCCCTGTCAGGGGGCAAAGATGTACCAGTGCTAGTGTTTAATAAAAAATCGACTAAGTTTATGGACATCGATAAAAATCAATTTTTAACCATCATTATCATAACTAATGGCTAAGTTTGAATACTTTTAATTATGTGCAAACTTCTTTAATTTATACTTATCGCAACTATTAACAGCCGATATCTGACATTGACTGTGTCGAGTGACTAAAATGGATATTATCACCCATGGACGAAGATTAGTATGAAAATGTGGAAAAAATGTCAATTGTATATTATGAAAATTATATAAAATATTAAAGAAGTTAATTCCTCAAGAAGTTTGTTTTTGTGTATGTCGTTTACTTCTTAATCAAAATTCATAGAATTACACAACGGTTGTACGTCATTTTTATCGATAGCAACTAATAAAATTAGTTTAATTGATTAATTAGTCCTCGCACTATTTAACGTCAGTACAGATTTGCCCCCATCAATCTGGTGTTTGGTTATTATTAGTATAAATGGAAAGTTAGTGACAAAGTATTCTCTAATAGTCAATGGTAAGGCCAAACTGGAGTTAAATCTTACCTACTAATATTGGAATACAAAGTCTTTTTTGAACAGCACATAACCATATTTGAACGCCACAGTTGGATAAATACAACAGCAGATTTCCATGCCACTAAAGCTATGATATGCCATTTTCCATATATTTGCGTCAGCTATTGCCATCATTGGCATCTGTGGCACTTTTTTGCATTTGATTGTGGCTCTCAAAGGGTTAAGGAACTATTTCTCATAACCGTAATACAGTTTCAAACAGTATATAATTCATTGTTATCATCAACAGCCTATAAACATCCCACTGCTGGGCACAAAACTCTTCTCATAGTAAGAGGAACTGGGGAATAGTCCCCATTGGGCCCGGTGCCAAATGACCTCAAAAAATCAATGCAGGATAATATTTGATTTCAGAAAAGTTCAAGTCTCATCTAACAAACCTATAATGTATTCAAACAAATGAAAGAGATATCTCAACATTGCAATTCTTGGATTGTGCTACACAAACAAATAGGTTATGACATACCAGGGTTTCCAATCTCGAACTATAAAAACTTACGAGGGGTTTTAAATTTTAATACCTATTTGATGATCCCGATTTATTGGGTTTAAAGCAACCATATATGTGTATTTGTGAACTATTTCAAAGAAAGGTTTGTATCGACATTTTCTTGATAAATAAAAAGGATACGAATAACAACCTTTTCCCACGGCTCCACAATGTATAATTCCGTCGCCAATAAGTATCTTTGATACCAATAACCCACGAATTTTTGGATTTTCTTCATTGAAAACATACTTTCAAAGTTATATTCACACCCGTTTATGAGCTCTTTTATCACCCTTGGTAAATATTCTAACGGTAAAAGACTGAACTTAACAGAAATGGAATTTAATAAAGTGATAATTTATTAGTTATAGACATTAAATAATTAATTTTAAAGTTTTCAGTAACGTGCTATTCAAGACGGTATTGAGTTTTAAGTTGACATTGACAGCTTTTTTTTCTTTCTATTCGTTCGTATTTTCAATGCTAGGATTATAATATACCATTCTGCCTATAGTTTCTAAAAAATGTTGATTCACGCTACGGTAAAAAAAATCAAGAGCATCCTATATTACTGCTTTTATTCCGTGCACTTATTTAAATAATTTTAATATAAATTGGTGTAAATCGGGAATTCAATGAAGTTTTATCATTACCGTGGCAAGAACTGGCAGCACTGATTTACAATCGCATAGGGAATTCTGAGGTCGGTGTTGCCAGTTTTTTTCTGGAAAATAGTAACTTCATAATTTATTCGACCCTGAAGCAACCTGAAGTAAATCTTATTTGAAGAATAACACTTCGTTAGACGTTGTCGGACAGAATTTAAGCTGTCGAGCAATGAAAAAGGTCGGGAATTTAGTTTTAGTTTGCTTTGTTAGCAAATCCGGAATTCGTCCTCAAGTTCTTATTGTGTTGGAGACGTGGGCTTCGTGAATTACTACCAAATATATCAGTTGTTTGCAGAAAATAACAAAGGTTCGACATTACGAAATGGTAAAATGAACGTCTCTTCTTAAGCTGGCCCCCAATTCTCGGTACATTCGAGATAATGTCGATTGCGAGATTAAACGTCAGTTGTGTCAAACGACTGTATACACTGACGTTTAATCTCGATTCTGAGATCTCGAATGCACTGAGAATTGAGAGTCTGGCCTCCAATTCTCGGTGCATTGAGATTATCTCACAATTGAGATTAAACGTCAGTGCCTACAGTCGTTTGACACAACTGTATGAATCTGACGTTCAATCTCGCAATCGATATTATCTCGAATGCACCGAGAATTGTGGGCTTGGTCAGCTGCAAAGTTTTGAAAGACATGACCAATGGTTTATTCTTACATTACAGATCGTTATATAGCTGTATTAATCCAACCCGAGTGTTTGTTTGTTCTTTCAAACAGCAACGGAGAAAGAAGGATGAATTTATTGCACGAAGATAGTCGCTGCTTTAGTACAACAGTGACATATCTCTAAATTAAATGGTGTCCGATTAGAGACTTTAATTGAATAGTGTTAAGACTTTTAAAATAATAGAGTTTCATTTCGAGTTGTGCCTGTGGAACTAAAGCAGCGATTGAAGATTTTTCTGATTTCTGAAGTAAAACAGTTTCCGAGGGCATAGCAGCAGTCAGATTAATTAGCTTCCATTAGTTAATTTGTAATTAAATGTGAGTGCTTGTCTTTGTGTGTAAACTTAATTTGTTTTATTGTATTTTAAGTGTGTAATGTGTCTGTAATGTATATTGTTGTTCTAGGAATAAATGAATAAAAGCGACGGCACGCAAATGAAATCGCGGGCTAAAACTAACTTACTAGTTTAAAAGTAATATTTAACTGCTGAATCGATGGCACATGATAATGCCAATAGCACAGGGAATCCTAGTTTCTCGGTTCCAGCGGGTCGAGAACACTATTTTGACGTATAATTTACGTCACTACATCTTGTCGCGGCTTTATGTACCTATGTCGCATGTGTCGTATCCCAAGACAAGACAAGTTCTATTTTTCCATTTCACGCATGAAAAGTTTCAACGAATCAAGCCATTAAACCAACTAAATAAAAACATTCACGGTAATGTCAAAAAATTGCGTTTATTGTTATTAAAATGTCACTGATGAAATTTCATTAAACGATGTACTTATTTTGTTTTTTTATTTTTTTATTTTTATTTCAGTAACTTCGTTTGTGCGCAGCGTGTAACAGTACGTTAAAAGTGAAGAGCTATTAGAGTATGTATACAATAATAAAAGAGTAAACGTTGATACCGTCAAGCCATGCCGCCTAAAACGTCAACTACAGGCCACACGGATTAGTACAAAACACATGCGCATTTGTTTGGCCTGTAAGATTATGATACTAAATAATATTGGCAATTTAGTGTTTATTTGTGACAGCATTATTACAATCTTATTAATTTGGTCATACTGTCACTGGCTGACGTAAGGCGAAGAACCGTATTTGAAATCGACGTACTAATAAAATACAGCCATCTTGTTTTTTCATTAGGGCGCTGATGTTTGCGGGAGCAGCGTAGCATTACAGTCCTAGGTTCAATTAATATACAGCGTATCTTTTACTCTATTCTATAATCTAAGGAAGAGCTGAACATTTTCGAACTATGGCTATGTAAATCGTACAAAAAATCGATTTCATTTTCTATGGAAACTTTCGTCGACAATCGATTTGACTGTGCACGGCTACATGATTAAATAGGTCAAGTGCATTCCAAGTGTCATCTGTCAGCGATACTATGCTATCTGGAACCAAGCATAGCTCGACTCAATGTGTGAGCGTTCAATGTAATAAGTATTTAGCAAATAAATGATCTCAATAAAAATAAACGGTTGCTATTGGTTGTTCAACCAAGTACATCTCTGAACACGGCACGAATTGAACAAAATAACTTTTCTTTTTAAGTACCTAATTTGTTACAGTTACCCTTAATATAAGGGACCGGAACAACGGTAAAAGGAAAAAGACGTAAGTCCAAATGAAAGCGTTTCTGTTTTGGACTTTAGTCACTCATGTGAAGATTTAAATTGAAATGGCTTTCCGTGTACTTTAATGGGGTACATAACTCTTGTCGTCGCGAGAAGAAGAAAACTTGGCATTTTAAATGGATATAGTTTTCTAACAATCATAATAAAACTGCTTCACACAATAAAACGTATTTCAAACTTTAAAAGATAGTTAAAACTTTGTGCAAAGATTTACAAAACTTTAAAAATATTCAGATGTCAAAGACCGAAGGACATTTTTGTACTATACGTTAAAAGCGAAGTAATCGATAAATGTCTATACTAAGACATATTAAAATATAGTATAGCGGGGGTTTTGTTGGACGCGAATTTCTTTTTTTCTAAGAGAACGCCACTTGGCACATTTGATAATTGGGTTGTTTTGATCTGATTTACACACACACACACATTTCACGCCCGAAATCCCTAATGGGGTGGGCAGAGCCACAAGACTACTTGTGGCCACGTCAGCCCATCGCCCATACAGATGGTCCACCATGTTGGAGAGGACCCGTCCCTTAGTCGACTTTTACGACATGCCAGGATGATAAGCATCTGCACGCATTCTATGCTACGAGTATTTCTTCACTCCCAGTGCAGCAGAGGATAGGATCTGATTTAGCCGAGGTTTATTTAATTAATATACGTAACAATTTAAAATGATGTGTACAGTACACGAAAGTAGGCTTACAGTAAATTCGTACATATTTTATGCATATACGAGTATACTACATTTCCTCTTTCAGCCTTCTGCAATAGCGAACAAAAAATCCAGTGCGATTTTGCATGTTGGCACTAAACGCCGCCGGCTCGACTTCCTGTGCAAGCCGGAGTGGCCTGTTCCGTAGACCACTTCCGGTTATTTAAAATTTCCACAAAAGGTTGGCTAACCTTTCTCTTTTACCCGACGGGGATAGGGTGGGAAATCGCAACGGTATTTAAGCCCGGGAAAATGTTCAGCTCCGATGAGAATGGCTATGAATGGATTAAACTGCTCTTGTATTTTATAAAAACTGTGATAACCATTCCGAATTTGGCCATTAAAAATCCAAATTGAATTTTCACCGTTATGAATAAATTAATCAGGGGACAATCATTACACAAATCGATCTAATCCCACAGTAAGCTCTAAAGGCTTGTGTTATGGGTACTAGACGACTATACACATACTTATATAGATAAATAAATACTTAAGAGGGCTATCACTAAATTGCGTTCTGAAAGATTAGGTATATTGAAGCACGGCAACAAGTCGCCATCGTCCAATGTAAAAGGAGCGCTGACGCCATAGAAGATATATGACCGTCAGCGCTCTTTTGATATTGGGAAGGATCGTTAGGCGCGACATAGGTCCGACTTTGAGAAGCGCTGGGATGGAACTGAGCTCGGACGGCCGACGCATCGCATTATGTAGTAATTTGGGAGTTGTAATTACCTACGTTCATTTTAAGTTTTATGATCAATTATTTTTCCAAAATAAGTTTTTAAATTTTTAATTCATTATAAACTATTGCATAAAGCAAGGCCGTTATGAACTATACTAAGAACTATACTCCACCGTTCAGCAAGTCAAACTTGTCTTGGCCGAATTCAGAAAGGCCATTCAAATTGAGCTTTAATTAAAGTGACGTTTCAGTGACGTTTCTGTATAGGTTGACTAGTTGCTACTGCTGACATTTAGCTACTTAATATCTAGTCAAATGCTTACGTGGCGTTTCTGAATTCGGCCATAAGTCTTTCAGTTTCTAATAATAAGAACGCCAAAGTTGCCCATTTAACGAAAAAATCGTAATTGGCCTCTTAAATACATAGGAAAGATCCAAGACTCAGGAACAAACCTTCGTGCTCATCACACAAATATTTTCCGTTACCGGGGATCGAACCCGGGACCGCTAGCGTCGTAGGCAGGGTCACTAAGCTAACTGCGTAAATCATAAGCAGCTTTGGCTTCGTCGTAGTCGGATAAAAAGATATACCCATTTAAAAAGCAGTCCGGATTGCGTAGGTGAGATTTTTTTACATACAACGCAATTTTCTTATCTTTCGTGCTGTTGTTAGCTTTGTTATTTCTTTTATCATCACCTGTGTTATCTACACAGATTACACTGGGACCTTATCATCCCCCGATCCTATGGAATGGCGCCATTTTCGCTAAGCACGCGAATCTACGTATGACAATGTTGGGCATATTTACGCACGCTAAATAACGGCACGGCGCGGCAGAGTATTTTCTGCTATAAAATCATTATAATATACTTACTTTATAACATTATTAACCTTTTACTAACTGGTGTCTGAATTATAAGACATAACATCTAGCTCATTTCAGGCTCGGGTGATGCTCGCGCAGGCTGCTACCTCGCACTAAGGCTAAGCATAGCCATTCAGCGTGGAAATGCAGCCTGCGTGATGGGCACCATGCCGCCGGGATCAGATTTTTTAAATTATTTTAAGTAATTTTAGTCTAGTTTTAGTTTTTATCTATCTAGTGTTAGTTGGTACTGTTTTATTGTAAAAATTATTCATTAAAATTATTGAACCATTTCACCGCTGTCTTTATAACAAGTATGTAATATGTATGTACGTTCAAAACTAAAACCCGACTACTGATATATATATAATTCTGAAATGTGCTAATTAATCCCTTTCATTTGATAACAAGTCATCATAAAAAAAAGTTCATGACTTTATGCCCTCTAGAGGGCGCCATATTCAATTGAATGTGACGTCACATAGCCTATAACCAGCGAACGATTAAGACGCTTCCAACGATACCTCATTTGTCAAATTATGATAAGGAGTTTAGAAGTTATGACGGGACAGATAATATACATACATACATACATAGATGCCGGTCAAAATCTTGATCCTCCTTTTTGCTTCGCCGTAGTCGGAAAATTAAGACAAAAGACTTGTAAGTTTGTTTGTGTCAGCGTCTCTATTCGGGAACGCTAAGTGATGTTGTAGCGACTCGCGAGCGAGATTTCTCATCCCACTCTTCCGCACGACGCGTAATGAGTAGGGGCGAGATGCTTTGACTAGCTATGTCTCTGTAACCAATAGACCTAGAGTACTCGGGTTGCCGTCAAATTGTAGCAAATTTAGTTTGCGTTTACTGCATATAGCAACAATACCCAAAAAACGCTTCTATATGGTAGTTTTATCGAAAGAACTGAAACTAGCACCATTTTTTCTAGCACCAACATTTTCAGGGTTACAAACTTGTGTATAAACTAGAGATGCAACGGATAGTGGTTTGGCCGGATACCGGATACCGGATATCCGGCATGGCCATGGGCAGGATAGCCGGATATCCGGCAACCGGATATCCGGCCGCACACGAGCTATCTCTAAAGCTGTGTTAGCTTGCGCGGCCTTCGCGCGGCGAGCAAGTTTCAACTTGTTACGAATTGTAAGAGCGCGGGGAGTCCCTTTGAGGTTCAATACGCGCTTTATTACGTCAGTTGGGAATATTCGAACGTGCACGACGTGATGTCACATGTTAGTTTTATACTTAAATAAAAAGAAATCTGTTTTAATTTAATAACTGACGTTGATTTTGTTTATTTCTGACGACTTTTCTTTGTTTTATCGTATTTCTGACCCAAGTTTTTAGTATCCGGTATCCGGCTGGATACTGACTCACTATCCGGTATCCGGCCGGATAGTAAAATCATGGCCGGATAGGTCGAGTACCGGATAGTAACCGGATATCCGTTGCATCTCTAGTATAAACTACTCTCACTCAGGGGAGCTAACAACCTATTACGAAATAGTAGTAACATGCGCGTTTACGATTTTTGACTGTTTTCTGTCGATATTGACTGCCGTAATTACTCAGCTATACCTCGTCCGTTGTAAAAAGAGCCCCGACGGCGATACATTTTATTTGGCCGTCAGAGTTCTTTTTAAAACGGACGATGTAAACTAATCCGGCTACGTATGAAAACTTGATAAATTTCTTGAAATTTGGCGTATGTTTCTTCAGAAAAGTTGTTCAGTATTGTTCACTTAGCACAAAATCAAAGATTCGCCCGCTTATCTCCAGAAATTTAGAAAATATTAAGTAGATTATGATAGTCGATTGTTGTTCATTGCTCGCACCTTTGCTACTGTAAGCTGTAAAAAGTTAACCAAAACTCGTATGACTGTCAATGAGGTCTTGTTTTGTAGGTAAATATACCAGGATTTATTATTCCATATACCGTAATGTTCCACATTCAGCCGATTCCCTATAGATATAGCATAAATGAAGAAATTACTCAAAATTTTAAAAAGTCATGAAGTTTGTGAAGATAATACTCAAAAACTATAAGTAAGACCTTTAATAACAATATTTATACCATTTGGTAGGGAATTTGATGTAGATTATTTTTGTTATTGACAGTTTTCTCCTAGATCTAATAGTTTTTGTTTAAAACGGCAAAAACGGTGGCGAGGGACATGTTTTCCAAAAAGGGAGGGGGGGGATCGGTCTGACACCAGGCAAAATCGTGCTCAGCAGGGTCAAATTAGTCTAAAAAAATCCAGTGTTAAATTTACATTCCATGCCGTTCAACGTCGGAAAGAGAAGGCGTTTGAGATTTTTTGACCTGTCTATTCATATAGTTTTTAACCGACTTCAAAAAAACCGAAGGAGGAGGTTCTCAATTCGACGCGTATATTTGTTTTTTTTTTATTTTTTATTTTTTATCTGTAGATCGACGGTCTATTTAGACCATTGTCGAACGTTATACCTCGCCAGATATAAAAAGAGTGCTGACGGCCATATAAAATGTCAGCGCTCTTTTTACGTGTGGCGAGGTATAATCGTCAATATTTTTCGTATCGCGACGCATGTAGCGGCGTAGCCCGTAGCAGCGCTTCCCTCTTTGCAGAGACTTGCTACGAACTACATTAAAAATGTTATTATTGCCAATGATTCTCTCGTCAATGCCAAATTGCCAACACGTTCAAATATAGACTGAATACCTTCGTATTTAGAGTCTAGATTAATTTTTTCGTCTATCCGCTGGTTAGCCGCTACGTACCTTTGCAAATTGCACTACAGTAATGCGCGAATTTTAGTAAAGAAAACGTAAAATAAAAAAGTTCGTTTCAGAAATGTGCAACATTTTATACTAGTTTTTGCCCGTGACTTCGTCAGCGTGGAATCCGTTGATCGCGCGCAGCGCCATCTACCGAGGTACGTAGCATTTCTCATATTTCCTGTATTTATAAAGATTCTTGAAAATCCTTTCAGGATATGGGTATAAACAAAATCCTATATCCATCTCTATATTACAGAGTACATCAGTGCCAGTTTTCATGGAATTATGTTTCGCCGTTTTGCGGTGAAAACGGAACAAACAAACATAATATAATATAAGTTTGGATTTGAAAATAGAAACCTTACTTTAAAAACCGTGCAACGAAAATAGGTTGAAGTCGGAAATTCGAAAAAATCAGACGTCGTAAACCTTTTCACGTTTCAGAGAAAATATTAAAATTTCGTTTTCTCATCGCTGTCAGCGGATACAGAACTGAAACCTGAGCACGGTCACTTTGTATCGGTGCCGGAGTAAATTGAAATAGGTAGCCGAGGCCACCGAAAAAGCGATTATTTTCCCATTAACTTTGCTGATGACACCGCCACTCGTACAGAAACGCCATTAACGGTACCTAGGCTGCCGTTAACGCAAGAGCAGACATGTGTTATATCCGGCAGGTTGTTAACTCAAGGCGAGACGGCAATATTAGAAAGAGACAACTAAATGCAAAGAGCGAGACAGCGTTTCAAGTAGTACCTACTGCTTTACCGGAGCGCAAGATATATCATGACATTAATTCATAATTATTGTTCTTGTATGACTACTTTTATGTAATTATGTGTTACTATAAATTATTTGGTAACAGTGTGGGTTTTTTCATAAATAAATAAATGACTCATCAACGGAAACGAGCATGCTATGCATGTAAAATTCGCGCCACGTAAGTTTGCGTTTGTGAAGTTAGCTACTACTTAGTAGCGTCGCAGTAAATGGTTTCTGGTGTCAAAAGGGTTCAACGGGCGCAGCGGCATGAGTGTACCCTACGGCCACATTATCAGGCTTGAGCGAACATTCGCGTTGTCGTGTCATGTCAAAAGAAACCTTTTAACTGAGTATACACTGTCGAAAATCCTTCGGACAAAGGACTGCCTTTAAGACGAAGGATTTTCGACTCTGTGCCCTAGGTTTAAAGTCTTCTTTTGACATGCCACGACAACGCGGAACTTCGTCGATTCCCGGAGATCTAGCCCGAACATACCTGCGACGAATACGGCTTGAGGCTAACTTCATAGACGCCAACTTACGTGGTGCGAACAGTGATGCGTTTCAATTGTTGACCGTGTCTTTATAAGTAGGTAATGGTTTGTACATATATTTAGGTAGAGTTAACTGGGAGTTGATTTAAACCGAATAAAGTCTACACTAATTATTTATTACTTAAGCACGTACATTACGTCATACTGGCAAGAGACTACTGGCATTGCGAAGCTAATGCACATGGAATGGCCGATGTACATAGCTAAGCATTCCTGTGTCGCTACATATATATACTTACATTTGTTCTAAGGTACCAAACTAAACATTTTAATAAAACTTAGTATAATTTTTATTTTACGTTCGGTTTTCACTTTGTACAGGCTATTTATTAAAAATTACCATTATCTAAAAACACATCAAAAACGCACTTTTCGTAGCCGCAACACACCGATCGGTATTTCAGTTGACCGCACATTTTGATGCGTATTCATTAAAGCGAGCTTTTATGCGAAATTGCGAAATCACATTCATTATTCAACGATGTTTTGGCTCGACTACTTGGCAAAGCAAAGTCAGTGTTTATCATATTATGATAGACTAGTAGACCCTCGACAGCTTCGCCTGCGGTATTTTCCATACAAACTTTATCACCCCTTTTCACGCCTGGATTAGGGATGGAATTCCATAAAAGTCCCTCCTAAGTGCACCATTAGGGTACTCGAGGAATATCTCCTCCAAATTTCAAACCTCTAGGACCACCCGTTTAGGCTGTGTGTTGTCTATACGTGAGTCACGGTACTGTTTTATATATATTGATCATTCAAACTCAAGTCTCACTGAATCTATCGCAAAATCCATTGAAACAACTGAAGTCCAAATTACAGAATCTAAGGAAATCCAAATCTCACAAACCAAAACATCATTTGGAATCACAAAAAAACTAATCAAAAAAGAGGAATAGAACTCCAAACTACAGAACTCTACAATATCTCTTCATTAAATATACCCCCTGATTTTTTTTTACATAGCAAATTCGATATAAATGGCCAAATAGCCACATTATTAGAAAAAAACAGGAGCAGTCATTACAATCATAAATAAAAACAAAAATGGTAATAAACAAATCGACTCATCGTCTGTCTAAACAAATGTCGCAAATCACGCTTGACCAATTCCCGAAATTTAAATTACATATATACGTAGCTAATGTAAATATACACGCCGATAGCAATTTTTTTATGTCAATTTACTGACAAACTAGCTGACGGCCCACCTGATGGAAAGTGGTCACCGCCGCCCATGGACATCTGCAACACCAGAGGTGCTGCCAATGCGTTGACAGTCTAGGGAGGTTGGGGAATGGGGATGGGATAGGGATGAGGGAATAGGCCTCCGGATCTCGTCACTCACCGTACGAAACGCAATAGCAAGCTATTAATTTATGGCCGGTCGAGCCGGCTCATTCGAACAGTAATCATCTAGTGAGGATTACTGTTTGGCTCTACCACTACAAAAATAATGAAGCATACTTGGCAATCACTTTATGCAAGACTCTCCAGACATCATGGCATAGTCGAGTTCGGTAGAAAAATTCGTAAAAAGGCCATTGGAAAAATATGACCAAAAGCATAAAATAATATAATATCGACTCATGCGACATTTGATAACGCGACAAAATTCAAAGGAAAACCCTTTCTAAGTTCCTATGGTACTAACATCCCATTCTTCCAAACTTTTTGAGCGCTTTTCTAGGACGTAGTTTCTTATGCCGATATAAGTGGCAATAATAATAAATAGGTATACCCTGACAATAAAAGACGAACTGACCAGATACTTATTTATTTTATTTATTCGGGGAATCAACAGCAATACATTTCACAAGGTCCGTAAAATAAATACATTTCATATCATATACGTCCAAGCATATCCTATTCCTAACAAAGAACTTTAATTGTAGTTATAACTCCTTCAGTTCTGCCCACACTAAAGTGTACCTGAACGTCTTCTCTCCAATCAATGTACGGAATTCATAAACGGAATAATGAAGCAACTAGTAAGGTTTCTCGGCCCAAGCCATAAATTTTAATACAGCCTACCAACCTCAAATCAATGATGCATCGAACGTACAAAGCATGAAAGCTTCAGAGTTGGGACTAAATAAGTAATGCCATTAGCAATTGTCATAATACTAGTTTATGCAACGGTTGCATAATGATAGGCCTTAAAACACTAGTGCGGTTTTCATGAAACGAGCCGATAGGCGAGTTGCATACATAACTTTATCTACACACATATTATAAATCCTCCATGATGGGTTCAGAAACAATATTTTCTGGCAACAAGTTATTTGTTGCAATCTTGGCTGCATATTTCCGATATCCGGCGCATTATCACATCACACACACTCCGAGAAGACTACTTACTATTCATATTTGCAACTAAAATGTAAATTACAAACAACTTTTTCTATTCAATTCAACAACAATTCTACTTTCGTTCAGCAAAACACCAACATAATGGCGCCAATTCGATCCTCTGTCAAGACCATTTTTTTAAATCATAGACAAACGAATGAAGTCTCTATTCTCATGTCACTCAAGATCAAATGTTGTGCAGTTTATATTAAAAAAAACATACTGAATTGACGTTTCGTATCAATATTTGTTTAATGTCTATGGATACTAGAATAGAGACCCACTTGAGTTTTGACAGCTGTTCCAAATTTAATCTCATTTCTTTACTAAAAACGATAAAGAAATAACATTGCAGCACTGGTTTTTCCTAATTGGTTGTCAAAATGGTGGTCATTTCCTTCGGTTTTTGATTAAACAATGGAGGTTTTATGATATGGGTGTAGATAAACCTTTTTTCAACGGCTCTACGAGTTATAAACCTTAAATGAACTTCTTTTCGACTTCAAGCCACGTTTTTTCTTTAAAAACAATCCACGAATTTACACTCGGCGTCTCAATAAAAGACCTGAACGAACGACTGAGGCTATCTCATGACGTCGCAGTACAAAACATTCAGAATATAAAAGCAAAAGTCAAGAAACGTTACGACGCACAAATTGTGAATGATAGTGAAATTCAACGTGGGAGATAAAGTTATGATCAGTCCCTAATCTCAAGAATCTATATAACGAATGGGAAAGCCTATACGACATAATAAGAGTAGGTTTTAATAAAAATTACCTAATTCAGAAAGCCGATAAGAACCAGCTAGTTCCCAGCTTTGATATAAATAAACGTGAAACCTAATTAAATTATTTAAGCCATGTAGTGATCGGTTATTCAATGAATAAATCCTAACGCCGCATGAAATGTTAGACGTGTCGTAAAAAGCGACTGAATTGAATCGATACTCCCTCTTTCCTCTCATATATAATTAATAATTCCTATGTTAGTTTCTCCAGAGTATATGAATTAATAATTTACAAAGCGCTTTATAAATTATATAAAAATAAGAATATTATTAAATCAGAATCAACTTCTAATGAGACTAACAATGTCTCTTTCAGTTCTATCGGCTCAGCGGAGAAAACCACCAATCAACTCGTAGACC
This sequence comes from Tortricodes alternella, assembly GCA_947859335.1. Classification (NCBI taxonomy): domain Eukaryota; kingdom Metazoa; phylum Arthropoda; class Insecta; order Lepidoptera; family Tortricidae; genus Tortricodes; species Tortricodes alternella. Next base: position 16,218,488 of record OX401975.1, read on the forward strand.
AAATCCTTCCTTGCTACTCCGGTTTATTTTTTAAAGATGAAGGAACAATTTAACTAAGTGAAGAGACCTTAAATTGCTTTTTATCGCCAAAGAATCACTCATACGCTTATCAACAAGATTTTAGTTTATCACGTCAAAATACCCCTATTTTCTAAATATTTAAACAATTAAAATAAATGATTACGTAATAATAAACAAAGCCGGAATAGTAGTTTATGCAACGGTTGCATAATGATAGGCCTTAAAACACTAGTGCGGTTTTCATGAAACGAGCCGATAGGCGAGTTTCATAATAAGATCGCACGTGTGTTTTAAGGCCAAATTATGCAGAGTTGCATACATAACTTTATCTACACACATATTATAAATCCTCCATGATGGGTTCAGAAACAATATTTTCTGGCAACAAGTTATTTGTTGCAATCGTGGCTGCATATTTCCGATATCCGGCGCTTTTTCACATCACACACACTCCGAGAAGACTACTTACTATTCATATTTTCAACTAAAATGTAAATAACAAACAACTTTTTCTATTCAATTCAAAAACAATTCTACTTTCGTTCAGCAAAACACCAACATGGCGATCCTCCGTCAAGACCATTTTTTTTAAAATCATAGACAAACGGATGAAGTCTCTATTCTCACGTCACTCGAGATCAAATATTGTGCGGTTTATATTAAAAAAACATACTGAATTGACGTTTCGTATCAATAACTGTTTTAATATCTATGGATACTAGAATAGAGACCCACTTGAGTTTTGACAGCTGTTCCAAATTTAATCTCATTTCTTTACTAAAAACGATAAAGAAGTCATGTTATTTCTTTATCGCAGCACTGGTTTTTCCTTATTGGTTGTCAAAATGGTGGTCATTTCCTACGGTTTTTGATTAACCAATGGAGGTTCTATGATATGGGTGTAGATAAAAACACTAATGCAGACATACCTGATCACGTCCACCAATTAGAAACATCAGCACTGATGATATCAAAAACTAATTGGAACCTCCTTACAAACTGATTAAGAACAATTTGCATCTTAGGAATCCCTTTCGTATGAACTAGAAAAACCAACACCAGAAACCACCACTAGATCCACGATCGTGGCATAGTCGAGACCAGTAGAAAAATCCGAGGTCACTACTATAGGAAAGATATGGCTAATAATCTAAAACAAAATGCATAAAAAAGGGAAAACACCAATCAACACGTGGACCAACTACCATCCCAATCCTGTTTATTTTTCAACGATGAAAGAATATATACGTAAGCGACGAATCGAAGACACTAATAGTTTATCGAGACCTTAAACCGCTTTTTATCGCGGAAGTATCACTTACACGCTTATCAGCAAGATTTAAGTTCATCTCTTCGAAATAACCCTACTTTAGGATAGTTGGGTTATTTATATTCAATCCATGAAATCCTTTCTATAACAGTAACTCTAGACAAGATCAAAAGTCGTTTATCCGAACTTAACATGTGTCTAAAGTCGATTCATCCTTACTTGTCTTATTGGTAAACAAGTTTATAACCTCAAAATGTACCTTTTTGGGTGAGGGTGAAACAGCTATTTTATCCTAAGTAAAGCAATCCTAGGTCAAAAATTGGTAAAGTGATGTCTAATATATTACGAAAACATTGCTGTTTTAGCCAGAAAAGGTCCATTTTGAGGTTACAAACTTGTTTACCAAATAAAACAAGTAATGATGAATCGACTTTAGGCAAAACTCTAGACAAATCAGTTAAAAGGACTTGGCTTCCTGTACACTTACTTTACTTCTTGGACTTGGTTCAGTCTTTGAATGACTTATCGGTACGCCAGTGCGAAAGAAGTCAGAAGATACGATTATTGCATAAATCAAAAAACGAGAATTTAACCTTTCATCGCTAATGCTTGAAGAAAGACAAATAACTTCTACAATCAAACATTTCAATGAAACCATATTTAAAATAGCGATGAAAGAGTCATCAATGAACTGAACGAAATAATGGTCCGTGAGCTAGCAACAGAGTTTCATGACCAATTCTCTCTGACGATAAACCTTGAAAAAAAAAAAAACAGTCAACTGACTACTGCATATTGCCTTAACTATGAAATTTGTCGACGAATTAGTTACAAACTTGCCTATTGAAAACTTTCCTGGGGGAAGCCGAGGCGGGCCGCTAATTGAAACTAAATTCACCATGACACCAGGACTTTACAAAATCTAGGATCAATTGTAATAATGTGTTCAGTGAGAAATTTTCTTCATTGTGATGGTAAGCGGTTACCGTGGGATCCCCTTTTTACCTATAAACTTATTGTTTCGAATTTTGAAAGTCAGAAATTAATTCCCATATTATTTATGCTCATAATTATCGAAAGTCATAAAATTTGTAAAGCATAACCTTTATAATTCTAACGTTTATAATCCATATTGTTACAGATTATAATTTTCAAAAGTCATAAAATAGATATCTATGACATACAAAGGCATATTCATTATTATTCAGAAATATTTTAAGCTATATATTTTAAAGTGGTAATTATTTTTACCCATAACCTTTAATTGTCTAAAGTTAATAATCGTATTTTTCAATATTTCGCAAGTATCTTGCTTGTTTGTAAGATGTTATGCTGAAGAGGTTGACATTATTATGACTACAAATGGTAAAAAGTGAGTGACCGAGCGAGCGAAGCGAGCGAGCAAAATGGGTCACAGCAGAAGCGAGCGAGCAAAATGGGTCAGAGCAGAAGCGACTTGGATTGGTTAGGTTCAGAAGGATAAGGCGGGAGCGAAGCGAAGCGAAGCGAAGCGAAGCTCCCGCCTTAGCCTTCGATGTTAGGTCTTTTTTTTGTAACAGCCCAGAAAATCTTGCTTGTTTGTAAGATGTTATGCTTTATACTCGTCTTTTACTTTGTGATTTAATGTTATACATTATGAATTTGAAGATTACCTAACAATATTTAGTAAAAAGTAATTAAGTTATAGTTCAAACTTAGCAATTTTCGCCCTTGCAAAAGTTAAGTACTTCAATTGTATATACAATTGTCATGTTCAACAAGTTTAGACGTAACAATCGTTATGACCAGTAATATTATTACCTGTAATATTATAAAGTGTAATACATTATGACACAAAGAGTTATGAATATAATTTTTATGACCAGCAAAAATCGGAACTCCGAAATTATACCTATTAATATATGACTTTCAATATTATGACTAATAATTATTATGACCGAAAACGTTATGGATTGTGAAAGTCGGAACTTTAATTTTATGGGAGACAATATAGACCCGGTTACCGTCGCTGGTGGATTATACGTCAGCTTTCATGTTGTGGTGACCAGAGGGCTAGGGCCAGAGCATACAAATTTTTATCGCGCACATAAAGGATCTGTCACTTTTTAACTAATATGCGGGTGCGAAAGGGACGAATGCTTTATATGCGCGATAAAAATTAGTGTGCTAAGCCCTCAGCTGACGTATAATCCACCAGCGACGGTAACCGCTTACCATCACAATGAAGAAAATTTCGCACTGAACACATTATTACAATTAATCCTAGCTTTTGTAAAGTTGTGTTTGTTTTGGCCTGCCTCGGCTTCGCCCAGGAAAGTTTTCAATAGGCATGTTTGTGCCGACTTGATCGACAAATGTCATAGTTAAGCCAATATGCATTGAATGTTTGTGTATTCATATACACAAACCTTCCTTGTAAATAAATCAGGCTATCTATTAGTGAAAACTGCGGCCCTAACATGCATGGCACAAAGATAAATTGGAACCGTTTATCTCGTCTATCTCTTTCGTCGGCACTAGTGTGAGAGAGACGCAATTAGAGATAAACGGTTCTTATTTTTCTTTGTGCCATGCATGTTAGGGCTGCTGTATCAAAATCCCTTAGTAGTTTCTGAGATTAGCCTATACAGACAAAAAAGTCGGCGAAATAAATTTATTATAATGTAGTGATACGATTTTAGAAAAAAAATCAAGTAATTTTTTGGGGTTTGGATACAGGCGAGGGGTGCAAGGATTTGCTAGACAAGGGAAATAGAGCAAATGTATGCGTTGACCACGTATTATTATTGGAGGTTAATTGTGCCATATATGTGCCGCTTCGACCATTGCTTATCTATTGTCGCAGCCCTTCGGTTTGGCTAGTGCTGGCCTCGGCAGGGGTGGTCCGCTAGCGGCCCTTTCCACCGTGTGCTCAGACCTTTACCGTAAGAGCATCGGTTACCGCAATTCACACGCAGATATAATGTACATAAGTTAGAAAAACCCATTGGTACATGGCAACCGCTTGGATTCGAACCCGTACCTCACGATCACGAGTCGACATCCTTAGCCATTAGGCCACCGACGCTCTTGTTGTTGACCACTTACCACAGTGCCAGTATAGAATGGATTCGTCATACGGAGCGCTGCAGGTTAGGTCATTCACGGTCGCCAATTACATCTCTCATTACGCTCGACAATCATAAATTGACCCGCACCCTTAGGCATAAGAGAGCGTTCAAGTATCACGTAACGCAATTTTTGGAGATATTTGACCCCCCCTCCCCCCATGTAACGCACCGTAACGTTTTTCTTTACCCTCCCTCCCCCGTAGTAAAACGTTACGTAACCAAAAAGTGACCATTTTTTCCTGAAAAAAAAATGTTCAAGTGGTCATTCCATTTGAAATTTTGAGCAAAAAAGCATTTTAAAAAATGCGTGAGAGAAGTTCTCTACGCGACTGCTCTGAAGGGTTAAAAAAATTGTTACGTAACGCGTAGTTCAAACCCCCCCTCCCGCCCCTATAACGCATCGTAACGTGTTACAAGACCCCCCCCCTCCCCCCAAATTCGTAATACTTGAACGCTCCCTAAGACTTAAGTACCTACGACTGTGACCGGCGTCAAATACATCCAAGGTCGAAGAAACGCACAAACAAATAGTTTATACGCACAGACGGGTCAAGTTAGGCTCGCTGGTGACTTCGGTGGCACCCCTGGCACCGTCCAGGCTTGGTCGGAGATGCCAGCTGCTAGGCTAGGATCTTGTGGCAGCGAATATCACGCGGCGTATCCTACCGACTTGAAAACCGCTTGCCAAAACGCTATGTGGTGAAGTACCTACGCAGATCTTTAATCGATATTCAAAAACCTGCCAAGCGCGAGTCGGAATCGCGCACGAAGGGTTCCGTACCATCTATCTATACAAATAAAACAGTATCGTGACTCACTTATAGACAACGCACAGCCTAAACGGGTGGTCCTAAAGATTTGAAATTTGGAGGAGATTTTTTGAAATTCCATCCATAAAGGGGTAAAAATTATTGATAAAGTTTGCATGGATAATACCGCGGGCGAAGCTGTGGCGGGTCCTCTAGTTATCTATAAAACGGCAAAAAAATCACGTTTGTTGTATGGGAGCCCCCTTAAATATTGATTTAATTCTGTTTTTTAGTATTTGTTGTTATAGCGGCAACAGAAATACATCATCTGTGAAAATTTCAACTGTTTAAGTATCACGGTTCATGAGATACAGCCTGGTGACAGACGGGCGGATGGATAGACGGACAGCGGAGCCTTTGTAATAGGGTCCCGTTTTTACCCTTTGGATACGGAACCCTATAAACGTATAGACTTAGATTTTGTTCTGACTGACAACCTATCAAAAATTGGTCATCATCGGTTAACATTGAAGGGGTGGAAATCGTTATCGCATTTGTATGTAAATCCGTAGGTTCACACTCCTCTTCTTCACAATGAAATAAACTATTGGAACTAAATAGCTACCACTGGTCAACAGTGGTTTAGTTGCCCTGGATATTAAACTAATTTCGAGTAATTTGATGCCAACAAGTAATGAAACAGTGAATGATATTGGAATATTGGCTCTGGTTTTTTTTTAATTTAAACTTCTTTCTCTATGCTACAAAAACTGTACTTCAAACTAAAGAAATCCGCAGAGACATTCCAGGGCAATTTTTTTTTTGGCCTCTGTTATTATTATGTACCTAACAGGCGGTTGTTAAGCGTAGTGAACTCGCTGACAATTTGTCTGCGGAAAGGGACTTGGGAATAAATATTTCATTTTTAACTACCTCCCTTGGGTGGTGAATTTCGAGTCGCATAAATAAGGTAAGAGCATTTTGGTAGCGAAATAAACGACAGTAGAACTGCTGTTATTCTCCAAAAAATCTCATCGCTCAAATGAGCAGACGAAATCGTCTGACAATCATAAATTGACCTGCGCACTCTTACGCATTATGCGGAGCGAGGTACCTACATCCGTGGCCGGCTGCGTCGATTTACGACCAAGGTTGAAGACACGTAAAGTCTGTAAAGGAACATGTAGAGTCTGTTCACTTAGAGTAGATAAAAAATTATAATAATCAGGGCTTCTTAACTCATTACAAATAGCGGCCCGCTAATAATTTTTACCGATGATAATAAGAAATTAAAAGGAAACACTATATTTTTTTCATATAATATTATTATTAAATAGCTTGTATATGTCCTGTTACTGGCAAATCATCGGACGACGACCATGATGAAGTCTCAGAGTCGGAGGAAGAATCAGAGTCGGTGACGTAGGTATATTATGAAACGTTCAATTGCTTCGTCTAAAATGACGTATTATGTAAACATTATACGTGAGTTTTAATCTTTATTGGGAATCAAAAAAAGATAATAAAGGTAATACATAAATGTAATACTCCTCTATACAATATGTGTACTCCTCTGCTGCACTGGGAGTGAAGAAATAGCATAGAATGCGTGCAGATGCTTATCATCCTGGCATGTCGTAAAAGTCGACTAAGGGACGGGTCCTCTCCAACATGGTGGACTATCTGTATGGGCGATGGGCTGATCACCTGTCACCATACGGTTCATCATACCATCTTAGGACTAATTAATCGAACGTGGCCACAAGTAGTCCTGTGGCTCTGCCCACCCCATTAGGGATTTCAGGCGTGATGATATGTATGTATGTATGTATAAATGTAATAAACGAAAATATTCAAGCACTTTTTTATATAAGTAGTACAAAAATGTAAACAGCATGTATCAATTATAAAAAAATCTCATTTTAGTTTGTCTTTTAGAAGTATCAGCCATCAGATGTTTTTCGATGTTATACATTTTTAACAGACTTCATATCAAATATGCTTTGGTCATCAGTTGATGTAATTTCAAAATAACTGTGCAAAGTTTCTATAGTGCTTTTACTGCTTCGCGTTTGGAAATTTTTACTAAATTTATTTCCGAGCCCATTTCGTCGTCATCTTCTTCATTATCCGATGAAGAAGATGAGAAGTCATGAACAATGTCGCTTTCAGTAAGTTCTTTTATCTACACCCATATCATAAAACCTCCATTGTTTAATCAAAAACCATAGGAAATGACCACCATTTTGACAACCAATTAGGAAAAACCAGAGCTGCAATGTTATTTCTTTATCGTTTTTAGTAAAGAAATGAGATTAAATTTGGAACAGCTGTCAAAACTCAAGTGGGTCTCTATTCTAGTATCCATAGATATTAAACAGTTATTGATACGAAACATTAATTCAGAATGTTTTTTTAATATAAACCGAACGACATTTGATCTCGAGTGACATGAGAATAGAGACTTCATTCGCTTGTCTATGATTAAAAAAAAAAAATGTTCTTGACGGAGGATCGAATCGCCGCCATGTTGGTGTTTTGCTGAACGAAAGTAGAATTGTTGTTGAATTGAATAGAAAAAGTTGTTTGTAATTTACATTTTAGTTGAAAATATGAATAGTAAGTAGTCTTCTCGGAGTGTGTGTGATGTGAAAATGCGCCGGATATCGGAAATATGCAGCCACGGTTGTAACAAATAACTTGTTGCCAGAAAATATTGTTTCTGAACCCATCATGGAGGATTTATAATATGTGTGTAGATAAAGTTATGTATGCAACTCTCATAATTTGGCCTTAAAACACACGTGCGATCTTATTATGAAACTCGCCTATCGGCTCGTTTCATGAAAACCGCACTAGTGTTTTAAGGCCTATCATTATGCAACCGTTGCATAAACTACTATTACAGTAGTATAATAATAATAAGTAAGTAAACAAATAAAACGATGTCATCTCAGTTACAGAGGTTAACGCATGTAAAATTCACTCGCTGTTTCAGTTATAGAGGTAACTGTGACGATAAAATCGAAAGAACAAATCCCAGATATAGATAGAGGTTTGCTTCGTCCCACTAACAGAAGTAATTCAGTGCCAAAGTCCCATCACTTCTCCCTCCCTCCTTCAGCATGAGTTCCTGTTATGGAGGTCTCTCACTTAACCAAGTTTCACTGTATTTATCAACTCTCGCCAAGTTTATACGTACAGCACGTCTAGCACGACCTGCCCGCGAGTCGTTTGGCGCTCAGTGCATCCCTCACATACTTGACTAGTTTGACAGAGACGCACCGAGCGACAAACGACTCGCGGGCATGTCGTGCTAGCCCCCCAGACGGGTCAAGTTCGGCCTATTTGAAGCTTACTCTAAGTTGGTACACTGTTAAGTACTTACTGAATGCTCTTCAAATCCCTGTAGCAATTTTTTCGCACGGCTAACATTTTTTAACGAAGGCTATGAATTTCAAAATACGGACTATGAATTTCCACTACGACTATCACGTAGCCGATTGTGCACGGCGAATACGAAATTGCATTTTAAAAAGCTCTGTATTGTCATCGAATCTGTACGTGAGTTGAGTTCAAAGCAAAATGAGGAAGCGTACGGGAGTCGAAATCGCTTTGAGATAGATTTGATTATTTTTTGAGTGGATTTTTGCTTTAGTGCTGTTTGGGAGCTGAATTTTGTGGCATTGCTCGAACAGTCATTTTGTATATCGACTTCCCATATTCACCAGTTAAACCAATCTCTCTTCAGATCACTTTCATGTTCAGAGTCCTGAGTCACAGAATAGATAATAGTACTAACGTACAGAAGAATCACTGTCTAACAAAACCGGTGTTTAGCTACGAAAATATGCCTCATCATGCCTTCTCTCTCCGTCGCATAAAACGTGTTCTTTCGTGTACGCTAGGGTTGTCAGTTTATCCGCGTCATCCAACAACACCAAACATATAGGCTACTTGATGACGCGCGACTCGGCCAGCGAGCGAGCGAGCGAGCGGCAACCTACTGCGATTTACAGCTCCGAGCTGTCCGACGGCCGAGCGTACCTAAAGTGCGGAGTGAGACCCCCCTGAAGGGAGTCGAAATCGCTTTGAGGTAGATTTGATCATTTTTAGAGTGTGTTTTTGCTTCAGAGCTATTTGAGAGCTAAATCTGGCGATGCTGGACCAGCTATTTTGTATATCGACTGCCCGTATCCAATTAATTCCCTTTTCAACGCAAAATGGTTCTTAATTTCTTGTACAGAGCCGCCTGACGCTATATCTTGTTTTTTTTTTGAGGTTACCTGCAGTCGGGTATTTTTTTTATGATTCATACTTACACTAAGGCTACTGGGAACTGGAAGTTCAACATTGTAATCCTCTAATCTGTGTGCATCTTGGACGTTTATTCTGGGTTGGTTTTTATCGTGCAATCGCGCTGTATTTTTGTACCTTGCGGCTTTTAGCTGAGTGGCTGCGTTCAAGTCCTAGCTGGGTGAATTTGTATAGTTGACCAAAAAAGTGCCTTACTTTTGAACTTTACGGGCATATAAATAGGTTGGAAAATTAAACCTTGGTCGACTATACATAGACACGGAATATCTGGTACTACCATAAGAGTGGCTTGTTTAACTAGCTATACCAAAAAAAGTGTTGCACGTGCTATTAAAGTGCTTTGATCGGTATGTTCAAGGTTATGCATTCCCTTGCCTGCCAGTACCTCCTTGCTATAGTATTTCGTCTCTTAAATTGGCAATGGGGGTCGCTTGGCTATGTGGAGTCTATAGGATATTATGGTTTGTAGTTGGGCCGTTGCAAGATGAGGCATTTTGAACATTTTATCATTTGACCAGTTATAATGATTAATTGATGTCGTAGAAATGTTTCTGTACATAAACATAGGGTCCAATTCGAAACGGTGTTCGCTAAATTTAAAATTGCCTAAATTTAAAATAAGAAACGTCAAACTCGATTGTGTATAGCTCCAAGGTTCCAAATCGAGTCTGATCGTTCTTATTTCAAATTTAGCGACTTCTAAATTTAGCGAAAACACGTTCGAATTGGCCCCATAATTTACTTAAAACTGATACAGACGGAAGAAATAAACGTGAAATAATTTAAAAAGGCGTTTTTGTTTCTTTGTTTTTTTTTAACAGTTATCACAGTACTGAAGATATTTTGATGGGGTTTAAGATAGGGTTTGGGTTCAAGAAAGTCCAAGGTGGCACTAAATCCTTGTTTTATTGTTAATTTTAGGATATGGAAAAAACGGTTTGCGCTCCTGCTTGCGTGTCATTTCCAACTTTAACCTTTCGCCGATTTTTAGAGTTCCGTAATCAAACTAGGGACTCTTATAGTTTCGCCATATCTGTCTGTCTGTCTACTATACTAACTTTGAAAAGAATAACTACTACGAAACAGTCCTCGTAAGGTTCTTAGAAGCACCGTGAGACTTGAAGTTGTAAGTTAAGACATTTTAGGAAAATCGTCTAAACATGTAATATGCCAAGAACTAAATCAAGACACTTTTTTGATCCTGTCTTAAGAAGCTACGGACGCATATTTTTTCTTTCACCGCAGCAATTTCTCATCCTGAATTCCCTCAAATCATATTCGATTTCAATTGTCAATAAAAGCTCCCCAGACCCACTCAAGATTTTTACGGCCAATATAAAGATTAAGGCTTGTTTCACTCAAGTTAGACAAGTAGGTAAAAAGTAAAAAAAAAAACAAAAAACCGAAACAAAAAAGAAAACAACAAAAAAACCGGCCAACTGCGAGTCGGACTCGCGCACGAAGGGTTCCGTACAATTATCTACATAGTTGTTCAAGGTTTGTGCATAAGGTTTATGTTTATGAAATTAAATGTTTTTATTTTTAATTTTTATGTTCGAGTTGATTGAATGGAAGGTAAATTGCGGTTTATGACGTATTGAAAAAAAACTACTTACTAGCTCTCGTTCAAACCAATTTTCGGTGGAAGTATGGTAATGGTAATTTATATCATATATTTTTTTTAGTTTTATCATTCTCTTATTTTAGAAGTTACAGAGGGGGGGATACACACATTTTACCACTTTGGAAGTGTCTCTCGCGCAAACTATTCAGTTTAGAAAAAAAATGATATTAGAAACCTCAATTTCATTTTTAAAGACCTATCCATAGATACCACAGACATTGGTTTGATGATTAAAAAAAAATGAGTTTCTGTTCTAAGTATGGGGAACCACTTTCTATGTTTGTGTGAAAATCTTAATGCGGTTCACAAAATACATCTATACTACTTACTTGGTACTTACCATGTTTCAACAGCATAGGTATTATAGTTTCGATAAAAAGTTTCTGTGACATACGGACGGACAGACAGACAGACAGACATGACGAATCCATAAGGGTTCCGTTTTTTGCCATTTGGCTACGGAACTCTAATAAAAATTAATCCCGATTGGCGACGTAAAAGCATTTTTTCTCCTAGTATAACGCTTTCTTATAATTTTTATATATTCCCATGACACTCGCACGTTCTCCACGAATCATTATGATACCCCATTTATTAAAATCGGTCCAGTAATTCAGGAGCTATATTGGAACATCTGACATTTGGTCGCATACATACATAGACTGTTAAACTCTAGCCTTGGCTTGTGTAGTCGGGTTATTAAGTAGTTAAATAATGCTATTTCCTACTGCAGCCCTAACATGCATGGCACAAAGATAAATTAGAACCGTTTATCGCTAAGTGCGTCTCTCTCACACTAGTGCCGACGAAAGAGATAGTCATAGAGATAAACGGTTCTAATTTATCTTTGTGGCATGTATGTTAGGGTCGTGATGTTATATATTATTATTATTTGGACGGTTTTTCTCAATTATACTTCAAAGGCTTAACATAATATTTGACGACGCGGTTAGCCTAGTTGGTAGTGACTGCCTACGCTAGCGGTCCCGGGTTCGATTCCCGGTAAGGGCAAATGTATGTGTGATGAGCACGAATATTTGTTGCTGAGTCTTGGATGTTTCCTCTGTATTTAAGTATTTATTTATTTATATAAGTATGTATATCGTCGTCTAGTACACATAACGCAAGCCTTTAGAGCTTACTTTGGGACTGGATCAATGGTTTTGTGTAAAAGATTGTCCCCTGTTTTTTTTTTTGTTTAGATAAAGTGGGTATGAGTCGTTTTGCTTTTCCCACGAGTTTCTTGCAAAAAGTTATAATATCTTCATTAGTAAGTATAGAAGAAAAACTTTCAACTTGATTAAATTTGGTTTAAAATTTTGGCTCCCGTAACACACTTAGCTGCCCTAACACTCCAAATTTGATCAAGCGTACCTCTCGGAAATTGTAAGTAATACTTGAGGCTATTTTTGTAAGCGTCGTCTTAAAGTGAAACGTAAAAATAATTTGAATGAGGTTTTGTTAAAAAATATATTTGTAAGACAAGCTCTTTTTACCAGACTGCGCGAAAGCAAAGAGTGGGTTATGTTTTTCCCTCCATGATACCATATTGTCACTGAAGTTACATAGGTAGGTATAGCGAATTTTAGGTCAACTGGGTGCCAGAAAGAGCTTGGAAAATAGATTAAAAAAAACCGGCCAAGTGCGAGTCGGACTCGCGCACGAAGGGTTCCGTACCATTATCTATAATCAAGAAAAAAAAACACGTATGTTGTATGGGAGCCCCCCTTAATTATTTAATTTATTTGATTATTTATTTTGAAAGTGAATATATATCTTAATATTCTGTGAATATTTAAGCGTCTAACTGTTGCCGTTATGAATATCCAGCAAAAATGAGCAAAAAAATCACGTTGGTTGTATGGGAGCTCCCTTAAATATTTATTTTATTCTGTTTTTTAGTTTTTGTTGTTATAGCGGCAACAAAAATACATCATCTGTGAAAGTTTCAACTGTCTAACTATCACGGTTCATGAGATACAGCCTGGTGACAAACGGATGGATAGACGAACAGACGGACAGACGGACAGACGGACAGACGGACAGACGGACAGACGGACAGACGGATAGACGGACAGACGGACAGTCGGACAGACGGACAGACGGACAACGGAGCCTTAGTAATAGGGTCCCTTTTTTACCCTCTGGGTACGGAACCCTAAAAACGAAACTGGAAAGACGTCTGGCAGATATTAAAACAAAGCAAGTTAACTAGAAAGCTTGTAAAAAGTATAGCTTAACTACTGATGACACAAATTATTGTGAAATGTTTAAAAACTATTTCAAGTATATTATTACATTTTCCTGTTTCAACGGAAAACGTTAATTTTCTCTAGAAAATTCTTATCAAAAGAATTTCTAATACTTATTTTTTTATTTTACTATCCACTAGCTTTAATCGCCTGCGGGTGATTATCGAGGGGCTTAATTTATCGATATCGATAATTCATTAGCAACACTAGCGGTAATGGCGGGAATTTTTATTCGACGCGGGGCGTTACTGTGAGCCGGCCTTGGCGAAACTTACAAACTATAATGATCCTTATTAACGCTGCGTCAAATACAGAAGTTGTCAGACACACGCCAGGCATGTATGAAGTAGCACGAATTTCAAGCTTACGGTGGATTAATTAAAGTTTCTTTTACAATGCTCTGATAGATATCCATTGTTGGCGCAGAATCTGTGGTGCGGATGTATCCGTCAATGGCAAAAAGTTTGAGGTCTCCAGCGGTGCACTGCCTAATTTTTGCGTAATTCATTCGAAGATCATTCAAAATGTACTAATTTGAAATACGGATGTTGAATTATGCAGGTTACTTAGTAACTATTACTTATTGTGTAGTTAACTCCATGTTATTTTCGTCAACATAAAATATTATGACATTCACAAAAGTTAATTCGCTGACAAACTTGCTTTCTTGCTGTAGACATTACATCCTACTTAATATTATAAATGTGAAAGTTGGTGTGTGTATATGTTCGTTACTAATCAGCTCCGCATTGGCTGAATGGAATTTCATAAAATTTGGTGTATCGTTTTTTTAGGGCCTGGATTAGGACATAGGGTATTTTCGACCGCTACGCGGGGAAAACCGCACCGCTTATGCACCCGCTTGTTCTTATGAAACCGCTAACACTGGGATCACACGCGTTCGGCAGTTTAACCCACACGGCTAGGTGCTTACTGAATATCAATATCGTTAAGCTGGAAATTGCTTAAGTTTTCACTTAAAATCACATTATCTTTCACTCTGAACACATGTAGCGGCTTAAATGAAGGTTCCTGGAATTATAAAGTTCACTTCACATTTGAATTTTTGCTATCAATCTTTTTTTTTCTGTATGTCAAAGTTCAAGTCATACTATCTTTATTCAATTTTGGTTTTTACAAGCTCTTATGAACGTCAAGAAATGAATCTACCACCGGTTCGGAGAAAATCCTCTACTGAGAAGAGCCGGCAAGAAACTCGGTGAGGTATCATTTTGTCCAAACAGTACACATATAAGTCAACAATGATGTCTACAGTTTTATACAAATCTAAGTATATACCACAGCAGGTACGCCCATCGAGACCCAGGGATCGCCGGTGCAGGTCAGGGTTGAACCCAAACGTCCCTGTCCATGACGCAGTCTTTTACTGTCTAATATGCCCTACAAATAAGACGCAAGTATGGACCTATGGACGCAAGTATGTGGCAAAAATGGTAAGTACAGTATGGACATAATTACCTGTGAATTTGAAATTTAATGTATTTTTTGTTATAATGGTAATTAGCGAACAATAAACAAAAATACACGTATGTTAAGCTTAAATACTTCCCTCCACCAGATTAACTGAGCGACGGTGAACTAGACGCCTAATTTCTCTAAGCAGTAAGTTATATTCGTAGACCAAATATCCTAAAGACAACGCTTAGCCTAACTTTTACTAGCAAACAAAGCTACCAAACTTGCGGGGCTCGCGGTGTTTTCGAGCTGTACCATTACCATGAGTTGCGCAAACCGCTCTTGCTAGCGTAAACTATCGCTCGGACCCTTTTACTTGTATCGGCGACAAGCAGAATTTCCGATAGGTTTGGATACCGAGAACGGTTTGCGCTAACTGATGTTAAGGGCTTTGGTCCAGATGAAGCGATTTACGCGCGAGTCGAGGCGCGCGTTTCGAATCGCGCGACTGCATGTCGACAATGTATGAACCTCTAGTCTAGTATCTCATGATCCCGCGATTCGAAACGCGCGTCTCAACGCGCGCGAAAAAGCCTCATCTCGACCGGCTCTCAGAGCGCTCTGATTGGTGCCTTTGAGGTTACGCACGGCTACACACGTCGAGATTTTGTGCGAGGAATATCTTAAGATTAGGGAAGAAGGTTAGTGTTTGCTGATGCCCCACTACACCACCCTTCCTCGCCTTACCAATCTTCATCCCCGCACGAACTAAACGACGTCACACATCATGGCCCCTCTCCACGATTGGCTTACGTCGGCCATCGCATAGGACGCAGTCATACGTAAAAATGAGATAAATATATCCCTGTCTCATTATTACGTATAGATGCGTCCCGTGCGATGGCCGACGATGGTCATTCGTGTAGAGCGCCCATCAAACATCACATACCACCAGCCTACATACCACTGCTGGGCACATACCTCCTAGTTAGAGGGTCTAGGCAGTAGTACCCACGCGGGCTCAGTACGGCAGATGTGTGCAAGTTTCCTCACGATGGCTTCCTTAACCAAAATGCTGGTGATAAATATCAAATACAATTCCGCATATGAAATCCGAAAATCTTGAGTTTGAAGCCGCGACCTTCTGCACGAAAGGCCGCGCTCTACTGCAGTAACGGCATAGTATTCAATTATAGTTCGGTATAATTGCAGGGTGTGCGCTTAATAGCTATTATCTATGGAAGCCGTCTGCTGATATTAATCATACTAATGTGAGTGCTCAGTTCTGCTCGCGTGCATCCCAACCGCATTGTGTCAGAACACTCAACTCAGACTCTAGATGAAGAAAATAGCTCCCATAAATTTTATGTATGGCATATTGCTCACAAAGGAAATAATTTGTACTTTTACTAATAATTTGACTTTTTTGTAACTAAAAATCGCATGTTCCACTGTAGCCCAGCGCACATAATCCTAAAAAAAGTTTACAGTACTATTAAAATAAGTTCACTATTCGGCCATCCTCGGTTATTGTCGGTATCCCTCGATTTCACATAGAGTATATCAAATTACAGATATGACCTTTAAATATATTACCCGTTATCTTATTAAACAATACAACAGAAGGATATGAGCAACAAAACCTCCTAATAGCTCTTAAGAAACAATCTTTATATAGAAATAAGAAAAATAATTAGTGACTATTTTTGGACCAGTATGACACGCATGACAAATATCGTATATTACCTTATGTAAAATAGTAACTGTTGATTAATAAAGAATCATGAATATATTTTTAATTTTATAGTTACATTTATATACATGAATAAATAATGTGTGTCCATATCGCTTCTGTAAACTTCTTAGGTCTACTGGTAAGTAATGTCATCATGGCAGGTGATATACATTGCGGTTACGATACTTTAAGTTGAATGCTACCTAAAAGAAATCGCAGCAATGTAACTTATGCCATTTTCGTCTCCGGATTTAGCCGATAATAGCCGAGAAAAGTTGAATCGTTAACTGATTTTAATTGTACTGTAACTTAAGTAACGAAATTAAAAATAAATAAAATAGGTACAGGTACCTTTGTATAATGTTTCAGTAAAAGAACATCAGCTCTTTTCTATGAAATGAAAATGAAAAAGAATATATTAACTTTGCAAGTAGGCCCCATGGGCTCTTTCACATGTCTGAAGCTATTTATGTGTATCTAGTTGATGAAGGGATGTGAGCATCTTCCAGAGGTCTAATCAATTCGTAATTTGGTATCCTTTTACTTCAATGATATTGCAAGAACATGATAACCTTGACCTGATGCTGCAGTATCACCTATAGACTGCAGGTTCCCCAATTCCTGTCAGTCGGAGGATTTAATTTTTTAAATTTATTCTTGTATATAAAAATAAATAAATAAGGATAGCCGTAAAATTCAATAACATTAGTAATTTGAGTCCTGCGCAATCATCCTGTGGAATTAACTGGGCCATGGTGCCACGTCCTAATGGGCCTAATGAATACACGCCCATTGTCCCTAATTGATGATTATGCGTTTTATAAGTCCCTGTTTACATATGGACACAAATGTATTGTATGAATGTAACTACATTATTTATACAGGTCTGTATAAGGTAGTACTTTTAATGGAAATACAGTTTAATCTTAATTAAACTTTACGGCTTACAACGCAGATTATGAAAATGAAAATGAAAATATTTATTTTGCAAGTAGGCCACATGGGCTCTTTCATATGTCTGAATCTACCAGCGCTTCAAAAGTTGACATCTGCTAGAAGAAACGCCGCAAGAAACTCGGCAGTAAGTCTTTTTTTCAACATTTCCATTAGTTTTATCTAAAACTAACACATAAAAAGGGCAGCAAACAAACCTAATGGGTACAAATTACTTAATTCTAATAAATAACTAATAAGGGAGATGTATAGTTTCCGCGTCTCGACAAGTTAAGTGACTTAGAGATGTATAAAGCCTATAGACTGAGCATAGCGGGACGACCCCCGCTGTCAGCATTAGAGTCAAAAACTATTAGCGGCAGGGCTGCAAGAAGGCAAGGAAAGCGCATAAGCTTGAACGCACCAAATACAGCGCCTTAAAAACCCCACGCGTCCCGCAAGTTCGACAGATTTATTTTTAGTAAGAGTTAGGCTGAACAGTTTCATTAAGATATATGGTCCGTGGGCTAGAGTGATGGTACCGAATATTATGGACAAGTTAAAGACTTTAAAACAAACATTGGTTGTCGAGAATGTACAGAAAATTCAAAATATATTTGTATGACAACACATTAAAAAAAATTACGGGACTCCGTCCGCGTAGAATTCGTTTACTATAAGACATTGCATTTTACTGGGATAAAAAGTACCCTATGCCCGTGTCCATGACCTAAACTACGTCCATGCCAAATTTCAGGGCAATTGGTGCCGTAGTTAAGCCGTGAGAGTGTAACAAACAGACAAACTCACCTTCGTATTTATAATATTATATAAGTATACGATTGAACAAAACGGAGCTTCTACCCGACAGTGCCTAACTAAGCGATATCGCGTATGGTTTTGACGATGCGGCAGCCTTTGTCGTCAAGTTAATAAGAGTTATAACGTAGTAAAATAATTAGCGACATCGCTAAGCTAATGTCAAATAGGGGGCCTGGTAGATACACTTTCCCGTTTTTCATATTGGTATAGCAAATTCTGTTAGAAAATGTGAGGTTGGCCATTTTGAAAACGGCCACAGAATAATTCGTAACACTCATCACGAGGGTAGGTGATAAATCTGACCGTTTAATGAAATCTCTGGATTTATGGGCGGGAGGAAAAATGGCCGCGCTCCCGGTATGTCACAAATAGGCGAATAGATTTCTCACTCCACCTATTAGGAAAATATTATTTTATTCCCTCAAAAGAGATATCTAAGTAATCAATATCCGTTTCGTTCCTTTCACAGTTGATTTACGCCCGTATTCATATTAATAAACTTCATTCAATATATTGTGATATTGTACTAAAGTAAGGTTTTTAGTATGGGAAAACGCCTACTTGAGCATGATAGGGCGCTTGAGCACGGACTATTGGCACTAGAGATTTTTACACTATACAATATACATGGGCTATTATATTCAACTTTCATCATTCGATAAGCCATTCTTATGTATTGACGTCAGTGGATAATTGTGATGCATTTTGTTCGCATTTGTCGTCCCAATCTTCTCTATTTAGGTGACGAGGATAGGTGTAGTTTCGCGTGAAATATCAGATTGACTACCATGGAAAAATATTTCAAGGGAAGAAAACTATAGAAAACTAGCTGCGGACAAAAAACGCCACAGAAAAAAACACGACAGAATAAAACTATAAGAAATAGGTAAGCTGCAGGATAAAATCAAGACGGAACAAAATACTGTCTGTGAAAGTCATCGAACAAATCTTTCCTGAAAGGTGGAGTGAAAAGCATTATGTGTAAATCGGTAAGTACCAAACTTATTGTTTTAGGTGATCCTTGAATCCCTCGCTACGCTCAGAATTCTACTTTAGAATTCTTCGCTACGCACTGGATCCATTATACCGCCCTCGCCGTAAATATGTCATTTTGAAAACATAGCAGGACTTTTTTCCGACAGGGTTTCGAGGTCATGGTGATATATTAGCAGCAAGCCATGATCAATTTTTCAGGATTCACGGAGCGGTTGAACGCACGTTACAGATGCAGACCATTTTGCATTTTAACTTTAAAAGCTTAAAGACCAATTTTGAGTTCGCTGATTAATGAAATTATATAATTCACGATCTATACATGCGAACGATTTCGCGCTTTACTTCGATAGTTATAAGACCTGCTTTTGCATGCGAACGTTGTTACGACTACGCGGTGGTTTGGAAGGAAGGGATGAATTAGGGATGGGTCTAAATATACTTTATTGGGGATACAGGTGTGGTGGGAATGACTTTATTATGCGAAGAACACTTGTTTTTGAACTGGTTTGGTAGGAATTTATCAATAGCCCGCGACTTCTTACAGGGGAATTTGAACATATTGACTCCAAAAAGAGACGAATGGTTGTGCAAACAAGAGAGGAATATAAGTCAGGTTTCCAACCTCCGAACTAAGCCAGGCCTAGTCAGGGACTCTTTACACAGATCGATCTATTCCCAAAGTAAGCTCTAAAGGCTTGTGTTATGGGTACTAGACGATGATACACATACTTATATAGATAAATAAATACTTAAATACATAGGAAACATCCAAGACTCAGGGACAAACATTCGTACTCATCACACAAATATTTGCCGCTACCGGGGATCGAACCCGGGACGCTAGCTTTGAAGGCAGGGTCACTACCAACTAGGCTAACCGCGTCGTCAAAATCATCATTATTATTTAATCATTAAGGCGTCACTATTTTTAAAATTGTGAATATGGGATCGTTGTGGTGGTTAATACTTGGTTAATTTATCATTTTAGCAGCAAACTTAGCAGAAACCTAAACCAGTTAAAATTAACAGCTTTTTGAAAATCAACCCCTAAGGCAATGAAAGTTTGCGACAAAGTTTATGGAAAAACGCGCATATCTATTAATCTGAAATGTGGTTAATATATTTTTATCTACACCCATATCATAAAACCTCCATAATGTAATCAAAAACCGTAGGAAATGACCACCATTTTGACAACCAATTAGGAAAAACCAGTGCTGCAATGTTATTTCTTTATCGTTTTTAGTAAAAAAATGAGATTAAATTTGGAACAGCTGTTAAAACTCAAGTGGGTCTCTATTCTAGTATCCATAGATATTAAAACAGTTATTGATACGAAACGTCAATTCAGTATGTTTTTTTAATATAAACTGCACAACATTTGATCTCGAGTGACATGAGAATAGAGACTTCATTCGTTTGTCTATGATTTAAAAAAAAAGGTCTTGACGGAGGATCGAATTGCCGCCATTATGTTGGTGTTTTGCTGAACGAAAGTAGAATTGTTGTTGAATTGAATAGAAAAAGTTGTTTGTAATTTACATTTTAGTTGAAAATATGAATAGTAGTCTTCTCGGAGTGTGTGTGATGTGAAAATGCGCCGGATATCGGAAATATGCAGCCACGATTGCAACAAATAACTTGTTGCCAGAAAATATTGTTTCTGAACCCATTATGGAGGATTTATAATATGTGTGTAGATAAAGTTATGTATGCAACTCTGCATAATTTGGCCTTAAAACACAAGTGCGATCTTATTATGACACTCGCTAAAGTTCGTTTCATGAAAACCGCACTAGTGTTTTAAGGCCTATCATTATGCAACCGTTGCATAAACTACTATTATCGTTTGACAAAATTCAACCCTTTAGGGAATGGGTTCAAAATTTATATGAGAAAATATAGCGGATAAAGCTGTAGCGAGGCCACTAGTCTTTTATAGTTTTAAACTGAATCCAGTTGGATTGCTCACCCTGTATTTATTACTAACTGACATTTCATCTTCAAACCCAATTCCGCCGGTTTACTTTTACAGACTCGTATCTCTCTAAATCATGTTAATGCAAATACAACCTTGCGTCACAAAGAATAAACTTCAAATAGAAAGCCTACGCCAATGACATAGGTGTTTCTGTAAGTTGCCGATTCGTTTCTGACAGCCTACTTCCAAATTCACAGGTTAAAGTTACTGTCGCTGTCCCTTTCTCTTAATACTGTTACGACTGAAGTGTGAGAGAGATGTACTGTTTTGAAGTAGCCTTGGTATCGAATGGATTTCAGACCTCTCTTTAATAATAAATATACCAAAACTTTGACGAAAAAGATACTGAATAATTCAAAGGATAGACAACCATATTGTAGTATTTTTTCTCCCCGTTGGCTACACTTCATCGGTAACAAATTGTGCGACGTCACATTCGTGCCGTCATTTTGTTGATGTAGAAATACTAGTACATCTTTGTTTTCTACACAATATAATACAGTTCGTATACCGGTAACTTCAGAATGAAGTTACGCACTTTATGCGAAACGGTTAAGATGTTTTTAAATTTCATTCAACTATTAATGGTTTAGTTTTTGACGTTTGAACTATGTAAATTGTGTATTACTTTTGTAAATTACTTATGTGATATTTTGTATAATATTTGTTTCTACGAACGCGTGATCAAACATAGGTACTGATGTCGAACAGGTGTCCTAATAGGGAAGATGCATATTTTTTTCATCTTGTATTTGAAAGTGCTTAATAATAGAAACCGATCTGTGTACGCAACACATTTTTATGTTGTTTATTTTTTGAGTTATGAAGCTTTGAAAGGTCATTGTTCATACCACTCGCAAAAACACTCCATACAAAATGGACAACAGCTATGACGTCACAGCTGTCGTTAGACTGTACAAAATGTATGGCGTTTAAACGAAATCTACAATTATTTCCGAAAATACTGATTTTAAACCTACATTGCAGAAATAAAACATGACATGAAATTGATGAGGATGTCCAAAAACGTAAAATCAGAACTATGAACTAATATATATTTTTCACTTATTTTGATCCTTATTAAAAAGAAAATGAATAGTCAAAATGATCTGCTTTTTTCTGTAATATGCTTTTTTTACATTTTCTTTCATATATATAATTTAAACCTCATTTTGATTTTTATGCATCTTCCCCATTGATCACGCGAATGTCAATTCGCGCAAGTTCGCGTGAACTAGCGATGATCGCGCAATCGCTTTCTATTAGGACGACGTACGGTGTTGGTTGTACGATTGTACGAATCATGTCACTCAAATCAAATTTGATGTATAAAATGTTATATAATATTTGCTAGTCCGTAGCGTTATTAACAAAAGTCAGACAGACAGCTTGACGAGATAATAGGTATATTATATTCTATGCTAGATATGCAGTCGTGTCACAGACACAACCCGTTTTTAGGGTTCCGTACCCAAAGGGTAAAAACGGGACCCTGTTACTAAGGCTCCGCTGTCCGTCTGTCCGTCCGTCCGTCCGTCTATCACCAGGCTGTATCTCATGAACCGTGATAGTTATACAGTTGAAATTTTCACAGACGGTGTACTTATGTTGCCGCTATGACAATAAATACTAAAATCAGAATAAAATTAATATTTAAGGGGGCTCCCATACAGCAAACGTGATGTTTATGCCGATTTTAAAGATAATGGTACGGAACCCCTCGTGCGCGAGTCCGACTCGCACTCGGCCGGTAATTATTTATTTAAATATATGTACTAAGCTAGTTTTTGCGAGCAAATTCGTGAGCAAATTAGTTTATCATTATATTATTCTTGGTGATAGTCCAGGCGCCTCATTCGGGAACGCTAAGTGATTCTGTAGCGACTCGTAAGCCAGATCTCTCATCTTGCTCTTACGCATTTCGCATCGTGCGGAAGAGTGGAATGAGAAATCTGGCTTACGAGTCGCTACAGAATCACTTAGCGTTCCCGAATGAGGCGCCAGGAGCCAGGTACAAATTTCGTCAATCATGCCCTCCCGGGCGAGTTGTATCATGAAGCCTAGTGAACGTCAGCTGCGGTTCCGTGGGTGAGTTGAGCAGCGGTAACCTCAAAAGCACGACAAGAAACTCATTACTATTTAAGTATGAAGAGTTAGATACATTTATTCATGAATAATTATTGAAATAAAACAGTACCAACTAACAAGACATATTCTTAAGCTAAAGTAAAAACTAAACTGGATATAATCTAAAACTAGACTAAAATTACTTAAAATAAATTAAAAAATTTGGTCCCCACGCCAGGGTGCCCACAAGCTGCATTTCCACCCTGAATGCCTGTGCTTAGCCAAAGCTGTCGAAAGCTATCTGACATAAGCCGCGCGGTGTCCTTTTGGCAAATAGTAGGTAGTTAATTAACGTTTAATGGACTTTAATTGTTTTAACGGAAGTAAATGAGTCCGTTAACAATTTTTTAAGTTCACTTGAAAGTTAATCCGTTACTCGAAATGTTAACTTCGTTAATTAACGATTAACGGTTTAACGGTCTTGTGTCGCGCTATGTAGGTACATATAAGAATTGCTCACTTAAAGTAATAAGATAGATTATAATTTCTCTTCCGTTTGTGAAATTAATAAAACATTTAAAAGAAACACGTTGGTTTTATTTTAATATACATTTGACAAACTGTCGTCATATTAGAAGAAACAATAGCGAGTATGCATAGAGGTTAGCATACTTCACATCCTCGGGAGTTTTGAGAATTTATAAATTCTTTAATCCAATGCTCAAATTCAACTGCTGTAGTCTGGGACCGAACAATGGTTTAGTCAGCATGTCGGCCAACTGAAACTCCGACGGGACTTGAGTAATCGAGAAGTCACCATTGCTTACACATTCTCTAACAAAGAAATGTTTTAGTTTTATATGTTTGGTGCGCTTATGGTACTCATGTCTGGGATTGTGTGCTAGCTTTATGGCTGATTCGTTGTCCAAATTCAGCACGGGTTTGTCTGTCTTAGTCAGATCGTTGACAAGACGTTTCAGCCATAAAATTTCTTGTGCTGTTTCGCTGGCTGCTATGATCTCTGCTTCGGTGGAGGAGATGGAGACCGTAGTTTGTTTTTGGCTTCTCCAGCTAATAGCAGCTCCCGAAAACAAACAAACCATCCCAGTGGTTGATTTTCCAGAAGTATGGTCTCCTGCATAATCTGCGTCACTGTAACAGATTAAATGCGATGGTGACGTTTTAGTGAAAGAAAGACCTTTGTGTTGTGTCCCTTTCAAATAGCGGAAGATGCGTTTCACGAGCAAAATATCCTTTTTCGTGGGCGTTCCGAGGTTCCTTGACGTGACACCAACAGCATAGGATATGTCTGGCCTCGTACCTACTGACAGATATGCCAAGGCACCTACGGCTTGTCTATATGGGAAGTTTAAATCGATTTTCTCTTCCTCTACCATCTCGTTTTCTTTGACGATTGGCGTTGGTGCAGATTTACAATTTAACATGCCATATTTTTCCAAAACTTTCTTAGTGTAGGCCTGTTGACACATTGTAATGGTCTTATTGTCATTGCCCACGTTTATTTCCATTCCCAGAAAGTATGAGAGAGGTTTGGTCGTCACCTTATATCTTGCTTTTAATTCTCTGAGAAACTCGTCTCCTGCTGCAGTTGTGTTATATGCCACAAGTCCATCATCGAGATAAAGGCCAATAAACACTTTAGATTCTCCTCTGATTCTAACATACAAGCATGGATCCGCTTCACTCTTCTGGAAACCAGATTTTTCTAAAAATTCGTCAATGCAGGTGTTCCAGCAAAGCGGGGCTTGCTTCAGTCCGTAAAGACTGCGTTTCAGTTTGCAGACTCGTTTTGTGCCATCCTGATAGCCTTCAGGCTGTTTCATATAAAGTTCTTCCTTTACTTCGCCATAGAGGAATGCAGTTGACACATCGAACTGTCGTAATTTCAGATTTTCTCGTGCAGCAGTGGCGAGCAAGGCTCGTACGGTGCTCAGACGAACCACTGGGCTGAAGGTTTTATCGTAGTCAACTCCTGGTTGTTGAGAGTAGCCTTTTATAACCATTCTGGCTTTATACCTATCGATAGAACCATCAGGGTTCATTTTTATTTTATATACCCATTTAGATGGCAGGGCTTTTCGTCCTTTAGGTAAATCAACCAGATCCCAAGTTTGGTTGTCGTTTAGAGAAGTTATTTCACTGAGCATTGCTTCTTGCCATTTTTCCTTTTCTAGAGATTCCATCGCTTCTTTGAAAGTCACGGGTTCTTTTGGCTTGTGAAGGTTTTCAATTGCTTCAGCTGCTGCTAGAACATAGTCATCAAAGCGCTTTGGAGCCACAATCTTTGTCCTATCTCTCAATGATCTTTCCTCGTTTTCTTCACTCTGGTCAGGTTCATCACCTTGTAAAATTGTAGCGTCGTTTTGATTGTCCGAGTCACTGTCGCAGTCAGACCAATGTTGACTACTTTCTTCTTCATTATCAAATGCGACTTGACTATTTTCTACGTCATTTTCAAATGTTTCTTCGTCATTTTTAAACGTTTCTTCGTCATTTTCAAACGCCACAATCACTTGTTTATGTGAAGTTTGAGTCTGAGGTTCATTGTAGAACATAGTTTTCATTACTCGTATGTCCTTCGAGATAATAATGTTATTTTTTGAGGAATTAAAGATTCTGAAGGCTTTTGATGTTTCAGAGTATCCCGCAAACATGCCAGGTATTGCTTTTGGTGCAAATTTATGGCCACTCTTGCCTTTTATCAGTACGTAAGTCTTGCAGCCGAACACGTAGAGATGATTTATACAGGGATTTCTACCAACCCATCGTAAAAATGGTGTTTCGTTCTGGATGGCGCTGTTAATACTCCTGTTTGATAGGTAATTAGCAGTCATCACGGCTTCGCCCCATAGTTTTAAAGGTGCTTTTGCTTCTATCATCATTGCTCTTGCTTTCTCCACAAGTGTACGATTTTTTCGTTCAGCAACTCCATTCTGATTCGGCGTGTAAGGTGCGGTAAGCCTTCGCTGTATCCCGTTGCGTCTGAGATAAGCGTTAAACTCTTTATTGACGTATTCAGAACCGTTGTCTGACTGTAAGTACTTGATTTTATTTCCTGTGTGCGTTTCCGCTAACTCCTTGTATTCTTTAAATTTGTCCAATACTTCGTTTTTATGTTTCATAAGGAAGATTCTGCAATATCTGCTGAAATCGTCAATGAATGTGACGAAGTAGCGATTTCCGCGAACGGTGGGCGTTTTAATTGGTCCACACACGTCGCTGTGGATAATTTCAAGAGGTTCTGATGTTCGTGGAGTTGTTTTTGGATGCGGAGCAGGTACTCGATGTAGCTTTGCTTGAATACATGATTCACATTCGGCTAGCGTTTCGGTAGTGTCAAAATTTAGGCCAAGTAAGGTTTCATTTTTGAGGGCATACTGAAGATCTTTTTCGTTCATATGGCCGAGCTTACGGTGCCAATCGTTGATATTTGACGAATTTGCTTGCTTGCTAATTGGAATCGTGTTTTCGTTTTCATTAGCCAAGTTGTTTCGCTCATGTGAGTCCGGTTTGACATAATAGAGACCATCACGTTGTTTAAATGCAGTGAGAGTTATTCCTTGTTTAGGGTTATTAACCGTCGCCTTATTTTTAGAGAAGATGACTGAGCAGCCGGCGTCTGTCATTCGGCTGACGGACATCAGGTTTGTGCATAGGCTAGGTACATACAAAGTATCCTTCAGATGAGTAAGTGCTGTGACGTCACCATCATTTGTAAGAAAGGATACTGTGCCTTTTCCTTTTATTTCAGCCGTATGTTCTTCTGTTGCAAAGCTCAGTTTTCTGGAGGTGATACTCTCAATTTTCTTAAATAAGTCTCTTTGGTAGGTCATATGTGACGTACAGCCGCTGTCTAGGACCCAGCTTGTATTTTCGGGCTTCTTGTTGCTTGTTAGAAGGCATTGCATAGCGAAGTTAGTTTTGTGTGGGCCATCGTACTTTTTGTCTGGTTTTTCTTGGTTTTTCTTCCAGCAATTAGTGCAAATCTTGTGATTTTTGCGTTTAAAGATGTTACCCCTTCGTTTGCAGACCTTACAGGATGCATAGAGAGCTTCTTCTTTTTGTGAGGTTCCTGGTTCGTCGTCGGCCATGTCTTGAGAATGGCGTGCTTCACATTCTTCGATTATTTTGATTTTAAGCTCATCAGGCTTCGGAAGAGTGTCTCGCGATTCTATGGCGACCCGGAAGTTCTCGTATTCGGATGAGAGGCTGTACAGCATCATAATTGTAAGTAGGTCTTCGTTGATAACGACGTCCATGTCTGCCAGCTTGTTTACAGTATCCATGAACTTATCCAAATGGCTGCGCACATCACGTCCATCCAGTTTTGTCAGGATTAGCTGCTTCAATAGGGAGGCTTTACGCGCAGGTCCCTTACTGGCGTATATTTCTTTTAATTTGTCCCATAAATCTTTCGCCGTCACGCATTTTTTGATTTGCTTGAGCTCAGAAGGAGCGATTATAAGGATCAATTCCGATCTCGCTTGTTTATCCCCTTCTTTGTCGGTGGCGGAAGCATCCGTGGTCAAAGTATTTTCGACGTGTTTCCATAGTTTTTGTTTAATAAGAACGGTCTCAGCCTGAATTACCCAGGTGTCGTAATTTTCCCTTGTGAGAGGGTCGATTCTAGCGGTCGACATTTTTTCACGACATCAGTGTAAGGTACTCACTTTTTCTTATTTATTTACGCTCTGCTACCATGTGAAATTAATAAAACATTTAAAAGAAACACGTTGGTTTTATTTTAATATACATTTGACAAACTGTCGTCATATTAGAAGAAACAATAGCGAGTATGCATAGAGGTTAGCATACTTCACACCGTTTACTATGGTTATTGACACTAACTGAATAACTTTGAGAACATTTTAAACCTCTATTTCTTCAGAGTTTATATTTCGTAGAATTTCAAGTTCGTCTGTTTATTTTAAGGAAAATATGTTAATATATGCTTGAGAAACATTTGCGTTGACATTTTTTCCTTATTGCGTTTCTTGATTAAATTTTTCATTTTGATTCATTAGGTACGTGGTTCTGTGCTGCTCGAATCTAGAGGTGTACTGTGTTCTTGGGAATAAAAAAAATGAATTCACTTTCGACACTTAATAAAAAGATAAACAGTATCTTACCAATATTACATAAGATTGTGGCCTCCTTTTAGGTACTTATATTAAGAGGACCCTGAACCAAAGGCAAAAATCACCCTTTTCATACAAAAGGCGATAACGTTTTCCAACCCTTAAATATTAACCGATTTTGACAAATATTTGATAGGTTGTCAGTCAAGACAAAGTCTAAAATATATCGAAATCAAATTAAAAAATTACCGCTGCAGCTTAACAATCTGCCAACTTAGTTGCAACTGTCAAAGTTTTTATATCATTAACATAGTCTATTATTAATTGGTTGAGACCATACCAAATTGGCGTAGTACGGAACCCTCGCTGCGCAAGTCCGACTCCCACTTGACCGGTTTTATATTGTTAGATTTGTGTTTGTGAAATAAACGTATTTCTATTAGTATGCTTGTTCTTACACGCTTCAACGGCTGAACGTATTTGAATGAAATTTGGAATGGTGATAGCTTATGCCCTGAAATAACATATAAGATACTTTTCATGCCAATCTCACGCGGAAAAAGTTGCGGGTAAAGCTATGCTATTACACTAATTCAGAAAACAAAATCAAAGCTAGTTATAAAGTACTAACGTTGGCTAATATTTACTAACATACCATAAATGGACCTTTGTAGTTGTCTGATGAATAAATGAATTATTATAATTTTTATTATCATACTAATTTAATACTAATCATACAAATAGTGGCTCTGTGAGCTGTAGACCTCGCGAGTAAATATGTTTTTTTCTACGTTTTCTCCGCCGTAACTCCGCCATTTTGACAAATTTCGGAAACCTGAATCGACAAAAAAGAAACCATATAATTATGAAACCTGCTCACAAAAAAATTACAAGAATCGGTTAAGAAATGCGCCCTGTGGAGGAGAACAGCGCCTCTATTCGGGAACGCTAAGTGATTCTGTAGCGACTCGTAAGCATGATTCCTCATCCCACTCTTCCGCACGACGCGTAATGCGTAAGAGCGAGATGAGAAATTTCGCTCACGAATTGCTACAGAATCACTTAGCGTTCCCGAATAGAGGCGCAGATAGTCGGACATACGAAAGCATTTTTGCCCAAGCTGAAAAGGAGACGCTTCGCTCGCTCGGTCAATGAGCTTGGGAAAAATAAAAATAAAGTAAATTTTTCTCGCTTAAATCTGAGAAGTTCGCTGGCAATAGGCTCATGACGTCATCGGGCACGATTCTCTCACCAGTTGTATGGATACCTAGATTAATCAGTTTAGATGTTTCTTTATTTCAATTATTATTTTATTATTATGACCTTTAGAGGCTTTATACATCTCGAAGTCACTTAACTTTTCCAGACGCGGAGACTATACATCTCCCTTATTAGTTATTTATTGGAATTAATTTGTACCCATTAGGTTTGTTTGTTTCACTTTTATGTGTTAGTTTTAGACAAAACTCTAATGTCAAACTAGAAATATTGAATATTTTGCTATTCCGCGTAAAATAGCAAAGTAATTCAATGTTTCTAGTATAATATGGATTTCCGCAAAGTAACGCCTGAATCTATTAACTATCTAATGTCAAAGTTGAAAAAAGACACTTCTGAGTTTCTTGCGGCGTTTCTTCTCAGCAGATATCACCTTCCGAAGCGCTGTTAGATTCAGTCATTTGAAAGAGCCCATGTGGCCTAATTGCAAAATAAATTATTATCATTATCATTTTCATTATTATTAGGTACGTTTAAATATTGAGTTTTATTGTTATAGGTTTTTGCGGCCAGTCACATATTTGATATTAGTCTAAGTCAGGGGGACTTAGACCCAAGCCGAATAGAAGCATCAGACTTAATTGGAAATTCTCGCTAAATGTGGATTGTCATCCCTTTGACACATTAATTGTCTGTACTGTGCACTTAATTGGTAGGTAGTACATACGGGACATTGTTCAAAGTCAAAGTCCAACTATCTTTATTCAATTTAGACTTTTACAAGCTCTTATGAAGGTCAAGGAATGAATCTACCACCGGTTCGGAAAAAAACCTCTACTGAGAAGAGCCGGAAAAAACTCGGTGAGGTATTATTTTTTCAAAACAGTACACATATAAGTCAACAATGATGTCTACAGTTTTATACAAATCTAGGTATGTTATAATAATACTTTTTAATTCAGACTACAAAGGCCCATAACACAAATACCTTAATGTGATTTCAATTTATTTTATTATTCTTAATTGATATACATCTAATTTCAATTTATTTTTCTAATCTACATTTCATTTAATGTTATCTGTCTTTTACTGTTACTTTCAATGTATTCTTCATATATAATTTATTATTATTTCTCTATTTTACTGGTATTAACTGTAAGTTGGACATGAATTTAATTAAATAAATAAATGACATAAATATGTAAGCAAAACCAGTAATAAGTAGAAAAACTAAAACACGACTACTGAAAAATCGCGCTCTAAAAAGTATGAAACAACTACTTAACATTTGATAGCCAACACGTCATCATTAAAATAACTTTTTTTAGTTCATGATTTTGAGTCTAGAGGGCGCCATATTCAATTTAATGTAACGTCACTTAGCCTATAACCAGCGGACAATCAAGACGCTTCCAACAATACCTCATTTACCAAATTATGATAAGTAGTTTAGAAGTTAGGAGGGAAGGGAACACCACACATACATAAGTACACACCGGTAAAAATCATAACCCTTCTTTTTGCTTTGCCGTAGTCGAGTACATACAACGAACACAATTCTGCGATATGTGATGCAATTTCACGGAGTCCTTCGTCAGTCGTTACTTTCATAGTTTTAAAGATGACATGGTGGTAACGTTATTTTTTTTTAAAAAACAAATGTGATACTTTAAGATTTTTGAAAAAACGAATGACAGCCATAACGTAACTCACAGAACATAAAACCAATTTTTTTTCGCCTTGGGTCAATCCGGTCAATACATAAAAAAGGATTTATCTACACCCATATCATAAAACCTCCATAGTGTAATCAAAAATCGTAGGAAATGACCACCATTTTGACAACCAATTAGGAAAAACCAGTGCTGCAATGTTATTCCCGTATCGTTTTTAGTATAGAAATGAGATTAAATTTGGAATAGCTGTCAAAACTCAAGTGGGTCTCTATTCTAATATCCATAGATATTAAAACAGTTATTGATACGAAACATCAATTCAGTATGTTTTTTTAATATAAACTGCACAACATTTGGTCTCGAGTGACATGAGAATAGAGACTACATTCGTTTGTCTATGATTTAAAAAAAATGGTCTTGACGGAGGATCGATTTGCCG
Source organism: Tortricodes alternella (assembly GCA_947859335.1). NCBI lineage: Eukaryota > Metazoa > Arthropoda > Insecta > Lepidoptera > Tortricidae > Tortricodes > Tortricodes alternella. The sequence continues at coordinate 16,250,213 of OX401975.1, forward strand.
CCATTATGTTGGTGTTTTGCTGAACGAAAGTAGAATTTTGTTCAATTGAATAGAAAAAGTTGTTTGTAATTTACATTTTAGTTGAAAATATGAATAGTAGTCTTCTCGGAGTGTATGTGATGTGAAAATGCGCCGGATATCGGAAATATGCAGCCACGATTGCAACAAATAACTTGTTGCTAGAAAATATCTGAACCCATCATGGAGGATTTATAATAAGTATGTGTGTAGATAAAGTTATGTATGCAACTCTGCATAATTTGGGTTTAAAACACACGTGCGATCTTATTATGAAACTCGCTAAAAGCTCATTTCATAAAACCGCACTAGTGTTTTAAGGCCTATCATTATGCAACCGTTGCATAAACTACTATTTCAAATCTGTCGTTTAAATTAACCTACAAATGGCTGATTTACTACGAGGTGTGATTTTCATAAAATATAACACACAAAAACGATTTGAAATGTTAAAAAAAAGCCTTGGAATTTCGTTAGCGTAACCGCCATTTTTTTCAAGATGCCGAGAATTTAAAGACACCAAACGACAGAACGGAAAATTTGCAGTCGAACTGTATATATAAGTAAGTCGATTTCGTCATCGACGATATTGCACCAAAACCATCCTGAAGATGGTGGACAGCATACTGGACCTACTTATTTCACTGGACTCGGTTACATTCCCCGTACTCAGTGTAAGTGGGAGTTATGTTTAGGTTTAGGCATTATTAATTTAAAGATTCAAAGATTCATTTGTCCACTATAGTTAAATTACATTGATGTTACATTTTATTATTTGTATCACTATGAGGTGCCTTGTGGCATACAAATTTTGTTTTCATGCATCATTCCTGATTAGTTTGAATGATACATTAATTTATGTACTGACATAAAATATACCTAATCAATGATGGTCAAATAAATTAAATGTTTGCATGCAGTTATATTACATACTTACACATTATTTAATGACAATGTTTGACAATTTTCTTTTTTAAAAGGAACACTTTTAAACTTCTCTTAAAATCTAGGTTAATTATTTTTCTTCAACAATGTTTTGTGGAAGTTTATTCCCTTAACTAGCACCAACATTTAAAATTAAGTTTTAATAACAATATTATAAGAATTTGTAAAAGACTGATAATAAAGGTTATTATTATTCCTCTTTATTATTCTAATCTTTATTTTTGTCTAAAATTAACAATGAACACAAACAAAATGTACACACAATTTGTATGTAACTTATTGCTATTTGACTAAAAGATAATTTTGAAACAAATGAATGATTTTCCGCTGTGATTAAGCTTTGATAGTGATTTTTAGTTTTAAATGTAACTTTTTTACGAAGTGTTTTAAGGGGCTCGTAGTTTTTCAGCAATTTCTTGCTGCATTTTGGCCTATCCTCAAAAGATTACATTCAATTTTTGTTCCCATTAGTGATGTAATATGTAGTCTGTTTGGTGATAGCCCGAATTGCAGCAATAAATTGCCGAAACACTTACAAGCCCCTTAAAATTACTTTGGAGAAATGTCCGAGCCATTTCCAATTATTATCCTTCACTTGTTGAACACATTCATACAACTGTTGCTCTGTGAGTAGCCAACAGCTTTCAAGATTTTCTTGAAACATAATATAATCCTCCTCTGCTGCACTGGGAGTGAAGAAATAGCATAGAATGCGTGCAGATGCTTATCATCCTGGCATGTCGTAAAAGTCGACTAAGGGACGGGTCCTCTCCAACATGGTGGACTATCTGTATGGGCGATGGGCTGATCACCTGTCACCATACGGTTCATCATACCATCTTAGGACTAATTAATCGAACGTGGCCACAAGTAGTCTTGTGGCTCTGCCCACCCCATTAGGGATTTCGGGCGTGATGCTATGTATGTATGTATGTATACTATAATCTTACCTTTGTGCATAATACTCGAAGAATGCGACGAGTATCTCGATCGACCTAGTCATAGCCGCCCACATTTCGTGCGGTTTGCATTTTGACGCCGACAGCGAAGGCAGTCTTGACGGACCGTCAGACATTTAAAAACAAATCACATTTCCAAAAAAAACAAACACCATGTATTCACGTGCTACGTTAGCGTACTACAACAGCCACTATAACACCCACACTAGCACACTGACCTAATAAATTACACACATAGAAACATTAAACAGGCATTTAATTGACATTCGTTTTTAAACGCGTCGTTCCGAATTCGAATAATTTTAAATTACAAAAACGTTCCACGCTTTTTTTTTAATCGACGCGTTCGCTCAAGGAACAGGACTGTACGGACTGAAAGCCGGACGATTCGCGCATGCCCCCTACTAAATTGTATGCGAAACGACCGCTTTCAATGACCTCCCACGCTCTCCTCTACCCAGCGATGTCACTATCACTGAGGGGGTTCTGGTACTTTGTTAAGGGTCTAGTAGGAGTGGTTATGTGAGGCAGGGTAGGTATGTTGGTAGGTGTACAGGTATCAGAATCCACAGTTGGTTTCACTCCGTTCTCCACATTGGCTTTGTTTCTGTGCAATCGATGGAAGTGTTTTTAGGGTGTTTATGTTATGTTAAGCTGCTTAGTACTATGCCACAGTAAAGTACAAGTAAATTTTACTTAATAATATTCCAATATTGGGCTTGGCTTTGAAATGAAAATGTTTTAAATGCTTACTTTAGGTACCTAGCAGTTTCGTTGGAGTGCTGCTTTTAATTTTCTAAAAGTACTCGTCACGCGGTGGTTTTTTTTTCAGGGATGATACATTATCTAGATTAACTTGAAAATTAAATATTACTTATCTTAATACAAAATCTCATCCAAATCTCTAGAGATATACAAAAATGGATCTCTTAAAGCAAGTAAATTAATTAGTAAAAATATTTTGATTTCGCCTGCAACAATTTCTGAAATATCAGTTTTGTAATTTAAATAGTCTTCGAGAGAAAGTGGCTGTGACATACAGACAGACAAACAGAGAGACTGATACGGCTAAACTACAAAGGTTCTTAGTTTGACTACGCAACCCTAAAAAGCAAACATTTTTCCTTCCTTCCTTGCTCTCTTTGGTAATAAAAAAACATTACTCTACCAAAGTACGTATCGAATTCCTCGTGTAAATTCGGAGCTTCTGGCAAACGTAAATATTTAATCTGTTTGAGTGTTCTTACGTATCTTCTAAACAATTCTCTCACGTTTGAAACCACACAATAATAATAATAATCAGGGGACAATCTTTACGAAAATCGATCTAGTCCCAAAGTAAGCTCTAAAGGCTTGTGTCATGGGTACTAAAGTCTGTTCGGCGAGAGTTGATAAATATTATGATATTGTATCGAAATAGCAACTGTCGCTTAACTATCGCAAACTATATGATGGGCGTCGCTTATCGCCGCGCGCGCTGAGTTTCGTGTAACGAGGGATGAAGATGTTGTCACGTGCGGTGCCGTGCCGTGGCGAATATATATAGATATATATATGTTTAGCTCATATACACAAACACCATATTGCAAATGCATGTCTTGTATGTGCGCGTCAAATGTCACATAAATTCAATAATCTGCACTGGCTTCGGCCAAATAAAAGAAAAAGAAATGTTTTATCTATGACGTGTCTTGTGTCTTTCTATAATATGTCATTGGCTTCGAGTATCGTTCGGGTGTTCACGTGTTGCTTTTTGTTTATACAGTTAGGCTATTCAATAATAATATTCTATGTTTTTTTTAAATTCTCTTTAATTTTTTATTACATACATGCATACATATTATCACGCCCGAAATCCCTAATGGGGTGGGCAGAGCCACAAGCCTACTTGTGGCCACGTTCGATTAATTAGTACTAAGATGGTATGATGAACCGCATGGTGACAGGTGATCAGCCCATCGCCCATACAGATAGTCCACCATGTTGGAGAGGACACGTCCCTTAGTCGACTTTTACGACATGCCAGGATGATAAGCATCTGCACGCATTCTATGCTATTTCTTCACTCCCAGTGCAGGAGAGGAGGAATTTTTTATTATCAATGGTAAAAATAATTACCGGGCCGTTATTTGTAATGAGTTAAAAAGCCCTGACTTTTTACTTTTTTATTAACTCTTGACGAACAGATCTTAGACGACGATATACATACAGAACATACTTATAAAATAAACTCTTATATACATAGAAAACATCCAACACTCACGAACAAGCATTCGTGCTCATCATACAAATATTTGCCGATACCGGGGATCGAACCATGGACCGCTAGCTTCCGAGGCAGGATCACCACCAACTAGGCTAACCGCATTGTCAACACTTCGTGAAAGTAATACACTTCGTTAATGTTCGTGGAATGTGGCGATCAAAATGGTTGTCCTAATTTCAATTTCAATAATGTATCAATTGTCCTAATTTCGATTGTCCTATGGTGCCATCATATTTAAATGTCCAAGGCATTATTATTTATCAGGGCCTCTATTCAATATTGTGTAAACGACATCGCAAATTATTTTCTACGATAAGGTACTTATTAAATTGACAACAAAGCTTGAATCAGCTTGCTATATCGCCTACGCAATGTCGAATAGAGTGGTAATACCATTTGGGATATTTTATATTCTGAACAATTTAACGATTCCCGGAGGAAAAACTATACCTCAATTCAACGCGAGCAAAGTCGTCGACGCGGTTAGCCTACTTGGTAGTGTCCCTGCCTCCGAAGCCAGCGGTTCCGGGTTCGATCCCCGGTAAGAGCAAACATTTGTGTGATGAGCACGAATGTTTGTTCCTGAGTGTTGGATGTTTCCTATGTATTTAAGTATTTATTTATCTGTACAAGTATGTATATCGTCTAGTACGCATAACACAAGCCTTTAGAGCTTACTTTGGGACTACATCGATTTGTGTAAAGATTGTCCCCTGATTTATTATTATTAAAAGTCGCAGATAAAAGCTATCCAACACATTAATCCAAAAAGGTCTTTCAGGTAAACAAAGGCTCCATTACCTAGAAATAACATTTACCCTCACTATTTTCTTCTGTCTTTGAAGGTAAGACTTGTTTATGACAAGAAAAACACAGCCCGCGCCCACTTCACTAAAGTTGTAAGACGAAAAATACACACCGTGCGTGGGAAGCGAGCGGTTTAGAAGACGCAGTCTTGTCTTCAAGGAAAATAGGGAAAAGTGTTAATAGTCCGTCGTCTCGTCCGTTTTCGGAGATATAATGCCGACATAACCCTACACGGAGCAGAGCATGGCCCTAGTTGCTCTTGACCGGTTTTTTACATCATTCTATTAGGGTTCCGTACCTCAAAAGGAAAAAAACGGAACACTTATAGGATCAGTGTCTCTGTCTGTCACAGCCAATTTGCTCCGAAACTACTGGACCGATAGAGTTGAAATTTGGTACACATTATGTAAGTCGGTGACCGCAACACGGATGTGTAACGTAAATAAATGATGTTTAAACATGGGAGCCACTTTTGGAGGGCAAACTAGACAATGAATAAAAAAAAAGCTATATCGTGTGACATATCAAATAAAAGAACTCGTTGTGAGAATCTTATTTTTTTTTTATAATTTCTGGAATTATTTAGGAAAATAGGCAAAAATTTTCCATTTCCCACCTTATCTCCGAACTTACAGGCCCTAAAATTTTGAATAAATACTGAAAATAGTTCTTTACCTATAGATTATAGAAGAACCTACAAGAAGTCTTTGGTATTAAAAATAACATAGGAAATTTAAGATAATCATGTAATGGTCTCCACGCGAGTTTAACTCGAACTTGTCCGGTTTTTTATGATGCGGTAGATATTCCAGTATTCCAGTTTTCGAAGCCCCCGTTAAGAACTCCATTCGCTACACTCCATTTAACCCATTCCTCCTATTTGAGCGTGATGATAAGCACAGTGTTTAACTTAAGTGCTGTTGGAAACCCGAATTCTAACCTTTGGAATAATTTTGCTTAAAGTGTGGTCCAAAGATTTCTTACATTTACAAGTTTCACAAATTTCACCGGCACCTGGCATGCAAAAAAAAAAAATTATACGAAAATGAAAACCTTCCACAACAAAAAGGCGAGGAAGTCTACAACAAAATAGTGCCCAACATCATACAAAATCATGCTATTATTATCGTCCTAAAAACAGTCAAGACATTCATTTAATGTAGGTAATGTCATCATATTAGAATGCTACTAGCTGTGCCCGCGACTTCGTCCGCGTGGAATAGTGCGTGCGCTCATTGTGTGCGGCGCGGTTTTGGCAAGTTTTTTACTCGCGTTAAGGGGTCGTCCACTAATTACGTAACGCAAAATTCTCAAGTTTTTGACTCCCCCCCTCCCCCCATGTAACAGGACCGTAACGCTTAGCCAGGACCCCCCCCCATTCCGTTAAGTAACAGGTCCTTTGTAAAAAGTTTTTGCCTAATATCCAGTTAGAAAGATTTATATTTTTAAATAAAATACGAAAGTGTAGTTTCAAGGACGACAAGAATTATTCTGAGAATTCTATAGTACGCCCAATTTCAAAAGAGCGCCGACAGCCATACATTATCAGCGCCCTTTTTACATTGGGCGAGGTATAATCATCTACGAACGTATTTCGGTTCCATTTCTTAATAATATAATTATAATTTCATGAGTTTACATTAATTGTACAATATTATAAAATCGTGACGTAACGCCTTCCGTGAACCCCCCTCCCCCAACGTAACAGGACCGTAATGCTTGGCCAGACCCCCCCTCCCTCCAAATTGCGTTACGTAATTTGTGGAGGACCCCTAACTTCAGTTTCACATTTTGTAATTACTCCGTACATGTTACATCAGCAATATCAGCATAGCTCTAATATGTTGTCTCTTGTCGCAAACTTATAAAACATTCACATAAATCTTACATATTTCCATACAAACTTTCATCCCCTATTCCCTATTGTTATTTTACACCCTTGAGGGTAAAACTTTTACAAACTTTGAATGTTATATTTATTTATATCAATTGAATAGCCTAAAAAATAAGTTTCAAGCTTCTAGCTCTAAAAATGACGATACTTCCATACAACTTTACATCCCCCTATTTAACCCCTTACAACCCTTTTTTCGCATTAAAAAGTAGCCTATGTCCTTTCTCAGGCTCTAGACTATCTGTGTACCAAATTTCATTTAAATCGGTTCAGTAGTTTTGCGTGAAAGTGCAACAGACAGACAGACAGACAGACAGACAGTCAGACAGAGTTACTTTCGCAATTTATAATATTAAAGTAAGGAAGTAAGGAAGTAAGGATAAGAAGGATAAGTATTTACAATGCTACAATATTCATAATGCTATTTATAATGGTCAAAATATTCATCAACAGAATAGAAAGGTTGCGGATTAGCCCAGTGGCCCACTGTTGGACTACGTAGTTAACCGCGGCTTCGAATCCCACCAGCGTCCGATATACATAGACAGTCAGAAATAAATATTTTCATTTTCAATTTTTACTTACTCCTCGCGTCATAGTGAGATTAATTATAGTACCAAGAAACAACCACGCCGAAAAAACAATAAAATTTAAAAAAAAAAAGCTGGCTATGCTGCAGCATCGTGTCCAATATTATTGAAGTAGCAGGATACCAAATTTCGAATTGATTAGATCTGTGGAAGTGGCACATCCCTTCATCAACTAGAAAAGAGCTGATGATCTTCAAACGGAAGAACAGAGTTTCTTGAATCATAGCTAAGAACGGTCTCGATTAAGTCACCCTTAAGAGGACTGCAATAAAAAAATCAATGCAGCAATGGCAAAAATCACCCTTGTCATACAAAAGCTGCTATATGCAAATTTCATAAAAATGCTATAACGATTTTCACCGCTTAAATGTTAACCGAATTTGACAAATTTTTAATAGGTTGTTAGTTTGAACAAAATCTAGTTCTATACGTTTTTGAATATTGATTAAAGATCAACAAAGTCAAATAATCGCCGAAATTAGTTTTGTATGAGAATACTGAAACAACAATAAAACATAATTTATTGTTATAGTGAAAAAACCAAAACCTAGATTTTGTTCAGATTAACAACCTATCAAAAATTGGTCAACATCGGTTAACATTTAAGGGGTGTAAGTCGTTTTCGCCTTTTGTATGAAAAGCCGTAGGTCCACACTCCTCTTCAAACAAGACCAAATCAAAATCGGTTCATCTGTTGGAGAGCTGCGATGCCACGGACAGATACACATATACACACTTTAAACGTATACCACCCCTCTGTTTGCGTCGGGGGTAAGAACTAAAAGGACTTTCACGAAATAAATCCAATGGGAGAAACCGATACACCCACACTCTTTCTTAGGGTTCCGTATCCGAAGGGATCAACGGGACCCTATTAACTGAGCCTACACGTCCGTCCGTCCGTCTGTCAGAGGCCTCTCAGCAACGGTAAGAGCTAGAAGGTTGGAATTTTCTCAAAATATGTTTTATTATGACATGAATGCCAGCGAATGATAAAAATATCGAAAATTTTTAAGCCTGAGAAGCTCCCCATACATTGGTACTCTAAAAATTGTCAAATTTTAGACCAATTTTGTTTCAGCTGTATTTCCATAACGGCTTAAGTTTCAGCTATCAAATTTGTCCTAATAGTTCATACTCCATAGTCTAACAACAAATATCAATTCAATGGTGTTCAGTTATAGAAATGTGAAAAATATATTGAAATCAAACCAGAAAATTACCGCTGCAGTTACAATCTGCCATCTTAGTTGCAACTGTCAAGGTTCTTATATCATTAACATGAAGTGTGTTGTTGATTGGTTGAGACCGTGCCAAATTGGCGTGGTACGGAACCCCCGGTGCGCGAATCCGACTCGCACTTGACCGTTCGTAATCATTCTTGACCCAGACAGACATATCATCTAAAATTCTTGTAACTCAAAACTCATTTTGAGTATTTCCACATCTTTCTACAATAAACGGAGATTTAACGTCGCATATTTTTCAAGATAAAGGCTAAGTCCTGGATTTACGCTACAAAACGCTTCAAGTGAGGATTTTACAAGAAAATTGCCGCTTCACGGAGACGCTTCACGATATACCTACTCTTTTGAGATACTACTCAATTCACGCTAGACTAGGAGCTAACTGTACGAGTTTACTACCTCGTCTAAATAGTAGAAACCAATGCCACAATTCGTGTATTCGCTTAAGAGAACTGTGAACCGACGGAAAAAATCAACCTTTTCATACAAAAGGCGACAACGAGTACCACCCCTTAAAGCCTGGCGTCCACTAGACTCGCCGAGGCGAATCGAATCGAATCGCAATAATTCGCCTCCTATAGTTTTCTAATGCAACTGCGTCCATTGAATCGGCGCGCCGCGGCTCTTCGTCAATGGACGCAGTTGCATTAGAAAATATAGGAGGCGAATTATTGCGATTCGATTCGATCGCCTCGGCGAGTCTAGTGGACGCCAGGCTTAAATGTTAACCGATTTTGCCAAACTTTTGATAGGTTACCAGCCAGAACAAAGTCTAGGTCTATACGTTCTTTGAATATTGATTAAAGATCAACAAAGTCAAATAATCGCCGAAATTAGTTTTGTATGAGAATACTGAAACAACAATAAACTGAATTTATTGATTATAGTGAAACAATCAAAACGTATAGACCTAGATTTTGTTCTAACTGACAACCTATCAAAAATTGGTCAAAATCGGTTAACGTTTAAGAGGTGGAAATCGTTATCGCCTTTTGTATGAAATGCCGTAGATTCACACTCCTCTTAAAATCCTCCTCTTCTAATGGGCGTCCTACACGACGCATTTATTCGTAAGAATGAGACAGATATATCTTTATCTCTGTCTTACGTACGACTGCGTCCTGTGTGATAGCCGACGATGGCCCATCGTGTAGAAGGGCCATGAACTATTAAGAGGATTTTGATACGGTTTCACCATTATTGAAAGACGCGGTTAGCCTAGTTGGTAGTGACCCTGCCTACGCTAGCGGTCCCGGGTTCGATTCCCGGTAATAGAAAATAATTTGTGTGATGAGCACGAATGTTTGTTCCTGAGTGTTGGATGTTTCCTATGTATTAAAGTATTTATTTATCTATATAAGTATGTATATTGTCGTCAAGTACCCATAACATTACACAAGCCTTTAGGACTAAATCAATTTGCATATAGGATTTTCTCGGGATGAAAAAAAATTATGAATAGGTTATTGAGGTCGATTTTAATGAGACATATAATGATAAATTCGGTTTTAATTGACTTCTGCCAGGTTTCATAGGACACTTACAAATAAATCTTCCGACTTCCGACTTTCTTTGCCGACCACGCAGTCGAAGTAAAAATTGTGTTTCACACGGAATTAACAATCATTGACATTAAATTTATAATATATATCATTAAATAATATATATCGTATGAATGTCATAGTTTACGCCGTTATTGAACAATTTACTATTCCAGTAAACTCCTGCTTACATCACCTTTTCTTGGATAAAATTATTCCACAAACTTACCTGAAACAAATAAATAATAGGTAAGTACATCAATAAATTAACATTTTATATCGTCAACACCGTTTTAACAAATAAAGCTTTTCAATTACCGTTTTGTCAAGTATTCTTAATCTTTTCATATAAAGCAGTACCGTGACTCACTTATAGACAACGCACAGCCTAAACGGGTGGTCCTAGAGGTTTGAAATTTGCAGGAGACATTCCCCGAGTACCCTAGAGGTGCACTAAGGAGGATTTTTTCGAAATTCCACCTCTAAAGGGGTGGAAAGGGGTGATAAATGCAGATTGGAGTGAACTATACGCTATTAATGATCCCGACAAGGCGGTAACTCTTTTTTATGATTTTATAAATGAGATATTGGAAGTGTGTGTACCTAAAAAAAGGCAAAAAGGGATAGACTCTAAGTACAACTATCCAGAATGGTACACGGTGGATGTAATTCGCCAAATACAATTAAAAGGGAGACTTCATGCGCGCTATAAGTCAAGTGGATTGCAATGTGATTACGATTCGTTTGCGAAGTGTAGGTCGAAAGTGAAATTAATAATAGAAAAAGCACACGATTACCATCAGGATAAAGTACAGACAGAGCTCACTAAAGATCCCAAAGGTTTTTGGAGGTATGTGGGGTCAAAACAGGCGTCTAGAAAGCGCAATAAGATTACAAAAAATGGCAATATTCTTCCAGATTCTCAGTGTGCCAAGGAGTTAGCCTTGTTCTTTCAGTCAGTGTATGATGCGCAGGTACCTAAACTGGATGTGGACGCAGCAGTGTCAGCAAGTGAGGCGGGGGCCACGCGTGTGCATATTGGGCGTATACACATCGAACAAGTGGAGAAGGCGCTAGATCGCCTTAAGCCGAAGCGTTCGGCCCTGACCTGGTGGCATACCAGCGTATGTATTTAGGGTTTGCCGGGCAGTGTTGGCAGAGCCACTCCTGCATGTTTTTAATTTATGCATTCAAGCCTCGTTTTTTCCTCACCAATGGAAAGTGACTCGAGTAGTACCCATACCTAAGGGTGGCCAAGGTAATGAAGTGAGTGGCTTTAGGCCCATTGCAATACTATCAACGGCAGCGAAGGTATTCGAGTCGATAGTGCAGAGTTGTGTTTTCCAGCCAATGAGTGTTCAACTGGCAGAGGCACAGCATGGATTTCGGCCGGGTCGCAGCACTTCAAGTAACTTGCTCAATTTTGTCACGTATGTGGTGCCAGCAGTGGACGAGGGGAAGCAGATTGATGCCACCTACTTCGATTTCAAAAAGGCTTTCGACATGGTCGATAATGATATCTTGCTTGCGAAGTTGGCCGCGATTGGCTGCACTCCGCAGACACTCAGGTTTTTTGCTAGTTATATGAGGGATAGGCCGCAGTTCGTAGATTACGCGAGATACAAGTCAGACCCCTACTACACTAGGTCTGGCGTAAGTCAGAGAAGTAATTTAGGACAGCTAGAGTTTATCATAATGCCTAATAAGCTAATAAGGTGGGCAGAGCCACAAGATTATTTGTGGCCATGTTCGATTAGTTAGTCCTAAGATGGTATGATGAACCGTATGGTGACAGGTGATCAGTCCATCGCCCATACAGATAGTCCACCATGTTGGAGAGGACCCGTCCCTTAGTCGACTTTTACGACATGCCAGGATGATAAGCATCTGCACGCATTCTATATGTTCTATCTCTTCACTCCCAGTGCAGCAGAGGAGTGCGGTGATGTAAACCAAACAGACTTTAGCAAGTCGCGCACTCTGTACTTGACTGTCCTCATCCACTTCGCTAAACACTTGATCAATCTAAATCGGGCCTACTGGCAGGGGCCTCCGCACTTTAGGTACGCTCGGAGCTTCAAATTGCAGTTGGTTGCCGCTCGCTCGATCGCTGGCCGATTGACGCGTCATCAAGTAGCCTAGATGTTTAGTGTTGTTGGGTGACGCGGATAAACTGACAACCCTAGCGTACACGAAAGAGCACGTTTTATGCGTCGGAGAGAGAAGGCATGATTAGGCATATTTTTGTACATAACACCAGTTTTGTTAGACAGTGATTATTCTGTACGTTAGTACCATTAAGTAACTATTCTGTGTTACTAGATGATAACTCTCACAGAAAACCAGCGTAAAGTAATACCTTCGCGTTTCGTATACTTTTATTTCGATAAGCGGCGAGATCCGAAGGCCTATCCACCCTTCCCCCAATCCCTCTTCCCCCATTCCCCGTCCCCCGAGAGCGGCAACGCATTGGCAGCGCCACTGGGTGTTGCAAATGTCCATAGGCAGTGACCACTTTCCATTAAGTGGCCGTCTGACTGTTTGCCTATTTATACGACCACGCACAGTGTAGGGTTCCGTAGCTTGTAGCCCTGATTTAAGTAGATACTCTTTATATAACATCGTCGTTCCGTGTATAACTTATTTAAAATAACCAATAAACTTTGACTCATTGACTTGTATAAGTTGTATGGAAACAGAGACCAAAATATACTGGACTGGTAAAATAGCGTATATCTCAGAAGGTTGTTCACGGATTTCTTTCAAACCAATTTTCGTCGATATTATTTATTACGTGTTAAAAGCTAGATTTTCTACAGATTTTTTAATGTTTAGGATGGAAAGTTAGAGGGGGGGGGCGCATTATTGACGAATTTAGGTCACATCTTGTCAAATATTCACCAAATTAAAAATATTAATTAGAAACTTTCATGTAATTTTTGAGGACCTATCCAACGATACCGCATTCAATTCATGGTTTCATGTATGGAGTGCCACCCCCTACATTTTTTTTCATTAGTTCGCTACATGTGTATTGTAAATTTCAAAGTAGCCCTGATAGTGTCCGAGTAAAATGTCTGTGACATACAGACAGACAGACAGACATGACGAATCTATCAGGGTTCCATTGGTTGGCTACTGAACCCTAATAAGACAACAGCCGATTATGAAAGGGGAGAATTCCGTTCAATTCATATGGAAATATGTACAGGCTGTTGTTTATTTGAATGTATTTTAGTTGTTTTCCTATAGCTTATTTAAGTTAATTAGGTTCTTTATTATTCAGCAATTTACGAAATACAAGGTTGTCTCATAAAATAGACCAGACGAAGATAAAGCGGAGGCTCCAGTTCATTAGCAACGCAAAGCCAAACCATTAGTCTTGTCTATGTATACAGGATGCACTAAAAAGCTTAAAGAGCTTTTTATTAATAATTCTTTGGCATAGCTGGGCACCGTTAACCAAATAGTTAACTTCGTTAATTGCTAATCCGTTACTAAAAAAGTTAACTTTGTTAAATGGTAAAGCGGTTAATTTCGGAAGATTTAACGGAAGTTAAAGTTAATCATTAACTAGTGATAGAAATTGCGTTTTATTATGTCGTTGCGTTAGTATTTGGTGTTGGTTGGTTTTAATGTTGGTATTTGCCATGGAAGTTTAGGCAGGACATGAAACATTAGTAAAAATAGGGTATTGCATTAGAGTTTGTAATTATAGGTACCTATTATTTAGATCTCAAATTTAAATCAAAAGCTATCTTACATAAGCCGCGCGGTATCCTATTGGCAAATAGTAGGTACTTAATTACTGTTTAAACGAATTTAATAGTTTTAACGGAAGTTAATGAGTCCGTTAACAATTTTTGAAGGTAATTTAAAAGTTAATCTGTTACTCTAAATCGTAACTTCGATAACTGATTAACGGTCTTGTGCCCAGGTATGTTCTTTGGTTCGTTTAAGTATGCTGCAGTCCATTTTGTGACTTCGAAGGACATTCTTCTACTTAAACAGGATGTCCTAAAGCCTAAAAGGCACAGAGTTATCTACACAAATTAATAATAGTGTCTATTTTTAATATCAAAATAACAGCATTTTACTAAACACATAATGAAAGTAGGTACTTAGAACAAAAAACAGTTTTTAATTTTTTTCTCTGTCTGTCTGTTTGTTCCGGCTAATTTCCGAAATGGCTGGACCAATTTTGACGGGACTTTAACTGGCAGATAGCTGATGTTATAAGGAGTAACTAAGGTTACTTTTACTTAACCAGAATAAAGGTTCCGCAAAAAAAGTCCAGGATTAGCTCCAGACAAAGGAACTCTTCAACGGTCAACAGCACAGACACGCCATTTTGTGTACGCATTTCATTGCAATGGGCAAACACGTTACTTGGGGCACCATTTTCTTGTTCTACATAAAGAGACTTGTGTACGTATTGAGCCGATTCCTCTGCTTGTGTGCAAAATATTCTAAAATACAATGTTTTTTCTCATATAAATGTGACCATGATAGCGATGTAGATTCATTAGCGATGTAGATTCAAACCATTAGTCTTGGCTGCGCCGTGTACAGGGTGTACTTAAAAGCTCACAAAGCTGTTATTACTAAATCTTTCGTTCGTTTGTTTGTTCGAGCCACCAGTTCGTAGTTATATCAAATTGGCTCGAAATATGGCATTTACGTTTAATTAAACTGACAATGTAATATTATCGTACAGTTTGCAAAAGTATTATCTTACTAGTGGCTCTGTGAGCTGTAGACCTCGCGAGTAAATATTTACTCCCATATCTCGGCCATTTTGAAAATATTCGAGAAACTGAATCGAGAAAAAATGCCATATAATTATCGAACCTGCACACAAAATTTCAAGAGAATCGATTGAGAAATGCGACCCGTAGAGGAGTACAGCCGGACTTTCGGACATCCGGACATACAAAAGCATTTTTGCCCAAGCTGAAACGGAGACGCTTCGCTCGCTCGGTCAAAGAAGGAATTTAAAAGGTTGTAGGAAGGTAAGTGAAAATGAAAGTGAAAATATTTATTTTGCAAGTAGGCCACATGGGCTCTTTCACATGTCTGAATCTACCAACGCTTCGAAAGGTGACATCTGCTTAGCAGAAACGCCGCAAGAAACTCATCAGCAAGCCTTTTTTTTCTTCTTAGTTTTACATTAGAGTTTTATCCAAAACTAACACATAAAAATACCGCCCAAGTGCGAGTCGGACTAGCGCACGAAGGGTTCCGTACCATTATCAAAAAAAACCTTAAATATTTATTTTATTCTGTTTTTTAGCGTTATAGCGGCAACAGAAATACATCATATGTGAAAATTACAACTGTCTAACTATATCAGGGTTCATCAGATACAGACTGGTGATTGACAGACGGACGGACAGAGGGACAGACGCACAGACGGACAGACGGACAAACGGACAGCGGAGCCTTAGTAATAGGGCCCCGTTTTTACCCTTTGGGTACGGAACCCTAAAAAGTGCAACAAACAAACCTAATGGGTACAAAATAATGGAATGCAACCTGCACAGTGCACTATAACCTGTTTGAATTTTTAACCGACTTCAAAAAAGGAGGAGGTTGTTTATTTATTTAATCTACAATATATTCTAATTTTACTGGGACACCATGTTATTTTGACTATCATGATGGTTGTTTCAAATTATGGTTATCAAATAAACTGTATTCATATGAAAAAAGCAAGGTTTATGGGGGTGAGAATAGGACGTACCTAATTTAGGGAAAAAGACCTACAATAACAGCTATGCGGATTTTAAACATTATATCGATGGCATAAGACTTATTTTCAATGGCATTTATTTTGGTTTGAATCCTTTTCGTTAACCTTTTGACCGCCAAGCATGTCTGAGAAGTAACACGAATTTCAACTTTAAGTCAAGGTAAAGAAGGACTTTTTTACCCTGTATTCGCTGACGGCTGCAGCCGACTGTGGCGGTCATAAGGTTACACTTTGTTCATAATATCTTTCAGATGCTATCATCCATTGCTCATCCCAAACTAGGATTTCTTTGTGCTAAATCTACATTTTGTTTTTAAGAAATTGCTCAACGAAGAATATAACTCCTTTGACCAGTTAGTCGTTCTACTTATTTAAGGTTATCTGGTAAATAATTAAACTCTCTAGGGAGACAAGTATATAACACTTCGTTCATGAACTCGCCGGCGAGCCTTCGACGATGGTCGTATTTCGACCCAACCGGCCACGGTCGTAGGTACCTAATTACGCATAAAGCCTAGGAACGCGCGGGTCAATTTATGATTGTCGGACGAAATGAGAGACGAGATTTCTTACAGAATAGCAGCTGAAAACAAATTCCTTGTTCATAAATATTAATTAGAACTAACAATGACCAAAATACACTGATTATAATAATAAGGTGCGAACGGGATAGCTGTATACAATGAGCTCTAGGTGTGAAAAGGACGGTGGTATGATATCAATCGATCAGGTTGCCATGGTTACCACCCGCGGGCCGCTAAATGGACGTTTTCTGGAGCCGTGTTTCGTGATGATACCATTTTGTTAAGGAGATAAAATTAAAGACGACGCTGTTAGCCTAGTTGGTAGTGACCCTGCCTCCGAAGCTAGCGGTCCCGGGTTCGATTCCCGGTAAGGGCAAATATTTGTGAGCACGAATGTTTGTTTGTGAGTCTTGGATGTATCTTATGTATTTAAGTATTTATTTATCTATATAAGAATGCGTATCGTCGTCTAGAACCCATAACACGAGCCTTTAGAGCTTACTTTGGGTCTAGATTGATTTGTGTAAAGATTGTCCTCTGGTTTATTGATTTTATTTATTTATTTATATAAACGCCAATTTCTTGTTTATCTCTCTTTAAAATTTATGCAGTCGGTTTTTTAGGGTTCCGTACCCAAAGGGTAAAAACTGGACCCTATTACTAAGGCTCCGCTGTCCGTCTGTCCGTCTGTCCGTCTGTCTCCAGGCTGTATCTCAAGAACCGTGATAGTTAGACAGTTGAAATTTTCACAGATGATGTGTTTCTGTTGCCGCTATAACAACAAATACTAAAAAACAGAATAAATAAATATTTAAGTGGGCTCCCATACAACAAACGTGATTTTATTGCCGTTTTTAAACATAATGGTACGGAACTCTTCGTGCGCGAGTCCGACTGGCACTTGGCCGGTTTTTTGTTATAATTATCATTTAAGGTATGCCATGTCACTCCTACAATTTTAAGACCACCACCATCACACCACCTGCCAAAGTTAAACTTAAACGAAACAAAGTCAACCTTTTTGTGTCATTATTTTGTCTGTTGTGGTTGTCTGGAAGAGATCGCTATTTAGCGATAAGACCGCCTGTTGTTCCCTAACTTTATTTTGTTAGTGTTTCCTTTTCTGTTCTTTTTGTGGTATTCATTAAAGAGTATTTATTGTATTGTAAGGCGAATCCAACGATACCTCAGATGTTAAAATCCATTAAGCGGTTTAGGCTACACAGCATCTCAAAAATCCAAACACAAATACAGTTCTTCGTTTTAAATATATTCTGACAATTTGCTACAAACGGTTAGAAAAAAACTTCTAAAAAGAGATTATATAATTAAATATAACCCTTATTAGCAGTACTTCATAAACTCCGAAAGTAATGGAATCGCCAACATTCCGCCTCTTACAAAGTTAAGAGGGTTTTCCGATAGTTCGTATTGAAGTTAATTCTTTAAGTTTATGCTAAGAGAATTGGACGAGGCCAGGTAGTTGACTTTAATACCTAACAAATATTAAAAAAAATCTGTGGAATGATAGCTTATAACACTCAACAATATAATACATATATTGTACGATTCTGGGTTTTTTCTGATGTTGTGGACTATATTTAATGATACACTGGTTCGTTTAAATTGCTTGTATTTACGAAAGAACTCAAGTTTCACAATAATAGAGAGCAGCGCGTGCGCGTTTACAGTAAAACAGACAAGTAAGTGGGGGCCACAGACAACACAATATCTGTATTAAAACCTAAATGTTGGCAGGGTTGCCAACATATATATAGAACGGGAGTCATGTAAAAATCAATCAAGATTATATATATTGTAATAATTTTAAAACTTCATTGAGTTACTGGTTGAATTCCCCGAAGTTGATGTCCTCGCTGATCCAATTTTTGTTAAAAGTATAATGTACCTACTTTTTAATTTTGTATTTGTAACAAGCCTTTTTGGGTTTTCTCTTTTGCGTTGTTATAATTTTCTGCAATTTCAATTTTAAAAATTTCAATAACTTTTGTGTTTATTAGAATCCTTGATTGTATGTGTTTTAGTACCGTAAAATATGTTTTGCCTAGCATGCAAGTATTTTGGTTGCCATGACTGTGAGCTTGTGTGTTTTTAAAACTAATAAATAAATAAATCTGTAGAGTTCCGTTACTCAAAAGAAAAAAAAACCGGGCAAGTGCGAGTTAAACCGGCGTGGAGTGGGTTCCGTTCCATACATGATTATCTGAAATTTCCTGTTACTTTAAATACCATAGACTTCTCATAGGTTTCCTGTAATCTATAGGTAAAGAACTATTTTTTGTATTTTTTTCAAAATTTTAGGCCCGGTAGTTTCGGAGCATGGTCAATTTTCGCCTATTTTCCTAAATAACTTCCCAACCATCCATCTTAAAATAAAAAATAAAATTATTTAAGATCCTCACAATAAGCCCTTTCATTTGATATGCCACATGATATAGTTAGCGTAACTATTTTTTTTAATTTTCTAATTTACCCCCCAAAAGTGGCCCCCATGTTTAAAATTAATTTGTTTACGGTATGCATCCGTGTTGCGGTCAACGACTTACATATGTATACCAAATTTCAAATCAATCGGTCCAGTAGTTTCGGAGCAAATTGGCTGTGACAGACGGACATACAGACAGACAGACAGACAGACAGACACACGAGTGATCCTATAAGGGTTCCTTTTTTCCTTTTGAGGTACGGAACCCTAAAAAGGAACCCTTATATGATCACTTGTTTGTCCGTCTGTCTGCCTGTCTGTCTGTCTGTCTGTCTGTCTGCCTGTCTGTGTCAAGATCTTTTTCTCAGGAACACGTGGAAATTAATATCAAATAATCAGGTCTGCAATCTCCTGAAGATGAAGAAAAAATCAACCTTCATCACCGCAATCAAAAGATATGGCCATATATTTACTGCTAAGTCACGTGACTTAACATTAATCGCGACGCATAACATCACAACAATCGGGTGCGTTCCGAATTGCGCTCGCAGCGCCGGCTCGCGCTCGCGGTCGAACCGATTTATCGCGCCGTGCATTCCGTGGTCGTGCATTATTGGCTCCCGCTTCTTTATATTTATGACAACCTGGGTATTTTTGTTTGTTTCTGCCAGTGTAATGACGTCATATGCGAGAGCTGACAGTGGATAGCGTTAAGGCGGCAAATTTAATAATATTTTTAACGTTTTCTCCTTGAAAATGAGGAAAATGCACGTTTTTTTTTTCATATTTAAATCCAGTTAACAATCAGCCTGAAATATTGTTTTAAAAGCAGTCAAGAACCGAATTCAACTTTAAAATCCTTCCATGGTATGAATGGGGAGATAAGTTACGCTCAAATATTCTGCTAAAATAAACTTACACTGATGATTTTTATTAAAGTAAAGTATTTCGTTAGAATCAAACCCCGTAAGTTTTCCCACAATAAAATTAATTCTACCGTGCTCGTGAGTTCTATATGGAAATAGCAGTCGGTGACTTCAAATAGCTACCTCATTTACATGCAGCCACTGCCACTGCTGCTCGCGATGCCAGAAATAATTCCCGCATACTGCTTTCGAAGGCAGTGGGTGTACATGCTGCTTCCTGACTCACTGCGGCGACGAGTAGTAGCGGCAGGAGCGGGAGAAGTGACCCATTTACATGCTCGCGCTGCCCACTTCCCTGCTCACTCCGGCTGCATGGGCAACGCGAGTAGCGGCGGCAGGAGCAGGAGAAGTGACCCATTTACATACTCGCGCTGCCCACTTCCATGCCCACTTCCCTGCTCACTTCGACTGCATGGACAACGCGAGTAGCAGCGGCAGGAGCAGGAGAATTGACCGGTTGGTCGGTTGGTAATAGACGCCCATTTACATACTCGCGCTGCCCACTGCCCCGCTCCCTTCGGCTGCATGTAAATAAGGCATTATAGAATTCCATGGAGAGTCACCAGTCGTATTTAATTAACTTTACTTTTTCGGATAAACCGTTTAGATAAATTGCATTACTTCTTTTTATTGTACTTAAGTGGAAATGAAAACAACCTCCGGACCCTAAAAGTCATACGGGACCTTTTACACGCGTATCCCCGATAACGTCGTATTTACGCAGCTGATATCGTAGCCTGAGAGGAAACTGGCATATCACGTTAGTCGTTGAAGCGGTTAAAAAGTTTTAAAGTATCCTGTGGTGTCATTACTGTGGTGACTACCTACCTACCATTCTCTAAAGTTTACAGCGCTGTCAACTTTAATCTAGACGAGCAATTTTAATCTAGAATGTAAATACGAAGTCATTAGGTTTAAATGTAATGTGTCCCTCGTCGCTGATGCAGCGCTGTGCACGCTAGAGAATCGCACCACTAGAGTTGTGATTAAATGTTTTCTAAAATTAGAAACGTTATAAAACATTCGGTGATGACTATACGATTTTTAGTAGTGGATTCATTCATACTTGTTTTATTTGGTAAGTTTCTAACCTCAATAATTATGTGCAAATTTTGGGCGAAACAGCAGCAGCAACAGTTTTATCCTAAATAAAGCAAACCTAGGCTAAAAATTGGCAAAATGACGTATAATATTGTCTCTTCCTTTATTTGCAAACCAACATCAGTTTTAGCCAAAAAAAGGTGCATTTTGAGGTTAGAAACTTGTTTACTGAATTAGACAAGTATAAATGAATCTACTGTATATTGACAATTGATGATTTGGCCACCCTGTCTTAATTTAGCTATTCAATGTTTCATTCGTTTAATCATTTGTTACAGAGCTAATTATTGATATATATTCCACTTTCCATGCACAATATATATATTTTTAAGTCGCTTCAAAAAAAAGGAGGTTCTCAATTCATCTGTATTTTTTTAATGAATGTTACCTGTGGTTTGTCTTCAAATGTATTTAGTACAGTCATATTTTAACAATAATTCATAATTTAAATGCATTCTTTATTTATAAATTATCAATAATTTGCTTCTGGACATTCGATATATTAAGCTGGCTCTTTTACGGAGCCATCTTAATATAACGAGACATCTTTGACAGGCGTTAATGCTTTAGAATTCAAAACAATGCTTTAGTATACAAAAGTCTTAATCTTAAAAAAACAACGTATTAAATTAATACAACATAATAATCGTAAAAACTAAATTACCAATTAAAATCGAAAATGATTTCATTTGGTTAACTGCTGTACAAATCCTTAGCCTACCTCTTATTAGCTAGAAGACTGTCAATACCTTGCACTGTCAATATTTTTACGCAAATCCACACTATTAACCATTTTATAGCTTTTCAGCTTCAGATAAATAAAAAATTGCGTCGTGAACTAAATAAAGCGACGCTCTCTAAACAGCCGCGCGCTCCCGGGCTATAACCGTATACACCTTCGGTGTAACGATATCGAACGATCAAAGGCAATTTCAGATTGATTAATTTGTATTGATTATTAATTTCCAGCGTTTTTCCATTAAAAGTGTTTGTTGAGTGTTAAAAATCGTTTGAAATTGCTTTGGATATCGTCGTTTATCTAACAACACCGCTCAAGTCGAAAATTAGCGGTTAGTCGATCTACCAATCACATTATAGACATTTCGGCCAATAAGAGACCAGAATTCAAAAAATAGTGACAGCGCGCAAGTCGGTTGGCCTTCCAACACCGCTCAAGTCGTTGTTCAGCCATACTTTGACAACTTTGCGCTCCGTGTTTATTTATTGTTTTTCGTCAGTTTTTTAACTAAACATGTGTAAAAAAAAAAAATTTGCGTATAATAGTAATTAACCAAAAATATAATGAGTTTATTGCCATGTACCTACTTAGGCGGTGTTTACTGTTGCTTGTTTTTAGGGTTTCGGACCCAAAGGGTAAAATGGGACCTCCTAGGGGCCTCGACATGGTTAATCCGGCCCTGGCCCAAACCCGCGACCTCCGGTACAATAGACAGTTACGCTACCACTACGAGTAATATACGTTGTTTTCAAGATATTTTAACTTTCCCAAACAAACTTAATTCTACTAAAAGTGAAACAAACATGGCGCCTAAAATCTCAAACGGCTCCCACGTGTAATTCTACAAAGAAAGTTGGCATTTCTATGTGACTCGCATTCGGCTTGTTATGGTAAGTTGTAACGTCAGCAAATAAAATTATTTTATTTTATTTTTGTATTTTCTGGCCGGTTCCCTTTGACCGGAAATGATTGCAAGTTTATGTCAAAAGATTAAATGAGAAACCGGTTCTTTAAAAAAGGTTAATATTAAATCGGGTTATAATGCCATGTATTTTACATAATATTGAAAACCCTAAAACCGGATAATATTATCTGCTACAGAGAGTTCTAAATATCCGTTCTCCTTATTAACCAGTAGCCAAATTATCGGTTTGTTAATAAACGTTACCTTAATTAACCGGTTAATTAATTATTATAACATTAACGGTTTTATGAACGATATTAACTGCTATTTAAAACCCGTTTCCACGCCCTTATCTTCTTAAACATTATTTTTAAACATTAACCATCATAAATAAAGCATTGACTTCCTTTTGATTCGCTGCAGTCCGGTAAATTAAAACAGAATAAAGTAACCTACTGTGAAAGATTATTCTTTCTGGCTTTTATGGTTTCGGCTCGAGTTGATATCAGGTTCTTGAGTTAAAACTTTTCTTCATCATCAATATTAAACAGTACCGTGACTCACTTAAAGACAATGCACAGCCTAAACGGGTGGTCCTAGAGGTTTGAAATTTGGGGAGACATTCTTCGAGTACCCTAGAGGTGCATTAAGAAGGTATTTTTTGAAATTTCTCCCCTAAAGGGGTGAATAGGGGTGATAAGGATTGTATGGAAAAAACCGCGGGCGAAGCTGTGGCAGGTCCACTAGTTATTAGTATAAACTAACGCCTGTAACTTCGTTCGTGGAATTCGGTTATACCTATAGTTAATCCAATATACATTATTATTTAAAACGCTAATGTTACATGGAAATAAATAGAATTCGTCTGAGCAGATGTCACCTTTCGAAGCTCTGGTAGATTCAACATGTGAAAAAGCTGTGTGACCTACTTGCAAAATAAATATTTCATATTTCCGATTTTAATAAAAAAATAGGAAGCTAACCCAGACTTGACAGACCATGTAGACCAATTGGTGTTCTGCCCTTTGGTCAAACTGGTTTTCATTAGTTTCATTTCCCAAATTAATCTTTAGCATATTTAGGTACATTTCGCATTTTATTCATTTGGTCAAGTTATCATTTGGCATTATTTTGCTATGTCATTGGTAGGTTAGGTTAGGGTTAACTTGTGTCCCTTACGTAAGTACTTATTTATCAAAAAATACTTTTGCTAACTGTCCAATTGCGATAAGCTGTTTTGACTAATGGTTTTTTGCCCAATGATAATTTGAGTTGACTGATGATTACTTTGGGAAAAGTTTTTTGCCCATAAATTAGTAATCCAGACCAATTCGATAGTGAGACCTCGACATTACTGTTAATTACTTAGCAACTCGTTTGTTAATTTAGTTTGCCAAATTATGGATTCTAGTTTAATTTTCGTGTAAAGATTGAAAAGTATTTTCTTACATTTATTTTACGCTTCACAAATTTGAACGTCACTTTATTAAAGTGAAAAACTGAAGATTAATAGGTATGATAAAATGAAAACATCCTCCTCCTCCTCTGCTGCACTAGGAGTGAAGAAATAGCATAGAATGCGTGCAGATGCTTATCATCCTGGCATGTCGTAAAAGTCGACTAAGGGACGGGTCCTCCCCAACATGGTGGACTATCTGTATGGGCGATGGGCTGATCACCTGTCACCATACGGTTCATCATACCATCTTAGGACTAATTAATCGAACGTGGCCACAAGTAGTCTTGTGGCTCTGCCCATCCCATTAGGGATTTCGGGCGTGATGCTATGTATGTGTGTAAAATGAAAACATTGATCCAGTTTTTGTGAACCAGCGGCTAGGTAAATTAGTTTTTGTGTAGCGTTATTAAAATAGATTTTTGTACGTTTTTTTAGCTCGAGGCCGGTTAAGAAAATTAACTTTTCAAAGGCTTTGTTGATTTTTTAGGGTTGAAACTGAATATTCGTTTATTCAAACTTTATTTACACAGTAAGTAGACTTTAATAATACACTCAGCATATTCTACGTTAAAAATATAACAATAATTGGCATTCAAAATGTAATTATGCAAACATTATGTCTGTTACTTACTGAAATCACATAGTTTTATGTATTTGTCATAATTATATATTTGCTTTATTCAATATAAACGTTAAGAGGACTGTGAACAAACGGCAAAAATCACCCTTTTCATACAAATGGCGATAACGATTTTCACCCCTGAAATGTTAACCGATTATGACCATTTTATGATAGGTTGTCAGTCAGATAAAAAACTACGTCTATACGTTTTTTGAATATTGATTAAAAACCAAAGTCAAATAATCGCCGAAATTAGTTTTGTATGAGAATACTAAAACAACAATAAAACTGAAATTATTGATTATAGTGAAAACACCAAAACGATAACCTATGAAAACGTGGTCAAATCGATAAACATTTAAAGGGTGGAAATCGTTATCGCCGTTTGTATGAAAAGCCGTAGTTCACACTCCTCTTAATTTAAGAAAAAACTGTGTTCGTTGGTTTGTTTCTTCAGCTCATTTGCATTCCTATTCCATTCATCCTATTACGACAAAACTTCGGTGGGTTGTTGTAGGCACGCCCGGGAAGGTTTGTGACGGCACTAAAAGTAGGCACAGGTAATTTCAAAATATACATACCTTTTTTTATGTCAATTGACTGGCAAACGAGCTGACGGGCCACCTGATGGATAGTGGTCACCGCCACCCATAGACATCTGCAACACCAACGGTGCTGCCAATGCATTGCCAGTCTAGGGTGGATGGGGAATGGGGATGGGATGGGGATGAGGGAATAGGCCTCCGGATCTTGTCACTCACCGTACGAAACGCAATAGCAAGCTAATACTTTACGCCGATATTCTGTGAGAGTGTGGTGCTACCCCGGTCGAGCCGGCCCATTCGAACAGTAATCATCTAGTGAGGATTACTGTTTGGCTCTACCACTACGAAAACCACTACTGATCTACTGATGTTAGTGCCAAATCACTTCACCCCATCACGTTTAAATATATACATAGCATCACGCCCGAAATCCCTAATGGGGTGGGCAGAGCCACAAGACTACTTGTGGCCACGTTCGATTAATTAGTCCTAAGATGGTATGATCAACCGTATGGTGACAGGTGATCAGCCCATCGCCCATACAGATTGTCCACCGTTTGAGCGGACCCGTCCCTTTGTCGACTTTTACGACATGCCAGGATGATAAGTATCTGCACGCATTCTATGCTATTTCTTCACTCCCAGTGCAGCAGAGAGCTTTAAATATACCTTTTATTATATTTCACTTCAAATCCACTTGCTTTTTACAAGATTTTATTTACTTGGAAAGGTGTCTCCCGGTGTCTGTCTGTAATCAAATCTTGCAAGTTAAATTTGACCCACTTGCGATTACGCTGAAATTTTGCATGTTGGTTCAGTTCCGATGACAATGCATTTCAGGCGCGGTCGCAGCCTGAAATTTTGGGGAGTCATTAATAATAAAACATGTCGAGTAAATTAGACTTTACTTTTAGACTTGATATTTCAATTTGACGTGTACGGTGTTGGGGGGGGGGGGTCATGTCCCCTGTGACCCCCCCCCCCCCCCCCTGGGACCGCGCATGATGCATTTTTATGGTAAGCATGACCTGTGAATCAACATCCATGATTAGCTGCAGATAAAGGAATTCTTCAACGGTCAACAGCAGACACGAAATTTTGTGTAAGCATTTTATAGCAAAATTGAAGTGCAATGAGCAAAGATCTCAAAAGAAGGATACCAGTACAATTTCGTCTCATAACAGGTTGTCAAACGCCAGCACCAT
The DNA here is from genome assembly GCA_947859335.1 of Tortricodes alternella. Classification (NCBI taxonomy): domain Eukaryota; kingdom Metazoa; phylum Arthropoda; class Insecta; order Lepidoptera; family Tortricidae; genus Tortricodes; species Tortricodes alternella. The sequence continues at coordinate 16,276,703 of OX401975.1, forward strand.
GGCTTACCCATACCCTATTGCTAATGTCTTAGTTCTTACGACATACATATATACAAAATTCTAATATTGCTTGATTCACACGCTATCATATCATTGTGGACGGTGTGGTCGGTAGTGCTGCGGGCTCACACCGCACGATGCGAGAGGGCAATTTTTCAATTACAACTGTGTCCCTTAAATGTGTCTCATAGATGGTGGTTGACATGTGACTGAACCTGCGCTGGTGTCAGTTTCGTATTCTGACACCTCAAAAGTAAGCATCGCGAAAATTGCTTTGAGCAATTCCTGACTATAATTTCAATGGCAATGTGCAAAAAAGTGTTATTATAAAAATTTGATTGTTTTGTTGACGCTCCTCGCTAAGTAGGTATGTCCGAAAGTACGTGAACTATTTGTCCCTCCATTCCTTAAGTGCCAGTTATGTACATTAGGCACAACGTGATGCAAGCCTTATTACGGTGTACTATAGCACATTATTATGTATCACGTCTCGTTGCTACAAGCATGTTTATGATATGTTTGTTTCTCATATTGCTTGTTGAAAAGGACAACGGTTATATACATAAGTTAATGTTAAAGGAGGTTTTCGTAAACCTGACCAAGAAAAACATACATACATACATACATACATACATAGCATCACGCCCGAAATCCCTAATGGGGTGGGCAGAGCCACAAGACCACTTGTAGCCACGTTCGATTAATTAGTCCTAAGATGGTATGATGAACCATGGAAAGAAAAACATATAGGTGTAATAATAATAATATAACGTATCACTCGCAGTTGGACATTAAAAAAAACCCTTAAAATTGTATTTCTCAAAAATGTTGTAAATTAGTTTCTATTTTCTTTTTAACCCTTACGGCGCCATATTGCCAATTTTAATCAAGTGTCGCGGCCATCTTATACGAATCTGTCTTAAGTGTCAGGAGCACTCACGGGTGGTCACCGAAATTTCCAAAATCATGTCAACAATGTTATCCATGGCCTCGGGTGCTTTCGAATGAACGAAATTCCAAGAAATTTCTTTTAGCATGGCTGTTTTTTCTTATTGTATACCTGTCTTTGTCCTTTATTTACCTATCGTTTAATTCAGAGCGAGACCAATATATTACTAAGCGTTAAATTTTGCTGCCAAATACATACCGTTTAACGGTACGTCGACACATCAAGATATTTTTTAACCAACCTGTAAACGGTTGCCCGACATTCTGTGACTTTATACACCGACCGTAAGGAGGTTGCTTGACACTCGAAGGGGTAAAGATAAACCAGTCAAACATACTGTACCTATCGGTTATAGTGGCTAACTAAGAGCATGAGTGGCACATTAATTGACAGAACCTAACCTAATAGCATTTAGTGTTGGCATTTGGTCGGGCCACATGGGTATCGTTAGTTGGACAACGGTTAGATTTGGCCGTCGTTTTGAGGTGAGGCCAACCAAGCCAACCAACCAAGGGCCAATGTAGAATCTCCAACTGAAACACTATAATGCAGAAGTGCCAACAGTTTTAAACCAACGGTAGCAGAAGTCGCATTAGCCCGATGTTGGTAAGTGGAAGGGCGCAATGATAATATTTTACTGCATGCCTTCGTTGTATACAATGCAGAAAAGCCAACCTTTTTTAAACAACAGTAGCGGTATTCACAATGGTCCAACGTTGGTAATTGGTTGGGCGTAACGATAATTTTTTGTTATAATTGTTCTTGTGTGGTGATAATGTTAGTTTTATGTGGGCAAACTACTACTATATCCCTACGGATTCCCTACTGTTGGGCAATGGATGCCAACGGAAAATACTACTAGGGTAGAGAGCTATGCAACACACGACAGTGTCAGTGAGTAAAAATACAGGATGCTCCAAGGTGATAAAGTGTGATTGAATTGATATGCAGTACTGAGCATTGTGTGTAAAATAATTTTATACATATTATCACGCCCGAAATCCCTAATGGGGTGGGCAGAGCCACAAGACTACTTGTGGCCACGTTCGATTAATTAGTCCTAAGATAGTATGATGAACCGTATGGTGACAGGTGATCAGCCCATCGCCCATACAGATAGTCCACCATGTTGGAGAGGACCCGTCCCTTAGTCAACTTTTACGACATGCCAGGATGATAAGCATCTGCACGCATTCTATGCTATTTCTTCACTCCCAGTGCGACAGAGGCAAAGGTAATATTTTATTAATAAAATAAAAGTAATTTTTCAGAACAAAATCAAAATATTCAGCTGTGCGAGCACTAATTGAATTTATGTTCAGAATGAATTGCTATTCATGAAATAAACGCTTTCAGACTTATAAAATTTAATTTTGTGAGAAAAAAAATGTGAAGAAAATATTGTATTCAAAAAACGACCACTATAAAAAGTAAAGTTATGCAATTTTGAACCTTATTTGCATAACACGTTTTAGCTTAATGGAAACGTCATATAAATATCAGCACGTTCAAATTTAAACCCAATGACTTTGTCATTACAGTCTAAATGAATAGTTTCATTTACCCGCTGATCAGCCGCTGCGCACGTAAGAGAATCACAATTCCGTTATATAAAGCTACGTTCATGAACTCGCTGGCGAGCCTAACTTGACCCGTCATTGCGTATAAACTACGTGTTCGCGCGTGTCTTCGACTTTGGACGTATTTTGACGCAGGCGGCCACGGTTGTAGGTCCCTAACTCCGTATAATAATGCCTACGAGCGAGCAGGTCTTTTTAGGATAGTCGGACGAAAATGAGAGACGAAATTTGCTAACGAATAACAAAGCGTACATAGCTGAGTGCGTGACAATGTGTGAACTTTTGGTCGCAGTACACAGTAATTATAATCAGTATGCATTTATTTAAAAATAAAGTAGCTATGTTCGTTTCGTTGTCTGAACGAGTATGTAAATATATAATTGTGCAAAAACAACACACTAGTCGCTCCATGAGCTATAGACTTCGCGACAAACTTAACTTTGCAATTGGAAAACCGATATCCCATACATCGACCAAGACCGTGGTCAGTTTACCAACACCGCAAATAAGTTGGTAATCTGAAAAGCTCCACAACTCGAAAAAATTCGAAAAACTGAATCGACAAAAAAAAATCTATGTGATTCTCAAACCTGCTCACAAAATTTCACGAGAATCCGTCCGTCCGAAACTGCGTCCTGTAGACGAGAACAAATGGACAGACGCCGGACATACGAAAGCATTTTTGCCCAAGCTGAAACGGAGACGCTTCGCTCGCTTCACTCGCTCGGTCGATAATATTGTGTCTGAAATGTGTTTGTAAGTTTTCTGGGTTATGTGTTATATTTTGAGCTGTTTTCTGTAGCCAAACGGCAAAAATTAACCCTTTTAAATTCTTCATCTCCGTAAGTCGCAGTCATTTTACGTATACAATCTTGCAATAAATGGTGACTGATGTGATATGATTGTAAAAACGCTTGACGTACTGAAATAATCTATCCTCTGTGCCACAATGGCAATGTAGACAAATTGACCTTTATGGCGTCCGCAATACGGGTCAGTGCGTCGGCGAGATAATCGAATGCTGCGGACGGAGACAGATTGTCCGGGTCAGTGAGATGGAAAAGAATTGATAGTTTTATACTAGATTAGAAGTAGGTACTTATACATCGTCCAATGTAAAAAGAGCGCTGACGGCTATATAAAATGTATGGCCGTCAGCGCTCTTTTTGTTAGCTACAGTTGTTTTAGTATTAGGTCCTTTCATATGAAATTGGCGTTTTGTAGGGTCCTCCTCTACTGCACTGTGAGTGAAGAAATAGCATAGAATGCGTGCAGATGCTTATCATCCTGGCATGTCGTAAAAGTCGACTAAGGGACGGGTCCTCTCCAACATGGTGGACTATCTGTATGGGCGATGGGCTGATCACCTGTTACCATACGGTTCATCATACTATCTTAGGACTAATTAATCGAACGTGGCCACAAGTAGTCTTGTGGCTCTGCCCAACCCAATTAGGGATTTCGGGCGTGATAATATGTATGTATGTATGTATGTACGGGAGGAATATAAGGTTATTTTTTTTATTGTGAAATATATTTAATTAATCCAGGTATGCACCGTTCTCATCTATGCACTTTTGCCATCTCATAGGTAGTTCATCGATCCCTTTATTCAAAAACACATGGGGGCGAGAATCAATAAACTCTTTGAAGGCGGTTTGGACTGCCGCATCGGAGTTGAATTGTTTTCCTGGTAAGAAGTTTTCCAAATTCCGGAAAAAATGGTAATCTGTTGGAGCAAGGTCTGGGGAGTACGGTGGATGTCGCAGAAATTCCATTTGTATCTCATCTAAGTTAGTGGTTGTTTTTTTGTGCAGTGTGTGATCTTGCGTTGTCGTGAAGCAGCAGTGGCCTAGAGCGATTGACCAATCTCGGTTGTTTAGCAACTAGTTCTTCCTTTTGCTTCAAGTGGATTGGCTTCAGTTTTATCACTTACCCCGAAGCCTGCAGCTAGCTCTGAATTGCTTTGTAATGGATCCGCTTCCACAATAGCCTTTAATTCTTCATTTTCCACTTTGGTCTCCGGCCGTCCACGGGGTTGGTTCTGAAGGTCGAAATTTCCAGAACGAAAACTTTGAAACCAAAAACGTACCGTGCTTTCCTTTGCGACACAAGCGCCGTACACATCATTAATCCTTCGAGCTGTTTCTGCAGCACTGGTGCCACGGTAGAACTCGTACTTTCCATTGTGCGGTAATAAGCGACGCCAAAGAAAAAAATATTGAGGAAAAAACTAATGAATTACTGTTTTCAAAACTCAAATGTACCAGCTAAATGAATTTATAAATGTGAATTTGGAAATCTTACCCAAAGAGGAGATATTTGAGATCAAATTGGTCAGTACGACAAAACGCGAATTTCATATGTAAGGACCTAATATGTTTACTTACTACGATATTGCCATAGAATGAGTGTGTGTGGGTGTATTTTTTTACCATTCCGCTCTATAGTAGCCCACTTCCTTTCCCAGTGCTCAAACTATCTCCATACCAAATTTTATAAAAGTCGATTCATAGGATTAACCTTGAAAACGTAACAGATAGACAGACATAGTTACTTTCGCATAATAATATTAGTATGTATTTATATAGAAAAACTCTAGTACTTGTTTCGTGGAACTGGTATACTCGTAAGTAATGTTACTTCTTAATTCTTAGTATTTAAATGCAAAAACTTTAAACGAAACACCTCGCTGCCACAATTTTTATAAAAAAAGATTTCTTCTTTTTAGTATCTCTCTTTTTCTTTAGTACGGGTCTTTATACAAAACGTACTTTAAACCGCCATCTAGCGATGAATAGTTTGAACATTACTCTTCACTTTAAAAACGAATGGTTAGGTAACACGTAAGCAAGGCAATTCAAATGAAGCTAGATAGATGGCGTTACATTCGCGGAGCGGGGTGCTAGGTGTCTATGAGTACAGGTACTTTACCTCCTCATAAACGTTAAAAGGTGGCGCTCTTAATTGCAACCAAAAAAAACAATGACGCAATGTACTACACATTATCAAAAGATGTCGCTTCTAAAGCATTTTTTTAAACATAGTCATCACAAAAAGTTACGATTTCACTTAGATTGGTAATTGTAATTATTATAAAGCTGAGACTTTAAATTATATTTTTTTTACAATAAATATGGACGAGTAAAGCGACAGGATTATCAATCGCCTTACAATCAAGTGTACCTCGGAATTTATAACGCCATCTATCGGTGAATTTCTTAAATTGCAGCTGAAATTAGTGCAAACAATAATAAATTCCTGAAAAGCTGGTAGTTTTCACAGATGTCGTGCAAAAAGCGTACTATCCACTCCATTTTGTTCTTTATATGATTTAATTTCGTTGTATTTGATTGAATACCCCGTGGGTTATGGTTGTGGCGCTATCTAGTTTAACTGGGTTTTAGCCGCTTCGGCTTATTTCCGAGCCACGAGTGCTACAAGGAGGTTGTCAATCCTCTTGTTTTATTCGACTATGCAATATCGCCGGGTTGTCAGTGACATCTAACGAATTTCCTCTCGAGCTCATGGTAAACGTTCAAAGTTTTTAACTAGAAAATAGATGGCGTCACTAGTTTCACAACGTTCACGTCATTTTATACTAGATGGCGTTATTAACTAAGTTTACATCAGTATTGCGATAGATGGCTCTGTAATCAACACAAGTTAAGGGCGGTTACCAAACTTGCGAGTTACGTAAAGGCAAGCAGGAAATTATACAATAAATAAATGGGGGAAATGAAAAATATCTTTGGAGAAGATGGCGCAATTAATATGACTTATGACTAGCTTCTCTCCGCGACTTTGTCTGCGTGGAATTCGGTTATAGTTATTTCCTCGGGAACTTTTGAATTTCGTGGCATAAAATGCACCCTATGTCCCAGGACCTAAGTAAATTACATACCAAGTTTCATGAAAACCTATTCAGCCGTAATAAGCATACAGACAGCCACGCTCACACACAGTAGAATAGTAGGATAGGGTAGCTTAGTATTATCTGATCATAGAACGATAGTCTCAATTAAGTCTTCTGTAAACTGTCTTCACTTTTTTAACGATCGTAAATAGGTCGTTATACGGCCTGTGGTTCTTTACGACTTTACCACGATACCACGAAATGACCACCAAGTCGTTACAGCGTTCGAATCAAATTAAGTCTTAAAATGAGCTGAGTCACTTTCTTCCTAAAACCAGCGCTGGGCACCGTTAGTCAAATAGTTAACTTCGTTAATCGCTAATCCGTTAATAAAAAAGTTAACTTCGTTAAACGTTAAAGCGTTACATTTTGGAAGATTTTACGGAACTTAACATTAATCGACTTATAAAAAAATGTTAGTATGGACATGCAGGACATTAAACATTTATAAAAGCATGGTGTAACATTGGAGTTTATAATAATACCTAATTATGTAAAACCTAACTAAGTAATTATTTATAAACATCAATATATTATATGTTCCGCGGGGTGTCCTTTTAAGAAATAGAAGGTATTTTATTAACGGTTAACGGACTCTAAGTTAATGAGTCCGTTAACAATTTTTAAGTTAACTTAAAAGTTAACTCGAAATGTTAACTTCGTTTTTTAACGATTAACGGATTAACGGTCTTGTGTACAGCTATGCCTAAGAAATAGCGTTATAAGATCTTATAAATTTTGTGTGTTGCCAGCCAGAACTGTTTTTATGTGAACTTTTTCTATATAGATACGTCCCCAAAAACCAATATAGGTTATAAATATAAAAGTCACACCCCAACACCAGTTGTGACACAATCAAAGAGATCAGGTCACTGTCCCTACAAACCCCTACGCCACGTAACCCAAACCTTACTCGAATGTTTATTTATAAACACTTTCGAAGCAAACTTCATGAAATATTGCATATTTCTTACGCCTCTTGGGAAATAAGGCATGAATAACACGATTTATCGTACCTTGATATCTTTCGGTTACGAGTGCGGTAAAAATAAAAACGGTACACCGGAATTGCGTTGAGAAAAATCGGGTGCTTTCGTTTTCTAAAGGTGCTATGTGCTATGCCACATGACGCATGCTACAAATTAAGAGGACTGCAAACCAACGGCAAAAATAACCCTTTTCATACAAAATGCGATAACGATTACCACCTTAAATATTAACGGATTTTAACCAATTTTTGATTGGATGTCAGTCAGAACAAAATTTAGGTCTATACGTTTTTTGAATATTGATTAACGATCAAAAAAGTCAATCGCCGAAATTGGTTTGTATGAGAATACTAAAACAACAATAAAACTGAATTTATTGACTATAGTAAAAATACCAAAACGGATAAACCTAGATTTTGTTCTCACTGACAATGTATCAAAAATCGGTGAACATCGGTTAACGTTTAAGGGGTGGAAATCGTAGGTTTACACTCCTCTTAAGATGTGGTTATAACATACGGGTGCGGCATGTAGCTGGAAAGGCTTACAATGTGGCATATCGTAGTTTCATTGCATAAATTTATGGTATGGGAACGGCAACCAATATAACGTATCTCATAATGACGCAAGGTTGCTTTAGAATTAATTAAATCCCTGCGAGGAGTACAGAATCGTTCATGGCGATCATTGGAGGAGGCCTAGTAGAAGTCTGTCGGCTGAAATGATGATGACAGATTTAAAATAAAACATTTATATGGCATGTAAAATTTAACCATAAATACACTTTCATTTTCTGCTCGGTACTTCCCACGTTTTTCTGCCTTTTACGATGTGAACACATTACCTACTTACATGTTTTTCTTTAAGGCGCTGACAACATCTAAATCGGTTTTACTTAAACAGTTTTAACAAAACCTATTTGATTTGGAGAAGCGCAGAAAAGATATTCATATTCTTTGTATTATTGAAAATTTAACTATTTCCAAAACACGATTTGATGAAGTCGATAGGATAGAATAAAGTAGTGAAGTTACGTCTGAAATCCTCTTTAAACAGTTCTACCTATGTCTTAATTTCTTTAACTTATGGTTCTATAATTAATAACACTATTATATCACGCCCATACTAAAAACTTGATTAATTCATATTTTACGTGTTTACTTATATAATTCATCCGTTTTTGGTATTTTCCATACAAATAACCGCACAGTGCTACTCGTTCACTCCGGTGCAAACAGACAGTGACCGATCCCTCAAGGTCATTGGCTGTAGTCAGCGTCTTAATAAAATATAAAAAAATCTTTATAAACATAGAAAACATGAGTAATGCATCTCCTCGACAGATGGCGCTGTCTTACTTGATATGGCAGCGTTAAATCTTATAAAATGTTATGATGGCAAAAGTTGTTTGTTTCACATCAAAACAGAACAGCAGATCTCCATGAGTTTTTGGACAGCGATACTTTACTTTACAGATTCATACTTAATCCCGAGGGATATGTGATAATCGAGTTCCAAAGACGCAGACGAAAAGCAGGCAAAAGCTAGTCTGACATAATTGTCAATTTTGCTATACAAAAGTCGACGAATATGTCAGATTGTCATATCACGTATAGCCCTTATAGTTATAGGTAAGAGCAGTAGACTTGTACGAATGGTTTTATCCGAAGCGGTGGACTCATTAATAATTAATTTTGGCTGTTGACAATTTGACAAGCAGTAGAGCCCGGTAGTGGCCAATTTAACAGAACGTTTTGAGTTTGGAATATGGCATGCGACAATGTGGCACAGTATAAAGGCCCTCAAATGCGAATGGGACTCGATAATCAGCTTCCAGTATATCCGCAACTTCCGCGTAATGTTCTCTTTTGTGTATTCATTTCTACCAAGCAATACCGAAACGGCCTAACCAACAACTCTATGGCATTGCAAAATCAATCTTCTTATTTATAACATAGAGTAGCAAATCATGAATACCTTTTTTATTACGAATGAGTTTGATACAATCAATACTCATTTGTAAAATCAACTTTATTCGGTTATTGTAAAGTAAACAATTGCTTGAAAGTTGGAACTGTTTTTCGAAAGCGTTTGATATCTACTTATAATTACTGTTGGGAGTATTGCGATTCATTTTTTGATGTTCCTTTTACAAAAAACCGGACAAGTGCGAGTTAAACTCGCGTGGAGAGGGTTCCGTTCCGTACATGATTATTTGCAATTTACTAGGTTACTTTAAATACCATAGACTTCTTATAGGTTTTCCTGTAATCTATAGATAAAGAACTATTTTCTGTATTTTTTTCAAAATTTTAGCCCCAGTAGTTTCGGAAATAAGGGGGGGGGGGGGGAATGGTCATATTTCGCCTATTTTCCTGAATAACTTCCAAACAATTTTACTTAAAATCCAGAAAAAAATATATTTAATGTCCTCACAATAAGCCCTTGCATTTGATATGTCACACAATATAGATTGCATAACTTTTTTATTTTATTTTCTGATTTACCCCCCAAAAGTGGCCGCCGTGTTTAAATTTCATATATTTACGTCACGCGTCCGTGTTGCGGTCACCGACTTACATATGTATACCAAATTTCAGCTCAATCGGTCCAGTAGTTTCGGAGCAAATTGGCTGTGACAGACGGACAGACAGACAGACAGACAGACAGACAGACGCAGGAGTGATCCTATAAGGGTTTCGTTTTTTCCTTTTGAGGTACGGAACCCTAAAAAAACAGACTTTTTCAATATTTATGCAATATTAAAATCAATACTAATTAAGCTATGCGATACGACATGCGCCGCCGCTCCGAGATAAATACAAAAATGTTACGATTACCTGAATCAAGCACACGGCCATTATATAATAACGGGCTTAACGGGTATGAAAACGGTTTAAAAACAAAAACTGTCCATTTCGCAGAGGAGAGAAACTGTATCGTGTCAAAAACACAATATTGTAATAAATCAATGGCCGATGTTCAACCCTGGCGTCGAGAATGAAGTACTGGTTAAAGTTCGACAATAGGGTTGTCGCAAACAAAGAGCGGGTCGTGAATCACTCGCTGCAGTTATTATATAGAATAAATGATTAATTGATTTTAACAGCTGGGAAAAATGAAATTGTTGCGGGACGAAAACAGGACTTGTTAAAATTATAATGAAAATATTTATTTTAAAACCTAATAGCAGGAGAATCAGCCTTAGTGAGATTAATTTTAGTTAATTACCTCATGATTTTTTGAAGCATGACAATATTTGAAATTAGGCACTGAACGCATAAATAAACGTGACAATGCGGTGAAAGTACGTAAGAACGCGCATATGCGTCGGCGGCAGTGGATGAAAATAAAAATAACTAAAATGAAAACATTTGTTTTGTAAGTAAGCCACACGGGCTCTTTAATGTCTGAATCTACCAGCAGCGCTTCGTTAATGGAATGTCGATTAGGAGGAGTGTGAACCTACGGGTTTTCATACAAAAGGCGTTAACGATTTCCATCCCTTACATTTTAACCGATGTTGACAAATTTTTGATAGATTGTCAGTCAGAACAAAATCTAGGTCTATACGGTTTGGTTTATTGTTGTTTATTTGGGCGATTATTTGATTTTGTTGATCTATAATCAATATTCAAAAACATATAAACCTAGATTTTGTTCCGACTGACAACCTATCAAAAATTGGTCAAAATCGGTTAATATTTAAGGGGTGGAAATCGTTATCGCCTTTTGTACGTAAAGCGTGATTTTTGCCGTTGCTTCACAGTCCTCTTAATTACTCCCGAAGTACTTTCGTCAAACCTTTTGCAAGTCTAATATTTTAGAGTAGTCGATTGATCTACAGCAAATCGTTTTGAAAGTTCATGGATCAAATTGTGGTCTGAAGCGGACTCGGAACTGGTTTTAAAACGGTTCATATCGTTCATAAAACGACAACTGGTAGCCTATAGTCTATATTTCTAGCTCAGGAACTGGAATGACAGCTAGAAATGTCGAACGTAAAAATAATGTGACCAGCCTTAAATGGCCAGTGTTGCTATTATTCCGGCCGGTATTAGATACAATTGAAACTAGTTAAGAAATAATAATGTGTATATCATAATACGTGTAAATATGAAATGTGTGCTCATAGCGATTCTTAAGAATCAAGTTCATGTTACGAATTACCATAATCATGTAGGAGAAGGGTGGATGATACGGGGCTCTAAGGTAAAACAGTAAAATTATGGGGTATTTAAAACAACCTTTTCTTTTATTTCTTAATGGCATATTCACTAATCATTAAAGTTTCATTTGGCACAACCTTTGGTATATTATCTAATCATATAAAAAAAATACAATTATAACAAGTGAGAAATACACTATCTTACCCCATATCTGAGGTAAGATGGGGTACATACAACGGGGGCAAGATGGTGATAGGGGGCAAGATGGTGTTTATATCTCTTCACTTTTTTCTTTTGTTTTTAACAAACTTATCACACAAACAATTCTAACAGGATACCTACTAATATTTTTCGGTAAATGTCGGTTTTCGTACATCACTGTTTAAGAAATTCAAAAAACGGGCAACACATGAAACCTCACGTAAGTTTCCAGGTTAGATAAAGTTACTGTAGCTTACAGCATCCTTACATATTATAAAACAAAGTTGCCCGCCGCGTCTGTCTGTCTGTCTGTCTGTCTGTCGGTCTGTCTGTCTGTTACCGCTAATCTCAAAAACCACTGCACGGATTTTCATGCGGTTTTCACCAATAGATAGAGTGATTCATCAGGAAGCTTTATGTATATAATTTGTCAAGGTTTTGTGTAAATTGGTTGAAATAAAACGAGGATTGTTGAAAGCGTCGGAAAAATTCAAGCCGCCTGGGAGCTTTCATCGAAAACGCTGCCTAATCCTTTTGAGATATAACAAAAAAATGCATGGTGGGATATTTCTCTTTTATAGATCTACAAAAAAGTCCGCGATAGCATATATCTATCTTTTAAGGATAACGTACTATACCCATTCTATCTTCTAAAAAAATGGTCACGTACAATGCGGTAATTGGAAAGCTATTTAGACAGACACAGTATTCATCCTTATCACCCTAAATGCGTTAGTTACGTTAAGCATTTCATGCACTTTATTATAATCTTTTACACCATATAATTTACAGGAATATCTTAGGAGTTATCGCAAAAACTTAACGCGTACGAAAATAAAGTTGTTCGCGTAATAATATTTTTGACTTATACCGTGCGAAGCTGGGGCGGGTCGCTAGTTATATATAAAATTTGTCCAGATTTATTACCATTATACAAAAAGCAACGGAAGCCATTCATTTTCATCGCCAAAACTTTATCTTTAAAACAAAACTAGACGAGCAAAATACCCTCATTTGAAGCAGGATTGCCAGCATTCATCTGCAACTTTACTTTGCTCTCATTACAAAGGAATTTGGCACTTATTTCAAATGCGGAAGACACGAGTAACGTTTTAGAGTTGGCGAGTTTTGTTTGTTTTCCCAAAGGCCTATTTTGTAAAGGAAACGCCAGTTTTGTGAAGATGCCTTTATATTTCTTGTTATTATTAAGGTGGCGTGCTTCGTGTCAGTTCATACAAATGATGCTCATATATTTGACGCTTTTTGTCAAAATAACCGTGCTATTTGTTTCATTTGAAAAATGTATCATTAACTTTATGCGACCAATGGATGTTAAACACAGACATTTATCATTGCATGTTTCCTTAGCAATATTAGGAATGCCAAGGTTTGTATATCTTTCAAATTCTCGTAGGTACTGCAGCGAGGAATAGCTATTGAAATATATGGTAAGGAAATGCTCAAAGCAATTTTCGCAATGCTTACTTTTGAGGTGTCAGAACGCGAATCTGACACCATCGCAGGTTCAGTCGCATGTCAACCACCATCCATGACACGAATTTAAGTGACATTGTTATAATTGAAAAATTGCCCTCCCGCATCGTGCGATGTGAGACCGCGGCACCACCGACCCCACCGCGCACAATGATATGATAACGTGTGAATCAAGCAATATTAGACTTTTTCATCACACTTGCTCGAAAAGGCTGTTATTATACGCAGGCGTACAGAGCAGCTGTAGCCTACTTACCTCCCAAGGGCAGTTATGGATTTTGTATGGGCTATAACTCCCGCTGACGGCGGGGCGAGCCGCAAGCCGGCGGAGCTGCCCCGCGCTGATCGCAACATACTTACAGTTTATGAACACCCACCTGATGGTAATTCACGATGGAAAATGGAAATAAAATTAATATATATCCTTTTTTTTGTCTAATTTTTATTTCATTTCCTCGCAAATGTGATGAAAAACATTGTGTGTATCACGGGCAGTAAGGGGATAACAAACTCGAGTCATAAAAGCCCTCGTCTATCGGCGTCGGGCTTCTAACAGACTCTCGTTAGTTATCCCCTTCTTACGGCCCTAGATGCACAATGTACTATTGTATGTATGTCGTTAGAACTAAGACATCAGCAATAGGGTGTGGTTATGGCGTTTTACAACCTCTATGAGACTTGTTACACGACATTGTACCTACTGATAGGATCCTTCTTTTGAGATCTGCGAATAGCTGTTATTTTTCAGGAAAACGGGCGGCTTGGTAGTTATATAAATATCTTCGGCATCTGGTGACATCTGAACTTAAGGACGGTGCTGATATCGAACGCGATCACAGCGATGTTATTCCATAACTTATCTCGTCGCTCATTTTGTCTCTCATTTTCGTCCGACAATAAATTGACCTGCACGCTCGTAGGAATAGGGACGTTTCCTGGGTAAAAAAATAATAATTCTAACTAGTCCGTCAGATAGATTATCAAAAAATATTGAACACGTATTTTTCGCTTTATAAAATAAATCAAAATTGACAAAGATAACGCGCATCAAAGTTCGGGAGTGGGGGCTAATGACGTTAATGGTAAAAAGTGGGCAGAGTCGTGACGTCACGCGGAACTTCAACGCACTATATCATCGTCATTTTTTGTTTCACTAACAAAAGAAAAAATATGTTTTCAATATTTTTTTATTATGTAAATGACGGACTAATTATATTTTTTTCAGGAAACTAGTCTATTATGCGGAGTAAGGTACCTACCCACGTCCGTGGCCGGGTGTGTCGAAATACGACCAACGTCGAAGACACGCGCAAACATGGTGTTTATACGCAATGAGTGGTCGAGTTAGGCTTGCCGGTGAGTTCATAAACGACTTTAAGAGAATTACACCCCTGGGAGCTCTCCGTAAAAGCTAACATGATTGTCCGCAGATTCCCTATGTCGATGTATGGCGAGAACCGTTTTCAAACGGCAACGTTAAGTTTGTCGCGAGGTCTACAGCTCTCGGAACCACTACTTGAAATGTTTAATGTTCTGTCATATTTTTCATGGAATGTTGTCTTTTTTATGTCAATTGACTGACAAACCGGCAGACGGCCCACCTGATGGAAAGTGGTCACCGCCGCCCATGGACATCTGCAACACCAGAGGTGCTGCCAATGCGTTGCCAGTCTAGGGAGGATGGGGAATGGGGATGGGATGGGGATGAGAGAATAGCCCTCCGGATCTCGTCACTCACCGTACGAAACGCAATAGCAAGCTATTACTTTGCGCCGATATTCTGTGAGAGTGTGGTACTACCCCGGTCGAGCTGGCCCATCCGAACAGTAACCATCTAGTGAGGATTACTGTTTGGCTCTACCACTACAAATCTACCACTCTCTGTCTACCACTACAAAATTGTCTAATTGAAATAAATGAATATGAATATAATAAGAAGTTTAAGAAGTGACTTTTTGAGCTGAAAAACGCACAGTTCTCAAAGAAACGGCGACAAACGAAATACACGTACGAAGTTGTGGACAAAAAGGTACTTTGAAGTTTGAACTAAATAACTTGCCCTTAACTACAGACAAAGTCTTCTTAAAGCACTTTGTAAGAGTTTGTTTTCTCTAAGGAATGTTCTGTGGTTCTAAAATATTTCAGGGCTTTAGAATTTCAAAATTATTCTCAAAGATTTAATATTGAACGCTTTATCAAGTCTTTGTCTTTTGACATTGAGACTTAGAATTCCGATCTTCAAAAGGAAACAACGGAAACTTTATAGGATCACTCGTGTGTCTGTGCGTCCGTCTGTCAGAGCCAATTTTCTCCAAAACTACTGGACCGATTGAATTGGAATTTGGTACACATATGTATGTATGTAAGTCGGTGACCGCAATAAGAACGTGTAACGTAAATAAATGAATTTTAAACATGGGGTTTTGAGTACACTTGAGGTACACTTTTGAGTAAATTCAATTTTTTTTTAAAGTATTGCAAACTATACCTACCATATTTCTGAATTTATAAAAATAGGCGAAAATTGACCATGACCATATCTCCGAAACTACTGAGCAAAACATTTTGAAAAAAAATATATATATATAGAAAATAGTTCTTTACCTATTGATTACAGGAACACCTAATAAGAATTCTATGGTATTAGATTAGATGATTTATTTTTCGAAATAAAATTACATTTATAAATAGCGCATGCCAATTACTAGAATTTAAATTGAATTCGGCAGCAAGTAAATTAATAATTAAAAATAAAATACAGATTAAAACTACAAACAAGTGAACTATTCAAAGTAACATAGGAAATTTCAGATAATAATGTACGGAACCCTCTCCATGCGGGTTTAACTCGCAATTTTTAGATTTGAATTCATAGGCCATGAAGCCTACTTGCAAGATTAATATTTTCAATTTTACTAATACCGTCACGTGCGAAAAAGACGGCCAAGTTGTGTCAGTGACACGACCGCAATCTTTAATGTATGTGGAATACATCTCGTCGAGCTGTTGTTCTGACTGACATACGAGTCTAAGAATCTACCACCATCCACATTCTACCACCGGACTACCAGAGGTCGGGAGGGTATCCATCCACATGTGATTGAATTTCCTATGAGCCGTACTAAGCGGTGTGCGAAATCCTTTTTCGTGAGGAACACTCACCCAGCGTATATTTCCTGAATCACAGTCTTCGTGTCTTCAAGACAATAGTGAATAGGCATTTTCTGGGCAAGCGTGGTCTACCCAAGACCTGTCTTAATAGTAGTCAGTTTGCGTACACTTTTAACTCAGACTAAAATAAATCAACCATTAGTAAGTATATTAGGTGAATTATCAAGTAATCTACAAACATAACGTCTGTTCGCCGACAGTTGATAAATAATATGATATCGTTTCGAAATAGCGACTGTCGCATAAACTATCGCAAACTGTATGACGGGCGTCGCTTATCGCCGTGTGCACTGAGTTTCGTGGTACAATGGACGCAGATGTTGTCAAGTGCGGTGTCACGAAGGCCGGACGGCGGCGAAGAAATATATTTGTTTTGTTCATATACACAATCGCCATATAACAAATTAATGTCTTGTATGTGCGCGTCAAATGTCACATAAATCTGCACTGGCCGAAAAGGAACGAAAAAGATTTTTTTTATCTATGACACATGTTTAAAACGCGTTGAGTAAGAATATGACGTGTCTTGTTTCTTTCTCTAATATGTCATTGGCTTCGAGTGTGTCGTTCGGGTGTTCGCGTGTTGCTTTCTGTTTATACAGTTAGGCTATTCAATAATAATATTCTATGAAAAACATATAATATCCCTTTAATCTTATATTATCATCGGTAAAAATAATTAAAAGAGAGATTTAAAAGAGAATGAAAGTGGGTTGAGAATGAATGAGTTACTCGTCAAATGTTTTCTCTATGCTGATGACCAAGTATTACTTGCGTCTTCGGCCGAGGAGTTGCAGGAGATGGTAACTGCTATGAGTGGAGATTTTGTTAGAAAGGGAATGAAGATGAATGTAAAGAAGACGAAAGTGATGGTGTTTGAAAGAGATGAGGCAGTGACAGGCTGCAATATCGTGATTGGAGATGAACAAATTGGACAGGTGAATGAGTTTGTGTATCTGGGTTCAAAGTTTACAAGAGATGGAAAGTGTGAGAGTGATATTGAAAGAAGAGTGAATGCAGGAAACATGGTGAATGGAGCTTTGCACTCCTTTATGAATAGTCGAAAGGTGTCTAACAAGGCTCGTTTGGCTGTGCATGAGGGAGTGTTGGTTCCGACACTCATGTACGGAAGTGAAAGTTGGGTATGGCAGAAAAAACATGAAAGCAGAATAAATGCAGTTGAGATGAGAGCGTTTAGAAGTATGATAGGAGTTAAACTGAGTGACAGGATAAGAAATAGTGAGATAAGGAAACGTTGTGGTCTGAAAGAAGATGTAGTGACAAAAATTGAGAAAGGTATGCTGAGATGGTTTGGCCATGTCGAGAGAATGAATGAAGAACGATTGACGAAAAAAGTGTATAAGGCGAGTGTGAATGAAAGGGTTGGAAGGGGTAGACCTAGGCGGACGTTTCAAGACCAAACCGGGGACGTCTTGAAAAAAGGCCAGGTCAAGAGTACCCTAAACCGAAGAGCATGTATGAAGGGAATAATGAAAGTGGACGAAGCGAAACAAGTATGTAAGGATCGTAGCAAGTGGAAAGAAGTGGTCTCTGCCTACCCCTACGGGAAACAGGCGTGATTATATGTATGTATGTATGTAAAAATAATTAGCGGGCCGCTATTTGTAATGAGTTAAGAAGCCCTGACTTTTTCCTTTTTTTATCAACTCTCGGCGAACAGACCTTAGTTCAAACATCAATAACTAAACAAATAATTATCAAATGAAACTTAAAAACATCTCAACCGTTTCCGGCATGTCGTCACTTCAAGTTGAAGTTACACCAGTATAATGAACTGTATTTCTATTATGTTGAAAACGAAGATGGATTCGATATCAAAAACAATGTGACATACCTACCATTCGATTCTTTTCTTTGTTCATGATCATGTTTCTTTGGTAGGAAGTCAACGAATACACAGAGTTCAAATGGATATTGATAAATCATGTACGTCAACCGGCTGACCATCTAACTATGCGTCAACTTCAGTGGCCTCTGTGAAATCGGCTAGAAGAAGACGATAAAATGTGTGTCAAAATCTAAGGTTAGGTAAATTATGGTCTGTAGACGGTCTTTTAGCCTTTTAATTAAAAAATAAACATTTCTACAGAAAATTCCATTTCATCACGTATAATGTTATACGCTTGAAGCGTTGATTCACCCAAACCACACACTCCACGGGGGCAACGCGTGACTTACGTTAATGCTCCACGAGAGCCCTTCAAGCGTCAATGGTTGGTGCCGAACACAATGGATAGGGTTGGGCATTGTTTGGGACACACGGGTGTTACCGATATAAAAATAGTCCTTCGAACCGGATTGGTCTTTCGAACCGTATTGGTCCTTCGAACCGGATTGGTCTTTCGAACTGGATTGGTCCATTGAACCGGATTGGTATTTCGAATGTATCTTTAAACTGGTATTTGTCACCAAATATGACCAGGGACGATAGGAAAAATGGTCCTTCGAACCGTATATTTGACTTGGTATCAAGATAAAATTAGTGCGGCTAAGGGTATAGCAGTATGTCACGTCACGGCACCCATTATGTAACAAGCCTTACCGAGGAATTAACTCAGCTCCGTATTTAAACGCAGACTACCGTCGACCGAGAGATTTGTTTTCTTCCTTTAATTGCTTTTTAGATTATGTTACGCCGAGATTTTAGCTGGCTTTGCTGTTGAGGTTTTTATTGAAATTTGGCGTTTTACTTGAAATTTAGCATTGATATTATACTGTAAAGGGTTCTAAAAGTGGTTAACCACATTTTCCGATGCGTTGTGGTTGTGTGTTCATGATCAGAAATTAGTACATTAACGTAGTAGCCTAGTTGTTTGAAACGCGGTCTCTCGTGCAAAGGTTCACGGGTTCAAATCCCGGACCTTGGATCCCGGATCTTGGACTTTATATGCGGAGGTCAATTTGATATTTACCACAAGCATTTTGGTAAAGGACACTGTCCCCAATCCGCACTGGACCTGCGTGGGTAGTTTTCAAAAATATAACTCCAACAAACTTGAACTGTTTACAAAATCTCTTGAATCCTTAGCAGTTGTATATTTTTATAGCACTTCTGAACAGAAGCAATAAAATTTCACTTTACGCTCAAGAACAGTATTGGTTAACTTTTTTATGCAGCCGTAAATGCCGCTATTACCAACAGCTTCTCATATAATATATGTTTTACTTGAATACTAGAACCGCTGGTTTTTCATAACAAAACATTGCTAATACGTTTAATCCTTACTAATGCGAAACTGTGTTGAATTCTCTGTTCTTATTTTACGTCTAAACGGAACAATGGATTGAATTGACCTTTAGCATATAATTGAAGAGGCCGATGCTGGAGCGAAAGTCGTTTATATTTTATCCCTTAAAATTGCAGTTTCTGAGGACAGCGATAAACGAACTTTGGGTGGAAAAAGACAAAAACAGACTTCGAAGGAAAACAGATAACTTATCGTTCTAGGTTTATTAATTGTTTATTTCTACTGAAAAAGGTACATTATCTCTCTAATCTGAACTACAGTAGCTGTCTACTGACGACCATAGAATCTTTTCAAAGACAACCAAAGGACGGTTATCCGCTTGTCCATGTAGCGGCATCTATAAACTGTTTTTTGAAAATTGGATATTAACTGATGTACTGACAGAATAATAGCGCACAAAAAAACCAATATAAAGAAGTAGATTAAAGCCTTTTGGCCCAAAAGATCCGTTTCCTTAAACATCCAAAGCATAGAAAATTCGTTTCATAAAATATACAAACACGTGTATTCTACAATTTGCATATTGTGGGAAACGGGTATTTTGAGATTTCGTATGATATTCAAATCCCAAAAGACCCGTTTCCCACAATATCCAAATTCTAGGATACCCGTTTCCCATAATTTACAAATCCAATCCCATAGTATCCAAATACTAGGAGATCCATTCCCATAACATTAAAATCCTAGAAGATCCGTTTCCTCTAGTAGCCAAATTCGATCCCACGAGCACGGCAGGATCAATTTCTTATTTCTTTCTTTTTATAGGTTAGTGCAGTCAGGTTTTTTGTTCTTTCCAATTAATTGTATTTGGTAACCGTTCTTCTTAAACTTAGATGTGTTGCGAAGTTTATCGACAGAAGCTACTAATATATTTTCATAGCTTCTTTTAACGTCCATATTGTTAAGCAAAACCGCCACTTCCCGTTGTCTTTTTACGATAGCCATAAAATGGCGGTAGTTCTAACGGCGCCAATCGGGGAGGATCGTTATATTAGCAATGTTATGTCCTAAATTAGTTCCTTTATGGCTAAGCAATTAAAAATGTATCTGATTATCCAGCAGGTTAATTACGCGGGTTTGTGGTGAGAGGGACGCGAGTTTCTTTTTCGGGAGGGCGTAATCTTCTCCAAGATCCCCGGTGTAGGTAAGGGGAGGAGGTCTCACTCCGCATTTTAGGTACGCTCGGCCGTCGGACAGCTCGGAGTTGTTAATCGCAGTAGGTTGCCGCTCGCTCGCTCGCTGGCTGCTTCGCGCGTTATATAGTAGCCTAGATGTCTAGTGTTGTTGGCTGACAACCCTAGCGTACACGAAAGAGAACGTTTTATGCGACAAAGAAAGAAGACATGATTAGAGATATTTTCGTAGCTAAACACCGGTTTTGTTAGACAGTCATTCTTCTGTACGTTAGTACTATTATCTATTCTGTGGTGGGACGAGATGTTTTTGTCAATATCTCGTGACGGAGAGTATCTCGAATGCACTATTTCGTGCCAAGACCCATTCAAAACAACCGGTACTCTGCTCCCATTGAGGCTCGCAGTGTGAAATTTGGCTGCACAGTTTGGCCGAGTTCTATTGACACCACAGTGAATTATTTTATAACAGTACGCCAAGTTTACGACGACACAAGCAATATAATAATTATACTTCATAAAAACGAAACAAAAAAGTTTTTGTCAGTAATGCACTATGACGTACAAAAGACTCTCATCACCAAGGTAATGTATTGGACCAATGAGTCCAAACTCGAGGAGTTTACTTGTCATTGAAGAGTTCCACTATCCACCTCCGGGCTCCATGGTCAGATCAGCTCGATAGTACAAAATTATTGTATTGTCATCCGAATTGCATACGCTTGCAAAGTTTCAAATTGTTACGACAATTTAGAAGTAGATTTAAATTGACTTCTAAAATATAAAAAAAATATCTAACCCAAGGGCCAATATAGGTTGATAAGATGTCAGTGGCGTTAGGCCCGGTTATTGGGCATTCAGACCCATTGCTTTCTTCACACAGAAGCTTATTATGACAGCGTTCTATAATTATAGCATTATTGAGTTTTGATGCCGTAAAGGTGCTTGTAAACCAGTAACTTTCTTGGCAATTTATTCCTGCAATTTAGGCTATCCCCAAAACTGTACACTTTAACTTTTAGTTCCCAGTTAAGATGTTATGTAATCTTAATTAGAATAGCCCAAATTGCAGCAGTAAATTGCCAATAATGTAGCCCGTTCATAAGCCGCTTAATAACAAGTTACTTTTTTTCAATTTCGTGACATTTATTTCTCATGATGCAATAACATTGTAAATACATGTCATACGCAAATATTTAAATTTGTAATTGAGATCGTCAGCAAATATAATAAAGTATAATGCAAATTAAATAAAACTTTTATTACATAACAATTTTCTTCTCGTGCTGTTGTTTAAAACGAAATCGATATTGCATACTGTTTCAAAACGTCCACTGTAGTTTATTCGAGTTACAGGAATGGTTGAAGTTTGACGGTTGCGAATAGTGTTCAAATTTACTTGGGCTTAGTCAAAATAATGCCTCTTGCGCCTGATACGATGAAGGTATAACAAACAGGATGGATCTACCTACTAGCGCACCTAAATGGTTAGGAAGACAAATTAATGTAGAAATAACAATAGATTGCGGCCAATTCGAAAGTGTGTACGCTAATTTAAATAGTCGCTAAACTTAAATTAAAAAAATCTCAATCTCAAATTTTGACATCTTGGTGCTATACAAAATCGAATTTAACATTTCTTATAGTTAGTAAGTTTAGGGAATTTTAAATTTAGACGACACCGTTTACAATTGACCCCATTGATTATAAATAGATTGATATTTAAAATCACACTTCTAAATGCGAAAGTTTTTGAGTGTGTATGTTTGTTACTTCTTCACGCTGAAACGGTTCAAAGGATTTGAGTGAAATTTGGAATGAAGATTAGCACAGACCCACACGGTGAGCTGATGACCTGGCGAAGATTGTAGGACTCCGCTGGATGCGAGCACAGAATGGGTAGTTGTGGCAATCATTGGGGGCCTATGTCCAGCTGTGGACGTTTTTCGGCTGATGATTATGATGATGAATCTAAAAGTCGCCGAGATGTACGGCCCCACTAATAAACTGGCAACACTTAGTAATATTACCATCATAATGTTGTGGGACCTCATTGTGCTTCCAGCTGCAGCGAAACTTTCAAAGGCGCGTTTGTGTAACTTTGTTCCAACGCGCTTGAACAATGTCTTTACTACATACAGTACCGTTCAGTTAGAAACACTAACGTCTGTTCGCTGAGAGTTGATAAATATTATGATATCGTTTGAAAATAGCGACTGTCGCTTAACTATCGCAAACTGTATGACGGGCGCCGCTTATCGCCGCGCGCACTGAGTTTCGTGGTACGAGGGACGCAGATGTTGTCAACTTGGGTTTCGCGCCGGGCGGACGGCGGCGTTAGAAATATATTGGCTTTGTTCATATACACAATCGCCATATTGCAAATTAATGTCTTATATGTCCGCGTCAAATGTCATATGAATTCAATAATCTGCACTGGCTTCGGCCAAAGAAACGAAAAAGAAAAATATATATTTATAACACATGTTTAAAACGCGTTGAGTATGAATTTGACGTGTCTTGTGTCTTTCTACATATAATAATGTCATTGGCTTCGAGTGTGGCGTTGGGGTGTTCTGTTCGCGTGTTGCTTTCTTTTTATACAGTTAGGCTATTCAATAATAATATTCTATAAATAAATATAATTTTTCTCTTTAATTTTTTATTATCATCGGTAAAAATAGTTAGCGGGCCGCTATTTGTAATGAGTTAAGAAGTCCTGACTTTTTACTTTTTTATCAACTCTCGCCGAACAGACCTTACGTTATTTGTTCAGAGACACTACCATGTTGGCGTAAGGAGAAAATCCAAATACCTGCGGTGTGCATAACGAAGTTAACTATTTGATTAACGGTGCCCAGTTAATCAAATAGCGAACGTACGAAGTTAACTTCGTTAATCGCTAATCCGCTACTAAAAAAGTTAACTTCGTTAAACGTTAAGGCGTTACATTTCAGAAGATTTAACGGAGGTTAACGTTAATCGTTAATCGTGAACTTATTATAGAAATTGATATCTATCTGTACGTCAGTCCCGAAATTCGTTAGTACTATTATCTATTCTGTGCCCAAAGTTGTATCTGTCCGGGAGACCGGGGATAAGCTTGCAAGGGAATGGTCAATAAACAAACACATTGGACCGGAATCTATCGTGGGACTCTTACAGGGAACCATAAAGACAGCCCTAACCAACCATGCCAGGGACAACCACCACCGTGAGTGGAATTCCTTGGCTGGCCTAAGGCATTCAAAGCTCTTTAAGGGAGCGCAGACTCAAGCTGGACCAATAAACTTTGGAAACTCAGCCGTAAACAGCTCAGATACATAATCGCAGTATTCACGGGTCACTTCGGGGTCAAGTATATCTTAGCCAAGATGGGACTCTCTGACAACACAAACTGTAGAATGTGTGGCGAAGAGGAAGAAACTATGAAACACATCATGTGTGAATGTGACGCCCTCGCCAGACTGAGAATGAAAATCCTTGGCAATGGATATCCAGAACCAGGGGAATTCAAGGCACTACCACTGCGCTCCACAAGTCACTTCATTGAAGTGGTGTAGAATGCTATGGAATAGTGCTTAGGCAAGGGGTAATTACACAAAACATCCCATAGGGTAGAAGTATATCCGCAAGGACCCCACGCTCTAAGATAAGATAAGATCTGTCCGGGAACGTTGCGCGTTGCACGTTGAACGTTTATGATATTCGGCTCGGAAATTCACAGCTACGGGCACCAGACTTGAGGTGCCAACACGACTGACTCATAGTATAAAGAGGGGAAGTAGGCTATCTCCGGCCCAATCTGCGATATAATTGCCTACTGTCTCAGGATTGTCACTGTTACCTTTCCTGTTCTATAGGTAATCTGAACAGAAACATTTCTGGAATCGATGAATTATTAAGACACCCAAACACACAGCAATACGTTCACCTGCGATTATCACATATTTTTCATTCATTTAGCGGTGCCGAAAAGCCGTGACGCGCGAACCTCGTGCGGTGTTAGCCCCTACCGGCGCACTAAGGCGTGTGCGTGCGGCGACGCATAGGTAGATACTCTGGCGCACACATACAAGCCGTGCGCGGTTTGTTTGTATGAAGATAACCTACTTCCCTCTTTATACTATGACTGACTGTGGCTACTAGCGCGGAAAAATGCACAGGGAATGGCGATAAACGAATTTAAAGCTAGTTAATACGTCTATAAATCAGTATACGCTTGCATTTGCACTTTGCTTGAACGAATGAAGTGTCGATAGATCCGATTTAGTTCGAGTGCTCTAAAGGATAGAGTGCCTCGGATAATAGGGGCAATCAGTACGACTGAATCTGATAAATCTTTCACGGTTCAAGTGTTTAAGAGAATGGACTTAGTTTTCATACAAAATCGAAAACATTTTTACTCTAAATATTAACCGCCTTTTGATTATTAGGATTCCGTATCCAAAGGGTAAAAACGGTACCCTACAGACTCCGCTGGCCGTCCGTCTGTCTGTCGGTCTGTCCGTCTGTCACCAGGCTGTATCTCATGAACCGTGATAGTTAGACAGTTGAAATTTTCACAGATGATGTATTTCTGTTGCCGCTATAACAACAAATACTAAAAAACATAACAAAATAAATATTTAAGGGGGCTCCCATACAATAAATGTGATTTTTTTGCCGTTTTCATAGATCATGGTACGGAGCCCTTCGTGCGCGAGTCCGACTCGCACTTGGACGGTTTTTTTAAACATGCTATCGACCTCAAAATACCTAGGTTTATAGTTTTTTCTTCATTTTATTGAATCGACACTAATATTATAAATGCGAAAGTAGCTATGACTATCTGTCTGTCTGTTACGTTTTCATGGCTAAACCGCTGAACCAATTTAAACCGTTTTTTTATGTAAATTGACTGACATGGCATGGAGATAGTTTGGGTATTGGGAAAGCTATAGGCTACTTTCTTTTAAAGAAAATCAACCCCTAAAATGGAGCATTTATTTAGGGAAAGTTTGTGCGGCCCGTTGATATATTTTTATGTATCTGCGCGATTTACGGCTAAACCGCTAAACCAATTTTGATGATATAAAGGTGAAATAGGGTCTACAAAACTACCTTTTTAACGAAAGTTCGAACGTACCCGAAAAGAGCCAGTAATTCGAGGGAAACAAATTCTTTCTTTCTTTCTTCCAAAGTCAATATCATGATAATTTGGCATAAGTATTTTAAAGTTTCCACATAGACAGAATTACGGGTAAAAAGTAGTAAACTATATTTACAAAACTATACAGGATGGGCCATAAGTTTTTGCAAATAGCAACACAGATTTTTTTCTAAACTATTAACTGTGTGGTACAAAGGATGATGGGAAATTCAACGCCATTTTGTATATTTTTGACTACAATACACCGATTCACAGGAAAGCAACGTGGTTACTGTGGTAAACACTAAAAAGAAAACGGAAAAATGCGAGTTAAACTCCCGTGGAGAGAGTTCCGTGATTATATGAAATTTACTATGTTACTTTAAATACCATACACTTTTTGAAGGTTTTCCTGTAATCTTTAGTTAAAGAACTATTTTTTGTATATTTTTCAAAATTTTAGGTCCAGTAGTTTCGGTGATAAGGAGGGGGAGGGGGAGAATGGTAATTTTTTGCCTATTTTCCTAAATAACTTCAAAACCGTTTATGTTAAAATTATTAAAGAAAAAAAAACATTTAAGATGCTCATAACGAGCCCTTTCATTTGATATGTCACACGCCATATTTTGCAAAACGTACCTACCAGAAATGATGATTGTCAGTATCTTTCCATACAATTGCATAGTACGTTGCAAGAGTACCAGCAACAAGACGGAGCTCATTTAGGCGACATTGTTTATACAGATAAAAATATCTTTTATGCTTATTACTTATAATAAATACAAATAAAAAAGCATTTGTAGTTTTGCCTCCATCATGTTTCTAAAAGTGCAAAAACTTATGGCCCACCCTGTATAAGAATACGTCCGGCCGGTGAATTGTCAAAGTTACTTATAGGCAATGGCCAAACTATTTATAAAACCGTTAGTATAGTTTTGCAACTAGCCATATTACGCCTTGTACACATAATGGAAACCAAAATACAACATCAAGATTTAACGCAGCAAATAAATACGAATAAAAAATGCAAAATGGCTGCTGAATTCTAAATTTCTACCAAAACTGGCCTTGTATCTGTCAGCGGCTCGTGCCTTGTAACAAACTTCAACAAAGCACAATCCGCAGACGCCATTTTGTTTGTGTCACAGAGAATGCAAAGGACACAGATAACAAACACTTTTAATTAGGTCAAAAGAGTCGGATACTTTTAAAATGGGAAATCAGTTAAGTAATAAACAATAAAAATAGTTTCTCTGGCACCTATTTAAGCGTTGTTTTTTAAAATCTATACTTCTTTACATCCTCTATAGAAATTAATAAATTTTAAATGTCTGCCCGTGATTTCAAAATTTATACCCATATATAAGTAGAACATGTTATTTATATGATGCTTAAGCCTAAACTATAAGTTCCTGGAGACTTTAAATTGTCCAGGATGATTTTAGAGAAAATTAATTCAACGCAAAAGAACACGTAAGCAGGATCTAGTAGTACATAATTAATCTAAACATAAGAACAGAAAACACAAAACACCATAACAATAAATACTCATGATTCGCGAATAATAATAAATCCCTATTTGCACGCAACCGACCTTTTCTAACAAGATAAGTGTAACTTTAACGTACAAGTTTTCGTTTTCCGTCCAAAGGAGCAACTATGAAGATGGTGAGTGAAACGCAAACTTTATAGACCCTGGCGGGTTGTTGAATACCGTAACTATCTTAACGATGAGTACAAGAGGAAGTTAAAAAAAAACAATAGTACGATAACTTATCTTTGGAATTCGGGAATTTATGGTTATTTCTGCTCAGCCTTTCGAGCAAATAATCTGTAGGCATATTCATGAATGTGTGCGTGAACCGAGAGAAATAGTGTCATGTTCTTTTCTCCTACTGTAACAGATGCGTTCTCTTTCACGCATCCGCCATTACGATCAATAATTTTAACAACGAGAAAATAAAGAAAATAAATTGTTTTGTTAAAAAATTGTAATTACGAATGAAATGTTACGCCTTTCGCTTTAAAGTGTTCATTGAAGGACACAATTTTCTCTGGAAAATTAATTGACACTATTTCTCTCGGTTATTCGTTTTAAAAATCGCTAAAAAGATTTTCTCTGCAATAAAGCATACTACCCAAACGATTCATTTCTATTAGAAAATTAGGAGCCTTACTACACTACAATTATTATCATTAAATGTAATTATATTTGTATAAGTGATTAAATTACTACCTAACTATCTATTTTGCATGCCTGACGGCATAACGTGACTAAACTTGGTCTTGCAATTCATATGTCATCAATTGTACCTATATTCCGTAAACAAATGAGTTTGATTTTGATATTGATCAATATTGCTACAGATTGGGTCAAATCGGAAGTGTGTTCGCTAAATTAAAAAGTCGCTAACCAGAAAGAAGAAACGTCAAACTCGATTTTTACAGCTTCGTGCCAAACTAAATCGAATATGATATGACGTTTCTTATTTTAAGTTTAAGAGGACTGTGAACCAACGGCAAAAATCACCCTTTTCGTACAAAATGCGATAACGATTTCCACCCCTTAAATGTTAACCGATTTTGACCAATTTTTGATAGGGTAGGACAGTCAGAATAAAATCTACGTCTATACGTCTTTGAATTTTGATTAAAGATCATGAAAGTCGAATAATGCCGAAATTAAATTTGTATGCGAATACTGAAACCACAATAAAACTGAATATATTGATCATACTGAACAAATCAAAACGTATAGACCTAGATTTTGTTCTGACTGACAATCTATCAAAAATTGGTGAACATGGGTTAACATTTAAGGGGTGAAAATCGATTTCGCCTTTTATATGAAAAGCCGTAGGTTCACACTCCTATTACGGAAGTTTTAAAAGGTGACACCGTTTGGGCTCATTATCGCTGCAAAGTGTAATGTAACGATTTAAATCTACGGTGCCACCAGTCAAGTGTGTCAAATGATTGACACTACTAATTAGAATGCTAACGTAATCGTTAATTAAGCGCAATTTAGATAAATGATCTGTCAGGGGCACCTATCGTAATTTTGCCACTTACCATAATTCAAACAGCGGAGTAAGGCCCGAAATTTAAATATCCCCTTTAAATTAGGGTACAAGTGGGGACCGAGAGCCTCGGTAATTTGTTGGGGTAAAGGTGAGTTCTGTTCAGTTGAAGTTCGTATTCAAGAAAATTTATAAAAGTAAGAAGTACTTAGATTCCTGGACCTTTTTTCGGCACTGCTTAGTGTTTTATTAACGCCCAATCCAGTTTAATCCATGAATAGATTTGCTTAATACAGAGTAAAGCCTGTTCGCTGAGAGTTGACAAAAAATCAGGGCTTAAGAAGCTCATTACAAATAGCGGCCCGCTAATAATTTTTACCGATGATAATAAAAAAATTAAAGGGAAAAACTATATTTTTTTCATGGAATATTATTATTGAATAGCCTGTATATCGACTGCAGCAATTAACATTGTCATAACTACACTACGTAGTGTAGTTACCACAATGTTAATGGCTGCAGTCGATATGTCCCATTGCTGGCGTATCATCCGACGACGACCATGACGATGTCTCAGAGTTGGAGGAAGAATCAGGGTCGATGACGTTTATTATGTAACGTTCAATTGCTTTGTCTAAAACAACACATGAACACTCGAACGACACCCTCGAAACGTAATCCAGAACGGAATGGCAATATGGCCGCCACATACGCGCACTCGCCCGCCCGCCGCGGCGCCGCGGTTGACAACAACTGCGTGCCTTGTACCACGAATTTCAGTGCGTGTGGCGATGAGCGACGCCCGTCATACATTTTGCGATAGGTAAGTGACAGTCAACTCTCGGCGAACAGATCTTAATTAAAACATATTTTGTCTGTGGCAAATGTCAAATTTTAATCCGTAGTTACTAAATCTGAACGGCCATGTTTATTGTCATTAAAATGTCAAAACCGCGAATATGTCGTTGTCTTGTATACATGGTCGACGTTCACATTCGCGATTTTTGTATTACTGACGATATATTGTGTATAATTTCTATTTGGATTCTGTTTTTCTGAAGATACCTATTTGTTTTCATCAAAAAGCTTGTGGTTCATATAAGGGATATATAAAACATTTAGTACCTACAAAAACTATATATTTTGGTTAGACGAGATTCTTCGATAAATTAACACGATGTAGGTTTTATAATCATATTTTATAACTATTGTGGTTCAATATATTCTAGTTTCTAGTTTTTTTGTTGGGCCTTTGGAGATTAATCGCCAAGAGAATCTATTATAACGTTTCTGAAATAATTATTGACTGAAATTCGTTTCAATAGTAAAAAGACATGGAAATACATTTGACAAAGTTAAAATAAATCTTATAATATCAGCGAATTCGTTAAAAAAGATCCTACGATACCCAAAACAAAATTATGCACTAAAAATAAAAATTATCCATGAAATTTATTTCGCGATGTTACTAATATTTTTAATTTGAATGTTTGATCTTTGGACGATTAGAAAGTTGGAGTTGAAACGAGCAATTTTAGTAAAAATTCCAGACTTATAAATCAAAAATTCTTTTTTATTTTTTTCCCGTGACCTCTGCGTAGAAACCTTCATCAATATTTTCTTGACACATCAATGAGATAATACTTAAAACGATCGACTATCGCGATTTGCATTGCTGTCTTGCTCTTATCTTATCTTATCTTATGCTTAGCTAGCTATGGCACTGTTACTTAAAATAATATTTGACTACAATATTCTTTAGTACCTCGGCGGCCCTGTCTTTCTTTCTATCTCAGGGTTGTCACCTATATAGATAAACTTGGAAAGTAAAACATCTGACTACAAAATGTCATCCAAATTACTCGCTTAAAATAATAAGATATTGGGTCCAATTTGAAACGGTGTCCGTTAAAATAAAAAACGTCAAACTTTGTGATGTATAGTATCAGGCTATCAAAATCGAGTTTAATATTTCTTATTTCTTAAGAGACTTTTAAATTAGCGAACACACTTTCGAATTGGCCCCATTTACCGAATAATAATCAATACTTTAATCAAAGATTTCAAAAGAACGATATGCCTACCAGTACAATTTCGTGTGAATATGAATATATGAATACCTATAAAAAGTGTCATAGAAGGTTGTCAAACCCCAGCGCCATGGCTTAACCACACCCTACCTGCTGATGTCTTAGTTCTTACGACATACATAGAAAAGTATAATATTGTTTGATTTACACGCTATCATATCATTGTGCGCGGTGGGGTCGGCGGTGCTGCGGTCTCACACCGCACGAAGCAGGAGGGCATTTTTTCTATTATAACAATGTCAGTGAAACGGGTGTCATGGATAGTGGTTGACATGCGACTGAATCTGCGATGGTGTCAGATTTGCGTTCTGACACCTCAAAAGTAAGCATTGCGAAAGTTGCTTTGAGCAGTTACTTACTTTTAGAGGAACTATGGTTGGGACATTATTTAAAGTCGATATTCCCGCTAATGTTTATTAACTAAGGACACGTATAATAAGTCCTACTGGCAAGAGACTGCTGGCGGCTTGCATTGCGTAGCTAATGCACATAGAATGCCGATGTGCATAGCTAAGCATTCCTGTGTCGCTACATACTATATAGTATTTCAATGATTTTAATCGAATGCGACGTAAAAGCGGTAACGATCACCATTGAAACACCATCGTCCATGATGGCTGCCATTAGGTGACAATAAAATTTATCGTGGACCTAAGAGGCTATAAAGAGTAAGGGCACCCGTCCATCGAAGCTATTTAACATTCGCTTTATTGATTTTGACTCGTATATGGAACGAATAACTTTTCTTTATCTGGGGTCGTATTATGAGCTTAATTCCAGGCATTTTCCGCCGTAAACTGAACTGCCTGGAATTAAGCGCTCATAATACGACCCCTGCTTTATCTTTATCTTACTTTGCGAAGGTTACATAGGAAAGAAAGAGACAAACAAAGCGTTAATTCATTACCCTGGTAACGATCGGTGTCTGTTTAACTTAGACCAATGTCGAATAAAGGCTTAGTATTTTTTGGTATTACAACAGGTATTTCCACTTAGATCAATTTACAGCTTTCGCAAACTCTCTTACAAAGGAAATTCAATTATTTGTTCCGGCGTTAGGCACCTGTTTCATTCAATTAAATCCTATGTGAGAAGTATTTTACTTTAGAAATACATAATATTATTTCACATAATACATTTGGCACAAAGTAGCAGCGTTATCACAATATTTCCAAAACTACTAACAAAGAAACTTGAATTGCGGCATCGATGTTCTTTTTCATCGTAAAAAAACCGGTTAAGTGCGAGTTAAACTCGCGTGGACGGGTTCCGTTCCGTACATGATTATCTGAAATTTCATATGTTACTTTAAATATCATGGTCGTCTTATAGGTTCTTCTGTAATCTATAGGTAAAGAACTATATTCTGTAAATTTCATGCACAGTAGTTTCGGAAATAAGGGGGGGCAATGTTTTGCGTATTTAGCTAAAAAACTTCCAAAATATTTATTTTTAAATATAAAAGAATATATTTATTTAAGATCTTCACAATAAGCCCTATCATTTGATATGTCACACGATGTAGTTAGGAATAACTTTTTTAATTTTCAAATTTACCTCCCAAACGTGGCCCCCATGTTTAAAATTCATTTATTTACGTTACGAGTCCGTATTGCAGTCACTCACCGACTTACATAATATTATAATATGTATACCAAATTTCAAATCAATCGGTCCAGTAGTTTCGGAGAAAATTAGCTGTGACAGATGGACAGACGGACAGACAGACACAAGTGATCCTATAAGGGTTCCGTTTTATCCTTTTGAGTTATGGAAACCTAAAAAAGATACGATTATACTTAGTGAAAATTAAATTTAAAATTAGGCGTGGGAACTTTTATCTTTCGTTTCTTTTCGGATCTTTAGTTTACTTTGCAGATAATAATAATAATAAATAAATAATAAAGACATTTATTTAACACACATTAGATACAGACAGATAAAGAGACAAGAAAAGCACAATAATTAATGAACATAAAAAGCTGTGCCGAACGGTGCCAAAGAGGGCGCCACTCAGCGTTATGCCGTGGCGAGCCTCGGCGCTGATTTTCAGTGGCCCCTAGGTGACAACACGAGCGACAGAGAACAATACCTTTGTATGGCAACACTTGAGCAACTCAACCACTGAATGTTAAATTGTAACAAGCCACTGCCAAAATGAATTGATAATTTCTGATATAGGCGCATATTAATATAATTAATAAGTTTAATGCATAATAAACAGCCGTATCACTATTTAAAATAAAAGGGAGTACTTCGACTGCTGTCAGATCGTGGTAACCCAGCACTCGGTAAGCACCAAAAAGGTCCTTTACTGGAGATTTATTGTAGTAAATGGGTGCACGTATATAGTATCGCTCTTCAAGCGACGTCCACGAACTGTATTTATTCCTTGTCAAGTGCTAGTGTAAGGGATTTATTTAACACGTCCTTAGTCGTAAGAAAAGTCGTTACTTTTATTGGTTTTTTTATCTATACTCCCTTTAATTTATACTGATGATTTTAACTGCATTCGTTTTTGACTGCTTCTTCAACATGCGTTTATAAATAGGGAGCTGAATAATCTTTTCTTATAATACGAAGAAAACTTTGATTACTTTAAATTTGAAGTGACTAAATAGTAGAACTAGGCAAAAGTTAATGTTTTGAATAAATATACCTTTGACGGGTTCATTTCAAATAGTATGACATGAATAGACATTTGAAGGATATTGTTTTAGTTACTTGTCTTTTGTTACCAACGTTATTAATGTGAATAAGAAGTATCAATGTCCCTAAAATGCTCCCCTGTGGTACACCATAATACTTCTATCCTAATTTCTATCTATTTTAGAAAAAAGAGCAATTACAAAACGTTACAGAAACTTCATAAAAATCGTACAGCAAAATAGAGCTCTGTATCACCACGTGAGAGTGTAAGCACACTTAGAAGCCAATAACCACTCAAGTAGCTAGAAGCTTGAAAGTCTCGCGTGGTTCGAGAGTCGAGCGCTTTTCAAAACAAATATTCTAGACCAATCAATGAAGCTAAATATAGTTCCAGATAGTTTAACTTTTCATACGATTTATTAAGAAAGTTATACGTATTTTTGCTAATGAGGCTTTAGGGATAAGGTTGATTAACCACGGGCCACGGGGTCTGGTTAAAAGGTCGCTGAAAATAAAAATGAAAATGAAAATATTTATTTTGCAAGTAGGCCACACGGGGTCTTTCACATGTCTGAATCTATCGCTTCGAAAGGTGACATCTGCTGAGAAGAAACGCCGCAAGAAACTCAGGAAGATGGAAGCTGGCAGTCGATAGAAGCAGAAGACATGCCCTGTTTGTCGTCGAAGTCTTAAGAGGATACCCGTGTTTAGCAGGTAACCTCCAGGTTGAAACGATAAAAATACTTTTGATCAAAGTTTCACAAATGTAAATTCAGAAATAGTTTTAAGTTAAATGTTAGTTATATGTCGCACGTTTAAAAATAAAAAAGGAAACTTGTCAAAATGAAATTCACTTTTGTTTTAAACTTTACTCAAACGCGTTAAAGTTGAATTTGGAATGGATTTGTATTTCACATTATTTCTTTTTATTTTTAAACGAGCGATGTAATGATAGACACTGCACAAAAGGATCGCATCCCTTATATACAAGGTGCGGACAGCCCGAACAGCATGCAGGGCCTCTATTCGGGAACGTCCAAGCGATATTGTTGCGGCTCGCAAGCGAGACTCGCATCCCATTCTTACGCATTACGCGTCGTGCGGAAGAGTGGGATGAGAAATCTCGCTCGCGAGTCGCTAAAACATCACTTAGCGAATAGAGGCGCTGATTACCATTGCAGAAAGGATGCTGGGTTCCTTCCAGGAGCACTGCAGTGCTACGTGTAAATGTCACAGTACCCTGACTAATTTAAATTTGTAATTATTATGTGGCATGTCTGTGTGCTTAGTGTTCTTTTCTGTAATTTATATTTAAATAAAATTATTTTAATTGAATTGAATGACAAGAACTTATCTTGAACGGACACCTACAATGAGACAACTTTTCAATTATAATAAGTTAAAGTTAAATCCATTTTCCAATGTCTTCGTAGTTATAATTAATTAAAGACGGAGTTTTCGTTAAATTTTGACTTTTCAATCACCAATTATCTTAGAAGTTAGAAAAGCAATCATTGTCCCAACAGGTAATTTATAAATTTGCTTTCAAATATTAAGTTTATGGTCCACGTTACAAACGGTAGCGATATTTGAAGGCCGCTTTCTATCCATCTAAATTCATGTGAGCCCACTGTGACATCTCTCGTCGGACGGCTACTCGTATCTGCCTTGATTTATTTAATTCTTGTCCGGCAGCTTGAGCTTATCATGTTCGCTCAAAGGTCTTTG
Organism: Tortricodes alternella; assembly: GCA_947859335.1. NCBI lineage: Eukaryota > Metazoa > Arthropoda > Insecta > Lepidoptera > Tortricidae > Tortricodes > Tortricodes alternella. Next base: position 16,312,192 of record OX401975.1, read on the forward strand.
CTTACGGCGGCGTCGTTGATCGGTTCGCCACCTTCCCTAAAACATGGATGAAGGAGACGATGGCTGAGATACGCGTCATACTAGTGAACGGGTGCTGTCTTTGGGGTCCGGACGGTGCGTGATATCCAAAACTGACGTGAGAGACTTCATAGTATTCTCTGTACTATTATTTTGATAGTTTTCTTTTTTTGGGTGATTATTCAATAACCGTTTATTTTTACTAAGTTTACTATATTGCTTTATTACTTTGTAATGTTTTCATTTAATTATACTTAAGTTATAATATTCTGTAAGCTTTGTATGATTTGAAAAGATAACTTTGTGCTAAGTTTCTTGAGGCGCTTCTTCTCAGTAATGATGGTCCGAAAGTGGAAGGTAAATTAATTTTATTTTATTATGTGACGAGCAAAAGAGCCCACAGACGGTCAACTTAGTCTATACTTTAGTGCACTATATTAAGTTAAGTTAAGCTTAACCCAAATTTACAAATATTTTACCTGGGGCTTCGTTCACGTGCTAGTTTATCGCTATTCCTATAGGAATTCTGCATTTTCCGGGAAGAAAAGTAGCCTATGTCACTCTCCAACGCATAAACTATATCTGTGAAAAAAATCACGTCGATCGGTTGCTCCGTTGCTGCTTGAAAGAAAGACAAACCAACAACAATACCTACTTTCGCATTGTAGTGCCAGCCATTCTCCAACGATGACGGACACATTCAAATTTGAACCGAATGCCTTTGTCTTTACGTCTAAATTAATAGTTTCGTTTATCCATTGTACAGCCGTTTCTCAAGTTAGAGAATCATACCACCGTATCAGTTGTGCAGTATAGTATAGTATTTGAGTAAAAGTCCCTGTGACATACGGACAGCCGGACATGTTAGTAGACACATAGTTTGATTACGAAACCCTACAATGAGGTGTTCTGTTTTAATATCACGAGTATCATAAAGCATATGAATTAATAAATTATGGTGCAAGTAATACGCCATATTTATGTGACCAAAAAATAAACAGTGTCCAAACAAAATATCTATGCCAGTTTATGGAGCTTTTTTAAAAATTATTTTAACTAGTTAATATTATAAAATATTGTCAATATTTTACAACACTTCGATAATTTTTTACAAGCCACAGATTTCTTATAACCTGGACTGTTCAGTCCAAGCGGTTAATTCCGGAGAATTCACTGACACTGATTTATTACAATTTACGGGGATAATTAATTCATTTCACAGGTTGACGACGTTCACAAGGCAATTATAATTTGATGTTAACCGCTCTATTTTACAAGCCTACCTTATTTAGTTTTTCTTGACTGAAGCGATGCCAAAATGACAGTACAAACAAGATTTTCACGGTTTCGTACTTGAAAAGAAAAAAACGGAACCCTTATAGGATCACTCGTGTGCATGTCTGTCTGTCTATCTGTCCGTCTGCCACAGCCAATTCGCTCCGAAACTACTGGACCGGTTGAGATGAAATTTGGTACACATATGTAAGTAGGTGACCGCAACACGGACGTGTATCGTAAATAACTGAATTTTAAACATGGGCCACATAGAAAATTGAAAAAAAAAAAGTTTTGCAAACTAAAACGTAGACATACTTATCAGATAAACGGGCAGGCTGTGAAGATTTTAAATATATCTTTTTTTATAATTTTAAGATAAATGGTTTTGAAGTTATTATTTAGGAAAATAGGTGAAAATTGATCATTCCGCCCCTTATCTCCGAAACTTCCGGGCCTACAATTTTGAAAAAAAAAAACCTTAAAATAGTTCTTTACCGATATATATTACAGGAAAATTTATAAGAAGTCTATGGTATTTAAAGTAACATACGAACTTTTATATAATCAAGGGACCCTCTCCACGCGAGTTTAACTTGCACTTCTCCGTTTTTAGGGTTCCGTACCTCAAAAGGAAAAAAGGAACCCTTATAGGATCACTCGTGTGTCTGTCTGTCTGTCTGTCTGTCTGTCTGTCTGTCCGTCTGTCACAGCCAATTTGCTCCGAAACTACTGGACCGATTAAGTTGAAATTTGGTATTCATATGTAAGTTGGTGACCGCAACACGGACGCGCAACGTAAATGTATGAATTTTAAACATAGGGGCCACTTTTTGGGGGTATACTAGAAAATTAAAAAAAAAGTTATTCCACCTTTATCGTGTGACATATCAAATGAAAGGGCTTATTGTGAGGATGTTAAATATATATTTTTTTTGAATTTTAAGTAAAATAGTTTAGAAGTTATTCAGGAAAATAGGCAAAAAATTACCATTCCCGATTTCCGAAACTACTGGGGCTAAAATTTAAAAAAAAAAAACCAGGAAATAGATCTTTACCTATAGATTACAGGAAAACCTATAAGAAGTCTATGGTATTTAAGGTAACCTAGTAAATTTCAGATAATCATATACGGAACGGAACCCTCTCCACGCGAGTTTAACTCGCACTTGTCCGGTTTTTTTTGTAATATTAAGGTTCGAGAATAAACAGCAGCGCCAACAAGTTCCTATATCTTCCTATCTAAAGAAAAGTGTTTAAGGAGTTTATACAGAACGTATTATGATAACTATCTTTAGCACATGGCTAAGCGAAATAAAAACTGTCGTGAGACATTATGAATACTTGAAATACACACGCCCTTGTTTGCCGCCGTTCACCATCGACGACCAGCCGCAGCCGGGCACGTCAGCAGTGCCTGCGCCGCCCCCCGTTGCCCCCGCGCCCGCACCCTCTGCACGGGCGCAGCGCGCTGCGGCGGACAGTGCGCGGGTTGCTTTGACCGTGACCGCACTCAACCCCTGAAGAAGGACTCCATACGAGTTCGAAACATGTCGGACTATTTCTGACAATAAATCGTGAGTAAATCCGTGTGTATTTCAAGTATACATGGCTAAGCTTTCAATAATGCCTTTATACAAACATGCTATCTTTCCCGACGACTTTTCACGAAGTATCTGAAATCCATAAACTACGATATCTCCCTCGGAACACCCTTGAATGCTTTCCTTTAGTATTATGATAATCCAGGTAAAGTTCATCCGCCAAAAAAATGTACAGCACACCCACACGCTATTATGGAAAATATTAGTTTAATAAGGTTTCGTTAAGAATTGCATTCTTATAACTAAGCTTTTCTGCCCGTTGCACTTTAATATTGCAATAAAATGCGTACTCAACATCTCGTGAAAATAAAAAAAATCAAATGAAAATATTATTGATAACATCTGTTACAGGTCACAGTTTTATAAACGTGTCTGTACTGTTGACCGTTGAAGGGATGCTGGAGCTAATCTTGAATGTCGATTCAAGTCATGCATTGTTATCCTAACAGAACCAACATTCAAAAGTTCAACTCCGTAGGCTAATAGGAAGTGGTTCTCGTTCAGCTTGCAAAATTTGACATACACAAAGTACCATTAACAACATTGCAAGTTAATAAAAAGCTTGTAAAAATATAAACAAGTACATGTATTCTTTAAAAATGTACTATTAGCACGTAACAGATTCATTTATAAATTACAATAATGAAACTACGGAATATTAAAACACTTAGGTAGTTATCTGAATGTGTATTTTGTATTTACAACAAAAGTTTGTTGAGATCAATGTCTTTGCATGCACGGTAATATTTATTATCTAGTTTAATAGATTATTTAATTCTTCTTATTCATTATTCTGAATGCACTTGTTATTCCTCAAGAATAGTCATTCAGCGTGTACCAATGTACACTGCAGGTGTACAAGTCTTTGTAGTAGCGGACGCCGCTTTCGGCGTGGCGGCCTATCAAAGCGTGCACACTTTATGAACGAACAAACTGTAAAAAGTAACGTGTAGGGTGACGTGTTATCTATCAGTACTTCAAGTAAGATGATGATGCCCTGAAAATGGCTAGAGTACTTCTTTTTACGTTGAAACTTCGAGTATATTTACGTACAAACAACGAACTTTTTATGCAGGGAACATAAAATTCTGATAAAAATAACCTTTTACAAGCTTTAATTTACTTTCACCTGTCCCAGTGTATATCTGTAATCAAATCTTGCAAGAAAATTTGACCCAGTTCCCGGTTTCCGAATGAGATGAATTTTGGTATACGTACGTAACTTCGGTGACAATGCAATAACACGTAGCGTAGTGGTAGAGCCAAACAGTAATCCTCACTAGATGATTACAATTCGAAGGGCCGGCGCAATCGGGGCAGTACCACACTCTCACAGAATATCGGCGTAAAATAATAGCTTGCTATTGCGTTTCGTACGGTGAGTGACGAGATCCGGAGGCCTATTCCCTCATCCCCATCCCATCCCCATTCCCCATCCTCCCTGGCAACGCAGTGGCAGCACCTCTGGTGTTGCAAATGTCCATGGGCGGCGGTGACCACTTTCAATCAGGTGGGCAGACGGCCTGTTTGTCACCCTACTCCTTTCTCAAAGGGTCGGCAACGCATACGTAAGTCTCTTGGTGTTACGGGTGTCCATGGGCGGCGGTGATTGCTTACCATCAGGTAACCCGCCTGCTCGTTTGCCACCCTCTTAATATAAAAAAAAACACGGTACCATGGAGCTGGTCGGATGATGCAGTCTGAAGGGGTCCATGGGAACTCCGCGTCAACACTCTTGACAAGTTCAATAGCCCGGTGAAATGCAATATTATAGTACATTATGGCAAAAATAGACTTTATGATTATGATATACCTAAGTGACTTTGACAGTTGCAACTAAGTTGGCAGATTGTTAAGCTGCAGCGGTCATTTTCTGGTTTGATTTCAATATATTTTTCACATTTCTATAACTGACCACCATTGAATTGATATTTGTTGTTAGACTATGGAGTATAAACTAAAATCAGGCCAAATGTGATAGTTGAAACTTAAGCTGTTATAGAAATACAGCTGAAACAAAATTAGTCTAATCAGAAATCAGTCATTTTTTAGGGTATCGATGTATGGGGAGCTTCTCAGGCTTAAAACTTTTTCATCACACTTGCTCGGAAAGGCTGTTATTATACGCAGGCGTACAGAGCAGCTGTAGCCTACTTACCTCCCAAGGGCAGTTATGGATTTTGTATGGGTTAAGGTATTTATGTTATGGGCCTTGTTGCCTGAAATAAATGGTATTATTATTATTATTATTATTATTATTATAACTCCCGCTGACGGCGGGGCGAGCCGCAGCCGGCGGGGCGCGCGCTGATCGCAACGCACGCTCAGTTTATGAATACCCACCTGATGGTAATTCACGATGTAAAATGGGAATAAAATTAATATATATACTTTATTTTGTCTAATTTTTATTTCATTTCCTCGCAAATGTGATGAAAAACATTGTGTGTATCACGCGCAGTAAGGGGATAACAGACTCTCGTTAGTTATCCCCTTCTTCCGGCCCTAGATGCACAATGTACTATATTGATATTTTTATTATTTGCTATATAGTATTTATGCCATAACAATACATATTCTGTGAAAATTGCAACCTTCTAGCTCCTGAGGCCTCAGACGGGCGGACGGACGGACGTTGTAGGCTCAGTAAAAGCCCGTTGATCCCTTCTGGTACGGAACCCTAAAAGGTCAATGGAAAATGTTATAATTATAATGAACATAAGTTTTTATTTAAGTGTCCTCATCAGCTATATATAGCTTTTCCCTTTATATCTATTATTTGATATAAAAAATCTGAATCCATCAGAAAGTATTTTTGTATAAAAAGATTTTAACACGTGGTGTGTAAGCGATTACTTTTGACGATATGCTACTTAAGAACTCGCATCTCAACGCCATTATCTCCCTCGTGTCTCTTAAAAACTTGGGGCACAAAATGGAACTTTAAGGACTTTGAGGACAAAATGTCAAGTGTGTTGTAAACTTTGCAGAACACATGTGAGTGATGTTTTACGCAATGTATATTGTCTCGTTGAAGTAAATACGCGCGCCCAAAAATTGCTAAACTTAAGTGGCAGTGGGCGGCACATTGCTCGTAGAACAGATGGCCGATGGGGCCGAAGAGTTCTTGAGTGGCGATCACGTACGTACTGGAAGGCGCAGCGTGGGCAGACCACCCACAGGGTGGACTGACGACCTGGTGAAAATTGCGGGTCTCTACTGGATGCGAGCTGCACAGAATCGGTCGTTTTGGCGATCATTGAGAGGCCTATGTCCAGCAGTGGACGTCTTTCGGCTGAAATGATGATGATACCATTGACGCTTACGTTCAATATATTGTTACCGCCAAAATCAGCGTTATTTGCGGCCAAAATATGTTCACCTTACTACGCTGAACTTTCTGCTGTTGCTAACCTTATAAGCGGGTCCAGTCGGCATAATTTAATTTCCCCCCAACTAACACCCCAAAACCCCCGTTCTCCCACTTTTACCTCACATACCCTTTGTGGACACGAGAAGGGTTAACACGAAGTTTGCTGTTTGAGAAGACGAGAGCATGTTAAGTGTTCACAAGAAATATGTATCTTTGTTGAACAAGATATGTAGGTATTTGTGTGACAATATAAAGATAACGATTTTTCTCACCTCCTTTGCGAAAATAATTCATTTCTATCTTGCGTACTGGGAGCAAAGTGTAATTTTGCTCCCTGATGATTTTTTATTATTATAGCTGAACTCTTACTACCTTAAGAGGAGTATGAACCTACGGCTTTTCATACAAAAGGCGATAACGATTTCAACCACAAAACACAGAAATTCAGTTTGATTGTGGTTTCAGTATTCTCATACAAAACAAATTTTGGCATTGTTTGACTTTTTATAATTTTATTCAAAATTCAAAAAAACGTATAGATCTAGATTTTGTTCTGACTGACTACCTATCAAAAATTGGTCAAAATCGGTTAACATTTAAGGGGTGAAAATCGTTATCCCCTTTTGTATGAAAAGGGTGATTTTCGCCTTTGGTTCACAGTTCTCTTATTAAATTACGTTTTATAGTATAAATTAAACATTCATTGTGTTGTAATTGATCGGGTTTTTTGTCACAAGTGGAGCTGTATTGCTTGACTACTTCGCTACACTCAGGATTCTGTGTTATGATCCCTCGCTACGCTCGTGATTCAAATATACCAGTTGGCTCCATGTGATACAATCTACTATTATTATGACACCTTCTTTTTGAAAAGAATTCATGTTTGTCCTACGTAGTGAAATTGTATAAAATTGTACTGAAATAGGTCGAAAAATATAACTGAACCCGTTTAATACTTTTAGATTAAGAAGAATTACATTCAGAAGGTTGTCGGTCAAATCGGGCTTATATAATCCGTTTAGCGTTTAGGTCGGGCCACTGGCCGGAAACGGCTGCGGTCCGCCATCTTATCCCGGAACATCCGGCGGCTTAAGTTAGCTTCTGACGTTTAATTCGTGATTCGCAATCTGTAACATCATTTTGTTAATTTGATTTTTAGACGATTCCTAGAACCTGGGCTGCTATGCGATATCGCGTATCGTTTTGACGATGCGGCCGCCTTTGCTGTCCAATTAATAAGACCTACCGTATCCTAGTAAATTTGCGATATCGCGTAGGCAATTTTGAAAAAAGACCCTGTTAATCTTCCAGCGGCCCTAACATGCAAGACACAAGGATAAGTTAAACTGTCTTATCTCTAAGTGCGTCTCTCTCACACTAGTGCCGACGAAAGTGATAGTCATAGAGATAAACGGATCGCAGGTCGGTATCATAGGTATACCTTTTTTTTTGCACGTTAATCGAAGACCCCAGTATGAGCTACTGGGACCTGCATGAGCTGATGACTTTTTTATACCTTTCTTTTTTTGGCAAACATAAAAAATCGCTGTAAATTGATTATGCTACGAATTGTATACGTATGTCTAAGCCATGTGTACCAGGGAGTTAACAAATAAAAATCACCCTGTAAATGTATTTAAAATATTGAAATCGCCGTTCTGCTGCTTTTTAACGCTCAAAGGGTGTCATAAAAATGATTTTTATTAGTAAAATAATAACGTCGACAATAGAAGCTCGTCACAAAAGTACACCGTTACTTTTAATAAGAAGCTTCAGGAAGTTTACTCGTTATAAAACTCGTCGCTAAACGAATTCTTCTTTTAAAGGTTATGCTTTTCACATAATTTCCAAGTACAGTGTGATTATTTTTAGGGCCTCAAAACTTATCAAAGGGAACTTACCGAACCTACAATGTCTATATAAACTTGCTGTCAGAGGCCTCTATCTAAGAAAAGGCATGAAGAAGCAAGTTTAAATTTCGATAGATTATCTTCAAGTCGTGCTTCTAGGTCAAATATCTCAAAAGAAGGATATGCCTATCAGTACAATTTCGTGGAACAAGTGTCATAGAAGGTTGTCAAACGCCAGCGCCATGGCTTACCCACGCACACTATTCCTGGTGTCTTAGTACTTACGAAATACGTACCGACCGAGCGAGTGAAGCGAGCGAAACGTCTCCGTTTCAGCTTGGGTAAAAATTCTTTCGTATGTCCGGTGGATGTCCATTTGTTCTCGTCTACAGCTCGCAGTTCGCAACCGATTCTCGTGAAATTTTGTGAGGAGGTTCGGTGATTGTATATTTTTTTTTGTTGATTCAGTTTTTCGAAATATTCCAAAATGGCGGAGATATGGAGGTTTTTGCAATTACAAACTTACTGGCGGTGTTAGCAAACTGACTCGACCTTTGTCGATGTATGGAGATATCTGTTTTTCAACGGCAAAGTTAAGTTTGTCGAAAGGCCAATCATTATTTTTTACTTTTCAAAGGGTTTTTGTTTTGTTTTATATTCAGTTTTTTGAAGTCTCTTGTCGCGAGGTCTACAGCTCACGGAGCCACTAGTTTAATATTGCTTGATTCACCCGCTTTCATATCATTGTCGGCGGTGGCTTCGGTGCTGCGATCTCAGGTTGTGGAATTGTACTGGATACAGCGTCACTTAAACGGGTATCCATGACCGTGGTTGCCGTGCGACTGAACGTGCGATGGTGTCATATTCGCGATATGACACCTCAAAAGTAAGCATCGCGAGAATTGCTTTGAGCAGTTCCTTACTGTTTATTTCAATGTTCTAGGTATTTTAGCGTTTTTAAAATAGTTCATAGAAAAATATGCGTTAATCAAATTTAAACCCACCAAAATCTGTCCGCAACTTTGAAGCTTCAATATGGAATTTTAAATCAAAATTATATTTTTTTAGGGTTCCGTACCTCAAAAAGAAAAAACGGAACTGTTTGTCTATCTGTCTGTATGTCTGTCTGTCTGTCTGTCTGTCTGTCTGTCTGTCCGTCTGCCATAGCCAATATGCTCCGAAACATACTGACCTGACTGAGTTAAAATTTGGTACACATACGTAAGTAGGTGACCGCAACACGGACTCAAATAAATGATTTAAACATGGGGGCTACCTTTGGGTGGTAATTCACAAAAAAAATATACATATTTTTTATAATTTTTAAATAAACGGTTTTGACGCTATTTAGTAAAATAGGCAAAAAATTACCATTCCCCCTTATCTCCGAAACTACTGGGCCCATATTCCCTAGATGCCGCGAGGAATGATTCCTTATATATTGTATTGTACTGCCTCTATTTCGGTCGACTGGTAGATTGAGACGTGTGAAAGAGCCCGTATGGCTTATTAGCGAAATAAATAATTTGAATTTGATGTTGTTTTCTCTTTTTGTATGGGAAGTTTTTGGTAGACGATCCTCAAAGTCAAAGTCAAACTATCTTTATTCAATTTTTACAGGCTCTTATGAAGGTCAAGGAATGAATCTACCACCGGTTCGGAAAAAAACCCTCTACTGTGAAGAGCCGGCAAGAAACTCTTTGGCAGTACACATAAGTTAACAATGATGTCTACAGTTTTATACAAATCTAAGTATATACCACAGTAGGTACACCCATCGAGACCCAGGCATCGCCGGTGCAGGTTAGGGTTTATCCCAAATAGCAGGAGTTATTCCCTCTTCATGGTGTTGAGCTACTCATACATGAGGCACCTCAAATGTCACACTCACTCTTTTAGATTGTCACAACACTTCACTTTGTAAAAATGTCTCACCTCGATATTTATGTCCCACTGATAGAAGACAAACTGAGCGAACCATGCGAGTGAGGCGAAATAGATGATTAGCGTAGACAATGTAGCGAGTAACTCAGGGTGTGAGTGAGATAAACGATTGCCGTCCGTTCCGTACCGTGTGATACGCTGACAGGAGAGCGAGGCGTAAGCTTCGCGTAGTACTCGTACCTCGCTTCATTTGAGGTAGAACATTGTACCACCTCGTTTTGCAAAAGAAGTTACTCCCTCAAACTCATTTTAATTGCATGTCCTGCCCACGGCTTTTCGGCACCGCTTAATGAATGAAAAATGTGTGATAATCGCACGAGAACGTATTGCTGTGTGTTTGGGTGTCTTAGAAAATTCATCGATTCCAGAATTGTCTCTGTTCAGATTACCTATTGAACAGGAAACAACCCTGAGACAGTAGGCAATTATATTGCGGATTGGGCCGGAGATGCCTACTTCCCCTCTTTATACTATGCCAACACTACCTCTTAAGGCTTACAAATGTTTCCATGTCAAAGCAGTCGTGTACAATACAAACTGCGTTATTATTATTACGGTGCACAATGCACATTATTAAAAACAACAAGTATAACTTTAGATAACAAGCTGCCACCAAGGCGTTTTCATAATGCGATGCAGGCAAATAAATTTGCATGCCGACTGCGACGCTGTCACGCAAGTTTCGCTGCATCAACTTGAAAGTTTAACCGACAGTATTCAACAACACATTTTAATAGGAGCAATTTTTATGTTTTGTTTAACTTAACTTGTTGTGTATTTATTGTCCAATTGTGAGTGAGTTACAAAATGTTATAGTTAAGGTTAAATGTGCATCACAATCTACCGGTTGCCGGCGTACAATATTGAATGACTTAATAATGAAGATAATTACAATGAATAACAGTTTCTGATAGAAGATTTAAGAGTACATGACACGATCATATTAGTACCTAATAATAATTATCATTCACACAGTTGATTCAAATATAATGTCAAGTTTAATCGTTGAAAATAATGGTAATTCCGATTGTGTACCTATAACTAAATAATAATAATATGTCATGTCATGTGGTATCAAAATGTTAGGAAATATTGTAATACGCCTTATCTAAATACCATTTAAATAATTTATTTCATTTAAATATTTTTAACCGACTTAAAAAAAAAGGAGGAGGTTCTCAATTAGGTTGTATTTTTTTTATGTTTGTTACTTCAGAACTCCGTCATTTATAAACCGATTTTGAAAATTCTTTTTTTAATCGGTAGGGTTGGTTGTCGTTAAATTCGATTTATGATCAGAGGATCTATGAGGAATCGATGGAACTCTTCAAATATTATAGGCAAGCATAGAGCAAGCAATTTTAGTATTTTCTGTAATAACTCAAGCAGTTACGTTCCAAAAGCGTTATTTGGTGAAGTGGAACTGTTGATGAACACCATAGATGATCACCGGAACTCCTAAATGTTGAATATTTCACGGTTGGCCATTAAATTGCTGTATAAAGTTCTGAAGCAACTTATGTCCATGAAAATTCATGTAGTAAAATTGAAGAACCAGGAGAACTCCTCAACGATTGACATCCTTGCACCGTGGATAGCAACAGTTTGTAAATGGTGACGAGCAATTGGCATTATGCTATTGTTACTTGATGTAGTAAATGTGTGTCGTTAAATCACAGGATAATAAATAAAATGTGAACAAAAAACTTAAATACTTTTCAAAGGCTATTTGAAGTCGGTTTTTTATTTTATAAATTATAGATTATTTCTCATATTATGCGCCGTCTTGCTACTCTCGGGACAATATAAATTGAAACCGTGGATGCTTTAACCGGGATTTGCATATTAGGGTCAAATCTTGGAAATAACAGACCCGCGATCGGAGTAGTCTGGAATTTGTAACATAATAAAAACCCGATGACATTGTAATTTTTAATAATGTGTTATACACTGCAGATTTTTGTGTTTTTTAGGTACGTTAGGGGCTTGGAAACGGGCTAGGTTTTTGGCAATTTATTGCTGCAATTCGGGCTGTCCCCAAACAGATTACTTATTAGATCAATAATGGGGACAAAAATTTGAATGTAAATTTTGAGGAAAGCCCGAATTGCAGAAAGAAGTTGCTGACAAACTAGCTCGTTTACGAGCCCCTTAAGTAAGTAATACTCACTGATATATTTGGTGTAAGTATGTGACAATAGGAAAGATGTATAGATATTTTTACTGGAAAGTGCTGAGTAATAGAAACCGATCCGTGTACGAAAAACATTTTTATGTTGATTATTTTATGAGTTATGAAGCTTTAAAACTCATTGTTCATACCACTCGCAAAAACACTCCATACAAAATGTACAACAGCTATGACGTCACAGCATTCGTTAGACTGTACAAAATGTATGGCGTTTAAACGAAATCTACAAAATTTTCCGAAAACACTGTTTTTAGACCAACATCGTAGAAATAAAACATGACATAAATGTCCAAAAAACTAAAATCAGAACTAAAAACCGGGCAAGTGCGAGTTAAACCCGCGTGGAGAGGGTTCCGTTCCATACATGATTATCTGAAATTTCCTATGTGACTTTAAATACCATAGACTTCTCATAGGTTTTCCTGTAATCTATAGGTAAAGAAATAATTTCTGTTTTTTTTTTTCAAAATTTTTGGCCCGGTAGTTTCGGAGAGAAGGGGGGGGGGGGAATGGTCAATTTTGGCCTATTTTCCTAAATAACTTCCAAACCATTCATCAAAAAATTTAAAAAATAAATATTTAAGATCCTCACAATAAGCCCTTTCATTTCATATGTCACATGATAAAGTTAGCGTTACTTTATTTTTTAATTTTCTAATTTACCCCCCAGAAATGGCCCCCATGTTTAAACTTAATTTGTTTACGTTGCGCATCCGTGTTGCGGTCAACGACTTACATATGTATACCAAATTTCTAATCAATCGGTCTAGTAGTTTCGGAGAAAATTGGCTGTGACAGACGGACAGACAGACATACAGACAGACAGACACACGAGTGATCCTATAAGGGTTCCTTTTTTCCTTTTGAGGTACGGAACCCTAAAAACTATATATTATTCACTAATTTTAAATACAATAAAAATGAATAGTCAAAATTATCTGTTTTTTTCTGTAAAATGCTTTTGTTTACTAAATGTGAACAAAAACATAATATATCATTTAAACCTCATTTTGATTTTCATGCAACTTCCCTATTGTCACCATTTGATATTTTTCACAACTGAATTTTTTTTTATGAGACTAACACGTATCCATTTATTTATTATGTAGTTTTACATATAGCTTTTAAAAAGCTATCCTTTATATAATTTTAAGGAAGTCCTTTGGTAAAATACTCTCTAAGTGCAAGTGCAGTAAGTACGTTGTTATGAAATTAATTATAAAAAAGGTCTGTCTGTGTAGTTTAAATCATTTAGCACAATACCCAGCAAAGTACCAATTTGGCTTGTCTAAAACTTTACGGCTACATACAACCGAGACTTATTTGAAAATTAATAACAGCTTTGTAAATTATAGACGTGATTGCTTTGATCTGTTTGATTTTAGCAAAACTTTTTGCAAGCTCTGTCCGAAATAAATTTGGTTTGGTTCGTAATTAGCATATTAATTTGTTTATTTCTAGCCCTCCCGTTTTTTCAGTGTAGGTCCAAGTCTAGGGCACATCCGCTAAGCCTAGGTCAGCCAGGCGGCAACTTACGGCGCGCACTCCCAGGACTAGTCCCGATGGTATTGTTCAGGCGAGGTAACGACACTAGCACTAGGGCTAGGGAGGATTCAAGCTAATTATTTAGGCAGTTATACTTAAGTGAAAATACGTTGAGTTCCGATCATGTGCATCGCACCACACGTCGGTCAGTAATGGCAGGTCAAAAATGCAAGGGAGGGGTTAAAGGTGGCTATCTGCAAAGATAAGTTAAACTCGTTTATCTCTATGACTATCTCTTTCATCGGCACTAGTGTGAGAGAGACGCACTTAGAGATAAGATGGTTTAAATTATCCTTGTGTCTTGCATGTTAGGGCTGGTGAGCGGTGGCGCCGCAGTAACAATTATATATATACGTTTAAACCTAAAAAAGTTGTTCACTTTCTTAAAATGTGTAATACGTTGTTATACATACAAATACATACAAAATCATCAAAAAGGCTCATCTAAAACTAATGCCACAATGATGGATATATTTGTTTTGCTGTTAGTCTTGTTTCGACACATACGGTGACAGGTTGTACACAATAACTAAAAATTTGTTAAAAAATGCATACTAGGCCGATCATTACTAACTTAAATTGTATTATATACACATACATAGCATCACGCCCGAAATCCCTAATGGGGTGGGCAGAGCCACAAGACTACTTGTGGCCACGTTCGATTATTTAGTCCTAAGATGGTATGATGAACCGTATGGTGACAGGTGATCAGCCCATCGCCCATACAGATAGTCCACCATGTTGGAGAGGACCCGTCCCTTAGTCGACTTTTACGACATGCCAGGATGATAAGCATCTGCACGCATTCTATGCTATTTCTTCACTCCCAGTGCAGCAGAGGACTTAAATATAAATAATATAAATATTTGAAAAATTGACACTTAGCGTATTTAAATATAGTTGTTTTTTGCATGTATTCTTTATTTTGTTGCAAGTTATAAATTAGCAGTCACGGCATCTATCTGAATACAGTTGTCAATTTATTTATTTTTCTTTATAATGAGATGAATATAAGAGACTTTTAATTATATCTCACCCTTACGAAACATCGGTCATCTTCCTTCACTAAAAAAAGTTTTAATCAGGAACTTACCTAAAAAAAAAAAAAAAACATTAAAAAAGTATTCATTTAGCTATACACATAAATCATCTGATTGTCCAAAACGTCCACCATTTAGCCTGCAAAGTTCTCAACAATATTGTTATTTTTTAGGGTTCCGTACCTCAAAAGGAAAAAACGAAACCCTTATAGGATCACTCGTGCGTCTGTCTGTCTGTCTGTCTGTCTGTCTGTCCGTCTGTCACAGCCAATTTGCTCCGAAACTACTGGACCGATTGAGCTGAAATTTGGTATACATTTGTAAGTCAGTGACCGCAACACGGACGCGTGACGTAAATATATGAATTTTAAACATGGGGGCCACTTTTGGGGGGTAAATCAGAAAATAAAAAAAAAGTTATGCAATCTATATTGTGTGACATATCAAATGAAAGGGCTTATTGTGAGGACTTTAAATATATTTTTTTCTGAATTTTAAGTAAAATAGTTTGGAAGTTATTTAGGGAAATAGGCGAAAATTGACCATTCTCCCCCCCTTATTTCCGAAACTACTGGGGCTAAAATTTAGCAAAAAATACAGAAATTAGTTCTTTACCTATAGATTACAGGAAAACCTATAAGAAGTCTATGGTATTTAAAGTAACCTAGTAAATTGCAGATAACCATGTACGGAACGGAACCCTCTCCACGCGAGTTTAACTCGCACTTGTCCGGTTTTTTAATTAAAAGTAAGACAGGTAACCAATGAAATATTATTTACATGGTAAGATTGTGTGTGTGAGTGATGTTACAGACACAATCTTGCCTTTTTATTACCTGCAATTTGGTACAAATAATATTAGCCCCGGACAAATAGCCGCCAGAATAGTAGGTAGGATTATGTTAGAATTGGGACTGTAAATGCGCGCGGGTAAAACTACAAAAGCTTTATACTTGGCCCATGCAGCCAAAGTTAGCAGGGAAGTGGGCATGGAAGTGGGCAGCGCGAGTATGTAAATGGGTCCTTTCTCCCGCACCTGCCGCTGCTACTCGCATTGCCCATGCAGCCGAAGGCAGCAGGGAAGTGAGCAGGGAAGTGGGCATGAAAGTGGGCATGGAAGTGGGCAGCGCGAGTATGTAAATGTATCACTTCTCCTGATCCTACCGCTGCTACTCGCGTTGCCTGGTGCGCAGTGAGTCAGGGAGCAGCATGTAAACACCCACTGCATTCGAAAGCAGTATGCGGAAATTATTTCTGGCAGCGCGAGCAGCAGTGGCAATGGTTGCATGTTAATGGGGCATAACAACTTTTCTCTAGCCTCTAGGGCACTTGTATGTTTCTCACTGCGTTGGAAAAAAGTATAGGTTTTGCTTGAAAGAGGAGCGAATACCCTAAATAATAAAGTGGTAAAAGACAGTTTACTGAAATTGCATAAAAATGGCAAAATTCAAGTCAGTATAATCAGGACCCCAATTTTCTGTGCATTTGGGATAATGTCACATTTGAGATTAAAAGTCAGTTCTTTGACACAACTGTATTAATCTGACGTTTAATCTCGCAATCGACATTATCTCGAATGCACCGAGAATTGGGGCCCTGGAGGGTTTCTCTCCGAACTTTAGGTACGCTCGGCCGTCGGAGCTGTAAATCGCTGTAGGTTGCCGCTCGCTCGCTCGCTGGCGCGCACGCGTCATCAAGCAGCCTAGATGTTTGGTGTTTTTGTGTGACGCGGATAACAAACTGACAACCCTAGTGTACACGAAAGAGCACGTTTTATGCTGAGGAGAGAGAAGGAATTATAAGGCATGTTTTCGTACTAAACACCGGTTTTGTTAGACACTGATTCTTCTGTAGGTACGTTACATGAAAAAATACGAAATGCCAGCAAAGTACCATTTTGGCTTGTCTAAAATTTACCGACCACTTATTTGAAAATAAATAACCGCTTCGTAAACTATACACGTGATTGCTTCGACTTGTTTGAATTTTGCAAACAACTTTGCAGGGTCTGTCCGAAGCAAGTCGCGTGGTTGATATTAGCAATAATTTGTTTATTTCTAGCCATTTCCATTTCATTTTTTCAGTGTAGTACTATCTATTCAGTGGTATAACTGGGTCAAAATAAACTTCTATAACATTATCTAAACAAGTTATGTGACAAAGCTTGCAATAAAAAAGTTTGTAAATAAAAAGACACTGCGTTCAACTTAGTAAAATCTTTTAGAGCAAAGTTTTTGGAAGCTTCCCGTTTAGCTCTGGCAACATTACGTCGTGCAAAAATAAGTTTAGCTCGTTTCTCAGGCACCTGGAAATGCACTGCGAACGTGTTTTACAGCCATTTAATTTAAGATTGTGGATTTAAATTTTACATACCTTTCTTCGGCTTTATGCAAAGTAGATTGTCTCACTGTACTTGGATATTTTTGTTATGGATTTTTATTCATGCCACAGTAAAAATATGTAGGGTAAGTAGTTCATACATTATTTTATTGGGACTGGACTGGCCTTCTAAGCTCTCATTATCATTATTAACATTAACCGGTGAAGATAGGTAGGTGGTTAGTAATGATAATGACTTTTTAGTACCTCATTTTTTATAAGACACTGAGGCTATGGGGATGCTCTTGACGTGAATGGCACTCAATAATAATTACCGAAATGCTGAAATAACGTGATTTTTTTGCTCAATTACCCCTGCGTTACCAGTCTCCAAGCTCTCCTATAAATCCACTGCCTTACCAACAAAAAAAAATTTATCTCTAATTTACGCACTATCATGGATAGGTATTCAATATAATGCTTTAGCTTATGTCGTAAACTGTCGTATTTTATAGAATGATTCCGTATTAAAAACATTTATACTTTAAAATACCTATGCTGGAGACGTTTTCGTCGGCGCTAAAAAGTACAATACACAGAAGTTTCTCTAAATTGAATTATAAACCAAACTCATTGAAGTTCATCATCATTTCAGCCGACAGACGTCCACTGGTGGACTTTTGCCTCCCCCAATGATCGCCACAACGACCGATTCTTTGCTCCATGCATGCATCCAGCGTAGACCCACAATTTTGACTAGATCGTCAATCCACCGAGTGGGTGGTCTGCCCACGCTGCGCCTTCCGGTACGTGGTCGCCAGTCAAGAACTCTTCGACCCCATCGGCCGGAGAACAGATTCTCCGAGTGATGTGCTCCGCCCTCTGCTACTTAAGTTTTTCAATTCTTTGAGCTTTTATTGAAGTTACCGTATACTTATCTAGAAGGCACTGGTTTCGTGTTTAGCTTTTACTGTATTTTCTGCGCGTCAGCTAAATTAATATCAGCTTTACCCTTTTAATTTTAACCGGAAAATTTGTGACCCAAATTTTCCTCGTTAGTCGAGAGTTAGGCGGTAATTTTTCACTCCACGTGTATAGTACACGTTCCATCGGAAAAAGTTTTAACGAAAAAGCGGGCTGTTAGTACGACTGAATGGATAATTGGGTCTTATTCAAAACGGTATCTTCGTAACTTAATAATTTACTCATCATAAAATAAGAAACTTCAAACTCATTTTTGTCACAAAGCTGTCAAAAGCAAGTTTGACATTTCTTATTTTAAATTTAGTGAATTTTAAATTTAGCGATTTAGTATTTACTTAGATTTAATTAATTTTATTTAGTATTATTATTATGTTGTATATTATATTTAATGAGTAATAATTATCAGTAGGAAGGAACTAGTAAATTACCACTGTTTGCGTGTTTTTAGGGTTCCGTACATCAAAAGGAAAAAAGGAACCCTTATAGGATCACTCGTTTGTCGTGTCTGTTGTCTGTCCGTCTGTCTGTCTGTCTGTCAAGACCTCTCAGGAACGCGTAGAGGTATCAAGTTGAAATTAATATCAAATACGCAGGTTTGCAATTTCTTGAAACTGTGAAAAAAAAAACCTTCTAAGTCACCGTAATCAAAAGATACGGCCGTTTCTGCTACATATTTTGATACTTTCAAGGGAATCCAAAGGGAATTAAAACCTATAGGGTACTTCTCGTTGACCTAGAATCATGAAATTTGGCAAGAAGCAGTGTCTTACAGCACAAGTAAAGGAAAAAGTAATTAAACGGAATAACCTTTGCAAGGTCATATCACGTTACCATTGCTCGGAAATAGGAGCTTGCGAAAGTTATTTTTTGTTTTATTTCATAGGTAGGTTGTAAATGGTTACCCCGTTGTTAAAAGCTATTTATTTTTTATTTTTAGGGTTCTTTACCTACAGGGTACTGTTTCTTTTTCATAGGTAAGTACGGAACCCTCGGCGCGCGAGTTAGTCTCGCACTTGACCGGTTTTTTTATGAATTCACACATATTATAAAAAAACTCAAGCCGCATTCCCCTAAGGCATTCCCGAATTCACATTTGTCTGTCGTGTTGTGTTACTTGTGTTGTGTCGCATCAGAAAGGTATCGGTTTCATTCATTTAAATAGGTTGCGTTCACATTTCTCTGATGCCGTGTGTTGTGACGGCTTATGTTGTGACGCATCACAAACGATCCCGGTTCGCGTCAGGTGAAGCGACACGACAAAAATGTGAATAATAGCCATCACGACAGAGAGCATCACAACTTGTGATGTGTAGAGGGACTGAAGTGAATGAGTTTGATTTTACACTTGTACTTAAATACTTTTGAGAAACGATTTTTATTACTACTTGTATTTGTACACTTGTACTGAATTTCAGTTGTAATAAATATATTGTGATAAGAATGGGATCTTAGAAAAACAGGTTATAATTAACTAACTAAATAAAAATAAAATCTATGCAGTGTGACCATTTGTGGCTGTAAATTTTATGGATGATAAAACATACAATTCTGAGTTGTATTATGACAAAAAGTGAAATTTGTCAGAAGTGTAGTTGTATAGACACACTGAATCTACGACATCTAGCTTCATAGAATGGAAATATTAAAATTAATCATCGAAGCATTTCTGGCCATACATACATATTATCACGCCCGAAATCCCTAATGGGGTAGGCAGAGCCACAAGAGTACTTGTGGTCACGTTTGATTAATTAGTCCTAAGATGGTATGATGAACCGCATGGTGACAGGTGATCAGCGCATCGCCCATACAGATAGTCCACCATGTTGGAGAGGACCCGTCCCTTAGTCGACTTTTACGACATGCCAGGATGATAAGCATCTGCACGCATTCTATGCTATTTCTTCACTCCCAGTGCAGCAGAGGAGCGCCATTTCTGGCCACGTCTGTAAAAGTCTTATTCAATCCTGTAAACGTTTTTTTCCCTCTTCTAATTCGGGGTAGCTACGCTTGGACCGTAATCCCAGATTCGGCAGGTCGGGTTATTACAGTGGAGCAACTGCCATCTGACCTCCGTAACCCTTTGGACAGGGGAATCAGACCAATTGGATCATGGTCGTACATTTAGTTAGGTAAATTAGCAGATTTACGCACGATGTATACCTAAGTAGCATGTTTTCTTTTATATACGACGACGCGGTTAGCCTAGTTGGTAGTGACCCTGCTTCCGAAGCTAGCGGTCCAGGGTTCGATCCCCGGTAAGGGAAAATTAGTTTGTTCCCGAGTCATGAATGTTTCCTATATAGTAGTAGTAGTAAACACAAGCCTTTAGAGCTTACTTTGGAGCTAGATCGATTTGTGTAAAACTTGTCCCCTAATTTATTTATCGACCGAACGAGCGAAGCGAGCGACGCGACTCCGTTTCAGCTTGGGCAAAAATGTTTTCGTATGTCCGGCGGCTGTCCATTTGTTCTCCTCTAAAGGTCGAATCGAAATCTCAATTTTGTGAGCAGGTACGATAATTATAACTATACCTAGATTTTTCGTCGATTCAATTTTTCGAAATTTTTCAAAATGGCGGAGATATGCGCGATTTTCCGATTAAAAAAGTGTTAGTAAATTGACCGCGAGCTACATCGATGTATGGGTATAACAGTTTAACAACAGCAAAGTTAAGTTTGTCGCGAGGTCTACTCACGGAGCCACTAGTTGATATGTAATTACTAATTAACTTATTAAATTACCTTTAACACAATTAAATAGAATAATTGATGTTTTCCGTCCCATAAGATAATCAATTTAGCTCAGCTCGCAGCGAGATAATGTTCGTAAGCTTGAAAAACTCATTCGTACATGCCTTGGATTCGAACTCGGTATCTTATGATCACAAATCAACATCCTTAGCCACAAGACCAGCGACGCTCTATCAGAATTCGTGAAATCTTACATGATTTAAAATTCCGACCTCGAGAACAAATTCCACCAGCTTTCATACAAAAGAGATGTAGGTCAGATCTTTCATTAGGAGACAAGAAAAGCGTTGAAGGCATTTAGAATGATTTTAATAACTTGGTCGTTTTGGTGAAATTTGGAATTCCTGATATTTCATTTATTCTATTCATTATTATATATGCGCAAGTGAATGTTTCGTAGGGAGCATAGCTGGGTACACGACCGTTAATCCGTTAAAGTTAACGTTTCGAGTACCGGATTAACTTTTAAGTTATCTTTAAAAATTGTTAACTGACTCATTAAATTCCGCTTAAACAATTAATTAAGTACCTACTATTTGCCATAAGGGCACTGACAAGTAAGTTTGGCGGTTATGGCGGGCAGACCCTTCTTTTATTAATTTTTCATGTCCTGTCTCAACTTCCATAGCCCATATAAAATGCAATTTCAATCACGAGTTAACGATTAACTGTTAACGTTAACTTCCGTTAAATCTTCCAAAATGTAACGCTATAACGGATTAGCGACTAACGAAGCTAGAGTATATTTCGTCCTTTACAATGGACGCGAGGAGCCATTACACAATAGTTTATCTGCCACCCCACTATTTACAATCAAGAGCATTGGTGCATAAGGTCACTGGTACGTATACAATTATATTAGAAGTGACCTGATGTATTTGCCAGTAGCTATACTTCAGGGAACTTTCATCACCGCATTGATTCACTTTGATGGATTACGTATATGATTAGTTTGGATAGTTAGCTTCCTGGCACTAATTTCCAAGCAATTACATTGACTGTGATCTTGGAAACATTATTGAGGAAAACCAGTATGTTTTGTTGATTAATAAGACTAGTGATTGGGGAAAGTCGGCACCATTAGACGGAAATAAAGATAACAAAGAAAATGAATATATTCGCAACAAAATGGCGAGAAGGGTTTAGCGCCACAAAATGCTTTAGCATTACATTATTTCATCAGATACTTTTTATTTTGTTACTCGAATACGTACTACTTTGTTATTAGAATATTTCTCAGTGAAATACCTCATAATTCAGGATCTTGAAATCTGAAAATCCAACGAACAGCCATTGAAAATAAATATATTTATTTAGCAAGTAAGCCACATGGGCTCTTCCACATGTCTGAATCTACCAGCGCTTCGAAAGGTGACATTTGCTGAGAAGAAACGCCGCAAGAAACTCAGCAGTTAGTCTTTTTTCAACTTTGACATTAGAGTTTTATCTAAAACTAACACAAAAAAAGTGCAAGAAACAAACCTAAAGGCTACAAATTAATTCTAATAAATAACTAATAAGGGAGATGTATAGTCTCCGCGACTGGACAAGTTAAGTGACTTGAGATGAATAAAGCCTTTAAGGGTCATAATGATAAAAATAATCATTGAGACAAAGAAACATCTAAATTGATTAATCTAGGTTAAATGGAGATGTAGACGGTCTCCACGGTCAAGTATAAAGATGGTGATGATGGATGCAAGGTCCGTTATCCAGGAGTGGCATCATATGAAATCAAAAAGAATTATGATCGCAAATTGGGTACAACATCACTTAGTTCCAGCTACAGCATAATCGTTTCTGATCTGAAACGAAACTGCAGTAAAGAGCAGCCTTGATTTCCAAATGAAACTAATAACGTCAATGCCTCGTTATAAGGAATATTAAAAAGTCAAATTCAAAGTCAGCATATTTTTTTTTGTTCAATTTAGACTTTTGCAAGATCTTATGAAGGTCAAGGACTGATCTATCGGTTCGGAAAAAAACTCTACTGAGAAGAGCCGGTAAGAAACTCGGCGAGATATTAAAATAGTAAACATATAAGTTAACAATGATGTCTACAGTTTTATACAAATCTAAGTATAACAGGAGATATATATGCCCATCGAGACCTAGGTATTGTCGGTGCAGATCAGAATTAATTCCAAACATCCCTGTCCACGATGAAACTTATTACTGTGTAATATACCCTAGCAATGACTATAATTCCTAAGGTTACTCGATAATATTGATGGAACCTCTGAAATTGTGTTGTGCTTGTACTATTTGCAAAACTGTTTTAGAAAATTTAAGTGCAAACAATATCACTGAAAAATACACTCAGTTCTCACATATTTCTCACAAACTATACGCTCACTGAAACGTAGAAAATATGAGCTCATTTCCATCCGTCCCAACGCCAGATGTTCCCGCGGGAATTCCACAGCCGGGGCAACCATGCGATCTCGTTCCATTTGACCGGGCATTTCTCCCGCTATGTCGCGGATGACGTAGATTAAGAAGGAAGAACGAGCGGTTAAGTAAAAAAACGAGCCAAATTCTAATGGAACTAGCGAGAAGCAAGTTTTTTAAAATATGTGTGAGAAGTTCTCAAGAAACGTCAAACCTCATGTCGTGATTACAGTATTCCGCTTCAATATTCTTTACATGGTCGACACAAATTTGCCATTTTTCGACTGAATAATTTGAAAATAATAATTACTGGTCTGACTCAGACTTTAATACTCACCTTCTTAAATATATACTCATAGTCCTGTTACTTTATTAAGGAATATTCTCATAAGTTACAGTCAACTTCTCACATTAAAGTTTCTGATTTTTTTTAAATCGCTAAATGCTTCTTAGAGTTTCAATTATTTTATCCTTGGAGACTGACGTGGTGTGGTGGTAGTGAAATTGCATAGTGTAGCGGAGGCCAAAGTTTAATACCTTTTTATTTATTTCTATTTTGTTGGCGTTTTTTGTATCAAGCGCCCTTGCCCTCACTATATTTACTATACTTTCTCACTGAAGGGCCGCGGCAGAAGGCGTATGAATAGATATGGGATAGCAATTCCAATAATCTATTTTAGTTTGTCGATAAGAACCCTTTTGCTTTCTTGGACTTTTAATCACTAAAGAAAAAGAGGGTTGTGTAAGAAGGCCCCTTCTTCTGTGTCTGTCGCATCGTAGCTCTCGGGAGAGGATTTTGTCAAAACGTCGCTGTTAATAAGAACTCTTATCACAAATTAATGATTAAATACTGGTTGGTTAGCGACTGAATTCTACTTACAAATTATTCAATTCTTTCTTCTGCTAAGATGTAATTGCGTGTCAGGTCAATCAAGTTTTCGACTTAATATTCACAAAATAGTCGAAAGGGTTACCAGCTCGACGTAATGCTTTAGAATCGAACCACAGCGCTGGTTTTTAGCTATCCTCAAAACCTAACCTAAAAACCTCTAAATAATGTTTTCAATATTTATTTCATTTGATATCGTATCTTAAGACGTGTAAAAATATCACATTTGAAACTAAAGTATGAGCCACTGCAAGACAAATATGGGTCGGAAAGTTGATTCAACCCAATCAATATATAAATTTTCGTAACATACACAATTTTATGTGGTAATGCTGTGCAGTCAATTTACGAACGTTGCTTTGACATGGGGCTCTAAGAGCTCGTTCGTTCTCGTCGCCATTACCACCAAGCGAGATGGATATGAATGGGGGGCTCCGGACCCCCTAAACCCCTCCCTTATACGTCCGTGAATCGATACAATCACAGATGTAACAAACAAGCATTCAAAATAACTTCTCATAATATTTAGTAATATGACTTTTAAAACAACTTAATGTGGCAGCCCCCAGAATAAATGTCCCCAACGGTACGATTTTCCGTCTCCAAATTACAAACGATCCCCGGCCACTAAAGGCAGGTACGTTTATTTATTTCGCCTAACGAGACAAACAATTAGGGACAAATAGAAATGCTACCTGAATGCTCTGAGGACATTAGGAGGCTGTGTTATAGAGATAATATCCTAAAGACTCCAATAGGCATTGCGACCCCCGGTGCCAATTAAATTAGAGTCAAAAATACTGTAAGCAGGCATAACCTTGAACGCTCTAACCACAGGCGCACTCAGTTTTATCACAGAATAGATACAAGTACTAACGTACAAAAGAATTACTGTCTAACAAAACCGGTGTTTAGGTACGAAAATATGCCTAATCATACCTTCTCTCTCCGTCGCATAAAACGTGCTCTTTTCGCTAGGGTTGTCTCGCAGTTATCTGCATCACCCAACAACACCAAACATCGAGGCTACTTGACGCGCGAATCGGCCAGCGAGCAAGCGAGCGGCAACCTACTGCGATTTACAGCTCTGAGTTGTCCGATGGCCGAGCGTACCTACAGTGCGGAGTGAGAACCGCTGGCTTTATTTGCTTGTAAAAGTTAGGGTAAGCAGTGTCTTTAGGATATACGACAGAATATCATACAATACGGTCGAAACGTCTTGGTAAATAATAACTTATTATCGCGGTTGAGTCCCGTTTTTATACAAATATTAAAACTGGTTTACTGCTGTTTGGGAAATTTTTTTTTCCCAAATTCCTCTTCCCAAAAAACTTATCGCAGTAGTTTCATTTCCCAAACGAATCTTTAGCACATTTACATTTCGCATTTTATTAATTTGGTCAAATTATCATTTGGCATAATTTTACTTTGTCAAGTTTTATTAAGACAAACGTTTATTAGGCAAACGTCTTCTTTAGGCTAATTTATTTAGGCCAAAAAATGTAAAAGGGGGAGGGGGCGAGACCCACCCACAAGGGGGGAAGAAGGGAACGTAGCCCCCCTACAAGGAGGGAGGAGGGGGTGGAGCCCCCCCACAGTGAATAACCAAACAATCGGAACAATTGTATTATTGGATCCCTCTGAATTCGTAGTCCTTCTGTAGAAGCGTGGGTCGTATTGAGACAATCAATACATTTACTATTTAATGAAAATATTTTGTTAATACCTAAACAAAACCTAGAATACAATTATCAGGTCTTTATTAAGACAAAATTTTAACGTACCCGCAAGACGCCATTTTGAAATAGAGCGCGCTAATTATTGTAGCAAGAAGATTATTACTTTGTTTGTAAAGTAATAACAGCATAAGACGAAACGCCTTTTTTCTATTTTGAACTTTCTGACTTTCGGAGAAGGTTGACTTTTGAATGGAATATCTTGCTATCTTTATAAAGTTTAATCGGAGAAATCGGGGCACGTTACATATAAATTTTGGTACAACATGACCCAAATGCTAGTGAGTAAGTTTAAGCGGGAAATTTTCATATATCCGTGCGCTTTTGCTTCACCTCTAACTTACCGGTTAAAGTTTGACGGATAACTAGCGATAATTTCATTTATGAAGAGTTATATCGTTGGTTCATTATTTAAAAGGTCCAACGTTTTAGTTTTAAGGCCGACGACGGTTTAAATATAGGGACCAATTCAAGAGTATGTACGCTAAATTTTAAATTAGCTAAACTTGAAATAAGAAACGTCATACTCGATTTTGACAGCTTGGTGCTATACGTAGGGTAGACTGGGTACGGTTGTGCCAGGGTACGGTAATGACAGTCGTCATAACAGCGAAACTATACGGAATGCGGGGAAGGTTCAAGGGGAAAGAGAAGCAGCATGCATATATAAACAAGTAACCAGTATTGCATCAACCAGCCTGCGACGTTATCGTAAGCAGGAGTCCATAGTGCTTTTCAACACTCAAAGTAAGTTTTTTTGTTCAACTTCTTCTAATATTTAGGTACTAAATTAAGTTTGAACCTTCCTTTTTTAAGTTTAGGGAATTTTAAATTTAGGCGCCGTTTCGGATTGGACCCGTTATGTGGTAAACCGGTTTTCGGCCGTTTTCCGAAGTACCACTATTACGTACGGTAATTGGTTGTGGGTTTACGTTGCGAAAGTACGAATTAATAGAAAAATCTGACAAAATAAATAAATATGTCATTTAAATACATCATAACTGAAAACATTGTCCTAGTTTCAAATTAGGATTCCCTGAGCTATGGGTACTAGACAACGATACGAATAATTCTGTAGATAAACATTAAACATCCAAGCATGATTCGGATATAAACATTCGTACTCATCACACAGAGTCTGCCCCTAACCAGACTCGAACCTGCGACGGCACAGAAGGCTGCACGCACAACCAACGCGCTGTCAAGTCAGTTAACCAGCTACGTCGACTTTTATAAATGACTAGCTGGTGCCCGCGACTTCGTCTGCGAAGAATAATAATTTAAGTAACCTATGTACTTTTAAACCTTCCCTAGACCTCCACGAACATTTCAAGACTAAGATAAGATAAATCCGTTCAGCCTTTCTCGAGTTTTAGTGAGACTAACGAACAGCAATTCATTTTTATATATATAGACTAGCTGGTGGCCGCGACTTCGTCTGCGAAGAATAATAATTTAAGTAACCTATGTACTTTTAAACCTTCCCTAGACCTCCACGAACATTTCAAGACTAAGATAAGATAAATCCGTTCAGCCGTTCTCGAGTTTTAGTGGGACTAACGAACAGCAATTCATTTTTACATATATAGATAGATCTGTGTAAAATATTTTTAAAATATTCACCCCTAAAATAAGCGAACATTTTTATACCGAACATGCTTTAGCTCTTTGTGAATGTAAAAGGCTAAAAGGGAAAAATTTAACGACTTTTGACAGTGTAGGTACTATATAATAGATGTGAGATATAAATTACAGGTCATAGTACAAATATTAAAGTGTTAATAGACGATCGAACATGGTGCGGCCGTACCAACACACCGTATGGCGCGCTCGTCACACCACACCACCGCTCCGCACCACAGACCGTCCAGTCAGCGTCCGATCGAACACAGCGTACCGATAATAATAATAATAATGTGCGGCCACACACGATCGAATATGGTCCGGAGCACACCAAGGACGTTCGATCGTCTATTAACACTCTTACACATAAGAGATTAAGTCCGCCCACCCAACCGCATTTAATATAGTATATTAAATAATACCTTCTTAATAACTTTTGGGCTTAGCAGAAATTTAATCGCGGTGCTATTAATAACTATGTTAAGACTTACTTATTCATAAATAAATTGCCTATAAAACAAATCTTATAATGCAATGTTGACATAACTTTATTAAGAACATAAAAACAGTAATAGAGTTTCAGGCGAAAATATCTGTATATAAACAAATCACTCTTATCTTCTGAGTGGTTTAAACGCTGTTCATAAATGGTACCTAATCGTGAATATTTGAGGAGATAAATAATGTTTTCCGTCGCGGGTCGTAATCGGATATTGTTGGTCGATGGCGGAAACCGACGATTTGCGGCGTCCCCGCTTTGAAAGAAATGTTCTGCTTGCTACCCGAATTTTAAATAATCTTTAATGCTATAAATAAGATAATTTTATATAATTAATCTATTTTTTCTGGTAATACATACTATCGAGAAAAACCATTCCCAAGGAAGGCCTCAAAGAGATACCACATTATTATATTTATTATGATTTAGTTTATTTCATATAAATTTTACGTAAGGTCTATTAATTTAAATCCCAGATAAGATGTTATTCTACACAAAATTGCTAATTTTGAATGATCTATTCCACAAATAAATCTTATCCGATGTGTAAAAAATCGGCACTTAATTTACCATTTAACGTTTTTGGTCACTTTTCTTACATTTCTTATAGACCAATAATATTTAGAGAAAATAATTAAACAACACAGTATTCATGCTGTTAAATCAATTTACAATTTTCTAGCGAAATGACTACTTAATGAAGCACCCAGTAACAACTCCTTTATCTACAAAACTTTGCATCTCAAAGAGATTTTATCGTCACTGTCTTCACGATTCGAACCACTAAGCGCAGTGTGGCGCGCACTTGAGATCTCTCTCAGATACCCCTTTTGTTCACGCTGCCATTTTATCTGCATTTTAACTCAGTCATGCATTCTTATTGTTCGACATTTGTTTTTTTTATCACTGGTAACTCAAAGTTACCACTTAGAAGAAGATTTGCGCAATGCTCGCAATCATCATCGGTGTGACACATAAGTCCCATTTCTGGGAATATGCCCTCTGTCTTAGCGAGAGGGACTGGGTAGTATTTCACCACGCGGACTCAGTGCGAACAAGGGACTTCACAAGGCATTCTTCAAGAGTCATTATGCTGAGCCAGTGTCCCATTCACAGCCGCGAGGACACACACACCACCATATTGTTTTGTATCGTTTTTAATTTACATTACTCTGTGTCTTCTGTGTTAGGGAATACATGTTTCTCTTTCTTTCTTTCTTTCTTTCACGTATCCTTGAATTATTTCGTAGATGTGAGCAGAGTTTCCTCGCAATTTTTTCTTCACCAAAGTGCTAGTTAGTGGTTATTTAAAATTAATGAATTCTACATAGTTATTCTGCGATTTGCACCCATCTGTGACCTTATACATCAAAGGCGCGCGTCCGACCACTCGGCTAGCTCGTGCACTTCATTATATATCGTCTAGCTTAGGTGAAATATATGGAGATAGATGTGTACGTATCCGGTTCCTCTATCATCAAACGATGCAATACCCTCTACTCTTTCTGAAACTTTTATAACGTTTCGCGATTCCCTATTTTGCATACAAGATCAGTTACAAATGAATGCGCAATTGGGGAATTATAGTGCCTGGTCGATAATACATAGCACATTTCAGTAGTGGTCACTTTTAGCCACATCAGCCATTGCACTTTAATATGTTCTTGAACATGAAGAGAGCTTCGCTTTGAAATTATATTTTCCAAGCTGCATTATTTTCGGTTCAGTAACAAACCTTTTGGTAAAATAGTTGGCTACTAAAGAAGCCTTACCTAAGGCCTGTTCAAGGAACAGCAACCACTGAAAAATTCTATCGCTGTTCATAGGAACTTGCTCAAAAGGGAATTGCCTCCCTGTGTTAGAAGTATAAAATTCCCCGATAAGTTTGGCTTGACTTGGCTCCTCTAACTATGCTCGGAAGACTTCGGATTTGCTTAACAAACACAACGTCAAATTGGCAAAAAATATCAAGTCTACTATATTAAGGTAAAGGCACCTATTAACGACCCCATGAAAATCGACACCCATTATCGTGGTGTTTTTAAATACGTGTTTTTTTAGCAAATGGCTTGACTGATTAAGAATCTTTTTTCACAAGACCAAAGCGTACTCAGTTGTCTATTGGATTTACTGGCGCGGGTGCGTATGCATCAAGCAAAGAACTTGCAACTCGTCAATTCCAGCACCGGCGACGCAGGAGCAGCTTATCCCATACAAACACGTTAGGTCATACGTAAGTGCTCTCGCATCTTACTTAGCGATTTGCGTAATAATTGTAATAACTAATCTAATGCTATGTTTTTTAAAAGATTTATTATAGTTTCGTTTACGACTTCGAAATACTATTTTTCTGATATTTTGTTTGGGAATATGTAAAAAATAGAATATAAAATACCTCGGTATTTGGATCCATTTTTCACTGTGGCTCCTAATTCCGAGGTATACCACGGTAATACGTAAATACTTTAGGTTCAGTTGGCATTCTTTTTTAAATTAATTGTCAGTATAGTATCTAAACTTTTTGTGTTATTGAAATGTTCATCTATCTAAGCAGCTAAAGAGCTATATCCGTGGTATGAAAAATATACAAGAAGGCCTTAATTTTTGATAAAAACGTAAGCATTATATTAGTGGTTTCTATAGACACCCTTAAATTAATAATTCGTTTAAATATACAGATAAAATCAAAGATTTACTTCCTAGTTTTATGAGTTTGATTTTATAAGCAAATGGAAGTATATATTTTCGATTTGTTTTAAAAAAATGACTACTTCTTATCATTTGTATGGGTCGTAATTAGGATTTACAGCACTGTTAATTAAACTTATTACCGATGGTATACACAGATAACCCTCGGTAATAGGATATATGGGAACCTAATTCCGATTTATTCAAGATTAGTAAGAGTCGGAGATAGGTTCCTCTTATATTACCTATTACCGAGTGACAACGTAATGAAATAACTAATTTAGGGTACCGTGGTTCTTATATCTTTGTAATAACCATTATTTTGATTTTGGTAGTTTTGCTTATCTATCGAAATCTGTTGTTCTTCCTACTCAGCTATAGTTTTTATATCAGTGGGACTAATACTAGGTATATACTATATATTTTTTGAGCTCAAATGTTACGGTAAAATCAATTTAAATTCTAGTGTAAAGTCAGTATGTTTTTGTTTTGTAATTAATTATTATTAGTTGACGACGCGGTTAGCCTAGTTGGTAGTGACCCTGCCTCCGACGCAAGCGTCCCGGGTTCGATCCCCGGTAAGGGCAAATATTTGTCTGATGAGCATGAATGTTTGTTCCTGAGTCTTGGATGTTTCCTATGTATTTAAGTATTTATTTCTCTATACAAGTATTTATATCGTCGTCTAGTACTCATAACACAAGCCTTTAGAGCTTACTTTGGGACTAGATCGATTTGTGTAAAGATTGTCCCCTGATTATTTATTTATTTATTATTATTATTATTATTATTAGTTACTTGTAACCAAACATCGCTTTTCGATTTAAATGATTGATTATTTTAATTAATTTGTTATAATTCTAAAACTATAAGTACCTAAGACTTCATTTATATTTCAATATTCTAAAAATAAATTGTCAAAGAAATGTACGGAACCAAAACTGTCATTAATTCTTACCCTCGGCAATAGGAACCAAATTCGCGGTATTAGGATCACAACCTATTCAATACCACGGTAATAGGGGATTTAGGCATTTTGGCTTTAATAAATATTTAACCATTAGTTACTACCTAGAATTAGACCATAAACCTACAAAATAACAAGTTAAATCTATATACTTTCATTATAAAAATCCTTACTCTCGTTACGCTGTCTTGATACCCTTAATTTTTGGCTCTTACTTGAAAACTTGCTTAACTACCACGGTAATAGGTGCCTTTACCTTATATGAGAAAGGGCTCTGCACTTAAGTATATGAGTGTTAAGCGTTTGTTAAGCGGTACCCAAGTAGGTAGGTTCGGTAGGTATGGGCACGTACTTTTAGTCATCACTAAGGACACAAATAGTGGGAATTCTGTACAAAGTTCGATATATTGCCTAATCGTAATTATCGTTGCTAATAGTTGTATTTTCTTTAATATGTTTGTTTCTTCCTTCTCATCGCTAAACGATTGCCATTTTTATAGCATACTTAAATTTTGTATTGCATGGCTACATTTTTTGTAAACAAGCCTTAATAAAGGTTATCTTAAAGTGATTATAACATCACAATCTTCAGGGTTCAATCACTAAGCTCAGTGTGGCGCGCACTTGTCAAGATATCTCTGTGATCTCTTTATTCATGCCTCCATTTTATTAGACTGCGTACCTTTTTAAAACTCAAAGCTGCAAAAACAAACTTGAACTCGTTACAATAGAGTTTAAATTCGAAAACATCGCATTAGCGACTTACTAGTTTGAGTATTTTTGTATTTTATTTAAAAAGGGTTTCACAACTTGTTGGAATGTATTTATTTGAAAATATTTTACATTTACAAATTTAACAATAGAGAAAAAGCTAAAAGTATTTAAGAGGAGTGTGAACCTACGGCTTTTCATACAAAAGGCGATAACGATTTCGACTCCTTAAATGTTAACCGATGTTCACCAATTTTTATAGGTTGTCAGTCAGAACCAAATCTAGGTTTATACGTTTTGGCTTTTTCACTATAATCAATAAATTCAGTTTTATTGTTGTTTTAGTATTTCCATACAAAACTAATGTCGGCGATTATTTGACTTTGTTAATCTTTAATCAACATTCAAAAAACGTATAGACCTAGATTTTGTTCTGACTGACAACCTATCAGAGTTTGGTTATGATCGGTTAACATTTAAGGGGTGGAAATCGTTATCGCCTTTTGTAAGAAAAGGGTGATTTTTGCCGTTGATTCACATTTAGAGGACTCTAAAGAGGACAGCGGATAGGTCAAATAGAAAAAAAGAATTGCGGTTTACCAAAAACAAAACAAAAATGATTGTCGTCCAAAGCCGGGAAGTATGTTTTAAAAAGTGTCGTGAGGTGATTATTGGATATTATTATTACTTCGTAAGTTTTTCACCGCGATAAACACCCTTTATAAAAAAAGGGTGTCCCCTGGTTCCGCAGACAGAAATTTCATATAATTTCGTTACGCAGAAAATGTATCATGTAATATTTGGTCCTTGTATTTTTATTCCAACCAAATATTATTGTTTCAACGACTATTTACTTCCATGAAACATATTTCACAGAAATCCAATTCAAT
Source organism: Tortricodes alternella (assembly GCA_947859335.1). NCBI lineage: Eukaryota > Metazoa > Arthropoda > Insecta > Lepidoptera > Tortricidae > Tortricodes > Tortricodes alternella. The sequence continues at coordinate 16,345,485 of OX401975.1, forward strand.
GTAAGCATTTTTTTATTTAACAAACTTATCAAGTCGTATAAGTAATTATTATTTAACGAATATTGTAATAAAGTGTTTTTTATAGTGTTAAGGAATATTTAAATTTAAAAATGACATTTAATGGGTAATTAACATTGTATAACTGCTATTTTATTATTATTATTATTATTGAAACAAGTGTTGCTATTTGCATCTAATATAATTGTATTCAATTAATATTCTATATCTCATCTACTTATTATAATTTGCACGTCATCATATGACAAAACACGTGAAACCAATTGTACTACTTAATATCTTATTTGTACCGTGTCTTATGCGAATAAAATTCTGATTCTGATTCTGATTCTGATTCGTCGTATTTTTCCATAGAATTTTATTTCAACGAAAATGATTTAATATTTCGTAAGTATGATGTAATGCTGAAGAGGTTGACGTATAATATAATGATTTTTGTCTATGAAACCACGTACAATCGAAAAAAAGACAACCCTTTAGGTTTAAAATTGCCTAACAAACTTGAGATTGCACAATACCTTTAAAATGTAACTAGAGCGTCCCCCAATTAGGGGATCCTCAATTCCTTGTTAAATTATGTAAATTTTAGATTCGGAATTAATTAATTCATTACAGAAACTGTCTGCAGTTGAAAGATTTACGACTTGAAATTAGCGCAGGAGTTAATAAATTGCAGGCGTAATTTTGAAGTGAGATTCGAAGCTGCATTGCAAACGACTTCTCTGTGGAATTAAATAGATCTTCTTGAGGAGCAAATGGAACATTTATTTGACTGACGAGAATTTGCAGTGGAAGCGTAAATGGTCTTGCGTCTCCGAAGCAGAAAGGTCGTGAGTTCAAACCCGCGTTTGCATTCGATGTTTAGTTAGTTTCGTTTTCAGTACATAACTACATCTTTGGGAATTCATGCGTATTTAAAGTAATTCAAATAACTGATCCCGCGGGCTGAGTGGTGTGTGGGCCGAGTTGCCCCTGAAGGGGAATTTAATGTGATTTGCCATCCAAAAGTCTGAATAAAAAGAAAAGAAACGTCTGCGAAATTCCAGCTGTAAAAAACTGGACAAATGCGAGTGAAACCCGCGTGGAGAGGGTTCCGTTCCATACATGATTAACTGAAATTTCCTATATTACCATAGACTTCTTATAGGTTTTCCTGTAATCTATAGGTAAAGGACTATTTTTTGTATTTTTTTTAAATTTTAGGCCCGGTAGTTTCGGAGATAAGGGGGGGGGGGAGTGGTAAATTTTCCCCTATTTTCCTAAATAACTTCAAAACCATTTATTTTAAAATTCCAAAAAAAAAACATATATTAAGATTCTCACAATAAACCCTTTCATTTGATATGTCACATGATATAGATTGCGTAACTTTTGTTTTTAATTTTCTGATTTTCCCCCCAAAAGTGGGCCCCATGTTCAAAATTAATTAATTTACGTTACGCATCCCTGTTGCGGTCACCGACTTACCTATTTATACCAAATTTCAAATCAATCTGTCCTGTAGTTTCGGAGCAAATTGACTGTGACAGACGGACAGACAGACAGACATACAGACAGACAGACACACGAGTGATCCTATAAGGGTTCCTTTTTTCCTTTTGAGGTACGGAACTCTAAAAATGCGATATACCTATGAAAAGTCCCCATACTACACTTTAACAATAACTAAATTCTACGAAGACGAAACCACGGGAAAAGAGGGTTGTGTTTAATAATTCTTAAATTTAATAAATGGAGACGAGGCAGAGACAGAAAGAGATGCAATGATCGGCCATGTGATGCTGTAAAGATTCGCCTAACGTCTAATACCTCATTTACATGCAGCCACTGCCACTGCTGCTCGTGCTGCCAGAAATAATTCCCGCATACTGCTTTCGAAGGCAGTGGGTTTTTACATGCTGTTACATGCAGCCACTGCTGCTCGCGCTGCCAGAAATAATTCCCGCATACTGCTTTCGAAGGCATTGGGTGTTTGTATGCATATTAACTATATATGTATGACCAATCCATCTAAGTAGTAGTAGATAAATAATTATTAGCATGTAGTGTATTTGTATAGCGCTCCGTGAGTCACAGACGGTGCTGGCTGAAAATCAGCGCTGCAGGTGTCTTGCACCTGAGCACTATGCTGAGCCAGTGTCCCATTCACTGCTGCAAGGATACACACACTACCATTTTGTTTTGTATTGTTTTTAATTTATATTTATGTTACTGTTTTCTGTGTTAGTGAATAAATGTTTCTTTCTTTCTTTCTTTCATGCTGTTAAATGCAGCCGCTGCCACTGCTGCTCGCGCTGCCAGAAATAATTCCCGCATACTGCTTTCGAAGGCAGTGGGTGTTTACGTGCTGCTTCTTGACTCACTGCGTGCTGACTTAATGCGTTCCATTCCTTGATAACATTAACCCGATTAAGTGAACTTTTTTTAAGAACAAAACCACTATATTTTAATTCTGTTTTTAAAATCTAGCCCTATACAATATTCTTTCTCAACTGAGCCAGTTTAACAAAGATTGAGTTCGTGAGCCTTCAACAGAGGGGCAAGCAGTAACTAGTGAAAAGGAAAGCTGTAAAATATAAGATAAGATAACTTAAGGGTCTTAAGCTACTAACCCAGAAGCCTCAAACCTACAAGCGGACATCGTAAACCGCTATCAAACTTGAACGTTTTATATTATTTTTATTGACTTTTTACTGTCAAAAGATATCTTTCATGGACCATTTCGCCGGTTTCAGTTTTTTTATTAAGGATTGACTTTATATTTAAAGGGTCCACCGTTGTGTTCTGCTTAGTGACGGGCGATTTCTGAAACATTTCATAAGCTTCACGTCACTTACAATTCTTCACTTTAGTTATCTTCGCAGACGCTAACTTACAGTTCGCATCACGTAAGTTTACGTTTGTGAAGATGGTTACTACGAGTTAAGGTTCGCCGAGAGTTCATAAAAAAGTAAAAAGTTAGGGCTTCTTAACTCACTACAAATAGCGGCCCGCTAATAATTTTTACCGATGATAATAAAAAATTAAAGGGAAAAAATATATTTTCTTCATAGAATATTATTGTTGAATAGCCTAACTGTATAAACCGAACGCAACATCCAAATGACAAACTCGAAGCTAATGACATATTATATTGGTAGAAAGACACAGACCACCATACTCAACGCGTTTTTAACATGTGTCATAGTTTTTAGGGTTCCGTACCTCAAAAGGAAAAAACGAAAACCTTATAGGATCACTCGTGCGTCTGTCTGTCTGTCTGTCTGTCTGTCCGTCTGTCACAGTCAATTTGCTCCGAAACTACTGGACCGATTGAGCTGAAATTTGGTATACATATGTAAGTCGGTGACCGCAACACGGACGCGTGACGTAAATATATGAATTTTAAACATGGGGGCCACTTTTGGGGGGTAAATCAGAAAATTAAAAAAAAAAGTTATGCAATCTATATTGTGTGACATATCAAATGAAAGGGCTTATTGTATGGATCTTAAATATATTTTCTTTTGAATTTTAAGTAAAATAGTTTGGAAGTTATTAAGGAAAATAGGCGAAAATTGACCATTCCCCCCCTTATTTCCGAAACTACTGGGGCTAAAATTTTGAAAAAAATACATAAAATAGTTCTTTACCTATAGATTACAGGAAAACCTATAAGAAGTCTATGGTATTTAAAGTAACCTAGTAAATTGCAGATAATCATGTAAGGAACGGAACCCTCTCCACGCGAGTTTAACTCGCACTTGTCCGGTTTTTTTCTTTTTCGTTTCTTTTCGGCTAGTGCAGATTTATGTGACATTTGTCACACACATATAAGACATTAATTTGCAATAAGGCGATTGTGTATTATGAAAGAAACAAATATATTTTTTACGCCGCCGTCCGCCCGGCGCGACACCTCACTTGACAATAGCTGCATCCCTTGTACCACGAAACTTAGTGGGCGCGGCGATAAGCGACGTGTCTCATACAGTTTGCGATAGTTAAGCGACAGTCGCTATTTCGAAACGATATCATAATATTTATCAACTCTCGGCGAACAGGCTTTGGTAACGTCACAGTAAACGGTTTTACGGGCACAATCGGAGGCGACCACTCGGAATAATGAGAACCTTCGTCGACACCGCTTGAAGTTTGCAACCGTCAAGTTAGCCAGGTAGCAAGGTACCAAATGATACATTATAAATTACACAGATGTACTATAAATTGTAACTAGGTACACACTAGGATCGTAGGTAGGTGAAATACTTTAGACTATATTCTTAAAAATATAACACCCTCATACGCGTACATTAAAAGTAGTGAAGGAATTGCTGCGAGCACACCGAAGTATTATTAGGTACTTCCATCGCTTTTTTAACCGACTTCAAAAAGGGAGGTTCTCATGTATTTTTTTGGTTAATGCACAGACCATAATAATTATAAAGGCAACTTTCATTTGCCTTAAAATCGTAGGTATAGTCGAAATCGAATTTAATTTGACGCCATCGGACATAGGAACAAACTAACGAGTCAGATTGAATAAAAATGTGTTACTCTATTCTAGCAATCCCTGAAATTCTTCTTCTAGAGTTTTATCGCAATAAATCAAGACAAAGGTCCATCGATATATTTTCAATTTGTCCCAAGACCTTTGGGACAAAGTAGATATTTCATCTTAAACAGTTCTTACATTTTATTGCGACTACATATTTCGATTTATTTCTACATGTTTTATATTTCTCGATGCTACATGCAGATTTCGATTATAAAGTTGATAAGAAAACCAGTCAGGTGCAAATTGGACTCACGCACCGAGGGTTCCGTACTACGCTAATTTGGCATGGTCTCAACCAATAAATAATAAGACTTTATGTTAATGATATAAAAACTTTGACAGTTGCAACTACTTAAGTTGGCAGATTGTTAAGCTATTATATCAATATATTTTTCACATTTCTATATCAGAACACCATTGAATTGATATTTTTTGTTAGACTATGGAGTTTAAACTAAAATCAGACCAAATTTGATAGCTGAAACTCAAGCCGTTATGGAAATACAGCTGGAACAAAATCGATCTAAAATCAGTCAATTGTGAGCTTCTCATGCTTAAAACTTTAAAAACCGGCCAAGTGCGAGTTGGACTCGCGCACGAACCACTACCATTATCTATAAAAACGGCAAAAAAATCACGTTTGTTGTATGGGAGCCCCCTTAAATATTTATTTTATTCTGTTTTTTAGTATTTCTTGTTATAGCGGCAACAGAAATACATCATCTGTGAAAATGTCAACTGTCTAACTATCACGGTTCATGAGATACAAGGGACGGACGGACAGACGGTCAGCGGAGCCTTCGTAATAGGGTCCCGTTTTTACCCTTTGGGTACGGAACCCTAAAAACGCAGTCGGTCGGTGACGGAACGGTATAGTGGGTATAGTCTCATACTTTTCAATACATGTAATAATTTTTTGCCCGTCACGTTCCTAGCACGGTCATGGTATGATAAGGTCTAATGAGCAGAGACCTTAAGAGTTAATGTCACACGTTGACGTCATCTCTACAGATTTTCTATTATCAAGGATGGGAAAGAGAATATTATCTCGACGAATTAATTAATTATAATATGACGACGCGGATAGCCTAGTTGGGAGTGACCCTGCCTCCGAAGCTAGCGTCCCGGGTTCGATCCCCGGTAAGGGCAAATATTTGTGTGATGAGCACGAATGTTTGTTCCTGAGTCTTGGATGTTTCCTATGTATTTAAGTATTTATTTCTCTATATAAGTATTTATATCGTCGTCTAGTACCCATAACACAAGCCTTTAGAGCTTAATTTGGGACTAGACCGATTTGTGTAAAGATTGTCCCCTGATTTATTTATTTATTATTTATTTATTTATTTATCTCATGTCTCTTTCTCCTATTTAATTCCCACTAACCCAGTTTGACATATAATAAAGTAATTCAGCCGTACTCTGCCCATCTGTGTTGCGGTTGCCCATTTATTTTAGGATCTTGTCTGGCGTATCTTAGGTACGTTTAAGACAAGTATTCCAGCATCTTCGTAACTCAAGCAATCTAGGAAATTCGGTGGGATGAAACACTTTATAACAATTTAAACTGCTTTGAAATTGGGTTACGTAATTACACTTAATTGCTATGTATTTGAACACAAGTCAAATTAAATATGAAGCTATCCACTTTGCTCTACAAAAGTATCTACTAATAGAGTAAATTGGATTTATTTTTCTCCTATTTGCTACTATTGGTATGATAGACAAAATTGAACTTTTGCTCTACAATCCAGTCTGTGTAGTTAATCGTCTAAAAATCAGATTACTAATGTATGGGCAAAAAACTCTTCCCAATCCCAAAGTATCACATGCCAAACTATTTTACTCACATTATCATTTGGCAAAAAATCAGGGGACAATCTTTACACAAATCGATCTAGTCCCAAAGTAAGCTCTAAAGGCTTGTGTTATGGGTACAAGACGACGATGTACATACGTATACTTATATAGAGAAATAAATACTCAAATACGTAGGAGACATCCAAGACTCAGGAACAAACATTCGTGCTTATCACACAAATATTTTCCCTTACCGGGGATCGAACCCGGGACGCTAGCTTCGGAGGCAGGGTCACTACCAACTAGGCTAACCGCGTCGTCAAAGTCGCTAAATTAGCAACACTGTTCAAAACAGACTGAACTGATTCAAAAATGTATGTCCAAGATTGGACTCAAATATAATAAACTTACTATTGAATTTAATTGAAAGCTTGTTCTAACTTAAGTACGTTCGTAAATAATCCATTATCCTGTAAGCGACACATGTAATGTATGATGTAGATACTGATGTTAAGGGGTTCAACGACGTGAAAGGAACCTTACGGAAAATATTGTATCGTACGAATAATGTAAAATCGGTTTGCATTACAAACGTTGCGTTAGAAACGTTTATTTATATTAAAATAAATCATTTTTAGGGTTCCGTATCCGAAGGGATCAACGGGACCCATTACTGAGCCTACAACGTCCGTCCGTCCGTCTGTCGGAGGCCTCTAGCTCAGCAACGGTAAGAGCTAGAAGGTTGGAATTTTCATAGAATATGTGTTGTTATGCCATAAATACTAGCAAATAATAAAAATATCAAATAATGTTAAGCCTGAGAAGCTCCCCATACATTGATACCCTAAACAATTACTGATTTTACACTAATTTTGTTCCAGCTGTTTTTCCATAACGGCTTAAGTTTCAAGTATCAAATTTAGCCTGATTTTAGTTTACACTCCATACTCTAACAACAAATATAAATTCAATGGTGTTCAGTTATAAGAATGTGAAAAATATATTGAAATCAAAACAGAAAATGATCGCTGCAGCTTAACAATCAAAATACATGCCAAGAAGTTGGTTAAAATTATAGGCTATCCTGATAAATTGTAATTAGTCAAAAATTCTATTTAGTCCGCCATTTACATTATCAATAAATATTGTAAATGTATTTTTTATTTTGTCAATTAAACAAAAAATACGAAGACAGTGCGTTGAAGTTCCGCGCGACGTCACGCCGTGGTACACTTTTTACCATGAAGTGACGTCATAAGCCCCCACCCCCGAACTTTGATACGCGTTATCTTTGTCAATTTCGATTGATTAAATAAAGCAAAAAATACGTGTTCTACATTTTTTGATACTCAAACTGACGGAATAATACGTTTTTTTTGTTTTTACCCAGGACACATCCCTCTATTCACTTGTATCGTTTCACGTGCACATACGAATTTTAATAACAAAGGTAGAGATATAGTGAATAATATGTTTCCATCAGTAAAACTCGGATCGGATCTCGATCGGAAGACGACGGGACCCGAAGTGTCAATTAATTATTGTATTAAATGAGTGACATGTTTATATTCATTCATATGAACCTTTATTATTTATTGTCAAATGTCAAAATGAAAAATGACAGTATGGTATGATGGATACTGGCCCCCAATTTTCGATGCATTCGAGATAATGTCAATGGCGAGATTAAACAACAGATTCATACAGTTGTGTCAAATGACTGTATGCACTGACGTTTAATCTCGATTGTGAGATTATCTCGAATGCACCGAGAATTGGGGGCCTGCTGAAGCTAATTGAGAGAGCACGATAATACGAACTTTTCCGATAAAACACGATGGAAACTAATTATGCACTACGTCTGTATAAAATTTTTACTTGAATCCACCTGATGTGAACCGGGCTCATTTGGTAATTAAGAACCAGTGATGGATGGGCGGTTACACTGAAACAGTTAAACAAAGCAGTTTTAAACGATTTTAACTGATTACAGCAAAAAGGCACAGGGGAGAGTGATTGATGTGACTGAAAAAAAATGCAAGAACCAGAAGTCTTCTGGTTGAATACCAGTTTTAGGGTTCCAACTAGGAACTTTTATAATTTTGCCATGTTATTCTGTCTGTCTGTCTGTATGTCACAGCTTGAAGATGCACTGATGCACCTTGCCGCTGTAGGATGATTTTAAGTAGTTATTTTTTCATGTCTAACTATATATATACTTTTTACTCTATAAATGTGCTTTATCGTATAACACAACATAATAATAACACGAAACTAAATTAAATCTTAATAAGAACTAAATTAAACCTAAAAGGGGTCCCCGCGGCATTGTGCCGAAGATGCAGCGTTTCCTCGCTGTATCGCAATGCTAATGCGTTGTGCGAGGAAGCTGCCGGCTCTCCGGTCCCCAGCTTCTTCCACCAGCCTCTTCGAAATTTCTCCCAAGAGGCGTACTGCCCCAACGGACCGAGGGTTTCGTCTACGAAAGGAACAAAGTTAAATTCAGAACTTATGACCCCTATATTTCATTCTCAAATATCTATCTTAATGCATTCCCGCTCCCTGTCAAATCACTGGCTGGGCCATATGTGCCGCTTCGACCATTGCTGATCTATTGTGGCAGCCCTTTCTTATAGTTCACTGCTTAGTCCCGTTGCATCCAGGAAGTTCCTGATGCTTTGGGCTGTGAGATCTTGTATCTCCTCGGGGTGCACAACGTATGACCCCAGGTGGATACTTCTATTGGTCCACATGAGCAGAGGATGTTAAATCACTAGGCGTAACTTGACATGTGTGCTGAACGCACAGACAGCACTTTTTTATATAAGGGAAGGCAAACGAGCTTGCGCGTCACCTGATGGTAAGTGATCATCGCCGCCCATTAGCATCACTAACCCCGAAGGAGTCATTGAGCCGTTGCCGACCTTTTAGGAAAAAATAAATCTCTTCCAGGCCCCAATGTCAAAACAGTCCGGGAACACCTCTGATGGAAGTTGGTTCCACAATTTCACCGTACGTGGCAGGGAGTGTCTTAAAAAACGCACAGTAGTAGATCGCCAATCATCAAGATGGTGTTGGTGAAAATGTACGTAAAACGCGTATATGTGTCGACGGCAGTGAATGCGTTTTCCTTTATTAAAATTATATTCGTCGTTTGTACGCAAACAAATAGTTTGACGAGTCCTACAAATGTCCCAAGTAACCTTCTCATATTTTCACAAACATTTATTATTTCGTTAGCGAAATTAAATGGAAGAATTATTTAAAATATAATAACACAGAATCTTTTAAAACAACACCTACCAAGAAAGAAAAGCAATTATAAAAGTTTGCTTACTAAACTAGACAGCGGTTCTGTTTCTCATTAGTCTGGATCCAGAATAAAACTAGAATTCGAGAAAAAACAGGAGCAATTAAACGTTTTGTTTATTTCAGACTTGTTTTTTGTACGTTTAAATTGCAGTTGGATACATTAAGAATAATAAAAGTTTGTATGTGCCGTGCCACGGCGGGACGTCGCGCGGAAGTTCAACGCACTATATCTACGTATTTTTTTGTTTAATTGACGAAAAAAAAAAACGTTTTTAATATTTATTGATAATGTAAATGGCGGACTGAATAGATATTTTCAGGAAACTATAGCCTATTTAACTTTAACCCACTTCTTGGCATATATTTTGATTGTTAAGCTGCAGCGGTCATTTTTATGGTGTTATGGATTTCGTATGGTTTATAACTCCCGCTGCGCTGACGGCGGGGTGTATAGAGCAGCTAAATCGGCTATAGCTGCGTATAATAACACCCTTTCCGAGCAAGTGTGATGAAATAGTAGTTTATGCAACGGTTGCATAATGGTCCAAACAAATAATGCAAACTCCTCTACTGCACTGGGAGTGAAGAAATAGCAAAGAATGCGTGCAGATGCTTATCATCCTGGCATGTCGTAAAAGTCGACTAAGGGACGGGTCCTTTCCAACATGGTGGACTATCTGTTTGGGCGATGGGCTGATCACCTGTCACCATACGGTTCATCATACCATCTTAGGACTAATTAATCGAACGTGGCCACAAGTAGTTTTGTGGCTCTGCCCACCCCAATTAGGGATTTCGGGCTTGATAATATGTATGTATGTATGTATGCATAATGATAGGCCTTAAAACACTAGTGCGGTTTTATGAAACGAGCTTTTAGCGAGTTTCATAATAAGATCGCACGTGTGTTTTAAGGCCAAATTATGCAGAGTTGCATACATAACTTTATCTACACACATATTATAAACGGCGACACGGCGACGATGGGGCCCCTCCGGCTGCGGCGACGGTGGCGCGCCGGCCTGTAGCTCATATCTGTATCGTTATGACCATTACGTTACTAAAATCGATACTGTATTACAGTACAGGTTGTCATAATGGTGGTCATTTCCTACGGTTTTTGATTACATTATGGAGGTTTTATGATATGGGTGTAGATAAACGATATTTTGGTTTGTGCGCCATCTATTTATTTCCTCTTGTAATTCCTTAACACTTTCAGGTGTAACTACTTAATCCCTTTCATTCCCATAAACTTGATTTATACTGTGTTAATACCAAATCCCCTAAAACCCGAGCATACAGGGGATTTTCCCGTAAATCCCCGTAAAGCGTTAGATCTTTTCATCGCCGTATACGCTTCAAGGTTTTCTTTAGAATGCATTGAAATAACTTGAAAGACGTGCTGGAGTATGAAAAGGGATGTTGCTTCTGTAAATTGGATGCTTATTTTACTTCCAAAAGATTAATGTTAGCCATTTTCTGGAGAATCAACTTGATAAGCAATGTAAAATGCGTAGTATTTTCAGCTTCCGGTGGTGTGTTCTTATTGAGGCGCTGACAATACCTATATTTTTTAGTGTTTTAACAGAAACTATTTGATTTGGCAAAGTGAAAAAAATATATGTTTATATTCATTATATTATTGAAAATATAACAATTTCCAAAATACGATTTGATTAAATCGAAACGATAGAAAAAAATCGTGAATCCGAAATCCTTTTTAAACAGTTCTATGTCTTAACTTTTTTACCTTGTGGGTCTATTCTTAATAACATCTGAGTCTATTACATCACGCCCATACTTAAAAAAAAAACTAATTTATATTTTACGTGTAGTGTGTTTACTTATATAACTCATCCATTTTTGATTTTCTTCATACACAAAACTGCACAGTGCTTCTCGTTCACTCCGGTGCAAACAGACAGTGACCGATCACTCAAGGTCGTGTGGCTCATGTCAGCGTCTTAAACTAATTTGGAGTAAAATTATTAATAGGTACAAAACAAATAGCCCTACACAAGATAATAATTGGATATGGAGGGAATTGAGCAGTTTTAGAAATATATTTTTTCATAAAGTTTAAGTAGGTATTTCACTCAATTTATTAAAAACAAAATACTTATCCTTAATTCCTTACTTCCTTACTGATATTATAAATGCGAAATTAACTCTGTCTGTCTATCTGTTAAGCTTGCACGCCAAAACTACTGAACCGATTTAAATGAAATTTGGTACACAGATAGTCTAGAGTCTGAGAAACGGCATAGGCTAAAAAAGGGTTGTAAGGGGTAAAAAGGGGGGATGAAAAGTTGAATGGAAGTATCGTCATTTTTAGAGCTAGAAGCTTGAAACTTTTTTTAGGCTCTTGATTTGATATTAATAAATATAACATTGAAAGTTTGTAAAAGTTTTAACCTCAAGGGTGTAAAATAACAATAGGGAATAGGAGATGAAAGTTTGTATGGAAATATGTAAAATTTATGTGAATGTTTAATAAGCTTGCGACAAGAGACAAAATATTAGAGCTATGCTGATGTAACATTTACGGAGTAATTACAAAATGTGGAACTAAAGTTAACGCCAGTAAGAAACTTGCCAACACCGCGCCGCACACAATATTCCACGCGGATGAAGTCGCGGGCACAGCTAGTATTTTTATAACCACTCGTTAACATGTAAAAAAATTTTTTTGTGTAAATTTCATTTTGATCTTAACACGTTTTTCAGCTTTGTCTTTGACTGACATATTACAATGCATAAGATTTTTGTCCATCTGTTTGTCTATTTCTCAAGTTTCAAGACACTTTCGATTATGATAAAAATGATAAAGGTATGTTTATGGATTTCGAGAATGCCATAAAGCTACTTAAATCCCGAAAAATTTAACGAAATTTTCAGATTGACCATGCAATAATTAAAAAACCGGCCAAGTGCTGGTCGGACTCGCACACGATGGGTTCCGTACCATTATCTATAAAAAACATTGTTGTATGGGAATTTATTTTATTCTGATTTTTAGTATTTGTTGTTATGTTGGCAACAGAAATACATCATCTGTAAAAATTTCAACTGTCTAACTATCACGGTTCATGAGATACAGCCTGGGGACAGACGGACAGACGGACAGCAGAGCCTTAGTAATAGGGTCCTGTTTTTACTCTTTGGGTACGGAACCATAAAAAGAAATCCCGAAGTAGGTATCTAGGTCTCACTGTCATGGGTCAATTCAAAAACTTAATAGGTACTTTCCAAGGAATTTGCTTTGTTTCCAAGGGAATAGAGATAAGCTTAAGAGTTAAATATTAAAGCTACCCTATTGAAATTCATATACCACAACAAACCCTAGATAATACAACGATTGTGTGAACGACCCGACTGGAAGTCGGCCATCTTGCGGCGTGAAGCCTCATTTCCGGTCGCTCTGTTCTGGTCATTTGTCATTATTATTTTGTATTGTTGAGGAACTATTGTTAGTATTATTCAAAATTAAGGCTCTTTGGGAGAGATCTCTTGAACGGATAGGTTCACCTTTGGAGAATAGCCCAGGAGTTCCATAGTTCTAGTTCCATATGGAACAATCGGTACATATGTACATGTCAAATTATTTATCCCAATAGTTCTATATGGAACTACATACAAGGTTTTACACCTGAAAAGTATGAATCCCTTTGATTTGATAGCCAACACGTCATCGTCAAAACAAAACATGACTTTATGTACTCTAAAGGGCGCTATATTACATTGAATGTGCCTTCGTGCAGCCTATAACTAGCGGACAATCAAGACGCTTCCAACGATACCTTATTTGTCAAATTATGATGCGTAGTTTAGAAGTTATGAGGAATAAGATGAACATGCATACCGGTCAAAATCATAAACCTCCTTTTTCCTTCACTGTAGTCGGGTTAAAAGCAGCTCCATGTTTAAAACAGACATTTTCAACTTACATTACCACACGTTGTGATTCGCACGCAAAGTGTAATGCCGATAGCTCATAAATATAAAATACCGCCGAATAATGCATTGGGTAGATAAAGAAAACTCGTACAATACCAGACTGTAAGGCGCCAGTTACACATATCGTCACACTAGCTAAGCTACCAGCTAGTGTTATAGTAAGTAAGTCTTAATCACAGACCATATATCCGATAGACTCCGCATAGCCGGGCGATCCCCGCGGGGTCGCGCGGGGAGCGTAATAACCTTGAATGCACCAATCATAGCGCTCTAAAAACCCCGCGCGCCCCGCAAGTTTGACAGCTTTATTTGATAGTAAAAGTAAGCCTAAGCGATGTCTTTAGGGGATTTGGTATGTGAATAGTTCTATACAAACATATTTACCTATTTCTTCTTAGGATTTTGACCCAAGAAGGAAGATTTTATTAGACAAATAAAATAAATTAACTTAAAAGTTAACCTGGAAATATTATTACATTAAAAAAAAACAATGGGTATGTTTCCACCAACAGGTAATAATGTGATTTTAACCGCAGTTCTAGTATGTTATGGACAGGGCTCGGATACCAGTTAACTTTTAAACCAGTTTTTTGGTTGCGTTTAACGTTATTACGCGGTTAATTGAGCACCCGGTTTTTTAATTTTTTTGTTTCTTTCGTAATAAAAACAACGTATCAAATAAAGCTAACTAGCTGAAACAGAAATGTACATAATATAAACTGACTCACAATCAAACAATTTTCAAAACTATATAGGTAACTTCAAAACGTGAAATGTTGCGCGCACTAAGAAATAATTTTTCGATATTGATGGTCCAAAGTAAAGTTTTTTTATTTTTTATTCTTTATTTATTTAGGGGCTTAGATCGCTGCTGAACACGTCAGCCCCGTAACATACTTAAACGATTGCAAGGGGTAATAGAGCTCACAGAGAGAGAGAGCAAAGTCAAGTTATAAAAAGATCCATATTCACAAAATGTAGCGGTGCCCTTATGGTATAGGAAAATTCAGACAATGTACACGGTGATAATAAATGTCCCGGATGATTTGTAGGCACTTGCAGTCGCCGTGGAAAATGTTTTTCGGTAGGTGGGAAGCGGGCTTTGTTTATCTTTGTGTAAACCGATTTCAGGATAATTTGAAAGTTAGTCTTTATTTATCGGAGTTTGTCACAGCGGGACGTATGGAAGTTTTATACATAAAGCCTTTGCTTAATTTAAACTTCTATTTTATTTTATAAACTGGTTGTACCCAATATGATTTTAAGACGCTGACAAGACCTAAATCGGCTTTACTTAAACAGTTTTTTTAACAAAAACTATTCAAATTCGCAAAGGGAAAAAATATATGTCATTATTCATTATATTATTGAAAACTGAACTATTTTCAAAAACACGATTTGATGAAATTGACACAATAGAAAAAAAAACATGAGGTTACGTCTAAAATCCTTTTAAAAACAGTTCTATGTCTTAATTTCTTTAACTTATGGATCTATAATTGCTGCTGTATACAAAATAAGTATATTATTGTATAGTAAGTATGTTCATGCAAATTATTTGCGTGTAGTAATTATGTAATTAATGTAAACATGTAATATTAAGGAGCACTTGTGTTTTGCATCTGGGTCTAGCTGAAACTCAGCGCTGTGGCTTTGTTTGAGTCGCAGCACATTGCTGAGCTGACCGCCCATTTAGCAATTAAATTATAAAGTTAAGTACCTATTTGTGTTCTAAATTTTTTTAAATATTGCTAAATAAATGTTTTTCTTTCTTTCTTTCTTTCTTTCTTTCTTTCTGTAGTGCATTTTACAACAATATTTTTTCTTACATATTATATAGCACTTATTCATCTAAGTAGTTTTGTGTAATTATTAGTGTTTAGTGTGTGTGTATAGCGCTCCGATTGCTACAGACGGTGCAGGCTGAAAATCAGCGCTGCGGGTGTCTGACTCCTCAGCATTACGCTGAGCCAGTGACCGATTCACTGCCGCGGTGACACACATCCCTCGTTTTTTTTTTTCTTTATTATTTTGCGTGTCTTGTGAAGATAATAAATGTCTTTCTTTCTAATATTTTCTTCTCGCATTTCTTGTAGCAATCGTGTACTTTCTCCAAGGTCTTCTCTCCTACTTAACCAATCACGGATGTTTCTGGATGCATTGTAATCCAATTTGATATCCGGTTGCCGGATATCCGGCTGTCTAGCCATTTCAGCCAAAAGATGTCCAGTGCTCAACATAGGCCTCCCCAATGATCGCCACAATGACCACCGTGTGGGTGGTCTGCCCACGCTGCAGCTTCGCCACTCAAGAACTCTTCGGCACCATCGGCCATCTGTTCTACGAGCAATGTGCCGCCCACTGCCACTTAAGTTTACCAATTCTTTGGGCTATGTCGGTTACTCCAGATCTCCGGATCTCCGGATCTCCTCATTTGTAATAAGTCGCCATGCGCGATTTAAATTCCACAGACAGTCCTTTCGATTTGAAATTCTCAACACAATGGCTCGAAGTTACATTGTCTTGAGTCTGATATTTCCTTCATGCAAATATTATTTACTCTAAGGAGACGCCACAAAGTGAGCGAGTATTAAACAATAGTACATTGTGCATCTAGGGCCGTAAGAAGGGGATAACTAACGAGAGTCTGTTAGAAGCTTTTATGACTTGAGTTTGTTATCCCCTTACTGCCCGTGATACACACAATGTTTTTCATCACATTTGCGAGGAAATGAAATAAAAATTAGACAAAAAAAAGTATATATATTAATTTTATTCCCATTTTACATCGTGAATTACCATCAGGTGGGTGTTCATAAACTGAGCGTACGTTGCGATCAGCGCGGGGCAGCTCCGCCGGCTTGCGGGTCGTGCGCGCCGCCGGCTGCGGCTCGCCCCGCCGTCAGCGGGAGTTATAACTCATACAAAATCCATAACTGCCCTTGGGAGGTAAGTAGGCTACAGCTACAGCCTTTCCGAGCAAGTGTGATGAAAATTATATTAAATTGCAGGGGTATTTTACAAAACCGGCCAAGTGCGAATCGGACTTGCGCACGGAGTGTTCCGTACCATTATCTATAAAAACGGCAATAAAATCACGTTTGTTGTATGGGAGTCCCCTTAAATATTTATTTTTTAGTATTTGTTGTTATGTTGGCAACAGAAATACATCATATGTGAAAACTTTAAACTGTCTAACTATCAAGGTTCAGATACAGCCTGGTGACAGACGGACAGACGGACAGCGGTCCCGTTTTTACCCTTTGGGTACGGAACCCTAAAATTACATAGGCGATAACGATCTCCATCCCTTAAAGGTTTACCGATATTGACCAATTTTTGATAGGTTATCAGTGAAAACCAAATCTAGGTCTATACGTTTTTTCACTATAATCGATAAATTCAGTTTAGTTTCAGTGACTATTTGACTTCGTTGATCTGTTATCGCCTTTTGTATGAAAAGGGTGGTATTTGCCGTTGGACCGTTGCCACAGTCCTCTTATAAACTTTCGTAAGTCATTATGAAAACTTGAAATATGTAAAATAGGCTTTACTAACGATTTATTACCTTGTTGTTTATATTACTGAACGTGATTGCACCTGATTTTGGTATATGATTTGTTCGTCTTTCATATTGATACGGATGAAAGTTTATGTCAATACAAATCGATATCCCTCGAAATCGTATGTCCCTGCGTGTTTGAGTTACGCTATAAAAATGTAAAAAAAAGGTTGCTCCTAAATCATGTGTTCGCGTCTGCCTGTTGGACTGGTGGTCAGAATCATCATCAAAACGATAAACATCGAAGAGGCATTTTATAAAAAACAACTATACTAAATCATTTGTTCGTCGTTGTCGTTGCGTCCATACGATTCATTAGGACTCCCAAAAGAGGCAGGCACTAGTGTGAAAGAGATGCACTTAGAGATAAGACGGTTTAACTTATCCTTGTGTCAAAATTGCTAGGGCTGGTGATCTTGTTTGGTAGGTTAAAGAGTCCCTCAACTAGTTGTCAGTGTCACTTAAACGTCTCGCGATGTTACCGCAGTATACAGGAAAACCTAAAATGCTTTGTGATATACTGCTCCTCTAAAACCTGTAACCTATTTCTTATACCGGCTGATGCTGGAGACAGTCACGTGTCCGGACTTCTGGCCGAAGGGTGTCATGTTCAGGCGCTTCCGGGGCACTATGCCTGTCCAGGACACGACTCCAGATGGGACGACGCTAAGGAGCCACGCCTTTTCGTCCCCTAAATGATATTACTTTTAAGTTATTTTAATGTGTAATATATGTATGTTAGTCTGTAAGGTATTTATGTATGGGCCACTGATGCCTGAAATAAATGGTTTATTATTATTATTATTATTATTACACCAATAAATAAACGTTACTTTTATTAAAAATCTATTTGAGTGCCCTTTGTGAATTTGGCCAATAGACCTACACACCCATAAGGACGCCTTTGGTAACGGGTCTGGTGTCTTTGCATTTGTTTCTTGGAAAACTAACCAATTTTTCCCGCCCGCTGTGTACATGGCTCCATCCAGACATTGTCTTCTAAAATATTACAGCGCCCCCCAACTTTCCTTTTGCACGATAATCTAGAATACTTAGTGAAATTGTTTGTTTCAAAAGTTTTGAATTTTTCAAGGGAGCAATAAAAAAGTTGAAATATGGGAAGTTGGAACGCCTTTATTAAGATACTTGGTAAGATGAGTCTACCATGATCGTTTATATTTTTTCAAAGTTGACTGGCTGAAGTAAAAAAAAACCTACAATACGGAGGTCGCTTTGTTTTTTAGACACATAACCTGTACGCAGAGCATCTAATTTCATCTGAATGAACGAGAGAAGTCTAACGAAGCAGATTTATAAGGCGAGTGTGCATGGTACGGTTGGAAGGGAAAGACCTCGGCGAACGTACCAAAACCAGATCGAGGACGTTCTTAAAAAAGGCGACGTCAAAAGTACCCTAAACCGGCGAGCGTGTATCAAAAACTTAATGAGAGTAGACGAAGCGAAAGGTGTGTCAGGATCGTAGCAGGTGGAAATCCGTGGTCTCTGCCTACCCCTTTGGGAAACAGGCGTGATATGTATGTGTGTATATTTCATCTATCGGTATCTCTCTTGCTCTTGAGGTGTGACACATTCAAGAAAGAGATGGTATCTTGAAGTATCAAATTCTGTTGACCCGCACATATCCAAAGAGATTTCCATAAAACAGAGTGTAGCAAGTCACTGAAATTATTCAAAACTAGCTGGTGCCCGCGACTTCGTCTGCGAAGAATAATAATTTAAGTAACCTATGTACTTTTAAACCTTCCCTAGACCTCCACGAACATTTCAAGACTAAGATAAGATAAATCCGTTCAGCCGTTCTCGAGTTTTAGTGAGACTAACGAACAGCAATTCATTTTTATATATATAGATATACAACCCTTTCCAGTTGCAAAAAAATCAGACACTTTAATGTTTACCTGACTGGCTTACCAACTCATTGATTGGACTTCGGCTTCATTGGTCAGGGGTCAGGCCCTCCTGGAAAATAACATGTACACCCAAAGCTGGGCACCGCTGGTTATACCTACTGGCAAATACATCAGGCCACTTCTAATATAATTGTATACGTACCTACAGTGACCTTATCCAATGCTCTTGATTGTAAATAGTGAGGTGGCAGATAAACTATTGTGTAATGGCTCCTCGCGTCCATTGTAAAGGACGAAATATTCCCTAGCATAGCTGGGCACCGATAATCAAATAATTAACTTAGTTAATCGCTAATCCGTTACTAAAAGATTTAACTTCGTTAAACGTTAAAGGGTTCCATTTCGGAAAATTTAACGGAAGTTAACATTAATCGCTAACTCGTGATAGACGCTGCATTTTATTTGTCGTTGTGTTAGTAATTTACTTATAAAAAAATGTTGGTATGTGTAACGGAAGTTTAGGCAGGACATGAGACATTAGTAAAAATAGGGTCTCGCATTAGAGTTTGTAATAGCTATTATTTAGAGATCAAATTCACATCAAAGGCCATCTGACATAAGCCACGTGGTGTTGGCAAATAGTTGGTACTCAATTAACTTTTAACGGACTTTTATTGTTTAAGCGGAAGTTAATGAGTCCGTTAACCGATTTTGAAGTTAACTTAAAAGTTAATTCGTTACTCGAAATGTTACCTTTTAAAATTAACGATTAACGGATTAATGGTCTTGTGCCCAGCTATGTGTACACCTAATAAGCAAATGGGTTTTACCTGAATGATCAATGAGCCATAGAGCTTGGTAAAGTTTGCTAAACGATCATGAAACTTTTTGAAAAGATGAACTAACAGTTGATGAAATGGACAGATAACAAAATACAGAGAGAGAAAACTTTTGCTCAGAATTTGGGCATTGAAAACAATAACTAAATAAAGTAGTCACGTTCACAGTTACAAAGAATCCATCTCTACTGTATATTTGATTGGAAAAGTCTAGAATATAACTCAATATAAACAAAACCGGGTTCGTACCTGTACCATTACCACAAGTTTACAAAAACGGTTCTGGTTATCGAAATCTATCGGAAATACTGCTAGTTACATACATACATAGCATCACGCCCGAAATCCCTAATGGGGTGGGCAGAGCCACAAGACTACTTGTGGCCACATTCGATTAATTAGTCCTAAGATGGTATAATGAATCGTATGGTGACAGGTGATCAGCCCATCGCCCATACAGATAGTCCACCATGTTGGAGAAGACCCGTCCCTTAGTCGACTTTTACGACGTGCCAGGATGATAAGCATCTGCACGCATTCTATGCTATTTCTTCACTCCCACTGCTAGTGGCAATTAAAAATTACCTATCGATAGTTTTGTATTACGAGAACGGTTTGCATAAACTCATGGTAGATACACTACAGTGTATTTGCTTTCGGAGAAAATCTAACTTCATATTTTCTTAAAATGATGGCTAGTAATTTACACGAACAAAAAGAGTCCATAATATCACGGATAACCTTCAGACAATGAGGAAGTTAATATTGTGACAAAAAGAAGCGTAAGCAGAGTTGATGCGATCACGTAGATGGTACGTGATCAAATCCAAAGATGGCGTTCGGAGTAGATGAACACTGAGGTGCCAAAGGTAATACAAATGACCTTATTTGGGTTTTGTTTTAGAAGAACACGACTGCCCTGTCGAAAAATGAACTATAAAAGTATAAAAAAAGTTGTATTAATTATTCTGTATTTAAAAAAAAAGCCGGTCAAGAGCGAGTCAGACTCGCACGCCGAGGGTTCCGTAAACACCTATGAAAAAGAAACAGTGCCTACTTTGTAGGTACGGAACCCTAAAAAAAAATAGCTATTAACAATGGGGTAACTATTTACAACCTACCTATGAAATAACACAAAAAATTACCTTCGCAAGCTCCTATCTCCGCGCAATAGTAGAGTGTGGCATGACCTTGCAAAGGTTATTCTGTTTAATAAATTGTTTTCATGTGACGTAATTACAAATTTACGGTTTTCGGACTTTTTCCATTACTTGTGCTGTAAGACACTGCTTCTTGCCAAATTTCATGATTCTAGGCCAACGGGAAATACCCTATAGGTTTTGATTCCCTTTGGATTCCCTTGAAAGTATCAAAATATGAGACATAAACGGCCGTATCTTTTGATTGCGGTGACTTAAAAGGTTGCTTTTTTCACAGCTTCAAGAGATTGTAGACCTCAGTATTTGATATTAATTTCAACTTGCTACCTGCACGCGTTCGTGAGATAAAGGTCTTGACAGACAGACAGACAGACAGACAGACAGTCAGACGGACAAACAAGTGATCCTATATTTTTTTTTCCTTTTGAGGTACGGAACCCTAAAAACGAAAGGTTACTCTTACCTATTCGCTGACTAAACAGATAAATATAAATATTCTGTTGAACACTTTTTGATCTAAGAAGTCCACCGACTGATGTCTGACGTGCGTACCCAAAGGGTAAAAACGGGACCCTATTACTAAGACTCCGCTGTCCGTCTGTCTGTCTGTCCATCTATCATCAGGCTGTATCTCATGAACCGTAATATTAAGACAGTTGAAATTTTCACACATAATGTAATACTGTTGCCGCTATAACAAGAAAACTAAAAAACAGAATAAAATAAATATTTAAGGGGGCTCCCAGACAACAAACGTGATTTTTTTGCTCGTTTTTGCTCGACATTCATAACGGCAACAAGTAGACGCTTGAAGTATTCACAGAATATTTAGTAATATATTCACTTTCAAAATAAATAATTAAATTGAAATAAAATAAATATTTAAGGGGGGCTACAACAAACGTGATTTTTTGCCGTTTTTGTAGGTAATGGTACGGAACCCTTCGTGCACGAGTCCGACTCGCACTTGGCCGGTTTTATATTGTATATGACAACACAATTTTTATAATAATAGATTCTCCAACAAAAAAATATCTGAAAGAATCAAACTTAATTAAATATTGTTTATTCTCATAAAAATCACCCAAAAATACAGTGCTTTATTTAATTAAAACTAAAAGTATTGTTGATCAAATCAAAAGCTATTCAATCATGGGTGCGTTCGAATTTCGAAAACAAAAACATCGTCCATTTCGGACCGTATCTCCGGCTATCATTGGCCGCTTTGTCTCCAACGGCTATCCAATATTCCGTATTGCACTCCCCACTGACATACCAGAGCAGCAAATGTGCTCATTACTTTCATAATCGCGTATCTCACTATTGCTTTGTTGAAATTTCAACCTTGTTGCAACGTTGTCAAAGCTGTTTTTGCTACTCCGAAATCTGCCGGTATTTTCCAGTTTCTATCGAATGCTTGATAGTGAATGTGACGTGCATTAAATGATTTCAGCGCTCGAATGTTAATTGTTTTATGACTTTCAAACAGAGTTTTTCTTAAAAAACTGTTAAATGGACAATCGCCATCATCATTTTATACGTGCCACAGCAGTAATTACATAATGTATAAGTTCGAGATATATTTTGTCTCGTCCTATAAAAGTCTAATGTAGCTACGAGAGACAATGGCTCCAATTTGAAACGTCGCCTTCTGAATTTAAAATATCCCAAACTTAAAATAAGAAACGTCAAACTCGAATTTTAAATTTAGTGACTTTTAAATTTATCGAACACACTTTCGAATTGGCCCAAAAATATTTCTAGATAATTAATAATGACCTCATTAGACCGTGCTATTAGGTCCAAAATCGCCGATCAAGTTAGTACTGCGCTCAAATTCCAAAAGAGATACAACAGTGTATATTGATTTTGTTTCGGCAGTTCTCGTGTATGTTCGGGGGAATTCGGTATTTGGGTCGGGGCAGTGCAGTTAATGTAGGCACGTTTGACGCCAAGCCAATACGCTGTTTTGGATACGACGGTACATACAACCGATTATATATAAACACGGGTCTCCTCTCATAGTAAAAAGGACTGGGTAGTAGTTTCCACGCGGCTCCAATGCGGTTTGGGAACTTATGTGTCCCTCTTTAAATTTGTAACTGGTATGCAGGTTTCCTCACAATTTTTTCTCCAAAATGTTTTATGTTAAATACGAAATTTTATTCGGCACATGAAATCCGAAAATCTCAGAGGAACAAGCCAGAATTTGAAGCCGCTACCAGAATAACATTCCAGTAATATGGACACAAAAAAAAAATTAAGAAGTTTAGTATAGATACACAATAAATATCTTGGGTTCTTAAAAGCCACCCATACATACAAAAAGTCTGTCAAGTGCGAGTCGCACTGGCCCACCGAGGGTTCCGTACTACGCCAATTTGACATGGTCTCAACCAATCAATAATACACTTAATGTTAATGATATAAGAACTTTGACAGTTGCAACTAGGTTGGCAGATTGTTAAGCTGCAGCGGTCATTTTCTTGTTTGTAATTTTTATGCCATAACAACACATATTCTGTGAAAATTGCAACCGTCTACCTCTGACCGTTGCTGAGCTAGAGGCCTCTGACAGACGGACGGACGAGTATCCAAGTTTAATCATGTAACCAAAGCTTTCTACTTGCAAATATAAATTGAACTTTAAGCAAATAGTTTCATTCATTGAAACAGCGAACTCAACTTTTGCTGTTAATGAGTTTCAGTGAATTGTGGCTTGTGGTTGACTGGGCAATTTATACATTAAACCCATTGAAACTATGAATCTCAAAGTTACGAGTATAATGTTCACGAGCAATAGAATCGGATCACGCTGTATAGTAATCTGTATGTATACTGACCGGATGTGTTTGCTTGCGAGCGAAGCGATAGACTACAACTTACAAAGTTGTTATCAACATGGAGATAGTTTCTATTAAGTAAGTTTATAAAAACATGTATTTCAAGAATAAAATAAGACAATAGGTCAAAGATAGTTTATTCCCAAAATTAAAATTCCCAAAATTTGAAATAAGAAATGTTAAACTCAATTTTTGACAGCTGCGTACTATACAAAATTGAGTTTGACGTTTCTTATTTTAAATTTCGGGAATTTTAAATTAAGGCGACACTGTTTCGAATTGGACCCAATATTCCCAATTCGAAACGGTGTCGACTAAACATAAACTCCCTAAAGTTAAAGTAAGAAACGTCATATTATATTAAATCGCTCGCGACTCGCTACAACATCACTTAGCATTCCCGAATAGAGGCGCAGGTTATAGGTTTTCGTGTAATCTATAGCTAACGAAATAGCTAAAGACCAAATACATGGAATTTTATGCCCCCCAAGGAAAACCAACTCAAATTAAAATAGTTTATAATGGATTAGAATTAGAGAACGTAAGTTCAATCAGATTTTTGGGAATCATAATTGATTCTCACGCAAATTGGCTTAACCACTCGGCATACATTATAACAAAATTAAGTAGATTTGCATACGTTTTAGGACGACTTCGGGAAGTTTCATCAGAAAAAACAGCACTTCTAGGTTTCCACTCCTACATAATGTCAAATCTACGCTATGGCCTTATTTTATGGGGTAATGTTTGCAATAAGGACCAAATTTTCAGATTGCAAAAGATCTCTTTTGCCTTCGATCTATATATGGTCTGGATCAAACCAAATCATGTCGACCGTTATACCTCCGAAACAAGATACTCACATTTCCCGCTATATACATATATGAGGTGAGCCTTTTCGTAAAGAACAATTTCAAAATGTTCACGAGAAACTTGGTTTAGAAATCCAAGGCAAAGGCTGCTATCCAAATATGGTCACGACTTTGTGTGCCCAAAATCGTAATCAGCCTTTTTCAAATAGTATCATGTGTATGAGTATCAAGATTTACAATAAATTACCAGTAGAATTAAAAATTTTACCGACATCAGAATTTAAAACAAAATTATTTAATTGGCTAATCAATAAATGTATCTATAGTATTCCTGAATTTTTATCGAATTAATTTTTATTTATTATTGATTTTGCTTGGTTTTGATTATATAATTTATTGTGTAACCATGTGAAATGCTCTGAATCTATATTGTAATATAATGATAATTAGGTATTTATTAAATTCCGTGACATTTATAGCCAATTAAATTTTAATTGTACTTAATGTTAATTCATGAACTATTGTACGCCTCTCAGAGGCAGGTTATGAAGATCTCTAAATTGAAATAACCTAAGACCTGGCGCCTCATTCGGGAACGCTAAGTGATTCTGTAGCGACTCGTAAGCCAGATTTCTCATTCCACTCTTCCGCACGACGCCAAATGCGTAAGAGCGAGATGAGAGATCTGGCTTACGAGTCGCTAAAGAATCACTTAACGTTCCCGAATGAGGCGCCTATATAACTCATAGCCATGCAATAAATATATTTGATTTGATTTGAACGAACTAATTTCTGTTGTTTTTTTCAAAATTTTAGGCCCCGTAGTTTCGAAGATACGAGGGGGGGAATGGTAATTCGCCTATTTTCCTAAATAACATCTAAACTATTAATTTTAAAAATTAAAAATATATGTATTTAAGATACCTACAACAAATCTTTTCATTTGATATGTCACACGATATAGTTTGCATTTTTTTTTCTAATTTGCCCCATAAACTGGCCCCCATGTTTAAAATTCATTTATTTACGTTACACGTACGTGTATCGATCACTGACTTACATATGTGTACGAAACAACTCAATCGGTCCAGTAGTTTAGGAGCAACTTGGCTGTGACAGATGGACAGACAGACAGACACACGAGTGATCTTATAAGGGTTCCGTTATTTTCCTTTTGAGGTACGGAACCCTAAAAAGGTCCCCGTGGCCGTTGTTTCGAAGAAGCTGGCAGCGTTTCTTGATTGTATTTATTTTGTAATTTGTTTTAAGTACGTGTTTTAATACTTTGCGTTCTTTAATAAACCACCGTACTCTTATAAGTTGTTTTCCTTCAAGTTTAAGCTCTAAGTTTATACTCTCATCTAAAGTTAGCTCACAGTAGCCCTCAGGCAGCTACAACATACATAATAATAGATAGTAAACATCCATGACTGGCACAAACATACTTGATAGGCGGGGCTTTAAGATGTAGAGACTAACGAGAGCGCCCCGTTTGAACGAAGCCCCAGCAGCCTGATTTATGCCGCGATCCTATATTCCGGGTGTGGTTCTATAATAGTAGTTTATGCAACGGTTGCATAATGATAGGCCTTAAAATACGAGTGTGGGTTTATAAAACGAGCCGACAGGCGATACAGTACAGATTTTACCTAATTGGTTGTAATAATGCTGGTCATTTCCTACGGTTTTTGAATACATTATAGAGGTGTTATGATATGGGTGTAGATAAAATAACATTTCGTTCATGAACTCATCGGCGAACGTAACTTGACCCTTCAGTGCATATAAACTACTTGTTCGTGTGTGTATTCGACCTTGGTCGTATTTCGACGCAGCCGGCCACGTACGTAGGCACCTAACTCCGCATAATGCCTACTAGCGCGCGGGTCAATTTATGACTGTTGGTTGAAATGAGCGGCGAGCGATGTTAAAGGGCTCGTGAACGGGCTAGTTTTTCGGCAATTTATTGCTACAACTCGGGCTATCCCCAAAAAGATTACATATCACATTACTAATGGCGACAAACAGTGTGAATGTTAACTTTTCGTCGGTGCGATTTACAAAGCTATGTGTTTTTGCCCTACTTTTCGGGAGACAGTTAAAACCATTTTTTTCTTCAATAGTTACTTAACATGCGTAGTTATATTTTTTTATGATAACTAGGTAAAGTTTACATCAATATAAATTAAATTAAATAAAATTTAGTAATAATTTAAGTTAGTTATTAGTAAATCATGACGTAAACGGAAATACCTATTGGCACAAAGCGGGTTTAATTTATAACATTAAAAATCGCTATGTACCTAACTAGCAGTCACATGACTATTTTCTTCAATGATGTTTTGAGGAATATTTTGCTACATAGCGGGTTTTACTCACTATATTTGAAGAATCTGACTACTAAAAATCGCCATGTGTAAAAATATGACAACAATGCCGATGATAAAATATCGCTATGTGCATCAACGAACACATAGCGAAATAAAACGATCACTTTCTTAAATGTGCGTTATTATTTAAAATTCGCTAACTGCCTAATTTCACATAGCGAATTTATCAAGGTACATTTTTGCCTACTAAAACATAAACCAGCACTGTAAACAAAAAAAAATAATAATTGAGGGCTGATGCAGAATTTAAAACCGATACGTTTAGTGTTAAAATACATAAATTGCCGAAAAATTTGCCCGTTTATTCGCCACTTTAGAGAATAATACGGCTATACTTAACGACAATTTTTGGCTGGATGAGAGGTAAGAACGGTCGTTGTGGCGATTATTGGATGTCTACGTCCACCAGTGGACTTCTTAGGCTGAAATGATGATCATGAATCTTTTTAGCTACGAAGGTTATATGGTAGCATTTTCCGCATACAAAATCCTTACATTATAATAAATACAGCGGTACATTTTTTTTAACTTTCATAAGAATTCAATAAGTAGATTAAAAAAGGTCCCAGGCAGCATCAGATATTTGTTTTATTGAAACATACTTGAATAAAATACAACACTTAAGTAAAGTGTATTCATCTTACTTGCCTTATTTGGTCAAAAAGTTTATAACCACAAACATACATACATACATATTATCACGCTCGAAATCCCTAATGGGGTGGGCAGAGCCACAAGAGTACCTACTTGTGGCCACGTTCGATTAATTAGTCCTAAGATGTTATGATGAACCGTATGGTGACAGGTGATCAGCCCATCGCCCATACAGATAGTCCACCATGTTGGAGAGGACCCGTCCCTTAGTCGACTTTTACGACATGCCAGGATGATAAGCATCTGCACGCATTCTATGCTATTTCTTCACTCCCAGTGCAGCAGAGGAGTAATAACCACAAAATGTACCTTTTTTAGTTAAAACACCTATTTTCTCCTAATTAAAGCAATCCCACGTGAAAAATTGGCAAAGGGATGTCTTAAATATTATCTCCAGTTACTTTATTTACGACTAGTGGACCCGCCACAGCTTCGTCTGTGGTATTTTCCATAGAAACTTTATCACCCCTTTTCGCCCCTTTAGGGATGGAATTTCAAAAATCCCTCCTTAGTGCACCTCTAGGGTAGTCGAGAAATATCTCCTGCTTTCAAACCTCTGGGACCACCCGTTTAGGCTGTACGTTGTCTATAAGTGAGTCACGGTACTGTTATACATGTATTGATAGCTGTTTTAGCCAAAAAGGTGCATTTTGAGGTTAGAAACTTGATAACCAAATAAGACAAGAAAGGATGAATCCACTTTATTGAAATATACTTTTTCTATAAATAGGTAATATAATACTGGCATAAAGCTACTGGAGATAATATTTAAGACATCCCTTTTACCAATTTTTCACGTAGGATTGCTTTAATTAGGATAATGTAGCGGTTTTACCCAAAAAGGTGCATTTTGAGGTTAGAAATTTGTTTACCAAATAAGACAAGAAAGGTTGAATCCACTTTAAATTTAAAGTGACAGTGCGCTACGACGCAGGGATAGCTTTGTCGAATATAACTGTTTGTTAACAAAACGAGTCGTTTTCTGAATAAAGGAACAGGGTATTTTATCTTCGGACGGCGCGCTTTTGGATGGAGAAGCAACTGGAAGATAATTTGATAATTCGATTAAATAATGTCAAGAGGGTAGCCTTATAATTTAATTCACCCAGCGAATTAGCATTGGCATCCAGCGTGGCAATGCTGACTTCTCGGCACCCGCCCTGATTGCGGCAATTTGTTTTTTATTTTATTTAGTGTAGTCTTAAGAATTTATTGTATTATGTTTTCGCTTGCAAATAAAATGTAAATAATTTTGAAATGTACTTTTTCTATAAATATGTAATGTCGTTATTTAAATTTATCGATTTTTAATTAGTTTATTATATTGACTTTGTGTTGTTGGTGTAATTTGATATTTTATTTATTGATTGAACGATTTTACTATGACCTTAAATTACAATTAACTGTGTTGTGTCAAATGTATGTATTATGGATTTATGTCTGGAAAGGAAAATGAAAATATTTATTTTGCAAGTAGGCCACACGGGCTCTTTCACATGTCTGAATCTACCAGCGCTTCGAAAGGGGACATCTGCTGAGAAGAAACGCCGCAAGAAACTCAGCAGTAGGTCTTTTTTCAACTTTGACATTAGAGTTTTATCTAAAACGAACACATAAAAGGTGCAACAAATAAACCTATTACAAATTAATTCTAATAAATAACGAATACAGGAGATGTCTAGTCTCCGCGTACGGACAAGTTAAGTGACTTAGAGATGAATAAAGCCTCGAAGGGTCATAATAATAAAAATAATAATTGAAACAAAGGAACGTCTGATATAAATGTTTAAACGAATAATATATTATTATATTAGTATCGTATTCTTTTACCGAAACGGGAGTTACCCTACATAAGTCAATGGACGTTATGTCATCATACTACGGTGCCGAGAGCGAAACGATTAAAGCGGTAACTGCAGGGACTCTTTTTGCTATTGCGAAAGCGATATGGTATATCATATCGCTTTGCTCTGTCTTTATTTTTGCGAAGTGCCAACAAAGCGATATTTCGGTATTTTAAAAAACGGAACCCTCATACAATAACTTTGTTGATTGTTCGTCTGTCTGTCAACACTCTTTTTCTCACGAACGGCTTAACGTATCGAGCTGAAATTTGCCATAGTTGTAGAATTAAGCATCACGCATAAGATCAAAATAATAATATATATAATTAGAATAAGAAAACTAAAATACATTAGATAAGGATAGATTAGATTTATTAATTTCTCAATATAAGATTACACTATAAATTGCACACATTTCAAGATTATATGAATTTTAATGGAGATCGTCAGTAAATAAACGCAAATAAAAAGTAATAATCCTAATATAAATTAATTAATATTAAATATCAGAATCACTAATGAAAAGGTAGGTAATAAACTAAAAACTAAAAAACAATCGGACAAGTGCGAGTTAAACTCGCGTTGAAAAGGTTCCGTTCCGTACATGATTATCTGAAATTTACTATGTTACTTTAATTAAATACTATAGACTTCTTACAGATTTTCCTGTAATCTATTGGCAAAGAACTATTTTCAATATTTTTTTTCAAAATTTTAGACCCAGTAGTTCTGGAGATAATCGGGGGAAAGATCAATTTTCGCCTATTTTCCCAAATAACTTCCAAACTATTTATTTTATAATTGTAAAAAAATGTATTTTATATTCCCACAATGAGCCCTTTCATTTCATATATCACACGATATAGTATGCAAAAGTTTTTTTTTTTCCAATTTACCCCTCAAAAGTGGCCGACAGTTTAAAATTCATTTATTTACATTACACGTCCGTGTTGCGGTCACTGACTTACATATGTGTACCAAATTTTAACTGAATCGGTCCAGTAGTTTCGGAGCAAATTGGCTGTGACCGACGGACAGACAGACTGACACACGAGTGATCCTATAACGGTTCCGTTTATTCCTTTTGAGGTACGGAACCCTAAGAGCATGTACACTCATAACTACGGTACCCCGTATATCTTCTGAATGGGTCCGGTAATACTGTCCACTTATTGGACTACGGAAATAGGTCAACAGGCATGGAGTGTACAGGACCCTTAGCTGGACGTGACCGGTGGGATCTTTTATTTGGTATAAAATTCGTTTAAAATTCAATTTGAATTTATTCGAAACGGTGTCTTCTTAATTTAAAATTTTCTAAACTTAGAATAAGAAACGTCAAACTTGATTTGGTACAGCACAAAGCTGTCAAAATCAAGTTTGACGTATTTATTTAAATTTTAGTGTCTTTTACATTTTGCGAACTCACTTTGGAATCATAAAATTCATTTAATCTGATTATGGTTAAAAGTATAAAATAAGAAAG
Source organism: Tortricodes alternella (assembly GCA_947859335.1). Classification (NCBI taxonomy): domain Eukaryota; kingdom Metazoa; phylum Arthropoda; class Insecta; order Lepidoptera; family Tortricidae; genus Tortricodes; species Tortricodes alternella. Next base: position 16,376,573 of record OX401975.1, read on the forward strand.
ATTAAATAAAAATTTAAAAAAAGCCCAACCTAAAACATGAACTTTAGTACAACTATTTCAAAAAGACGACTTTAAAAAAAAAAATAGTTGCTCTTACCAAAATATATTTAGCTTTAAGAGGAGTGTGAACCTGAGTGAGTGTGAGCATTTCATACAAAATGCGATAACGATTTCCATCCCTTAAATGTTAACCGATTTATATAAAATTTTGATAGATTGTCAGTCAGAACAAAATCTAGGTCTGTACGTTTTGGTTTTTTCACTAAAATTTATAAATTCACTTTTATTGTTGTTTTAGTATTCTCATACAAAACAAATTTCGGCCATTATTTGATTTTGTTGATCTTTAATTCAAAAACGAATAGATTTTGTTACGACTGACAAACTGTCAAAAATTGGTCAAAATCGATAAACATTTAAGGGGTCGAAATCGTTATCGCCTTTTGTATGAAAAGGGTGATTTTTGCCGTTGCTTCACAGTCCTCTTAACAAATTGCATTATTGTTTTTTTCAGACCCAATCAATTAATAAGTTAGTTTATAAAAATTGCATTGTTTATAAAAAGTTTTTGCCCTTGCACTTTAATATCGAAATAAAATGCGTACACAAAATTTCGTGTCCGTGCTGTGGACCGTTGAAGAATTCCTTTAGCTGGAGCTAATCCTGGATGTCGATTCAGGTCATGCTTACCATAAAAATGAATTGCCATCGGAACTGAACCAATATGTAATTCAGCTCCGTAGGATAAGAGGAAGTGGTTCTAATTAAGCCCGCGAGATATGACCTAAATTGCAAATTTAATATAATATAAATATAAATAAATGCACGTCAAAGTTCGTTAGGGACCGTTGAAAAATAATATAAGATAGGAAGCGGCCCCTGGATAATTTTGTAGTAAGTATACAACAAACACTATAATATTAATCACAAATTAAAATGTATAGATAAAAATTAAACCAAACTAAAAGAAATACAACTAAACTAAATCTAAAATTGCCCCCTGCCCTAATTTAATTAATTGTTATTTAATTTTCATACAACGGCGAAAGTGTTTTTACACATTAAATTATTTAAAAAGTGGGATTTTTGCTATTGTTGCTTATTGGAATTTAAATTCAAATTAGTTATTTTACAAGTAGGCCACACGGTCATTTTACATGTCTGAATCTACGCGATTCGAAAGGTGACATCTGCTGAGCAACGCCGCAAGAAGCTCAGCAGCAAGTCTTAAGGAACTCACTGGAATTAGAGTTAACATCAAAAACTCCATCAAAGCATTAACTTTTAATTAGATTCAATAACTAATTTCATACTGACTTCAATTGGCTGTTAAGTGCTGTAAGGTAAGGCTTTTGGAGATAAAAGCAATGTTACAGCGAGAGTTAATTTCAGGATAATTCAATTAGTTTGACCTTTCGTATTGGCGTTATATATCGATATGATTCTGATCCTGTCCAACGCTGGAGGCTCAAGAACTATTGTTGTATACTAAGATTTACTTTGTAATGACGATTCCTAGAGGAATTCCAATATGAAATCCTGTTTAATTATTAATTCTCCTATATCGTCGCTTATCTAACAGCACCGCTCAAATTAGCGGTTTTTGCATTTGAATGTCATTGGATAGAGCTACTCATTGCGCGTCGATCTATCAATCACATTCTAGAGGTTTCGGCCAATAAGAGACCAGAGTTCGAATATAGTGACAGCGCGCAAGTCGGTCGGCCTTCCAACACCGCTCAAGTCGTTGTTCGCCCATACTTTGACAACTTTGCGCTCCGTGTTTATTTATTTTTCGTGAGTTTTGTGACTAAACTTGTGTAAATAAAGTAAAATTATCAAAGAAAAAAGGTAAGCTAATAATGTTATTATAAGGAATAACGATTTGCGTATAATAATTAACCAAAAATCTTACTATTGCTTATTTTTTGAATTACGCGTTGTTACAAAGGTAATTTTTTTCGCTCTCCTGTAAAGTTCGTGTAAAATGTCTCCTGTAAAATGACTTGAGCGGTATTGTTAAGCGACGATATTGAATATCAATGCACTGTTAATACTTTTATTAATTTTAAAATGCTTATTTATACTTTGTTTGACGATAATTTATTTTAATTTGACATGACACGCGATTAAAACTGTATATTATATTGAGTAAGAATAAACTAAACTAAACAAAACTGATAACTAAATGATTATTATAGTTATACCAAACACTACTAAACTCTTTTTAATAGCTTCAAAGTCTGTTGATCGACCTATTAAACCGAATCGCCCCCCCTGGGAATATTATATTTATGACGGCCCGAGCAAAACAATTACTGCAAATGGGACGCGGGTAGTTAAATTTGGGTCAAGTTGGTGCAACGCTTCTAGAGCCGGTGATATGTCGCTCGATATGGAAACATTGGGTTTATAAAGTCTGCGCTTCTACTCAGTAATTTACCAGGGAGAGTGAAAACCAGTTTTACGCTGAGGGTCGAGCGGCTGGAGTCCCGTCACAAAGTCAATTTTACGTCCTTTGTGGTGGGGATACCGACCGACCAACTTGCGGCCTTCACGAAGCAGGAATTCTGGCCGAGGGGTGTCGTATTCCGTCGTTTTCGTGGACGGTTATTTGGACACTGAGAAACCGTGTCACAGTTCGCAGACCAAACGTGTCACCTAGTTATTTAAAAGTTTTTTAACCGACTTCAAAAATTCCGAAGGAGGAGGTTCTCAATTTGACGCGTATATATATATATATATATATATATTTACTTATGTATGTTAGTCTTTAGGGTATTTATGTTATGGGCCTTGGTGCCTGAAATAAATGGTATTATTATATTATTACTAGCTGGTGCCCGTGACTTCGTCTGCGAAGAATAATAATTTAAGTAACCTATGTACTTTTAAACCTTCCCTAGACCTCCACGAACATTTCAAGACTAAGATAAGATAAATCCGTTCAGCCGTTCTCGAGTTTTAGTGAGACTAACGAACAGCAATTCATTTTTAGGGTTCCGTACCTCAAAAAGGAAAAAAGGAACCCTTATAGGATCACTCGTGTGTCTGTCTGTCTGTCTGTCTGTCTGTCTGTCCGTCTGTCACAGCCAATTTGCTCCGAAACTACTGGACCGATTGATTTGAATTTGGGTATACATATGTAAATTGGTGACCGCAACAGGGATGCGTAACGTAAATTAATTAATTTTGAACATGGGGCCCACTTTTGGGGGATAAATTAGAAAACTAAAAAAAAAAGTTGTGCAACTGAAATCGTGTGACATATCAAATGAAAGGGCTTATTGTGAGGATCTTAAATGTATTTTATTTTTATTTTAAGTAAAATAGTTTAGAAGGTGTTTAGGGAAATAGGTGAAAATTGACCATTCCCCCCCCCCCTTATCTCCGAAACTACCGGGCCTAAAATTTTGAAAAAAATACAGAAAATAGTTCTTTACTTATAGATTACAGGAAAACCTATAAGAAGTCTATGGTATTTAAAGTAACATAGGAAATTTCAGTTTATCATGTATGGAACGGAACCCTCTCCACGCGGGTTTCACTCGCACTTGACCGGTTTTTTATATATATAGATTAATACATCGTCACTAAAATGCCAAAACAAAACGGAACGTCGGACGCGTACAAAACAACGACACATTCGCGGTCATAAGTGACAATATACTAATTAGCAGTAACAAATGGAGTCTAGCTAACGGAAGGTTGATGCAACGCGGTTAGCTTAGTTGGTGATGAATGGCCCTGCACCCGAAGCTGGTGGTTCCGGGTTCGATCCCCAGTAAGGGCAAATATTTATTTAATAACGAACGAATGTTTGTTCCCGAGTTTTGGATGTTTCCTATGTCTATATAAGTATATATATCGTCGTCTAGTACCCATAACACAAGCATTTAGAGCTTTTTTTCGGACTAGATCGATTTCTGTAAGAAATGTCCCCTAATTTATATAATTACTAGCGGACCCAGCAGACGTCGTCCTGCCCGCTGAGTCACCCTTATCATTTAGGGGTATGAAAAATAGATGTTGGCCGATTCTCAGACCTACTCAATATGCTCACAAAATTTCATGAGAATCGGTCAAGCCGTTTCGGAGGAGTACGGGAACGAACATTGTGACACGAGAATTTTATATATAAGATAAGATAATGAAAAACGGGCGGCAATTAAAAAAAAACTTATTTCGGCATCGCTTTGTACGCCTGTACGACAATATTTATTATTATTATTAATGCTGATTTTAATTCTCGTACTTTATTTAGTATTTAATTGAATTGAAAGCATAATTCATCGAAAATAAAGGGATCCTGGTAAAGATTATTAAAATTGCTGCGCGTTTACCGTGGTTTGGAGTGGTAGTGAACGAATGTTTGTACCCGAGTCATGAATGCTTAATATTATTAATATGTATGTATTGATCTATACAGGGCGTCCCACGGCTATGCCACATGGAGGGAAAGTATCTTAAATATTGTAAATAGAACATTTTACTGAAAGAAGAATAACAAATAACATACCATCTTAAATAAAAAGAAAACCATGAAATTTTACATTTATTTAAAATAATTACGTTTTGCTTACAATTAATTTAATTTAGAAAATGCTCAAAATGTGTCCCATTCTGTAGCATAGGTACAAATTATCACTCTTTTAACAATTTCGCTCACTGTTTTGATTTATCTATTCACGGTGAATGTTTAAAATAATACGTCTAAGTTCAGTTTGTAACACAAGTTTGCACATTTTAATTTTTTTTTAAATCAGCCATCTTTATTTTGATTGTGAGCACACCAAAGAGTTGCATCCAACTAGGTACTACAATTTATTTAATTTATTTATTTATCACATTTTTATTTTATTGTGTACTTTTAATAGGGAAATAATATGTGTTTCTCAAGTGGGTACTTATTACTAATACTTTTAAATGATATAATCAGTTCTTAGAAGCACGGCAAAATCAAAGAAAAGGCTAAGTATTCATTTACCTGAAATTGTAAATGTAAAATTTCATGGCCTTCCTTTTATTTAAGATGCTATGTTATTTGGAAAAAAATAATCCTTACGATTGAGCCTTTTGATCGGTATCGTAAAATTACGGGTGTTTTTTTTTTTACCATTTGGCGGGTTCGATTCCCAATTCAGACAGGCGATTATTCAAAAATCTTTGAATGCAGTTTAAATTGTTTTTAAAATCAAAATGAAGTGTTCTTTCAGTAAAATGTTCTATCTAAAATATTTAAGAGACTTTCCCTCCATGTGGCATAGCCGTGGGACGCCCTGTATAATTAATGGTATCGTTTTCTAGTACCCATAGCACAGGGAATCATAGTTTGGGACTACAATGTGTGTTAGTGGCCGTGCGAGTGGCGTGTGCGGCGCAAGGAAGACGGGCAATAAATTAAGAAATAATTGTACTAAATTTAGTAGTAGCGCTTTCCGCAAATAATTGAACCAATTATTATAAAAAAATTCTAATGCACATTGCATATATCCCTGAAAAGCTGGTGCTAGCCTTAAGCGAGGTAATAGGGATGTTTACTGGGTAAACAAAAATCGAATTACTCCGTCAGTTAGATTATCAAAAAATATTGAACACATATTTTTTGCTTTATCAAATCAATCAAAATTGACAAAGATAACGCGCATCATAGTTCGGGAGTGGGGGCTCATGACGTCACTTAATGGGAAAAAGTCGTGTCGTCACTCGGAACTTCAACGTACTATAATCTTCGTAATTTTTTGTTTAATTGACATAAGAAAAAATACGTGTTCAATTTTTTTTAGGGTTCCGTACCTCAAAAGGAAAAAAGGAACCCTTATAGGATCACTCGTGTGTCTGTCTGTCTGTCTGTCTGTCTGTCTGTCTGTCTGTCTGTCTGTCCGTCTGTCACAGCCAATTTGCTCCGAAACTACTGGACCGATTGAGTTGAAATTTGGTATTCATATGTAAGTTGGTGACCGCAACACGGACGCGTGACGTAAAATATGAATTTTAAACATAGGGGCCGCTTTTTGGGGCTAAAGTAAAAAAAAAAAAAAAAAAGTTATGCCACCTATATCGTGTGACATATCAAATGAAAGGGCTTATTGTGAGGATCTTAAATATATATTTTTTTGAATTTCAAATAAGCGAAAAATGACCATTCCCCCCCCCCCCCTTATTTCCGAAACTACTGGGCCTACAATTTTGAAAAAAATACAGAAAATAGATCTTTGCCTATAGATTACAGGAAAACCTATAAAAAGTCTATGGTATTTAAGGTAACCTAGTAAAATTCAGAAAATCATGTTCGGAACGGAACCCTCTCCACGCGAGTTTAACTCGCACTTGTCCGGTTTTTTAAATTTAAATTGCGGACTAATAAGATTTTTTCAGGAAACTAGCCTATTTAATGCAAAACAAAGCGGCTACGCCCGAAATTTCCATCCGTATTTTCCGAACACGAGTAAGGCATAAGAAAATGGAGCTATGTTAACAAATTGACGTGTTCACTTTGACGTAGATGGCGGGAAAAAACATGATTTATCCGTAGAACTACTCATCCAAACATGGCTGTGTTTTTAACTTGTAAAGGGTGCGTACTTGAGGTTGAAAAGTGACAGATATGGTGACACAGGTACAGTAGGATTGTTGCTTCGTCCCTTTTTAGGGTTCCGTGCTTCAAAAGGAAAAACGGAACCCTTATAGGATCACTCGTGTGTCTGTCTGTCCGTCTGTCACAGCCAATTTGTTCCGAAACTACTGGACCGATTGAGTTGAAATTTGGTACACATTATTATGTAAGTCGGTGACCGCAACACGGACGTGTAACGTAAATAAATGTGTTTTAAACATGGGGGCCACTTTTGATGGGTAAATTACAAAATTAAAAAGATAAGTTTTGCAAACTATATCGTGTCACATATCAAATGAAAGGGCTTGTTGTGAGGATCTTAAATATATTTATTTTGATAGTTATAAAATAAATGGTTTTGATTTATTTAGGAAAATAAGCAAAAAATGACCATTCCCCTCTCATCTCCGAAATTACTGGGCCTAAAATTTCGAAAAAAATACAGAAAATAGTTCTTCACCTATAGATTACATGAAATCCTATAAGAAATCTATGGTATTTTAAGTAACATAGGAAATTTCATATAATCACGAAACCCTTTCGACGCGAGTTTAACTCGCACTTGTCCGGTTTTTTTTTCAATGGAAACTTCACAAGTAAGAAGACATAACAATGCGATATGATAAGACATATCGCTCGGCTAACGTTGTACAGTATTGTTGTTAAAACTGGTCGTGTCGACGACCCATTAAATGTTCTAGTGGAGAAACAATGAACATCAGTCAGTCATAAACTACAGGCGCGTCAGCTGCTACCATTAAATTCCATCATGCTTTTGCTGACAAAAACTGTACATTTGTTAAACGAAGGCTTACATTGTAATTCATTGTGAGTATATGTCCGATGAAAAAAGAACTATTATGGCTGGCAAGTCGGCAGGCAAGATTGCAAAGATTTAAATATTTATTTTTCCATCATAGACTACCTCTACATAGGTAAATTACACGAATTTACATATTTATTATTTGTATAACATTTGTATCATGGCATAGCATATAATATATATATTCGTAATAAAAAAGATCTAACCTAACATACACTTTCAAATACTGATCTTTTACGATCTGTAGGTATTTATTAATATTTAAATATTTAGAATTTAAAAGAAAATTGCAATTTTTCGACGACGCGGTTAGCCTTTCTATTGCGTAATAACGCAACTATTCCTTAGAATACTAAGGAATAGTAAGGAATAGTAACGTAATAGAAACTGAGTCGGCGCGCACAATTTGAAGCAACAAAATCGGAGCCATTTATGGCTCCAAATTCATACAAACGCCGGGACGCTCCCATAGTGTCTAATGGCACCGGTTTATTGCTTCACTTTTGTCAGGGCTTTTGTATGTAAACTATCCTTCCACGGTTTGTTATTCTATGTAGTAACGCCTGCCTCCAAAGCTAGCGGTCCCGGGTTCAATCTCCTGTAAGGGCAAATATCTATGTGATGAGCACGAATGTTTGTTCCTGAGTCTTGGATGTTTCCTATGTATTTAAGTATATATATCGTCTTCTAGAACCCATAACACAAGCATTTAGAGCTTACTTTAGGACTAGACCCAATAGTGTAAAGAGTGTCCACAAAAATATTCTACAATTTTCCGTTAAAGTGTGTAACGAAGCTTCGCAACATGAAATAGTTATACGAATCTGCTAAGAATTGTTGTTGGTGACAGCCACGCTTCCCGCAATAACTTTGTCAGAACGTGACTTCGCTTTTTAACCGTAGCACAGTTAACTAACAGTTATTTCCTCGTTAGTTTCTACTTAATCTAGCCGTTTGAGAATTCCCATTCCACATTTCGATAGTGCGGAAGTAAACGATACTTAAACCCTACTCAAGCATAGCTGACCTAATTTGAACAAATGAGTTCTTTAAATTTGTCTTGATTCAAAAGGAGGGAGGTCTTATGATGTTTGATAAAATTCAATATGGCGAATTTTCGTTTCTTCAATAGTCGGTTTTAAATCTTACAATGCTAACCGCACTTTCTATTATTTATCACGGAAATAAATACCTGGGATTATTATAACAAAATATAATTAATGTGAAAATATACGAAGATTGGGTATTTGACTGTTTGTTTGTCAATCACGCGCTAAACGGATATGAATGAAATCAAGCATACCAGATAGCCTATCTTCATCTTGGAACATTTCATCCTAATCCAACGCGAGCAAAGTCGCGGGAAAAGCTAGTGGGAGAACAAGACAATCCCCGTCATTTCTTTGTTGGCAACTAGCGGTTACTAAATCCCCTAAAACACTTAGGTATTTCAATGGAAATTCCATTTCGCAGCGAACAACTGGTTTAGCTGTTGGATTATTCTGACACTTTGATTTATTAAACCGGCATCTGACAACATAATTTAACGATTACCATTGAATCTCATCTTTTTTATAAAGAACTAGCTGACCCGGCGAACTTTGTTCCGCCTTAGACGCCATCCTCTTTGACTATATTTGCAGCACGCATTCAGCCAATTCTATGTCAAATGTCTTAAGGTTACATTAAAAAAGTTTAATAATTTTATATGGTGGTTAAGTAATTTTAAATTTTCTAATTTTCCGCGCAATTTCCTTAATTTTTTCTTTCATAAGAACCTTCTCCTGATAATAACGAACAGAACAAAAAAAGAATTAGCGAAATCGGTCCAGCCGTTCAGGCGTGATGCCGTGACCAAGGGAAATAGGGATTCATTTTTATATATATAGATAAGTTTTAGTTAAAAATTTCATTTTTATAACAAGCTTTTTTAGGGTTCCGTACCCGAAGAGATCAAGGAGACCGTATTTACGAGCCTACAACGTCCGTCCGTCCGTCCGTCAGAGGCCTCTAGCTCAGCAACGGTAAGAGCTAGAAGATTGAAATTTTCACAGAATATGTGTTGTTATATCATGAGTATTAAGCAAATAATAAAATTTTCAAAAAGCTTTAAGCCTGAGAAGCTCCCCATACATTGATACCCTAAAAAATTACTGATTTTAGACCAATTTTGTTCCAGCTGTATTTCCGTAAGGGCTTAAGTTTCAGCTATCAAATTTGGCCTAATTTTAGTTTATACTCCATAGTCTAACAAAAAATATCAATTCAATGGTGTTCAGTTATAGAAATGTTAAAAATATATTGAAATCAAACCAGAAAATGACCGCTGCAGCTTAACAATCTGCCAACTTAGTTGCAACTGTCAAAGTTATTATATCATTGACATAAAGGTTAATTATTAATTGGTTGAGACCATGCCAAATTGGCGTAGTACGGAACTCTCGGTGCGTGAGTCCGACTTGCACTTGACCGGTTTTATTTTTATATTGCAGTAAAATGCCTACACAACATTGCGTGTCTGTGCTGTTGACCGTTGAAGAGTTCCTTTATCTGGAGCTAATCCTGGATTTCGATTCAGGTCATGTTTACCATAAAAATGCATTGTCATCAACTGAACTAAGATTTAAAAATTGAACTGCTTAGGATAAGAGGAAGTGGTTCTAATTCAGCTTGCAAGATTTAACCTAAGCAAACCAACTAACGTACAAACATTACAAGTTAATAAAGCTTGTAAAAATCCAGTCCTTTTACAAGGTTTTTTTTATTCTCCGGCTTTTTTATCCCGCTGCAAATCTAGAGGGTAATGAATTTCGTGTATCAGAATACGTGCCCGGATCTTACCGTTTCAATTTGTAAACGTCTTGGTATATCTTTTACGGGAACAAAATTACTTTTGCAAAGAGTTGCCTTCGCTTTGGATCAACAAAAAGTTTTAATTAGGACTTTTAAAATACGACACGAATGTTTCTTGACGATTTACAGAAGATCCTTGACCTTTGTCTAAATTTTAAGACACAAAATATCCAGCTCATTTCGCCACAGTCTTATAACTAAAATAAATTACCTACTTATAATTTTTTTTGGGTTACTTTAAATAGCTGACGACATGGTCACGTCTGATGGAAATTTGGTTTAAAGTTTAAATACTTATCTGAATGCTGACAGTTTTTTTCAAATTAATCTTCTAAATAAGTAGCAAAAGTGAGGTTAAAATTATATTATGAAATATGATACAAAATATTTATTTGTGTTCTTTTTTTTTTTCTATTATTATTATTATTATTTGTTTGTTTTTATTTTGGCTGTTTGTAATTTTTGTCTATTCACGCATTGTCTTCTCTCGTCAACTCCAAGGTTAGCTGGAAGAGATCCCATTAGGGATAAGCTCGCCTTTGTACACTGTTTATGTCATAATGCAGAATGTTGTTTTATTATATGTGCAATAAAGAGTTTTTACATTACATTACAAAATAGGGTCAAAATCTGTAGGTAAAACAAATTAAGATCAAATCTTTCTACATCCTTATAAAATGGATGGCGTCTTGTATAAAGTACTAGGATATTGGCATAAAAACAGTATTTTCTGACGTAAATGAAAATTCTCACAACGAGCCCTTTCATTTGATATGTAACACGACATAGTATGCATAACTTTTTTTATTTAATTTTCTAATTTATCCCCCAAAAGTGGCCCCCAGGTTTAAAATTCATTAATTAACGTTACGCGTCCGTATTGCGGGCACCGACTTACATAATGTGAACCAAATTTCAACTCAATTGGTCCAGTAGTTTCGGAGCAAATTGGGTGTGACAGACGGACAGACAGACACATGAGTGGTCCTTGGATTGCGTGTTTTTCCTTTTGAGCTACGGAACCCTAAAAAATTGTTTTAAAATAGTTAAAACAAAACGCTTTCACATTTGTTATCTTTGGTTAATTCATATTAATTAATATTAACAAAAAGCACTTACAATTATTAAATGAAAACGTGGTATCAAGTAAATGTTCGCCCCAAGTAATGTTTTTGTTTGATTACATTTTTGATATATATCAAAAGCATTTTCAGTTTGTTCGTTTTGTTTTAAAAGGGTGAAAAGGGTACGGTAACAATGATAACCAGTCTATTCAACCGAATGAAATAGGGACGTGATTTGTTTGACGTAAATGATTTGTATCTTCGTGAAATGTGATTAGGTATATCAAAAAATGCTGTAATAAAAGGCTCTAGTAACATTTATGTATAAGTACAGATGTAGTGCATAATAAGTTTCCTCGGTAAAACTCGGATCTCAATCGGAAGACGACAGGGCCCGAAGTGTCATTAAATATTGTATTCAATGAGTGTAAGTTTATATTCATTAATATGAAACTTTATTATTTAGTGTCAAATGTCAAAATCAAAAATGACAACATATGGATACTTGAAAAACACACGGCTTTACTCACGATTTATTGTCAGAAATAGTCCGACATGTTTATGTTTATTATTTATGATTTAGCATATGGCACTGTTTTTTTACTTCGACATTTGACACTAAATTAGTAGTTTATGCAACGGTTGCATAATGATAGGCCTTAAAACATTAGTGCGGCTTTCATGAAACGAGCCGATAGGCGAGTTTCATAATAAGATCGCACGTGTGTTTTAAGGCCAAATTATGCTGAGTTGCATACATAACTTTATCTACACACATATTATAAATCCTCCATGATGGGTTCAGAAACAATATTTTCTGGCAACAAGTTATTTGTTGCAATCGTGGCTGCATATTTCCGATATCCGGCGCATTTCCACATCACACACACTCCGAGAAGACTACTTACTATTCATATTTTCAACTAAAATGTAAATTACAAGCAACTTTTTCTATTCAATTCAACAACAATTCTACTTTCGTTCAGCAAAACGTCAACATGGCCGCAATTCGATCTTCCGTCAAGACCATTTTTTTTTAAATCATAGGTTAACGGATGAAGTCTCTATTCTCACGTCACCCGAGATCAAATATTGTGCAGTTTATATTAAAAAAACATACTGAATTGACGTTTTGTATCAATAACTGTTTTAATATCTATGGATTCTAGAATAGAGACCTACTTGAGTTTGACAGCTGTTCCAAATTTAATCTCATTTCTTTACTAAAAACGATAAAGAAGTCATGTTATTTCTTCATCGCAGCATTGGTTTTTCCTAATTGGTTGTCAAAATGGTGGTCATTTCCTATGGTTTTTGATTAACCAATGGAGGTTTTATGATATGGGTGTAGATAAAATAATGTTCCATATTAATGAATATAAACATGTCACCCATTTAATACGATAATTAATTGACACTTCGGGTCCCGTCGTCATCCGATTGAGATCCGAGTTTTACCGATGGTAACATATTATATCTGGCGCCTCATTCGGGAACGCTAAGTGATTCTGTAGCGACTCATAAGCCAGATTTCTCATCCCACTCTTCCGCACGACGCGTAATGCGTAAGAGCGAGATGAGAAATCTGGCTTATGAGTCGCTACAGAATCACTTAGCGTTTCCGAATGAGGCGCCTGTACATCAGTTTGTAATGTTCACCAGGAAAATCTTACAAATAAAAATTTGTAAATTCTGGAACTTACCTGAAACAAATAGAAAACCATTATGTTACTTTTAAACAATATTGTTAAGTTTGGAAACTTTCCGGCCTCCACGACACATTTTATATTAGAATTTATGTATAGTTTTCGGCAAAATCCGAAGTCTTTTCAGACTCATATGAGATAGAGCTTATTTTCATTCAAAGAATATTGACAATTTAGACTCTAGTTCCAAAGTCATTAGGCCGAAATCAAACTTCTCCAAATAATGGAAATTGAGCCTTGTGACAAACACTGAAATATTCTACATACTTTGGAGATCCAAACAAAATAGACCTCTATTAATGGGGGATAAAGTTCCGTTTTAAGACACAATACATATCGTCAAAACTTTGAAAAAAGCTTGTATTGGGAAATTAACCAGCGCCGAACTTGCTACCTTCAAACTTGCTCTAAACAGTTCATTTTTCCTTGCACTGATTTGGAGATACGACCTTTATTTAGTCGAAATTCTAACATAGTGAACAAGCGACAACTCAAGCGCTTTAAGCGCTGAGATTTATTGCTTCAAGCTGTGTAATCCGGGCTTAATACTTTATTCTAATTAATACCTGCTTCAGACGTGTTTCTGCCGGCTTAACTTAAGAGGCCTTATAGAAAATAATAGAGATAAAGATTTACTAAAATGTCGGAAATATTCACAGATTCCAATATTCCATCTTACTTAACAAAACTCTAACAGTAACTGTCAGCCAACGTGCAACCTAGACCGGTGGGTCTAGAAGCAATAAATTTTCACAAGGAGTTTCTTATTTAACGAAGGGGAGCAAAAAAAAGATTTTTGAAAATTCATCCCCTATTTGAATTAAATAGGGGATGGAAGTTTGTATGTAAGTTCGTCACTTCTAAGGTATGAGGTATTGCCAATGGGAAATCCCATTGGGTCCATGGCTAGTCTACTTAATAAATATGTTAACACTGATTTATAGACAATGCTCAGCCAAAACGGTGGGTTTTGAAGAATTAAATTTGTACAGGAATTCCTTACATAACGAAGATGAGCATTAAGAAAGGATTTTTGAAAATGTATCCCCTATTTCGATTAAATAGGATATGGAAGTTTGTATGAAAGATCGTCTGTTCTAAGTTATGAGTTGTTGCCGATGGGAAATCCCATTGGTCCCAAGGCTAGAATACAGACAATGCACAGCCAAAAGCGGTGGGTCTAGAAGCACATTTTGAACAGGAGTTCTTTATTTAACATAGATGAGAACTGAGAATAGATTTTTGAAAATTCATCCCCTAAGTGAATTAAATTGGGGATGAAAGTTTGTATGAAAGTTTGTCATTTTTGAAGTTATTCGAGTATCCCATCGGGCTGGTCTTAAATATATTTAGAGTTTGAGCTCTCTATTTGACTCGAAAATGAGAAAAGTCCTCTTATACTAGCCAATTATAGTATTTATCAAATTCTAGCAAACTAAATATAAACTAAAATTGGTTTGGTTTGGTCTGGACGTTTATAATTGTAATAATTTACCTAATATGTTGTTGCAAAAGTAACGATAAAATACCCGTTTTCGTGATGTAACATTACCGACTTTTTAAATGGTTGGTTAAATTGAGTAAGGGCACTTTATGAAACGGACATAAAACTAATTCTGTTAAGCACCTGCTGGAGTTGATATAACAACTTAAATTCTCGCAATGTCTCAAACAGGGCGACGCTGTTCGAGCTAACGAAAATGACCCGACTCGGCGGTTGAAACATAAATTGCTCACTGGAACAGTCCTATAAATCTCGGACCTGCGTCTGGGGGACTATCGGACAGCCGCGGAAAAACTATACGGTGTGACCAAAATATTAACCTCCTTGGTATAATTCAGTCGGTATATCGATAGTCCAAGAAATAAACGATGAGCTAGTATGGAAAAATTATGTGAAAATATACGTTTTTCTTTTTTTGTTAATCCACCTTAAATGTTTATTTCTAAAAAAACATTAATTAGTAGAAATGTTATCGCGGAAAATTGCAGTTCCGCGGTAAAATAACGCGGACGAAGTTGTGGGAAGAAGCTAGTAGGTATTGAAATAAATATATAAAGGGCTAATACTTCTGCAGAAAATGGCACTCGGTGAGATGTTCGCCCAAATGATAAATTCGACCAAACGTTTTTCGGTCAATCGACTCGATATTACCATAGTTAATGTTATCATTTTTATAAGATGAATTATTGGACCCGCCACAGCTTCGCCCGCAGTATTTTCCATACATATTTTATCACCCCTTTTCCCCCTTTAAGCATGGACTTTCAAAAAAATCCTCCTTACTGCACCTCTAGGGTACTTGAGGAATGTCGCCTCCAAATTTCAAACCTCTATGAGCACCCGTTTAGGCTGTGCTTTGTATACAAGTGAATCGCGTTATTTATTGATTCCTCATGTAAAGGATTGATGACGCAGCTTAATTATGACGTCACTCAGAATTAAATAATAGCGAATGCCAGATGTATTTGTATCTTGAAGTTTTGTTTGCTTAATTTAAATGGTGTCAAGGATGTAGTAATTTCACTGTACATGCCATTTCAAGCTTGCACAGAAAGAGTTTATGCTCTTTATGGCATTTGCTTCAGTAAAGTTGGATTGGATGCACTGACCGTGCAGAAAACTGAGGCTTTGTGTTGAAGTGCAGTTTTGTGGCAACATGGTGCATGGTTTCCACACTCAGATTAAGGAATAAGTATAGGTATAATACTTGCATTATAATTTAGCTGATGATATCGTCTCGAAAAACCAACTGTCGCTTACCCATCGCAGGCACGTGGCTGCCATATTGCCATTCCGTTCTGGAATACGCTTGGAGTGTGTCGTTTGGGTGTTCGTGTGTTGTTTTAGACAACGATAACGAAGGTTACGTACATATAAAATGCAATTTTATATTTGATTTCGTATGTATAGGAATCTAAGTATATTTTAAAGTACGGTTAAAATAAACTTAAAATGATTATCAAAATACATACTTACTAAAAACTGAACTTAAAAACCGGACAAGTGCGAGTTAAACTCGCGTGGAGAGGGTTCCGTTCCGTACATGATTATCTGAAATTTCCTATGTTACTTCCGTTCTGGGTTGTTTTTTTCCTTTTGAGGTGCGGGACCCTAAAAATAACTATGAATAAAAAAGATCCCCACATTGCTCTCATTTGGTAGCGTGCCTTTTTACGACAGCGGCTTCTCCCGGATATCTCCGGACACAATAAAAGTGATTAGTCAAAAAAAAACATGTGGTTGTCCAGTCTTTTCCCTGCCTTCTACTCTATTGGTTTTTGGAGGTTCTCTATTGATATACATATCGAAATTGAAATGAAAAATTGCTCGATTCTCATATCGCCGAAAACGTTTCGCCGACTTTTACATGCCCGAATTATAATGATGCAAAATTTTTACATCCCCTATTTTTGTTTGATTACTCATCATAACGCAGTAGATTGATTTAGCCACTGTCTTATTTAATAGACGCACTATTCGACATTTTACATTGGTTTAGCAGAAGAATTGTTTCCCATATAATACGACGCATGCCCAAAAAACGAATGGTTTTTCAACGATTGATTTCAACAGCGTTATGCTGAGCCAGTGACCGATTCACTGCCGCGATCACACATGCTTCGTTTTACCTGTATTATTTTGTTTTTTATTATCTTTTTATTATTGTGTGTCCTTGTGAAGTGAAACTTTTAATGTCTTTTTTGTCTTTCTTTCAACGTTTCGCTTACTATTACGATTTAAATTTAATTTGGTATACGCTTACTTTCTTCGTGGATTAACGGGTAAATGAAATTCGATTAAAAGTATTTCGGTCAACAGATAGAACACCGTTTTTTAAACACGCTTTAGATTATAACGAACTTATGCTATATGAAAAACTCACGGAAAATCCCGATGTCACTGCTTGAATACATATCACGCGACACTTATAATAAAAAGCAATATCTCTCAAACCAGCTCAATCGAATTTGAATCTTAACAAGCCTCAATAAAATAGAAAGTAGGAGGAAATTCCATTTTGACATAATTTTTAACATGAATCGCGACATGTTGTAAAGTGAAGCTCGTTTCCACTTTTAATTAGTTTGGGCCGTTTTGTTATCTGGCACCCAGAAGTTGCAAATTGGCAACTATTACATTGGCAGCTTGCTAAAATTGTTATATTTACAAACTAGGGACAAAATTTGTGCGATGAATACGAATGTTTGTACAGTCGATTCAAGCTTACTTGTCTTATTTGGTAAACAAGATTATAACCTCAAAATGTGCAATTGTTGGGAGAAACAGCTATATTATCCTAAATAAATTCTAGGCTAAAAATTGGCAAAGTGAGTGTAAAATATTGTCTCCGGTTGCTTTATTTGCAAGGTAACTTGGTTTAGCCAACATAGATGCATTTTGAGGTTAGAAACTTGTTTACCAAATAAAACAAGTATGGATGAATCGACTGTACCTACCCGAGTTAGCGATATTTAATATCTCTAAAAAAATATGTTTGGCTGCTTGATAGCTCATTTTAGATTATGTAAAAATATTTAGATTTTTTGCATTTTCAAGGAAAATGCACTAGTAAAAATTTTATATCTAAATTTGCCGCTAAACTCTTACAGTCGCTATCGCGTGCTACGTCAACTTACTAAAACCGATGGTAAACGTCAAAAACTGCAGTCTGTATGATGATGCGGTCCGAATAACACTCACGGTAATCACAACGATTAAGGTGGACAGCGTGATTCGGAACGCAACCTACCTATGAAACGTCATAACTTGTGACTAGTATTTAACCCTTTAACCGCCGTTGTCTGATATATAAGACATATAATATCCAGCTCATTTCGCCGCAGTCTTATAATTAAGACATATGACTCATATATTTTGAATGTGTCACTTCGTAATATAGGTGGCGACACGGACACGTCCGATGAAAATTTTTGCGGCGGTTAAAAGGTTAAGTCACGTGACTTACAACTTATTAACTTTTTAATAAGTTCTAAGTCACGTGAATTTTTTAATCTTGATCTATTTTTACATAAATCCTGTTCCATAATGTATAGGTATCGCCACAAGAGTTGAGGTGAATGATTACACACACAAGTACACAATGTCATACGAGACAAAACACAAATTTGAGAATTCGAACGAAATTGTCGTGTCCACACATGACATGCCGCGGTGCGTGACCTCAACTCTCGTGGCGATACCTATACTATTGAGGGTTAAGCTGCCGGTCCACGGAAATATATTAATATTTGTTACAACAGTCAAGTAGCCAATTATGTGTGTATTTATTTGAATTTTGAATTTTTAACATGAACATTGTTTTGCTTAGTGTTCCGCGACCAACAAGATCGGCCGCAAATATTTTATGAATAAAGTTACTGTTACACAAATACCTATTTCATCACACTTGCTCGGAAAGGGTGTTATTATACGCAGGCGTTTAGAGCAGCTATAGCCGATTTAGCTCCTCTACGGGCCCCGCCGTCAGCGGGAGTTATAAACCATACAGACCATAAACCATAGAGTTTCGAACTCCCGCGGCCAGTGCGTGCCGCAAGCCGGCGGAGCTGCTCGGGAGCCGCAGCCGGCGGGGCGCGCGACCGCAAGCCGGCGGAGCTGCCCCGCGCTGATCGCAACGTACGCTCAGTTTATGAACACCCACCTGATGGTAATTCACGGTGTAAAATGGGAATAAAATTAATATATATACTTTTTTTTGTCAAATTTTTATTTCATTTCCTGGCAAATGTGATGAAAAACATTGTGTGTATCACTAACAGACTCTCGTTAGTTATCCCCTTCTTACGGCCCTAGATGCACAATGTACTATTAAATGTAAAAAGAAAACAACTGAAAAACGCGCGAACTACGTCCCGTCTTCGACTCTGTTCATGAATAGTAAACAGTGCATTGCAAATAATTTCTAAAATGAATTCGTCGATTAGTGAAATTGTAACATTACCAGGGGCCTAACACAACATACCCGCGAGTCATCAGTCGCTCAGTGCCTCTCTGTCAAAGAATTAAAATATGTAAGGGACGCATGGAGCGACAAATGACTTGTAGGCAGGTCGTTCTAGACGTGCTGATAATCTTATATTCATGAGTTGTAGGTCCTAAAAGCTGTCTTATTTATTTATTTGCGCTCGGGATTCAAAATAACGCCTTCGCTGTAAACATTATTTTGCTCCCTTATGATACAATCTACCATTGTTTACCTACAGAACAGGGCCTGTATTCAACATTGTTCTAATCTAAGAAAGCGATCATTAACTATGGTAATGAAATGTGATTTAGTTTTGTTTCTTTCTTTCCAATGCAAACTTCGCAAAGTAAAAGAAAGACACGTGATATAATATACCGTTATCACTTAGGCAATATCGAAGACCCCGAGGGAGGAATTCACGCTAAGCAAACTTTTTCTTCAAACACGCAGGCGAAAATCACACAACAGTGTCGAAACCTAGTTAATAATGGAAGTTTTCAAACTAATTATCGTTTGCTTGTACTCTCCAAAGTTACAGCCAGGGCTCTCAGAGCAATTTTAGGGCTCCGTACCCAAACGGGATCTGTTACCGGGTCTAAAACGTCCATCGAGAGGAAGACCTCGTCGAACGTACCAAGATCAGATCGGGGACTTTCTTAAGAAAGGCCAGGTCAAGAGTACAGTAAACCGGCGAGCGTGCGTGAACAACTTAATGAGAGTAGACGAAACGAAAGGTGTGTGCCAGAATCGTAGCAGGTGGGAATCCGTTTACGCTACGCGTCCGTGTTGCGGTCGCTGATATGATATACATATATGATATGTGTACCAAATTTTCGACCGAGCGAGCGAAACGAGCGAAGCGTCTCCGATTCAGCTTGGGCAAAAATGCTTTCGTATCTCCAGCGGATGTCCATTTGTTCTCCTCTATAGCTCGCAGTTCTCAACCGATTCTCGTGAAATTTTGTGAGGAGGTTCAGTAAATGTATAAAAATTTTTTGTCGATTCAGTTTTTCGAAATGTTTGTAAATGGCAGAGATATGGAGGTTTTTGCAATTACAAACTTACTAGCAGTGTTGGTAAACTGACTCGATGTATGGAGATATCCATTTTTTCAACGGCAAAGTTAAGTTTGTGGCAAGGCCAATCATTATTTCTTACTTTTTCAAAGGGTTTTTGTTTTAAATTCAGTTTTTTGCAATCTTTTGTCACGAGGTCTACAGCTCACGGAGCCACTAGTAATTCAATCGGTCAAGTAGTTTGGGAGCAAATTGGATGTGATCCTATAAGGGTTCCGTTTTTTCATTTTGAGGTACGGAACTCTAAAAAAGAATAATACATTTATTCACAAAGCACAAAAGATATAACAGAACAAAGAAGTAATTAGATAAATAAAATACACATAGTGCCAGCTGTTACGAAACACACGTTTTCCTCATACCAATGTTAATGTTTCTATTTACACACATTACACAGTATGTCCGATAACTGTTTTCCCGTTATCAGAGCACCCATGTCCTTATAACATCACCCTCTATATCAAGGGTGGTTAAGGCCGCATATGCTTAAACACTGATCCGGGCTCTTCCTTTAAAGAACTTTTTTTCAAGTATTTTTTACTGGACTATTTTGGACTGCGGCCGGAATACGAAAATGTCAGGAATTTTTGTAATACTGAAGACTTTTGTAATATGTAATATACAACTTCCCCTCTCCCCCAGCAGGCCGCGTCAGGATTTTTTCCACGAATCAGGAATTTTGTCAGGGCTTTCAAAATTTGTATTTGGTAACCCTAATCGTGACGTTGCCACACATGTACATCCTGACCGTACGATTACGCAATCGCATGGCGACCGGACTACTGTAATTGACCCTGTAGACGATCCTCTTAATAGAATTTGGTGCACACACACAAACACACACCCTTATCTTTTGCTTTCAATTTTGTCGTGCTGTAGGTGTAAGTTGCGTGGTAACAGATGTTAACCTCCGTACAATCTTTTTACATTGTAATTTTTTTTCCGTCTGTTTCAATTAACGCAATATTATTGCGTTCCGTTTTTGCTAATGTATTATTTTGATCTTTTGTCCTGTTTTTTTTTATTTTTTGTGTCTGCCGTGACTTTACCAGATGGTTCCAACGGAAGACCAGCGCTGGCCCCAAGCCAGCATTATGCTGAGTTGGGACCTTTTTGTAACAGTTGGCACTAGGTTCTACTTTCTCTAGTTTTTCGTCTTGTGATGTATTTTATGCTTTGTTATAAATAAATGTTTTTCTTTCTTTCTTTCTTTCTTTCTTTCTTTCTTTCTATAATACATTTTTATAACAAGCTTATTTGCCCATTGCATTTTATAATTTCAATAAAATGCCTACACAAAATTTCACGTCTGTCTTGTCTTTATCTGGAGCTAATCCTGGCGCCTCATTCGGGAACGCTAAGTGATTCTGTAGCGACTCGTAAGCCAGATCTCTCATCTCGCTCTTACGCATTTGGCGTCGTGCGGAAGAGTTGGAATGAGAAATCTGGCTTACGAGTCGCTACAGAATCACTTAGCGTTCCCGAATGAGGCGCCAGGATGTCGATTAAGGTCATGCTTACCATGAAAATGCACTGTAATTCGAACTGTCTAATTCAGCTTGCAAGATTTGACCTCAACAAACAAACTTAAAAACATTGCAAGTTAATAAAAGGCTTGTAAAAACGCCATGTTTGTTATCACCATCGGAAGCCAAATGTAATATAATATAATATAACATTTCCTCCATAAACGATAATTTTCCGAGACTTGTTGAGACTGGCCGCCTGCCAAGCCATAAACGAACATGTTTATGTTCGATCTTGATTCGATATACCACTTGAATAGTCTAGGAGGCAGCGATTAAAATAACATGGTTATAAAACTATTGTTTTTATCCTTTAAGAGCGTTCCTGGATATTAACGCAACATATCCCGGTTACCAGAGCTGCTAGTTTATCCCCAGGAGTTCATCCGCATGACATGTGTCTATCGCGCTCAGGAACTGTCCTTCAAGAGGACCTTAGGCATTGCGAGCCTCTGGGTGGGTAGATCTTTGCGAGGCCCTTTTAATGATGATGCTTTACAAGAAAAGCAAAGTAATAAATAAAATAAGTTTTATACTGCGCGGCGTAAGGTGCAAAATTCAAATAAACATTAGTACTATTACCACCTAATATTTTTGTACTTGGGTTGTTACGCGAGTGCGCGATGCCCCTGCAAGAGCGAAGCCCCGGGCAGTTGCTATGATCGCCACCCCTAAAGGCCGCCGCTCCTGTCCTTTTTTGCCCCCTTGAAGAAAGTGAAGAATAGATAGGATTAAACAAACAAACACACTTTCGCTATTTACTTTATAATATTAGTTAGAATTCCGTTACGTTTGAAACCCAATAACAATTATTTTTAAGATTTCCGTCGAAAGCGGGCCCGCGGAAGCAGTCACGGGTTCTAAAATGGCAGCTTTCACATCAATCGTGATCACTGATCACTTCCGAAACGTACCGCTTTCGTTCCACGTTTAGATGTGGTGACCCCTTTACTTTCATAACAATGTCATGTCATTTTTTACTGCCTCCTAGACTATTTAATACTGTGTAATATGTTTGTTACTTAACACGAGCTGAAATAAAACATGATTGAGTATTTATTTGATTTGACAGCTGTTAATTATGTTTTGTCACGCAATATGTATGACATGGTTGCTCTTATTAACCTTTTGAACGCCACAGTCGGGTGAGGCCGTGCCCATGACGCCACGGCATGCCGTTTTCCATACATTTTGTCAGCTACAGCCGTCACTCGGAGTCCGGGGCACGCTGTTTCGCATTCAGCTGTGGCGTTCAAAAGGTTAACTTGACAGCAAATTGTACGGAAACCATACGCAAAATCGCTGAGGCAATGTCGAAGGCCCAAGACATAACAGGATTGAGCAGACAAAGCCACTCGCAAACGCTAGTGCAAAAGGCAACACTGTGCTGGTCATTAAAAACAGCAAGTCATAATAATTTTCGTATTAATTAATATTTACAACTCGGTCGTATTTTATTGAAATGAACTGGCCGGAAGAAAACTAATTATTCCGGATAATTATGACCCGATTTTAATTAAAATTTGTTTTGATATCATGAATTTGAAACCTACGAAGTTGTTTCTTGATATATTTGGATGAACATAGCTGAATATAGTCGACTAAATGAAAAAGAAATAGACACATAGATAAAGATGGCGCTGACACTCTTAATTAGTTAGTTTTCTACTAATAATTAGTGAAAAAATAAGAAAAACATAGACGTCTCCTTCCATAGATTTTTCTTTACCATTTACTTTGACACTTTTTACCATTAAGTGACGTCATGAGCCCCCACTCCCGAACTTTGATACGCGTTAACTTTGTCAATTTTGATTGATCTGTTATGACAAAAAATACGTGTTCAATCTTTTTTGATAATGTAACTGACGGATTAATTAGATTATATTTTTTTTACGAAGGAAACATCCCTAATTTTAGCTTAGTTAATTCTTAAGCGGCCGTTAGTTACAGCACGTCAAAAGAAACCTTTTTAAGTTATTTTACGTGCATTTTCAATTTGATTTTCTCTCGTAACTTTTTATTTCCAAATGATGTAACGTAAAAGTTAACGTCAGTGAAGAAAAATTCTTTCCGTCCGTTCATTGGAACGCAGTTCATTTCAAAGAATTCTGTTGGAATTTTTGAACCTTTGTTACAGACCGATATTTGCCGAGTCGAGTTATTACATTTTTTAACCGACTTCTAAAAAGGTGGAGGTTATCTATTCGACCCATATTTAAATAAGTAGTTTCACCGAAAGGTTGACTTGTACAGAATGCTCGAAGCTTAAAGTTCGGCTTATATACATCTTTTTGTTCATATAATAAATGTATAAATAAATGTACATAGCCGGCTGTTTATGGTTTTTGTGATCCAAATGGTCTGGTTCTCCTGACACAAGGGTTACGAAGGTCATACTGCAGTAGCCCCACTGTCATAACCTGACCTGCCTAATCTGGGATCATGGTCAAATCGTACCCAGAATTAGAGACGGGAAAAAAGCGGGAGAGCCGGCGTTTTAAGGTTATTAAAAAAACGGACAAGTGCGAGGTAAACTCACATGGAGAGGGTTCTGTGATTATACGAAATTTTCTAGGTTACTTACAATACCATATACTTTTTAAAGGTTTTCCTGTAATCTAGAGGTAAAGAACTATTTTCAGCAGTTTTTTATGACTTGAATACCATTTATCTCAAAATTATGTATTTTTTTATTTAATATCCTCATAATGAGCCCTTTCATTTCTTACATATATCACATGCCAAGGTTTGCAAAACTATTTTTTTAATTTTCTTTTTTAACCCCCGAGTTTAAAATTCTTTTATTTACGTTACACGTTCGTGTTGCAGTCACTGACTTACATATCTATATCAAATTTCAACTCAATCGGTCCAGTAGTTTCGTAGCAAATTGGCTGTGACAGACGGACAGACAGACACGAGTGGTACGAAACGCTAAAAACACACAAAACTGTCTGCTGGCAGAGGAATACCAAACGATGGCAAATGTCAGCAACAGGCAAGCAACAGATGACAAAAGAAAACTAATAAATAAAGCAACGAATTTCACTTTGTGGTTTGTCGCTGGCAGAGATGAAAGGCATTTCATTAGGACAAGAGGGCTTGTTATTTATAAGAGAGGAAACAATGAGAGACGAAGAGATATGATAAGTCCTCGGAATAATGGACCTATGAAAAACGTAGGTCGATGGGCGGTATGTCCGAACGTAACGGGACGCGTTACAATGAAACATTTGCAATGCGCTCCCTTCACGCTATGAACTTCCTTCCTGGCCCATCCTAATGCAGATTATTTTTCTATAGTCCAAGTTTAAGACTCTGACAACTGCCAATGATATTGAGTGATCGGACACTGTCTGTTTGCACCGGAGTGTACGAGCAGCACTGTAGCGCTTATTTATATACAGAAAATTAGAAAACGGATGAATTATATAAGTAAACACACTACATGTATACCTATAATATAAATCAGCAAACTTTTTAGTATCGGCGTGATGTAATAGTGTTATTAATTATAGAACCATAAGTAAAAAAAAATAAGACATAGAACTGTTTAAATAGGATTCCAGACGAAGCTTCACGATTTTTTGTAACGAATCGATTACATAAAATCATGTTTTTTGAAATAGCAAGTTTTTCAATAATGTAAAGAACATTAACATATCTATATTGTTTAAGTAAATCCGATTTAGGTCTTGTTAGCGAATCTACTTAATATAGTGTGGCGATAGTAAGTCAAAAAACACTATATAACAGCGGATTTTTTCATCATACATACTCAAAATTATTGTTTTTATTTTGAAGTAGGTATTATATTATAGCAGTACGTATACAAGCTGATAATGATGATGAGATCCATCGCTTAATCTCAAAACACTACGGAACTGTGAGGATGCCCTGTGCAACTGCGTTTACTGACTCGTGTGAATAGGCCTTTAGAGTTTGTCGCGCGGAAAATGTCAAGTTTAAGTGACGAACAAATGGATTTAACGCCAGTTTATACTCCACAAAGAGCCCAAATGATGAACGATAGCCCTTACAAGCTAAATCAAAGAAAAAATGCCTAAACAATTACGACAACTTCTTGAAGTGGAAACAATGTTACGTTTATATATTTCGTATTTCGTCACACAATACATAGTAAAACGATGTACGACACACATGCAAAGGTAATTCCTGATCGATGATGATCGAACACGCGAGCGTAGCGAGTGTCTTCTTCTACACGAGTTATTTAACACATTTGTATTATAAACTACTATTACGTATAGGCATATAATATCTACTATAAATATTGTCCAAAGCTAGGGAACATGTTCCGTATTCCCTGCTGAGATTCCAAGAACTTCTCTCATTGAGTTTCCACAACTTTTAATGATATATTGCAATACATTACGCGTGATTGACTAACTTTGTAACGGTAACGAACTTGGTAACAATTACTTATAGCTCGATAGTTCTCGGTATTGCGCGAACTTCAAAGTATAGTCCAGCTACCTATGTTGTTCTCAAACACATCTCGTTGCTCATTTCGTTTCTCATTTTTGTCCCACAATCATTAGTTGACCTACACGCTCGAATTCTTATTTCTATATAGGGCAAATCAGTAAAAGACTACATTATGGACAGGGATGCTTGGTATCAATTCTGACCTGTACCGGCGATCTCTGGGGCTCAATAGGCGTACGAGTGGTATATAATTAGATTTGTATAAAACTGTCGACATCATTGTTAACTTATATATGTACTGTTTTGAAAAAAATATACCTCACTGAGTTTCTTGCCGGCTCCTCTCAGTAGAGGATTTTTTTCCGAATCGGTGGTAGATTCATTCCTTAACCTTCATAAGAGCTTGTAAAAGCCTAAATTGAATAGCGATATTTTGACTTTGACCCACTGACTAATTCAAGAACTATTTACAAACTTGAAATTTGACAGACATATTCCTTCTAGGGTGGAGATATCTGCTAAGAAAGCATTTTAAGAAAATCGTCCCTTTTGATGGTAAACTTGGGTATGGGTCTAACTTTGTAGGGAAATTATCGCGGGCGAAGCTTTGACGCGGCCGCGATTTATTTATAAAGACGACCCATTTAAAAATACTTGGTCCATTCGATAGACAGAAACGTGCCGATTGACAGAATTATAGACTGAATACTAATAAGGCTACTCTATAAAGAGCTAGAAGCTGTGACAGACATTCGTTTTATGTCTCCTCAACACATCGACAGATGCATCAGTAAACATATCTGCAGATATATTCTCAATCCGCCCATACATCAGTAGACGTGTGGACAGACGCTTTGCGTTCACGCTGTCACCAACTGTGTCGCAAAAACCGACAGCAAACGGATAAGTGGCAGACGCATCGGCTGACGTTAAATACCTGCCACAGACGAACAAATACCCCGCCTATAGGTCGGCGCATGCAATCTGCTGATGCATCTGTCGATGTATAGGGAGGCATTATATACGGCATAATTATTTGCAAAGCAAGTTTAGAGCGTACAAATACTTCAACTCATCTTTGCACGAACTGCTATTGCGTCAGATTGTGTTGCTCGTACGACACCTGCCACGTCACTACCACACAAATGAAAACTGCATAAATACAATATACATACATTATCACGCACACAGCGCCGGGCGCACAGACAATATTTATTACTATAAATCACTTTATCCAAGTAGTTTTGTGTAGTTATAGTTACTAGTGTTTAGTGTGTTTGTATAGCGCTCCGATTGCTCCAGACGGTGCTGGCTGAACATAAGCGCTGCGGCTGTCTGACACCGCAGCATTATGCCGAGTGACCGATTCACTGCCGCGATGACACACATCCCTCGTTTTTCTGTATTGTTTTTTATTTTATTATTGTGTCTTGTGTTAATACCTTTTCTTCTTCTTCTTCTACCTGTACCTACTTAAACATTCGTACAGCACAGAATCAAAATTCCACATTCTGAATTACCAGATCCGTAACCAAGGAACATTATCGAAGAAACTTTTACGTCTGATGACGCAACTACAACTCTTTATGAAGAGAATAATGCTGACGTCACAGTTGGCAACGCGCCATCCAATAAGCGAAGCGGCCAGGCCGAAAATTAATTGGGCAGTTTTGACAGTTTGACGTGGCTGTAGTTCAAATTATTGACAGGAACACTTTATCAAACGGGGTAGCAGGTAGAACTGATTTGATTTTTGACGAAGTACTACTACTATGTTGGAACAGGGCTTTCAGATAGTTTTGACGTTATCTTTTTGATTCGATGTGATGATAATGACGTAATGTACAAGCATACTATACTTATAGAAGTTGGGTTATCAAATAAAGTTTCCTATGAGAAAACAAAAAAAAAATGCTCAATAAGTTAACAATAAGTAGGAGAATGTTTATTTTAGTAGATACTTTAAAATGTAATAAATAAAACCAATGCCAGCAATATAAATACAAAAAAAAGTATGGCTAGGATGTAATAAAATTAAATAAAACAGCAGACAGCAAAATGTGACTTTGCCCTCACCACGCAGACTAGAAATGAATTATTTCCGAATATCATAAGCAACTTATGAAACGTGTCGACAATCGTCGAGATGGTGCTGATGGAATTTAGATTATCAGCTGCTTATACAATGCTTAATTATTTAAGTTTTCTAACACGCTTTTATTAGCTTCACTTGTAACTAACTAATAAACAATGTAATAATATCTTAGAAGTAAATTTTAACCTACTTCTAAATGACGTAACGTTTTGAATCTTTGCAAGTGTATACAATTCGGATGACAATACAATAATTTGCTACCATCGAGCTGATCTGACCATGGAACCAGGAGATGGATAGTAGAACTCTACAATGACTACTAGTAAACCCTTGAAGTTTGGGCTCATTTGGTTGGTTTTGACGATTCTAATACACCTTGGTGATGAGGGTCTTTTGTACTTTTTTCTGCGTTACTAACAAAATTCTGGTTTTTAAGCGTTTGTGAACTATGATTATTATGTAGCAGTTTATCAGTTTAAAGATCCGCTTTCCAGACTTTATATTTGTTCCCACACTTCTCAGTACTTTGAGCCGTGTAGTTTTGGCATGGACATAAGCCATTGCAAGCGTTTGTGGCGGAAACTTGTTGACGCTGGCGTGTCGCCATCACCGGAAGTATTTATCTCTAGAGCTCACAACGATTTAGCAATACTAATGTGATATGTACATTGTGCCAAAAATAATGTATAAGTTTCTTTATTTTCTGCTCTGGTGGAGGACATCACTACGATGCAACTGTGGAGTTGATATAACGGCGAGGGAAAACATCGTGAGGAAACCTACACATTTAGGTAACTAAAAATGTGTAACCATGATCCAATTCTGGTTCTCCTGTCACAAGGGTTAGAGGTCAGACGGCAGTCGCTCCACTGTAATAACCTGACCTGCCGATTCTGGGATCATGGTCAAAGCGTTCGAAATAGAAACGGGAAAAAACGCAAGGAAGAAGAGAGAGGAATATAAATTATACAAGGTGTTACAAAATTACCTGTAAAGCTGAAAAGAGGTTAAATGGAGCCTTACAACGAGTCCATTCACAATATTTAAGAACCGGACATACCCCAAAAAGATAATAAATAAAATAGTATTATTTTCACTGATGTGCAAACCCTATTTCAGTAAAATTAAAGAGTAAACTACGCAGAATGTACCTACATTACTACCTAATTCGCGGAACGACAAAAATTTTAAAAGACCTAACCTAACAAAATTTTTGGCTTTGATAATTAATTATATTTTTTACGGGGTATTTTGTAACACGTTGCCTTTTCTACCCCATACTTAAGAAATTAGCTTTATATACAACCGTCAATTTAGTTTGTGGAATTATGGATTCGGGTTAAGACAAGGTGGAAATTTATGACGGAGCGGCTATGAAAGAATAACATTATTACTGCTCACGGTCTTGCCACTTTCAAAGGGGAACTTAAACAATGGCTAACCGAAAAGGCGTTCTATGACTACAAGGAATTATTCTTAAAGTAACCCGAGAGAGTAAATGAAAATGAAAATAGAAATGAAAATATTTATTTTGCAAGTAGGCCACACGGGCTCTTTGACATGTCTGAATCTACCAGCGCTTCGAAAGGTGACATCTGCTGAGAAGAAACTCCACAAGAAACGTTAAAATTATATTTTAACTAAAACTAACACATAAATAGTGCAACAAATAAATGTAATGGGCACAAATTAATTAAAGTAATAAAAAAATAGTATTATAGAAATAACTTAGCATTCATTATTACTAAGTATCTTAATGTAAATTGAGTTGTAATCATTATTATTAATACTCGTAAATATGAAATATGAATATGAGATCGGACGACGTGGTATAGAAACTTATACTTACAGGGACATAATGTATTTGCTCGTGTGTTATAAAGAAAGGATCCGTGTGTGGCAGGTTTAGACGGAGACTATTTTGAGACACCTTAATTACGGTACCAAATAATAGGTATTTTTAGGCGCCATAATTTAGTACTCCTCCTCCTTTCCTATTTTCCTTTAGTATTTACTCCTCTGCTGCACTGGGAGTGAAGAAATAGCATAGAATGCCTGCAGATGCTTATCATCCTGGCATGTCGTAAAAGTCGACTAAGGGACGGGTCCTCTCCAACATGGTGGACTATCTGTATGGGCGATGGGCTGATCACCTGTCACCATACGGTTCATCATAACGTCTCAGAACTAATTAATCGAACGTGGCCACAAGTAGTCTTGCGGCTCGGCCTACCCCATTAGGGATTTCGGGCGTGATGCTATGTATGTATGTAATTTAGGCGTCTCAAAATAATCTCCGTCTAAACCTGCCTTTACGGTAGACTGTACTTTCGCAATAATGTCGATAATGCTGGCCCAATAACGATGCAGTTCTACTGTTTGGACGCGCGCGTGTCCGATATCCCGTTAGCGCCATTGTGAGTGAAATCACAGTAAAAGCTTATGCAGTACACGCTTTTATAAATTTTCAGTGGATCAAACATTATTATTGATATGTCCCGGTTTCTGTCTGTAATCAAATCTTGCAAGTACAATTTGACCCACTTCTCGGTATTCGATTGATCTAAAATTTGGTATACCTGCGTAACTTCGGTGACAATGTAATTATATGGTACCACGAAGCTGGTCTGATGATGCAGTTGGAAGTTGGCCATAGGAAGCCATTACACGCTCAATCTAGTTCGTGATCCGTGATCGTGTAATGGCTGCCATAAGAACTGCTGAACTGCATAACATAACCCCGCCGTGTTCGGGCTCATTTTATTATCATGACAAGTACTATAGCCCCATAAAATGGTGCGGAAACAAAATATTGACAACACATAACCCCGTCGTGTTCGGGCTCATTTTATTATCATGACAAGTACTATAGTCCGATAAAATGGTGCGGAAACAAAAAGATTGACAACAGAACAGAAAAACGTCACAATTTTTTCCTTTGATTAAAGAAAAAATTGTGACGTTTTTCTGCTCTGTTGTCAATCTTTTTGTTTCCGCACCATTTTATCGGACTATAGTACTTGTCATGATAATAAAATGAGCCCGAACACGACGGGGTTATGTGCATAACATAACCCGCAGCAGTTCTTATGGCCAACTTCAATGACTACTAGTAAACCCGTAGAGTTTAGACTCATGTGTTTTGCTTTGACGAGTCCAATACCTTGGTGATCCTACCTTGGTCTTTTGTACTTTTTAATGCGTAACTGATAAACACACATAGCATCACGCCCGAAATCCCTAATGGGGTGGGCAGAGCCACAAGACTACTTGTGGCCACGTTCGATTAATTAGTCCTCAGATGGTATGATGAACCGTTAGTGACAGGTGATCAGCCCATCGCCCATACAGATAGTCCACCATGTTAAAGAGGACCCGTCCCTTAGTCGACTTTTACGACATGTCAGGATGATAAGCATCCGCACGCATTCTATGCTATTTCTTATTTCTTCACTCCCATTGCAGCAGAGGAGTTCTGATAAACGCATATGTTTTTTACTTTTTGTGATAGCTGGGCACCGTTAATCAAATAGTTAACTTCGTTAATCGCTACTCCGTTACGTAAAAAGTTAATTTCGTTAAACGTTAAAGCATTGCATTTCGGAAGATTTAACTGTAGTTAACGTTAATCGTTAACCGTGATAGAAATTGCATTTTATATGTCGTTGATTTAGTGTGTTTCATCTGTCTCAGCGCCATAATCGAGCCAGCGCGCGATGCCGTGTATTTCGCGGTCCGCGCCGTGTCTTTTTGGCAAATAATTGGCACTTAATTAACGATTAACGGACTTTAATCGTTTTAACGGAACTTAATGTGTCCTTTAACAATTTTTAAAGTTAACTTAAAAGTTAATCCGTTACTCGAAATGTTAACTTCGTTATAACGATTGACGGATTAACGGTCTTGAGCCAAGCTATGGTTTTTGTGAACCATCATTATTAGCGTACTGTTGGAGTTTCATCGTGACGTAAGCTCAACGCTTCGATCGGCTTAAATACACCAACGTTAGGCTGCTCTCCGTAGATTAAGGTTAGCGCTAAATACCTGCAGTTTAACGCCATTGTATCACCTGCATAATGATATCGAATTATACAGTAGTCTAGATTGAGTCGGTCTTTATCGTTTTATCGCTATTTCTGCGGGAATTTTGTAACTTTCGGTGATAAATATTGACATTCAAACTCTATCTCTTATACGTGAGAGTAGATATGTGTCTGTCTGTGTGTCTGTCATTAAACAAACACAGCACTACCCTGGTAGCATTTTCCGTTGGCATCCATTAGCCAACAGTAGGGAATCCGTAGGGATATAGTTAGTAGTTTGCACACATACAACTAACATCATCACTACATAATACCAGTATAACAAAAAATATCATTACGCCCAACCAATTACCAACTTTGGGCCATTGTGAATACCGCTACCGTTGTTTAAAAACGGTTGGCATTTCTGCATTGTATACAACAAAGGCCCTACTAGATATTAAGTAACGTTGGCCCAATGCAGTAAATTATTATCATTACGTCCATCCACTTACCAACGTTGGGCCGATGTGACTTCTGCTACCGTTGGTTTGAAACTGTTGGCATTTCTGCATTATATTGTTTCTGTTGGAAATTCTACAATGGCCCTTGGTTGTACTTGGTTGTAGGCGAAAAACGACGACCAAATCTAGCCGTTGGCCAACTAACGAGACACATGTGGCCCAACCAAATGCCACCACTAAATGCTATTAGGGTACAGTCACAAATGCTTCCCAAAAGTGATTCAGCTATACAGCATTTTACTATAAAAAATAACTGCAGTTACAGCATTTTATTACGAAGACGAAATAGAGTGAAAGATAACGTGGTCATCCATTGTAAGTTAGGTCGTTAAGCGAGCTCCTATCTGTGCTAGGTCATCAAGCCTATGCCCTAGGCAGACCTAATAGACCTATTACATAAGCGCTGGGGCTAAAAAGTATTTTTACTTAGATAAAATACTTGTTTTTACTTGGTATTTAATTTTGTAAATCCATAGTAATTATTAAATAACACTTTCCAATTGGGCACATAATTATGTAGGCCTGTTATATGAACAGGATATAAGACAATTTTTATTCTATAAATTGAATCCCGTTTATATCTCTGACTATCTCTCCTCTGCTGCACTGGGAGTGAAGAAACAGCATAGAATGCGTGCAGATGCTTATCATCCTGACATGTCGTAAAAGTCGACTAAGGGACGGGTCCTCTCCAACATGGTGGACTATCTGTATGGGCGATGGGCTGATCACCTGTCACCATACTGTTCATCATACTATCTTAGGACTAATTAATCGAACGTGGCCACAAGTAGTCTTGTGGCTCTGCCCACCCCATTAGGGATTCGGGCGTGATGTTATATGTATATATATATGTATCTCTTTCGTCAGCACTAGAATGAGAGAGACGCACTTAAGGGATAAGACGGTTTAACTTGTCCCCGTGTCTAGCATGCTAGGGCAGCTAGAACAATTTTCAGAAATTGTTATATATAAGTACACAAAATATAGGAAATGCAGCTCGTCGGTAGATGTAGCTGTCAACCCTAATACGTCAGTTACATCCTTACTAATAATTATTATAAACGCAAAAGTGTGTTTATATTTAATTTTTTGTTTCTTATAATTATGTTATCAAAACGGACCAATGCACTGTTGTGATTTTTTTTCACAGAAACAGTTGGTGGGTCCTTTTTATCAAGGGAAAATGCAGTTAACGAGGCAGTCGTAGTGATAAACGAATTCAACGTGGACAGTCTCGAGTTAAAGCTACTAACTTTTATATTTGGTATTATTTAACGTACAACGCTTAGATCTACTCCAACTGAACGTAATTAGATTCATATGAAATGCAACTTGTCTGTATTTTAGCTCCAAAATAAGCGAATACGTATTTATTTGCAAGGGCACCGTTTGATTGTTATAATTTTAAATGTCATATATTATGTCAAGTTGTGTTAAAATTTAATTTCTAATTTCGCTGAAATGTTTTTTTTTTTATAAAATTATCATAGGTATGACCTTGTAGGTTCTAACCTCATACATTTATAAATTCTGTGAAAAATACTAATTTGCAAATAAAATAAAATACCAAACTTTAGCAGTCAATCAAGATTAAGATTGAGATTTGACCAATTTTTGATAGGTTGTCAGTCAGAACAAAACCTAGGTCCATACGTTTTTTGAATATTGATAAAAGATCAACAAAATCAAATAATCCCTGAACCTAGTTTTGTACGAGAATACTGAAACAACAATAAAACTGAATTTAAAAAAACTGTATAGGTAGACCTAGATTTTGTTCTGACTTACAACCAATCAAAAATTGGTCGAAATCGGTTATCATTTAAGTGGCGGAAATCGTTATCGCCTTTTGTATGAAAAGCCGTAGGTTCACACTACTAGTCATCAAATTAAGTTTTAACACTGAAAAACCCGGTATTTTTACTCCATAAAAACACCTAGTATTCCAACTACCTAGCCGCAAGAGTAACCTATTACCCGAAGGCTGGGATGATAATAGGAATGGTAATGGGTAATCTCTACCGCCCCTAACTATTTGAGGCTGTAGATTTTTAGGGTTCCGTAAGAAATGGGGCAGTTTAAAATAAATTACACCAATGTAGTCCCGAACCTTTGAGAGTTGTTTGAAATTGAATGTCCCTCAAAATACTTCTTACTTCTTTTGATTAAAGTTATTGGGTCGAATGTGTGTTGATCAAATTTCTTTATACAAGATACCGGTGCATGTCTGTAATCAAATCTTGAAAATTAAATTTGACCCACTTCCCATTTTCCGATAGGGAAGATGCATAATTTTTTTTCATCTTGTATCCCAAAGTGTAATAAAAACCGGTCCGTGTACGCAAAACATTTTTATGTTGATTATTTTATGAATTATGAAGCTTTGAAAAGTCATTGTTCATACCACTCGCAAAAACACCATACAAAATGGACATTAGCTATGACGTCACAGCTGTCGTTAGTCTGTACAAAATGTTATGGCGTTTACGAAATCTGCAATTATTTCCGAAAACACTGCTTTGAGACCAACATCGTAGAAATAAAACATGACATAAATTTGATGAGGATGTCCAAACAAATAAAATCAATCACTAATTTTTACCCTTAATCAAATAAAAATTAATAGTCAAAATGATCTGCGTTTTTCTGTAATATGCTTTTGTTTACATTTACTTTCATAAATATATCATTTAAATCTCATTTTGATTTTCATGCAACTTCCCCATTGAGCTGTTTTGTATGCATAAGTCAAAGTCAAAGTCAAACTATCTTTATTCAATTTAGGCTTTTACAAGCTCTTATGAAGGTCAAGACATGAATCTACCACCGGTTCGGAAAAAACCCTCTACTGAGAAGAGCCGGCAAGAAACTCGGTGAGGTATAATTTTTTCAAATCAGTACACATATAAGTCAACAATGATGTCTACAGTTTTATACAAATCTAAGTATATACCACAGCAGGTACGCTCATCGAGACCCAGGGATCGCCGGTGCAGGTCACGATTTAAGCCAAACGTCCCTGTCCCATAAGTAAATGGATGACAATTCAATTTTATCAGCCATGGGAACTCTGTAATAAGATGACGCAACCCAATCGAGTTTGTGCTCGTTTGATTCGTCTTGACAAAGACTCTTCTTTTTTATTAGCAACTAATAAAAGCTTGTTATTTTTTTTAAATATAATGCATAGTTAATTGTAATTCATTTAGTTGAGGCAAAACTGCAGAGCCTTGAACACCGCCGCAAAGTTGCCTGCTTATCGGTATTCTACAGGATATATCACGGAGAGTGTGCGATGGAATTACATGAACTAATTCCGCCATCCCCATACCTTCATCGGGGGACTAGGCGTGGGCTGGGGTTCCATCCCTATGTTGTGGCTGTTCCAAGAATTCGCACTAAGCGGTACGCTTCCACATTCATCTGGTGAACGGCTAAGGAGTGGAATTCCCTGCCTGCAGACTTGTTCCCTGAACGCTACAAATTGGGTCTTTTCGAGGAGAGAGTGAATAGGCATTATCTAGGTGTGCACGCTCCATCGTCGGCCTCATCATCACTTTCTATCAGGTGAGATAGAGGTAAAATGCACATCTATCCTTATACTTTATACTATTATACTAATATTATATTATGCGAAAGTAACTCTGTCTGTCTGTCTGTCGCGCTTTCACTACGCACGCCAAAACTACGGAACTGAATTAAATGAAATTTGGTACACAGATTATAGTCTAGATCCTAAGAAAGGACATAAACATACAAAATGTACGAAAAAGGGTTGTAATGGGTTGAAAGTGGGGGATGAAAAGTTGTATGGTAGTATCGTCATATTTAGAGCTAGAAGCTTGAAACTTATTTTTTAGGCTGTTGATTCGATATAAATAAATATGTCATTCTAATTTTGTAAAAGTTTTACCCTCAAGGGTATAAAGTAACAATAGGGAATAGGGGATGAAAGTTTGTATGGAAACATGTAAGGTTTATGTGAATATTTTATAAGTTTGCGACAAGAGAAAATATTAGAGCTATTCTGATGTAACATTTATGGAGTAATTACCAAATGTGAAACTATAAGTAATTAGCCTAAATAATTAAAAATGCTACCCAAAGACACTATTACACGTGAAAGAAGTCGCGGGAACAGCTAATCTTCCATAAAAAAATTAAAATGTACCTTTTTTAAATGAATAATTTAAGTAAATACCAAAGCGTCTTTGGATTTACAACGATTCTAATTGATGACACAAAGCGAAGGAAAACACATTATCTCTCATTTACCCTCGCGGCTGAGTAAACCACTCAAACTTTCCCAAACATTCTGGAATCGTAAATTGGCAGTGAAGCGAGCACGAATTTAAATAAAAGGCCTACTTTTTCCACAACCTTTTGCACTAGGTCTTATCCCCAAGACATAAAAGCTATTTTCCTCACGTCACTGTAAAATTGAGTGGTAAAAATGCGAGGGTGACGCTTATGCAACTGCAAATTTTCACGTGCCGGTGGTCAAAAAAAGGAACTAAGGTATCTACATACTAGCTTCATATCTCCTATGCGATGAGGGTGACGCTGATAGCCGCAAATATAAGTTGGTGCTGCTTACGAAGATGGTCCTAATCGCAGCCGTTTTGGGTGCCTGTCGATGGATTTAACCAAGTCAGCCCAGAAAGTGTGTCAGGTTTATTCAATGAAAGCGGTGGACGATCTGTTTATTGTTTGAGAAAAGGCTAAGGATATTTTCGTAAAAATTGTTACAATATTCTTTTTAAACGGGGCAAAATCATTATTTTTTTAGCCAGATTATAAAAAAAGGTACGGCCTACCTGATTCGAAGCCAAGGTGTTGCCATGTACCAAGTATGAACACTATCCCACCCGTGAACTGCGGTAACCAAATGCACATTTTGGTAATTCAACGTGTGTCCATTCCAAATTTCATCCAAATTCGTCGTGCCGTTGAAGCATGAAGAAGTAACAAACATACTAACTTACACATACACACACACACACAAACACACACACACACATTTTTTAAATTGTTTTTATTGATTGCATACTAGTTTTCTTAATAGTTGACCGGTGAAAGATGAATTATTTTTTTAAATTCTAATCGAATATTACGTGCATACTCACTCAAGAAGAAAAAATAAGCTTATATAATTTTACTAAATACATTTTTCTCATGCAACTGAAGAACATCTCTTACTTTATGAGAAATAAAGTTCTCTAAACTTATACAAAAATATATAATGTTAGGTATATTGACGACTTTATCTTAAAAGTATATTGTTTAGCACTTAGTTCAAGCAGTAAAAACCACTCGAGGAGCAGAAAAAAAACGGTCAATGACCTGAGCCTATTTGTGCGAGCGCGACGGTATTATAATTTAAGCGCGAGCAATAAAGACAAGTAGTTAGAGGTCATTGTATTAAATTCCTTCTGCTCCGCGGCTGCACTTTATCAAGAGCATAATTTAACATCAGTGTTCTTCCAAATAAAGTACAATGTCTAATCGAATTATACTGCTATGGCTTTGTAGTTATGTAAAGTCTTATATTATTAGATATTACTCATGTCTTACGAAAAAAAATACTATACTAAGTATTTATACCAAGTATTTACTCACAGTGACTGCGACAGGTACTTGGAGAGTCCCAGCTTCGAGATCTTGCTCCCCTTGATCCCTTCATTAACAATATTGGTAACGGTAAGGAAGTTCTTCGTCATTGTAGACGTAGATTCTGGTGACGTCACTATTGTCAAAGAAACACAATTGAAAAAACCTTGGAAAACCAACACTCCTAATCCAAACACTGAACACTTACTTTTCGAAAAACAACATTGAGTGCTATTATTTTATTTTATATTATTGCAACAACTAACACGCGAAAATTAACAGATTTCGTAACAGATTTTTAAAGGACACTGGTTTCTCTCTTATTTCTTATTTATCACAGACTATGTTCTCGATGTATTATGTGGCACTGGTTACGTGGTTTTCAACCTGGAAAAAGTTTTGTTTTCTATTAGTTTTTGATTTGTTATGCATATCCCGTATTGCCCAAAAGTTTTATGCTGGTCGATAGATGGCGGTACGTCGTTTTAAAATAGCGCCATCTATGTTGCTTGATGCGTCCACTTCAATTTGTCAAAGTATATAAAAATCTGCTAATTTTGTGTTAAGTTTTAATAAAAAAATAAAACAAAATTGGTTTTTGTAAAGGTTGATTTCTTTGGTAGAAATTCAAAACAATTTCAGTTCTGTTAAACCACTTCCATCAATTTTGGACCAATATCATTTAATTAATTTGAAATGGATGAACAGATATAAATTCAGAAGGATTATTTTAATTCCACTAGTAATAACGATGCGAAATTTAAGATATTTGAATGTCTGTAGCTCGATCAAGCTTCAACAGCTAAACGGATAAAGTTGCAAATTAACTTGTGGATAGTTTACATTCCAAATTAACATATAGAATACTTTACTACGGAGAATTGAATAGTTGTCTGCAGATTAACGATAACATTATTCAACGCGAACGAAGTTGCAGAAAAATTCTAGTTTGTATATCGTCGTTTTTACATTTGAATGTCATTGGATAGCTACTCATTGCACGTCGATCTACCAATCACATTCTAGACGTTTCGGCCAATAAAAGACCAGAATTCAAATAATAGTGACAGCGCGCAAGTCAGTTGGCCTTCCAACACCGCTCAAGTCGTTGTTCGGCCATTACTTTGACAACTTTGCGCTCCGTGTTTATTTATTGTTTTTCGAGAGTTTTGTGACTAAACATGTGTAAAAAAAGTAATATTATCAAAGATAAAAGGTAAGCTAATGAAGTAATTATAAGAAATAATGATTTGCGTATAATAATTAACCAAAAATCGAACGATTTTATTGCCATGTACTTCGGCGGTGTTTACTATTGCTTCTTTTTAAATTACGCGTTGTTACAAAGGTAATGTTTTTTCGCTCACCTTTAAAGTTGGTCAAAATGAATTTAGCGGTGTTGTTAGATAAGCGACGATATTTAACATTATAGTTTTTTTTTCATAGTAAGAGGGGGGCAAACGAGTAGGCGTCTTACCTGATGGTAAGCAATCACCGCCGTCCATGGACACCCGCAACACCAGGGGAATCACAGATGCGTTGCCGGCCCTTAGAGAAAGGAGTAGGCTGACAAACGGGCAGATGAGTTACGATTTGTGTAAAAAAATGTTAAAACTTCCAATATTATTCGTCCAATTTCCAACTGACACGAATATCAAAGCTGCCTTTGTATTGTGCTTACGAGTCTTTTCCTCCGAAATAAAGATGGCAGCATATTGCACGTTCCATTTTTAAGACAGTTCAATTTCAAATTCCGAATACGTTCGTATATTTCGTTACTGAAATGTCAACCAGAATAACGAGCTATAAGGTCGAGTTTTATAACATTCAATGCGGAGTTTGTGACATTTCGAATTAGTTGGAAATGCACGGCATCGGAGCGCGTCGCTTCTTTAAAAACATCGTATTTCAAAATCGGCGATAACAAAGTCAACCTTGCTACAAAAGAATAAAGTTTAATTTTCAAGAATTCGATTTTGTGATGCGATTTGTTTCAAGTTACAGCCGGTTTTACTGCTTGAGCGTTTTACTTTGATTAAATTTGTTTAGAAGTTTTCAAGGACAGTTCGTAAAAATAGTGATTGCTGTAGGTCAAGGATTTAACGGTTGGTCAAGGAAATTGTTCCGGGGTCAATATAACTCGAGTCGATAAGATCTATGAAAGATAAGATAAAAGGTCGCGTCGTTTTGATGCCTGTATTCCTACTGGCCTGAATTATTTGCTTGCTGCTTTCCATCATAAATCGTTTAATAAAGAAAGGTTTTTTTATGCGAGATGTTTTGCCGCGTGAGCATGTCGAGTGCGGCTACAGTAAAAGTGCGACTATGTTGTAAGAAGAAGCATTAATTTGCACAAACTGGCAACATCAGAACGTTTTAAACGTATTTAAACTTTTCGTATAATTTTGAATGAAATTGTGAAATTCGAACGTAATGGAAGGATTGAGTTGAAATTTGGTACACATATGTAAGTGTACACATACGTAAATAAAATACTTTTAAACTTGGGGTCAGTTTTGAGGGGTATATCAGAAAATTTAAAAAAAAAAAATTGCTAAAAACTATGGCGTGTGATTTATCAAGTGAAAGGGATGATGTGAGAATTTTAAATATTTTTGTTTATAATTTTAAGATAAATGGTTTTGAAGTTATTTAGGATTATATGTGAAAATTTACCGTTCTCCCCCCTTATCTCCGAAACGATTGGACCTAAAATTAAAAAAAATACACAAAATAGTTATTTACCTATAGATTACAGGAAAACCTATTACAAGTCTAACATACATACATATTATCACGCCCGAAATCCCTAATGGGGTGGGCAGAGCCACAAGACTACTTGTGGCCACGTTTGATTAATTAGTCCTAAGATGGTATGATGAACCGTATGGTGACAGGTGATGAGCCCGTCGCCCATACAGAAAGTCCACCATGTTGGAGAGGACCCGTCCCTTAGTCGACTTTTACGACATGCCAGGATGATAAGCATCTGCACGCATTCTATGCTATTTCTTATTTCTTCACTCCCATTGCAGCAGAGGAGTACTGATAAACGCATATGTTTTTTTAGTTTTTGTGATAGCTGGGCACCGTTAATCAAATAGTTAACTTCGTTAATCGCTACTCCGTTACGTAAAAAGTTAATTTCGTTAAACGTTAAAGCATTGCATTTCGGAAGATTTAACTGTAGTTAACGTTAATCGTTAACCGTGATAGAAATTGCATTTTATATGTCGTGTGTTTCATCTGTCTCAGCGCCATAATCGAGCCAGCGCGCGATGCCGTGTATTTCGCGGTCCGCGCCGTCCCTTAGTCGACTTTTACGACATGCCAGGATGATAAGCATCTGCACGCATTCTATGCTATTTCTTCACTCCCAGTGCAGCAGAGGAGGGATACAAGTCTAAGTGTATGGTATTTAAAGTAAGAGGAAATTTCATATAATCACGAAACCCTCTCCACGCGAGTTTAACTCTCACTTGTCTGGTTTTATTAAAAATAGTTTAGCCAGATGTGAAATTACATAAATTTTATCATTCAGAAATACTTCTAAACATTGAAATACCTTTGTGACTCTTAACCACAATATAATAATTTAACAAATAAAAAAACCGACTCCAAAACCCCACTGAAAAGTAAGAAATAATAATTGGCTTTCGTAAGTCATTTACCTAGAAACGGCAGATATATTATTGGTTAAGTGACGTCATAAATTAAATATATCGAAGTCGGTGGCAAGTTGGTGGTTGGTGGTTGGTGGTGACTTGTCAAGTAAATGAACACAGTATGAGGGATGTATTGGAAAGTCGATTTATTCCATGTACCTATTACCTTATTAACTTGCCACCGACTTCGATATATTTAATTTATGACGTCACTTAACCAATAATATATCTCCCATTTCTAGGTAAATGACTTACAAAAGCCAATTATTATTTCTTACTTTTCAGTGGGGTTTTGGAGTCGGTTTTTTTATTTGTTAAATTATTATTTTATTTTATACTTTTTAGTGGTTATCGTATAAAACACATTTAATACATCAAGCAACAACAGCATAATGCTAATTGCTCATCACCATTTACAAAATGTTGCTATCCAGGGTGCAAGGGCATCAATCTTTGAGGAGTTCTCCTGGTTCTTCAAACCCAGTTCTATTTTACCACGTGCATTTTCATGACCATAAATTGCTTCACAAACTTATAAAGAAATTTAATCGCCAACTGTGAAATACTTATCATTCAGGAGTTCCGGTGATCATCTATGGTCTTCATCAACAGTTCCTCCTTTTTTTGGAAGTCGGTAAAAAATAAATAAATCATATAAATATTCACTTATTTCACAACACTGAAAACCCACATTCGTTCAAAATTTCATTGCGCGGAGTGTCGCCGGACGTAATTTTTTGCCCTAAAACAACCCCCATTACGCAGAGGGGGAGTTCGCATTTGTCATCGGAAGGTCGGCATTTAAAGTCAAGGGTTTTAACCGACTGAGCAAACGAAGGAGGATAATGTGTTTAATGAATATGAGTAAATAAAAGAGATTTC
The DNA here is from genome assembly GCA_947859335.1 of Tortricodes alternella. Lineage (NCBI taxonomy): Eukaryota > Metazoa > Arthropoda > Insecta > Lepidoptera > Tortricidae > Tortricodes > Tortricodes alternella. The sequence continues at coordinate 16,419,480 of OX401975.1, forward strand.
TCTTGCGTTACTAATAGGTTTAATGGTTCATCGATGGTGCGTGGTAGTGCAACTGCCTACTTTACCAGTGGTCACGGGTTCGAATCCCGGCATGGGGAAACTTTGTGTGATGAGCACGAATTTTTGATACCGAGTCGTGGATGAAAATGAAAATGTTTATTTTGCAAGTAGGCCACATGGGCTCTTTTACATGTCTGAAGCTACCAGCGCTTCGAAAAGTGACATCTGCTGAGAAGAAACGCCGCAAGAAACTCAGCAGTTAGTCTTTTTTTGGAACTTTTACATTAGATTTTTAACTAAAACTAACACATGAAAAGGAAAGCAAAGAAACCTAATGGGTACAAATTAATTATAATAAATAACTAATAAGGGAGATGTCTGTCTAGTCTCCGCGTCTGGACAAGTTAAGTGACTTAGAGATGTATAAAGCCACTAAAGGTCATAATAATAATAAAAATAAAGAAACATCGAAATCAATCAATCTAGGTTAAATCGAGACGTAGACAGTCTCCACGGTCAAGAATAAAGATGGAGATGTATGTAAGGTCTCCAAATATCATAATTATAATAATAATTTGAAATAAAAACATTTCATGTCCTAATAATACAAATAACGAATATGATACACTATAGAATATAGTATATAGAACTCTATGAAGTCACTCTAGTCAGGTACAGATAACGCACAAAACTAATAAATTAAAAGGTAACAATTTTAAAAAGGTCCTTGCGAGCATGAAGCTTCCGAACCCCACAGACAGCACCCGTTCACGAGTATGACGCGTATCTCAGCCATCGTTCCCTCAACAATGTTTTAGGGAAGGTGGCGACCCGATCAACGGCGCCGCCGTAAGCAAATATGCTTAGTATTTGTATGTTTTTATTTATCTATACAGGTGTCCCAGGAAATTGAGTCAAGCGGAGGTGCAATGCATGTCTAATGTCCGCCGCCGCCGTCACCGAGCCGTCACCACAATCGTCACGGAGAACGAGATAACGGTACTGATAGAATCAAATTACGATATATATATATACACTGATAGAACTTGTAGAAACCAAAGTTTTTCTGTGGGACAAAACCAAGCAAGTGTCGAAAGATAAGATTTTGTAACAAAACGCACACCTACCAATACACACAAGCACAATAGGCTAGTTTCCTAAAAAAAATCTAATTAGTCCGTCATTTACATTATAAAAAAATATTGAACACGTATTTTTTCTTTTGTCAATTAAACAAAAAATGACGAAGATATAGTGCGTTGAAGTTCCGCGTGACGTCACGACTGTACACTTTTTACCATTAAGTGACATCATGAGCCCCCACTCCCGAACTTTGATGCGCGTTATCTTTGTCAATTTTGATTGATTTGATAAAGCAAAAAATACATTTTCAATATTAATTGATAATCTAACTGACGGCCTAATTAGAATTACTATTTTTTTACCCAGGAAACATTCCTATAGCTAGACCAGACTCAACCACCGAGATTGGTCGCGGTGGACCAACGATCGCCGTCACGTCATTTCGAACTCTGCCAGAAATAAACCAGTTTCACGGTGACGGCGGCGCTGGACACGTTTGTCCCGATAGGCCCGATATTTTAATTATTCTATTTCCACTAAAGATCTTAAAAGAAGGATATGCTTATCAGTACAATTTCGTGTAACAAGTCTCATAGTAGGTTGTCAAACGCCAGCGCCATGACTTACCCACACCCTACTGCTGATGTCTTAGTTCTTACGACATACATAAAAAGTGTAATATTGCTTGATTCACACGCCATCATATCATTGTGCACAGTGGGGTTGGTGGTGCTGCGGTCTCACACCGCACAATGCAGGAGGGCAATTTTTCAATTTTAACAGTGTCACTTAAACGGGGGTCATGGATGGTGGTCGACATGCGACTGAGCCTGCGATGGTGTCAGATTCGTGTTCTAACACCTTAAAAGTAATCATTGCGAAAATTGCTTTCAGCAGTTCCTTACTATATATTTCAATGGTTTTCACCTACAAATGAAACTTCTTAATTCTAAATCCGTGTTCAACCAGCTTAAGGTTCATAAAACAAGTCGTTAGAAAATAATCCTTCTTGCTTACTTAACAGCTACGAGGCATTACCAGTGTACATAAAGACTTGAACATTATTAAAGTAACAGAACTCGTGTAGGAACATAATATAACGCTTGCTGGAAACACCTACACTTTCATTGCAAGAAAATAACAGTAAGCCAGTTTTGTTTTTAATTTATTTAACCTTATCTATATAAAACTTAAATAAATCTAAAACTGAAATTAAAACCAAAACAAAGAACTTTTTTTATTAGGGTTCCGTACCCAAAGGGTAAAACGGGACTCTATTATTAAGACTCCGCTGTCCGTCCGTCTCTCTGTCTGTCTATGTGTCCGTCTGTCACCAGGTTGTATCTCATGAATGTCAGTAGAAATGCTTAAGCTAAAGGTCGCAGAGACAGGCTCCCTAGACAAGTAATCATCAATAATAAATGGGATGTATGGGATCTCCAGGTAAGCTCAATATAAAAATCATAGAGATAAAATCCGAAATGTACCCAACAAAATACTGCTTGAATATACCCAAAAGAAACTCTTATTTTAATGTTGTAGGAACTTCAATAATTAAAAAAAGTATGCAGTTCAGAGTAAAATTGCTTTACTGTTAGACTGTTACTTTGCCCGATCGAACACCGGCAAGTATGAAACATCAAAACATAATGGAGGCATGAGGCATACTCGTAACATCAACAGAATCGTCGTACAATATCGTAAACGTAATGAAGCACCCTCCGCGTATAAGCGTGTATCTAGTGTTTTCAAATACTGTAAATTATCACAGTTTTTTTAAGATATAATGTCTATGTTCCTCGATGAGTAGGTATTATATATAATAATAAAATCGTAAAGTGGGGCTTCAGAATGAGTACATCCCAATGGTTCTTGGATGTCATGTCTGTTTGTTCGTTTCTCTGATTGTATGTGCGCGGCACACTTTTATATTACTAAATGGATTTCGGATTCGATTTTAAATATTATATTAACTTCAGGCAGGATGTAGGCTATATAAACTTTTGGAAATAAAACTGGAAGTGGGTTGAAGTTAGTATGGAAAAAAGCAACAAATTTCCTTAAACTCTTGAAATTATGCATTTAGATTTTTATTTACTAAATTAATGTTTGTTCGTGTGTTTGTTTCTCTCCTATGCGTTCCTTTAACATTCAAACTATTACGATGAAACTTTGGTGAGTTATCGTGCGCGCGGGCATGATTATGAACAAAAAAATAAACTGCATCGCATCGCATCTCACGGAAAGTAGGGAAGAAGTGTTTTGATTAATGTAAATAATATATGAGAGGTGAAAAAATTATATATTATATTGGTTTTATAGAAAAACGTAAGGAGTAAAAATTAAAGCGGACTGTTTTGAACGAAAAAAATTATGTTTTAGAAACCATTAAAATGACCAACTTCTCCAAGGAAAGAAAAAGCTGATCTTAAGAGCCCTATCATCAAATCGCGTTCTGAAAGATTAGGTATATTGGACGCACGCTTCACGTCGCCCTCGTCCAATGTACAAAGAACTTTAACGGCCATATAAGATGTATGGCCGTCAGCGCTCTTTTTACACTGGCAATCATCGTTCGGACGGACACAGAACCATTCCAATCAAACGCCAGCGCGGCACTGAAGCTAGGCGGCCGACACATCACATTATGTAGTAATTTGGGAGTTGTAATTAGGTTTATTTTAAGTTGTATAACAAATTAATTATCATAAAAAAGTATTAAATTTAAATTATATATAAACTAACGATTATTCTGATATAAATTTTACGTCATAATATTAACGTAGTAAAGAGAAATTTGCGGTTAATTCTTAGCGTTTTTAGTAGTTTTATGGTTTTGCTGTGGATTTTTTTTCTACATATTACATACATATTTCAAAATTCCGAGGCCGCTATAACCCACACGACTATTTAAGAGATATTATTATATATTTTTCCTTTCGTTTGCTTAGTACAGTAGTTCAATCCACGAGCTCAAAAAAGTGTCGTCGCGCATTGTTTTAAAAACGTGCTGCGGAATTTCGGCTTTATATCAATAGATAAGAATTGCAAAAAGCGAGGCCGCTAGGATCAATAGTAATAACTTTACTAGACTATTCAGCAAGTCAAAGTTGTCTAAGTCTTTCAGTTTCTCGTAATAAGAACGCCAAAGTTGCCCAATTATTAAAAAAATCGTAATATGGCTCTTAAAAAGTGTTCGGTTTTACAGTTATAGGTACGTTTCATAAAAAGGTCTACATAAAAAATGAATTCACCATAAAGGAAATCACACTTAAACCTTTATACCGTACGATAAGTAAAGCTGAATCACTTTGGGGTAGCGTTGGCATATGTGTGAGTAAAAACGGAAAAGTATACATGTTTGCGTATTTGTGTTTGTTTTAAACATGGAATGCTAAACGAACCACTAGTCACAAATCCTTCCCCAAAGTGATTCGGCTATAATATATTATACGATATTTCGTTTTGATTTACTCTAGATAGAAACCCCGAAACATAATTGAGGGACCGCATGAGCCGAATCGCAGTACAATATCGTAAACGTAATGAAGCCCTTCACCAAATATAGCGCTGTATCAGGAAAGAATAATATCGTAACAGATGTTATGGCATAAGAATAAATACTACTAACAGGCCATCTTTGGAGGCCTTGTATGGACAGTAAGCCGACAAATAATTTCCCACAACACCCCACGCTCCGCCTTACCCCTCTCTTACCTATCGCAACAATAAGGGTTATCACAAGTATATAGTACTAACTGTGGCCCGTTACAAAGCTACAAGTTACAATTTTACAAGCAATAACTGGCAACACCGATTTCAAATTCCATATATTTGACTTACAGTGTTACCAGATTTTTGCTTGTAAGATTGTAACTTCGTGAAACGGGCCACTGGTCATAAACGTGGTGAAAAATATAACAGACTAACATTTTCGTATAGCAAACAGTGGCGCAGCGTGAGGGTAATCCAGTGCATACTTTCTTATCTCAAACATTATAATATTATTAATTACTTCTTGTATTACCATAAAAATTGCATTATTTTTTAAATGTAAATACAATATTTAATGTCTAATAATGGGTCCAATTCGAAACGTTGTCCGCTAAATTTAAGATTGCCTCAACTTAAATTAAGAAACATCAAACTCGATTTTGTATAGATCCAAGGTTCAAAATCGAGTCTAACGTTTCTTATTTCAAATTTAGCGACTTCTAAATTTAGCGAAAACACGTTCGAATTGGCCCCAAATATATTGTTTAATATTAGAAATTACACCGGCGTACCCTCACGCTACGCCACTGGTAGTAAAACAACAGTTTGCGTAGACAGTGGCGACTTTAAGAGCTTCATTTAAAAAATTACTTCATATTTACTCCTCGTGCCGATAGATGGTGGCAACCCGCGCACTATGGCTTAGATTAGCCGTCCGCGGACTGCTCAAGGCCACGGCGGGAGCGCGTAAGGTAAGGCTAGAGGTGCCCATAACCATAACTATAATAATAAATACTATTAGATCTTATAGTATTTATTATTATAGTTATGGTTATGGTTATTATACAGAGGTGAGTATCTATTGATAATAATGTATTGTAGGTAGTAAAAAAATTCGCTACGGCTGAGTGCGAAAACGAGTGTCGCGGACGCCAACGACGCCAAAAATATAGGGATAAGGCGGTATATCATGGCGTCTTTGGCACAAAACAATCCTGTTATGATTAGCCGACTGTAGCATTGAAGGGTTAATAAGTAAAAAGTAAAAACGACCAAAGTCACTTGCAAAAGCATGTTTAAATACATAGTATTCTGTTTTTATTTATTCCCTAAATTCAGTTTGTAATTATACCCCCGGATCTTCTATTTTTCACAAGAATTCTTTAATTTTCAATAATAATATTATATGAAAAAATATTTATTACATTTTTATTCATATTGGTAAAAATAATTAGCGGGCCGCTATTGAGTTAAGATGCCCTGTTTTTTTTTTATCAATTCTCGGCTAACAGACTTTAGCTTTTATTAACTAGACAGGAAAGGTAGCCGCATTTTCTAACCATTGCGATATCTATCGCTTAGACTATGTCGAATAGGGACCCTCGTATAAAATTGTCTAAAAAAACGAACATTTCCAAATGGAAAATTGTTTTCCTACTCTCTTATACAAACTTAGCGTTTCCATTAGGGTACCTAACAATCATTTTCATTAGCATTCAGAAAAATATTCGCTGAATCACACAAATCTCACCCTCTCGAGAAATCCCTCATTACGTATGCGCAGAAAAACATTCTCTCTTTACTCAGCAAATTACGAATCAGCCTGTTTTTAGAACGTGTTGTGTGTGTTGATATCTCGTTCTTTATTACCAAACACACCGCGTGTGAGGGAGATAAAAAAATGTATTGTGGCATTGAGGTAACGTAAATTGTTTGAATTGGATTCGCAAAGTGCCCTGCGGATTAGAAAAGTTAATTTGAATGACAACAGAGATGTACTGCGCATAAATAAGAAACAACATGTCTTTCGGTATCCGCCATATTGGATTTCAGGGGAAGTCGTTTGTCTTTTGTTACCCGGGCATTTTGCTCGAATCGTTGGATACCGCATTTATTAAAATCGGTGTAGTAATTTATACCGCACTAAATGTCAACTGATTTTGATATTTTTTTGGCATGTAAACAATCAAATTTACAGGTTTAATTTTTTTTGATTGAGTTAATAAATTCTAATATACATAATTATATTATATTCATTTCATACAAAATCATTGAAATATATAGTAAGGAACTGCTCAAAGCAATTTTCGAGATGCTTACTTTTGAGGTGTCAGAACGCGAATCTGAAACCATTTGCACTTTCAAACGCATGACAACCACCATCCATGACGCCCATTTAAGTGACACTATAATAATTGAAAAAATGCCCTCCCGCATCGTGCGGTGTGAGACCGCAGCACCACCGGCCACACCGTCCACAACGATATGATAGCGTGTGAATCAAGCAATATAAGACTTTTGTATGTATGTCGTAAGAACCAAGACATCAGCAATAGTGTGTGGTTAAGCCATGGCGCTGGCGTTTGACAAACTTCTATGAGACTTGTGACAAGAAATTGTACTGATAGGCATATACTCGAACTTCTTTGGAGATCTTTGTACAAAACCTATTTTTACTATAATCTCCTAACTAAACCTCAACCTACCTGACATAATAATGAAACGGTCAAAATCGGTTTAAATTTAAAAAGGTAAAAACGTTTACACTGTTTGTATGAAAAGTGTAATTTTGCCGTTGGTTCACATTCCTCTTCCACGTAGACAGGCAACAAATGTCTTTAAGGGCGTACCCCACGCCGATGACCTTGAGCGTTCCAACTCGGTCCTTCCCCACTTGCCTTAGTTCACGTGCCGCAGTCAATAGTATAATTTACTCAAAACCTACAAAATAAATTGAAAAACCGGCGGATGAAATTATAGTGTACATTATTGTCTTCTGATTAGTAAAAGTCTCATGTATGAGCGTCGCATAATAAGGGAGCCTTTACGGATTTAAGTTTGGAAAAAGGGTTTATGGTTTTTTTTTTGCTCTTGATTTATCACTTTAGATTCCATACTACAATAAATATTTTTTTCAAGATTCTTGCACAACGCTAAGTATACTTTATATGATTTGAAAACAGCGGAATTCGCCGGGTAGGACCTTAATATATATATTTTTAAATACATGGAACAGAACCAAATGTACTTATACAAACACCGCAGTTAAATATATTACTTAAAACTCTTGTTAACTACCGACCGCAATAACTTTGTTCTTTAAAAAGTCCCTGAATATCAAATAACTTGGAGACTTGGCAAGTCGGAAATTGGTAAACAGAGCCCCAGGGGCACGGTAATTGTATTGCTTAACTTATTACGAAAGGTGTGAAAATATTAAAGAAATCCAATATTATTTAATACGGGGTCAAATAAATGTGGGCACTTTTACTTGCCACATGAATAAATTACAATGGGTTGAATCTAACAGCGCTCCGGATAACCATCATTACTGAGAAGCGCCGCAAGAAACTCGGCAGAAAATCATCTTTTCAAATCAAAACATTACATTTTACATCATAAAAACCCAAAAAATAATAATATAAACATTACCAAAAATAAAGCAATCAATGTTTTTTTTTTTTTAATGTCAATTGACTGGCAAACGAGCTGACGGCCCACCTGATGGAAAGTGGTCACCGCCGCCCATGGACACCTGCAACACCAGAGGTGCTGCCAATGCGTTGCCAGTCTAAGGAGGATGGGGAATTGGGATGGGATAGGGATGAGGGAATAGGCCTCCGGATTTCGTCACTCACCGTACGAAACGCAATAGCAAGCTATTACTTTACGCCGATATTCTGTGAGAGTGTGGTGCTACCCCGGTCGAGCCGGCCCATTCGAACAGTAATCATATAGTGAGGATTACTGTTTGGCTCTACCACTACTATTAAGCCTATCAAAATTTAATCGATGGTTGAATAATCAATAAAATGAAAATCTATTTATTTATTCATAGTCTACACTTGCGTAAGAGTTTTAAGATAATACATACATACATACATAGCATCACGCCCGAAATCCCTAATGGGGTGGGCAGAGCCACAAGACTACTTATGGCCACGTTCGATTAATTAGTCCTAAGATGGTATGATGAACCATATGGTGACAGGTGATCAGCACATCGCCCATACAGATAGTCCACCATGTTGGAGAGGACCCGTCCCTTAGTCGACTTTTACTTTTTAAGATAATAGAAGGTATATAATCGAAGAATGCAGTAGCAAATACACTATTAATGAACTGTAACAATGTGTTCATTGATTGCAACTAAATTCCTGTAATCCGCAAGAGTCGCAAGTAGTCTAGACTAAGTAATAAAATACTCTTGATTCCCAAAGAAAACACATTATTTATTTTATACTTCTTTAATTAAGTAAAATTCTTATTTCGTCTGGAACTAGTTAACTGTTAGACTAAGCTAATCACAGAGCAAATAATATCTTAAACCGCTTACTTTAACTTTTACTAGCAAATAAATGTTCCAGTCTAGCGGGGTGTGGGCTTTTACCCGACTACGCAACGCAAACGAGGGTAATTTGTTTATCAGCCTGTGTATGTATGTATGTGTGTACGTATGTTCCTTTGTGGCACTCTGGAGACGAAACGCGTGGGCCGATTTTGATGATTCTTACGTCAATCGATTTATCTTAATTTTGCGAGTGTCACTAAAGACATGCCAGTAATCAATATTCAATACGGCAACAATCAGACGCCATATTGTAAAAAGAAAAAAAAATTAAGTCGTCGAACCATGTTGAGTGGAGCGTCGGTGGCCTAATGGCTAAGAATGTCGACTCGTGATCGTGAGGTCCGGGTTCGAATCCAAGCGGTTGCCATGTACCAATGAGTTTTTCTAACTTATGTACATTATTTGCCTGCGAATTGCGGTAACCGATGCTCTTACGGTGAGGGAAAACATCGTGAGGAAACCTGCACATTTGGGTAACTAAATGTGTGACCATGATCCAATTGGTCTGGCTCCCCTGTCACAAGGGTTACGGAGGTCAGACGGCAGTCGCTACGCTGTCATAACCTGACCTGCTGAATCTAGGATCATGGTCAAAAGCGTACCCCGCATTAGAAACAGGAAAAAGCGCTAGGAAGAGAGAGAAGAGAGAGAGCACCATGTTGAGTGGGGTATCATTGAATGGGTATTTGAAAATCATCTTTATTAGAGCGCTATGATCGGTGCATTCAGGGTCGTATAATGGCTTCTTGTCCGTAATGCTGGCAGCGCGGGTCACCCGGTTATGCAGAGTCTATTGTATGTACGGTCTGTGGATGTATCTGATTATATACACCTACTTCGAGCTCTACATATAATTCGCGCGCCTCAATACCTCGGTTATTTGACGTGACTAGACGCGATGTCTTGGCAGTGATCCAAAGCAATAAACGTTGATAGATGGGTATCAGGTTTCAGACAGATATTAGGGCAAAACGTTGTTTTTGGTCTGATCATTGATCATGACGATTATCGGGTTGACTATATACTCCAAAAAAAACCGGACAAGTGCGAGTTAAACTCGCGTGGAGAGGGTTCCGTTCCGCACATGATTATCTGAAATTTACTATGTTACTTTAAATACCATAGACTTCTTATAGGTTTTCCTGTAATCTATAGGCAAAGAGCTATTTTCTGCATTTTTTTCAAAATTGTAGGCCCAGTAGTTTTGGAGATAAGGGGGGGGAATTGTCAATTTTCGCCTACTTTCCTAAATAACTTCTAAACTATTTTACTTAAAATTCGAAAAAATATATATTTAATATCCTCACAGTAAGCCCTTTCATTTGATATGTCACACAATGTACGTGTTGCGGTCACCGACTTACATATATATACCAAATTTAATTATATTATAATTACAATCGGTGAACAAAGTCAAGGATGGGACGTGGTTGGCAGGTTATTTATTTGTTTTCTTTTCTAAATTCCGCCAGTGCGCCGCCCATGTTAAGAGGTTCGTAAACGAGCTAGTTTTTCGGCAATTTATTACTGCAATTCGAGCTATCCCCAAAAATATTACATATTGCATTTGAATGTAAACTTTTGAGGATAGCCCGAATTGCAGCAATAAATTTGCGGAATAACTAGCCCGTTAACGCCCAGTGACTTTATTCATACAATATTCGTCGCAACGCCGGAGTCACGGACCACTAAGGAATAATATTCCTGTTCCAAATTCAACAGAAGATTGTGCATCTAGGGCCGTAAGAAGGGGATACAAAACGAGGGTCTGTTAGAAGCCCGACGTCGAAGGCGGGAGGGTTATCGATTTTGTATGGTTTATAACTCGCGCTGACGGCATGGCGCATAGAGCAGCTAAATCGGCTATAGATTCTCTATACGCCTGTGTATAATAATAACCTTTCCAAGCAAGTGTGATGTAAAATTCATTTCTGCCCGCTGTGAAAGTCTCTTGAAGAAAAGACATTCATTGGTCGCACCAGAGACCAAATATACCCGAAAGACACCGCCTAGCCTAATTTTTACTTGCAAAGAAAGCTGCCAAAATCGCGGGGTACGCGGGGTTTTGTAGAGCGCTGTCCTTGTTGCCCGGCTGTTTATGATTTTTTCCTGTAAACGTGGCAACGGGAGTCTTTTAGATATGGTGTGTGGGTCGCACTTATTGAGAAACCAATCGTCGTTTTTGGAATAAATGGAATGCAAAAATGTTCACAGCTTTGGGTAATATAACATTTTTCACTAGAGGGCTACTTTGCTCATGCCTTAGTAGGTATACTTTAAATTTCAACCCTGTGGAGTGTCACTCAATACCGTTGCAGCGCTCAATTCATAATCGGATTTCCATTAAAATTGAGTGATACAGCAATTGAGACGGGATAATTGAGTGGCTAATGGAGTGAGCGGGACAGCTGACAAATTAAGTAGGCCCTGTCCATTGTGAGTGAAGTGACCGGTGCCTGTCACTGTGACCTATGGATACTTTCAGTTTTGGAAACACGTATGTCGCATATCGTCGCTTATGTAACAACTCCGCTCAAGTTATTTTGACCAACTTAACAGGAGAGCGAAAAAACATTACCTTTGTAACAACGCGTAATTCAAAAAACAAGCAATAGGAAACACCGCCTAAGTACATGGCAATAAACTCATTTGATTTTTGGTCGATTATTATACGCAAATCATTATTTGTTATAATAACTTCATTAGCTTACATTTTACATTTGATAATATTACCTTGTTTTACACAAGTTTAGTCACAAAACTCACGAAAAACAATAAATAAACACGGAGCGCAAAGTTGTCAAAGTATGGCCGAACAACGACTTGAGCTGTGTTGGAAGGCCAACCGAATTGCGCGGTGTCACTATTTTTTGAATTCTGGTCTCCTTTTGCTCGAAACGTCTAGAATTTGATTGGTAGATCGACGCGCAATGAGTAGCTCTATCCAAATCCCTATCCTAATTTTCGTCTTACGGTGTTGTTAGATAAGCGACGGTATATCGCATATGATGTGTAACATCTGACACCTCATCTTTTATTAATATACTTTACACATATTCTTACTTTACTACAAAACAGCACACTTTATACACGACACTGTAGGTTAATCGCACAGCTGATGCGTTCTCCTTCCCTATTTCCACACGCTTTCACACACGCACACGACAGTACCAACCTCTCGGAAAATGGTTTCGTACCATCTGACAACCAACTCTACCATCGCCCGCGCTCATTGGTCAAATCAGATAGCGCGCGCTTCCCCGGCTTCCTGTTACATACACATTTCCGTTTCTTTTCACGAAATCACTCCCACAGATTGCAGGAAAGCGAGAGGAAAGATGTTACACGTCAAAAAAATGCCAAGCTATAGGTATACAGTATAGTATATAAACTAAAATAAAAATTAAACTAGATATAAAATAAAACTGAACATTATTTAATTTGAAATTAATGTAGAAAATTTGGCCCCCGCGGTGGGGTGCCCATCACGCAAGCTGTATAATTGATGATGAATACAACCGAATTGCGAACCTCCTCCTTTTTTTGTCGTCGGTTAAAAATTGTTCGGTGCAACTGGCCAGACCGAACATCTCCAAATGGCTACCCAAGGCATCATGCCGGAACGCAACTGGCATGAAATGTCTTTATGGAAGTAAAATACAAAGGAACTCTCACTAAGGACCTCTAAATGTGTATATCGAAGCCCTTAAAAAGAAAAGGTTCTAACGGCTTCCTAAGTGGTGTACGCAGTTTGGATAATATTGAGGTTGCGAGGTAGGGTAAAAAGCCCCTAGTGAGTTTATTTTCAAAGTTAGGGTCCTAGTTTTGAGGCGATATAAGTTGGATATAGCTTTAGTCCCAAAAGGGAAAACTTACTGAAGTCGCGACTCAATTCCAAAGGGACAGATTTGGAAAAAGGGAAAACGTTTGAAAAATCATACTCCTTATACGTATTCGAGTCACTGAGGGAGCCTGTGTCAATGTTTTCCTCGTTTTCGGATCATTGCAGTTCCTATACATCTCATTTATTATTAATAATGAAGACTTGTCAGGGTCCCTGCCTGTATATCTCTGAGACTTGTAGTTTAAGCATATTTGTACTGACGAGGAGACTATACATCTCCCTTATTAGTTATTTATAGTGAGGTGTATCTTTTGCACTTTTTATGTGTTAGTTTTAATTAAAACTGTAAAAGTTGGAGATGATTCAGAAATGAGAAAGAGGCCGTGTGGCCTACAAGCAAAATTAATATTTCCAGTTTGATTTTAATGCACCGTGACTTCGTCTGCGTGGAATTTTCTTATACTTCCCTCGGGAACTTTTGAATATTACTTGATAAAAAGTAACCCTTGTCCTATTGTAGGACCTAAAGTAACTATATACTAAGTTTCATGAAAATATATTCAAACGTTACGGAGCTGAATGGTATCATAGCATACCAAAACACACAAATTTTCGCATTTTTTTTTTGTAGGTCATAGTTTTTTTTTTCTAGAATACATGGTTAACAAACATTCGTGCTCATCACACAAATATTTGGCCTTACCCGGGCATCGAACTCGGGGCCGCTAGCTTTGGAGGCTGAAGGACGAACTAATTAAACGAACTTTTTCATTAAACTGGCGAAAACACATTGCCTTAAGAGATCTTTTGATGAATGAAGCCAACTTTTGTTACTAGATTAACTCGAATAACAGTAAGAAAGAATTATTATACGGCACACACACAATTCAACAATAGCAAGTCATCTCCTATTGTACACTATTTATTATACAGATTGCTTTGAATGTAGTGGTATTACGGTAACGACACGTTCGTAGCCACACACATTTATAATTATATGATCCACTAGTGGACCCGCCACAACTTCGCCCGTGGTATTTTCCATACAATCTTTATCACCTATTTTCACCCCTTTAGTGCACCTCCAGTGTACTCGAGGAATGTCTCCTCCAAATTTCAAACATCTAGGTCCACCCGTTTAGATTGTGCGTTGTCTATAAGTGAGTCGCGGTATATGTTTGATGGTTTTATATGTATTGATTGATTCTGAGACTGACTATACTCGGTTCCAAATAGGATAGTATCCATATTATAGTCGTCATGGTTTTTCTTTTAACTATAAGCTTTCATTGACCGAGCGAGGGAAGCATCTCCTGTTCAGCTTGGGCAAAAATGCTTTCATTTTTCCTGATGTTCGGATGACCCCGCTGTTTTCCTCTACAGGTCGCATTTCTCAAGCGATTTTTGTGAAATTTTGTGAGTAGGTTCAATAATTATGTTTTTTTATCGATTCAGTTTTTCGAAATTATTACATTTTTGCGATTACAAACTTATTTGCGATGTTAGTAAACTGACCGCGACCTATATGGCGATGTATTGGGATAACGGTTGTCCAACGGCAAAGTTAAGTTTGTCGCGAGTTCTACAGACGGAGCCCCTAGTTTAAATATTTCAGGTTTTAACATTTACAGTTTTGGCTGTAGGGGGTGACAAGTAACTCCAACAGAAAAGACACCTTTTATATTTCCTAAACGGTCCCCGAAAAATTGAAAGCCATATTCAAGTTTACGTTACGTTCCATGTGTCTTGTGGGACCATTGTTCATAAACATACAAAATTTCTGCTTTGTAGCTTAAATAGTAGTCAAGAAAAAGTGGCTGTAACATACATACAGACGGACATGATAAAACTATAGGGGTTCTAATCAAACCTGACTAAAACCCTAAAAATGCCGAAGAGCAAAGTATTCGGGCTACGGTACGAACAAATTACTGTTGCATGACCCAATTTCTTGTTACACAGAAATATTATACAAGTTACTATATTTATTTTAAAAAGTATGACATGAGCTTCAACATCCGACCATCCTTTATAACCAACCCAGAAACTTTATTTTAAAGAAAACCGCCACTACTTCGACATCTAGTTTCTCGCTGAAATCCGTATATAATTGGAAAATCCCGGGAACTTCCGAGATAGAAAATAACCAGGGATTGTGGCTTTATCAACAGTTTTCTTTCTGATTTCTGTGACGGTGCGATTCCTGTGGCGGCGTTCTTCCTATGTGAGTGTGATTCCGGTGGCTGCGGCCGCAATGCGATGGAAATAAGTTTAGATTGACCTCGTTTTTGGAATAGCACCTTGATTTTTGTTGGCAATAATTATAAATTTACCGCTAACTATTTCACCGATGCGACAAACTATTAAAAGCTAGGTATGTCTGAACGAGATAGTTATTTATTTTGACGAAATAACCTGTCTGCTTCTACTTGTTACATACAATTAAAATACAAAAGCATTAATTACTTCAATTGCTTCCACAATTATGAAGATAACTCAAACCAAATCTACGCAACTGCTTTACGTGTAAAAACAACTAGCACGAAATACAGTTTTACTAGTCTAGCGGTAGCAAAGTCATCAGATGGCTCGGACGATTTCTGGTTTGCACGAATTGTCGACATCATCATTATTTCAGCCGAAAGACGTCCACTGTTGGACATAGGCCTCCCCCAATGATCGCCACAACGACCGATTCTGTGCAGCTCGCATCCAACAGAGACCCACAATTTTCACCAGGTCGTCAGGTGGTCTGCCCACGCTGCGCCTTCCGGTACGTGGTCGCCACTCAAGAATGCGACCCCATCGGCCACCTGTTCTACGAGCAATGTGCCGTTCACTGCCACTTAAGTTTAGCAATTCTTTGGCATATGTCGGTTACTATTGATCTTTTGCGGATCTTCTCATTTCTAATTCGATCTCGCAGCGATACTCTAAGCATAGCCCTCTCCATCGCCTTTGGAGGACCTTGAGCGAATTTCGAATTGTAATGGAAATTTAATTTTAATTATTACCTAACACATCGAGAGGGTAACTCGGACAAAATATCGAATAAGATAGTCAATTTCTACTTCTGACCACCCCTTCATCGAAGCATTCGTGAGCATATTACGAAACGATGCGTCGATGCACTCCTGCATTGCATCGTGCATTCTCTTTGTGACGTCACACTTTTAACGGCTCACAGGCCGCACCTGAATAGCTTTCTAGAATAGGTTTTATTGACTAGTCAGCGGTTTTTGTTAGTAGTTTTAAATGTTACGAGGACAAAATGGCACTTTTCATACAAGTGAAAACATACTGAGTTTAATACGTACTGGTTTTAACATTGAAATATATAGTAAGGAACTGGTCAATAGTAGTTTATGCAACGGTTGCATAATGATAGGCCTTAAAACACTAGTGCGGTTTTCATGAAACGAGCTTTAGCGAGTTTCATAATAAGATCGCACGTGTGTTTTAAGGCCTAATTATGCAGAGTTGCATACATATCTTTATCTACACACATATTATAAATCCTCCTTGATGTGTTCAGAACCAATATTTTCTGGCAACAAATTATTTGTTGCAATCGTGGCTGCATATTTAGATATCCGGCGCATTTTCACATCACACAGTCACTCCAAGAAGACTACTATTCATATTTTCAACTAAAATGTAAATTACAAACAACTTTTTCTATTCACTTCAACAACAATTCTACTTTCGTTCAGCAAAAAACCAACATAATGGCGGCAATTCGATCCTCCGTCAAGACCATATTTTTTTTAAATCATAGACAAACGAATGAAGTCTCTATTCTCACGTCACTCGAGATCAAATGTCGTTCGGTTTATATTAAAAAAACATAGTGAATGGATGATTCGTATCAATAACTGTTTAATATATAGATATTAAACATACTAGAATAGAGACCCACTTGAGTGTTCCAAATTTAATCTCATTTCGATACTAAAATCGATACTGTAATAACATTGCAGCACTGGTTTTACCTAATTGGTTGTAACAATGGTGGTAATTTCCTACGGTTTTTGATTACACTATGGAGGTTTTATGATATCGGTGTAGATAAAGCAATTTTCGCGATGCTTACTTTTGAGGTGTCAGAACGCGAATCTGACACCATCGCAGGTTCAGTCGCATGTCAACCACCATCCATGACACCCATTTAAGTGACACTGTTAAAATTTAAAAAATGCGTTCCTGCATCGTGCGGGGTGAGATCGCACCACCGCTCGCACCGTCCAGATTGATAGGATAGCGTGTGAATCAAGCAATATTAGACTTTTGTATGTTAGTGGTACGAACAAAGACTTCAGCAATAGGGTGTGGGTAAGCCATGGCGCTGGCATTTGATAACCTACTATGAGACTTGTTGCACGAAATTGTACTGATAGGCATATTCTTTTGAGATCTTTGGGTATTAATGTTAACCGGTTTTGACTTTGCTCATCTTGGATACACATATCATATACTTACATATATTTTTCAATTGAATATTGAAATCGGCGTCAAGTTAACCCTTTTAAAGCCAACCCGCTTAAAAGCCTCATGAGTTGTCGTGCCTAACACGCCATCGACGTTTATAGTTGTCGGAGGTACAACAGAAATAAATTCTATTCATAGCCCTTTAGAGAAGTCCTATTTTCCGGTTTTTCATTTAATGGGAGAATTTAATAAAAATTGTACGAAATTACGTAACTTTTTATTAAAATTCACTCTAATATCGAATTGCTAGGAATAGTTTATATACCTGATTTACTTGCCACCGACTGCGATATATTTAATTTATCACATAAGTAACGATATGTTGAGATACGGAATTGAGAGCCTTCTTTATTTAAAGTCGGTTAGAAACTACGTCACATGTGGATACAACCTTGAATGACTTGCAATTTGTTAAGGAGCGTTTCCATTACACAAATTGGTAACTGTATGCGAACTAGTTACATTATGGATTCACACCTTAAGTAACGTACCGCCTGGAACTTTATTCCATATTACCTAAGTGGTATGGTAAATATTGCTCTGCTGTTATTATCATACTTTGCGAAGTTTACATTGGAAATAAAGTGACAAAACAGAGCGACCCTTCTGTACCGAAGTAACGATTGGTTTCTATATAACTTAGAACAATGTCGAACAGACAACCTACAACAATAAAACCGGACCAGTGAAGGTTAAACTCGCGTGGACAGGATACCAGACATCATTATCTGAAATTTACATTGTTTTTTTCAAAATTGTAGGTAGGCCCAGCAGTTGCGGAGACAAGGGGGAATGTTCATTTTCGCATATTTTCCTAAATAACTTCGAAACATAATAATACATACATAGCATCACGCCCGAAATCCCTAATGGGGTGGGCAGAGCCACAAGACTACTTGTGGCCACGTTCTATTAATTAGTCCTAAGATGGTATGATGAACCGTATGGTGACAGGTGATCAGCCCATCGCCTGTACAGATAGTACACCATGTTGGAGAGGACCCGTCCCTTAGTCGACTTTTACGACATGCCAGGATGATAAGCATCTGCACGCATTCTATCCTATTTCTTCACTCCCAGTGCAGCAGAGGAGTATATAGTAACATAATAATAAAATATATATATTTCAGATTCTCACAATGAGCCCTTTCAATCGTTACACGTCCGTGTTGTGTACCAAATTTTAACTCAATCGGTCCAGTAGTTTCGGAGCAAATTGGCTGTGACAGGCGGACAGACAGACATACACACAAGGATTCAGTTTTTTCCTTTTGAGGTATGGAACCCTAATAAATAAGTTATAATTCAAATTTAAAAAACCTACTTAAAAATCGAGCTATATTAAAACGATTCTTTGAAAAGTACGATTTAAAATATCTTTGTACCGAATTGTTAGCTTTAACAAATTGCAGTTGCAATTGGTAATCATTTCCATACCTAATATTTTTAATATATCTTCAGATGTTTTCTTAAGAGACTATTAAAAATTCTCCAGGGGGTCCCCAACTGTCGACGTAAAAGCAGTTTTTCTCCTAGTATGACGCAGCCTTGGAATAGTTATATAGCATACTAGTGGACCCGCCACAGATTCGCCCGCGGTATTTTCCATACAAACTTTATCACCCCTATTCACCCCTTGAAGGATGGAAAATGCCTCCTTAGTGCACCTCTAGGGTACTGAGGAATCTCTCTTCCACGTTTCAAACCCCTAGGGCCACCCGTTTAGGCTGTGCGTTGTCTATAAGCGAGTCACGGTACTGTTTTATATGTAAAGATGACACTCGCACGATCTTCACGAATCATAATTGATACCCGATTTATTAAAATCGGTTCTTTAGTTTAGGAGCTAAAGTAGATCATCTGCTTTTGCTTACATACATAAATAGACTGTTAAACTCTATACCCTCCTTAGGGCTTTGCGAAGTCGGGTAATAATTGCCCTAAATTCCTTATCTTTGACTGGCCACGGACCGACGGGTTACAAATTATAACTAACTAAATTACGTGACTGGGTTATATTAGCTTCAGATAACGGGACAACTTTTGAGTTAATTTTCTTTATATATATAAGAATTACAAAAAAGAACAAATGGGCTTAAAATATAGAAAGTTTACTTTTAAAGTTTTTGATATTTCACTGGCAACGGAACACCGGCAAATAATATCGTCATAATTTGATGCGTACGGAGTAACGAGGTTCAAAGGCCATCCCTTATCCCCCATCCCGTACCCCATCTCCTATACCCTACCATTACCCTCATCCCCTTAGACCGATAACGCACTGGCACCACCTCCGGTTGCACCAAACGGATGGATGGTGTCATATATTGGGCTTCTATTTGACATTGCCTCAGCGAAATCGCAAATGGTTTTTCAAAAAGAAATGTTTTCAAAAAATCATTTGAATTTTTAGAATTTAGAATCGGCAAATTTTAATAATAATGTCGGCTCCATATCTTTCTTTGGTTTAACTGTGTTTGAAGACTCCAAGCTTCACTATATCTGACAGAATTCAAAGTTATAACTTCATTCGACTGCACTTCCTGCGGGAGCGCGCACTAATTAATAACAGTTTACCACTTTAAACTCATATAGTTCAAGCTAAAACGGCCTTTATTTCAACGCAATAAGAACTTTGACACTTATCTTATTTTTGTGGTGACGGCGTAATAAGCTGTCATTCTTCACAAAAGGCTTGACAGTTTAATGAGCAAAGGCGTTAATTAATAGAACCTTGGGATTTCTGCTTGGAGTTTTTTTTTTGAGGGGTCATCGCGGCAACACCCTTGATGGCAGCTCTATGATTTTATTTGATGTGCCTCAAGTGGAATATAATTAAGAAAATATAACGGTAAATGTGTACATAAAGTAACATAGGTTCCGTAGTTCAACTGTACAGTGGATTCATCAATACTTGTCACAGTTGGTAAACAAGTTTCTAACCTCGAAATGTCCAATTTTCGCGTGAAATGGCTGTTCTATCCGATATAAAGCAAACTTAGGCTAAAAATTGGCAAATTGACATCTAAACTATTATCTCTCGTTTGTTTATTTGCAAGGAAACAACTGCTCTAACGCGCCTCGCGACTCGTACAAAGAATTAAAGGATTCCCTTCAGCAAAAATCTAAATGTTGTAGAAAATTAAACAAAAACTCAAGCCATTAAAGCGTTTAATAAACTGCCTATATTACTTAAATGTATACAGAGTCATAAGCACCTAATTTCCAAACTCCGGGATTTTCTTTTATTATAACAGGTTGCTATTATATTAAAAGCGACATTCTTCATACTGCTAATTTGGATTTTTTATGTATTTTTATTTTTGATTAATGTAATGTAATGGATTATTCGGACCTATTTTAAAAGATTGTATGAAATTGTTATTTGGTTATTATTATTATTATTATAATATTAAGATTAAATGTAAGGGATTATTTTGAAATGTATTCTAGTTATTAATTGTATGCACATTTATATAATTTATTAATTTTAGACATGTATCTTCAGCAGAAGCGTAGCGTACTTTGGCGGGGCCTCGTATAAAAATTTGTTTGGGGGCCCTTAGGAAAGGTAAAGATCTTTGCTCACGCACGCTGGGGGCCCCCGTAGCCCGGGGACCCCGTATAATTGATACGGCAGATACGGCGGCAGCTAAGCCCCTGATCTACAGACACAATGAACACGTACTATTGTTATTGAAGTACATAAAATAAAAAATAAAGAAGTAAATATGGAGGAATCCACTGTATATCGCACATACTTCTTCTCGAAAATCTTTAAGTTACAAAGATGGAATGTTGTACCATTATTAATGTTTGTCCTGTGCACACGGATAGAGAATAAAATTGTTTATTGTATGGTATCCTCTCATGCATGTAAAGCGAAGGAAAATCCATTTTATTTTCTAGAACCTCGAATGGAATTTCGTTGGATAACTCGTTGAAAACTATTATGAGTATCTAAATAACAAATTTTAAGACTTGGGGAACTGATAAGGAAACATTGCAGTTTCGTGCCCCACAACAGTTAAAAATCTTAAATGAAAGCTTTTAAGAGGAGTGTGAACTTAAAGCTTTTCATACAAAAGGCGATAACGATTTCCACCTCTTAAATGTTAACCGATGTTGACCAATGTATGAAAGATTGTGAAGAAGAAACCTATATTCTGTTCCGACGGTCAACCTATCAAAAATTGGTCAAAATCGGTTAAGTTTAAGGGGTGGAAATCGTTATCACTTTTTGTATGATAAGGGTGATTTTTGCCATTGTTTCAGAGTACTCTTAATTACTCGTATAACAAAATTTATAGAAAAACTTTCACGACTAAATAGGCTTCATTGGTTCAGGAGTTATAGGCGACTAACTTTTTTATATTATTATACCAACTGAAAATCATCGAAAATAACACTTAATAAAGTTCAAAGTTATTTTGTGTTATTTTCGATGAAAATTTTACCGGAAATTCCCGGAAACAAAGCAGTAGTATTAGTTGCTTGCAGTGTTGAATGTTCATGAATGTTGTGTGTGAATTAATACTGAAAGTAAATAGGTTCATCAGCTAGTAGAATACTAGCTAATATTTAAAGTAGAACATTATGATGAACCATAACTATTAGCTAGTATTCTACTAGCAAGAAACTAACACTACTAGCGGGTGTACTCCTTTATTCCCGGGAATTCCCGGTAATTTTTTCCCGGAAATTAGCAGTGTATTTTTCCCGGAAATTCCCGGTATTTACGTTTCAATGTTGTACCGGTAGCTGTCATCTCTTCTCATTTAATGTAAAAATACTCGCATAAACGCGTACAAATATCGGATAACATTTTATTTAAGCCACTTATCCGAAAATACAAAGGTGTGAGCCAGGTAAGACGCGACACGATTGAAGGACTCTGTTCGACTCTCCTAGTCGTAATTGTTACAAAAACTATTCTGAATTGAACTGAAAAGATTTCCGTGAAACCATTCAGGCGTATTTTGAACAGCTTAATAGGGTACCCTTATTACTGAGTTAGAAAGTCTTTGAAGAAAAAGTTGGTACTTAATTTACATTTTGATATAAC
This sequence comes from Tortricodes alternella, assembly GCA_947859335.1. Lineage (NCBI taxonomy): Eukaryota > Metazoa > Arthropoda > Insecta > Lepidoptera > Tortricidae > Tortricodes > Tortricodes alternella. The sequence goes on from OX401975.1 coordinate 16,442,025, forward strand.
AAGGACAGGGTAAGTACATTTTAGGGGCTTTTCTTTTGGAACTGCTTCGTTTTTAGGGTTCCGTACCTCAAAAGAAAAAAGGAACCCTTACCGATGTGATCCTCACTCGGTTGTCCGTCCGTCTGTCTGTCTGTCTGTCTGTTTGTCTGTCTATCTGTCTATTTGTCTGTCTGTCTGTCAAGACTTTTTTCTCAGGAACGCGTGGAGGTATCAAGTTGAAATGAATATCAAATACACAGATCTGCAATCTCTTGAAGCTGTGAAAAAATCAACCTTCTAAGTCATCGCAATCAAAAGATATGGCCGTTTATGTCTCATATTTTGATACTTTCAAGGGAATCCAAAGGGAATCAAAACCTATAGGGTACTTCCCGTTGACCTAGAATCATGAAATTTGGCAAGAAGCAGTGTCTTATAGCACAATTAAAGGAAAAAGTCCGAAAACCGTGAATTTGTAATTACATCGCATAAAAAAAAAAGTGAAACAGAATAACCTTTGCAAAGTCGTATCACACTCTATGATTGAACGGAGATAGGAGCTTGCGGAAGTTATTTCGTATCTTATTTCGTAGGTAGGTTGTAAATGGTTACCCCGTTGTTAAAAGCTTTTTTTTTTCTTTTTTAGGGTTCCGTACTTACAAGGTGCTGTTTCTTTTTCATACGTAATTGCGGAACCCTCGGCGCGCGAGTCAGGCTCGCACCTGACCGGTTTTTTTTTTGTTTTTAGCGCTTTGCTCTTATTTTATTTCTTTATCTCGTTATTGTATATACAAAACAATAAAAAACGGATAAATGTACGGAAGAAACGTTAAAATAGCATCGTTTGTCTTTGAAATGATTATTTACGTATAGTCCGCGCGCGAGTTGGGTGCCGTCGGGGCTTGAAGTAAAAGGCGCGTGCAGCTCCCCCCGCCGCCCGCAGGCCTCGCCTATCATGCCCACATTGTAGCGCTGTGACAGTACTATGGTGAAGGTATGACAGGCGAGGCGTGCGGGTGGCGGGGGGCGGGGGGTACTTCAGGCCCCGGCGGCACTCAACTCGCGCGCGGACTGTACGTATATAGCTGAGTGGTTTATGTCCTAGTCTTAGTTTTATCAAAACAGTACACATATTGGCGGCCATATCTGTGATTTACCCGTCTAAAGTTTTGGCTGGAAAGATAGTATAGCCTAATAAACGATTTAAAAAAATTGGTGCGTACCCGAATCGAACAGCGCAGCTCAAAAGTGCTACAAATATATTTTATTTTGTTTTTTAGTAAAAACAAGAATCCAGATGTTGTAACATATTTAGTCCCAACTAAACTAAAACAAATAGTAACATACTGTATCAGTGATTGATAATGCCAATAAGAATTAAGTATCAGGACCTATGCTACCCACCATGTCAGTGTCAATGAGTGTGAATACAGGTTGCTCCGACGTAATAGAGTGTTAAAGATTTATTTTTTGGTTAATAATAGAGTTGCAGGTATTCATATTTGCACATTGGTCAGCGCTTCTATTCGGGAACGTCCAAGCGATATTGTAGCGACTGGCGAGCGAGAAATGCATCCCACTCTTACGCATTACGCATCGTGCGGAAGAGCGGGATGAGAATCTCGCTAGCGCGTCGCTACAATATCGCTTGGACGTTCCCGAATAGAGGCGTTGATACTATTTCTATCGCCCAGTTTTTGCAATAGTTGAAAGAAAAACTGATTATGCACCTCGTATTAAGTGAAGTATTTAGGTACTGCTCGTGTTTTTAGAGCTTGAGGAATATGGTTGTAGAATATATTTATTTTTACTCTTACTTTACGTGTATGGGGAGCTAGCGTAGAAAAAAGTATTTCCCAATCTTATTATTCACAAGTGGACCCGCCACAGCTTCGCCCGCGGTATGTTCCATGAAAACTTTATCACCCCTTTTCACCCCTTTAGGAATGGAATTTCAAAAATCCTTCCTTAGTGCACCTTTAGGGTACTCGAGGAACATCTCCTCCAAATTTCAAACTTCTAGGATCCGTTGAGGCTGTGCGTTGTCTATAAGTGAGTACTGTTTTTTAAATATAGATATTTGGGCGCGGTACCAGCATTAATGATCATACGAAATTTCACCCCCAATATGAGAGCAAAAGATTTTAAAATTGCTTTGCTTTGTCCTTGTCTTATTTTGCTAAGTTTATATTTAAAAGAAAGAGAAATATCGAAGTAAGTAAGCTCATGAACAGTATAATGAGGTAGACTGTCAGACGCCAGCCTTTTGTTATTTTTGTTGACGAGCATTCTTGAGATAAACATGTCGATAAAATCCAGTTTATTTGTCAGATCAAAATAATTTGTTTGCGGACAAATAGTTTATACAGTTCTTCGCGAATTCCCTCCATAAAAATTTTATGATTTGAGTTTGTAAATTGCACGTTTATACATATTTTATAGATATACGTGTCCCTGGCAATTTGACATTAAATAAAAACCCGGAAAATACGACTTTTCAAAAGTGCTATGAATAGCTTTTTTTTTAAAAGAAAAACTAAAAATAAATTGAATCCCAAATAAGCTAAAACAAATATTAACATACTGTATCAATCATTGATGATGCCAATAAAATAAAGTGACAGGACCTGTGCAACACACCGTGTAAGTAAATACAGTTTGTTCCAACGTGATAAAGTTTTTTTTTTTGGAAATAAAAGAGTGATTGTATTCATAATTTGCACATTGAAAAGAAGATTGCACAAGATTTTAATCGTTTATCTCATGATACGTAATATTGCAAGGCGCTATCTCGCTTCTTCTTTCGTTCTGAATTTTTGATATGATTATACAACGTGACCCAGGCTGTTGGACATTCCTTAACACCAAAATGCTCAGTAGTGCATATCTGGGCGTCTATTCGGGAACATCTAAGTGATATTGTAGTGACTCGCGAGCGAGATTCGCATCCCGCTCTTACGCATTACGCATCGTGCGGAAGAGTGGGATGAGCATCTCGCTCGCGAGTGGCTACAATATCACTTAGACGTTCCCGAATAGAGGCGCTGACCAATGTGCAAATTATGAATACCCAATTATTTACCAAAAAAAAACTCTTTAACACTCTATTACGTTGGAACAACCTGTATTCACACTCATTGGCAATGACAGGGTGGGTAGCATAGGTCCTGCTACTTAATTATCAATGACTGATCCAGTATGTTACTATTTGTGTTAGTTTATGTTAGAAAATGTGGATTCTTGTTTTTCCTAAAAAACTAAATTAAATCTATTTTTAACTCTTTTGAGAAAAATAAAGCTAGTTTATTTCCCGTTATTTTTAATAACCAACGCAAATAGACTTAACCAATATTCATTATACCGTTTAATATAGACAGCGGACAGCCATAATTTACTTTTAAATCCATAATAATTTCCAACCCATTGCCAGTACTTACTTCGGTAAATTCGTTTTAGTTTCGGCCCCATTGCATATACAATGGTGAAAGGATTATCAACTCTACCTTCCTTAGATTACAGCCTACTATTGAGTGAATGGTTTGAACGTAATTAAAACGAAACGGCACTTTTACAGGCAAGGAAATCGGACCACAGATCTATACACACATATCTACCAGTGACCAGTTAGGACAGACCCGACGGCAAAACATCAAACTTTTTATACTACTAGTGAAAATGTTTTTATCCCTTTAAATCTTAAGGGGCTCCTTGTTTCAAATGACCCTGACTTTGATCTAACGTTTCCTTTATCGCTGTGACATCAGTTCGTTTCCAAAGTGCTACGAGTACTTTAGACTCATCTGTTAAAATTGGTTCAGTAATTTTGGCTCTAAATGGTAACTAATGGAGTCAGTACATATATACTTAATCACATACATAGGGGAAAGTGGGGGAAACGCGAACGCGGGGTTATCCCGAATCCAATGGTTCTAATGTGTTAGAAAGAGATAGCCATATTTTACTTGCCGCCATTTCGGAGATCACTCCACCACTAGTGCCAGTCAACAACAAGGGAGACGCGGACGCACGTACTTGTCAAGGTATGCATTTTTCAATATTTTGCATGTTTTTGATGTAAGGTTTTTGTTAAATTCAAGTTGGTGTTGATTTATTTCTATCTACAATAGTAATTTAACTTTTACATAGTGGAATACTCACATATTAATCAGCTAAATGACAAACTTTTACATAGTTTTTTTAACTTTTACATAGTGGAATACTCACATATTAATCAGCTAAACTTGGTGTTTGTGTTTACCTGACTAATGTCGGGTAAAGCCGAACACTAAGGGTTTTGATTATTTTTTCATATTGTTACCATTTATTAAAAAGATATAACTGTTGATTAGTGAATTCGTTAGACAGATAAGTAAACTTTAATAATTAAACAATAAAGAAACTCTGTGATCAAATTCCACTGTTTTATTTAAGTTTTCCCTTAGGTGTTCGTATTTCCCCCACTTTCCCCTACTACCGAAAAATATTAACCTCCATTTTGCTCCGCTGCAGTCGGCTAAAATTTAATTTAATTAAACTGATAAATAAAATGGCTGAATGGACAGTTCAATGAATAGTTTTTTTTTCTTTTTTATATATTAAGAGGGGGGCAAACGAGCAGGCGGGTTACCTGATAGTAAGCAATCACCGCCGCCCATGGACACCCGCGACACCAGGGGAATCACGGATGCGTTGCCGACCCTTCTCGGATAAATAAATAAAATAGGTTGATTTAGGTCTAGATCTAGGAAAAATAGGTTAGGTATTGCGCCAGGCCAAAAGTGTGCTGCTATCGGGAATCGAACCAGTAATAGTGAACTACTACTGCACCGTCGAAGCAGTCAGTCTTTATGTATTGTTATCCTAGTTTGAGCCGTTAAGTGTCAATCAGTTAATTTATTTTACGACAGATTTATTTAGATTTATTTTTAAAAACAATAAAGTATGTATGTATGTATGTATGTAAAACTCTTTATTGTTCATAAAAAAAACAACTTAAAATTACAAAAACAAGAAATTTTATTAGTACGAAGGCGAACTTATCCCTTTAAGGGATCTCTTCCAGCTAACCTTTGAGTTAATGATGAAAGAAGACATAGACAAACTGACCACTATGTACACAAACGCGATAAAAATTATGTGTACACAAAATAAATACTTAGAAAGACACAAAAGCCACAAACAAAGTAATACAGTAAAAGATACATAATATTACAAATAAATAAAAACATAAAAGAGACAGTATCTAATTAGGACTCTAATTAAGCCAAATTTTCTTCAGTGTTTAAAGTATAATAGAAGAACAATTTATTTAAATATATATTATGACAGCAGGTAGGTAAGAATCTACGTTAATAGGATTAAGATTTTTAGATATTTTTTGTAAAATTTGGAAATATAAAATAATGTAAAGTAAAAAGTAAGGGACGGGTCCTCTCCAACACGGTGGACTATCTATATGGGCGATGGGCTGATCACCTGTCACCATACGGTTCATCATACCATCTTAGGACTAATTAAACTTCTGGCTCTGCCCACCCCATTAGGGATTTCGGGCGTGATAATATGTATGTATGTATGTAAAGTAAAAAATATATATTAACAAGAATTAAAACTTGCACAAAGTACTCAAGTGTTTTCGAGGTACATAATAAAGTACTTTTTAATAGAAATGAGTAGATGCATAATATTTTTTTCTATGAAAACACTAAATACATCATTATTTTAGTATTTATTAATTCAATAAAATATTGTTCGGGTTGCTAACTTTGGTTGGTAATCTTCAGACATGTAAAAGAGACCATTTTACTTGCAAAATAAATATTTTCATTTTCATTTTCATAACACATACATACATAGCATCACGCCCGAAATCCCTAATGGGGTGGGCAGAGCCACAAGAGTACTTGTGGCCACGTTCGATTAATTAGTCCTAAGATGGTATGATGAACCGTATGGTGACAGGTGATCAGCCCATCGCCCATACAGATAGTTCACCGTATTGGAGAGGACCCGTCCCTTTTCATAACATGTGAAAAAATTATAAAAATTGAGAATAAGGAAATCAAGGCAAATTTTAGAAATGCGTTTTTGTTGGGTTCTTATGTTTAAGATCAGGGTCTATATAAGTTACGATATGGCAGCTCTTATTGACTTGACAGTAAAGGCGATCGCATCATAAATCACCACACGCGTAATCGATTAGGACATGTCGAATTTAGGCGCAGGTTTGGATTTGAACTCTTCAAATTGCGTTTCGTACGGTGAGTGACGAGATCCGGAGGCCTATTCCCTCATCCCCATCCCATCCCCATTCCCCATCCTCCCTAGACTGGCAACGCATTGGCAGCACCTCTGGTGTTGCAGATGTCCATGGGCGGCGGTTACCACTTTCCATCAGGTGGGCCGTCAGCTCGTTTGTCAGTCAATTGACATAAAAAAATAAAAAATAAAAATTATCGTCGATTTTGTGATAAATGAGATACAATTACATAAATAACCCACTTACATAATCACTGTATGTAATGAAATAATTTTGGTATTTTAAAAAAGAAGGGTGGTGGATTCAAATCCCAGCATAGATTCATTTTCCGTTACTCATCATAGCGGTTAAATTGTTAATTATTAGAACTTAAATCTAAACCTTAAACTTTTGGGCAATACGTCATAGTCGTTATTTATAATGTAGAACGCTCGCTTCAATATTCCTCGGTACTGATAAAATACCTCGAATACCAAAACACAAAGCGAGCGTACCGAAAATATACAAAAACCAACCTGTTATATAACAAACAGCCATACAGTCCACAATAAAGAAAAAAAAAACAAAACACTCAAATTCCAAATGCAAACACTTCAAAATAAGAACACTTATATTGCTTTTGTATTTCGGAAGATTTTGAAACCACAGAGAGAGATAGAATGAGAGAGTAAGCGAGAGACGTGCGCGTCTGTTAGCATCAGAAACAACACTGGGCTACGAGCCGTTCGTAGCCCGTAGCGGCTACGACTGCGTAGAGGCGCTACGAAATACACTTTGAAATTTAGCTTTAGATATTGCATTGGCATTAAATTTGCTTTTATGGAGTGTTATTTCGTAGAATAATATAACAAATAACATAACTTTTTAACACACTTTTATTAGGTTCACTTGTAAGTAACTAACAAAAAATGTAATCAAATCTTTGAAGTCAATTTTAACCTACTTCTAATTGTCGTAACGATTTGAAACTTTGCAAGTGTATACAGGCGCCTCATTCGGGAACGCTAAGTGATTCTGTAGTGACTCGTAAGCCAGATCTCTCATCTCGCTCTTACGCATTTCGCGTCGTGCGTAAGAGTGGAATGCGAAATCTGGCTTACGAGTCGCTACAGAATCACTTAGCGTTCCCGAATAGAGGCGCTGTTCGAATGACAATACAATTAATTTGGCATCGATCTGATCTGACCATGAAGCCAGAAGGTGGATAGTGGAAATCTCAATAACTAATAGTAAACCTCTCGAGTTTGGGCTCATTTGGCTTGTTTTGACGAGTCCAATAGACTTTTTAGTGCGTTACTGACAAAAGCGTGTTTTTTATAGTTTTTAGGGTTCCGTACCTCAAAAGAAAAAAAGGAACCCTTATAGGATCACTCGTGTGTCTGTCTGTCTGTCTGTCTGTCTGTTTGTCCGTCTGTCACAGCCAATTTGCTCCTTAAACTACTTGACCGGTTGATTTGAAATTTGGTATATATATGTAAATTGGTGACCGCAACAGGGATGCGTAACGTAAATAAACTAATTTTCAACATGGGGCCCATTTTTGGGGACCAACTTAGAAAATTAAAAAAAAAAGTTGACCAAACTATATCATGTGACATATTAAATGAAAGGGCTTATTGTGAGGATCTTAAATATGTTTTTTTTGTAATTTTACAATAAATGGTTTGGAAGTTATTTAGAAAAATAGGCGAAAATTGATCATTCCCCCCCCTTATCTTCGAAACTCCAGGCCTAAAATTTTGAAAAAAATACAAAAAATAGTTCTTTACCTATAGATTACAGGAAAACCTATAAGAATTCTATGGTATTTAAAGTAACATAGGAAATTTCAGTTAATCATGTATGGAACGGAACCCTCTCCACGCGAGTTTAACTCGCACTTGTCCGGTTTTTTGTGAACTATTATAATTAATTATCCGTTGATAATATTAATAAATACAAAGTTCAGTTACTTTGCTTATGTTCATTATTTAAAATAATAATAACTTAGACACTAACACACACATTGTTCAGTCCCAAACTAGGATTACCTGTGCTATGGGTACGACAAACATACGAAGCCTATTATAGCTAAATATATACATAATTAAATTAAATAATAAACATCCATGACTCATCACACAAAGTTTGCCTCTCACAGGACTCGAACCCGGCACAGTAAGTAACCACTGCGTCATCGCGCCGGTCAAAATTAATATGTTTGTCGTGTCTATAATGATAGTCGACAATGATCAACTTACCTCTATTGATATATTTTTCTATATTTATCTATCCATAATCTATCTTTATATATATAATTCTACTGTACGTGTGTATGTCACTGAACTCCTCCTAAACGGCAGGACCGATTTGATAGAATTTTTTTGTATATGTTCGGTTGGCGGCCTGGATGGTTTAAATTCACAAATCAGCCCGGCAGATGGCGCTGCAGTCGGTACAAATACCGCGGGCGAAGCTGTGGCGGGTCCACTAGTATATATATATATATATAAATCTCGTGTCACAGTGTTTGTGGTCGCACTCCTCCGAAACGGCTCGACCGATTTTTATGTTTTTTTATTTGTATATTTGGTAGGTATGAGAATAGGTCGTAAAGTATATTTCATACCGCTAGGTGATTGGGGTGTCCACGCGGGCGAAGTCGCGGGCGGAAGCTAGTAATATATAAAAATCAACAGCCGTGCGTTAGTCTCGCTAAAACTCAAAAATGGCTTGACCGATTTGGGTCATACACACGTTCAGGTTCCGAACTGTCCCCTCCTGTTCCCGAAAGGTAAGTACCCTGAAGCCTGATTTTGTTGCTTGATCAGAATGTCTAACTTGCAATTCGTCTATGAAGCAAAATAACTAAACAGAATGTCTATGTGGCAAAATACCTAAGCAGTAAATTGTCTAAAGAAAAAAATATCTGCCATGCAAAATGCCTAAATTGCAATAATACCTAAGCAGCAAATTGTCTAAAGATTTTCCAAGGATAAAGATAAAGATAAGGATAAGGATAAAGATCGTAAAGGTTGTCGTTAGTCATATTGCCTGGTAGGCCTTTTGCTTCTTAGTCAATATACAATGAAGTTCAAGTGCTGCATAGTCATATTGCCTGGTAGCCATTTTGCTTTTTAGTCAATATAAGCTTTAGGCTAAATTTCCCGTAGACATTTTGATTTTTAGGCAGCATGATCAAAAAGAAACTATATACGCATGTAGGATATTCGGTATGGTTATGGCATGTACGAAGAAAACGCAAAATTAAGCAGTTGTTTTCGTCAACATTTGGTCACAGGAGGAACAATTTTTGTTTCTTGAAGTGTGTATTACCCATTTGAATAGGTACTTCTTTTTCTGTTTTGTTCGCTTCATTACAGGGATGGTTTAAAAACAAACAAAAATAGGGAATAACTATAGCCGAATTCCACGCGAACGAAAACGCGGGCAGAAGCTAGTAAGATTATATACTAAGCTAAAATGAAGATTACAGAAAGCCAAGCAAATTGTTCTTTATTGTATGAGTAACGTCACACCCAATTAACCCAACATTAAACTAAAAGCAACCGCGGGCGGCCCAAATTAAGACGTAACCGCCGCAATAGAAAAGACGCGTAATAGCGGTTGAAATATTCAGCGCGCCGGCAGCGTGACGTCCCGAGGTACTGTCAGCAACTGTCAACATGTCAAATGGGTAATAGCGAACTTGCATGTTCTTAGGGTTCCATACCTCAAAGGAAAATGGAACCCTTATGGAACCACTTTTTTGTCCGTCTGTCTGTCCGTGTGTCAACCCCCTTTTTCTCAGGAACGCGTGAAGGTATTAAGTTGAAATTAATACCAAGTACTCAAGTCTGCAATCTATTGGAGCCGTGAAAAAATCAACCTTCTTTTATTTTAAACAATCATAAAATTAAAATTTAGGTCTAGGAAATGATGTGCAGGCCTATTACAGGTGCATACAACATACAGTTATTTCACCATTAACCATAATTTGGTAAGGCGTTATTAAAGTTAACTTGATTTAACGAAATGGTTTATCTATAAAGAACAAAACTGAATGTGAGGTATTGCCTTAGTTACGTAGTCACTCTTTTCAAGTTACAGAAAGACAAAAGTTCGGTTTGATTTTTTTGTCAGTGTTTGTACCTAATCAGCGGTTTTTTTTTACAGTGACTTTTCTGTACATCAGTACTATCTAGACACAGGGCAGTGTGTCAGCCAAAGTTCGCGACACACCGGCCGTAGGTTATATTACACGAACCATTTCGAGCCATTTTCGACGCCCCATAATTTAAAATCGAATTGACCGACATACTTGCAATTTTGCGTGTCTAGTAAACCCGTCTTCTAATTGCTAACTCCTAAATTTCAATAAAAATCTTCTTACCATTAACGAGATAATGACGCCCTATTTTTATCACTGACTGACTGAGTGACTGACATATAGATCAAAAGTTTAGACTACTTCAAGGTGACCTAGGAAGTTGAAACTTGGTGTGCCGAGTTATTAATTAAACATCAGTGAAATTAACAAATTTTCTTTGAATTCTATTAAGATCGTTCTAGTACTTTTTTAAAGGTAGCAAAGCTTAAGAATGCTCTAAGGAACTTGGCACCCCTTCTGATATTTGATGTTTTTGAACCGAACTTGGCCCTTTTTCACATTCATGTTTTGATCTGATTATCTATTCTGTGGTGGTGGGAATTTGATGTTATCCAACATTTATGGTAAGTTTGCCAGTGGGCTGTGATAAGGATAACCTTGGCATGTTTTAACAATGTCATGACCTAATGCATACAAAACTAGCTTGACGAGACGCGTACAAATGAAATATTAACCAATGTAATCCTTATTTCAGGGACCCACATCTATGTGACTTTATTATTTAAGAAATTGAACTGGAGATCTATACTTTATTATTTAAAAGTTACTTGTCTAGGGACCCTGGGCACCTCTGCAAGTTTTAGGTTAAGCATTTTTACTGACCTGAAGACTCTATACATCTCCCTTATTACTATTACTAGGTTTTTTCTTTTAACTACTGAAAATCGTACCCAAGTAACACTGAATAGAAAACTAACGTAAATTATGGTTTTCGGAGTTGCGAATTACGAATATGCCTACGGAACTCTCTACCAACGATGGCCTCACATGTTGACCGATTTTTAGGGTTCCGTACCTCAAAAGTAATAAAAAAAGAATCATCCAAATCGGTCCAGCCATCTCCGAGTAATCGGTGTAGGTACATACATGTAAAAAAAACAAATATACGCGTCGAATTGAGAACCTCCTCCTTCGGTTTTTTTGAAGTCGGTTAAAAACGGAACCCTTATAGGATCACTCGTGTGTCTGTCCGTCCGTCTGTCGCAGCCAATTTGCTAAAGAACTATTGGACCGATTGAGTTGAAAGGTACGCTTATGTAAATCGGTGACCGCAACACGGACGCGGAAAGTAAATAAATGAATTTTAAACATGGGGGCCACTTTCGGGTGGTAAATTAGAAAAAAAAGGATTGCGATCTATGGCATGTGACATATATCAAATTAAAGGGCCCGTGTGGGAATCTTAATTTTTTTATACAATTTTAAATGAAGTTATGTAGGAAAATAGGCGAAAGTTTATTATTAATTATCCCCGCTAATTTCAGAAACAACTGATCCTAAAATATCAAAGCTTTTTTAAAAAAAATCTCCATTTTTATAACAAGCTATTTAGCCCATTGCAGTTTAATATCGCAATAAAATGCGTACACAAAATTGCGTGTCTGTGCTGTGGACCGTTGAAGAGTTCCTTCATCTGGAGCTAATCCTGGATGTCGATTCAGGTCATGCTTACCATAAAAATGCATTTCTTTATTTTTTTTTATTTGGAACATCAACAGCAATTACAAAACATTGGAAACTGTATACATGAGCACTATAAACATAGCCAATAATAGACATCATCATCGGAACTGAACCAACATGTACAAATTCAGCTCCATAGGATAATACGAAGTGGATCTAATACAGCTTGCAAGATTTGACCCGTACATACAAACATTGCAAGTTAATAAAAAGCTTGTAAAAAGAAAAAAATACAGAAAATACTTCTTTACCTATAGTTAACAGGAAACCTTATAAGAAGTCTATGGTATTTGAAGTATCATAGGAAATTTCATATAGTCACGGAACCCTCTCCGCGCGAGTTTAATTCGCACTTGTCCGGTTTTTATGTATAGTACGTCTTGATTTGCTGGTCAGCTGAGTCCCGTGAGTTTGTTTGTTTACATTTAGCCAAATCCAGAAAGGCAATAGGAAAGTACTCGTACTTAAATGGGAAACTATTTAAACCTTCATTGCCAAGCATTCGATAGCCGAGTTCTCTGTTTTTAGCGAGTTTTCGTTACAGAATGTAGCGTCGCAAACAATAATTTTCATATTTTCCTTGGCTCGCACAAAGTTTTAACTGCATTTTATACTATATAGAGGCATAATGATCTTCCTTCTAGCTTTCGCAATCACAAGCCCCCGAGCTTAAAGTTTTTTTGCACCCCCTATTTTCCGGCGTGAGCTTTCATATCTCACGTGAGACCTTCTTTTGTTCCTGTCGCCGCCATATTTGTCACATTTTTATACTACGCTATTTCAGTCTGGCTTAATTTTCATAATCTGCCTGTTGGCTTAGTGGTGGATGTATCAGGTTCGATTTCTGTTTGATAATATGGGATCAAGTAATAGTTATGTTATTATAAAATAACATATAGCATTTTTCTAGTTAGCATTGACGCAAAAAGAAGGAAAAGAGCTGCATCGGGAAACTAGAAAAAGTGTGTAAATTGCTCCCAATTATATTTTATTAATAATGGTAAAACATCGGGGGAGTAAAAATAATATAAACTCGTTAATAGGTCGATCAATATTTATAATTTCATTATTTATAGAATATTCGGTGGTCGGAGACAACCTCTACTGAGAAGAGCCGGCAAGAAACTCGGTGAGGTATAATTTTTTCAAAGCAGTACTCATATAAGTTAACAATGATGTCTATAGATTTATATTATGTATAATTTACAAATCTAAGTATATACCACAGTAGGTACGAGCATCCCGGGATTGCCGGTGCAGATCTGAATTAATTCCAAACATCCCTGTGTATCTGACATCAGTTACCCTTGTAACACGAATCAGCGTCTCTATTCGGGAACGCTAAGTGATTCTGTAGCGACTCATAAGCCAGATTTCTCATCTCACTCTTCCGCACGACGCGTAATGCGTAAGAGCGAGATGAGAAATCTGGCTTACGAGTCGCTACAGAATCACTTAGCGTTCCCGAATGAGGCGCCAGACCAATTGGATCATGGTTACACATTTAGTTACCTACAAAATGTGCGTGAGAGCATTTTTGGTTACCACAGTTACCAGGTATCTATACTTATTACAAGCTATATGGCACTTATTTGTGTGTAGGTATGTGTTATATTAAAAAATAATGCCACCGTAATATCTAACGCTTCATAAAAGTTTTTCAATATACCGATATTGTCTTTTATAAAAGAATGTCTTGCGTTTTCACAATATTAAAAATACCAGCTTCGTATTCCTAACCCGTATTCATCAGATGCGACTAACGTCTGCGCGCCGAGAGTTGATAAATATTATGATATAGTCTTGAAATAGCGACTGTCGCTTATCTATCGCAAACTGTATGACAGGCGTCGTTTATCGCCGCGCGCACTGAATTTCGTGGTACGAGGCACGCAGTTATTGTCAAGCGCGGCGCGGCGGCCCGCAGACGAGCGCGCGCACGCGGCGGCCATATTACCATTCCGTTCTAGAATACGCTTCGCGTGTGTCATTTGGGTATTCATGTGTTGTTTTAGACGAAGCAATTGAACGTTTAATAATAAACGTCACCGACTCCGATTCTTCCTCCGACTCGGAGACTTCGTCATGGGCGTCTTCCGATGATATGCCAGCAATGGGACATTTACAGGCTATTCAATAATAATCTTTATATATAAAAATTACGTGTCACGTTGTTTGTCCGCGATGGACTCCTAAACTACTAAACCGATTTTAAATTTGATTTGCACACCGTGTGCAATTTGATCCAACTTGAAAGATAGGATAGCTTACATCTCAATTTATAGTCGCAATATTATTTTATTGCAAATTATTTGTCTATTATTTGACAGTCACAATTATCTGTTAGCTCCAAACGATTCTAACAGATGGCGATATCTGTTGACTGGATTAAGTAAGTATTCAATAGATGGCACTATATTAAATTAATCAATCGTCAATCAATACATATAAAACAGTACCGTGACTCACTTATAGACAGCGCACAGCATAAACGGGTGGTCCTAGAGGCTTGAAATATTCCTCGAGTACCCTAGAGGTGCACTAAGGAGGGACTATTTAAATTCAATTCAATAACAATTCAATTGAAATTTGTATGGAAAATACCGCGGGCGAAGCTGTGGTGGGTCCACTAGTATTCTATGAAAGGAATATACTTTTTTCTTTGATTATTTATCATCATTGGTAAAAATAATTAGCGGGCCGCTATTTGTAATGAGATAAGAAGCCGTGATATTTTATTTATTTTTATCAACTCTTGGCAAACAGACGTCTTTATAAACACATACATTTGTTTATCTACACCCATATCATAAAACCTCCATTGTTTAATCAAAAACCGTAGGAAATGACCACCATTTTGACAACCAATTAGGAAAAACCAGTGCTGCAATGTTATTTCTTTATCGTTTTTAGTAAAGAAATGAGATTAAATTTGGAACAGCTGTCAAAACTCAAGTGTGTCTCTATTCTAGTATCCATAGATATTAAATAGTTATTTATACGAAACGTCAATTCAGTATGTTTTTTTAATATAAACTGCACAACATTTGATCTCGAGTGACATGAGAATAGAGAATTTATTAGTATGACTATAATTTAAAAAAAAATGGTCTTGACAGAGGATCGAATTGGCGCCATTATGTTGGTGTTTTGCTGAACGAAAGTAGAATTGTTGTTAAATTGAATAGAAAAAGTTGTTTATAATTTACATTTTAGTTGAAAATATGAATAGTAGTCTTCTCGGAGTGTGTGTGATGTGAAAATGCGCCGGATATCGGAAATATGCAGCCACGATTGCAACAAATAACTTGTTGCCAGAAAATATTGTTTCTGAACCCATCATGGAGGATTTATAATATGTGTGTAGATAAAGTTATGTATGCAACTCTGCATAATTTGGCCTTAAAACACTCGTGCGATCTTATTATGAAACTCGCCTATCGGCTCGTTTCATGAAACCGCACTAGTGTTTTAAGGCCTATCATTATGCAACCGTTGCATAAACTGCTGTTTGACAATGTTTGTCTTTATGTTTTTAAAAACTATTGTACTTATTCTCTTTTGTTTGTAACAATAAAAATACTTTCGGTCTAAAAACAACGAAAACGGTTTATCTTAAAATTATCTCATCCAAGTGACGGCGTAAGCCCTAATTGTGAGTGTAATCGTCCGTTAAAGTTAATGGTCCGTTTTATCGCTTGTTCTGACAACTGGGTCTTAGAGGTCGTGGTGTTGAACACTATGCAAAGCTGTATGAAAATGATGATACCAAAATAATATTGGTTCATTTTCAAAATTAAGCTTTCTCAAATGCGATTGTCAAATATTGCAAATAGAAGCAATCTTCGAAAAAAGACTTCCTAAAAAAAATATCGCAGTATTTTCATTTCCAAAACAAATCTTTAGCACATTTACATTTCGCATTTTATTCATTTGGCCAAATTATCATTTGGCATCATTTTGCTTTATCATGGGTAGGTTATGATAGGGTTAACTAGTGTCCCTTACGTAAGTACCTATTTGTCAAAAAATACTTTTGCTGAGTGTAAAATTGCGACAAGCTGTTTAGACTAATGTTTTTTTTCCAAATGATAATTTGAGTAAAATTGTTTGGGATCTGATACTTTGGGAAAAGTTTTTTGCCCATAAATTAGTATATAATCCGATGGCGACAGACACCACACTCAATCTGGGTTAAGTGCCTGTCGCCCGCACTCATGGACTCCACGTGCCGCTTACCATCAGGTGAAAAAAGAGTTACATGTCATGTTCAATGGGGACTTCCACCAGGCACCCCTTTGTTACTTGGGAATCGGTCTGCTTTAATCACATCATTATCATCATTTTAACCGAAAGAAGGCCACTGTTGGACATATGCCGTCACCAAAGAGCCATAGTCGATATTAAACTAGTTTCATTACAATGTAGTTTAATCACTAAAATTACAGAAGTCTCGATTAATTGCAATTCTGTTCCATCAAACTATACCTACGATTAGATATAATCTAGGTTCATAAAAGCTAAACCACTTTATTAGCTACACGCTGTTTAATATACGTGATACTATCCGACATAGTTTTGGGATCCGCTATCTGTCGATAGTGGATATAGTGCGTAGTGCCAGTGTTAGCGAGAAAAAGATCATCCTGTCCTACTAATATTGTACATCAGAAAGTGTGCGTGTGTTTGTTTGTTACCACTCAGGCGCCCTATTCTCGGTGCATTTGAGATAATCTCACAATCGAGATTAAATGTCAGTGCATACGGTCGTTTGACACAACTGTATGAATCTGACGTTTAATCTCGCAATCAACATTATCTCGAATGCACCGAGAAGTGAGGGCCAGCGCTGTAATAGATGAACGAATGGTATATAGTACCTTAGGTTCCGGGATAGGACGGTACTTTTGATGTCCTATTCCAGGCTGGAATACCAAAACCCAAAATGCTCAGGTTTCAAAATCCACCAGGGGGGGTAGTAAGACATACCCGCGAGTTTTTTGTCGGTCAGTGCATCTCTCTCAAATATTTAAGGGATGCACTGAGCGACAAACGACTCGCGGGCAGGTCGTGCTAGACTTGCTGAGTGAGATCAAGGTCATTATTTAAAGTGCTGTTATTACGAGTTTGCGCGTAGACCATTTGTGCATTTTGATCGATTTATTTATTTATTTAATTGCAATCATGATCAATTACATAATGGTGCTAGTTTAATGGTCAGTAGGCACATGAAGTCCTGTAAGGGCACTGCAATATTTATTCTTATAAGATAGCTTACAAAATAATGATAATTTAGAACATAATAATAATTTACAACATGATAATAATTTACAACATAATAATAATTTACAACATAATTGTAATTTACAACATAATAATAACAATTAATAATTATTTTCATAATTAATTATTGTGGCTTTGTATTTAGATAGAGAATAGATGGATTAAATATTTCCAATAATAATACATTACAAATTGTTTTTAGTTTAAATTTAATGATGGTGAGAATAGAATCCAAGATGGCGATCCCTTAACGTAGTCACGTAAATCACGTAAAATACAAAGTTAATTACCCTATCGAGTGGGGTATCAAATGAATCATATTTTCATCGATATTCCGAATATGTACAGATTTTGTTAAATTGGCCTACTAAAGTTGAGATTTTGCTAGAACATTATTTCGAAATTTACTCAGCCGCCTCCCCAAACTGGCCTCACCCTAATCTCTAAACCATGCCATTAATTATTACGCACGTAGAACGCTGAATTTGTAATTGGATCTCGGTGTTGTTGGTTTTTTCAAAAAAACTGGACTCTTTGATATAGGGATAGGTCACGGAGACTTTGAAGATTAATAATGTTTTTCGGTTTAGACGTGATTTAAAGAATTAAAAATAAATTAATTCGTGTATAAAATAATAACAAAAGAAAAAAGATAAAAACTGAAACTGACTAGCGACGTAAAATAATGTTTGCTCGTATATGACGCACCATTAGAAGTCTTATATAGCCTATGCAATTAGGCCATTTATTAAAATCGGTCTGGTAATTCAGGAGCTAAAGTGGATCAACCGATTTTTGATCACATAATATACATACATACATTCCCTACATAGATTATTAAGCTCCTTAACCTCCTTTTGGTTCATCCTTTAAGCCGTGATCCGAAGGCCCATTGCTCATCTCCCATCCCTCCATCTCCTATCCCCTATCCCCTATTCCTCTAGACCGGCAACGCCTCTATATTATTATTATTATTATTGGCGATGATTATCATTATTATAAAGACTAGGTACTGTCAGGATTTCATAGCATGCAATGTTAGCTACCGCACCTTGTCCTGTTTGGCATGTAGGTACTGTACCAATCTAGCCTAAACTAGCCTAAAATCAAAAAAATATCCTAACCTAAATATAAAATGTATTTCTGTACATTAATTAACTTACTTCCGAACTAGCCTACTGATACACTTATTATAAAATTTGGGACTAAAATCTATGCTAAATAGCTACTGAAACCTAGTGTGAATTATTTTGATATTATTTTATAATTTCCTAATGATGGATAACTTGACTAATTAACACTACCGAAGCTTGGCTGAGTTTGATTCAAGTTGGCCGGTGATCAATCCAGTGGTATTTAAATTAGGACCTTAAGTTGTGAACCATGAGTAATAACCTAAGTTCTTTTTATGGGTATTATTATGGATTCTAGCTTCTAACATTTTCTATCTCTCTTCTACCTATCAATCTGTTAAACAATTAATTAAAATACTATGAAAATTATATTCTGGATTACTTTCATTTTTAGTCAGATGTAATAATCTAGTATAATTACATTACGAATTTCCTAGTTTTCCTACCATATTTCTATTAAATTAAAATACTAAATTAATGTAACTAATACCAGAAGTTGTAGGTATGTTTGAACCTTTATGAAGATTTCTTTTGATATTATGATAAAACAGAATTCCAATTAAGAGAAATTCCTAAGAAACAAATGGAATAATTATGATTTCTTTCAAATAGCTTGGCAATGTTATTTGATTCTAACAGTAAATAGTGATACAGGACATTGTGAGGAAACCTGCATTAATTATATTTTACCGAATACTTATAGAAATGAATCTTATTTTATGATTGCTTTCAGTTAGTCAGGTTAACAGTACTCAATGGTTCTCAAAGTTTTAAGTGTTAATAACCATGGTGATGAAATCTGCATTAATTATATTCTACCGAATACTTATAGAAATGTTGTCTTAATTATAAATTAATCTTTTTACCTAATTAAAGGTCCCCGACCATGTAGCCAGTTAAGACAAAAGAGAATTGGTCCCTTTATTTCTATGTGAAAGGTTGATTACTTCAACCCGATACCAATTTCTGGTTCAGAAAGGTATTATCTTAGCTGGTTCTTTTACCAGTAAGGCTCCAAGTCTATTTTGCCCCGGATGGGGTAAGGCTGAATATATTATTTTTATAAGGAAATAAGCCCTTTTTTGGCTCTTCCAAATGTCTATTCGTTTTACTTAGTAGCACTCTTTACCGAGCAACATATTTAATATTTTCATTCCAGTTCTGTTGTTCAGAAACAAGAAGTAATAAATACTAGACTCATTTTATGTCTATAATTGGTTCTTATTAGTATTTCTATTTTATAATTCAAATAAATTATTATTATCATTATATTAAACTACAAGTAGGCTTCTAGCTCATTACTTGATAGTTATATATGCAACAGTAAGTGGTTCTTACTAAATTAAAAGCGATCATAATGTCTAGATTTTCAGACATAAAAATTGTATATTAAGTTCTAAGGAAAGCATAGTCATACTATGCTATCAATAAGCTTTAATAGCTTATTAGGATTAATGAAGTGAAGATCCATATGTTAAGGACAGAATATTTCTTTCCTATAATAATTTGCCTTTGCAATCAAAACAGAATCTCTGCAAGTTGTATCAGTCTTTATAGCTGATGATTAAAATGTTTTATATTTACAGATTGATTTCAATTAATAAATATAATATTTACTAAGCTGAGGTCTTCTAACTTAGTTGATTCAGTGATTTTTCTCAATCAGTACTGTATAGGTGTGACATTACCATTTCTTTCCGCTTAGTAAGAGGTCAACGGCTTGCTTTGCTTTGCCTAGCATGATAGAGAATGATCTTCTAAATCGTCTTAGGGTTTTTGATTATTAGTACAACATTAAAATCAATCTTTAGAAAAATATTAATTAAAAATGACTAAGTAAATGGTTCAACTGTACTTACAGAGACACAAATTTTAATCACAACACAACTAAGATAAATTTCTTAGTTAGTTAATAGATATATTAAGAGAATTGGAGAAAATTAGCCACCACACGTATGAAGTATTTTCAAACTCTTGAAAATAGAATAGTTAAAGCTGAAACAAAAGGTTAATTAAAGCCCTACAGTTCCTATCATGTATGCGAGACCTATTCTTCTGTGATGATTCAAATCTAGAGATCTAGTCTCACATTTATAATCTAATTTCGTGGTGTGTTTCGTAAGGATTCTCACGGTGTAATGAGAAACCCTTCTAGTGAACTAAACCAGTTGAGATGCGCCTGTCTCATGAATTCCTAAGTGTCCCTAGACGCAAGAAGTGCCGACTGTATTCCAATTGGACAGAGACGGATTACAGTCGCCCTACTATTTCAGTGTATATATAAATATATAGATAAGGGGAATTGTCTCTAGTCCACGTAGAACACCAGACTCTGGGTCGGATCACTTGCTAGACCCTCGCCGCTCCGAATGAACACGTGTACCAGGCACAATGAGTCAAAATATCACCAGCTTTCCGCCAGCCAGGGTAAAAGGTGATTGGACCGCAGACTCATGCGATCCCTAACTTCTGAAACTCCAAGGGCTTCGTTGGCACTGTTAAGTATCAACTCAGGGAGCTGCTCCACATCGAAGCTACAGCCAAACTCTGAATTATGTCACAACATGTACCGCTGAAGCTAATTAATTAATAAATATTTAAATCTGCACTATATTTTTACGTAGGTCTAAAACTAACAAAAGTAAAATAAATTATCTAATGCACACACAATTAAATTATAAAGGAACGAATCTCAGAGTCTGACTGCAACAGAAAAATAGAAGATAAAGTTCGACAGTTACAGAAGGTCTGCCTTCAAAGCGCGCTCGTCGTCAAGTCCCGTTCTAAACCACCGTCCGTAATATTTATAACTTCATGAAGACAGATCATGCTAACATCGCTCAGGCGCATCAAATGACTCACCGATTCCATCTGTGCGACGTCAGTCCATGCGCAGCGTTGCAACCGATCGTAAACTTAATCTCTAGCCAATACTAAACTTAATTACCAAGCAAAAGAAATCAATGTCTCTAAACCGCATAACTCAAACGCCCGGCTTATTTATATTTAAGCCTGTTCTATGCGTAAAGTATCTTAGCTTAAACACTTAGAGTTCATATTCGATTGATACCATTTTTTTTTGTTTTCTCGCGCCCCGATGAATCACGCCACTCAATGTCAAGACCGAATCGTTTACCGACTACGATGAATAAAGGAAAATTATGTAAATATTTTATTGAAATTGATTTAAAGAAATTATTCTACGCTGTTTTAATTAACATTAGATGAAATGTTTATTGGAAATATTATAATAGACTTAATTCTACATAAAGTTGCTTGTACAGTAGCTTAAGGTTAAGTTTAATGTACAATCCCCCCTCAATTTAAGTGTAGACGTCAAATTATCTAGTCGAAGCTTAAATTTTAAAATTTGCAATTTTATGTCTATTAATTTATTGACACTTCCTCCTGACATGTAATCTGATGTAGTGTGTTTTTAAACCCAATGATAAACAGATATAGCGGGAGTTAAAGGTCCCGGATTATGAGTACAAATATGAATGTAAATATGTCACCAAACCATGAATGCATAAAAACCCTCACAAGGCCTTCTGAACACAGCAAGAGAACCAAGTTGTGAATTTGATCAGACCTAATGTCATACATCCTACCGCCTTCACGGTTAATCTTTTCTATACCACCTTCCCGAAATTCCTCATTTCCACAGAACCCGGTCAGGGAAAACGATACGATGTCTCCTTCCAAGATCAGAAAACGTTATAGCTAGCTACGGGCAATATACACGCATAGCAAGATGCTCATCCCGTACCATCATTCCTAACCATAGCTGCTATCATTGGGTGAGTGTGAAGTTGCCGATAATTTTTCGTTTTCCTACCAGTGTAGTGTAAAATCTCCTGTTACTTTCGACCTTAAAGTCGTACTGCCTATGCAAAGATTGATATCCTCACATAAAAGCTTACCCTAACTCCAATTTCACAAGAGATTTTATTTGTCAGTGTTGTGTCCGCCGAGATCAAGTATCAATAAATTACTTCCACCCCTTTGTGTATTGTTTAACCATTGCAGCTCTCCAAAAAGAGAAACACTAACACTCATTCCAAGACACTTCATTCAATTCTTTCTTTCATCTTTCAACACTAAAATATACATACAATTTTCAATTTTCCTTCCCCATTCCACTCGCTGTTTCAAACGCCTGCAATGGTTCTCCAACTCAATCGGTGTGGATTTTTTTTTATAATGAATACAAAATATTAATAAAAAAAAAACTTTACAATTCGCTTCGAATCGAAAAATCCAAATCCACCCATATATTGACCCAATCCAAGTATTGTGTTCCAATTCATTTAACATTAATTTATGCATGAATAACCCCTTTTATTTTATTAATTTGCAATGATATATTTTTTTTTTTAAATACAATTAATAACATTATCTTCTCGAACTTATTTATATTCGGTATCTTTATAATGTAATACTTTTTGAACCTTCCCTTAAGGAAATTTTCCTTATCCAAAACCACCTTAAAGAATAAAGTACACTAATCTTAAATATATCATGCTCGGGTCCTTAACCATGCCTTAAGTAATTACCCGCCCCCACTAATTCCATGCAAAAACTCAAACTGCGACCATCACCAAACTAAGTAAATTGGTATCCAAATAACTTATTTTAACTTATCTAAATACTGCTATTACTTAAAATAACTCTAATATAAACCTAGTTTTTTTTTTTTTTTGATGTGAAACATCTATAGGCGCACGTGAGACCGATTTCTGGCGTGGCGACGCGTCGCCACGCGCAATCGACTGTGCGTTTCTCTCTCACTCGATCCGGCGTTAAGCCATCTCTTTCGCTCCACTGAGCTCGGATACCTATAATGTATACTCTGTTTATTACAGTACTCATAACCTGTGTTTTTCTGGTAAATAAATCATTTTTCTGTTCTGATAATAAAATGTCTGACCGTGATAATTTAGAGAGTGGAAGTGATCAGCCTCCTGCAAAGAAAGCAAAATCACACTATGACACATTATCAAGTCATCAGTAAGTTAATTATATTTTTATAATTAAAGTATGCATTTATCTGTGCATTTAGCACGCGTATATTTGGTGTGTATTGAGCGCCAGTAAATGTAAAATCTACTCTCTAGGTAGATTAAAATTCACATAAATTTCATTGCATATCATGTTTTTAAATTAATTATTAATTTTAATTTCATTCTTATTGAAATTAATGCATTAAAACAATTGCTTAGAGAATAAATTTATTAAGACTGACAGAACTTTATTTTAAAATCAGCTGATGGCGTGCAGCGCACGAATCTTTTTCTTATTTGTTATTAATTTAAACTTTAAAAAATTAATTAATTTTTCTAATCATAATGGAGTTTATAGTGAAACATTCATTATTTATATTTATAATTTACGATCTTTAGTAGTATATTGAAATAACTAGCTAAGATTCTTGAGTTCACTAATATATTGAAGCCATTTAAAATTTTTTTCTGCATATTTTAATAACTTAATATTTAACTTAATATTTTAAAAACTTAATATTATTTTTATAAATGTTTTAGAGCCCAACAATCATCACAGGGGTCACAAGATATTATTATTGAAACTGGACATCACCAAGGTCAATTAAACACAAGACATACTATTAATGTGATGTTTTTATTGACATTTTTAGTTCCTACCACAATCTGTTCTTTTCTGCATACTACTTTTACGAAATAACGTCGATGTTTCACATCTATTTTAGATCAACACTCTTTTGAGTCCACATAGGAGTTCTGAAAACAACAAGTATAAACTTTTGTTCGCAGACGAGAAACAATTGTAACAATAAACTGCCTAACATTCCCAAGGATATGTTTTTTTTTCTCTTTTCTTTCACATTTGCAAACCTAATGCTTATACTTTGCTATCTTGCATAATAACTAAGTAACCTGACAATGATAACTTATAAAATAAGATAGAGTAACAAAATAAAATAATATATGAGATACATTTATTATTATGTATCTAAAAAATAGTTCACGGCCTAATGCTGTTATTCTATTAATTCTAATCACCCCTTTTTTATCATATATACCGTTAATGTCATAGAAAACGAATCCTCCCTAATAATATTAATTATTTTATTAATAACTTTTTTAATTCTCTTGTTAACTTGTTTCATCAACATCCTCAAATTGTAGTCTTCCCGTTGAGCACACAAGGTTTAACAGTGAAAGGGTTCGGCTGCAATCCATCAACCAAATTAATAACTTTTATAATGATTTAATTCTCCTTTACTTATAACTATATTATTCATAAAATTATCTAGTTCAAAACATTAAAACCTTGAATCTAACCCATTTTCCTTTTTAATGAGTTTCTTATTAGTAAAATACCCTGAGAGGTCTCCCTTCACCCCATCTCCCATTTATATGGACACTAGCCCTCATCACTTACATTTATATGTTTACTTTATGTCAATCTTGTCAGAATAGAACTAGATAAGGCAGCGCTCATAGAAATAAGAGAACCTCTCCCGTCCCCACTGAGTCTATATAATCCAAAGTCATCTTTATTTTTCCCAACTTTCTCTCCTAAGCGTACAATGGTCTTTCTTAATCCTAATATTAAACTCCTTAATTTACTGATTCTGTAATTCTATTTTCTTCTTTTTTTTTATAAATAAACTGAACTTCTAACCACTATATTTCTAATAACACCTTAATAACATTTATTTGAACACTATTCAACTACCAGACTTATTTATTATTTTAATTAATTCAATACTAATCAACAAAACTTAATTCAATATTAATTAATATGACTTATAACTAACTTAAACAAATAATTTCTAAACAACAAAACCTAGATACTAACTTAATTAAACAAATCTTAACTACTAACTTATTAATAAAATACTAACTGTCTAACTTAAATACTAACTTATTATTGAATCCCCGAATCAGCCCCAACCCAACATAAACTTAAATTGATTATTCTACTGGTAATATCTAGATAAATGGATAGTATTAAACTTTCCTCTTACTATATTGGTTTTAGGCTCAACTAGCACATAGACATTTCGAAAAGGGTTTGCTGCGATTACGTAAGGGCCTTCATACAGTGGTTCAAATTTTTTTGTGATTTTTTGTTCTGCCTTTGACTTATTCAATTTCCTTATCTTAACCAAATCTCCTATCTGATATTGTATAAGTCTATAATTTCTATTAAATTTTAATTGCCGATCCCTGCCTGCCTTTTGTAAATTTTCTATTGCTTTTTCTCTAATTTGTTGCATATCCTTACTCAAATCTAGGTCAGGTATGAAGTTATCAAATGTCATTTGTGTGGTTTCCCCATACAAAATTTCACATGGAGTAAAACCTGTACTCTCATGGAACGTGTTATTATATAAGATCTCTAGTTTTGGCAATATGGTGGCCCATCCCCGGTGATTTGTTCTACAAAATGTCCTAAATAGACGCCCTAATTCCTTATTTACTCGCTCAGTGGTATTCGGTCGCGGATTCCTAACGGTTGTATACAAGGTCTTTACACCATTTTGTTCCATACTATTTCTCCATTGTTTGCTAGCAAATTGCGAACCATTATCAGATAATATTGCTTTAGGCTTTATAATGTCAAAAAACTTCCTCATTGCTCCCAGTACTGATGTTGCAGTAGCCTTCCTTAGTGCATAGAATTTTACAAATTTACTGAAGGTATCTTGTACCACTAATATAAAACTATACCCGAACACACCAGCTGGCAGTGGTCCATACAAATCCGTCATTACTAGTTCGCCTATTTCTTTAGTGATAATTGAACAACATGGCCCTACGTATTTAATATTATCACTCTTCGTGATCTGACAATCATGACATGACTTAAGTACTTCCTTTACCGACTTAGTTATTCCCCTCCAATAAAACCTATCCCTGATATATTTGATCACCTTAAACGCTCCCTGATGACCCATTTCCAAATGTACTTGAATAATGATTTCTCTCCTTAAACAATCTGGCAAATAAATTACCCCCTTTGATGTGCTAGGTGTAAAATACAGAATGTCATTTTTTACCTTACATTTTTTTAATAATCGCCCTAGTTTATTAGATTGACTTTCTCCTTTGCGTAATTTTTCTAGAATTTGCTTAATTTCAGGATCTTCCTTTTGCAAGTTCGGTATATCTTTTAATTTAGCAATTAACTCTTTATTGACTCTAGACTCTGTGTAAAGTATTTCAGGCAACCTCAGCTTTTCTTCCTGAAGTAGATTCCCCTCAGTGGGATATCTTGATAATATGTCTGCCACAATATTATCTCGCCCTTTGATATGACACACTTCATATTGAAATTGCTCTAAATAATTTACCCAACGTGACACCCTCGCATTATATAACTTCCAATTTTTCACAAAAACTAAGGCTTTATGATCTGTACAAATGATTACCTTTGACCCCCGCAAATACGTTTCAAATTTCATTAAGCAACAAATTACAGAGTAAAACTCTTGCTCCGTGACTGTCCACCGCAACTGAGGCCCTTTTAAAGTTTTACTATGAAATCCTAAGATTTTTATTTCATCATTCTCTCCCTTCTGATATAAAAATCCTGCTATTCCAATTCCTGAGCTATCGGTTTGTAAATAGTACGGCTTACTAAAATCAGGATGCTGCAATTGAACTGTATCAATAAACAATGCTTTTATTTGGTCAAATGCCTGCTGTTCTTTCTCACCCCAATGCCACTTTACCCCCTTTTTCAATAGCTCACATAACGGTTGTATATGAACATTATATTGTGGTATAAACCTACGATAAAAGTTACATAAACCCAGAAAAGCTCTAATCTGTTTCAGTTTCTTAGGTTGTGGGAACTTCTGAATTGCTTCAACCTTTTCAGGATCTGTGCTAAGTCCCTCAGTAGAAATTACGTAACCTAGCATCTTAATTTCTCTACACAAAAAATCACATTTCTTTAAATTGCACGTTAACCCCGCATTTTTCAGTTTTCCCAAAACTGTATCTATGTGTTCTAAATGTTGTTCTAATGAGCCTGTGGTAATAATGGCTAAATCGTCCAAATAATTTACACAATAATCCCGAACCTCATGGCCTAATATTATGTCAATTGCTCGGCTAAAACTACCTACTGAAGTTTTTAATCCCTGAGGTAATACGTTGTAAACATATGATTTGCCATTAAAGGAAAATCCTGTATATTTTTTACTGCTTTCCGAAATTGGAATTTGAAAATACGCATTATTCATGTCTACAGTGCTAATAAAGTTCGCCCCATGGAAGGAGTTCATGACATCCATCTGCATTGGAGGTTTTTCCGTTTCGGGTATCATATATTTATTTATTTCCCTAGCATCTAGTAAAACTCTTATTGAACCATCACGTTTAAGAGTAAAAGTTAATGGACTACAATAGGGTGTTGCTGACCTACTAATTATTCCCTGCTCTTCCATTTCTACTAACTTTTCCTCTATTTTCTCACGATAAGCATAAGGCACCGGATAAGTTCTCTTAATAATTGGCGTTTGAGTTTCCATTTTTATAACGTGTTCGTAACAATTCGCTCTACCTCACTTTGACACAAATAAACTCTCATATTTTGTCAACAAATTTTCTAACTTTGCCCTCTCTTCCAAAGTCAGCGTTATACCAGGCTTCAAATTTTGCAATTCATCATTTAAATTTCCATTTAATTCTTGAACTAAATCAGTACTCTCGTCTACATTAAGATTTACTTCATGCTCAAAAAACTTCACTAGCTGTAAGTTCCCCCCTTGCTCAATTATAATCCCCTTGTCCGAACTCTGCAAATTAATTATTATTTTATTTATCTGCATCCAATCGAAACCTAGTATAAGCGGTTTGGATAGACCGGGCACTATTAAAAATCCAGTGTCAATTGCATATTGTCCTAACATTAACGGTAATAAAGCCAGATTACGTATATCTACACTTTTATGTCCTACAGCTGTTTTAATTTGGAATGGTTTTATCGGCATTAAGGGTATACCTACATTTTTTTTGTTTTAAATCGTTCCAAAATTCTTCAGAAATACAAGTTATATCACTTCCGGTATCTAGTAATGCTATTACTTCGTAATCATAAATTTGCACCTTTATTTCTGATCTGAAATTTTCCTGTTTACCGTGCTCTGTCCTATCTTCCTCAAACACAGAATGAACTGACTCAAAAGCCCTCTCCTCTAATTGCATTTGCTCTACCTTTAATTTTAAAACATCAACTATTTGTTCCAATGTTGAGTTTTCCTGAATTTCTTTTTCATATCCTAATCCTTCATATTTGCCTCTTTTTAACCCTTTCTCTATTAACGGTACCTTCAATCCTTTATCGTTGACTCCCAATGTCTGACCTGGTTCCCACCCCATTTTATACATAATTCTAAAAATCCTATCCCCTAGGGTTGAGACTGATTCGGGGATCAACAATACAGCCTCATCTAGTTTAAATCTGCTCCCTGATCCTCATCCTCCTCTACTACATTAACCGCTTGATTCCCCTTTGCAGCTCCTCCTTGGGATTCCTTTGGTTTCTGCCATCGGCGATACTCTGTCTGTTGAAATCTTTTCTTAGCTTCAAATCCTTTAGCTTGAGTGGTTGCAGTATAATTATGTGCTTCTTGTTTATATATGTTGTCCATATTCCTAAGAAACTCCGCTGTTCCTATAATATTATTCACTTGTGTTGTAGTCCACACCTGTTGTATATGTTTAGGATAATGTCTCATTACATCAGCAACTAATTGTTGTTCTGACATCTGATAGCTAAGCATCTGAGCTCTTCCAGTGATTTTCAAGAAATGATTTAACATAGAAGGGTTCTTTTGTTTATCCCAGCTCCCTTGAACAATCTCCCGTCTGAGCTCACTCTGATCGTTTTCCCCCCAAAAGGTGGCCAAGAAATCTGTCTTAAAATCCTCCATCCCCGACCATCTCCCTTTATATATCCGTGCCCAAACTCTAGCATCCCCTACTAGGCATTCTTGTATCAAATCTAACTCATTTCCTTCCTTAGAAGCTCTTTTTAAATATGATTCTAAATCTTCTAAAAATGTCACAGGGTGTGTTTCCATTTTATTACTAAATTTAGGTCTCTCTATGTTTACATTCCTAACATTGTAAATCACACTCCGATACGCTTCTTCCGATAGTGAATCTCGCGGGTTTGACTCAGCAATTGGATCTTCTATAGTTTCTTTCCTGCCTCGTTCGACCAATTCATTCCCTGTTTGCAAATTCGCACTAGTACTTGGTCCTTCCACAATACTCGTTTCTTTATTAAGTGAAGAATCCTTCTCTATAACATCTACTATGGCTTTTGTTCCTTTCACCTCATGACTTAATTCGTCCATTTTCTTTGTTAGTAAACTAACTGTACGCCGCATCATTCTATACATAAGTCCCGACGCTTCAACAGCCTTTCCTTTTGATCTGCTCCTTTGCTCTAATCTACGGTGTTTAACTGGCGACCGTCTGCCAATGACTTCCATTTGTTCTATGGGTGAAGCATTTAAATTTTCCCGAGAATTCATTTGTTCATCGGAGCTTTCCCCCATCTCCTCTTGTTGTAATCTTGTTCGTTTAATTGTTGTCTGATCCTCTCTTTCCTGCCCATCTCGAGTAGGCGCAACATCAACTATTTCTGACGAATCAGTCCCTTCTGCATTTACAATAAATTCTGGGTCTGCCAACCGTGCGGGCTGTCTGCGTTTCCGAATGGATCCAGTCCTCTCCATATTGAACTTCTAATGCTGCTACTTAACACTTGAAATAATATTTGAAATCAGATCCTCCCTACGTAAGAAAATACAGAATTATTATTTAATTTTAATTTTAATTTTCTTATTTTCTTTATTTATTAATTTTTATCTTTATCACTAATCTCTTTTTTTTTTTTTTTGAAATTGCAAATATCCGGCCACCGCCAATCTAAAATGCACTATCCAAGTTCAATCATTTACTAAACTTAGCAATGGGTTTTGTAAAATTCTAAACACGACTATCCCTTGTAACTTCACACCTAAGTTGTTAAAAAAAAATACAATACGTCTTCATTATTTATCCTATCTCATTTTATTTATGGGTAAAGTATAAAATAATAACTTAAGTCGCAATCATAATCAGACTTGAATTTCTAAGGATTCCCTACACAGCAAATACGACGAACAAAACGCTATCTAAAAAATTGTGCGAAAACGAATTCTAACCTCATCTATGTTACTTCTAAACGTCAAATGACTGTAACTCTTACTGGTGTTCTAAATACATAGATGGATAGTCTGATTATTTACTAAACCATTCACGTTGGATTATATAATGATCCAACCTATTATTTCACCAAACAACCGAATTGTTAAATTGGTAAGTAAATATCACCTCAATTATAATTTAATCTTTACAAGAGTCAGATATTATTATTATTATTATTATTATTTACAAAAGCGATTATAATTTCCCTTTGCAGAAAATACCCCATGTCTAACCTTCCTATAAATAATTTAGATAACCTAAGAATAACCTTGCTGGATAAAGTCAAAAATGGACTTAGCCTTGCATTTAACAAACTGTTGTTATTGGTTCCTATAAACATTGGTGTTTATGGAAATCCTTATTCATTCAGAATTTCTAAAGAATTTATAACGAAAATGATAAATGATAGATAGATGAAAACTGTTTAATATTATTCTTGATAGGAGTTCATACCTCTTATATTTTTTTTTTACAAAGTTAATTTCAATAGTTAACTTCACTCAGACAAAACCTTAATCGGGCCGACTTATTACGAGCATCTTCCCACCGATCCCAAGCCTGAGTCATCTGACGAAACATTTAGGCGCCGGCTGAGAAACCTTCCATTGGACAATCCATTACACTCAGCAAATGAGCATATGGACCCTAAGTTGTAAGTTGGTTCATTTGACATTACTGATTTTGGTTTAGTTGTATTTTGACATTGTTATGTACCATTGCTTGTTACCTATTTGTTTCTTACTATTTCACACTAAAATTTACTTTGAAATGACGATCCCTAGAGGAGACCCAATATGACATCCTATTTATATTATTATTTCTTCATTATTGAATATCAAATTGTTAATAATTCAATTACTTTGAATGCCTATATGTACCTGCTTGACGATCTCAATGTAATTTCCCCCAATCCGACATGACATGTAATTTAAACTGTATATTATATCGAGCAATAAACAAACCAAACTAACCTAAACTAACAACACGTAGATATGGCTATTCCTCTCATGGCCATTGAACTGAATCTAATAATAACTCCCTACTTTGTTTCAGAATAACCTCCATTTCATTAAAGTAAGAAATAGTACTGACATGACCAAGAAATAAACCCTTCATAGGAGCTTTAATATTCACAGGTAATTGATCTAATAATTCTAACGTTACCGATATTGTAATCTATTTATTATTCTAATATTTAAATTTGTTTATTTTTTCTCTATAAATCAACATTGGTACGTCAGTACCCAATAGTCCCAATGAAACTAAATTATTATAACGTAGTTGAATGTACTTAAGAATTATGGTTGGATTTCTAACTTCATTATTTTAAAATTATTTATTTATATCCTACATTTCTGTAAGTGTGCTTTTTTTTCTCAATCTAATTTAATTATCTTTATTTCTATAATAATTCAAAGTTAATTTACTTATACATTTTACAACTTATGTTATTGTAAATCTCTACTGATTCAATTCTCTAAACCTTTCCCTACAGTGTCCATATTAAGAACTATTTTCCTAAAATTAATGTTTCTTTCGCCAGTACACTCTTGTCTACTTCCGGCCTATCTCTATTTGGAACCAGCAAAGTTTTTAAGAAGATCTTCATTCCTAATAACAACACAATATTTTTACGAAATTAAGAAACGATTTCGCTCCGCAGTCATTTAAATAATGTCATTTATAAATAATTAAAGCTTTATAATTGGCTTTGTTAATTATTTCTATGTATTTCCTTCACCTTCAAATACTAATAAATCCTGGACCAATGATTCATGTGTTAATTATTCCTCAAGAATGAAATAAGTAACCATACATTTATGATCATACTAAAGTAATAAATTAAGTACTTTTTGTTTTGTTTCCTTAGACAACATGTACTCCTAGATTAGCTAACTAGTTTAAGTCAATAAATATTAATGCAAATAAACATATGTATTCCCTCATCAGATTTTATTAACCAAACAGAAATGTGACATATCCTCTCATTGTTTTTTTTTATATAAGGCTCAAAAGTCCGGACTACACTACTGTTCTAATTTCATATTTCTAAGGGCTAGTTTTCACACAACTAAACAAGCTATGAGCACAGCCATACTGTTTTTTTTTTTTTTTTACACTAGTAACCTTAAATCACTCAATTTCGAAGGCCTAGCACACCCTATCTATCTTGCCTGTATTGCTTATTAAAATTTACTTAATTCGAATAATTCTAATTCTAATCGTATGATCATTAAACTGTTTTCCTAACGCTTTGTTTCTAAAACTATTTCTAACTAACTAAATTAAACAAACAATCCAACATTCTATCAGTCCTAAGATTTAACCATAATTATACCCAATATCGTTCCACGAGACCAATTGTGACTAAATCCTGGAAGGATTTAGCCTCTTCTCAACCAAACCCAGCCAAAATGGTTATCCGCTTAATTACAGTAATAGACTAACTGATCTAAATACAACTAATAGATATTAAACAATTTCAACTCTCAAATCATATCGACGTCAAGGTGTTATTCTAGTTATGTTGGTGTCCCTGCGTTTCTTAACATAACCTAATCTATACAACTTCAATAGGCTAAACTGTTTGAATTTGCCCACATTTGGCATGAAATGCTTCCTTCCAATTTCTACCAGGTCTAGGTGTCTAGCCTTATACATACACTCATACCTAATTAATTGAATGGTAGATTCCCCCCCCCTCCAACTTTTAAAGTTAAGACAGGATTTATGATTTATGTAACCAAAGTTATACGTAAAATATTAACATAAAGGAATAGTGATCTAAAACAATAATATCACATCATTAAATAAAACCCCCCTCAAACTATAATAATTTCTGAACGCATCCCTAAAACCACCTTTGTACGCTATATTCTATATGAACGTGGTCATAAACACTAACTTCAGATTGGTCTTTGCACGAAGCGCGCGAACGTGACGTAAGTCGCAAAGTTTTTCCTAACCTGCAAAAACTATTTTGTCAACAAGGTCGTTCGCTAAAGTCTGATATTGGAATTAAATAGTTTTTGATTTAGTGACAATACGATATCAAACTATTATGACACATGCCACAAGTACCTCGCCCTGAATTGAAAATAGAACCAATCGGTAAACAAAAGTTTCTTTATTGACAATAAAAGTTCCCTCTAGGCAGTGTTTAAAAATAATGAAACCATAATAGTGATCTAATGGTTAAGTGAAGTGTTCCACGCAATTGACTCAAAAATTTACGAAGTGATAGATATCTAACTATTCTTGTACGAACACGTGAGTTCCTTGTTTATTATTCCTTTATATAAATATGTCTATTTAAATTGTTGATGTCATATTTATTTCTCATACCTATTGCTCATTTCCCACAGTAATAATGCATTAGTAAGATAAACAATAAAATAATTAACTAGACTGCATTGCTAAATGTAGAAAGCACCAATATAACATTAATAATTTGCAATAAGGTATAGTATCGCAAAATTAGTTCTCAACCAATTTTAGCTACTTTTAGTATCTCAGTATGAATATAACCTAAATTATCTTAAACTTAATAATTAAAATAATCACAATAATAAGAATAAATTCTATAAATTTTACTAAAATAAGATGTCTTAATTTTAACTGTAAAGCTACATATAACCGTAGTAACCCCAATATAATCCTGGCTAAGGCAAACCAATTGTACCAATCTAGCCTAAACTAGCCTAAAATCAAAAAAATATCCTAACCTAAATATAAAATGTATTTCTGTACATTAATTAACTTACTTCCGAACTAGCCTACTGATACACTTATTATAAAATTTGGGACTAAAATCTATGCTAAATAGCTACTGAAACCTAGTGTGAATTATTTTGATATTATTTTATAATTTCCTAATGATGGATAACTTGACTAATTAACACTACCGAAGCTTGGCTGAGTTTGATTCAAGTTGGCCGGTGATCAATCCAGTGGTATTTAAATTAGGACCTTAAGTTGTGAACCATGAGTAATAACCTAAGTTCTTTTTATGGGTATTATTATGGATTCTAGCTTCTAACATTTTCTATCTCTCTTCTACCTATCAATCTGTTAAACAATTAATTAAAATACTATGAAAATTATATTCTGGATTACTTTCATTTTTAGTCAGATGTAATAATCTAGTATAATTACATTACGAATTTCCTAGTTTTCCTACCATATTTCTATTAAATTAAAATACTAAATTAATGTAACTAATACCAGAAGTTGTAGGTATGTTTGAACCTTTATGAAGATTTCTTTTGATATTATGATAAAACAGAATTCCAATTAAGAGAAATTCCTAAGAAACAAATGGAATAATTATGATTTCTTTCAAATAGCTTGGCAATGTTATTTGATTCTAACAGTAAATAGTGATACAGGACATTGTGAGGAAACCTGCATTAATTATATTTTACCGAATACTTATAGAAATGAATCTTATTTTATGATTGCTTTCAGTTAGTCAGGTTAACAGTACTCAATGGTTCTCAAAGTTTTAAGTGTTAATAACCATGGTGATGAAATCTGCATTAATTATATTCTACCGAATACTTATAGAAATGTTGTCTTAATTATAAATTAATCTTTTTACCTAATTAAAGGTCCCCGACCATGTAGCCAGTTAAGACAAAAGAGAATTGGTCCCTTTATTTCTATGTGAAAGGTTGATTACTTCAACCCGATACCAATTTCTGGTTCAGAAAGGTATTATCTTAGCTGGTTCTTTTACCAGTAAGGCTCCAAGTCTATTTTGCCCCGGATGGGGTAAGGCTGAATATATTATTTTTATAAGGAAATAAGCCCTTTTTTGGCTCTTCCAAATGTCTATTCGTTTTACTTAGTAGCACTCTTTACCGAGCAACATATTTAATATTTTCATTCCAGTTCTGTTGTTCAGAAACAAGAAGTAATAAATACTAGACTCATTTTATGTCTATAATTGGTTCTTATTAGTATTTCTATTTTATAATTCAAATAAATTATTATTATCATTATATTAAACTACAAGTAGGCTTCTAGCTCATTACTTGATAGTTATATATGCAACAGTAAGTGGTTCTTACTAAATTAAAAGCGATCATAATGTCTAGATTTTCAGACATAAAAATTGTATATTAAGTTCTAAGGAAAGCATAGTCATACTATGCTATCAATAAGCTTTAATAGCTTATTAGGATTAATGAAGTGAAGATCCATATGTTAAGGACAGAATATTTCTTTCCTATAATAATTTGCCTTTGCAATCAAAACAGAATCTCTGCAAGTTGTATCAGTCTTTATAGCTGATGATTAAAATGTTTTATATTTACAGATTGATTTCAATTAATAAATATAATATTTACTAAGCTGAGGTCTTCTAACTTAGTTGATTCAGTGATTTTTCTCAATCAGTACTGTATAGGTGTGACATTACCATTTCTTTCCGCTTAGTAAGAGGTCAACGGCTTGCTTTGCTTTGCCTAGCATGATAGAGAATGATCTTCTAAATCGTCTTAGGGTTTTTGATTATTAGTACAACATTAAAATCAATCTTTAGAAAAATATTAATTAAAAATGACTAAGTAAATGGTTCAACTGTACTTACAGAGACACAAATTTTAATCACAACACAACTAAGATAAATTTCTTAGTTAGTTAATAGATATATTAAGAGAATTGGAGAAAATTAGCCACCACACGTATGAAGTATTTTCAAACTCTTGAAAATAGAATAGTTAAAGCTGAAACAAAAGGTTAATTAAAGCCCTACAGTTCCTATCATGTATGCGAGACCTATTCTTCTGTGATGATTCAAATCTAGAGATCTAGTCTCACATTTATAATCTAATTTCGTGGTGTGTTTCGTAAGGATTCTCACGGTGTAATGAGAAACCCTTCTAGTGAACTAAACCAGTTGAGATGCGCCTGTCTCATGAATTCCTAAGTGTCCCTAGACGCAAGAAGTGCCGACTGTATTCCAATTGGACAGAGACGGATTACAGTCGCCCTACTATTTCAGTGTATATATAAATATATAGATAAGGGGAATTGTCTCTAGTCCACGTAGAACACCAGACTCTGGGTCGGATCACTTGCTAGACCCTCGCCGCTCCGAATGAACACGTGTACCAGGCACAATGAGTCAAAATATCACCAGCTTTCCGCCAGCCAGGGTAAAAGGTGATTGGACCGCAGACTCATGCGATCCCTAACTTCTGAAACTCCAAGGGCTTCGTTGGCACTGTTAAGTATCAACTCAGGGAGCTGCTCCACATCGAAGCTACAGCCAAACTCTGAATTATGTCACAACATGTACCGCTGAAGCTAATTAATTAATAAATATTTAAATCTGCACTATATTTTTACGTAGGTCTAAAACTAACAAAAGTAAAATAAATTATCTAATGCACACACAATTAAATTATAAAGGAACGAATCTCAGAGTCTGACTGCAACAGAAAAATAGAAGA
This sequence comes from Tortricodes alternella, assembly GCA_947859335.1. NCBI lineage: Eukaryota > Metazoa > Arthropoda > Insecta > Lepidoptera > Tortricidae > Tortricodes > Tortricodes alternella. Next base: position 16,479,227 of record OX401975.1, read on the forward strand.
TAAAGTTCGACAGTTACAGAAGGTCTGCCTTCAAAGCGCGCTCGTCGTCAAGTCCCGTTCTAAACCACCGTCCGTAATATTTATAACTTCATGAAGACAGATCATGCTAACATCGCTCAGGCGCATCAAATGACTCACCGATTCCATCTGTGCGACGTCAGTCCATGCGCAGCGTTGCAACCGATCGTAAACTTAATCTCTAGCCAATACTAAACTTAATTACCAAGCAAAAGAAATCAATGTCTCTAAACCGCATAACTCAAACGCCCGGCTTATTTATATTTAAGCCTGTTCTATGCGTAAAGTATCTTAGCTTAAACACTTAGAGTTCATATTCGATTGATACCATTTTTTTTTGTTTTCTCGCGCCCCGATGAATCACGCCACTCAATGTCAAGACCGAATCGTTTACCGACTACGATGAATAAAGGAAAATTATGTAAATATTTTATTGAAATTGATTTAAAGAAATTATTCTACGCTGTTTTAATTAACATTAGATGAAATGTTTATTGGAAATATTATAATAGACTTAATTCTACATAAAGTTGCTTGTACAGTAGCTTAAGGTTAAGTTTAATGTACAGTACGTAGGTTAGGTCATGGAGATAGAAATTGTATACACATCACAAACACAAAAGCTAGTTTAGCATAACATTAATTATAACATAATATTACGTAAGAGCAAAGGGTTAATCGCTACATCAAAGGGTGAATGCGGCATTCAGCTTCAATCACAAATTAATTCGAAGGAATCCCATCAAGAGTTGGTTCGATAAAAGGTCAGCCACGGATCAGTTACTCCTTTGGGGTTGTTGGTGTTCAAACCGGTGATCACTTGGATTGGATTTATAGTTCAAATCGTTCATGAACTTAACTCACTCACAGACGGGACGCGGACGGGACCACAGACTAAATATCCTTAAGTCACCGCTTAACCTCACTTTGCAAACAAAGCAAAAAAAGAAACAAAGTGGCGGGGCACGCAGGGTTTTTAGAGCCCTGTGATTCATGCGTTATCCCCGCGGTCCCCGCGACCCCTTGTAGCCCCGCTACTTGTGCCATTTGGCCACAACGCTTGGCAGCGGGGGTCGCCCGGTTATGTGGCGTCTATTGGATATGGTCTGTGGACGGGACATTCTAAAACTATACAATAGAAGAGACGGGACGAAGGAGAGAACTTCTTAACGATTGACATCCTTGCACCTTGGAAAGCAACACCTTGTAAATGATGTTGAGCAATTGGCATTACGCTATTGATAGTAACTAAAAAGTGAAGAAAAAAAAAAACTTACTTTTCAAATGCTATTTGAAGTCCTACCATCCCCTTAAATCATAACCCTCTGTTTTGATTTCCCGTAGTCGGGTAATAAGTATAAGACATATTTTACTATAACTGGAAAATATAAATAAATTCCGACTCGTAAGTGCTCGATCTATCTCTGCGCTGTCAGATCCATTGCAAATGGCTGCCAAACGGCTATCGAACGTTCTATCGACGATAATAAATTGTAGGCCAGATAGTTGTTAATGTTTTAATTTTTTTCGTTACTTTTATTGTTAGTTAGGTATTTAGTTCGGGTACCTCGCAAGCCAGTTTTGGTCTTTTTAACACTTTCGCTGCCGCGTAGTGATACGCTTTCCCGAATAGAAAGTTCTTAGTAAAAACAGAGCGTCAGCTTAGGCGGAAGCCACATAAAAGTGACGTAAGACGAAGACGGAGCGAGGGCACTTCGTCTCTTTCATGTAACTACTTTTATATAAGCTGTATAGCAGCGTCGCAATGGAAAACATACAGATATGCCTCATTTACATGCAGCCGAAGTGAGCAGGGAAGTGGGCATGGAAGTGGGCAGCGCGAGTATGTAAATGGGTCGCTTCTCCTGCTCCTGCCACTGCTACTCGCATTGCACATGCAGCCGAAGTGAGCAGGGAAGTGGGCATGGAAGTGGGCAGCGCAAGTATGTAAATGGGTCGCTTCTCCTGCTCCTGCCACTGCTACTCGCATTGCACATGCAGCCGAAGTGAGCAGGGAAGTGGGCATGGAAGTGGGCAGCGCGAGTATGTAAATGGGTCGCTTCTCCTGCTCCTGCCACTGCTACTCGCATTGCACATGCAGCCGAAGTGAGCAGGGAAGTGGGCATGGAAGTGGGCAGCGCGAGTATGTAAATGGGTCGCTTTTCCTGCTCCTGCCACTGCTACTCGCGTTGTCTTGCTAGCGACCGGGGAGTAAGGGCAAATATTTGTGTGATAAGCACGAATGTTGTTTGTTGTGTTTCCTATTTATTTAAGTATTTATTTCTCTATATAAGTATGTATATCGTCTTCTAGTACCCATAACACAAGCCTTTAGAGCTTACTTTGGGACTATATCGACTTGTGTAAAGATTGTCCCCTGATTTATTTATTTATTTACTATTTTTTTCCCGTGTCTTCGATAATTATAATTTTAGAATGTACCGTCCCGCGCCCATGCGTACCTAAAATGCGGAGTGAGAGGGGGGGGGGGGCTGTTATTAATAAGTTACAGTCAATAAAATACAACAAAAAAGCTTTTCTAAATTTTTCGTTCGAATTTTCCTCATCCCGCTCATTTTCCTCAAGATACAACGAATTCTAAATGATTCCTTTGTCCGAAAATCGATCGTCTAAATGTATTTCCGAATAATACCCATTCATAATAAAACTCGGGTATTACTCAAGTATCAGGAATTGTATCCTTCGAACGAATCAAATTAACAGTTCAATATTACAGAGTCCTATTTAAATCGGACTGATTGTTTTGAACTTTATTTTCAGGATGCCAAAGTTGTGATTACCGCTACACTGTGTGAGATACAAATTCGTGAAAGGTATTTCGATATTTCGTTTTCTCGTATAGGTAAGTAATTGAAACGTAACCCTGTCTTTCAAGTGGAGGTCCATTTTAAAATACGCCGAAAATGTTGCTTAAGTCCTTTTGAGAAGGCGTATTGGTGAGTAAATTTTATGCAGTGGAAATTTCCAATCATCTGTGGGAGGAAAGTATGCAACGTAGTGTATGTACGAATATCAGTTTATTTACATGCTATGTATATTTATTTTAAACTATACAATCTTCATCATCAACAGCCGTAAAACGTCCATTGAGGTCATAGGCCTCCCCCAAAATGGGCGGATTCGCCATAGTCGTCACGCTTGGCAGGCGGGTTGGCGACCGCAGTTGGTCATGATAGTGCTCGAAGGACGCTGCTGCCCATCCTTCGGGTGGTCCCTCTGAATTTGGTACTAGCCGCCATTACAGTAAATAGGCGTGTTTCCTGAAAAAACCTAATTAGTCCGTCATTTACATTATAAAAAAATATTGAACACATATTTTTTCTTTTGACAAATGACGAAGATATAGTGCGTTGAAGTTCCACGTGACTTCACGACTTTGGACACTTTTTACCATTACGTGACGTCATTAGCCCCCACTCCTGAACTTTGATGCGCTTTATCTTTGTCAATTTTGATTGATTTTATATAGCAAAAAATACGTGTCCAATATTTTTTGATAATGTAACTGACGGACTGGTTAGTTTTTTTCCCCAGGAAACATCCCTATTGTTAGGTGTCTATTGTAGTTTGTTCGAGCTACACATTCGCTCCTATATCAGAACACTTGGCCATGCCTTTCCGAGGAAAAACCATTGGAAATACTCTTACAAGCCTGCTCCTTGTTACATTCCATGAGATAACATGTTGTGGTACAAGGCAGTAGGTAAATGCGATAAAATCTTTGCAGTGGTAATATTATAACTTATGTATATTATAAGAATAATAAACACTTGTTAAATATGGGCATGAGCCAAGACGCAATGTGCAGATTCTGCCGAGAGACAGAGGAAACAGCCAAGCACATCCTCTGCTCATGTGGACCACTCATGCGCAATAGAACTATCCACCTGGGGCGACACGTTGTGCACCCCGCACAGATACAAGATCTCACTGCCCAAAGCATCTGGAACTGGCAGATGCAACGGGATTAAGCGCTCATTCCCTTACAGTTACTCGAGGAATGTCTTCTCTAAATAAATCTCTAGGACCACCCGTGTAGGCTGTGCGTTATCTATAAGTAGTCACGGTACTGTTTTATATATTGGATTGATGGTGATAATATATTTTATCTACACCCATATCATAAAACCTCCATTGGTTAATCAAAAACCTTAGGAAATGACCACCATTTTGACAACCAATTAGGAAAAACCAGTGCTGCGATAAAGAAATAACATGACTTCTTTATCGTTTTTAGTAAAGAAATGAGATTAAATTTGGAACAGCTGTCAAAACTCAAGTGGGTCTCTATTCTAGTATCCATAGATATTAAAACAGTTATTGATACGAAACGTCAATTCAGTATGTTTTTTTAATATAAACTGCACAATATTTGATCTCGAGTGACGTGAGAATAGAGACTTCATCCTTTTGTCTATGATTTTAAAAAAAATGGTCTTGACGGACGGACGGTGTTTTGCTGAACGAAAGTAGAATTGTTGTTGAATTGAATAGAAAAAGTTGTTTGTAATTTACATTTTAGTTGAAAATATAAATAGTAAGTAGTCTTCTCGGAGTGTGTATGACGTGAAAATGCGCCGGATATCGGAAATATGCAGCCACGATTGCAACAAATAACTTGTTGCCAGAAAATATTGTTTCTGAATCCATCATGGAGGATTTATAATATGTGTGTAGATAAAGTTATGTATGCAACTCTGCATAATTTGGCCTTAAAACACACGTGCGATCTTATTATGAAACTCGCCTATCGGCTCGTTTCATGAAAACCGCACTAGTGTTTTAAGGCCTATCATTATGCAACCGTTGCATAAACTACTATTTATTAACTGAATAAATTGTAAATGTATTGGTGTTTTCATACAAGACACATTTTTGCCATAATAATAAAAATGCAATAAGAGTGATCGCTTCCTATAAAAATATATTTTTTAACAAAATCTTAAACGTTACTCAAATTAAAACTTTCGTGAGACGTTAATGAATACTTGAAATACAAATAGGTAATCCGACATGATTCGAACTAGTATGGAGGGGCTGGATATGGGTTGAGTGCGTGCCATACGAGATTGAAACATGTCGGACTATTCCTTTAAATAAATCGTGAGTAAACCAAACCGTGTGTATTTCAAGTAATCTTAATCCTTGTTCCTTTTCGTCACTTGTTACTTGCACCACGCGTTAAGTCTTACCGAGAAAAAATCGTGGAATTTATTTGGCACTGAAATGGCAACCAAGATTGACGGGGCGTGAGAATGATTCCATTTTCTATGATTTATTTCATTGCCTCAGGGTAACTGCGTCACGCAAATACTATGCGCAAGATTTTATTAGATATTATCCTGACTTCTTTCGTTGCGTTGTTCGTTAATTTTAATTTAGTAATATTTTTAAGGCCAGTTCGTTAGTGTGTCCGCTTAAAAGTCGCCGACTTGAAATATGAAACGTCAAACTAAATTTTGATAGCTTGGTGCTATACAGATATAGTGAATAATATGTTTCCATCGGTAAAACTCGGATCTCAATCGGATTACGACGGGACCCGAAGTGTCAATTAATTATTATATTAAATGAGCGACATGTTTATATTCGTTAATATGAATCTTTATTATTTAGTGTCAAATGTCAAAATGAAAAATGACAGCATGGTATGATGGGTACTGCCCCCCAATTCTCGATTCATTCGAGATAATGTCGATTGCGATATTAAACGTCAGATTCATACAGTTGTGTCAAATGACTGTATGCACTGACGTTTAATCTCGATTGTGAGATTATCTCGAATGCACCGAGAATTGGGGGTCTGCTGAAGCTAATTGAGAGAGCACGATAAATACGAACTGTTCCGATAAAATACGATGGAAACTAATTATGCACTACATCTGTACTAAATTGAATTTGACATTTCTTATTTTAAGTTTAGGCAGTTTTATTTAGGCGACGCCACTTCGTATTGGACCCAATGATACCTGATAGGGGTTTAATAAGAAAACTAAAATAATTTAATATTTTTTCGACGTTTGGGTGCTAGGCCTGCCTGGGGCAGGTAAGTAAGTAAGCACCGAATTACACCCCTGAAGGGGAGGTAGAAAGCGGTCGGAGCGAAAGCTGAGCAAGGAGTCACAGAGGTCAGCAAAGGCACGGGTGACACTTCATATAAAAACGCCACTCTGGGAAAGCTGTAGTTAAATTGGCTACTCGACTATAGTACCAAATATTAATATATTTCTCTAGAAACCCACAATAGTAGATAAAAATAAAGCAAGACTATTTGGAATTTAATAACTTAAAAACTTATTTTTTTACTGATAAGTCACGTGACTTTAAACACCGGTCACGACGTATGACGTTGCAATAGGTTAATCGTTGTGATCACCGTGAGTATTATTCGGACCGCACCCTCATACAGACTATGCTTTTATTTGAAGTTTTTTTGACCGGTTTTAATAAGTTGACGTCACACGCGACATTTTTTTCTTGTAATAAAAATCAGGGGACAATCTTTACACAAATCGATCTAGTCCCAAAGTAAGCTCTATAGGCTTGTATTATGGGTACTAGAGGACGATATACATACTTATATAGAGAAATAAATACTTAAATACACAGGAAACATCTAAGACTCAGGAACAAACATTCATGCTTATCACACAAATATTTTCTCTTACCAGGGATCGAACCCGGGACGCTAGTTTCAGAGGCAGGGTCACTACCAACTAGGCTAACCGCGTCGTCATTTGACAGTGAGATTGCGTTTTAGCGGCAAATTTAAATATGAATAATATTATTAAGAATTATTTTATTATTTTCCTTGAAATGAATATCCTGTGAAATATTAATTACGGAAATATTTATACATAATCTAAATTAGCTTAGAAGCAACCAAACATATTTTTAAAAAATCGCCTAGAACCGAATTGTATAACGTTCTCAATTGTCGGGTTTAATTTAATTTAAAGTTTATTTTCTTCTTTTAAGAGCATTTCAATAAAAGCTCGTTTTTAAAAATGATTTTTACTAATAATTTATTGATACTCAATTCCGACTTCTAACTGATAACATTTACGGAACCCATATTTCACTGTAGTCGGTTAAGACGCGACGACGCGACACGACGGGCGTCAACGGTAATAGAGTAATTCTTACCACAACACCCTCATTGAATACTCGAGTGTCCTTGTTATAGTACAGGAGCTAAGGAATGAAAATATTGTCATTTTGCAAGTTAAGCACAGATATTGAGGATTGAGTTTTGTTTTTAACTTCATGAAATTTTATTTAATAAATAAATATATCGGACCCAATCTAGTCTCAAACTACGATTCCCTATGCTAGGGATGCTAGACGACGATACTAATACTTATATAGATAAATGCATACATATATGAATACTTAACACCCTGACTTATTTCATGCGTATCACACAAAATTTGCTTTTTTATGTCCTGTACAGAAGTACTTTTTTATGGATAATACATTGACATTAACAACTAAATAAAAATTCAATTCAATTAAATTTAACTATAAATAAGCTAAAACTAAACTATATGGAATTCTTCAATGGCTACTAGTACACCCTTCGAGTTTAAACTCATTTGGACTGTATTCATTTCATTCGTTTTATTTCATTTAGTCTAATTTTTATGTTTAGTTTAGTTTAATTATAAATTTTAATTTGTAATGTTGTATTAGTTTATTATGTTTTTTCTGCAATAAATATATTACATTATATTAAAACAATATAAAAATTTGGGTGCCTGCTATTTACGTTTTCTCCGTATGTATGAAAGCATGTTTTTCACCGTTGACAGCATGTCCTCTTCAATTTTACAATTTTATTTAAATACAGAGCTTTTTTAGGCCACCGGCTCCCGAGCCACCACTGACGTCACGTACTTTGGACATGTTTACAACTCGCTCTGAAGTTCCTTATGTAAAACAAGGTGGACAAACATTCGCCCATAATATATTCTGTCGTGTTTTTTGACGCAGATAAAAAAACAAGGGTACGGGAGTTTACTGGCTTTTCTAACTTAGTAAAAAACCGGACAAGTGCGAGTTAAACTCGCGTGGAGAGGGTTCCGTTCCGTACATGATTATCTAAAATTCACTAGGTTACCTTAAATACCATAGACTTCTTATAGGTTTTCCTGTAATCTATAGGCAAAGATCTATTTTCTGTATTTTTTTCAAAATTTTAGCCCCAGTAGTTTCGGAAATAAGGGGGGGGGAATGGTCATTTTTCGCCTATTTTCCTGGATAACTTCTAAACTATTTTACTTAAAATTAAAAAATATATATATTTAAGATTCTCACAATAAGCCCTTTCATTTGATATGTCACACGATATAGGTGTCATAACTTTTTTTTTTAATTTTTTTATTTACCCCCAAAAAGTGGCCCCTATGTTTAAAATTCATATATTTACGTCACGCGTCCGTGTTGCGGTCACCAACTTACATATGAATACCAAATTTCAACTTAATCGGTCCAGTAGTTTCGGAGCAAATTGGCTGTGACAGACGGACAGACAGACAGACAAACAGACAGACAGACACACGAGTGATCCTATAAGGGTTCCTTTTTTCCTTTTGAGGTACGGAACCCTAAAAAGCAAGGGAAGATAAGTTCAGAGGGCGTTAACCCTTTTTACACGCTTCATAATAATATTAGAACTTCAGTTGTTTGTTACTAACAAGAAATCTAGGAATTCGATTTGAACCTACTTCTAACTTTTGTAACGACTTGGAACTTTGCGAGCGTATGTAATTCGGGAGACAATACAATAATTTGGTACCACCGAGCTGAGGTGGATGACAGAACTCTTCAATAGCTACTAGTGAACCCGTCGAGTTTAGACTCATTTGGATGGTGTTCATTTCATTTTTAGGGTTCCGTACCTCAAAAGGAAAAATCGGATGTAGGATCACTCTTATGTCTGTTTGTCTGTCTGTCCGTCTGTCACAGCCAATTTGCACCGAAACTACTGGACCAATTGAATTGTAATTTGGTATACATACTCGTATGTCATGGGGTCCGCTTTCGAGGAATAAATTAGAAAATTAAAAAAAAAAAGTTATGCAAACTATAGCATGTGACATATCAAATGTAAGGGCTCATAGTAAGAATCATAAAAATAATTATTTAGAATTTTAAGATAAGTGGTTTGGAAGTTATTTAGGAAAATAGGCAAACACAAGACCATTGACTATCTCTTTCGTCGGCACTAGTGTGATAGAGACGCACTTAGAGATAAGACGGTTTAACTTGTCATCCAGCCGAACTTTGTGCATGCGGCAGATGTTCCCAGTCCAGTTCCACATGTACTGAGCAGTATTCTGACAGCTATACCAGCTGTGCAGCGCAGGGTGCAGACACGATCTGTCCTTTCACACTGGCTCAGCATAATGCTGAAGTGTAAGACACCCGCAGCGCTGATTTGCAGCCAGCACCGTCTGTGACTCACGGAGCGCTATACAAATAAATACACTACATGCTAATAATTATTTATTTACTACTACTTAGATGGATTGGTCATACATTATACTCGTATATATAGTTAATGTTGTGATAATTTGTTCAGAATAATTACTACTAAATTACTTATTACAGCAGCATTAGGCGAATTTTTTAAATAAAAACCGGCCAAGTGCGAGTCGGACTCGCGCACGAAGGGTTCCGTACCATTATATATAAAAACGGCAAATAAAACCACGTTTGTTGTATGGGAGCCCCCTTAAATATTTATTTTATTCTTTTTTTTTATATTTGTTGTTGCGGCAACAGAAATACATCGTCTGCGAAAATTTCAACTGTCTAACTATCACGGTTCATGAGATACAGCCTGGTGACAGACGGACAGACGGACAGACGGATTGGCGGACGGACAGCGGAGTGTTAGTAATAGGGTCCCGTTTTTACCCTTTGGGTACGGAACCCTAAAAAAGAGAAAAAGATAACAAGTTGTAAAAGTAACGTGCTGGAGTAAAATATTTTTTCTGGATCCTTTAGATTTTCGGTCCTTGAGACGTCCACTATCAAAATAAAATATAATAAAAAACCTCAAAAAACTGCACCTACCGAATTGGCAAGATACAGAGATGAACGAAACGTCGGCACAATTTATAATCAAGTAGAAAATAAAGTTAGTATATTTCCAAGAAAAGATTCTACCGGCAGCTACTTTATATTATTCCCGTAAAAATGGAAAGCATGGCTGAGCATCCTAATTAGGCAAAAGAAAAAAATAGACTACATCTGCTAAATACACAATTTTCGCAGCGACTTTTTACGAAACTGAATCTATAAAAAGCTCGTTTCAGAGTAAAATTTAATTGCATATTCATTATCCCTTATCTTTCTAAAGTCTGTTTGCCAAGAGTTGATAAATATTATGATATCGTCTCGAAATAGCGACTGTCGCTTACCTATCGCAAACTGTATGACTTGCGTCGCTTATCGCCGCGCGTACTGAGTTTCGTGGAACGAGGGAGGCAGTTGTTGTCAAGCGCGGCCGCGCCGGGCGGGCAGCGCGCGCACGCGGCTTTTATATTGCGATTCCGTACTGGAATACGCTTCGAGTGTGTTGTTTGGGTGTTTGTGTTGAATTGAACTGAACGTTTCATAATAAACGTCACCGTCTCTGATTCTTCCTCCAACCCTGAGACTTCGTCATGATCGTCGTCCGATGATATGCCAGCAATGGAACATATACAGGCTTTTCAACAATAATACAATTCTATGTAAAAAATATAGGGTTTCCCTTCAATTTTTTATTATCATCGGTAAAAATAATTAGCGGGCCGTGAACAGACTATTGGACGAAGTAACAAAGAAATCAGGAGACAATCTTTACACGAATCGATTTAGTCCCAAAGTAAGCTCTAAAGACTTGTGTTATGGGTACTAGAGGATGGTATACATACTTATATGTATAGATAAATAAATACTAAAATACATAGGAAACATCTAAGACTCAGGAACAAATATTCGTGCTCATCCCACAATTTGCCCTTACCGGGGATCGGATGTTAGTATTCTTTGCTATTATAATATCATAAATTGTTTAATACTCATTCTAATTTATTTATATCATCAAATATTATATAGGTATACATTTTTGTTTAAATAATAAAATATTAAATTACAATAATGTTAAAATTACAAGGAATAATAATCCCTTATAGAAAGAATGAGTGATTTATCAGCCATCTCCTAAGTTGTCCATATTAAGTAATGTTAAGATTGTACAGTGGTCGACTGGTAGAGATTACCTTTAAACGCTGTACATTTTGTACCTACAGACTTATATATAAATAAAACATACAGATAGCTTCCCTAACATGCTCTGGGGCTGTGTACATAACCCTAAACACATATTGTTTCTGATTTTATATGTTTTTGGGTTTCGTAAATACAGTTAAAGAGAAGGAGAGACGTGTTAAAAGAATTGCAGGTTTATATTTATAACATACTAGTGGGCCCGCCACAGCTTCGCCCGCGGTATTTTCCATACAATCTTTATCACCTCTTTTCACCCCTTTAGGGATGGAATTTCAACAAATCCCTCTTTAGTGCACCTCTAGGGTACTTGAGGAATTTCTCCTTCAAATTTAAAACCTGTAGGACCACCCGTTTAGGTTGTGCGTTGGCTAATAAGTGAGTCACGGTACTATTTTTATAAGATTAGATTAGATTATTTATTTCTCAAGATAAAATACATTATAAATTGCACATGTCAAAAAACATGGATTTAAATTGAGATTGTCAGTAATTGAATTAAAATACAATGAAGATTGAATACAATTAAAAGTTCAACAGAATTAATACTTATGTCATACAAGTTAAAGATTAGTTTTAAAATTGTATCTCCATAAAGGATCGTCATTATAAAATAATACAAAGGTAATACACGAGAAAAATGATAACTTAGTTACATACTATGCATATACATACAAAAACAAAATACACAATAAAGTCAAATATCTTAAAATCTAAATTTTAATATCCATAAGCTCATTTACCGAGTATAATGGATTTTCCAACAAAAGATTTTTCAGCCGGCGTTTAAATGTTTCGTCAGATGGTTCAAGTTTATGATCAACGGGCAGACGCTCATAGTAAGTAGGTCCGATGACGCGCGGGTTCTTCCCTGCAAGTGCCATGCGACGGGGGACTGTTCTCAAACGACCGGTACGGCGGAGCTGCTTGCCAGGAATATTGACGATCGCGAAAGAAGACAGATTTTGTCGAACAAACATAATAATTTCGAAGACATAAAGTGAGTAGTGTGTCATAATGCGCTGCGTTGCAAAGAGATCTCTGCACGAGTGTCTAGGTTTCACCCCAACCAATGTGCGTACGGCACGTTTTTGCATAATCATCACTCTACTGGCATCCGTGGAGTTACCCCATATGAGTGAACCGTACGACATCAACGAGTGAAAATGTGCAAAATAGACTTGTCTCAATGCATCATCAGAAATGAGAGATTTTAGCTTGCGTAACGCAAAGACAGAACTACTTAATCTATCACACAATTTGTCAACATGGCACTTCCAGTTTATGTTCGAGTCCAGGGTAAAGCCGAGGAACCTACATTAGATTATGTATTGATTATGTCATTTTAGCCCAAAGAATTGCTAACCTTAAGTGGCAGTGGGCGGCACATTGCTCGTAGAACAGATAGCCGATGGGGCCGAAGAGTTTTTCACCAGGTCATCATGGTGGACGTTGGATGCGCCGTTGTGGCGATCATTGGGGAAGACCTATGGCCAGCAGTGGACGTCTTTCGGCTGAAATGATGATGATGATTCCCTAAATTGATTACAAATCGTAAATATTGTGAATTTTGTCTCCTGATCCCATAAAATCCTGATTTAAATACGAACTCCAATGAAACACAAAACAGAGTTGTTTACATGCATTGCTTGTCGCGGATTGCGTGAAATCACCCTGAAATTTTATTAGGGATGGAACAGCAATATAATAAAAAACAAAATTCAATACTTACCCAGTTCGGTCTCTTTCATGCAAAGGTGTTGCTCCTCCAGCGCGAGAAGGATGGCAGTAACAAATGTTGGTATGTGTTTATTTTTTATTTTAGGACTGTCATAAATTATAATAATGGTAACGGGGGGTGTGGATTATCTTCTATTGGTCGGACTTTGATCAAAATTCGAGCAAATATTATATTCAAATTAACTTAGAGGATTATGCGGCTAATATAGGTAATTTCCAGTTGGTAACGTTGGATTTTTTTATTGAAGTAATTCTACTATTTTATATAAAGGCTCGTCTAGCTGTTCATATAGGTGTGCTGGTTCCAACACTGATATATGGAAGTGAATGTTGGGTATGGCAGAAGAAACATGAAAGTAGAATCAATGCAGTGGAGATGCGAGCTTTGAGGAGTATGCGTGGTGTTTCCATGAGTGACAGGATAAGGGAATGATGTGGTGTGGGAGATGCAGTCGTGAGAATTGAGAAAGGTAGGCTTAGATGGTTTGGACACGTGGAGAGTATGAATGAAAGACGACTAACGAAGCAGATTTATAAGGCGAGTGTGCATGGTAGGGTAGGAAGGGGAAGACCTCGGCGAATGTACCAAAATCAGATCGAGGACGTTCTTAAGAGCGGCTTTCTTTAAACCGGCTAGTGTGCAAGAACTTAATGAGAGTAGACCAAGCGAAAGGTGTGTCAGGATTGTAGCAGGTGGAAATCCGTGGTCTCTGCCTACCCCTTTGGGAAACAGGCGTAATATTATTTTATGTATGTGTGTGTTTGTTACACCGTAACGTTTTATAGCCGAGTGCTAGCATGACATGCAAAGCCAGAGCAGAGTACTAGTAGTGCTAAAATATCAAGTATCCAGTACGGGGAAGACCTGAGTCACTCGCTGCACCTTCGGCCGTCTCATCGCATCGTGGGTGGTCGACGCTCCGAACCGTGGAAACCTCGTCGCTATAACTTCAATCCGTTTCCCACTTCGATCGGGTTCACGCTTATTATTAATTTAGTAAGTACTTTAGTTTAACTTGAATTCGTTTCCAATTCACACTTATTAATAATTAATTTTGTAATTAAATTCAAATTATGTTAGAATTAAACGTGTGCCTCTAAAGAGCTTTAAATTATTTGTCTCTCCTGCTGCCGCATAACGTAATTAACGGATAAACAAATCATGCAATTCAGTAGGTATATAGTTAGCATAGGTCCTGGAATAGGACATAAAGTACTTTTGTTCCGTAAAATTCAAAAGTTCCCGAGGGAAGAACTATAAGGCTAAGGCCGCACAGGCAGTAGGCTTGCTTTGCGCCTACAGCCTAGCGGGTCAGGTGACTATTGAAGGCACCAACTACGCAGTGCGGCCGGTGGCGAGAAATCTAGAACGTTTGTCTTAGCTAACTCTAAGACTCTCGGCGCTAAGCAAGCCACCTGCCCGTGCGTTTCGGCTCTAACCGAATTCCACTTGGACGAAGTCGCGGGCAGAAGCTAGTTAATAATGTTTAAGCGGACTGTGAACCAACGGCAAAAATCACCCTTTTCATACAAAATTTCATACCCATTCCATAAATAAATCATTTTGTCACACAAACTACTTTTTTAAAAAAAAGAACAACTATTGAGGAATAGAATTAAAAATAAAATATTAATATATTTTTTTTAAAATCTCAGTGGTATGCATGCATATTTTGTACTTTTTGTACAGTACAGAGAAGACACTATGAATGAGAGTCATTCAAACTTATTTCCTAGGTGCCATTCTACACAATGCGTATGTCAACTAAGAGATCGCTAGTTGGATAACCAATAGCAATCCTCTATTTTTAGACATTGACGCTATTAGCTTAGACAGTCAAGTATTATCTTAAGAGGACTGTGAACCAACGGCAAAAATTAGCATTTTCATACAAAGGGTTCGTACAAATCGTTATCGATTTCCAACCCTTAAATGTTGACCGATTTTGACCAATTTTTGATAGGTTGTCATTCATAATCTAAGTCTATACGTTTTATGAATATTGAAAAAAGATCAACAAAGTCAAATAATCGCCGAAAATAGTTTTGTATGAGAATACTACAACAGCAATAAAACTGAATTTATTGATCATACTGAAAAAATCAATAGACCTAGATTTTGTTCTGATTGACTACCTATCAAAAATTGTATGAAAAGCCGTAGGTTCACACTCCTCTTAAGGATAAGAAAAGTTCAGTTCAACTGCTGTAAGAATTTCAATAACGTTTTCTTAAGATAATACTTTAACCCTGGATACCCCAAACAGCTAGATGTCTTCATGAATCTAACATCAGCTTAGATAACTTAATTCAATGAATTATGGAATAGCTTGACCTACAGTAAAACTATCTCTTACGCAGCTTTGGCGATGACTTTAAATTTGAGCTTTATTTTCTTATAGCAAGGTTGGCTTTGCTTCAATCCGATTTTGTAAAATAGGACTTCATGAAAGTTAAGTCGGTTTGCGATCGAGCTCCCAAGTTACTTTGGGGTGGACTTCAAATATTAACTTAATTTTTTGCCTATCAAGGTTGACTTTGCTTTAACATGATTGTGTAAGATTGGATTTCGTGAAAGTTACGCGGGCGCAAGCTTTGGTTCTGTACATTGATGACCGCGTTATACAGTGAGTACGTTGAAAATTTTAATGGGTTATTTAAGAAGTTTTCGCTGATGTTTTAGTTAAAAATAGGATGAATCTATTCTAATCCTACAAATATTATAAATGCGACAGTTTGTGGGTGTGTCTGTATGTTTGTTACAGCTGTGAAAATCTGCAGTCTCCAACACCCTCATCTTATACGATCAAGTTTTTATTGTAGATAGAAAACGTATAAACAAATAAAAATACCGACTTTAAATAGCCTTTGAAAAGTAAGTTTTTTTTTTTTTTATCGTGACATTTACTACATCAAGTAACAATAGCGTCATGCCAATTGCTCTTCATCATTTATTTACAAACTGTTGCTTTCCAAGGTGCAAGGATATCAATCGTTGAGGAGTTCTCCTGGTTCTTCACAACTGATTCTATTTTACCTCATGGATTTTCATGAACATAAGTTGCTTCCGACCCTTAAACAGCAATCTTATCGCCACCCGTGATCGCCCGCAATACTTATCATTCAGGAGTTCGGGTGATCATCTGTGGTCTTCATCAACAGTTCCAATTCACCAAATAATGCTTTTGGAACGTAACTGCTTGAGTTATAACAAAAAGTTCTAAAATTACTATATGCGTGCCTATAATATTTAAAGAGTTCCATCGATTTCTCATAGATCCTCTCGTCACACCTCAAGTTTGACTACAACGGAACCAAACTGGAGGTATACCTTACCGATTGTAAAAAGAATTTTTCAAATCGGTTAATAAATGACGGAATTGTGAAGTAACAAACATAAAAAATAAATAAAAAACATACAACCGAATTGAGAACCTCCTTCTTCTTTTTTCGAAGTCGGTTAATAAAATATAAGTAGGTAATAATTAGTAATAAATGAATGCGGTGTATGACAGATAACCCTTCCAGCGGAAAAAGAACGACTAAAGGGCCTACGGCCGTCGGAGAGCCCGGAGCTGTAAATCGCAGCAGGTTGCCGCTCGCTCGCTCGCTGGCCGATTCACGTGCATCAAGTAGCCTATATGTTTGTGTTGGGTAACGCGTATATAAAACTGACAACCCTAGCGTACACGAAAGAGCACGTTTTATGCGACGGAGAGAGAAGGCATGATTAGGCATATTTTCGTACCTAAACACGGAGTTTGTTAGACAGTGATTCGTCTGTACGTTAGTACTTCTATGTTTTCTGTGCGTAACGGCAGTATTGTTCCAATGGTTCTTCTCAGCACATATTGTCTTTAAAGCGCTGGTAGATTCAGACATGTGGCAGAGCCCGTGTTGCATACTTGCAAAACAAATATTTTCATTTTGACATTACAGAACCAAACCCAGCACAACAGAGCGTCGATGGCCTAATGGCTAAGGATGTCGACTCGTGATCGTGAGGTCCGGGTTCAAATCCAAGCAATTGCCATGTACCAATGAGTTTTTCTAACTTATGTACATTATCTGCGTGTGAATTGCGGTAACCGATGCTCTTACGGTAAGGGTCTGAGCACACGGTGGAAAGGGCCGCTAGCGGACCACCCCTGCCGAGGCCAGCACTAGCCAAACCGAAGGGCTGCGACAGTAGATCAGCAATGGTCGAAGCGGCACATATATGGCCCAATTAACCTCCAATAATAACCAAACCCAAGTAATGCTGCAATATTAAGTAGGCCCTGAATTATAATGTAATTCCGAATTAAATAAATGTAATGACTTAGGTTCCACCTGTAATGTTGCATTTACTTTTGTGTAATAAATAAATAAATAAATAAATGTATAATAACAAAATATAAACAAGAATTTTTATTGTAGTTAGGTGTCACCGAGACTTCGTTTGAAATCTTATCATATTAACTTACTTTGCTAGACTTATACGCATTCTATTACTTAATTAATTAGAGTTCGTATGTAACGTTCTTAATTAAATTTTAGACTGACTATAAACAATTTACGAGCGCGTTTAGCTATTAAATCTAGCTCTTTATAAGTACAGTTGTTAAATTATAAATAGAAACACTCGACGGCAGAATACAAACCGGTGTTTTACGGGCAGAAAACAGTCTACAGTTGATGTAAATCCTGGGGTGTAATTCACCTACACAACACTTCGCCACTGAACTCAACAGCGAGCCTTACTTAACCCGTCAGTGCATACCTTGGCCTACGAGTGCATGGATCAATTTATGATTGTCATGCGAAATGTGCGATGAAATTTGTAACGAGCCGAAAACAACGCCAGACCTTGTTGAGTGCACGTGTACTAAATAGTCTAAGACTTACCCAAGCGTCTTTGTGCTGATGAGTGGAGTCTTTAGGTTCAGGAACCCGTTCAGCCTGTTCAGACCTTTCCCGCCGCTGTCCGAAGACTGATCCACTCTGTAATGATAAATAAAGGGTGAGTTACCTGCTCAAAGCACAGTATAATCAAGTATACAGTATTCCATCTTCATACAAACGGCCGAAACGACGCGCTTCGAAATTTCGGTAAACTTCGGTACACAACAGTCGCGAGTGCGCCGCGGTCGGGTACGGACGTCGACAGTGCGAGCCGCTCCCGCGAATTTATTCACGTAAATTATGGCACGAGATTTTATGATGTTTTTGATATATTAAAAGCAAAATAAACAAAATGACGACTAACAGTCACTTTTAAAAGTAGAAATAAGAACCAAGTAGAAATGATTAAAATTAAAACTAACAGGATTTGCAGTTATATTTCATGAAAAGATGCTAAGACAATTTAATATTATAGCCTTATCAAATAACATAACCCAAGAAAGACAGTCGGCGGGCAGCCCTACTGCGAGTTTACATACCGAGCGGCCGTGGGTAATTATTTCGAGAACACTGCCGAGACAACATACTGTTAGTTTGTTATACTGTGCTCAAACTCTTATCAAATCAAATCAAATCAAATCAAATTAATTTATTTGTAAGAATACAGTAAAATGCATGGTCTTATAATATATTATTATTGCATTTTTAATCAGCATGCATGCATGTGGGGTATCAAATGAAGATTGAAAGGGATTAGCACATTTCAAATATATATTTATATTGTTAGCTGTTTCATACTTTTGAGATTGTGATTTTTCAGTAGTCGGGTTTTAGTTTGAAAATGAAAATGAAAATGAAAATATTTATTTTGCAAGTAGGCCACATGGGCTCTTTTACGTGTCTGAAGCTACCACCGCTTCTAAAGGTGACATCTGCTGAGAAGAAACGCCGCAAGAAACTCAGCAGTGAGTCTTTTTTTTCCAACTTTTACATTAGAGTTTTAACTAAAACTAACACATGAAAAGGGCAGCAAACAATCCTAATGGGTAAAAATTAATTATAATAAATAACTAATAAGGGAGATGTATAGTCTCCGCGTCTGGACAAGTTAAGCTACTTAGAGATGTATAAAGCCTCTAAGGGTCATCATAATAACAATTAAAATAAAGACATAAAGAAACATCTAAATTGATTACCTCATCTAGGTTAAGTGGAGATGTAGCCAGTCTCCACGGTCAAGTATATAGAAGGAGATGTGAGCAAGATTTCTCATCCTACTCTTCCGCACAACGCGTAATGCGTAAGAGCGAGATGAGAAATCTCGCTCACGAATCGCTACAGAATCACTTAGCGTTCCCGAATAGAGGCGCCGGTATATTTTGTTGATAAAGAATGCATTACAAAATGAAATGTCAGAATTGTAGTGTTCGCACCCATTCATAATAGATGACGCATGTCGAGTGAATGACGTGTAGCATTTTGGGGGGATCATGTCCCCTGTGACCCCCCCAAAATCCTGGGACCGCGCCTGAGATGACGAGACTTTTTTTATAATGATTCGTGATTTAAATCCTTAAAGCAGTCTATTTTACAGAAAACTTTTAATTTAATTTTTTTCGCAAAGGATTCAGAGTCCTGATTCACAGCGCCATCTATTCAAAATTTCTAGGACCTTCCAGCGATGTTCCCTTTCAGTCAGCTTATATTTTCAGGGACGCGTTGTCACAAGTCCCGGAGTAACATCACAGATGGCGTTGGAGTGAAATTGTAACAAGCTTTATTACGTTTTAACTTTGAATAATAAATAAATATTATAAGAAAAATCTATAGATAAGTGAAGTAAGTTTTAATTTAACCGTTCGAAGATTGAATTTGGAAGCTTAGTGGTCTGACGCGCTGCTTTTTATCATCATGACGGATTTTCAGACGTCTTCTGCGAAATTAATTTGACAGTTGATACTCCATGAGGAATCCTGCACAAATCTGCGAAGAAATTCAAAGATCTGTGTCAAATATCCAATCCGCACTGGATCCGCGTGGGGACTACTGCCCAGTCCCTCTCACTATAATAGCCCAGCATCGGCCCGACAAAAACCGGACAAGTGCGAGTTGAATTCGCGTGGAGAGGGTTCCGTTCCGTGGGTACATGATTATCTGAAATTTCCTATGTTAATTTAAATAAGTACCATAAACTTCTTATAGGTTTTCCTGTAATTTATAGATGTCAAGAAATATTATTCGCACTTTTTTCAAAATTTATGGCCCAGCAGTTTCGGAGATGAGGAGGGGGGAATGGTCAATTTTCGCCTATTTTCCTAAATAACTTCCAAACTATGTATCTTAAAATTACACCAAAAATATATTTAAGATTCTTATAACAAGCCCTTTCATTTGATATGCCACACGATATAATTTGCGAAACTTTTTTGTTTTTAATTTTCTAATGTGCCCCCCGAAAGTGGCCTCTATGTTTAAAATTAATTTATTGACGTTACACGTCCGTATTTCGGTCACCAACTTACATATATATGTACCAAATTTCGACTTAATCGGTCTAGTAGTTTCGGAGCAATTTGGCTATGACAGACGGACAGACAGACAGACAGACAGACACACGAGTGATCCTATAAGGGTTCCGTTTTTTCTTTTTGAGGTACGGAACCCTAAAAATGGTGTGAAAGCAAGGAGTTAGGTATCGATTCGTGAGATCCCGTACAGCCTTAAATAGTTCCTGAGAAATCTGGAAACTCGCTTAACGTAGAAAATTACTTGTGAACAATCCGCACCTAAACCCCACAAGAATTACTAAAGAAAGTTTCCCCAACTAATTCTTTGCACTCGTGCTGAAACAAAAACAACCTTAACACGAACCAATAAACATTTCGAAAGCGCTTATTTAAGTTGGCCGCCCTAGGTAAGTTTTTATACGGATGAGTTACAGAAAACACGACCTTATATGAAGCACTTATGGAATTTCATAAACGCATAAATAGAATTGGTATAATTACAAAGTTTGATAGGTGTTGGTCGATTGAATTGTGACCTTACGCTTTTGTATTATGATTGATAGTGGCTGTTAATGTAATGTGGTCAAGTTTTGGAACAGTAATGTCATTGGTATGCCGTATCATGGTTGCGTCATTTGAAACTTATTTAGTGATTAATTAATTTAGGATTTGTTACTCGTATGTAAACGAAAATGAACTTTTTCATATAAATCTTTGAACCGCCATATTCCCCCCTTAGGGGTGTATTTTCATAAAACCCTTTATAGCTTTTATAGCTCCTGAGATTTCTTGATTAGTCAGTGAGTGGTATTTTGCTTTTATATGTATAGAACAATAATTAATAAAAAAAAATATGTATGATCCTACACTACCTACACCAATGCTTTCACGTAAGAGCTCCAAGTAGGGTTGCCAACAATTTATGGGGCAAATATAGTATTTTCCAGTCAAATAAATAAAATAGTACACTCAAAGAAAATATAGTATTTTAAATAAAAAACCTTTAAAAAAGAGTTTAAGGTCGATTGATTAAATATAATACACAAAATTCGTCTTACTAACATTCCGATTGCGCATCTTGTGGCTACACGAGCTGCGAAAAAGCCCATGGCATTGGCCATCTCAAAGCCGATTTGTAAGATCTGACCGAAGTATAGTATTTTTGCGTACCTACGCATATATAAGGTGCACAGGAAATAGTACACAGAGCCAAAATATAGTACAATACATATTATACTACGGTTGGCAACCGTAGCTCTAAGTGTTCAAACTACTACCTACGCAAGTGCTCAATCTAATGGTTGTCACATGCTGCCACAGTGACGACTCAATATATGGTCAATTATTCGTAAAAATATTAATTTATTCAAAATTGTAATGGAAATTAACGCGACCAAAGCTGTGTACCACATTTGTTCTATTAATCAAACGTCCCAAATATGGAACACTAAACGAACACAAACCACTATACACAGAAACGAATCCTATCCGATTTATCTTTACCATTGTAATTAAGTAAAAAAACAAACAAGCCACCATTTTGAAGAAATTAATGATCCTGAAAATTGATCGGGGGTCGTGTAATTTAGTAAATCGTTAAGCCCATAACAAATGCGGGAATTCGTAGGAATAAAGGAACAAAGAAAATTGTTTATTCTTTGTTTCTGAACCGTGTAAAAAGAAAAAGTAAAATAACCATTTATTCGCTTACACAGAATACACCCAGATAAATATAAATATACATTAAAACAATATTAAACAAAATGGTGGTGTGTGTGTCCTCGCGGCGGTGAATGGGACACTGGCTCAGCATAATGAGGTGTAAGACACCTGCAACGCTGATTTTCAGCCAGCACCGTCTGTGACTTACCTGTGTCCGTGTGTCCAGTTACTATGTTTAGAAGTGGATTTTAGTGAATTAAAGTTGAGACCTAAGCAAGCGATGAGGTTGGACTTAAGATAAATTTGTCAAAGACCAAGCCTATGACGAATAGCACACAACGTAGGTTAAAGATAAACGGAGGCCACATTGCATTGCCAGGCAAGTGCTGAGGTTGGACTTAAGATGAATTTGTCAAAGACCAAGCTTATGACGAATAGCATACAACGTAGGTTAAAGATAAAAATATGAAAATGTATAGACCTAGATATTGTTCTGACTGACAACCTATCAAAAATTGGTGAACATCGGTTAAAACTTAAGGGGTGGAAATCGTTTTCGCCTTATGTATAAAAAGCCGTTCACACTCTAGAATCTCGGAAAATATTAAACTAGAACTTAAGAACAACATTTTTAATAACGATTTAAATAATTTTTAATTAAGGAATGCTATACAAAATAAATATTCATTTCGTAATTTAATTTTTTAAATTAAGAATATAATATATCTTTTTTGACAATGGGTCCAATTCGTAACGGTGTTGCCTTAATTTAAAATTCGCTAAACTTGAAATCAGAAACGTCAAATTTGATTTTGACAGCTTGGTGCCACACTAAATCAAATTCGACGTTTCTTATTTTAAGTTCAGGGACATTTAAATTTAGAATAAGGAAGAAAGAATAGTTTTAAATTTAGTACAACAAATTCATCTGTCTATAATATAACTACAACTAACGACATAGAACAGAAACTAGTTTGAAATCTAGCATTCACATAGAACGTGTAGTGTCGGAACGTTCGATACCGTCACCGCCAGATGTCGCCTCCGGCTTATCACCCTAGATATTAGCGTGGAAGCCTGCTGCAAGTTAAGAGAGCAGGGCGTCTATTCGGGAACGTCTAAGTGATATTGTAGCGACTCGCGAGCGAGATTCGCATCCCGCTCTTACACATTACGCATCGTGTGGAAGAGTGGGATGAGAATCTCGCTCCCGAGTCTCTACAATATCACAATAGTATTAACGGTTCATACTAACGGTGAAAACACAGTTACTCCTGTAAACGCATGAACTCATTACCGATAACCGACTGTCCGACTTTTTAACCGATATTAACAGTTTTATAATACAGTGTCAGGTAAGTCAAAATATAGGTTTTTAGGTTTTTGATTTTTGTATATTGCTTATTATGGGTCTATATTGGAATCCATAATATTTTTTATCCTAATATTGAATATCCTAATGTTTATTTGTACTATTGTCTTAAGTACTAATGATCAGTGTGTCCCAACGATCTCAAAGGAAGGATTATGGCGTTCAATACAACTGCATTGAACAAATTATTGAGTTCGTCATGGTAACGCCATCTATTTACAAGTTCATAAACTACGAAGCTCTATAGCCGACGTCTTAGTTCTTATGACAATTACACAGTCTTATTTGGCCTGATTCATCGCTGTCTTTCATTGCTCACTAGGAGCTATGTATGTATTTATTTCTCTACCAAAGTATGTATATCATCGTCTAGTACCTTTAACACAAGCCTTTAGAGCTTACTTTGGGACTAGATCGATTTGGGTAAAGATTGTCCCCTGATTTATTTATTTATTTATATAAAAGCAGTTTAACATTGCCTGAAAACACGGATAAAACAACGTTTTCTAAAAATGAAACCTAGCTAGATCGATTAATCGCCCCCGAAACCCTCGCATACTAAATTTTATGAAAATCGTTGAATCCGTTTCCGAGATTCAGAATATATATATATATATATACAAGAATTGCTCGTTTAAAGGCATCCGATAGATAAATATTTCAAGATGCTTCAAGTCACAAGGTGTGAGCAACCCAACTGCCATGCCATACGTTACGAAACTAGCGCCTCTATTGGGGAACGCTAAGTGATTCTGTAGCGATTCGTAAGCGAGATTTCTCATTCCACTCTTCCGCACGACGCGTAATGCGCAAGAGTGAGATGATAAATCTCGCTCACGAATCGCTACAGAATAACTTAGCGTTCCCGAATAGAGGCGCAGCTCGCTTGTAACTTGAAGTAAGCTCTAGTGTCATAAAACACCTATATAATAGGCTAGTATAGCCAGTTTATTGTGATTTCCGTCTTCTCGCACTTGTCAAGTTAAGGATTTCACATATAGAACGTTCTGTTATGGTTTTCCCTTGAGATTTACACAGTTGAGATGGAAGTATTATATTGTGTCACAAGGGCGCAAAATGATATATTAGAAGTAGAATCCTGAGCGTAGCATTACTAGGCATATCACCCAAGACGGAAGTAATTTTGCTACACTGTTTTTCACTCCACATGAAGAAAACGTTAATAAAATGCTTTTAAAATTATATGTCAAGTTTTGTTATTAATTATTACGTTTAAACAATTAATTACACATTGACTGTCAATACGAAAAGATAACAAAATATAGAAATAAGAAATATAAATTGACTAATCTGATCCCTCTTTTGAATAGGAATGAAAAAATATGAGATAAGCAAAGACACAGAAAATATTTTTGATCGGTATTCGGAGGGATTTCAAAAGTGCTTGTCACATGCTAAAAACAGACATAATCTATTGTTATAAACATCCCTTTTTCCGTGTGTAAATCCATAACACTCATGTTAGAATTTTGCAGTGCGTGGCACAATACATCTGGGCCTATTGTTTAATAATCTATAGGTCACTGGTTCATATCCGGCTCGAAGGACCACTCTGTTTAATAAATAATACAGAGTTAGCCATTTTAATTGCCTATTTATTGAATAGTCAATTTTTAAAGCACAACTTATTTTCATCTACTTTTAAAGCTAATAGTGTTACCATACACAAAATAAAGTTACCATGAAATATCCTAAATTAAGTAAGTATGTTATCATTAACAATCTGATATTCAAACATAATGTATTGAACACCTATATTTGGTATTTTTAACCGACTTAAAAAAAAAGGCGGAGGTTCTCAATTCGGTTGTATTTTTTTTTATGTTTGTTACTTCAGAACTCCGTCATTTATAAACCGATTTTGAAAATTCTTTTTTTAATCGGTAGGGTATACCTCCAGTTTGATCCCGTCGTCGTCAAATCGAGTTATGATCAGAGGATCTATAAGGAATCGATGGAACTCTTCAAATATTATAGGCAAGCATAGAGCAATTTTAGTATATTCTGTAATAACTCAAGCAGTTACGTTCCAAAAGCATTATTTGGTGAAGTGGAACTGTTGATGAAGACCATAGATGATCACCGGAACTCCTAAATGTTGAGTATTTCACAATTGGCGATTAAATTGCTGTATAAAGTTCTGAAGCAACTTATGTCCATGAAAATTCATGTAGTAAAATTGAAGAATCAGGAGAACTCTTCAACGATTGACATTTTTGCACCGTGGATAGCAACAGTTTGTAAATGGTGATGAGCAATTGGCATTATGCTATTGTTACTTGATGTAGTAAATGTGTGTCGTTAAATCGCAGGATAATAAATAAAATGTGAAAAAAAAACTTAGGTACTTTTCAAAGGCTATTTTTATTTTATAAATTATAGATTATGTTATCTAAGTCAGGGTTTTCTCATGTTAAATATCAAATTAAATAACAGTAAATTCTGTTCGCCGAGAGTTGATAAAAAAAAGATCAGAGGTTTTTAATTCATTACAAATAACGGCCCGCCAATTATTTTTACCAATGCTAAATAAAAAATTAAAGAACTATATTTATTTCATAGAATATTATTATTGAATAGCCTGTATAATGTCCCATTGCTGGCATATCATCGGACGACGACCATGCCGACGTCTCAGAGTTGGAGGAAGAATCAGAGTCGGTGACGTTTATTACGAAACGTTAAATTGCTTCGTCTATAACAACACACAAAAACCCAAAAGACAGAACGGAATGGCAATATATGGTGCTCGCCCGCCCGGTGCGGTGCCGCGCATGACAACAACTGCGTCCCTCGTACCACGAAACTCAGTGCGCGCGGCGAAAGGCGACGCCCGTCATAAAGTTTGCGAAAGGTAAGCGACAGACGCAATTTCGAGACGATATCATAATATTTATCAACTCTCAGCGAACAGACTTTACCTATATAATAAAAACAAAATAATAAATGTTCTACAGATTTCTCTGTCTCAAAAGAACAATCAAAGGATAAATATAGACTCCAATCAAATAAATAGCCCTATTCAAACGGTGACTTCAATGGTTTGGACATATAAGGTAAATCTAAGAGATAGAAAATGTACAAAGAAACTGGAATTGGAAAGCCCAACCTTTTTAATTTAGGGAGTTTCGCAAAGCCAGCTTAGAAACTGTTTTTTTCTTTTTTTAAATAAATTAAAGTAATATTTGTTTAAACAACGACATAAAAATGGTAACAAACTGAGACAAATCTAAACAAAATCAATTTAATGAGCATAAATTCGATATCGAATTTGTAAAATAGATTCAAAACAAAACCGAACAAGTGCGAGTTAAAATCGCATGGAAATGGTTCCGATCCGTACATGATTATCTGAAATTTCCTATGCTACTTTAAATACCATAGACTTCATATAGGTTTTTCTGTAATCAATAGGTAAATAACTATTCTCTGTATGTTTTTTCAAAATTTGGGGGGGGGGGGAAAGGGGGGGAATGGTCAATTTAATAACCCGGGCGGGCCGCTAGTTCACTATAATTCTCGTTCACATTAAGTATATTGTCATTTGTTACTTGAAGAATAACAAGAAAAGCATCCTGCGTAGAATCAGTTTCACGCAATTTCCTTTGGGAATTGCAATTTTCCGGGTTAGAGAGTATCCCACGTTCGTAAACGAGTATTAAGCTACCATTCTACTATTATTTGAAATCTTTCAAGTACAGAGCTGCTTTTGTAGGGTTCCGTATTCCAACTAGGAACCCCTATAATTACGCCATGTCCGTCTGTCCATATGTCACAGCCTGCTAGAAGACAAATAATTTAATAAAGTATAAATCTATACATATAAAACAGTACGGTGACTCACTTATAGACAACGCACAGCCTAACCGGGTAGTCCTAAAGGTTTCAAATTTAGAGGAGACATTCCTCGAGGACCCTAGAGGTGCACTTAGCAGGGATTTTTTGAAATTCTCTCCCTAAAGGGGTGAAAAGGGGTTATAAAGTTTGTATGGAAAATACCGCGGGCGAAGCTGTGACGTGTCCACTAGTACTCGAATCGTAACTAATAAATTTGGATAGATTTTTTTAGTCATCGTCTCTCTCGCCGTCGGCTCGTTTCCTAAACGCACTCTCGTGTTTTAAGGCCTATCATTATGCAACCGATGCATAACCTACTAAGAGTATTATTAACTTCAGGCTCTGTATCTGCCTGTCTGATTTTTGGACCCTTGGCACGCGCGTCAGACTCGCACTTGACGCGTTGTTTTATTATTTTCCATAGAGCATTTTAGGGTTTCCTTACAGAAAATAGTTCCACGTCGTAATAGCCACGTCCTGGCGTATAACGAGATATGGGACACGGGCGTGATGTATTACGGTTGGCATACGAATGATGGCCGCCTTGTCAGATGATTACGGTCACAGGCAAAGTAAACAGGTCACGGTGTATATAAATTTGTTCGTCTAATGACCAGATTGTATTTATTTAGTAGGAACTATAAAAAATGTTGTGTTCAAATAAGCTCATTTTCTTTCTCCGTTTTATTGTTCGTAATGTTTAGTGTCGTGGGCCATTCTACGTGTTAGTGTCTACAAAAACGTCTCCAGCATTTTAAAGTATCTATTTTTTTTATTATTCGGGATTATTCTGTACTACACGTTCGCAGACAGTAAGTCACGCTTATAGTTAGAGAGCTGGGTGCCATTTTGGTATATGATTTGTTCGTATTTTATATTGATAGGGATGAAAGTTTATGTCAATACAAATCAATTTGGTCCAGTAAATGAAAGTCGTAAGTCCCTGCGTTTTTAAATTACAACTTTAAAAAATCGTACATAAAGAAATCCGCGACCTAGACGTGTGCCAACTTTTTTTTTTCTATTCTTGGAGTCCTAATGAATCGAATGGACGCAACGAGAACGACGAACAAATGATTTAGTATAGCTTTTTTCATTTTAATTTTTGCAACTTCGTCCCGTGATGAAACAGAGCCCTGCACGTCTGCCTCATCGATGTTCATCGTTTTGAGGATGATTCTGACCATCAGTCTAAGAGGCAGAGACGAACAAATGATTTAGCACACCTTTTTTTTTTGAAGTTTTGAATTTCTGTCAATTGAAAACGCAGCTCTACCATGGTGGCAGACTATTTTGCTGTGTTTTTTTACATTGTCATTAATTGAACAATTCAGGTCTGCCAAGCGAACAAATCATATAGAAATTTTGCCACCCAGCTCCCTAGCTATTGTTTGACACTAAAACTTTGTACGGAATATTTGGAACTGTTGTAGCAGTCTCGTCATAATTGTGCTATCAAGTACGATTTCGTCGCTTATCAGTTGAAGTTGCTCAAAATAACTTGAGCTTGAGTTTACTCAAGCTCAAGTTATTTTGAGCAACTTTACTGGAGAGCGAAAAAACATTTACCTTTGTAACATCGCGTAATTCAAAAAACAAGCAATAGTAAGCACCGCCTAAGTACATGGCAATAAACTCATTCGATTTTTGGTTAATTATTATACGCAAATCATTATTTCTTATAATAACTTCATTATTTTACCTTTTATTTTTAATAATATTACTTTTTTTTATTATACACAAGTTTAGTCACAAAACTCACGAAAAACAATAAATAAACACGGAACGCAAAGTTGTGAAAGTATGGCCGAACAACGACTTGAGCGGTGTTGGAAGGCCAACCGACTAGTGCGCTGTCACTGTTTTTTGAATTATGTTCTCTTATTGGCCGAAACGTCTAGAATATGATTGGTAGATCGACGCGCAAAGGGTAGGCTCTATCCAATAACATTCAACTGCAAAAACCGCCAATTTCCGACTTGAGCGGTGTTGTTAGATAAGCCACGATTTGTGTGTGACAGTTAACGCTATGCATGTCGAATGCTATACAATATTCCCATATAAACACGGGCGCTATAGCATCTGTGGTGTCAATGGGGAAGGTACGATGGGTAACACCACAGGATAACCAAGTAATGTGACAGTAAGCGTTCCTTAATTGGAGAGAATGTGACAGTATGCTACACAAGTAGTATAGCAAAGCGCATTCTTTAGCGGTTTCGTTCAGGTAAGAAGCTCAATTAAGGACTGCTATGGAATGCGCGTCACAAAAAGTACTCGAAAATCGAATGCTCTAGAAGACGTCGGCGAAAGTGTAGATCGTGTTACTATCATAGCTGGGCACAACACCGTTAAACCGTTAATCGTTAATTAACGAAGTTAACATTTCTAGTAACGGATTAACTTTTAGGTTAGCTGCAATATTATTAAAGGACTCATTAACTTCCGTTAAAACGATTAAAGTCCGTTAAACGTTAATTAAGTACTTCCTATTTGCCAAAAGGACACCGCGCGGCTTATGTCAGATAGCTTTTGATTTGAATTTGATATCTAAAAGATAAGTATTTATTACAAACTCTAATGCAATATCCTATTTTTACTAATGTTTCATGTCCTGCCAAAACTTCCATAGCACATACGAACATTTTTTATAAGTAAATTACTAACACAACGGTATGTAAAGTGCAATTTCTATCACGAGTTAAAGATTAACGATTAACGTTAACTTCCCAAATTTAACGCTTTAACGTTTAACGAAGTTGACGCTTTTAGCAACGGATTAGCAATTAACGAAGTTAACTATTTGATTAACGGTGCACAGCTATCGTTATACACAGTGAAAACAAAATTAGGCACTAGAAAGTAGAATGATTATTAAGATTGGAAATAATGGTCGCGAGAATTTGCCCCCTCTAGGTACCTAAGTATTGTTAAATTTAATGTCAGATTATTTCCAAGGCTAGATATTTGTCAGCGCCGATTCAACATGGCGCCTTGATTTATGACGGCAAATTTATCGGAAATATTGGAGGCAGTGTTCTAGTGAAATTATTCAAGATGGCAGATGTTTTAATGACAAAATTAGGCCAAGAGGTTATTGATGGTACAGTACTATTAAATTAAGTTAACCATTCGGCCAACTTCGGTCATTTTCGGTATCCCTCGTTTTTCTTACTCTATATGAAAAACAAGGGATACCAAATTACAGATTATTATTATTATTATTATTGGAGGTTAATTGGACCATATATGTGCCGCTTCGACCATTGCTGATCTATTTATTGTGGCAGCCCTTCGGTTTGGCTAGTGCTGGCTTCGGCAGGGGTGGTCCGCTAGCGGCCCTTTCCACCGTGTGCTCAGACCCATACCGTAAGAGCATCGGTTACCGCAATTCACACGCAGAGAATGTACATAAGTTAGAAAAACTCATTGGTACATGGCAACTGCTTGGATTCGAACCCGGACCTCACGCACGATCACGAGTCGACATCCTTAGCCATTAGGCCACCGACGCTCTTACGAAATTACAGATATGACCTTTAAATATTATTTATTACCCGTTATCTTATTTAACACAATACAACAGAAGGATATGAGCAACAAAACCTCTTAAAAGCTCTAAAGTAAAT
Source organism: Tortricodes alternella (assembly GCA_947859335.1). Lineage (NCBI taxonomy): Eukaryota > Metazoa > Arthropoda > Insecta > Lepidoptera > Tortricidae > Tortricodes > Tortricodes alternella. The sequence continues at coordinate 16,510,198 of OX401975.1, forward strand.
GAAAACAACCGACAAAACAATAAAAATCTTTATATTGAAATACAAAAATTAATTAGTGAATGTTTTTTGACAGTACGAGTATGACACGCATGACAAATATCGTACTGTTACCTTACGTTAAACAGTAGGTACAGATATAGTGAATAATATGTTTCCATCGGTAAAACTCGGATCTCAATCGGAAGACGACGGGACCCGAAGTGTCAATTAATTATTGTATTAAATCAGAGACATGTTTATATTAATTAATATGAAACTTTATTATTTAGTATCAAATGTCAAAATGAAAAATGACAGCATGGTATGATGGGTACTGGCCCCCGATTCTCATTGCATTCGAGATAATGTCGATTGCGAGATTAAACGTCAGATTCATACAGTTGTGTCAAATGACTGTATGCACTGACGTTTAATCTCGATTGTGAGATTATCTCGAATGCACCGAGAATTGGGGGCCTGCTGAAGCTGATTGAGAGAGCAAGATAATACGAAGTTTTCCGATAAAACACGATGGAAACTAATTATGCACTACATCTGTAACTATTGATTAATAAAGAATCATGAATATTTTTTTATGTCCATATCGCTTCTGTAAAGTTTTTCGGTGTAGTGGTAAGTAATGTCATCATGGCAGGTGATATACATTGCGTTTACGATGCGTTAAGTTGTACGCCACCTAAAAGAAATCGCAGCAATGTAACTTGTGGCATCGTCTCCGATTATAGCCGAGAAATATAGGTATTGTGTAGGTTATCTAATACTGATAGTACAGAGAACTTGTTTGATTTATATCAATGTGTGTTTGTGTGCGGGATATTATTATTAATTATTTATTATTCGTGTAGGTAGTGAACTAAACGTAAACAAACTTACCCACGTGATCTAGCTAACCAGCCAATCAAGATATGCCATAGACAAAAAAGAGCCAATCAAGAGTTAAAATTTGACTGGATTGGCTGCATCACGTGGCCTAATTTGTTTACATTTAACACGTTCTATGCCGAGAAAAAAAACGCAGTTTCCCGTCTAGGCCGTGTCGGTCAGTGATGGTTGACATATAGACTTTCAGTTCAAGCCGCGTCAGTCAATGATGACCGCGTTTTACGAGGGTTTTCGTTTCGTTCTTACGGGCCGTTGGGCAGTGCTGTCAAACTAAATCTCATATTAATTGACCCGCGTGGCCCTCTAGCTTTTGCATATCAAGTTGGTTTTTGAAAAATTTAAGTGATAACAAATACTTTTGAAAAGTTTTTGTGCATTCAGTGCATTCTTTAATGCACTGCAGTAGTAACGTATGTTACATGTAATAGTACCTACAGCACGGCGTCTCAACTCAAGATACGGACGGCAACTGCAAGCGCAAACGAACGCGGGGGAGCGCGAAGGACTGCCCGACACCGCGACCCGCGCGGCCCCCTGCAACGGAAAACCGTGTTTTCTCTCTCTGTAGGCCGCGTCGCTGCAATGCTGCCCGACGTTAATTCTTTCCATGAATAATGGCTCAAATTGACTTTTGTTATTACCAAGTAACATTTAAGTAAAAGATAAAAGCATATAAGCAAAAAAACAATTTCGTTTATTTTAAACAGATTTATGATTTTTAATAGGCCTAAAAGGAAACTTTACTGACGGTCAGCACTGTCCGCGTTAGCAGAGAACGTATTAATTACCTAACTAAATGAATACCTACAGTTGATTCATCATTACTTGTCTTATTTGATAAACAAGTTTCTTATCTCAAAATGCACCTTTTTTTTGAAAACATTTCTTCCTAAATAAAGCAACTGGAGATAATATTTTGGACAATTTTTCACCTAAGATTGCTTTACTAAGGATAAAATAGCTGTTTCGCCCAAAAAATACATTTTAAGATTATAAACTTGTGTACCAAATAAGACGAGTAAGGATGAATCGACTTTAGTTAATGGTGATTTTTCCTGTAATGCACCTTAATACAAAGTGTGGTGCTTTTCTACTGTACGACGTAGTAAAATCGAGAACTCCGACATACAAATTTTTCCTTAAGAATTCACTTAAATATCTTAAGGAAAACAAATGCATTTTCCACATAATCGTCGTCTTGGGAGCATACAACCCATTCCACGAATTTCTAAAAACTTCGTACCTAAATTATTACACCGAACACCTCAAAAGAGACCTTATATCTTATAATTTTAAGACATTAGTTCCTGTGTCATGTTTGAACAAAGTACGTTGTTAGACCAACTGGGAAGCGTGAAATTCTCTAAACGCCTTATCTGACAATATTTATCGTTTCCGCCGGGTGCTTTTAAAGGGCCTACTCACGATCCGACGAGAAATATGTTTCAAAATGGCGTTCAAATTGTTTAGCACAAACTTCATGATGCAAGGGAACCATGTCGACGAACTTAACAGTGAGGCATATAAAATGCCCAGCCATTTAATAGCGAATTTTTTAACTCCACAGAGTACCTATTTACCCAACACCAGACAAACACAGCATGCTTTTTTGCATGTGTTTAGATAAGTTTTGTGTCCTGTTTGATGCTGGAGAAATTCCTAAACTCTATTTTAGTTTTAATCATTCAAATTTGAATTATACAAACCAAAGAAATTAACCAGTGCAGGGGAAAGAACACTTCTAGCTGGGCAGTTGACCCGATAACTTGTATTAACTTATGTGCAATAAAATACTGAAATTGCCAGAAGAACGAAGCAGTTTTATTTGCCGTAAGTGGCAGAAATAGTAGGTACGCGATTTATTCTTCGTGCTCTACCGTCGAGTCACATCCCAGCGTCTCTGCCCTACAGTACTAACAATAATAAAATTATACGAATTATTCTTAACACTGAATGCCAAAAAAGTAGTATTGACTAACGCTATACTGACGCTATGTGTACTGATTTGAAAAAATGATACCTCACCGAGTTTCTTGCCGGCTCTTCTCAGTAGAGGATTTTTTCCGAACCGGTGGTAGATTCATTCCTTGACCTTCATAAGAGCTTGTAAAAGCCTAAATTGAATAAAGATAGTTTGACTTTGACTTTGACTTTGGCTATTATCATCCTCAAATACAGTTTTATACTTTTTCTCCGGCCCTAGCTTGAATGACGAGAGTTAGTTATCTCTCATTGCGTCTCTCTCACGGCTAGCATTATGTTCCAAGTTAAAAAACATGTCAAGCCAAAATGTCAGCCAGCAACGCGTCCAGCAGATCGAATCATGAATAGCGCGCTTAACGGCTGGAATTTTACGAGCCTTACACGGTACTGCCAACTTTCAAAAACTGAAGGAATTTTCACAAATGCCTTGTAAAGAACATTCCAATGACACATTAATGTAAGGCGTCTTTCACGTTAACACGCGGGCGCGGTGGCGGGCGCGGTCACGAAATATCAAACAGATGGCGTTGTATGCAAGTGTTCACATACGAAACGCACGTGCGCGCCAAGTCAACGCGCCCGCCACCGCGCCCGCGCCCGCTAGTTGTACGTGTAAAATGCCTAAGAGTTATGGTTTGATTTCGAGTAAAATAATAAATCCCTTTACAAGCTTTCCGGGCTCTGAAACAGATACATTTGTTTCTTTTGGATGTTTACATTTTGCAGATAAATGTAAAAAAAATATTTTACTCGCAACTGCCCTAACTAGGGTTATCTGTATCTTTGGTGACTTTATTTATTAAGGCAATAGTTTGTGAATAATGCGCTTTTATTCGTAAAAAGTGTATCCCCTGTAAGTTTGCAACTACGGTATGGAAAATCCTGTTAAAATTGAAGGTAGTAAAAGTTAAAAAAACACTAACACTGTCAGCGTCAACAATCGCTACGCGGTACTCGTGTAGCGCGTAGCAGCGTTTTTCCGCTTTGTAGCGAAAATGCGCTACGAACGGCGCGCCCGCCTAGCGGGTTACTGGCAGTCTAAGTATCTAACGAAAATTATATTGAATATTGTTGTGCAGTTTTTGAAATATTGAATATTTTCGGTTACGCACTATTTTGAGCGACCGCGGAAATTACTTTGGTATTGTGTTGCGTGTTTGAGAAATACTATAAAATCTAAACTTAATTTAGTTGCCAATAAACAAAATGAATATAATTCATCCTGCCGACGGAACCCCTCAATGTGCTTAGTCCGACACGCAGTTATCCGGTTTATTTGCAGATAAATCATAACGTAACCTTAATAAGGTTTATTTGCTAACACAGCAGGAACCGGCACACCCGAAAGGTATAACCATCCCTCAAGTACGCTCTTTGCGGAACTAATTAAATTAACTTGCTAACTCACATGTTTCGGGGTCTTGGGTTTGAAGTTCCAATGTTTCGGAGTACCATGATAACCGAAAAGTCAGCCTAAAGGACTGCCCACACCATGGCAAACTTACGACACGTCGTCTTGTCTATGCAAATGCCGAACTTTGGATATAATGTTACAAACATGCTTTGAATCATTCTGTCTTGTAAAATTGGGTGCACTCTATATTGTTGATTTTCTCATTGCTAGAGTCGTTTCCATCGACGGTAAGAAAGCCACAAAATAACCGTTTCATCGGAATTCTGAAGTGGTAGAGCCAAACAGTAATCCTCACTAGATTGCGTTTCGTACGGTGAGTGACGAGATCCGGAGGCCTATTCCCTCGTCCCCATCCTTCCTAGACTGGCAACACATTGTCAGCACCTCTGGTGTCGTAGATGTCCATGGGCGGCGGTGACCAGTTTCCATCAGGTGGGCCGTCTGCCGGTTGTCAATCGATTGACATAAAAAAAAAAATGCCGACCGACTTGATTCGTTCCAAAATGAACGCGCGTAACTTGCGAGATAAACGCGTTATCTGGGCGCAACAGTTTCAAACGCGCCAGTCTACTCGCGCGTAAATCGCTTCATCTACACCAGCTCTAAAACGGGTTATCTGAACAAGCTCTTAGCTACGTGACCTCATCCCACCCTCCTCTTTTTCCCATCGGTCTTCCAGACGCCAAAAGACATCCGTATCTAGTTGAATTTCCAATGGTTCGTACGCAGCGGTCTGCGGCGTCATTTCTTCGCACTGCCTAGGAGTCGAACGCTCTCCCTACGTCTGTATTCCCGGAATCGTATAACCTTGGTGTTTTCAAGGCAAGAGTGACAGGTATTTTCTGGATAATCGTGTACCGTGTTTGATCTCACAACTTAGCATCAAGTGAGATTTAAGTCAATCTAGATCAAAACTACATCATAGACAAGGATGTTTGGTATTAATCCTGACCTACACCGGTGATTCCTGGGTTTCGATAGGCGTACCTACTGTGATATATACTTATATTTGTATAAAACTGCAGACATCATTGTTAACTTATATATATATATATATTTTTTTTATGTCAATTAACTTACAAACGAGCTGGCGGCCCACCTGATGGAAAGTGTTCACCGCCGCCCATGGACATCTGCAACACCAGAGGTGCTGCCAATGCGTTGCCAGTCTAGGGAGGATGGGGAATGGGGATGGGACAGGGATGAGGGAATAGGCTTTCGGATCTCGTCACTCACCGTACGAGACGCAATAGCAAGCTATTACTTTACGCCAATATTCTGTGCGAGTGTGGTACTACCCCACTCGAGCCGGCCCATTCGAACAGTAATCATCTAGTGAGGATTACTGCTTCGCTCTACCACTACTAAAAAAATATGTGTACTTTTTGAAAAAATGATACCTCACCGGGTTTCTTGCCGGCTTTTCTCAATAGAAGGTTTTTCCGAACCGGTGGTCGATTAATTTTTTGACTTTCATAAGAGCTTGTAAAAGCCTACATTGAATAAATATAGTTTGACTTTGACATTTTTCACAAAAAAGAAAAAAGTGTTACTGTCGTTTTGCCGGCGTGTTGTCATTTGTAAATCGTGTGGTGTAACTTTTTTGAAACTGGCTTTACACACATAATATTTGATTTCCAACCTAACACAACCAAGTTTTATTTAACGGAACATTCTGATAGTGTTATTTTCGCTTTTGTTCCAATATCAAAGAAAGTGGGCAAACTTCTCCGATAATTTATAACTTTGTGGACTGTCTGGATTTGGAAAGTTTCCGGGCGAACATACCTAGCTATAAGCTAGGCATAGCTGTGTTGTTTGTCAATACGTTATATTATATCGAGTGAAACGACACGAGGGACCATGCAGAAAATATCGTATCATATTCATCACTAGGGGAAAATCAAAAACGGATGAATTATAGAAGTAAAAACATTACACGTAAAATATAAATTAGTCAAATTTTTAGTCTATGCGTGATGTAATAGTGTTATTAATTATAGACCCATAAGTAAAAAATATTAAGGCATAGAACTGTTTAAAGAGGATTTCAGGCGTAACTTCGCGATATTTTTCTGTTGTATCGATTTCATCAAATCTTGTTTTAGAAATGAACATGTTTTCAACAATATAAAGAATATGAATATATATTTTTTTCGCTTTTCCAAATCGAATAGTTTTTGTTAAAAAACTGTTGAAGTAAAGCCGATTTAGGTCTTGTCAGCGCTTTAAGTCCAGATATAACCACAATCATCCTTTATACCCTGGGAAAGTCAGTAATTCCCAAGAGATTAACGAAAACCGACTCCACACTTTCAATTTATTTGAAAGTTTGTGATAAAAGTAAATTCAATTTCCACTCGTACCTTTATGATTTTAATCTCCATATTTGTTTTAATCCCTTTACGAAATTTTGGTAACATTAAAATCCCTCCATTAAGAATATAGACTACTTATCTACAGTACTATTAAAATAAGTTCACCATTCGGCCATGCTCGGTTATTGTCGGTATCCCTCGTTTTTCACATAGAGTATATCAAATTACAGATATTTATGAACTTTTGACAACGCGGATAGCCTAGTCGGTTGTGACCCTGCCTCCGACGCAAGCGTCCCGGGTTCGATCCCCGGTAAGGGCAAAAATTTGTGTGATGAGCACGAATGTTTGTTCCTGAGTCTTGGATGTTTCCTATGTATTTAAGTATTTATTTCTCTATATAAGTATTTATATCGTCGTCTAGTACTCATAACACAAGCCTTTAGAGCTTACTTTGGGACTAGATCGATTTGGGTAATGATTGTCCGCTGATATTTATTTATTTATTTATTTATTTATATAATAATATATTACCCGTTATCGTATTAAACACAATACAATAGAAGGATATGAGCAACAAAACGTCCTAATGGCTCTTAAGTAACACAACCTTGAAATTGAAATAAGGAAATATTTAGTGACTTACGTAAAACAGTAACTATGATTAATAAAGAATCATTTTTTATATATTATAGAGTCATTTATATAAATAAATAAATATGTCCATATCGCTTCTGTAAACTTCTTAGGTCTACTGATAAGTAATGTCATATACATGTCATATACAGGTGATATACATTGCGTTTACGATACTTTAAGTTGAATGCTACCTAATAGAAATCGCAGCAATGCAACTTGTGTCACTTTCGTCTCCGGATTTAGCCGATAATAGCCGAGAAAAGTCGAATCGTTAACTTAATTTAATCGTACAGTAAATATATGGCCAAATTCAGAAAGGCCAGTCAATTTGATCTTTAATTAAAGTGACGTTTGAGTGACGTTTTTGTTTAGGATGACAACTAGTTGCGGGACATTTAACATTTAATCTCTTATCAAATGCTTAATTGGCGTTTCTGAATTCCGCCAATAGATAGATCTGTAATAATAGTAATAGTATAGTGGATTCAACGATTATCGTCCCAATAGTTGTGTCGGTGAACGGATTGATAGCGAAGAGCCTCGACCACCATCTGGAGAGACTCCCGCTAGACGGTTAAATCAGGGATCAGATACAGAAGGCGGTACTCCTGGACTCTGCACGCATCGTCAGGAGGTTCCTATCTCAGCCCTAGCCACCGATGGCTTGGGTCCTGCCCTGCGGCAGGTACTCCGGTCGGTGGTACTCCGTTTTTAGGGTACCGTACCCAAAGGGTAAAACGGGACCCTATTACTAAGACTCCGCTGTCCGTCCGTCCGTCTGTCTGTCCGTCTGTCACCAGGCTGTATCTCATGAACCGTGATAGCTAGACAGTTGAAATTTTCACAGATGATGTATTTCTGTTGCCGCTGTAACAGCAAACTAAACAGCAACAATAAAATAAATATTTAAGGGGGCTCCCATACAACAAACGTGATTTTTTTACTAACTTTTGCTCGATATTGATGACGGCAACAGGTAGACGCTTGAAATATTCACAGAATATTTAGTTATATATTCACTTTAAAAATAAATAATTAAATTAAAATAAAACAAATATTTAAGGGGGGCTCCCATACAACAAACGTGATTTTTTTTGCCGTTTTTATAAATAATGGTACGGAATCGTTCGTGCGCGAGTCCGTCTCGCACTTGGCAGGTTTTTTGAAATACCTTGTCATTGAAAACACTTTTTTTTTTTTTTTTTTTTTTCTCTATTCTGCAACTTGGCAATCTGTTTAGGCAACAATAAGCCAATTTACTGTCCAGTGTTTCACATTTATGGCGGTTAGTTATAAGGGAAATGACCATAGACTTCGCCCTTATTCATTGTCGAATCTTGTTCCTAGATTTGGTACACTTTGCCTCTTGAGTCTCGAGAATTTGATACTGCCAGAGCCCCCAAGGTTAGCAGCTAGTTCATTAGGGTGTTGTCTGAGTCTTCGTTGATATTTTTTGCTGTATGCTGAGATTTCTTCGCGAACAGTGTTTATTTTAAGATCCTGATATATGTATTTGTTACTAATGTAGAAAGGGATGTTCATCATGCTTCGAAGGGCTTTGCTTTGGAATCTTTCTAGGATATCGATATTGCTATTGCTAGCAGTACCCCACAGCTGGATCCCGTAGGTCCATATTGGTTTCAGGATTGCTTTGTATATTAGGAGTTTACTATTCTGGTTCAGATTTGATTTTTTCCCAGCAAGCCAGTACAGGTTTCTTAGTTTGGTATCCAGCTGCTTTCGTTTTGTCCAAATATGTTTTCGCCAAGTAAGACGGCGATCGAGGTGTATGCCCAGGTATTTGGCATCATTTGCCTGTGGTATATTTTCACTGTATAGCGAGATTGGCGGACAAGTTCCCTTTTTTTTTTTTTTTTTTTTTTTTTTTTTTTTTTTTTTTTTTTTTTTTTTTTTTTAGCGTATAAGTCACCTGTACAGATTTGGACTGATTCACTTGTATACGCCACAGGTCAAACCAATTTTCCAATCTCTTGATCTGTAGCTGGAGATTCCGCGAGGCAGTGTTAACATCACTGTGTACCGATAGCAACGCAGTATCATCTGCATAAGTGGCCGTCGTAACTTGATTACAAGTAGGCAAATCTGACGTGAATATTAAGTACAAGACGGGTCCAAGTAAACTACCCTGTGGGACTCCAGATTTGATATCATGTAGACTTGACGTCACATTGTTGTGTTTGACTTCGTAACATCTGTTAGTTAAATAGGATGTCAGGATCGGGAAAAATGCATGAGGAAGCATTTTTTTGATTTTATAAAGTAATCCATCATGCCAAACTCTGTCAAATGCTTTTCCAATGTCAAGAAACACAGCACAGCAATATTGTTTGTTTTCAAGCGACCGGCTAATAATGTCTGTTATACGGTGTACTTGCTCCATAGTTCCATGTTTCTGACGGAAGCCAAATTGGTGTGCAGGAAGAATGTCTGGGAGGTGCTTCTGTAACCGACTAAGCAGTATCTTTTCCAAAATCTTGCCCATTACTGGTAGTAAGCTTATTGGTCTATAAGAGGATGCCTCGTTTGGTGACTTTCCAGGTTTTAAAATCATGATAACTTGAGCTATTTTCCATTGACTCGGGAAGTAGCCCAATCTCAGGCAGGCATTATAAACAGCTACCAGAAACATGATGGCTTTCCTCGGTAAATGCTTTAGTATTGTTGAGTCTATTAAATCATACCCAGGAGATTTTCCTTTGGGGAGATTTTTCACCTCTCTTTGCACCTCTTTTGGAGTGACGTGTGGCAAGGGAAGACACATTTCCATTACATCCTCTAGATAGTTTTTAACCTCTATGTCTTGCTCTATGTGCTTACTGGGTAGCGGTTGAAATACTCCGTGAAGATAATTAGCAAAAGTCATAGCCTTTTCCAGATCTGACCTAGCCCATTCTCCATCCTCTTTTGTAAGTGGCGGCACATGGTTTTCAGGCCGTTTAAGTTTTCTGGTTGCCTGCCATAGCGAGTAATTTGTTTCCTTAGTGGCAGTAAGGTTAGCTAAGTAGGACTGCAGGTTATCATTTTGTGTTATCTTTATCAAGGCCTTTAATTTTTCACAGGATTTGTTAAACGCAGTCTTATCTCGAGGATATCCAGAGTTGTGCCAGATTTTTCTAAGCTTACGTTTTTCTGTTATTTTTTGTCTTATTAATAGTGGGTAGCTGTTTTTTTTTTTGAGCGTGTGTTCTGTGATTTGAGGTGGCCTCGAATGCAGCCCTATGTAGGAGGAAATTTAAGCATTCTATGGCATGATCAACTTCCGCCGGAGTTTTTAGGGGTATTTTTAAGCTTATTTCGTTGGCTATAGTAAGAGTGAACTTATCCCACTGTGTGGATTTGTTATGAATTCTTGTTGGTACATCAGTTAGAACAATTTTAGCACATATGTCGAGAATTATAGGAGTATGATCAGATGACAGGTCAACCACGGAAGCAATATTCATGTGTGTTATAGGGACATTTTTGGTCACAAAGAAGTCCAATAAGTCTGGTATTTTTTTAGGGTCTGTGGGCCAGTATGTGGGTTTTCCATCTGTGATACACTCAAGGTTTAAGTTTTGCGTTGCTTGATACAGCTGTCTACCTCTGGGTGATATAAGTCTTGATCCCCAAAAGGTATGTTTTGCGTTCCAGTCACCTCCACATATAAATCGGTTACCCAATTTTGAAAAGAGTGATTCAAATTCTTTACCTGTAACAGCATGTCTTGGTGGACAATATACAGCGCACAGAGTGGTTTGAGTGTTTTTTTCTTGAATTAAGACCCTTGTCGCTTGTATTTTTTCATCGCTAGAACCTTCTAGGGCATGATGTTTGATATTACTTCTAATTATGACTGCAGTTCCCCCATGAGAATTTCCCGATGGATGGTTTGTGGCATATATTTTGAAGTTTTTGATGTTCACGAAGCTCTTCTTTGTGAATCTTGTTTCCGATATAAGTGCGATATCTAGTTTATTTAAGTTTAAAAATGCTTCAAGTTCATGGCTTCGGTCAGTCAATCCGTTGGCGTTCCAGGTAACTATTCTTAGAGACGTCATTTTTTCACTAGGTGGCTAATTAGTTGGATCATTCGGTCCATCATGTTGTTAAGCATCTTGCTCATGAATATTTGCAGTTTGTTAAACAATGCCTCCATTACACAGATTAGGTTGACGGGCTCTGCTGTGGTTTGTTCTCTTTGCTGTGGGAAGGCAGGAAAGTTTTGCTCCTTGTCTGTCATATTATTTTTTAATACTTGGGAAAAAGATAGAGTGTCTTGTGGGGAAAAGTCAATGATGTGACCTTGCTGTTTTGGGTCTGATTGGCCCTGTAGTTTAGGGTAGTTGTCATAAGAATCTTGTTTGTTTGTATCTTTTCCTTTGGGTTTTAATTTCAAGATTTGTTCTTTGTACTGCTTGTATTTCAGACATCCTTTATAGCTGGCCGGGTGTTTGCCTTCACAATTGGCACATATTGCTTCGGTGTCAGGACGTTTTGTGCATGAAGATGTGGGATGTTCATTGCCACATTTCACACATCTGAATGGCCGGTGGCATTGGTTTTTTGAATGACCAAATCTCTGGCACCGTTTGCATTGTAATACTTCCTTTTTTTTGTATGGGGCCTCAAAAGATACCACAGTGTAATTCAACCTCTTGATATTAAATATATCTTTATTATTATTATTAGGTTCCAGGTCTATGTAAAATAGCGGAAGTGGCATTTTTGTCACTCTGTGCAAAGCATTTACAATCTGTCTGACTTCATGTCCGAGTTTGTTTAATTCACTTTTTATGATTGAGGTGTCTTCAGAAGAGTGCATTCCTCGAAGTATCACTCTATACGCTCTTTCAGTTTTTAGTTGGTATGTATAGTGATGTATGTCATTTTTTACAAAATGTGCTCTTATCTTTTTATATGTATCAACATCAGATGGCATGATTTTTACAATATGGCCAGACCTCAGTGTCATTATTTTGTAACTTTCATTGGCTGTCAATTTTTCGAGCATGTTCTTTAAAGCTGATATGTCCTTAACACCAGTAACAAAGATGGGTTCTGGTTTTGGTAGCTTGATCTGTTTTTCAACTTCCTCGTTTTCTGTATCATTATCCAGAAGTTCGAACTGGTTGCTTGTTGGTACAGAGTATTGCGTTTTAGTTTCTTTAACCCTTTTCTTGTTCTCTTGGGTTGTTGGACTTGTTTCAATTCTTTTTCTTTTTGTGTTTGGCACATGGTCATTTTGCCAGCTTTTTCCCAGTTGAGTCAGGTCTTCCTGGGCATGTATGTTCTCATTCAGCTGGCATGGGAGTGCAGGTGCATCAGGTTCAGTGTGGACTGATAGCGAGTCTCCAATTGATGTGTGTCTGGTTCTTGTGATGAACAAGTTGGGATGAAAAACTTGTTGTATCATATTTTTTGGTGATCCCTTACTTGATCCAGCAGTAGTGCTTACTTGACCATTGAAAACACTGGCATAGTATTAATACAGCTAAAGAAGGAGAACTTATATCTAAGATGACATCTGTAAATTTACCCTTTTTTATGCAAATAAATGATGATGATTTAATCAAGGGGTCGAATACTAAATATGCTCTGCTGCACTGGGAGTGAAGAAATAGCATAGAATGCGTGCAGATGCTTATCATCCTGGCATGTCGTAAAAGTCGACTAAGGGACGGGTCCTCTCCAACATGGTGGACTATCTGTATGGGCGATGGGCTGATCACCTGTCACCATACGGCTCATCATACCATCTTAGGACTAATCGAACGTGGCCACAAGTAGACTTGTGGCTCTGCCCACCCCATTAGGGATTTTGGGCGTGATGCTATGTATGTCCCATTGCTGGCATATCATCAGACGAGGACCATGACGAATTCTCAAAGTCGGAGGAAGAATCAGAGTCGGTGACGTTTATTACGAAACATTCAATTGCTTCGACTAAAACAACACACGAATACTCAAACGACACACTCGAAGCGTATTCCAGAACGGAATGGCAATAAGGCCGCCGCGTGCGCGCACTCGCCCGCACGGCCCGGCGCCACGCTTGACAACTACTGCATCCCTGGTACCACGAAACTCAGAGCGCGCGGCAATAAGCGACGCCCGTCATACAGTTTGCGATAGGTAAGCGACAGTCGCTATTTCGAGCCGATATCATAATATTTATCAACTCGGCGAACAGACTTTACACAAACAAATAACTTTTGCATAAATTGCATCTTGTCAACACAATCAAACGAGCCCAAACAAGAGGGGGTCATATTGTGTTGTTGAGGAGTTCCTATCGCCACCTTCCGACTGCATCGGACCAGCTCCATGGTACCATATTATTGCATTGTCATCGAAGTTACGTAGGTATACCTGTCAGCTCCGATTTAGAAGTGGGTCAAAAACTTGTAAGATTTGATTACAGACTGACGCCGGGACAGGTGAAACTTAATAATAAATAGAAGAATGTAAAAACAGCCGCATATTTATTACTTTTTTTCCTCTAATCCATTAATTATCATAAAAATGTATAAGATTTATTCAAACTAACCTTCTTAGACTCATCTTCACTAATAAACACAAAACGTCACACAATCACTATCAATAAAACTATCGCCTTTTTAAACTGTAAAAAAAGCTACATTCTAAATTGTCACTTTTAAATTTAGAATTTATTTGAACCTTTTAAATTTAGCGGTAAAGGTCCGCGGTCATACAGCCAAAAGGATTTTCGCGGCAAGATACAACTCTAACCTTCGAATATCACGAATGTACTGAGTTCCAGCGCTGGCCGAATTTTGCTGGATCACAATTACCTTTAGCATACTAGAATGATCCTTATTTCATGGTTATAAGGACAAATTTCGATTACAATAAAACCATAAAATAGAACCTTGTAATAGTAAGCTAGCCCATTGCCTCTACTACCCTGTACAAAAGAAGTAGGCGAAAATAAACCAACAGCTACTTCCAATACAGTCCATTTTCACTATCAGAAATATTGTTACAGATCACCCTTACTTCTACATCGGATATGCTGCAATCAAATTCAAACTCTATTTACACGATTTCTAAAACGCATTTTCAATAGCCAGGTCCAATTGGAGAACGACGTAAAAATTGGTTGGAAAATTGTATAACATGCCTCTCAACGTTCCGATGGAAAATCAATTTTACGTAAAGCCCTTAAAGTCTTTTTTCGTTAGAAACATATTTGCGGACTGAATTAAAGTAACTACCTGCGAAGAACACGGATTGATAAACAAAAGGAAGAGTTAAGTAGCTGTTTTCAGTATGTGATATCTTAGGATGTATTTAGTATGATCGCAAAGCTTTAACGAATTTCAAATAAAGAAAGTCATTTTGATTGAATCTTAAATCCTGAAGTATAATCTATCATCGGCCGTACTGTAAATAAGGTGTTTTCAATTACTGGCTCATTTCAAAGCATCTCTATTTAATTATAATAATAATGATTTATTTGTATAAACATGGGCCAAAACTGGTGTTACGATTTATCATATGCCAAACATGCTGCGACAGATTACAATATTTTTTATTTTTATTTAAAGCAATCAAAATAATTACAAACGGTCATAACGGATATCTTTGAATAAAATAAATTCAGCACATGATGTCATTAAGAGTAGTGTTAATTTCATTATTAAAGGAACTCAATTTATCATTTTTAATTATTATTGTTGTATCATCTGCGAAAAAGATGTTCTTATGATTAGTTATATTAGGAAGGTCATTATTATAGAGCAAGAATAAGAGTGGTCCTAATATGCTTCCTTGATGAACGCCGAATTTATTATCTCTATACGGTGATCTGTATACTGCCTTATAAATGCCAGTTCCAGTTCTTATTCGTTCTGTGTGCGACGCTGATTTGCAGATCTGCAGCGTGTTCTTTGGACCCTGTGGTTAAGTAATAGAGTTGAAAATTGGATGGTTTACATTACGCTGGCTCATTGTACAATGTCATTTGTTTAGTTTTTACGTATTAAAAACTAAATCATGTTCCAGTATATAGTAGGTCGAATTTTGATTGAACTTAGAACAAAGCATAGGTACTATTACTTTCTCATCTTCATTATAATTGCTGATGCGTTGTCAAAATTTGAATCTTATATCCACGAATTGAAGACTGTTTTTGCAACTTCGGATACGCGATTCATGTAAGATACCAGTTTAAGAAACTAAACAAATGATAGCTGTCATATTCCAAGTTGAAACTAATTTACGTGGTAGAAATATTCAGTTATAGACATTTATTTGGCTTTTTATTGCATATTGGCGTAGAATTTCTAAATACTTTTTAGGGTTCCGTAGTCAAACCAGAAATCCTTATAGTTTCACTATGTCCGTCCGTATGTCTGTCTGTGTGTCAAAGCTCCGGATGAAGCGGATGTCAGAAAACCCATGTACCAACCTTCGTCCCCGGCCTCTCCTAGGTACCGAAACATAACAAAACTTTGTTTTTCAAAAGTGTTTTAAAAACTCGATATTTTTTCAAAATAAAACTTAGAGTCAATGAAGACCTGCTTTAAAATAGCAAAGTAAACAATGCGTAAGGTCTGTTCGGCGAGAGTTGATAAAAAAGTAAAAAGTCAGGGCTTCTTAACTCCTTACAAATAGCGGCCCGCTTATTATTTTTACCGAAGATAGTAAAAAATGAAAAAAAAAATTTTTTTTCGTAGTATATTATTATTGACTAACTGCATAACTGTATAAAAAGAAAGCAACACGCGAACAGAACACCCCAACGCCACACTCGAAGCCAATGACATTATTATTATGTAGAAAGACACAAGACACGTCATATCCATACTCAACGCGTTTTAAACATGTGTCATAGTTTTTTTTCTTTGGCCGAACCCAGTGCAGATTATTGAATTTATATGACATTTGACGCGGACATGTAAGACATGTAATATGGCGATCGTGTATATGAACAAAACAAATATATTTCTTTTGCCGCTATCGCCCGGCGCGAAACCGCAGTTGACAACATTTGCGTCCCTAGTACCACGAAACTCAGTGCGCGCGGCGATAAGCGACGCCCGTCATACAGTTTGCGATAGGTAAGCGACAGTCGCTATTTCGAAACGATATCATAATATTTATCAACTCTCGGCGAACAGACCTTAGTAAGAAATATCAAAAGTTCATTGCTACGTAACTCTATGAATTGAAATCATACAATAGACTCTGGTATTAGAGTCAATGTAATTTTGACGTTTCTTACTACGCATTATAAGTATGGTCTGTGATTAGACCTGACGAATACAGGCTAAGGTTTTTTGGAAAAATTACTTGTAAAATATTTTTCTATACAATTGTCACGTACAAGCTGAGAGGCCGCGCGAACGACCTCATTAGCTATCTCTTGAGAATAACTGAACATGCACTTAAGATCCCTGTTTTTAGGGTTCCTTAGATCAGAAGGAAAAAACGGAACTCGTGTCTGTCTGTCCGTCTGTCACAGCCAATTTGCTCCGAAACTACTGGACTGCTCGAGTTGAAATTTGGTACACAATTATGTAAGTCGGTGACTGCAACACGGACGTGTAACGTAAATAAATGGATTTTAAACATGGGGGCCGCTTTTGGGGGGTAAAGGTGCAAGTTAAAAAAAAAGTTTTGCAATCTACATCGAGTGACATATCAAATGAAAGAGCTCGTTATAAGAATCATATATATTTTTTTTATAATTTTAAAATAAACAGGTATACAGTTATGAGTTACGAGTACAGTTTTGAGGTTATGCAGTCGGGTTTCTTTGTTTTAATAATTAATAATTTAATTTTTATTAAATAATAAAAATTAAATTATTAATTATTAAAACAAAGAAGTTAGTTTAAGCTTACACGATAAAGTTTGCACAACTTTTGTATTTAATTTTCTAATTTACCCCCCAAAAGTGGCTCCCATGTTTGAAATTAATTCATTTACGTTACACGTCCGCGTTGCGGGCACTGACTTACATTATGTGTACCAAATTTCAACTCAATCGGTGCTGTAGTTTTGGAGATAATTGGCTGTAACAGACGGACAGACAGACAGACATACGAGTGATCCTATAAGGGTTCCGTTTTTTCCTTTTGAGGTACGGAGCCCTAAAAAGTAGATAAGTAAGACTTAAGATATAAATGGATGTGAAGGGGGAATTGATACCAATAGTAAATAATGAACTTGCGGAGTTAGCGTACCACTGGTCAGTTTCTTAACTCGTCAATTTCACTAATTCACCAGTTTACTCATTACACAATTTCGTTAGGTTGACAATTTCGCTAGTTAGGCATTTTCCTGATTCTTCAGTTTCCTCTTTCGCTAGTTTTGCTAGGATGTCAGTTTCGTGAAATAGTCAGTATTGCAATCCGCTAGTTTCGTTGTTTGTCAGCTTCGCTAATCGAACGGTTTACTTATTCGTCAGTTAGAAAATTTGGCAGTTTGCTGTTTTCGTAATCCTTCAGTGTCCTTGTTCACTAGTTAATTCGCTAGTTTCCTTGTTTCTAGTTTAATTTATCGTCGGTAGATAGGTAGGTAGGTTAGGTTTTCATCTGCACTAGTTTCCATATTCGTCTGTTTCACTGGTTGCCAGGATGTAAAGATGTCTGACGAATTCTTATTCATCAGACATCTTTATATTTATGCCTGTTCGCTTTTTGATTGCCGCTCGCTCGTGACAATATAAACTAAATGACGAACAAGGAAACTTGCGAACAAGGAAAGTAACGGGTTAGGAACATGACGAAATAGCAAAACTGACAATCTGAACTAACTGACGAACCAGGAAACTTGCGAACCAGGAAAATTGCCGAATTCAGAAACTGTCTAATGAGTAAACTGGTGAATTAGTGAAATTGACGAGTAAGGAAACTTAACAGTGGTACGCTAACTCAACTTGCGGCACAAAAGCTTATCACCTTTAACTTCCCCGCACCAGCCCTTATGCTCTAAGCAGAATTCCACCTTACATCTATCTATCTTGCTTTTGAATTTTCCCGCAAAAATCACTCGCTCGCATCGCTACCACTGGCGGCAATGCCTTATCCCCGACTCATACATGTATTATGAGGGTTCCCAAAATACACCAAAAGGGTGAACCCGTAAGGTATTTTAACAAGGGTCTGTTAACCCGCAACGGTACCCTAAAAGTGAATTTATAGTTCTGTTTACACCGGAAAATGGTAAAACAATGGTGAAACTGAATGTAAATCTCGATTCGATGAGAAAATGACATTTTTTAGGAAAATTTTCTTTGTTTAAACAAGTGAATTATGGAGTAACCTTGGAATAGTAGAACTGTAGTAAAGAGCGTCGATGGCCTAATGGCTAAGGATGTCGACTCGTGATCGTGAGGTCCGGGTTCGAATCCAATCGGTCGCCATGTACCAACGAGTTTTTCTAACTTACTTATGTATATTATGCGCTTGTGAATTGCGGTAACCGGTCTTACGGTGAGGTAAAACATCGTGAGGAAACCTGCACATTTGGGTAACTAAATGGTTCTCCTGTCACAAGGGTTACGGAGGTCAGACGGCAGTCGCTCCGCTGTCATAACCCGACCTGCCGAATCTGGGATCATGGTCAAAGCGTACCCCGAATTAGAGAGCCGAATAAGCGCTAGGAAGAGAGAGAGAGAGAGAGAGTAGAAATAACTATAGGGAAGTCAGGGGCTTTAGGCCGCCGTCGGACAGCTCGGAGCTGTAAATCGCAGTGGGTTGCCGCTCGCTCGATCGCTGGCCGATTCACGCGTCATCATGTAGCCTAGATGTTTGGTGTTGTTGGGTGACGCGGATGGCAAACTGACAACCCTAGCGTACACGAAAGAGCACTTTCGACACTGAAAAAATAAGGATAGAAATAAACAAATTATTGCTAATATCAACCAAGCGACTTATTTCGGACAGAGCTTGCAAAGTTGTTTGCTAAAATCAAACAAGTCAAAGCAATGACATTGTCATAGTATAAAGAGGAAGAAGTAAGTTATCTTCATACAAACGCACCGCGCGCGGCTTGTATGTGTTCACCAAAGTATCTATGCGTCGCCGCACGCACACTTAACAAATCTCGACCCGCTTAGTAAGGGGAAACGGGTCGAGATTTGTTTAAGTGTGCGTGCGGCGACGCATAGATACTTTGGCGCACACATACAAGCCGCGCGCGGTGCGTTTGTATGAAGATAACCTACTTCCCTTCTCTTTATACTATGACATTGTCTGGAATTAACAAAACTGTTATTTATTTTCAAATTACTCGGTTGTATGTAGCCGATTGTAGCCGTAATAGACGACCTAAATTGATAATATGTTGGCACTACGTTTTTTCCGTGTATGCGACGGAGAGAAGGCATGATTAGGCATATTTTCATACCTAAACACCGGTTTTGTTGGACAAAAATTCTTCTGTACGTTAATACTTTTTCATCACACTTGCCCGGAAAGGGTGTTATTATACGCAGGCGTATAGAGCAGCTATAGCCGATTTAGCTCCTCTACGGGCCCCGCCGTCAGCGGGATTATAAACCATACAACATCCATAACTCCCTAGGGAGTTATGTATTTTGTATGGTTTCGAACTCCCGCGCACTGCTGCTGCTGCTGACCGCGCTGCTCGGGAGCCGCAGCCGGCGGGGCGCGCGACCGCAAGCCGGCGGAGCTGCCCCGCGCTGATCGCAACGTACGCTCAGTTTATGAACACCCACCTGATGGTAATTCACGGTGTAAAATGGGAATAAAATTAATATATATACTTTTTTTTGTCTAATTTTTATTTTATTTCCACGCGAATGTGATGAAAAACATTGTGTGTATCACGGGCAGTAAAGGGATTACAAACTCGAGTCATAAAACAACTCTCTACCTCTCAACTTCTAACAGACTCTCGTTAGTTATCCCCTTCTTACGGCCCTAGATGCACAATGTACTATATCTATTCTGTCCTTTGGTAAAAGGAAACTAAACCAGATACATAAATATTCGGCGTCCAAAGTAATCCAGATTGATCTTAAATGAATGTCTCTAAGGACACGTTCAAGTTTCCGGCCTAACTTCAGACCACGATTCGTGTTCAACTAACTTAACTACTTTATCAACTCGACCGTTTGACAACTTTATACTTAGCCAAAAATAACTTAGTTCTGCTTAGCAGTGAACTTGGAATATTATTGTATAGTATTGATCTAGAAGCTTAAGAGGATTGACGACCAGACATTATTTTTAATGCAAATAATAAAAACAGGAACATTCATGCTTTAGTGTTTTCATATACCTACATATATCATATCTTTTTCACATACTCTAAAGTCTGTTGGCCGAGAGATGATAATTATTATGATATCGTCTCGAAATAGCGACTGTCGCTTACCTATCGCAAACTGTGTGACGGGCGTCGCGTATCGCCGCGCGCACTGAGTTTCGTGGTACAAGGCACGTTGTTGTTGTCAAGCGCGGCGCCGCCATATTGCCATTCCGTGCTGGAATACGCTTCGAGTGTGTCGTTTGGATGTTCGTGTGTTGTTTTAGACGAAGCAATTGAACGTTTCATAATAAACGTCACCAAATCTGATTCTTCCTCCGACTCTGAGACTTCATCATGGTTGTCATCTGATGACATGCCAGCAACGGGACATATACAGGCTATTAAATAATAATATTCTATGAAAAAATATAGTTTTTTCCTTTAAGTTTTTAGTATCATCGGTAAAAATTATTAGCCGGCCGCAATTTGTAATGAGTTAAGAAAGCCTTGATTTTAATTTTTTTTATTAAGTTAAGAACAGACTTTTGTCATTATTAAGTTTTTTTTTTTAAATTGCATTTTTATAACGAGCTTTTTGCCCAATAAAGTTCAATATTGCAATAAATTGTATGCACAAAATTACGTGACTGTGCTGTTGAGTGTTGACAGGTGAAGAATTCCTTTATCTGAATCTAATCCTGGATGTCGATGCAGGTCATGCTTACCATAAATATGCATTGTCATCGGAACTGAAGCAACATGCAAAATTTCAGCTCAATCGGAAACCGGGAAGTAGGTCAAATTTATCTTGCAAGATTTGATCACAGACAGACACCAGAACAAGAGAAAGTACTTAAATAAAAGCATGGAGCAAAACTTATAAACCTAGACTTTGACTAACCTGATATCATATTATACATTTTCAACATTGGTTAAAAATTTAAATTTAAATTTGAATTTTACGTACAGTCGAGCCAGTCGAGTTCAAAAATATCTACGCGTACAAAGTGGTCAAAAATATGTGAACATTACTTTAAGCGCAACACACACAGAACGTGTGCGCGGATCTGGCGCGTTTGTATTCTATTGAATTTATATAGACGACGACATACAGAACGCGTGCGCGGGTCGGGTAAATTCAACGGAAACACCCACGCCCGACCCGCGCACGCGTTCTGTGTGCGTTGCGCTTTATTATCAAGGGTGTATGAGCGCTCAGATATTTTTTCCCATTTGGTAACGTATTTATATTTACGACTTCATTCTGTACATCTAAGGAATGGAATGATCTCACTATGTCGTTCTTTCCGGATAGTTATCCAAAATAATAATAATAATATAAGCATTTGTCATTATTGGTTCTAATAGGTACAGATAAAGTGAATAATATGTTTCCATCGGTAAAACTCGGATATCAATCGGAAGACGACGGGACCCGAAGTGTCAATTAATTATGGTATTCAATGAGTGACATGTTTATATTCATTCATATGAAACTTTATTATTTACTGTCAAATGTCAAAATAAAAAATGACAGCATGGTATGATGGGTACTGGCCCCCAATTCTCGATGCATTCGAGATAATGTAGATTGCGAGATTAAACGTCAGATTCATACAGTTGTGTCAAATTACTGACGTTTAATCTCGATTGTGAGATTATCTCGAATGCACTGAGAATTGGGGGCCTTCTGAAGTTAATTCAGAGAGCACGATAAATACGAACTTTTCCGATAAAACACGATGGAAACTAATTATGCACTACATCTGTAGCACCCGTGCTACAATGAAGCAAATGACCTACCTGATAGCACAACTGGTGCCGTCCTCGTCGTCCTCTCTCTTTCTCCTGCGACGCCGCATATACAGGTATGCGGCGAGTGCGAAGAGCACGGCTATAGCGCCGAAGCTCAGGATCACGATCAGCACTATATCACGCTTCTTCATTGTAAACTGAAACAAGACAAATTTTAATTAATGTATTATTTCTGTATTACTTATTTTGTTCCTCTAATTACGCTGGAAAATTTAGAATTTGTTTACACCTATTGGTATAGTATTTTTACAGAATTGTTTTACTTGACATAGGTACCAATCTTATGTTTCACATATATATATATAAACAGTGGTTTTTTTTTAGGAAATATATTAAGAAGACTGTGAACGAACGGCAAAAACCACCCTTTTCATACAAAAGGCGATAACCATTTCCACCCCTTAAATGCAAACCGATTATGACCAATTTTTGATAGGTTGTCAGTTGGAACAAAATCTAGATCTATATGTTTTTGAATTTTCATTAATGTTCAACAAAGTCAAATAATCGCCAAAATTAGTTTTGTATGAGAATATTTAAAAAACAATGAAACTGAATTTATTGGTTAAAGTGAAAAAACCAAAACGAAATACCTAGATTTTGTTCTGATTGATATCCTATAAAAATTGGTCAATATCGGTTAACCTTTAAGGGGTGCAAATCGTTATCGCCTTTTGTATGAAAAACCGTAGGTTCACACTACTCTTAATAATTATTTTTAAATGTTTACATTTTTATTGAGAATTGCAATAATGAGAAATGAACCATTATATCCTGTGAATACGTAATAAAGTGTTACAATTTATGGTATGTATAAGCATTAAGTAAGGTTATGAGGGTCATTTAGAAAAGTACTGTAAGAAGTAACAATAATAATGTATTAATACATCTACCCTTAGCCTTAACTGTGACTAGGAAAACTAATAAATCTAGATTACAATAACATGGGTCGCCTTCTAGCTCCAACGGCACCTCAGCTCAGACTGGCATTCCGTAAGCCGATCTGGCGCACCGGTGTTACATTTTTGCGGGAAAAGTGAAGCACTGTCATTGGCTAGCTAGACTACTCACTAGCCAATCACGAAGCAACGAGTCCGTGCACTGGATTGATCCTTCAAGAAATGTTACCAACATCATATGATTACTAAACCGGATATTATCGTTTAACTACTTTTAATTGGTTTAGTTTTATATAAATTCGTTTATAACTAGGACCAAAACAATGAACCCTTACAATGGTTTCGTTATTTAACCATTCACTATAGGTTGACCACTTAAATGAGTCTTCGCCCGCGCGGCACAGGGGCGCGGGGGCACGGCGACAAAGGGGACCGAGAGAGGTGCGGGCGGCAGGCGCATTTTTGTTTTCATTCATTTCACGCCGCCCGCACCTCTCTCAGGCCCCTTTGTCGTCATGCCCCGCGCCCCTTTGCCGCGCGGGCGACGACTCATTAAAGCGGTCAACCTATAGAATTTTACTTTATTCATTAAATGTAGCTCCAAATGGACAACGCGCAACATACACTGAAGCTATTCTACAAAGGCAAAGTTGGAAACTAAAGTTAGTCTGTAAGCATTTCCTTAACAAGCGGTCACTGTTTATTCAAATTTACGAAGGCAAATAGAACTAAAATAATATATCCTAGAAATCCATCTCCGGGGTAGGTACTTAATATTCCAAGCACATATAAACCGTATCTAATTCAAAGTATCAGTATTCCTGCCAGCAAAATAATACAAGCAATATTACGCTTTCGATATGAGAAACAGCATTATAATGAGAACGAATATTGATTTCCCGAAGCGGTTCGCGTTTTAAGAACACAATAAAATTTATAGTGTATCGCTATAGGATTATGAGAACCCTAAACCCCAGGTCTTATGAAAGAATGTTTTTTTTAGAATTGCGTTGTGATATTTAAACAATTTCAATAATAAATAGTCACTTGTAACTAACAAGAGAAGAAGTTAATTCTAACCTACTTCTAATTGTCGTTACGATTTGAAACTTTACAAGTGTATGCAATTTGGATGACAATACAATAATTTGGTACCATGGGGCCGATCTGAGCATGGAGTCAGAAGATAGAAAGTGGAACTCTTCAATGACTACTAGTAAACTCCTCGAGTTTGGGCTCATGTGGTGGCTTGTGGCTCTGCCCACCCCATTAGGGATTTCGGGCGTGATGCTATGTACAGATGTAGTGCATAATTAGTTTCCATCGTGTTTTATCGGAAAAGTTCGTATTATCGTGCTCTCTCAATTAGTTTCAGCAGGCCCCCAATTCTCGGTGCATTCGAGATAATCCCACAATCGAGATTAAACGTCAGTGCATACAGTCGTTTGACACAACTGTATGAATCTGACGTTTAATCTCGCAATCGACATTGTCTCGAATGCATCGAGAATTGGGATCCAGTATCATGCTGTCATTTTTCATTTTGACATTTGACACTAAATAATAAAGTTTCATATGAACGAATATAAACATGTCACTCATTTAATACAATAATGAATCAACACTTCGGGTCTCGTCGTCTTCCGCATGACATCCGACTTTTACCGATGGAAACATATTTCTCACTATATCTGTATGTATTAAAAGAAACCGATTTGACTTCTTCTAAAATGCACTTTAGTAAATTGTAAATATTGAATTTATTTAAACGCCTTTATGATTTTTATTCGATTAATAATATACATTGATTTTACTTTTTACCTGGACGTTAATTTTGTGTCGAAATGTAAAAATATAAAGAATAGGTTTAATAATAAGTGCTGTCATCTGCCAAGGATATAAAAGCCTCAACACATTGATGATAGTTTCCGTGGGCTGCTCAATTTTGAAATAAATTATTCAGAATAAACTACTTAAGTACCAAGAAATTTTTCTGTAAATTATAGCTCCCAAGTTGGTTTTATAGGTACAACAGTCATAAATGCATATTAGGTGCTCCGGCATCCAACAGAATGCAATGCAATGCAAGATGCGTCGCGTACGCTAATGAAAAATGTAGGAGTAGGAGAGTAAGAGTATTGTCGAGAATATTACATGAGAAAAGGGACGTTGCACACTCGGTTCTGTTGGACCGGTGGTTACCTGATTTTGTATTTATAAGTTTTAGGGTTCCGTAAGGTTTAAGGGATCAACGGGAGCCTACAACGTCCGTCGGTCTGTCGGAGGCCTCTCGCTTAGCAACCGTAAGAGCTAGAAGGTTTGAATTTTCACAGAATATGTGTTGTTATGGCATTAATACTAACCAATAATAAAAATATCAAAAGTCTGAGAAGCTCCCCATACATTGATACTCTAAATATTTACTGATTTTAGACCAATTTTGTTCCAGCTGTATGTCCCTGATATAGAAATGTGAAAAATATATTGAAATCAAACCAGGAAATTACCGCTGCAGCTGCTGATTGATTAGCTTGTATTTTGATATGCGCAATTTATAATATACTAGTGGACCCGCCACAACTTCGCTCGCGGTATTTTCCATACAAACTTTATCACCCTTTTTCACCCCTTTAGGGATGGAATTTTCAACTTCTGCCAACTTGGTTGGAACTGTCAAAGTTCTTATATCATTAACATAAAGTCAATTATTGATTGGTTGAGACCATGCCAAATTCACGTAGTACGGAACCTTCGGTGCGCGAGTCCGACTCGCACTTGACCTGTTTTTATTGTATCTTTGTAGCGATAAGGCGGAAGCTTTTGGAAGTAGTGCATGCTTTATCGTCATCTTCATTTATATTTTAATATGTATGTAAGTCTGTAAGGTATGTATGGGCCACTGTGACCCTAGCAAGTTGATACTAGGAAGTTATCCCCATTATGTCCCTTAGCGTATCTCTCTCATGCTATTATCGAAGAAAGAGATGCACTGCGAGATAAAATAGGGATAACTTATCCTTGTATACAGTATGTAACACGACAAACAGCAAACCTTCAACCCTGTTGATGGCTACGTTGAGCCGAGCACAATAACACTCTGTTTGCTAGTATTCATCCGTTAATTCTGATTTCATAATTTTATAAAAGTAATAAATTACCTCTAGTTTAAAAGTGGGCTAACACATTTGTATCATCCTATTGTACCGAACGAAAATACACTGACATATGTGCTAACATAGAAAAATTTGTAAATTCCACCATTCCACAAATCCTATAACATTTTCAACTATAACTGCGGTATAATCACGTTAACGCGATTTAAGCAATTGTGTAAGTTATTTAAACATACATACATATAATCACGCCTGTTTCCCGTAGGGGTAGGCAGAGACCACTTCTTTCCACTTGCTACGATCCTTACATACTTGTTTCGCTTCGTCCACTTTCATTACTCCCTTCATACACGCTTTTCGGTTTAGGGTGCTCTTGACCTGGCCTTTTTTGAAGACGTCTCCGATTTGGTCTCGAAACGTCCGCCTAGGTCTACCCCTTCCAACCCTTTCATTCACACTCGCCTTATACACTTTTTTCGTCAATCGTTCATCATTCATTCTCTCGACATGGCCAGTAGTAGTAAGTTATTTAAATAACCCATTTTATTCGTTTTAGAGTTTCAAACACGTCAACAATGACCAGCAGCACTGATATCCGAAATGTCATGTTAATTTTGTTTTCTCTGCATACATAATAAGGTAATAACAAAGAAGGTCGGTAAAAAATAATAACAAAAACGACATGATTCTATCAATTTGGCGTCTTCATGATAGAAAAACAGGCTGTTACCATTAATAATTATATCATTATTATTTTTATAGGTTTATTATAAATAAATATTCTGAGGTCATTAAGATATGTACCATAATCTTTCTTTTCATCCAAACATTGACGGGTTAAAATATTTGCGTCGTGTTACATACTGTATTAGTCTGGCTATGGCCTGCAATAAAGGACATTATTATTATTAATATCATCATGATTGCAACCCTGATTCCACTGATTTCTCCAAAGACTTCCACTGCTCTAGTTTGCACGTTTATCTTTGAGTGTTTAGTTTGCTGTATCCAACAGCGGATCCGAGGACGTCACGTTCATCATCAGAGTGGCTTGTAGTGCTTGCCTTCTGGATTCACCCTTGGCTGCGTCTCCTGGTCCAAGAATTTATCCGAATAACTTTAGACCCATCAGCCATGACGTGAGACCGATCATACCGAAACAAAGCAATGTGGTAACTAATCAGTTTCTATATCCCTCGGTCAATGTCGAAGGCCCGTTTACTGAGATTTAAATCTTCTATTGCTGGCAATGCCAACAAAAATGCTTAAGTACAATTTATACAAATTAAATCTCGAAACATTTGAATGCTTTCATTTGTAGCATATGTGTAGAATGTTTAATATTAAATTCACTATTAAAACGAATGCAGACTAAAAATTTATTAATTAAGAACTAACAGAACTGCACACATGTTGCATGTAATTCTGGAAATACTCCAAATTGCATTGAGGACCGACCGCTGCATTACCATCAAAGGATTATATTTGAATAACAGTACAAGTGAAATTGAGCTTTGTTGCATAACGGACTGGGTTACAAATTGATTACGCAAAAAACTAATTTAAAACCTTATTGAATAATGCAAACGGTGTTAGTGAAATTCAAGCGGTTTCTAGCATTTCTTGTTAATTTGTTGGCGTACGCTTGGAATTTTTCACCGGCATTTATTTTTCTTGGCGGAGTTTGTGGAATAAATTGCCGAGTAAGATGCTAACTGTTTCATTTAATAAATAGTTGGCTACAGCACCGGAGTGCGGAATATATCCACTATGCTCTACGAAAGTATCTACTATTAGAGCAAAATTGGGCATTTGATTTCCTATTCGCTCTACTAATGAAAATGAAAATGAAAATGAAAATATTTATTTTGCAAGTAGGCCACATGGGCTCTTTTACATGTCTGAAGCTACCAGCGCTTCGAAAGGTGACATCTGCTGAGAAGAAACGCCGCAAGAAACTCAGCAACTAGTAGGTACGATAAGCAAATTGGACTTCTTTGCTTCTTTAACTATAAGCCACAAAGTCGAAAGAGCTCCGCTTCATGGAGCTCCTATTTCTGCGTGGTTTGGCCCTTCAGGCCTGTTATAAAACTCACTAGAACCCAAACCGATTTACCTATTCCAACTAATTAAATTTGTTCATATGGTTTTAGACGTTTAGCTACACATACTTGATTAGTAGAGCAATATGTCCAATATGTTCTATCATACCTAATAAATAGGAGAAAATAATTCCACTTTGCTCTGACATACCAACTAGTAGAGCTAATAGGTAGAGTAAATAGGAGATAAATAAGTCCAGTGTTCTCTATTAGTAGATACTTTCGTAGAGCATTGTGGATAGCACGCGAATTGTTACCAGCGGCCCCAACAATGTTGACACGGGGATAACTTAACCTCCTCGTAATTCTCTGACTATCTCTTTTGTCGGCACTAGTGTGAGAGAGACACACTTAAAGATAATACGGTGTTAACCTGTCCTCATTTCAACCGGGGTAAGGCCGCCGCTTGCGTGGATAGGGGCGGCTAGGTGCTATGAATTCTTGAGATTTTGCGTAATTATGGATGCTAGAGAATCGGGTGTTTCAATTAAATTTAATTATTTAATAGGTACTGTATTGTTAAGTAATTTAGTTTCACAGTGCATTCGTGTATTAACTGTAATGCAGTGTATGAAGTTTTTAAGAGGGCGCTGACCGTCCAGTGGCGCCCTCATCACTGTTATTGTGTTTTCTATTAAACTAAAGTATTTTATCAAAATCGAACCCATATAAGTTGTTGCGCCGTTTAATACACAATTTATATGCTATGTAATATAGCTTTAAAAAGTATAAACGGTACGTCATCATTTTAACAGAAAATAGCGGCCACTATTTTCTATTAAATAGATTAGATGATGGTTATACTTTGCAAAGCTATATTACATAGCAAATACGTTGTGTATTAAGTTCCGTAACAACTTATATGGCTTCAATTTTAATAAAATACTTTCTTTTAATGGAAAACACAATAGCAGTGATGAGGGCGCCACTGGACGGTCGGCGCCCTCTTAAACAATAATACAGCATTTAGGCTATTCTATAGTTACTTTGCGGACAGAATGATTTCGATAGGTTCCACAGTTGACAGACCCTCAAACTCCTGTCGCGTCTAGCAGACTACTACCATATTTTCTACCCTTATACTCTAATATCATTTTTTTAGAAGTCATGCCGTAATTACTCGTTTCCTGTACCCGGATGCGACACCATAATTGCTGGCTCTGGATACTTGCCAAGGCCTTGCGCATTTAGTGGGTTGAATTTGCGTTTTGCGGACAGAAACAATATAAAAATGTTGTATGAATTTTAGACTACATAATTTGCGCTTTTTAAAACCGACCCGTTGGCCTAATGCCTTATTTACATGCAGCCGAAGTGAGCAGGGAAGTGGGCATGGAAGTGGGCAGCGCGAGTAAGTAAATGGGTCCCTTCTCCTGCTCCTGCCGCTGCTACTCGCATTGTCCATCTAGCCGAAGTGAGCAAGGAAGTGGGCATGGAAGTGGGCAGTGCGAGTATGTAAATGAGTCACTTCTCCTGCTTCTGCCGCTGCTACTCGTCGCGGCGCGCAGTGAGTCAGGAAGCACACCTATTGCCTTCGCAATAGGTGTGAAAGCAGTATGCGGTAATTATTTCTGGCAGCGCAAGCAGCAGTGACAGTGGCTGCATGTAATTGAGGTATAATGGTTTCAATATTTGACTCCGACCAGTGTGAGTTACTCAAATATGTCTTTGACTTGGGGTCCTAGGATGTTAATGCGTCCTTGTGTGTTCAAAGACCCAAGATAAAGGTTATCCTAGTGCGAGCCGTCTGGTGTGACGTTATAATTTTTTTACTTCTTATTGCAGATGCTTATCATCCTGGCATGTCGTAAAAGTCGACTAAGGGACGGGTCCTCTCCAACATGGTGGACTATCTGTATGGGCGATGGGCTGATCACCTGTCACCATACGGTTCATCATACCATCTTAGGACTAATTAATCGAACGTGGCCACAAGTAGTCTTGTAGCTCTGCCCACCCCATTAGGGATTTCGGGCGTGATAATATGTATGTATGTATGTTCTTATTTTGGGAGGGCACTCTTCTGTGCTTTTGTCATAATTTTTATGCTTTTCTATTATTTAAATTATAAATGATATAGCTTAATAATCTTGTGTATTACTGCGGTTGTAGATTAACCTCCGAAACTCTGTATTGTGTAATGGAGGATAATAATGGCCGTACAAAACCACATTTGTCAGCCATAATTCAATCGTAGGCCTTTTTGGCCGCGGACCAAGCCTATAAGTGCGTACTTACGGGATCGAACAAGTGGCTGTAATATGGACATTGTGTTCGAGTAATAAAATACACTTTCTCTTCTTATTTAGATTATAATGTACGGCCTGTTTCACGTATCTTCATCTACCAAAAAACCCGACAAGTGAGAGTTAAACTCGCGTGGAGAGGGTTCCGTTCTGTATATGATTATCCGAAATTTCCTATATTGCTTTAAATACAATAGACTTCTCACAGGTTTTCCTGTAATCTATAGCTAAAGAACTATTTTCTGTATTTCTTTTTCAAATTTTTAGGCCCAGTAGTTTCGGAAATAATGGGGGGAATGGTCAATTTTCGCCTATTTTCCTAAATAACTTCCAAACGATTTGTCTTTAAATACCAAAGAAATATATATTTAAGATCCTCACAATAAGCCCTTTTTTTTGATATGTCACACTATATACTTTATATTTTCTAGTTTACCCCTTCAAAAGTGGTCTCCATGTTTAAAATTCATTTATTTACGGTACGCGTCCGTATTGCGGTCACCGACTTACATTATGTATACCAAATTTTAACTCAATCGGTCTAGTAGTTTCGGAGCAAATTGTCTGTGACAGACGGACAGACAGACAGACAGACACACGAGTGATCCTATAAGAGTTCCGTTTTTTCCTTTTGAGGTACGGAACCCTAAAAATACCTTAAATCGACTGAAAAAACTAAGTCTTAGATGAAATAATCAAGACCAATTCCCATCCAGACGTTTATTTAGAAGTTTTATTTCCCAGTGGCCCTTATTTTTCCTCCAGTACTCAGGCCCCTGCATTACTTGGAAAATCGCTTAATACTTCACAACTTTACGTAAAGTCTTTTGAAATGCGAAATTGTTTTGAGTGCCCTAAATTCTTGGTGAGCAATTTTACAAGTTTTTTTATTTCTTGTTAGTGTGGTCGTTCTCGTCTGTGTCATTTAACTATATATTTCTGTCTATTTATACTAGGTATTGTATTAATTAATTTCCAAAACTGTGTAATTTAAAAACATAAAATTTTGCAAGGGATACGTGTGCGCCACATACATACATACATAGCATCACGCCCGAAATCCCTAATGGGGTGGGCAGAGCCACAAGACTACTTGTAGCCACGTTCGATAAAGTAGTCCTAAGATGGTATGATGAACCATATGGTGACAGGTGTTCACCCCATCGCCCATTCAGATAGTCCACCATGGAGAGGATCTGTCCCAGTCATCTTTTACAACATGGCAGGATGATAAGCATCTGCACGCATTCTATGCCATTTCTTCACTCCCAGTGCAGCAAAGGAGGAAGTGTGCGCTAAGAAAGGATTATTTGAAATTCAACCCCTGAAAAGGAGAAAAGGGGGGCTCAAACTTTGTATGTAATGCGGGGATGAAGCGGTGATGGGCCGTTACGTCAATACAAAATATGGATAGTGAAAAATATTGTTACAAAAATTAATTTGAATTTTTATTAAAACTATCCCAGACATTTTTATCATAATCATTATTTAGAGCTGGGCACGACCACTACTGGACATCTCAAACACTTCAAGAATATCCATCGGCTTCCGGTGACTAAATTATCAAATAAAAAAAAACTCGAACGACATTACGTTAGGTACCTTTTACGAAATTTTCAGAGTACTTCAACATGTTCAACTGGCCTTAGTGGTTGACTGGTAGAGAATGCATTAATGCATTTTCCAGTATTGTGCAATGGTTATAATGAATAGGTAAATATAGCACAAGGAAGGCCGCGGTAAAACACAAGTGCGTAAATAAATTAGGAGTTTTGTATACAAACTCCGTCGGTCTGTGTACAAACCGATGATTAATTGCCCTATATATAACCTATCAATATACCTTTCTATAATTTATATAATTCAAGTGAGAATGAACCTTCTTGCTATCGCAATAAGAACATTGACGCGTAACTTATTAAAAACATTATTTACATTTCCTAATTGGGATTTATTTATGCTCTCATTTTGTTGCTGTTTTACCTAGACTAAAACGGAGCTCCGCTAAAGATAGAGCGCAAACCTGCGGGTTGAAACAAAGCCAATGAGTGGCCAAAATATTGTATTTTTTTTATTTTTTGTGATTTGATGTTACATTAGTAATGTAATGTAACATGTACTTCCCTCAAATGTCTTTTGATATTATGGCTACACCTACAACTGACAACGATGTTATCCCACAGTAATACAGGTTTTACTAGTACTAATAATTGTATGGTAAGTGAAGGTCCATTCCCCATCCCCTATCCCCTCCTGTCTTCATCCCCTACGTTCCATCTCCTATTGTATATTCCAAGGGCTCAGAAACTATACGTATTCTATTGTGTTTATCCTGTGTCAACGATTTTCTTTGTTAGAGTTTAAACCTATAACTCAAGTTCGTCTAAAAGGGATATCAACACCTCACTAACGCCATCTAGCGTCTGCCTGTGTCACTGAGTTATTCAGTTTTCCGCATAGGTGCGACCAACTGCGGCTATGACGCGATGCGGACCATCGACCCGGGTGCGTTGAGACGGGCGAGTGCACTTGAACGAGTACTAGTACATTACATGGCTGTGATTTTCTGTTCGGTGTGTGAAAACAATATAGTAGAGAATGTGTAAATCTTTGATGTGGACTAGGTACTCTTGTGTTGTCCATGATCTAAGAACTATAAACTAGTATCAAACGAAACAAACTGCGTTAAATTTCGTTAGGCCGTTTTAGAACTATGATGCTACAGACTGACACACAAGCAGATTGACAAAGGGGTCAAACTTTTAATACCCTCATTTTTTAACGGGGGTTAAAAACGGGGGATTGTTTCGTTATTTTTTTGCTCTTAGTTGATAAAGGTTATCGAATATTGTATGGGGTTCGATCCAGTCGATTGAAGGACTGAGACTAATCAAGTCAAACGATTCTGGGAGAGCAGGGAGCAAGATATTCCAACCAACCACCTTCAGTCGGTCAATCAGATCGGTGCAGCACAGATTCTTCCATTAAACATTAGAACTGCAAGAAGTAAGTAGGAGTCCAAATTTGTCTCTCCTGAGCTATTCATTAAATGACATACTATGATTTATAACAAGGCTCTAATGGGATGAGGTATGTCCATATATCTTTCTATTTGCTGATTTCACAAATCTTATCATTATTTTACTTGCTGTGTGAAAATTGCATAAGGATAATATCAAAAATATCTAACACATCCCAAGCCTGACCTGTAATTGCCAAAAACTGATGGATAAACAGGGTTTCAGAATTGTTGGTTTAAGTGAATATTTCTATGAGCACACCGAGGATGTTCCAGTAACTTGCTACATAATGTTCAGGCAAGTAAACTCTCTCGTTCAAACGCAGCAGCACATCGGCAACCACAACAAATACTTTCGTTGGACAGTACGCTAGGAATGTTTTGTGGTTTTGCTTGCTATATATAAGAAGGCAGAATGATGCATAGAATTAAACTTTTACAAAATGAGTCTTGCAAACCGAAGTCTATTTTAAAAAACTTTATTTAACCTCACTTGTTTGCTCTCACCGGGGATCGAACCCGAGACCGCTAGCTTCGGAGGCAGGGTCACTACCAAGTAGGCTAACCGTGTCGTCGATTTTACCTACATACATATACATACATTGAAAAGGGTAAAAACTGAACTCGATGGTAAAAACTGTTTTCAACAAAAAATAAACAAAGTTAATCAAAATAAACTATTTTTGTGGATTATTTTCTCTATTGAGGTTGTCTAGAAGAGATTGCTATTAAGCGATAATATCGACTATAGTACCCTAACTTTATTTTGTTCATTTGGTATTGTATTGTATTGTATAGTCGATTCATTCTTACTTGTCTTATTTGGTAAACAAGTTGCTAACCTCAAAGTGCACCTTTTTTGGGTGAAACAGCTATTTATTCGTAAATAAAGCAACCAGAGAAAATATTTTAGACATTTGCCAATTTTAGGGTTCCGTACCTCAAAAGGAAAAAACGGAATCCTTATAGCATCACTCGTGTGTTTGTTTGTCCGTCTGTCACAGCCAATTTGCTCCGAAAGTACTGGTGCGACTGATTTGAAATTTGATATACATATGTAAGTTGGAGATCGCAACACAGACACGTAACGTAAATAAATGAATTTTAACATGAATTGAATTTAAAAATAAAAAGTTTGGAAGTTATTCAGGAAAATAGGCGAAAATTGACCATTCCCCCCTTATCTCTGAAACTACTAGGCCTACAAGTTTGAAAAAATACAGAAAATAGTTCTTTACCTACAAATTACTGGAAGACCTGTAAGAAGTCTATGGTATTTAAATAACATACGACATTTCACCTAATCATGTACGGAACGGAACTGTCCCCATGCGAGTTTAACTTGCACTTGTCCGGTTTTTAACCTAGGATTGGTCTTTACTTAGGATAAAATAGCTGTTTCACTAAAAAAGTTACATTTTGAGGTTATAAACTTGTTTACCAAATAAGACAAGAAACGATGAATCGTCTAAAAACGTGCTCTTAATAGACACGTAAACTTTCTCTTTGACCGCAAAATATTCATATTCATGTATTAAAATGTAAATGTCTGAACTGAAAATTATACTGAAAAAAGGTAGACAACCTTGGTTTAATACTGTTTATTTTGCTTTTCGTCGTGTGCATGTCAGCAGCAGTCCTTTACCTACATGTAAAATATTAGCATACCATAAAGAAAACCCGTTTTTATACACGAACGGAACGGAATAATGGGAATTTTTTATTACCATCGCGCTACTTTTAGGGTTCCGTACCTCAAAATTAAAAAACGGAACCCTTATAGGATCACTTGTGTCTGTCACAGCCAATTTGCTCCGGAACTACCGGGCCGATTGAGTTGAAATTTGGTACATTATGTAAGTCGGTGATCGCAACACGGACGCGTAACGTAAATAAATGAATTTTAAACACGGGGGCCACTTTTGGGGGGTAAATTAGGAAATTAAAAAAAAAGATATGCTAACTCTATTATGTGACATATCAAAAAAAAGGGCTCATTCTGAAAATCTTAAATATATCGCACCTGGACAAGAGCACAATTGTTGAAAAACCGAAAAATTTGTTAAGTATACAGAAATATTCCAAATATTATTTGGAACATTTCTGTATACTTAAAAAAAATGGGTTTTTCCTCCTCCAACCATCCTGGCATGTCGTAAAAGTCGACTAAGGGACGGGTCCTCTCCAACATGGTGGACTATTTGTATGGGCGATGGGCTGATCACCTGTCACCATACGGTTCATGCCATCTTAGGACTAATTAATCGAACGTGGCCACAAGTAGTCTTGTCTTGTCTGCCCACCCCATTAGGGATAATATGTATAAAATTATTTTACACACAATGCTCAGTACTGCATATCAATTCAATCACACTTTATCACCTTGGAACATTTCTGTATACTTAAAAAAAATGGGTTTTTCGACAATTGTGCCCTTGTCCCACCGAAGGTGCGATATATTCCTTTGAATTTTAAAATAAATAGTTTGAATGTCCCCCCGCTTTATCTCTGAAACTACTAAAAAAATACAGAATTATAGTTCTTTACCTATAGATTACAGCAAAACCTATAAGAAGTCCATGGTATTTAAAGTAACATAGGAGATTCCGATAATCATGTACAGAACGGAACCCTCTCCACGCGAGTTTAACTCGCACTTGTCTGGATTTTGTTATAATTTTACGACTAATATGTTCATGTTCAGAAAGCTTTATTACATGCATACACACTCCTCTGCTGCACTGGGAGTGAAGAAATAGCATAGAGTGCGTGCAGATGCTTATCATCCTGGCATGTCGTAAAAGTCGACTAAGGGACGGGTCCTCTCCAACATGGTGGACTATCTGTATGGGCGGTGGGCTGATCACCTGTCACCATACGGTTCATCATACCATCTTAGGACTAATTAATCGAACGTGGCCACAACTGCCCACCCCATTAGGGATTTCGTGCGTGATGCTATGTATGTGTATACACACATATATCACGCCTGTTTCCCAAAGGGGTAGGCAGAGACCATGGATTTCCACCTGCTACGATCCTGACATACCTTTCACTTCGTCTACTCTCATTAAGATCTTCACGCATGCTCGCCGGTTCAGGGTAATCTTGACCTGGCCTTTCTTAGAACGTCCTCAATCTGGTTTTGGTACGATCGCTGAGGTCTTCCCCTTCCAATCCTACCATGCATACTCGCCTTATAAATCTGCTTCGTTTGTCTTCTTTGGTTCATCCTCTCCACATGTCCAAACCATCGAAGCATACCTTTCTCAATTCTCACGACTGCATCTTCCACACCAAAACGTTCCTTATCCTGTCACTCATGGAAACACGACACATACTTCTCAAAGCCCGCATCTGCGTTGATTTTACTTTCATGTTTCTTCTGCCACCCTGCCATACTTTATTATAAGATTTATTAGTATAATAAACAGCTCTATGTTATTCTCAAGAAATCCCGTCGCTGATTCCGTTGTACTATGCGGAGTTACGTACCTACGTCCGTGGCCAGATGCGTCGAAATACAACCAAGGTCGAAGGCACGTACGAACATAACCAAACGGGCAAAACCATCTGCGGCCCTAACATGCATGCCACAAAGATAAATTAAACCCGTTTATCTCAATGACTATCTCTTTCGTGGGCATTAGTGTGATAGAGAGGCACATAGAGATAAGACGGTCTATCTTATCGTTGTGTCATGCATGTTAGGGCTGCTGAGCGCTCTTACGCCGTTGACAATAAAGTCATGTTCACATATTTTTGAACACGTACGCGTTGATATTTTTGGACACTAAAACTTTGTGTAAAATAGACATAAGTGCCATATTTATGTATGATAAAAATTCCTCCCCTGACTCCGGAAATGTAAAAATGCATACTTACTCTATAGCATAATAAATTGGCGGCGCAAACTTTCTCCGCAATAAAAGTTGAACGTTAATTTAAATATATAACGATATGTAAACGTTTTTAGCATGTTATTGGATGTTTTAAAGTTCCCTTGAATATAGAGAATGATGAAACCAAGTTCTTCATCAAAATGTTGGATCCAAATTATCAGCAGCCGGGGGCATCTGGGATCATGGTCAAAGTACCCCGAATTAGTACGGGTAAAAGCGCTAGGAAGATAAGATAAATAAAGATGAAGTTAAAAATACAAACTTTAAAAGATTTATTTACTAAGTTAGTCTCATTTGACCTCTTTTACTCGACACACGAATAAATTAATATAGGTTGAATCTACCAGCGTTTCGGAGAGAACCATCATTATCATTACTGAGAAAAAGCGCAACAAGAAACATGACAATATTACAAAGTAGTAATTAATGATAATTATTAAGGGGCTGCGGATTGGCAACTCGACGTTTTGCAAATGTTTATTTTTACACATTTTCATTTGGCAAAGTTCTTACCTATTTCCTGTAAATAAAGAAAAAGTAACATATAGTACAACATATAATATAGAGAACACTGGGGCTGATTCGAAAGTGTGTTTGCTAGACTTGAAATAAGAAGCGTCAAACTTGATTTTGACAGCTTGGTGCTTTATAAAATCGGGTTTGAAGTTTCTTATTTTAAGTTTAGGGAACTTTAAATTTAGGCGAAATCGTTTCGAATTGGACCCACTATAATGTTAACTTTTGGGCGCAGAAAGGTAAAATTCCGTTTAAGTTTTATAAACAGTGTATACTAACTACTCTTTAATGCTATATAATAGCTACGCAGCTCTAGTTTATGACAATTAAGTGAAGCCCTTTGATTAGATGTGCCCTATTGTTTTTAAGATTAAGGTGACAAAGGCAAAGCGAATAAGACAAAGGGCGCCCTTTGTTGAAATTCGAGTAATTAAACAGAAGCTATTTCAATAAAGCTTTGTAATTTTAAGGAAGACTTTTTTGGTTCCTTAGTCATTATTTCTTCCGAATCTCTATTGTTATTAAACCAATGCTGATGGTTGATACCGACATCGGCGCACGCTGTACACGGACGCGTAGTTTGGGGTGATTTTATCAGTTTACGCACATAGAGTTAACTTCGCTTTCTATTAAAATGCAGGTGGCATCACCCAAAGCTACGTGTCCTGTCCGTGCACAGCGTGCGCTGCTCGCGTTTCCCGCCTTGACTGACGATCTGGGGTGTAATTCTTTTAAATAATACTTCGTCGCCGAATTCACGGCAAGCGTAAGTTGAATGAAGAATGGAGAACTGCTCAGACATGCAGACAAGCAAAACTCATGATAAGGAGAGTAAACCAAAAAAGGACCAGGTATCTAGTAAAGCTTGGTAAGTATAACCTCTGTATATGGACAGGGGCAATCACAGGCCACTGCCCACTAAATAGACACCTATCAGTAATTGGAGTAAGATCAGATCCTCTCTGCCCACACCGTGGGGAGGAAGAAACTAGCAAACACCTCCTAGCCGATTGTGTCATCTCACTCGTCACTGAGATAAGACATTTTCGGAGAAGATAAAATAGATGTAACCGAGATCAGTTGCTTGAACCTGCAGGATGTACTTATATTCTACAGGAAAACAAGAAGATGGGATCCATGCTAGATGGGAGTGCCGCCGCGATAGTAGCCCACGGCTCCAACCTTGGGGAACTGGGCTGAATGATCAGCGCACGCAGATCGACCGCCCGCCAGTCGATGGCCGGGCGTCCCCACCCACCATCATCATCATCATCAAATTGACCCGTCTTCCACCTTGGTCATATGCCATATTCCATGCGCGGATCAATTTATGATTCTAGGTCTTTTGCGGACCTATAGTACTTAGGTTAATTTATTTCGTCAGAACAATAATGAAGCTAACAGCCGACCGCAAAAGCGGTTAAGGTTGTGTACATTATTTGGCCCGGAAAGACCTACGACGGTTAAACGCGGTAATCCATCGCCGTCAGGGGCAGACATGATAGGCCATTTGGCCACAGTAGCCACATAAAATCAGTAACATTATGGCTACACTAAGCTGTCTAACATGATCAAACTTGTACGTGGATTCCTGTGTGTGGTACCTAATGCGCACAGGCAGGATATTAAAATCCCTATTAGCACTTTCCATTGGCATTAATTGGCCAACAGTAGGGAATCCGTAGGGTAGTTTGCCCTCATACAACTATCATTGGACCAATATAACTAAAATATTACCGTTACGCCCAACCAATTACCAACGTTGGGCCATTGTGAATACCGCTACCGTTGTTTAAAAACGGTTGGCATTTCTGCATTGTATACAAGGAAGGCCCTATTAGATATTAAGTAAAGTTGAGCCAACAATGCAGTGCATGCAATACAACATGCAGTAAAATATTATGATTACGCCCATCTAGTTACCACCGTTGGGCCAATGCAACTTCTGCGACCGTTGGGCCAATGCAACTTCTGCGACCGTTGGTTTAAAACTGTTGGCATTTCTACATTATATTGTTATAGCTATATTTATAGCTATATTTAGCTATATTTTACTGCCGGCGAGGTTACGACTGCCGGCGTAACAAAAGATAGGTTCGACTTGATTGCATATTTGAGGCAATTTATTTTTGTGCAAGGTGCCATGAGGCCTTCGTAAGTATAGTATAATAATATAAAACAATCGATGGCTGAGCGATAGCTTTAGAGCGATATTTGAAGATAATGATTAATTTGACCTTAAATTTAGGCAAAGGTAGGGCAGGGAGGCAAAGTTGCCATTATTAGCGGCCTCAGCGTAACATGGATGTTAGTATTAATGAAAAAAACCGTTAATTTATAGCTTGAACGAAAAAAAACGCCAATTTACGGCTTAATTTACAAATCTACTGCATTCCCTAGATGATCTCACGGAGTCGGAAATTCTGGAGTTACCAAATCGAAAAGTATCTTTTTGCTTGCTGATTCTTAAACATTGACTGTGATGTAGCCCGAAAATTCCCATTTTCTCGGGAGAAAAAGATTCATTTGCTCCGTAAACCTATTTATTAGACGTCTGACTAAATGAAATTTCAAATCGACCTGAAATATGCCATCTGACTTCTTGAAATGTTTAAATGAAAGTTATTTGAGACTGGTCTTCGTTGATCTTTATGGATTCGGGGTTCATTATAACATACTTTCTAAGGCTTCAATACACTGAAAGCGGAACGGAGCTAAAATGGAAGCTTTCACATCAGTGACACTGCTTACGTGGCCCGCTACGCTGCCGTTCTACGTTTCGGTGTGTGGAAGTCTTTACTTAGCTCAAAGACCCAAATGAGTTTCTGAGCCAGTCCCTCCAGACACCAGTACCCAGGTCCCTTCGGTCTTTCTGAACTTCATCGCTCCATCGGTACTGTAAGGAAACTGCAGCTCATCGATTAAGTACGGGGACTTCTTCTGCTCTTGGAGCTAAATGATAGACTTGTTTGAACAGGATTTACTATTTATTTTCACCATTCAAATATACATGTTACTCTCACAAAAGTGCTCCAAGATGTGACGATCTGATCAAGTGTGGCTGGCGTTCTAATTAATTTAAATTTCAAAGTAAGATAAAATATGACATTCAAACCGGCATCCACACTTGGCCAGTCACAATAACCTATAAAGCAACCTACTTGCGCTACAGTACCTAGGACTTCCGACCAGTCGGCGTCTATTCGGTCGTCCTAAATACGCGTCGATTCAGAAAAGATCATTTTGATCCCACAAGGGCGAAAATCGTCCTTATTAATATTAATAGACTACGTGCGTTCTAGACTGATACTATTGTACTCAAGTAAGGTTTTATGTATGCAAAAACGCCAACTTGAGCATAATATGGAAACTCTACCACCTACTATTGACATTACATTATAATGAATTGTAGAAGAACAATTATTAATAATAAAACTAGTCTTATAATTTTAAATGCATTTTAATTGAATTTTCCTCATAGGTGGACTTAAAGCAATATATATCTTACTCAGAAGTAAAATTATTTTCATCTTGGGCGATAATGCTGGAATACTTCGCTACGCTCAGGATCACCGTACATGTATCATTTTGCTCCCTTGTGATACAATCTTCTATTTAAAGATTGAAAGTTGGTATTTTATGACGGGTACTTGGTCGAGGGGTCCAATAGCTTGTTACAGCGATACATTTTAGATATAGGTCGTTTTTTTTACTGTTTCCTATTTATTTATATTCCGTCTTTTCACCGATTTTCATCTTCATCTTATAAGAAAATAAAATATAATTATTCATCAAAGATAGCAAGTTAAAATAAAAAAAATGCAGTGAAGCCGCAGGCGCCGGTTTTAAGCCCCACAATAATCTTCATTTTTTAAACAACAAACTTGAAATTTTCATATTTAGTTATATATAAATCGTTATATATTTTTACTGAGACGCGTGTTAAAAGATTTTTAACGTCAACATAAAAAGCGCTTCGAGATATATTTTTTATGTTCAACATAAATTTTATATTTCGTGTTAAAGTTTATAGATAGAACGAAGAGCATGTTGATACCTTTCAATATTTTTACTAAAGTATACGTTGTTCCACAATGTTTTCTTCAAAGATGTGACTTATTTAAGATACAAATATCTGAAATACAGATACAAGATACAAAATATGTATTTTCATCTTATATCTTAAATACTTTTTAGGGTTCCGTACCTCAAAAGGAAAAAAGGAACCCTTATAGGATCACTCGTGTGTCTGTGTGTCTGTCTGTCTGTCTGTCCGTCTGTCACAGCCAATTTGCTCCGAAACTACTGGACCGATTGATTTGAAATTTGGTATAGATATGTAAATTGGTGACCGCAACAGGGATGCGTAACGTAAATAAATTAATTTTGAACATGGGGCCCACTTTTGGGGGGCAAATTAGAAAATTAAAAAAAAAAGTTACGCAAACTATATCATGTGAGATATCTAATGAAAGGGCTTATAGTGAGGATCTTAAATATGTTTTTTTTGGAATTTTAAAATAAATGGGTTGGAAGTTATTTAGGAAAATAGACGAAAATTGACCATCCCCCCCCCCCCTTATCTCCTAAACTACCAGGCCTAACATTTTTGAAAAAATACAAAAAATATTTCTTTACCTATAGATTACAGGAAAACTTATAAGAAGTCTATGGTATTTAAAGTAACATAGGAATTTTCAGTTAATCAGGTATGGAACGGAACCCTCTCCACGCGGGTTTCACTCGCATTTGTCCGGTTTTTAAAAATGCATTTTGTATCTTGTATTTAGATACCATTTGTTTCGTATCTTAATATTTCGTAAATACTGTTTGCTAAAATACTTTTAGTCATAATTACCTAAGCATTTTTGTAGATTTACTATGGCACCTTATAAATAAAACTGAATGCACCTTTGAAATTTAAGAGGGCGCCGACCGTCCAGTGGCGCCCTCATCACTGTTATTGTGTTTTCTATTAAAGGAAAGTATTTTATTAAAATTGAAGCCGTATAAGTTGTTACGCAACTTAATACACAACGTATATGCTATGTAATATAGCTTTGCAAAGTATAACCATCATCTAATCAATTTAATAGAAAATAGTGCCCGCTTTTTTCTGTTAAATTGATAAGATGATGGTTATACTTTGCAAAGCTATATTACATAGCATATACGTTGTGTATTAAGTTGCGTAACAACTTATACGGCTTCAATTTTAATAAAATACTTTCCTTTAATAGAAAACACAATAACAGTGATGAGGGCGCCACTGGACGGTCGGTGCCCTCTTAAATCAACCTATAATACGACTTCAGGCTCTGTAGCAGGGTTGCCAGACGTACGATACTTAAACACAATAAAATTGGGTTTTCTTTCGAAAAGTATTATATCTTTAAAAAACAGAAGATACGTATTTTCTATCTAGTATTTCACAAACCATTTCCAAAGTATCTTTTATCTCAAATACTTATTTTAATAGTATCTTGTATTCCAGTTACTTTGTCTAGGGTATCTTGTACATCTCTCATCTTGTTGAGGAGATACAGGAAATAACTGGTCAAGCGAAAGTCCGACTCGCATGCAAAGGGTTGCGAACTATTGTGCTTCGTATTTCACTTTACTTTTCTTGCTGGTAGAGAATACCATTACGCATTAAGTCCTCATTTATACTTCATGCAATAAGTTTACAAGCTTTTATTTACTGTCACCTGTCCAGGTGTCTGCCTGTAATCAA
Organism: Tortricodes alternella; assembly: GCA_947859335.1. NCBI lineage: Eukaryota > Metazoa > Arthropoda > Insecta > Lepidoptera > Tortricidae > Tortricodes > Tortricodes alternella. Next base: position 16,554,028 of record OX401975.1, read on the forward strand.
ATCTTACAAGTTAAATTTGACCCTCCCGGTTTCTGATTGCGCTGAAATTTTGCATGCATAGGTACGTTAATGGATGAAAATTCAATATTATTATGACAAGGAGCTGATCTGATGATGGAGCCGGAAGGTGGTCATGGGAACTCTCTAATAAAACGACGCAATCACATCGAGTTTGGGCTCATTACATTCGTCTTGATAAGGACTCTTCTTTTTTATTAAAAACTATGTAATATTATAGCGGCAACAGAAATACATCATCTGTGAAAATTTCAACTGTCTAACTATCACGGTTCATGAGATGCAGCCTGGAGACAGACGGACAGACGGACAGACGGACAGACGGATAGCGGAGCCTTAGTAGTAGGGTCCCGTTTTTACCCTTTGGGTACGGAACCCTAAAAAGCTTGTTTAAAACGCAACAGATTTATAAGGCGAGTGTGCATGGTACGGTTGGAAGGGGAAGAACTCGGCGAACGTACCAAAACCAGATCGAGGACGTTCTTAAGAAAAGCCATGTCAAGAGTACCCTAAACCGGCGAGCGTGCATGAAGAACTTAATGAGACTAGACGAAGAGAAAGGTGTGTCAGGATCGTAGCAGGTGGGAATCCGTGGTCTCTGCCTACCCCTTTGGGAAACAGGCTTGATATTATATGTATGTATGTTTAAAAAAACGATTTATCCATAACAATGTGACATTTAATTCATATTTTGTCGTTTAATATTGAAATACAATCTATAATCTGACTTTATTTAACAACTGAAAATGAAGCCGTTTCGAAAATACAGCAAGAACAAAAATGGTTTAAAAATAAGCCAATTTTTAAGATATCCATAAATGGGAAGCTGTATAACTGTTTGATATTTTTATTATTTGCCAGGATTTGTGCCATAACAACACATAATCTGTAAATTCCAACCTTCTACGTCATATTGTTGCTGATTGAGGGCTCTGACGGACGGACGGACAGACATCGTACGCTAGATAATAATGTCTTCCTTCGTATATGAAACCCTAAAAAACATAACCCTCTCTTTGCTTTCGTGCAGTCGGGTAAAATGATTAAAAATGTTATTGACTTACGTTTTAATATTAACGTTATTACATAAAATATATTACGTTGTTTCATCTCTTGTTATTTCATCTGTATGTCCGGAGCTAATCGTATAAGATCATTCAACCAAATTTTACATATTAGATTTGTTTCAAATATAGGCCTACACGCACGCGTACAAATATAGGTACTATCATTGAACATAATGAAAAAGTAACTTTAAAAGCAAAACAATGTTATATAATTCCTTTTAGCGGTTGTGGAATTCTCGCACATTCTGAATTCACCTTTCGTTCGATATATTCAATATTTTTACGTAAATACATTATTTAGACCTAATACTTCTAAAACGAACGGCATAAAATAGCACTTTACTTGATTAGAAACCTTTTTCATGCAAATCGTTAATCAGAATAATTTGAAACGTTGGCTTTATAAAATATTTGATGAAATAGCCGTTTTTCAATACTGGCCGCTTTAAACGGGGCTAACTTTTGTTTGTCTTTGAATTCCAAATTCAATTTATTTTGTCTTAAAGACAAGTTGTTCTTTTTAGGGTTCCGTACCTCAAAAAGAAAAAAGGAACCCTTATAGGATCACTCGGTTGTCCGTCTGTCTGTCTGTCTGTCTGACTGTCTGTCTGTCAAGACCTTTTCTCAGGAACGCGTGGAGGTATCAAGTTGAAATTAATATCAAATACTTAGGTCTGCAATCTCTTGAAGCTGTGAAAAAATCAACCTTCTAAGTCACCGCAATCAAAAGATATGGCCGTTTATGTCTCATATTTTGATACTTTCAATGGAATCCAAAGGGAATCAAAACCTATAGGGTACTTCCCGTTGACCTAGAATCATGAAATTTGGCAAGAAGCAGTGTCTTACGGCACAAGTTAAGGAAAAAGTTCGAAAACCGTGAATTTGTAATTACATCACATACAAAAAAAAGTTAAACGGAATAACCTTTGCAAAGTCGTATCACACTCTACGATTGAACAGAGATAGGAGCCTGCGAAAGTTATTTTTTGTCTTATTTCATAGGTAGGTTGTAAATGGTTACCCCGTTGTTAAAAGCTTATTTGTCAATTTTCCCGAGATATTACGCGTTTCCTGAAAAATTCTAATAAGTCCGTCATTTACATTATAAAAAAATATTGAACACATATTTTTTCTTTTGTCAATTAAATGAAACATGACGAAGAAATTAGTGCGTTGAAGTCTCGTGTGACGTCTCGACTTTGCACACTTTTTACCATTAAGTGACTTCATGAGCCCCCGCTCCCGAACTTTGATGCGCGTTATCTATGTCAATTTTGATCGATTTGATAAAGCAAAAAATACGCGTTCAATATTTTTGATTATTAACAGATTGTTTGGCAACTCTTAAAAATCGTTTCCATTGCCGCCAAGAAAGCAAAAAATATGTTATTAAGAGGAGTGTGAACCTACGGCTTTTCATACAAAAGGCGTTAACGATTGCCACCCCTGAAACGTTAACCGATGTTGCCCAATTTCTGATAGGTTGTCAGTCAGACCACTATCTGTGTCTATAAGCAGGTTTTGTTTTTCTCTCTATAATCAATAAATTCAGTTTAATTGTTGTTTCAGTATTCTCATACAACAATTTCGGCGATTATTTGAATTTTTGATCTTCAATCAATATTCAAAAAACGTGTATTTGTTCTGACTGACAACCTATCAAAAATTTGTCACAATCGGTTAACATTTAAGGGGTGGAAATCGTTATCGCTTTTTGTATGAAGAGGGTGATTTTTTTGCCGCTGGTTCACTGTCCTCTTAACGCTACGAAAAGATCTAATGTTTAACACTATACTAATACACTATACTTTATTATTACTAAAGCCTTCCTAGCTGCCGGGCCTAAATTCGATGAAAGATTATATCGACTTCCCAATTATTCGACGTAGCTCGTCCCATGCAAATTTGTGACGCGTTCTGAATACAGAATTAGATAAATTAGAATGCGAATCCGGCAATTCAGCAATAGCTTACTGTTGACGCTAGATTTTACATCGATGTAACATAAGGCCTGGTTCTCTATTCGACATTGACTTAGCGATATCGCAAACTATTTAGCTACGATATGGTAACTCTTATTAACATGACAGCAAAGGCAGCCGCATTATAAAGAAACCATCCGAGCTATACTGTAAAAAAATATTGAATACACAATACAAAAAGTATCTCGAACATCTTTTTTAAAATTGCAAGACTTTCTTTGCCAAGAACTCGGTAGCGAAGTTCTTTTTAGGGTTCCGTACCTCAAAAGGAAAATACGGAATCCTTATAGGATCACTCGTGTGTCTTTCTGTCTGTCTGTCGGTCTGTCACAGCCAATTTGCTCCGAAACTACTGGACCGATTGCGTTGAAATTTGGTACACATATGTAAGGTAAGTCGGTGAATGCACGGACGTGTAACGTAAATGAATGAATTTTAAACATGACGGCCACTTTTGGGGGGTAAATTAGATTAATAAAAAAAAAGATTTGTATACTATGGCGTGTGACATATCAAATGAAAGGGCTCATTATATGAATCTAAATTTTTATTTTATAATTTTAAAATAAATGGTTTTGAACTTATCTTATCTCCTTCTCCTCCTTATCTCCGAAACAACTGAGCCTAAACTTTTGAAAATAAGTACAGAAAATACACGCGAGTTTAACTCGCACTTGTCCGTTTTTTTTACTTTTCACTAGCTGTCCCCCGCGCTTTCACTTGCGTATATAATTTTGTTCACAAATTAATGGGTTTAAATTTTTTGGGGCGGTAACACGAAGTTACTCCTTATAACATCAATTATCTGCGTTTAGAAACTCCTGTCAAAATCGGTTCAGACGTTTTGGAGATTAGCTGGATTAAACAAAGTACCTACCTATATTATATACTTTCGCATGTATTTACTAAAAAGCTGTTATTTTACACTACTAACTTTTAAGCAGACACTACAATTTTATTTATCAAAAGCGTACATAACATTACACAAGTCAAATAATTTTCTCGCCAAATTGACATAACAGTTTGCTAGCGAGATCGTGCTCAAACAACAATTTTCTGCCAAATACCTAAACCAACATAATCCTACACAAGTTTCTAGTTCTGTGCTCGTTGCTAGTTTTAGTTACAAAGCAAATAACCCCTCATTGCCTGGCGCAGTCGGGTAAAAGCTGTTATACGATAGTAGAGTAATACCGAGCGCTACGTGTGACCATACGTGTACCATTACCACGAGCAAACGCAAACCGTTCTCATCATTGAAAACTATCGCTCGGTCCCTTTTAGGCGTCGTCCTAATACGATAAAAAAACTGGGTGTCCTAATAGAACGCGAATATGCGATCATCGCGTGAAATAAGGACTCAAGCGACCGCGGAATCAGCTTCGCAGTTTGGCATCGCCACGCATGGCATCGGTCTGCCCCAACCATGGACGTCAGAAACGGTTAATTTTTAACCTATTTTGCGCCGCTCCTAGACGACGCGATGCGATAGTCGCGCGAATGTCAATTAGGACACGTGGAACGTTTGAGTCGCGCGACTACGAGTAAAATTCGCGTGACGCAGCACACATTTCGAAGCCAGACTACCAGATGTCAGCAGGGTTTTCACTCTCGTTTAATTTAGTTTTGTATGAGCCGTGCGTGAAGTCCTTTCTGGTTTACACAGCTTGGAATGCCAGTTTGGAACACTTAACAATCTTGGTGACTTCAAGGTAAGAGTGAATAGCCATTGTCTGGGCAAGCGTGTTCCACCCCACAACCCTGCCTTCGCTTTCCATTAGATGAGACAGGTCAAACGCTTGGTAAAAAGAAACGGGATCCCCTTGTTACCCATAAACTTATTGTTTCGAATTTTGAAAGTCTGAAATTGATTCCCATATTATTTATGCTCATAATTATCGAAAGTCATAAAAGTTGTAAACCATAACCTTAATAATTCTAACGTTAATAATCCATATTGTTACAGATTATAATTTTCAAAAGTCATAAAATTGATATCTATAACATACAAAGGCATAACGATTATTATTCAGAAATATTGTAAGCTATATATTTTAAAGTGCTAATTATTTTTACCCATACCGTTTCAATGTCTAAAATTAATAATGGTATTTTTCAATATTTCGAAATTATCGTGCTCGTTTGTAAAATGTTATGTTGAAGAAGTTGACATATTATGACTACAAATGGTAATCTTCAGTGAGCGAGCGAGCGAAGCGAGCGAGCAAAATGGGTCGGAGCAGAAGCGATTTGGATTGGTTAGGTTCAGAAGGCTAAGGCGGGAGCGAAGCGAAGCGTAGCTCCCGCCTTATCCTTCGATGTTAGGTCTTTTTTTTGTAATAGCGCAGAAAATCTTGCTTGGTTCTAAGATGTTATGCTTGATTCTCGTCTTTTAATATCATACATTATGAATTTGAGGATTACCTGACCACATTTGGTATAATTAAATTAAGTTAAATTTACGCTCCGCAATTTTCGCCCTTGCACAAGTTAGGTATTTAAATTTTATGTATATTATTGTTATGTTCAACAAGTTTAGACGTAATAATTGTTATTACAAGTAATATTATTACCTGTAACATTATGAAGTATAATACATTATGACATAAACAGTTATGAATATAGTTTTTATGACTTTCGACAAATATGACCAGCGAAAATCGGAACTCAGAAATTATTCCTATTAATATATGACTAACAACATTATGACTAGTAATAATTATGACCAAAAACGTTATGGATTGTGAAAATCGGAACTTTAATTTTATGGGAGTCAATATAGACCCAAAAGAAACCCTTATGGACGCATTTCTCACTTAAGGAACTTCCAGTGGGAAGTTGATATACAGGGTGGGCAATAAGATTTTGCACTTTTAGAAACATGATAGAGACAAAACAACAAATGCTATTTAATTAAGTATTTATTATAAGTAATTAGTATAAAGTAAAATTTTCATTATTTTACTCTGTCGTCTAAATGAGCTCCGTCTGGCTGGCACTCCTGCAACCGACTACGCAATTGTATGGAAAGATGCTGACAATCATCACTTTTGGTACGTAACCGCCCTGTTTGCTTAATATTCGTTGTTGAACCAATTTCTTTAAACTTTTCGACCCAATCTTTGATTAAATTGACGCTGGGACGCACTTATACGGCGCAATCCGTATTCAATTCTAAAAGGCATCGCATAGTAAAGAAAGACTGTTATTTAAAACATATAGTTCAACACAATAACCACGTTGCTTTCCTGTAAAACGGTCCATTGTAGTCAAAAATGTACATAATGGCGTATAATTTCCCGTCATACTTTGTACTGCACAATTAATAGAATAGAAAAAAATCTGTGTTGCTGTTTGCAAAAACTTATGGCCCACCCTGTATTTAACATTTATACCGAACTCCCCGAAGTTTAGGGGACCTTTTTAAGTGGATCCTATAATTTGAAATAATGTAAAGTATCTAATTAAATAATCCCACGAAATGTTGAGTCTTTTTAGAATGTTGAATTTTGAGGGTTCTGAAGTGGGTGAGGTGTCGACAAAGTCAATTTAGAGTCGTATATTGAGTAGGGTTCCCCTTGTTTACGCATAATTTTTTATGTCATAATTCTATATTGCATAATCAATATAAGCATAATTGTATATGCGCAGAAACTAATCTCGCATAATTCTATTTCGCATATTTCTGTCACGCATATCCAAACTAGCCCGAATGTTTTTTACGCATAATTTGCGTAGTCCGAATAGTACTTAGGCAGAAAATGAGTTACGCATACATTAGTTACGCCGAAAGTTACTTTCGCATAATTTAGTTTCGCCGAGATGGATTGTAAAACAAATAAATGATTATAAAATTTTAGTTTTTTTTATTTAAACTAACCTAACCTAACCTATGCTAGTATAATATTCGGGAAAACAACCATTCGGCTAATAACGAATTATGCCGAATAACATTTCGGCAAGTTTAAATTCGGCGAAAATAAAATATACGAAACTTGTTATGCCTAATAAGTTTCGGACATTAAAAATTATGCCAAATTAATGGCACCCATTGAGTAGCTTTCAGGAGTGATTATGGTTTGAACCTTATTACTGTGGTTACAAGGTATAAATTATTTTAAAAAAATCCTTCTTTTATGTGCGCGATTATTATACGTGTCCCCGGTTGTTGGACATTCGTTAACACAAGAGGCTCTATAGTGCATAATATGCATTATGCATAAGTATTATCAATATACAAAAATTCAATCACACTTTCATTACTATATATTTAATGAAAAAAAAAACCGTTGGTGACCCATTATATTTACCATTATTAATGATTGATTCAGTATGTTACTATCTGATTACATCTAGTTGGGAAACAATTTGTTTGAAAATGTTGATTCTTTCTTTTGTTAAAAAAGAAAATATTAAGAATTTTTTAGCACTTTTAGAAATACTTTTTCCAGGTTTTATCAATGTCAAATTTTATCCGAACTTAAACCATTATTGTAAATGTTTATTAGAGTATTCATAGTAATTTCACCTTCGTCTTTTTAGTATGCAAATTAAGTTAATAACTCCCAAGTAGCTCTTATATTTAACGAGTTTATATAAATCTGTAATTTCATTATCAGTACCTAAGCGCTTAACATAAATTATAATTAAAAAGTAAGAATAACTAACACAATAGTCAGTTTAAAACTTTCATGAGACATTATTAAGACTAGAAATAAGCACGGCTTTACACACGATTTATTGTCAGAAATAGTCCGACATGCTTCACGTAAGGAGTCCTTCTTCAGGGGTTGAGTGCGGTCGCGGTAGTGTGCATTGGTTTCTTTGACCGCGACCGCACTCAACCCCTGAAGAAGGAATCCATACCGTACCATGTCGGACTATTTCTGACAATAAGCCGTGCTTATTTCTAGTCTTAATAACTAAGACGGCGGTGTAGATAAATCATAAGGTTTTCATGTTGTATTATATCAGGTTAACCATGTAAACTTTCTACGTTTAAACAAATAAAAAAAAAACATCTGGCAGCTTCCTTGCACAACGCATTAGCATTGCAATACATCGAGGAAACGCTGCCAGTGTCTTCGGCACAATGCCGCGGGCTTTCATTTAGATTTACATATGTACATACATACATACATAGTATCGCGCCCGAAATCCCTAATGGGGTGGGCAGAGCCACAAGACTACTTGTGGCTACGTTCGATTAATTAATTAGTCCTAAGATGGTATATGATGAACCATATGGTGACAGGTGATCAGCCCATCGCCCATACAGAAAGTCCACCATATTGGAGAGGACCCGTCCCTTAGTCGACTTTTACGACATGCCAGGATGATAAGCATCTGCACGCATTCTATGCTATTTCTTTACTCCCAGTGCAGCAGTCATTTAGATTTAATTAGTTTTATTTATTATTATTATTAACACTAGAAATAAACACGGCTTTATTATGTTGTATTAATTCAATAGTTAGTCGATCGACTGTAATAAAACGAAGATTTGGACCTTGGACCTTCCAAAGTCTAATCGTGAAAATTGCTTCAGTAGACTCCAGTGATACCTGTTCCAACAAACAAACACTATTCAGACTTATAATATTATGATTTCGGTCCAAATATAGCCCGGTTTAATTGAGCCCTGAAAAAGGTCGTCAAGAGGGACACAGATAACGCCCTCATTTACTCCTTTTACCGCCCTGTGAAGTAAGATAAAGTTTTCATTTAATTATTTGGCAGGGTGATAAAGTTTAATGTCAAGTGCCGGGGTGGCAGTTTTAAAGACAGCTTCAGTTTAAGTGGAATGTGTACAGAGACATTTTCTTTTATGAAAATATCACAATAATAATAATAATAATAAATTGTTCTTCAATATGGCCTGGTGAAGTCAGTCTAGTGGCGCCAGTTCTCGAAAATGGTCGTGCCACGCTCTATCAGGATCGAATTGTGATCACAGACAGGACTAATGAGCCTGATATCGTGATGAGAGATCGATCGAAGTGCCGGGCAGTGCTAATCGATATCACCATCCCCCATGACGAGAACCTCGTGAAGTCCGAGAAGGACAAACTCAGCAAAATGACCTCACCTCAACTTGCCTTGGTTCATGAGGTGACCGCCATGTGGGATGTTGATTCGACGATCATTGTGCCGATAGTTGTGTCTGCGAAAGGTTTCATAGCGAAGAGTCTCGACCAACACCTTAAGAGACTCTCGCTTGATGGCTGGATCGAGGGTCAGATACGGAAGGCGGTACTCCTGGACACGGCGCGCGTCAGCCTAACCACCGGTAAATATTATACCATTCAAATGTTATAAACAATATTCGGAATAACAACGTTATACCAATAATACATTCAACAAAAGAACGTTATTTAACGTTCTTCTTTCAAAAGGTTGTCTGGAAGAGATCGCTACTTAGCGATAAGACCGCCTATTGTATACCGTGTTGCCTATTTCTTTGTCTTTTTCCAATATGTTTTATGTGGTGTTCAATAAAGAGTATTTGTATTGTATTGTATTGTATTGTTATTCCATACAAATGTTACACTAAACAATTCTTAAACCAAAGAATATTATGCAAAATAATTTCGATGAAACAATTTTCGACATTTAAATCATTCGACGAAACGTTGGTATGCAAAAAAATATGTTGCGAAAAAAAAATCGCCCAATAAATTTTAGATGGGTCTATATCGGGTGAAAGACATATGACATATATAAAATCACACAAAGTTTTTTTATATATATTTTTGTAAGAGGGGGGCAAACGAGCAGGCGGGTTACCTGATGGTAAGCAATCACCGCCGCCCATGGACACCCGCAACACCAGGGGAATCACGGATGCGTTGCCGGCCCTTTGAGAAAGGAGTAGGCTGACAAACAGACAGACGGCCCACCTGATGGAAAGTGGTGACCGCCACCTATAGACACCTGCAACAGCACAGGTGCTGCCAATGCGTTGCCAGTCTAGGGAGGATGGGGAATGGGGATGGGACGGGGATGAGGGAATAGGCCTCCGAATCTCGTCGCTCACCGTACGAAACGCAATAGCAAGCTATTACTTTACGCCGATATTCTGTGAGAGTGTTGTACTACTCCGGTCGAGCCGGTCCATTCGAACAGTAATCATCTAGTGAGGATTACTGTTTGGCTCTACCACTACAAAACCCTACACCTACCCCACTATATCCTGTATAGTGTACTTTATTATATAATAAATAGTTAATACATTGTCATTAAAAACTAAACAAAAACTAAACTAAAACTAAACTAAGGTCTGTTCGGCGAGAGTTGATAAAAAAAATAAAAAGTCAGGGCTTCTTAACTCATTACAAATATCGGCCCGCTAATTATTTTTACCGATAATAATAAAAAATTAAAGGACAAGATTATATTTTTTTCATAGAATATTATTATTGAATTGCCTAACTGTATAAACAGAAAGTAACACGCGAACAGAACACCCCAACGACACACTCGAAGCCAATGACATTATTATATATAGAAAGACACAAGACACATCATATCTATACTCAACGCGTTTTAAACATGTGTCATAGATATTTTTTCTTTTTCGTTTTTGGCCGAAGCCAGTGCAGATTATTGAATTTATGTGACATTTGACGCGCACATATAAGACATAAATTGGCAATAATGGCGATTGTGTGCATGAACAAAACAAATATACTTTTTTCGCCGCCGTCCGCCCGACGCGACACCGCAGCTGATGACATCTGCGTCCCTCGTACCACGAAACTCAGTGCGCGCGGCGATAAGCGACACCCGTCATACAGTTTGCGATAGTTAAGCGACAGTCGCTATTTCGATACGATATCATAATATTTATCAACTCTCAACGAACAGACCTTATGTTAAAACAATGTAAATATGTGAGTGCGTGTTTCCACGCTGTTGCCATACAAAGTTATACATAAACTAAATAAGCTTTATATGAGATTTAAGTTGTCAAATGCGAGGATAATTGAGTTTCTAACCATGAAACGTGGGAAACTTAATATATCACGCAGCAGATCCAAGTCTTCATAAACCAATACCTAAGATAGATAATCGGATTTTACTGTAGACATGCGCAAAATGTGTCACATAAAAGAAAGATAGGCACGCTACTTTAGATCACTGTGAATTGTATCATTCAATTAGTTCAGTAGCTCTATCTATGCATTTGGATCTGTAGTTCGCATTTCTTCCACTCATTCATTGAACTATTGAGTGAATTGGTATAATATCTGTATAAACAGTCCATTAAGCTCAGTATACAGTTGATTATAACCATAAATGCAGATACAAAAATGTGTAAGCGTCGTAAAGTCGTGACGTCACGCGGAACTTCATCGCACTATATCTTCGTATTTTTAGGGTTCCGTACCTCAAAAGGAAAAAAGGAACCCTTATAGGATCACTCGGTTGTCCGTCTGTCTGTCTGTCAAGACCTTTTTCTCAGGAACACGTGGAGGTATCAAGTTGTAATTAATATCAAATACTCAGGTCTGCGATCTCTTAAAGCTATGAAAAAATCAACCTTCTAAGTCAAAGCAAACAAAAGATATGGCCGTTTATGTCTCATATTTTGATACTTTCAAGGGAATCCAAAGGGAATCAAAACCTTTAGGGTACTTCCCGTTGACCTAGAATCATGAAATTTGGCACGAAGCAGTGTCTTACAGCACAAGTAAAGGAAAAAGTCCGAAAACTGTGAATTTGTAATTACATCACATAAAAAAAAAGTTAAACGGAATAACCTTTGCAAAGTCGTATCACACTCTACGATTGAACGGAGATAAGAGCTTGCGAAAGTTATTTTTTCTCTTATTTCATAGGTAGGTTGTTAATGGTTACCCCGTTGTTAATGTAATTTTTTTTTCTTTTTTAGGGTTCGTACTTACAAGGTACTGTTTCTTTTTCATACGTAATTGCGGAACCCTCGGCGCGCGAGTCAGGCTTGCACTTGACCAGTTTTTTTGTTAAATAGACAAAAAAATATATTGTTAAATACTTTTTTATAATGTAAATGACGGACTAATTAGAATTTTTCAGGAAACACGCCTATTGTAAGGTTTTTTTTATCAAATCGTCGTTAATATTTGTTGGATGCTACTCCAAAATAATTGCCATTAAAATGCAAGCATACTCAGATTTGATTTCTAAGAAATGTTTTTCCGACTTTACGTAACAAGGTCGTTATGAAAATAAAAGAGAATCACTCAACTATACTTCGCCTAGGAAGCATAGTACAAGTCATAGGATACGGCGTAATGTATAATTCATCTCACTTGCTCGGAACCGGTGTTATTATACGCAGGCGTATAGAGCAGCTATAGCTGATTTTCCTCCCGCGGGAGTTATGGATTTGGTATGGTTTATAACTCCCGAGGGAGTTATGAGTTACACTGGAACAGATAATTCGAAAATAAATCAGCGAGTAACTTGATGACGCACGGCTCGGGCGGTGACCGTTTTCTTATAGAGGTAGCGGGCAACCGACGTGAAATACAGTGGCGGACTAAGCCCGTTAGTGGCCCGGGGCGGCAAAGCTGAATGAGGCCCCCCTCTTCAAGACTAATTATAAATTGTTCAAGTTGAGACTCCATGATCAGATGAACGCGGAGGCATTTGGGAGCCCCCCAAGACCAAAGGCCCGGGGCGGGCCGCCCCTTCCGCCCCCTGTTAGTCCGCCACTGGTGAAATACAGTTTATTCTACCCACGATCCCGTTGTGCATTTCAAAGTTAGGTCTCAGATTGAACTGAGTCGCTATTTTGCAGGTTTAGTTTACCGCTTATCATCAATCAATTAATCAAAATGTTTTATTTGCGAAGATTGAACATATTAAAATGCACACAGGATACAGTTTTAGATACATAAAATAATAATATATTCATATTCATTTATTCATAATAATAATACTACTAACTACAGTTGGATATTACATTAAAGTCATATTCATTTATTTAGTCTTAAGAGGAGTGTGAACCTACGGCTTTTCATACAAAAAGGCGATAACAAATTCCACCCCTTAAATATTAACCGATTTAAACCAATTTCTGTCAGTCAGAGCAAATCTAGCGTGCGTTTAGTTTTTTCACTATAATCAATCAATACAGTTTTATTGTTGTTTCAGTATTCTCATACAAAATGAATTTTCGCCATTATATGACTTTGTTGGTCTTTAATCAATATTAAGAAAACGTATTTGTTACGAAGCGCCATCGCGACTCGTACAAAACTCCTTCGACTGACTTCTTCATCTTCTTCTTCTTCTTCCTTCAAATTATTTTCCAATTCCAAATTCGAAACGCAAACGTTAGATCAATAGATCGATTTAGAAAATTGACTTCACTTCTTAAGAGAGCTCGGCCTAGAAAGGTCTTAGAATTATAAAGATATATAGCTTTATTTTAATACATACATACTGTAAAATACCTAAATAATTAGAATCATAGTAACCGCAGTTAAAAAGTGCACTGTGAATTACAAAGGAAGCACAATTCTACCCGTTATCCTGTCATTAAGAATTACCAGTGAGGCACTTAATCGTAAGTGGAGTGTCACACAAAGCCTCCAAATCATCTCATTCCATAGCCTCACCTACCTATATTCATAAGTTTTATAATGTTGTTCCAGAGTGCCTCGTATTTATAAAATAAACCACCGATACCATATCCTGTCTTTTACTTGTCTCCACCCTCACCTACACCGGCAACCTATCCACGTTCCATATTGACCTAGATTTTGTTCTGACTGAAAACCTATCAAAAATTGGTCAAAATCGGTTAACGGTAGAAATCGTTATCGCCTTTTGTATGAAAAGGGTGATTTTTTTCTGTTGATTCACAGTCCTTTTAAGTTTTCGTTCAAATATTTAGAAAATATAAAAGTAACTAGAACTATTAATTGTTTAAGTGTGTGTGTGTGTGTGTATTGGTGTGCGTCTGATTTTTTCTAGAAGATTAAGCGATTCAGGGTCATTGTATTTCGCACGGTATTGTACCACACCGTAAGTTCTCCAAATATTACCGTGGAAACTTTCTCAATTGCTCCTCATATAACAATTTGGGAATAAAGAAAATTGCTCACTTATCCATTATCATTTGGAATTTGCAGCTGTTGGTCTAAATTACCATTATTAACTTTGAAATCATTTGAATAAATTTTATGATAAAAAAGTTGGTCTGCCACTTTTTTTCTTGACGGAGTTGATAATGTAATCCAGTCATTGTGTTTTTAATATCGAATTGTTGAAGCTAAAGTATTATCTGAAAGCCGAGGAAATGGGCTCGCAGGCGTTTCTTTTAGCATTAGCAAAAATGCTAGCAAACACAAAAGCGCCGAAACCGGGCAGAAAAGCATATCTCGCTAAGCTCTCACCAAGTATTCACCCTTTCCCTCCTCCGTCTCTTAGAACTTAATAAGAAACGTACATACATCCTCCCGCTAAAGCAAATTCAGCAGTATTGACACTCACGCAACACAAACAAGTCGTCACAATCTCCCACCTGCCAACAAAATCGCGCACCAAATGTCTGAGAATCTTATTGTAAAACTAGGATGCGCCGATGGTATGCGCATAAAAGACCGTCATGGCCTAACCAAACCAAAATCCTAGCAGTTTCAAGTTTAGCGACTTTTAAATTTAGCAACACACTGGGTCCAATTCGAAACGGTGTCCGCTAAATTTAAGATTGTCTAAATTTAAAATAAGAAACGTCAAACTCGATTTTGTACAGCTCCAAGGTTCAAAATCGAGTCGAACGTTTCTTATTTCAAATTTAGCGACTTCTAAATTTAGCGAAAACACTTTCGAATTGGCCCCACTTTTGAATTGGCTCCATTGTTGCTGTTATAATTTAACCCACATAAATAGTAGAACTGGATCTCATAAAAGTCCTCGGGGCATGTTTAAAAACCTATAATAATCTAAGGAAACAACGTCTCTTAAAATAGCTTGAAAACTTTAAGTGCCTAATTCCAGAGGACATCAAACAAGGACGCTTTTAAGAATTTATTTTAAAACAACAAAGGAAGAATACTTCAATTAATTATTAAAAACAAGCCTAGCCCCGCGACTTCGTCCGTGTATGAACCAAAGTCATTTTCTTGGCAAATTGGAAATTTTATATATATAAATCAATCAAATACAGCTTTAGGCGACAGTCAAAGATAAACTTAGGCTAGGCCGTAAGCAGAAATAATGCTTCACAAGGCATAGACCATATCTCCTATAGACTCCGCGTAGCCGGTTCGATCTCCACTGCCAAAATGACAGTCTAAAAACTACAAGCAGTGGGGCTACCGACAAGGGAAATGCATAACGGGTGTCGTATTTCGGTGATTTCGCGGCCGGCACGTCGAATTTGACACCGTGAAATTTGGACACACAGCGCAGAAACCAACGGCAAAAATCACCCTTTTCATACAAAAGGCGAGAACGATTTCCACCTTTTAAATTTTAACTGATTTTGACCAATTTTTGACAGGTTGTCAATCAGAACAAAATTTTGATCTAAACGTTTTTAGGGTTCCGTACCTTAAAAGGAAAAAACGATCCTTCAGAGAAACTCCCAACATAGCCCGCACCATAGCCCGCTGAGCGACTTTCAATTTGTGGACCAACCCAACCGTGAGTGTCCACATTTCGGCCCCGTATGTCATGACGGCAGGACGCACTGATCGAAGACTTTCGTCTTTAGACTCTGTGAAAATCAATTATTATCGTATTATCTTTATTATTATAATTATTATAACCTTGAACGCACCAATCCCACCACTCTAAAATCCCCGCGCCCCGCAAGTTTGGCAGCTTTATTTGCTGCTAAAAGGTGGAGGAAGCAGTGTCTTCACGATGTTTCGTGGCACAAGGTCTTACTCGTATTTAGCAATAAGCATTTGTCCCAAACCGTACTTAAGAAAATTGAATGTCGTCCGTGGAGGTCTAGCTATAAATGGGATGATTCCAATATGTAATAACATATTGGAATATATTGTGTGCCTTTTAGATTTTGTCATTTTTGCACATCATACGTGTGTGCCAAAAATTGGGAAAAATTTATTCGAATAATAAAATTATTTGCAAATTACGAATAAGAATAAAAAATAATTTATTGCTTACTGCATACGAGTGAATAGTCACTAACCAAGTTATAAAATATTGCTTACGACCAAAATAATGTAAGCCTAATGCCTACTATACAATACTCTTTATTGAAAAGCATAGGTACACTAACTTAATAAAGTTATTGAAAAATAGGCGGCCCTATCGCTAAATAGCGATCTCTTCCAGAAAACCAAAATAGAGAAAATAATGTGTAAAATTGTTTAATTTTGGCAGGTGCTGCAAAATTGAAGTTAAAACATACATTTTGTTACAACTTGTTAAAAAAAAACGTTTACGCTTCAATCAACCAATTTTTAAGGAGTAAGGTGTGTGTGGTTATTGGCCACCATTGCCTGATTTTAATAAAAAAATATGCAACATCCAAAACTAGGTTCGTTTCCAAACCGAACACATTGAACGCTGATTTGCAAGCGGAAACATTATTCGCTCCACAAACTTTTAACCTGCACTGCGGATAACTCAGGCTACAGAAAAAAAAAATTGTAATAACATTGTTTCTATCGGTGGGAACCTAAAATTGGCTTTTTTTTACTTTATTTTAATCTATTATGTTGTAGGTATGAGCTGTTGGTTCTCCAATAAAAAATAAATAAATAAATATAGATATGATACTCTTTCACATTTGTCGTACAACAGAGCGAAACAGGATTACAAAGTCAAAGCGAAGTTGTTACGAGTTCGATCTAGTACGTGATCAACATTGTAAGCTTTGACCGAGGTCTAGAAACTAGGTCTTAACTGGATTACATATAGTTTACACTGCACAGCGGATGAGTGTTGCCATCAAACGGGGCACTGCTGCCAGCCTTTTTGGGCATGCTACAAAATAATAGCGATTTTGGGCAAATATTTTATTTATGGTTATTTCTATGTTTAATTTTAATTTTCTATTTATCTTGATTTATTTGTTATTTAGTCTAAGTTTACTGTTATTTGTATTATTAATTATATACGTACTAGATAATAGTACTAAAGTACAGAAGAATCACTGTCTAACAAAAACAGTGTTAAGGTATGAAAATATGCCTAATCATGCCTTCTCTCTCCGTCGCATAAAACGTGCTCTTTCGTGTACGCTAGGGTTGTCAGTTTTATATCCGCATCATCCAACGACATCGCGCGAATCGGCCAGCGAGTGAGCGAGCGGCAACCTACTGCGATTTACAGCTCCGAGCTGTCCGACGGCCGAGCGTACCTAAAGTGCGGAGTGAAAGCCGCCTGGTATGATGTCAGAATGATAATTATAACGTATTCACTGCTGGTTTCATGATTGAACTTGATGACGTAGGTAGGTAGTATCGAGCTCTTTTTAGGGTTCCGTACCCAAAGGTTAAAAAACGGGACCCTATTACTAAGGCTTCGCTGTCCGTCTGTCCGTCTGTCCGTCTGTCCGTCTGTCCGTCTGTCCGTCTGACCGTTCGTCTGTCACCAGGCTGTATCTCATGAACCGTGATAGTAAATTTTCACAGATGATGTATTCCTGTTGCCGCTATAACAACAAATCCTAAAAAACAGAATAAAATAAATATTTAAGGGGGCTCCCATACAACAAACGTGATTTTTGTGATCGTTTTTACTCGATATTGATAACGGCGACATAGACGCTTGAAATATTCACAGAAAAAATAAATAATTAAAATAAAATAAATTTAATATTTAAGGGCGGCTCCCATACAACAAACGTGTTTTTTCTTTGCTTGATTATAGATAATGGTACGGAACCCTTCGTGCGCGAGTCTGACTCGCACTTGGCCGGTTTTTGACTATTGAATATTGCCGTTTCTTAGCATCTGTTGTTGCTCATGGATTATTGGTTTCTGACGCGGTGACACTCTATATGGCGCTTTTTAAATTGCTACCTCATCCGGAGCCTTTACATTAACACCTCGTATAATTTACCAAACGGCTTCCATCACAAAAAAACCGGACAAGTGCGAGTTAAACTCGCGTGGAGAGGGTTCCGTTCCGTACATGATTATCTGAAATTTACTACGTTACTTTAAATACCATAGACTTCTTATAGGTTTTCCTGTAATCTATAGGTAAAGAACTATTTTCTGTATTTTTTTAAAAATTTTAGCCCCAGTAGTTTTGGAAATAAGGGGGGGGGGGGGGGGATGGTCAATTTTCGCCTATTTTCCTAAATAACTTCAAAACTATATTTTTTTAAATTGAAAAGAGAATATATTTAAGATCCTCACAATAAGCCCTTTCATTTGATATGTCAGACGATATAGGTAGCATAAGTTTTTTTTTTTAATTTTCTATTTTACCCCCCTAAAGTGGCCCCCATGTTTAAAATTCTTATATTTACGTCACGCGTCCGTATTGCGGTCACCGACTTACATATGTATACCAAATTTCAACTTAATCGGTCCAGTAGATTCAGAGCAAATTGGCTGTGACAGACGGACAGACAGACAGACACACGAGTGATCCTATAAGGGTTTCGTTTTTTCCTTTTGAGGTACGGAACCCTAAAAAACATCCTTCTGCCCTGTTCGCTAATTAGAGTAAAAATATACGGAAAATATTACGGATGAAGAAAAGGTTGTAACGAGTAATGTTTTTAATGAAATTTCCTGTAAATGTTTCCCACAAAACCACATTTCCGGGAAGGAAATGAAATTCCAAAGTTTAGGCTCAGAAAATAATGGTGCACAACAATATATTTTATCTAAAGTAAGATTCTGAATAGCGGCAAACTTTGCGTAATAACCAAAGTAAGAAGAAAGAAAAACAGTTATGCACTGCATCACACAGAATACACACAGGTTAAACCCAATGAAGATACCACAAGAACCTTATACAAACATACAAATATTTACGTACTACTTACAGCGATATGATAACCGTATCGCTCAGCCAATATAGAATAGGCACCCTGTAAGGTTTTGGCGTAGCGAAGCCATAAACAAACGCTTTCTAAGTAATTGTTTCTATAGGGTATTAAGCCGTAGTTTGTCGGCACATATTCAATTACTACGCTGCTTGTAATACGGTGTTTTGCGTGATTTAGTGTCCATAAAGCTCTAGGGCGTTATTCTATAGAGCAGGTTAAGTGCATGGCAATTAATTCACTAGCAACAAAGGGCAGAAGCAAATTTGATAAATTTGTGATGTATTTGTGAGTAGGAAGAGGTTATGAAAATCTACACGTGGAATTCAGATAGTCATTGTATAATAGTAGATTGTTGCACCAAGCAGAAAGTGATTCATTATTGCGCCGAGTGTTAGTTTGTAGCCTGAATGCTAGTGAGGGCTGTAAAAATACGAGCGCAATAACACATCACTTGAGGTGCATAATCTGCTTTTCTTTCTATTACTGCAAAAAATTGGTAAGAAAACGTAAAGGTACAGTTTTAACCCAACTAGCGACGTAAAAAGGATTTTTGCACCTGTTATGACGCACCCTTAGAATTTTTATATAGCCTATGACACCCGCACGCTCTCCCCGAATGTTAAGATACCCTATTTATTAAAATCGGTCCATTGGTTCAGAAGCTAAAGTCATACATCCAAAAATGTTCACAGAAAACTTGTATCTAGTCTATTCATTTTCATATTATGCCATTTTTTTTTAAATCTTTTAGTAACCCATACTATCTTATCAGCCAGTACTTTGAGCATAACATTTTAGACGGGGCAATCACAGTTCGATATGGCCGCCGATATGTGGACTAATTTGCTAACAGGAAGTCCACAGAAAAGTGGTCAGCTGTCCCGTCGGACTGTGAATGGGCGGATTGGGTAGCTGTTGGTGTAAACTTCTTGATCAACTACCCAAATAAAAAAAAATACAAAACAGTGCAATAATGAATTTTGTATGCAACTTTATTTGCTCTAGAGCAAATAAGGGCTGCTTTGTGCTGAGTATTTAAGGCCATAATGAAGAAATTAAAGCGTAGTAGGAAGAAAATATTCTTTTTTTTTTCATTATCATTTTCATCATCAATTATTTACAGTCGGAAAATAATGTTCCCGAGTGAATAAATACGAATTTAATTAAAATGTTTCAAAAAAAGAACATTGAGGAGGACTGTGAACCAACGGCAAAAATCACCCTTTTCATATAAAAGGCGATAACGATTATCACCCCTTAAATATTAACCGATTTTGACCAATTTTTGATACGTTGTCAGTCAGAACAAAATCTAGTATAGCCATCCGTGAAATACTTATCATTTAGGAGTTCCGGTGATCATTTATATGCTTCATTAACAGTTCCACTTGACCAAATTGGAATCTGGAACGTAATTGCTTTAGTTATTACAGAAAATACTAAAATTGCTATATGCGTGCCTATAATATTTGAAGAGTTCCATCGATTCTTCATAAATCCTCTCATCACACCTCGACTTTGACTACAACTCTGACTCATAAAACGTGCTCTTTCGTGTACGCTAGGGTTATCCGTTTTTTATCTGCATCACCCAGCACCACCAAATGTCTAGGCTGCTTGACGCGCGAATCGGCCAGCGAGCGAGCGAGCGGAAACCTACTGCGATTTACAGCTCCGAGCTGTCCCATGGCCGAGTGTACCTAAAGTGCGGACCCCCTGATTATGCGGAGTTAGGTACCTACGTCCATGGCCGGCTGCGTCGAAATACGGCCAAGGTAGGAGACACGCACGAACAAGTAGTTTATACACACTGGCGGGTCAAGTTAGGCTCGCCGTGAGTTCATGAACGAAGTTGGTCAATCGATGCATATAATTTTCAATGCCTCACAAATTTAAACTTTATCATGAACGATAAGGGTTGAAAATTCATTGCAACACTTGTGGCTAGAAACTTTAAGGGCACTTATTCACGCCCCAATTTAAACTAATCCATAGCTCTTAAGTTAAGCCGGGAACTGTAAATTGGACCCTACTCTTGGTAATTAAACACCCACTTAGCTACCTACCTACATTGATCATACTGGATCCAACTAGTCTACAACCGAAAGATACTTTGCTTAATAGATGCCGTGAACAGGTTTGTAACCGACTTCCAAAAAAGGAGTACGTTCTCAATTCGACTGTATGTGTTTAGGGAACCCTTATAGGATCACTCGTGAGTCTGTCTGTCTGTCGGTCTGTCTATCCGTCTGTCTGTCCGTCTGTCCGTCTGTCACAGCCAATTTGCTCCGAAACTACTGGACCGATTGAGTTGAAATTGGGTACACATAATAAGTCGCTGATCGCAACACGGACGTGTAAAGTAAATAAATGAATTTTAAAGATGTGGGTTGTAAATTAGAAAATAAAAAAAATACAAACTAATATTGTGTAACATATCAAATGAAACGGCTTGTTGTGAAAATGTTAAATTTTAAAACAAATTGTTTGGATGTGTCCGGTTTTTTTAATGTCAATTGACTGATAAGGCCCACCTGATGGATAGTGGTCACCGCCACCCATGGACATCTGCAATACCAGAGGTGCTGCCAATGCGTTGCCAGTCTAGGGAGGATGGGGAATGGGGATGGGATGGGGATGAGGGAATAGGCCTCCAGATCTCGTCATTCATCGTACGAAACGCAATAGCAAACTTTACGCCGATATTCTGTGAGAGTGTGGTACTACCCCGGTCAAGTCAGCCCATTCGAACAGTTATCATCTAGTGAGAATTACTGTTTGGCTCTACCACTACATTTCGGCAATTAAACAAAAAATGACGTAGATGTAGTGCGTGATAAAGTACCGTGTCTCGTTGTCACGACTTTGCACACTATTGTGTGTGCTCAATATATTTTGATTGTCCAACTGACGGCCTAATTTGATTTTTTTTATACCCAGAAAACATCCCTATTGAATGCAAGAGAGTGTTAGAGAGAAGTATAGATGGACCATTAATGGTTAGTTAGTCTTAATCTTGTTTGAGTTATTCTTCAGTCATTCTATTGAATAGTTGATTCGAAGAAATAAATAAATAAATTCAGTTCTACGAACGAAGATTCTCTGCTTGACACTTGGATTGTCAAGTTGACATGGGTTGCCTTACGTCGTATCCGTGGCATCAGGGCTGAGATTAATGAAAGACATTCAAGGGACCATACAATATAAATACCTAGAGCGTTGCGTTTGTTTGTATATCTATTCGCGACCTTCATATCGTCGCTTATCTAACAACACCGCTCAAGTCAAAAATTTGCGGTTTTAACATTTGAATGTCATTAGATAGAGCTTTTTACGACGCGGATAGCCTAGTTGGTAGTGACCCTGCCTCCGACGCAAGCGTCCCGGGTTCGATCCCCGGTAAGGGCAAATATTTGTGTGATGAGCACGAATGTTTGTTCCTGAGACTTGGATGTTCCCTATGTATTTAAGTATTTATTTCTCTATATAAGTATGTATATCGTCGTCTAGTACCCATAACACAAGCCTTTACAGCTTACTTTGGGACTAGATCGATTTGTGTAAAGATTGTCCCCTGATTTATTTATTATTATTGCGCGTCGATCTACCAATCACATTCTAGACGTGTCGACTAATAAGATTTCAGAATTCAAAAATTGCCTTCCAACACCGCTCAAGTCGTTGTTCGGCAATACTATGACAACTTTGCGCTTCGTGTTTGTTTATTGTTTCTCGTGAGTTTTGACTGAGTGAGTTTTGTGAGTGACTAAACGTGTGTAAAAAAAAACCGGACAAGTGCGAGTTAAACTCGAGTGAAGAGGGTTCCGTTCGGTACATGATTATCTGAAATTTACTAGGTTACTTTAAATACCATAGACTTCTTATAGGTTTTCCTGTAATCTATAGGTTAAGGACTATTTTCTGTATTTTTTTCAAATTTTTAGCCCCAGTAGTTTCGGAAATAAGGGGGGGGGGGGGGATGGTCAATTCTCGCCTATTTTCCTAAATAACTTCCAAACTGTTCCATTAAAAATTCTAAAAAAAAAATTTACGATCCTCACCATAAGCCCTTTCATTTGATATGTCACACGATATAGGTAGCAAAAGTTTTTTTTTATTATTTTCTAATTTACCCCCCAAAAAGGGCCCCCATGTTTAAAATTCATATATTTACTTCACGCGTCCGCGTTGCGGTCACCGAGTTACATATGTATACCAAATTTCAACTCAATCGGTCCAGTAGTTTCGGAGCAAATTGGCTGTGACAGACGGACAGACAGACAGACAGACGCATGAGTGATCCTTTAAGGGTTTCGTTTTTCCTTTTGAGGTACGGAACCCTAAAAAGTAATATTATCAAAGATAAAAGGTAAGCTAATGAATTTATTATAAGAAATGAATGATTTGTCTATAATAATTATTTAAAAATCGAATGAGTTTATTGTCATGTAGGTACTTTGGCGGTGTTTACTATTGCTTTTTTTTGAATTACGCATTGTTACAAAGGTGTCTTTCACTCTCCTGTAAAGTTGGTCAAAATGACTTGAGCGGTGTCATTAGATAAGCTACGATATTTAAAACATGACAGGGCATAAATAAACTCAAAATGCTCTTTATAATTCTCAAATTTGAAGCCAGTTTTGTGGCATGTAAGGTTGAGAGAGAGGTGGACATATAAAAGGAGGCTCAGCGCCTCTATTTGGGAGCGCTAAGTGATTCTGTAGCGACTCGTGAGCGAGATTTCTCATCCCACTCTTCCGCACGACGCGTAATGCGTAAGAGTGGGATGAGAAATCTCGCTCACGAGTCGCTACAGAATCACTTAGCGTTCCCGAATAGAGGCGCAGATCGTTGTGTTTATTAACCTTATGATTGATACGTCCGTCAGGGCTTTCACTGTAAAATAAACCTACATTAGTCTAGCGCAAGGTTGAAAGTTACTTTTTACACATTGCTGGCTCGTGACACTTTTATTGTGACGAGGCGTTGATAAAGTCTTTATTAAACTAAACGGCGCTAAACATACCCTGCGATTCAATCAAATAACAGGAGGCTTTATTGTTGAATTAAATGCTGCGTTCCTAATGGTTAAATTTGACACTAGCTTTTACCCGTAACTTCGTTTGTGTGGAAATGTATATTTATAGAAATAGAAATAGAAATAGAAAAACGTTTATTTTGCAAACACAATATAAAAAGAAAGAACTTACAACTAGACAGCACATTAATAACTAACAGTAAAACTAGGATAGAAAAACAATTGAGGTTTGCAAAAATGGCGTCCACTCAGCTTTGTGTCTTGATGCCCGAGGACATCACGGCGCTGATTTTCAGTGAACCCAAGGTTGAGGTAGACGTGCGAAACAGCAAGAGGTGTAGTCAGGATAGATACAATAAATAACGTGTACGTGTTAACTTTGATATGTGTGTGTGTGTGTGTGTGAGAGTTTGTGTGCGCTTTATAATGTTTTACACAGTTTACATGATTATAAATAAAATAGTGAAGAAAAGAGTTTATTATTATAACAAAATGGAGTGTGTGATCAGTACTATCATTAACAGACATAGGAGACTAGGGTATTTAAATATAACGAACTTTCGTATTGCTGACTTCTAAGAATTATTCTCTCAAATTATGGGCTTTCATCGGGCACGCACGAACTTTTAAGCATACCCGCAACCAACTAACTAATAAAACTACTCAAACAAATTAACTTAATTTTAAAAGACATACATACATACATACATATTATCACGCCCGAAATCCCTATTGGGGTGGGCAGAGCCACAAGAGTACTTGTGGCCACGTTCGACTAATTAGTCCTAAGATGGTATGATGAACTGTATGGTGACAAGTGATCAGCCCATCGCCCATACAGATAGTCCACCAAAATTTTAAATGAAGGTTATAATAATATTTGTAGTGGTAGAGCAAAACAGTAATTCTCACTAGATGATTACTATTCGAATGGGCCGGTTCAACCGGGGCAACCGAACTCTCACAGAATATCGGCGTAAAGTAATAGCTTGCTATTGCGTTTCGTACGGTGAGTGACGAGATCCGGAGGCCTATTCCCTCATCCCCATCCCATCCCCATTCCCCATCCTCCCTAGACTGGCAACGCATTGGCAGCACCTCTGGTTTTGCAGAAGTCCATGGGCGGCGGTGACCACTTTCCATCAGGTGGGCCGTCAGATCGTTTGTCAGTCAATTGACATTAAAAAAAAAAAACTTTTTTTTATGTTTTAGTTTCGAAGGAGTTAGTCAAAATACCAGAAAATTGAGTTTTTTTTACTATTCCTTTGAAATAATAATTTTTTTACTTCGAAATATTATGTGAAAAATCCACATTTTAATCTTATTTAAAATTAAAATTAGTTGTTTCAAATACTAAAATGTTCTGTTCGCGAGATAACAACGAAAATATCATGAAAATGGCCGTCAAGGTCGCCTTTTACTTAAAATTTATAGAATGTAGGAAAGAAAGAAATTACGCTCAAGTTACTTCAATATCTCCCATTGTGTTCTCCTGAATTTTATTTAAAGTTATTTGAATTGACTGAACACTCGCAAAATAGAAATCCAGTCAAATCAATGTCCTTGTCGAAACAATTGAGACTCGGATCCAATGAAATGGATCCAAACATCCCCGGGCAGAGTTACAATTGGATCCAGTCTAGTGCGCAAACCAAGTAACAATGGACGTTTGATTACTTCTAGACTTACTTCAAGGGTTCCGTGTTCAAAGGTTAAGGGTTAAGGCGCTGTCAACACCTAAATCGGCTTTAATTAAACACATTTTTAACAAAAAATATTTGATTTGGCAAAGCGCAAAAATATATCTTCATATTCATTAAATCACAACCAACAGACGGCTATAGAAATCAGAATCTGCCAGAACGGTCCAATTATTAGTTCATTGTCGGTACAAGAGTCGGATCGTGACCAGAATGCAGCTGGAAAGATATACCGAAACCACAAAAATAAATAAACCGTCTAAGTTCTTATGTCGATAGCAAAAGAGCAATGTTCGCTTAAATTAAGTGTTTTATTAAAGTTGTAGGAGTAAGCAGAGCCAAAAACTGTAACGTGCATTTCTTCCGTGCAACGGAACCTAAGGACTAAGGGAAATATTTCGGATGACGCTGGCAATACCGTGGTTTATTTTGTCTGTCACCAAGCTGTCACTTTAGTTTTGTACATTGGTGTTGCCACGTTAGGGAAAAGTACCTTTTGTTTGGGGTAATATCAAATAGCAGGAATTATGTAGTAAATTCAGAACTTATAAATGAATTTATTATTTAAACCAAAGATTTAAAAGATTCTGATGTTATATAATTATACAATCAAACATTAAACAAACACATTAGAGAGAAAAGTAAATAATAATTCATGCATAACGAATTTTCATTACGTGTTGTTTGTTAGTATTTTTGAACCCGATCTTTGTTTCCTAAATAATAATAACACAACCGCCCAAACTACAATCACCTGTATCTTGTCAAAATATCTGTGGCGGGCCCAGCGGATAATAAGCGATAAGCGACAGATTCAAATTCAGACCGAATGACTTTGTTCTTAGTCTTAATTAATAATTTCATTTATCCGTCGATAGACTTAACATACATATTATCACGCCCGAAATCCCTAATGGGGTGGGTAGAGCCACAAGACTACTTGTGGCCACGTTCGATTTATTAGTCCTAAGATGGTATGATGAACCGTATAGTGACAGGTGATCGGCCCATCGCCCATACAGATAGTCCACCATGTTGGAGAGGACCCGTCCCTTGGTCGACTTTTACGACATGCCAGGATGATAAGCATCTGCACGCATTCTATGCTATTTCTTCACTCCCAGTGCAGCAGAGGAGGACTTAACGCAACAGATATTTTGAACCAAGATACAGGTGATTGTAGTTTGGACGGTTGGGTGTTATTATAATTTCATCAAAATCATCATCAGCCGTAAAAAGTCCACTGCAGGACTACGCCTCCCCCAAAAATGGGGGATTTGCCATAGTCGCCACGCTTGGCAGGCGGGTTGGCGACCGCAGTTGGTCATAATAGTACTCGAGGGACGCCGCTGCCCTTCCTTCGGTTGGTCCCTCTGTCGCCTTTTACGACACCTACGGGAGATAGGGTGATGTTATTCTTAGCCGGCAGCACACGGTCTATTATTATTTATTCAGCAATTCATATCAAACATTGAAATATATGTATAGTAAGGAACTGCTCAAAGTAATTTTCGCATTGCTTACTTTTGAGGTGTCAGAACTCGAATCTGACACCATCGCATGTTCAGTCGCATCTCAACCACCATCCATGACACCCATTTCAGTGACACTGTTATAATTGAATCCCTTCCGCATCGTGCGACGTGAGACCGCAGCACCACCGACCCCAGCGTCCACAATGATATGATAGCGTGTGAATCAAGCAATATTAGACTTTTGTGTGTATGTCGTAAGAACTAGGACATCAGCAATAGGAGCCATGGCGCTGGCGTTTGACAACCATCTATGAGACTTGTTACACGAAATTGTACTGATAGGCTTCCTTTGAGATCTTTGATATGAAATAACTATTTCATGCCTAAAAAATACAATTATATAATTGTTCATTACGAAATAAAACCACTCAATAAATTTGAATAAACTCATTCAGTCTTAATGAAGTCAGACCACGACCACAAACTTTAATTAGTCTTTAAGACCCCGTGAAACCCGACTCAAGTCTTAATTGGGCTTAAACTTATGCACTTGATTGACGAGAACTTTTTAAGGATTCATCTCACTCTGAATAATTTTAATGACGGAATCTGTCAACGCAGTCTTTTCACCAGATTTCCTAATTTAAATGTGCGGGTTCAAATTTTGCCTCTATTCAGCGTATGCGAGCATTTTGGTGAAGAGAAAGAAACGCTTACATCTTTTTTAGGGTTCCGTACCTCAAAAGAAATAACGGAACCCTTATAGGATCACTCGTGTGTCTGTCTGTCCGTCTGTCACAGCCAACTTGCTCCCAAACTACTGAACCGATTGAGTTGAAATTTCATACACATATGCATGTCGGTAACCGCAACACAGACGTGTAACGTAAATAAATAAATTTTAAACATGGGGCCACTTTTGGGGAGTAAATTAGAACAAAAAAAACAGTTTCGCAAAGTATATTGTGTGACATCAAATTAAAGGGCTCATTGTAAAAATCTTAAATATATTATTTCTTGAATTTTAAAATAGTTTGGGAGTTATTTAGGAAAAAGGCGAAAAAAATGTTTCCCCCCCTTATCTCCGAAACTACTGGGCCTACAATTTTGAAACAAATACAGAAAATAGTTCTTTACCTATAGATTACAGGAAAATCTATGAGTAATGTATGGTATTTAAAGTAACAGGAAATTTCAGATAATCATGTACGGAACGGAACCCTCTCCACGCGAGTTTAACTCGCACTTATCCGGTTTTTATCAATGTTGCCAGTTTAGACTTGTAAAATTAAGTTGTAGCTTCGTGAAACGGGACCAACTTGTAATATAAGCGGAAGTCTCTTTCCAGTAAAAAAAGTTTAAAAGAGACTTCCGTTTATTACAAGTTAGAAGTAGTTATGCAATAGGCTCCGGTTAATTCAATTCATAGGCGACATTTATGTGGCACGTCTATGCATTAGCATTTTTCTTACGGATTTTGGCATATTTTGGCAGATTGGCAGTTGGTGTATGGCAGATTCTCTATTTCTCCAATGGTCACACTTGCGTAGCTAAAGTCGAAAGATCCGCTTTATTTCGATGAAGCTAATAATATAGCTAATGACCGAATTCAGAAACGCGACTCAAGCATTTGATTAGAGATTAATTAGTTAAAAATGTCCCTCAACTAGTTGTCATCAATACATATAAAACAGTACCGTGACTCACTTATAGACAACGCACAGCCTAAACGGGTGGTTCTAGAGGTTTGAAATTTGGAAGAGACATTCCTCAAGTACCCTAGAGGTGCACTGATGAGGGATTTTTTATAATTCGATCCCTAAAGGGGTGAAAAGAGGTGATAAAGATTGTATGGAAAATACCGCGGGCGAAGCTGTGGCGGGCCCACGTGCTATACAAAAACGTCACTAAAATGCCAATTAATGAAATATTAATTTGAGTGGCGTTTCTAAATTTGGCCATGAGTAACCTTAATCCCTTTTGACGCTAAGTAACGGATGTACGAGTATCTACGCCATCTTTTACCTCCGACTCCGCTCAACTAACTCTGGCACATTTATCATTTAGTAGCGCGTGATGGATTGAGTGTAGGGACGTCAGTTTCGTGTCTAGAATTCATTACCTTTTTATTTATGAAAAACAGGAGAAGTGCGAGTTGAACTCGCGTGGAGAGGGTTCCGTGATTATATGAGATTTCCTATGTTACTTAAAATACCATAGACTTTTCCAGTAATCTATAGGTTGCGAAGATAAGGGATGGGAATGGTCAATTTTCGTCTATTTTCCGAAGTAACTTGAAAATCACTTATTTTAAATATAAAAAATTAAATTATGTCCTCGCAACGAGCCCTTTCATTTGATATGTCACACGCTAAGGTATATAAAGTTTTTTTTAAATTTTCTTTTTTACCCTCCAAAAGTAGCCCCCATACTTAAAATTTATTTATTTACGTTACACGTCCGTGTTACACTCACCGGCTTATTTCAACTCAATTGGTCCTGTAATTTCGGAGCAAATTGGCTGTGACAAACGGACAGACAGACAGACACACGAGTGATCCTACAAGGGTTCCATTTTTTCACTTTGAGGTAAGGAACCCTAAAAAAGTAAGAGGAAAAAGAACGTATTTGACAGAGCGGTTTGCTCAGGGGTGTAATTCTCTTATAACTCTTCGTTCACGAACTCGCCGGCGAGCCTAACTTGACCTGTCAGTGCGTATAAACTACATGTTGGTCCGTGTCTTTGACCTTGGTTGTATTCCGACATAACCATCCACGGTCGTAGGCACCTAACTCTGCGTAATATCTACAAGCACGCGGGTCAATTTATGATTGTTGGACTAAATGAGCGACGAGATTTGTTACAGAATAACACGATTCTCTAACGTACGCAGCGGCTGATCAGCGATGGAAACACATTCAAATTTAGACCGAATGTCTTTGTCTTTACAGTCTAAATTAATAGTTTGGTTTATCCGCTGATCAACTGCTGCGCACGTTAGTGAATCACAGGGGATCTGTCGGACGACGAAGCTTCGTCGAAAATTAAAATTAAAATTGGTACGAGTATTCTGCACATAGCCCACGCGCTTTTTAAATAATAAAATACAATAACAATAGAATTTCATTTTCGGTTTGCATTAATTGGCTGATTGCGCGGAAATTATAAGTCATATCGCTTTTATAAGTATTAAGGTCTGTTCGCCGAGAGTTGATAAAAAAAGTAAAAAGTCAGGGCTTCTTAACTCATTACAAATAGCGGCCCGCTGATTATTTTTAATCAATATAAAAATGTTTCGACGCCGTCCACCCGGCGCGACACTGCACTTGAAAACATCTGCGTCCCTCGTACCACGAAACTCAGTGCGCGCGGCGATAAGCGACGCCGGTCATACAGTTTGCGATAGTTAAGCAACAGTCGCTATTTCGGACCGATATCGTAATATTTATCAACGCTCGGCGAACAGACTTTAGAGGTTGATAGTAAATTTAGCGATTTGTTAGGTGGGTTCCGCGAACGCATTAATTTCATGTATCATGGACACAAGTGCAAGTTAAACTCGCGTGGAGAGGGTTCCTTGATTATCTGAAATTTCCTGTTACTTTAAATACCATAGACTTCTTATAGGTTTTCCTGTAATCTATAGGTAAAGAACTATTCTCAGTATTTATTCCAAAATTTTAGGTCCATTCGTTTCGGAGATGTAATGGATGGATGTGGAGGTAATGGTATACTTTCGCCCATTTGCCTAAATAACCCCAAAACCATTTATCTAAAAATTATTAAAAAATATATATAAGGTCCTCATAACAAGGCCTCTCATTTGATATGCCACACGCCGTAGTTGCAACACTTTTTTTAATTTTCTTATTTACCCCCTAAAGTGGCCCCAATAACACAACGTCCGTGTTGCGGTCACTGACTTACATGTGTGTACCTTTCAACTCAATCGGTCCAGTAGTTTCAGAGCAAATTGGCTGTGACAGACGGACAGACACACGAGTGATCCTATAAGGGTTCTATTTTTTTCTTTTCCGTTACGGAACCCTAAAAAGTTATCCGTTATCTTGGTTTGCTCACAGGGCCCAAACTATTTGTTTTTAAACTTAAGTACTTAAATTGTAAAATATTTTATCTACACCCATATCATAAAACCTCCATAGTGTAATCAAAAACCGTAGGAAATGACCACCATTTTGACAACCAATTAAGTAAAAGGAGTGCTGTAATGTTATTCCCCTATCGTTTTTAGTATAGAAATGAGATTAAATTTGGAACAGCTGTCAAAACTCAAGTGGGTCTCTATTCTAGTATCCATAGATATTAAAACAGTTATTGATACGAAACGTCAATTCAGTATGTTTTTTTTAATATAAACTGCACAAAATTTGATCTCGAGTGACATGAGAATAGAGACTTCATTCGTTTGTCTATGATTTAAAAAAAAAAATGGTCTTGACGGAGGATCGAATTGCCGCCATTGTGTAGGTGTTTTGCTGAACGAAAGTAGAATTGTTGTTGAATTGAATAGAAAAAGTTGTTTGTAATTTACATTTTAGTTGAAAATATGAATAGTAGTCTTCTCGGAGTGTGTGTGATGTGAAAATGCGCCGGATATCGGAAATATGCAGCCACGATTGCAACAAATAACTTGTTGCCAGAAAATATTGTTTCTGAACCCATCATGGAGGATTTATAATATGTGTGTAGATAAAGTTATGTATGCAACTCTGCATAATTTGGCCTTAAAACACACGTGCGATCTTATTATGAAACTCGCTAAAGCTCGTTTCATGAAAACCGCACTAGTGTTTTAAGGCCTATCATTATGCAACCGTTCCATAAACTACTATTTCATGTAAGTGAAACGTGTTTCTTATGAGAAATAAATGTTTTTGAACCGAAAAATCACCGGAAACGAAACCATTGATATCTCGAAGTCGTAAAAAAATATCCTAGCGTACTTGTACTTCAAGAATTAGTACGACCAGCCAAAATAACGTATACTTATTTATATTAAAGTAAGTGTGGCAATCCTAAACTCAACATATTCTGAGACGAAATGAATTAAGATTAAAATTATACATTACTTACTCAAATTCGTATGTAGCTGCAGCGTCGTTTCGAAATTTGAACTTTAATTGTAAGTCTATAATGTTGTTTTTGCTTCTTCAGGTAACGTAAGATATGAGTTTGTGTTAAGTTAACATTCGATTTATTCCCTCTCGTTAACTAAATGGAATCAAGCAAATGCTCCATTAATTTAATCACCCATTAAGACGCTCTGTTTTATGTGAAAGGGTGACGTGGATTGTGTTAGTTTTTCATGGAAAATCACGCAGTCACTATGATTTTGTTTCCGTTACATCTCCAAGTCGCTTAACTTGTCCAGACGCGGAGACTATACATCTCCCTTATTAGTTATTTATTATAATTACCCATTAGGATTGTTTGCTGCCCTTTTCATGTGTTAGTTTTAATTAAAATTCTAATGAATAAGTTGGAAAAAAAAGACTTACTGCTGAGTTTCTTGCGGCGTTTCTTCTCAGCAGATGTCACCTTTCGAAGCGCTGGTAGCTTCAGACATGTAAAAGAGCCCATGTGGCCTACTTGCAAAATAAATACTTTCATTTTCATTTTCGTTAAGAGGATACCTACATCCCAAAATTTAAGATTTTCATATTTTTTAGGTAGTAGAATAGAAATACCGGTTTGGCCACATTAGTGCCGTTTTTGTCAGAAAATTGCAGTTAATACATAAATACATACATAGCATCACGCCCGAAATCCCTAATGGGGTGGGCAGAGCCACAAGGCTACTTGTGGCCACGTTCGATTAATTAGTCCTAAGATGGTATGATGAACCGTATGGTGACAGGTGATCAGCCCATCGCCCATACAGATAGTCCACCATGTTGGAGAGGACCCGTCCCTTAGTCGACTTTTACGACATGCCAGGATGATAAGCATCTGCACGCATTCTATGCTATTTCTTCACTCCCAATACAGCAGAGGAGTTGCAGTTAATGTGCGGAAAATTCAACTGTTAAATTAATAAATTCATATTTCTTTTAAACTTTATCATTTATACGAACCGAATTTACGATGCTATTGCGTTTAAAAATCATTTATACTTACAGTAACTTTGAACATCGAGTGGCAAAAAAGATACAGTGGCCACAAACGGTACTTCTACCCTATAACTATATACTCGTAGTCTGTAGAATCATAAAATATGATTTCCAAAAATAATTATGTACCTGATTTAAAAGATTGTCCCTGATTTATTTATCTGTAAGAAATAGAGAAAGACAGACGCCAAGCAAAAACCGGTCGCTCAGGGACTATTATTAAAAAAGAATATTAATATTAGAACGAAGTAAAAAACCGGCCAAGTGCGAGTCGGACTCGCGCACGAAGGGTTCCGTACCATTATCTATAAAAACGGCAACAATCATGTCTTTTGTATGAGAGCCCCCCTTAAATATTTGTTTTATTTTAATTTAGTTATTTATTTGAAAAATGAATATATAATGGCGATTTGCTCGGTGTTCCAAGCAAGTTAAGCTAACCCTCTTCAAGGCATTCTGCCAAGTATTTTTTCATCACACTTGCTCGGAAAGGCTGTTAATATACGCAGGCGTATAGAGCAGCTATAGCCGATTTAACTCCTCTATGAGCCCCGCCGTCAGCGGGAGTTATAAACCATACAAAATCCATAACTCCCTAGGGAGTTATGGATTTTGTATGGTTTCGACCTCCCGCGGGCAGTTAAGTGCGTCAGTTCGGCGGAGCTGCTCGGGAGCCGCAGCCGGCGGGGCGCGCGACCGCAAGCCGGCGGAGCTGCCCCGCGCTGATCGCAACGTACGCTCAGTTTATGAACACCCACCTGATGGTAATTCACGGTGTAAAATGGGAATAATAATGGGAAAAATATACTTTTTTTTGTCAAATTTTTATTTTATTTCCTCGCAAATGTGATGAAAAACATTGTGTGTATCACGGGCAGTAAGGGGATAACAAACTCGAGTCATAAAAGCCCTCGCCTATCGGCGTCGGGCTTCTAACAGACTCTCGTTAGTTATCCCTAGATGCACAATGTACTATACACTAGCAGTCTATGGGTCAATTACACTCAAAGAACTTACAATGCTCTCCGTGTCCAATACAATAATGCCTTCAGGGTGCTGTTGGGGTTGCCCCGTTTCTGTAGTGCATCAGGTATATTTGCCGAGGAACGTACTGATGACTTCTTTGCCATCAGACGGAAACGGATCGTATCTCTGCTGAGCCGGGTGCGGGGCAGCAACAATAGGATCCTGACAGACAGACAGACGGACAGACGGACAGCGGAGTCTTAGTAATACATACATACATATTATCACGCCCGAAATCCCTAATTGGGGTGGGCAGAGCCACAAGACTACTTGTGGCCACGTTCGATTAACTAGTCCTAAGATGGTATGATGAACCGTATGGTGACAGGTGATCAGCCCATCGTCCATACAGATAGTCCACCATGTTGGAGAGGAACCGTCCCTTAGTCGACTTTAATAGGGCTTTAATAGGACTTAGTCTTAGTAATAGGGTCCCGTTTTACACGTTGGGTACGGAACCCTATTAAAAAAAACTGTCGTGTTTAATATTCGTTATTACTTACTACATAACTGCTATGTTCTATTACAGTATTTCATTTTTTCATTCATCCTTATAATGAAATTGAAACTTTATTCTAAACACCATACGTTTGCTTTCTCTTCTTCGGGTTTAATAAAATACGAGCATTAGAAAGCAATTCGCGATCACATTATCACTAATGAAACGACGTAACTCGCCAAAATAATAGTCGTTTTGAACTTTTGTTCTTTATATTTAGGTTGTAATTTGAATACATTCTTGCATCGACTTACCGTAAATTTGGTTCTGAAGTTGACATTACCGTTGAAAGATTAAAACGAAGCCACGAATTTCTTACCTGGAAATAAAAAACAGTATTAATATGAGAAATTCCACTGAGAAATTAGGTACAAAAGGCTCTCTCACAAATTAACTTATTAAGTATAATGTAAGTTGCAGGCAATAAAATTAATAAATATTTAATTTACCCTGTTTTTAGGGTTCCGTACCTCAAAAGGAAAAAAGGAACCCTTATAGGATCACTCGTGTGTCTGGCTGTCTGTCTGTCTGTCCGTCTGTCACAGCCAATTTGCTCCGAAACTACTGGACCGATTGAGTTGAAATTTGGTATTCATATGTAAGTTGGTGACCGCAACACGGACGCGTGA
The DNA here is from genome assembly GCA_947859335.1 of Tortricodes alternella. Taxonomy (NCBI): domain Eukaryota; kingdom Metazoa; phylum Arthropoda; class Insecta; order Lepidoptera; family Tortricidae; genus Tortricodes; species Tortricodes alternella. The sequence goes on from OX401975.1 coordinate 16,589,573, forward strand.
CGTAAATATATGAATTTTAAACATAGGGGCCACTTTTTGGGGGTAAACTAGAAAATTAAAAAAAAAAGTTATGCCACCTATATCGTGTGACATATCAAATGAAAGGACTTATTGTGAGGATCTTAAATATATTTTCTTTTGAATTTTAAGTAAAATAGTTTAGAAGTTATTCAGGAAAATAGGCGAAAAATGACCATTCCCCCCCCTTATTTCCGAAACTACTGAGGCTAAAAGCTAAGGTAACCTAGTAAATTTCAGATAATTATATACGGAACGGAACCCTCTCCACGCGAGTTTAACTCGCACTTGTCTGAATATAATGAACAGTACAAAAGCACAAAAAAATGGCGCCCGGGCGCGACTTGAATCCACACCGCTTCCGCTGGAGGGAATGCTTTTAAATGCAAAATGCAATGAGCGTCTGGCCCTGATGCAGAATTATAGTTTTCATTACATCAATTGGCTACGTGAATAGTAACAAATATTAATATATTTCTGTGGAACGGTACCTTTACTTAAAACTAAGTAAGCTAATATAGTACGTTATAGAAGAGGGTTTATGCAAAAAAAAAACCGGACAAGTGCGAGTTAAACTCGCGTGGAGAGGGTTCCGTTCCGAACATGATTATCTGAAATTTACTAGGTTGCCTTAAATACCATAGACTTCTTATAGGTTTTCCTGTAATCTATAGGCAAAGATCTATTTTCTGTATTTTTTCAAAATTTTAGCCCCAGTAATTTCGGAAATAAGGGGGGGGGGGGGCAATGGTCATTTTTCGCCTATTTTCCTGAATAACTTTTAAACTGTATTACTTAAAATTCAAAAAAAATATATATTTAAGATTCTCACAATAAGCCCCTTTCATTTGTCACACGATATAGGTGGCATAACTTTTTTACCCCCAAAACGTGGCCCCTATGTTTAAAATTCATATATTTACGTCACGCGTCCGTGTTGCGGTCACCAACTTACATATGAATACCAAATTTCAACTCAATCGATCCAGTAGTTTCGGAGCAAATTGGCTGTGACAGACGGACAGACAGGCAGACAGACAGACACACGAGTGATCCTATAAGGGTTCCTTTTTTCCTTTTGAGGTACAGAACCCTAAAAACAGGATTAATAAGAATGTATTAACTTAAAAACTTCAATTTTTACTTCTAATAGCCGAATTCAGAAACGCCACTTAAGTATTTGACTAGATATTAAGTAGTTAAATGTGCCTCAACTAGTTGTCAACCTATACAGAAACATTACTGAAACGTCACTTTAAACGTCACTCAATTTGAGTGGCCTTTCTGAATTCGGCCATAAGTCACGTGACGGTAAATTGTTAGTATTTTAACAACAATCAAATAACTGGCCACTTTTTAAAATGCGACTCATTGGTCACTTAAAAAGCAAGGAAATCTAAATTTAACCAATCTGGTTCAAATAATGCTTTAGTATTCCGTTTTTGAAATTCTCCAATCAGGACTCTGTGGGAGCTGTAATCAAGAGTGATCGGAATTCAATTTCTCGCTCGACTTTCGTTCGTGTTTTATTGATCTACCAACTTATCTGCAGACTCCAGGAAACTGTCAAAGTTCTTATTGCATTGGAATAAAGTATTGTTTTGCTTGCATAAGAACTTTGACAGGTCTCAGAAAAGTTGGTAGATCTATACGAATTAGAGCCGATTGGTTTTGGCGTGCAGGACGCGAAAAAGGGGTGTTGTAAATGATTTATTTACGGAAGAAGAAGTGCAAATTGTCTACAGTCAACCAGAAGAATGAAAAATGGTGCACAGGAAAAGTAAGTTTCTTTTTAAATTGTTGTTATCTGTAAAGGTCACAAATATTAATTTAGTCTTAGCCTAATATATTCTTGTTAAACAGTTTTGCTGTGACTGTTTGTTAATAAAAATAAATAAAGCAGATAAAAAAACCGGCCAAGTGCGAGTCGGACTCGTGCACGAAGGGTTCCGTACCATTATCTATAATCAAGAAAGAAAAAAAAAACACGTTTGTTGTACGGGAGCGGCCCTTAAATATTTATTTTATTTTAATTTAATTATGTATGTTTAAAGTTAATATATATCTAAATATTCTATGAATATTTCAAGCGTCTACCTGTCGCCGTTATCAATATCGAGCAAAAACGAGCGAGAACATCACCTTTGTTGTATCGGAGCCCCCTTAAATATTCATTTTATTCTGTATTTTAGTATTTGTCGTTATAGCGGCAACAGAAATACATCATCTGTGAAAATTTCAACTGTCTAACTATCACGGTTCATGAGATACAGCCTGGTGACGGACAGACGGACAGCGGAGCCTTAGTAATAGGGTCTTTGGATACGGAACCCTAAAAATTACCACTAGATTACTAGAAGATAATAATAATAAATTTTCGTTTCGTTTGTTTGTATATTTCGGATAATTTCGTAAGTCGTTTTGTCCCACTTGTAAGTCATCATTCATCATTTTAGCTGAAAGACTTTCACTGCTGGACATATTCCCCCAATGATCGCCACAACGACCGATTCTGTGCAGCTCGCATCCAGCGTAGACCCACTATTTTCACCAGGTCGTCAGTCCACCGTGTGGGTGGTCTGCCCACGCTGCGCCTTCCGGTACGTGGTCGCCACTCTAGAACTCGCGGCCCCAACGGCCATCTGTTCTACGAGCAATGTGCTCACTTGTATAATTTTCTGTTTTATGGAATAAAAAATCATTTTCCTTAAACTTATTTCAAATTGCAAGCACGGTTCGCGGAAAACACAAGTTTAATATTTCACTCGGTTAAAGTCGGTATAAATATAAATTCTTCAGAAACTTGGAAATTAAGTTTGAGTATGACTTTATCCAGCCGCGGAGAGAGGGTTATGATTTAAGTTTCTGCGAAACAAATGCCCTCCCAGCCAAGTTTTTCTTGCTTTATACAAATAATCGTGTGTTTAAAAGAACCTTCTTAGCCAGCATAGTGATAGCGACCGCTACGCGTGATGGGATATTCGACTTTCATGCCAATATCCTTTCTTTCTATTCGCAATTCTGCACAATCTGAACTCTGCACAATACTACTTCCACCACATTCGCTACTCTGCACAGTCAATCGCTACTGTACACAAATTTTGTTTACAGTAGCGATTCTTCCTATTCGCAATTCTGCACAATCTAAATTCCACACAACAGCACTTAATCACTACTACTGCGCACAGTACAGTAGCGCATGTTGTGAAATACTTTTGTGTGCAATTCAGATTGTGCTGAATTGCGAACAGGATGAATCGCTAATGTACACAAATAATGACTGTGCATAGTAGCGAATGTGGTGGAAGTATTATTGTGTAGAATTCAGATTGTGCAGAATTGCGAATAGGAAGAAACGATATTGGCATGGCATGAAAGTCGAATAATCCCGCGTGATATGTGTGACGTCTATTACGGCTTCCAATAGAAGACAACCGGTGCGCTTGTGCCGCGTCCACGATGTGACGGCCTTAAATATGTTTATGGTTTGTAGTTTAAAAGATTTCGAGATGAAGAGCAATTTCACGTTTTTATTCCTGTTCTTGTTCCGGATCACGCTTTATGGATATTTGTACGAGAAGTGGTCCGATTTTTTTGCTCGTCAGCATACATAAATGTTAAAGAACCCTCATTACTTTTACAAAGCCTTCTCTTACACCCAAATCCAGGAGGGAATAAGAAGTATGTAAAAAATAATATACTGGTGGAAGGATTCGTTGGTGCTTTTGCTCGTAGGTAATAGAGCGTAATATGGTTGGTGTAAGTGATAAGCGAGAAGCGAGGGATTATACAGCTTTCCATAGTAAAGGATCGATCTAGTCACTTAAGGGGACACATTTGTGACATTGCGCCGGACTGGGTTGCGTGACATCGCACTGGACTTGTTACGCTAAATGTGGATGGTCTAGGCTAGAGATGCAATGCTAGATTTGGCCGGATACCGGATATCCGGCATGGCCATTGGCCAGATAACCGGATATCCGGCCGCACACGAGCTATCTCTAATGATTCGTTAGCTTGCGCGACACTCCCGCGGCGAGCCAGTTTCAATTTGCACGAATTATAACTGCCCGGAGAGGCCCTTTCAAGTTTAAACCGCACTTTATTACATCAGTTGGGAATATTCGAATGTGCACGACGTGATGTTACGTGTTTTATAATTATTTAGGTAAATTAGCTTTAATTTAATAACCGACGTTGATTTCGTTTATTTCTGATAGCCTTTTATTTGTTATATCCTATTTCTAATCCAAGCTTTAACTATCCGGTATCCGGTTGGATAGTAAAATCATGGCGGATAGTAACTGGATATCCATTGCAAATCCAGTCTAGGCGTTGTGGTCACGATAAAACGTCGCGTCCAAACTTGTGAAATAGCGCCAGACCGGACTGCGTGGCATGCCGCAGGACCATGACACGGTAAAGAAACAGAAACGCGGGCAGACTACCCAAACTGGTGAAGATTGCGGGTCTGCACTGAATGCGAGCAGCACAGGATCGATCATTGGGGGAGGGGGAGGCCTTATGTCCAGTCCAGTAGTGGACGTATTTTGGCTGAAATGATGATGATGAATGACAGCGATTTGTTCAACTGTCGCTACCGCTTATGGTTTTCACCAAATTCTCAAGCAGCATACTTGCGTACCCTTCTCGCTTTTTATGACGTGTTCAAACCCTCAGAATGTTCGGAATACAGTATTTTACTCAAATAAATATCGTGAGAATAAAATGGCTGCTTGAGACGTAAGAAGTATTTAAATCACGGGGATAATGCACTTGTATAAGTATTACCGTGTATTGTATGCATAACTAGCCCGCTACAATTTCTCCCGCGGTCTTTTTCACCCCTGAGGGGTTGAACCCCTATTTCAACCACATAGGGGTAGGTTTAAGTAAAATGCTTTCTTAGCAGACGCCTAAATTACTTAAGGAGTAACGGTGCAAAATTTCAGACTTCCGTCTCAAGTAGTTCTGGTTGTGCGTTCATCTTTATATGAAAATGAAAATGAAAATATTTATTTTGCAAGTAGGCCACATGGGCTCTTTTACATGTCTGAAGCTACCAGCGCTTCGAAAGGTGACATCTGCTGAGAAGAAACGCCGCAAGAAACTCAGCAGTAAGTCTTTTTTTTCAACTTTTACATTAGAGTTTTAACTAAAACTAACACATGAAAAGGGCAGCAAACAATCCTAATAGGTAAACATTAATTCTAATAAATAACTAATAAGGGAGATGTATAGTCTCCGCGTCTGTACAAAATAAGCTACTTAGAGATGTATAAAGCCTCTAAGGGTCATCATAACAATAATTAAAATAAAGAAACATCTAAATTGATTACCTAATCTAGGTTAAATGAAGATGTAGACAGTCTCCACGGTCAAGTATAAAGAAGGAGATGTAAGGTCTCCAAATATCATAATAATAATAGTAATTTGAAATAAAAATATTTCATGTCCATGTAGTATTTCGTGTCAATTCAAATATCGAATATGAAACCCTATAGAATATAGTATAGAGAACACTATGAATGAATATAGTATAGAGAACACTATCAATCAGTCACTAAAGTCTGTTCGCCGAGAGTTGATAAATATTATGATATATCGTCTCGAAATAGCGACTGTCGCTTACCTATCGCAAACTGTATGACGGGCGTCGCTTATCGTCGCGCGCACTTAGTTTGGTGGTACGAGGGAGGCAGTTGTTGTCATGTGCAGCGCCACGGCGGGAATACACTTCGAGTGTGTCGTTTGGGTATTCGTGTGTTGTTTTAGATGAAGCAATTGAACATTTCATAATAAACGTCACCGACTCTGATTCTTCCTCCGACTCTGAGACTTCATCATGGTCGTCGTCCGGTGATATTCAATTGTAGGCTCTTAGGCTATTCAATAATAGTATTCTGTGAAAAAAATATAGTTATTCCCTTTAATTTTTTATTATCATCGGTAAAAATAATTAGCGGGCCGCTTTTGTAATGAGTTAAGATGCCCTGTTTTTTTATCAACTCTAAGCGAACAGGCCTTAGTTCAGCTATGTTAGCTCTAACAAATCTCGTCACTCATTTTGTCTCTCATTTCATCAGACAATCATAAATTGAACTACCATGCTCGTAGGATTTATGCGGAGAGGAACCTGCCTCTCCCTCCTGCTACGCCCTCGCTTTTGGCTTTTATAAACTCCGAAAAATACTATTTTTTATGTATTTATCTTGATATGTATATTTTGAATCTGAGGCCGCCTCGGCCATACACCGGGCAGTTTAAAACAATCCATTGCATGCGAGTGCATTGCGAATATCTACTCAATGACATGTCATCTAGCTGAATTGTCTTTCAGCTAAATGGGTATTCTGATAGAGACAGGTATTAACACTCTTAGCTATTGAATGCTATGGATTAACTGCTCGTCGTATGCAACCGCCGGAGCAGTTGGCTATTCGACTGCTACGAAGAGGGGACGGGCGATGGGGGGGATAGGTGCGATAGAGCAGTTGAGAAAATTCCATCTTGCGGTCGACCATTGCAAGAGACATTCATTGCTCTCGACTTCTCGCGCTGTCAACTGCTCTGCATACGACGAGCAGTTAATCCATAGCATTCAAAAGCTAAGAGTGTTAATATACTTAAAAACTATGTACCCAGTCACCAGAGAGTACTAAAATTCGGCTCGTTGACAATGACTGCTCGAACGGTCCGGGTTGTCGTTCAACGAAAATACTTCTTTGTATAAAAAGAGATAAAGACATACACGTTGTACACTGTAGTGAATTGATGTAATTAATACCTATCAAGTTATCTATACCGAAGGGAACAATAGACAAAAGCGTATCGCAAACAAAAGAATGGCGATAGTGCTGTCACCGACGCTATCCTGTGAAAAGGTACATGATAACAGAATGTTTATTATGAGTAGAGCTGCAGACCAGCCACGCTCCGCCCCGCCCTTGAATAAGTTCCTCGACCCCGCTGGTTAAATGGTTACCATAAAATCCAGCGCGTATAATCAACAATTTATTTCGGATTTCGGTAGGTAGCTATACCTCATTTACATGCAGCCACTTGTGTTCGCGCTGCCAGAAATAATTCCCGCATACTGCTTTCGAAGGCAGTGGGTGTTTACATGCTGCTTCCTGACTCACTGCCCGCCGCAATGCGAGTAGCGGCAGGAGCAGGAGAAGTGACCCATGTACATACTCGCGCTGCCCACTTCCCTGCTCACTTCGGCTGCATGGGCAACGCGAGTAGCAGCGGCAGGAGTAGAAGAAGGGACTTATTTACATACGCGCGTTGCCCTTTTCTATGCCCACTTCCTTGCTCTCTTTGGCTTCAAGTTAATGAGGTATTAGGTTAGATGTCAATCGGTGGAAGCCGTGCTTCAATTATATATACCGTAAGGCCACAGAATAGATAATACCTAGTAGTTACCTACAGAAGAAACACTGTCAAAGAAAACCGGTGTTAAAGTACGACTTTTTTTATTATTATTTGAAAACTGACCAGCAATTGACCTCAGTCTCACCTGATGGTAAGTGATGACGAGGCCGAAGATGTAGCTCACTGGTTCAGTTACAGTCTATTCACTCTTGTTTTAAAGAGATCTAAATTATACTTGACAGGAAATACAGACGACGGGAGCGAATTCGTCCTTAGCGGTTCGCATTAGGAAGGATGAGGCGAATCGCTTCGTGCGAATGAGTGGAATAGCGACAACATAAGGATGAAGACGCTCTTGACGTCTGGATGTTCGGTGGTAGAACGGAGAGGGTAGAATCAAATCGTGTAATTCCTGCGCACACTCCCCAAAATATAACCGATAGAAAACAGACAAACTAGCAAATCTCCGACGGTGACCGAGGCTTCGTACTTTGACCCCAACCGATAGAGCAGCACCAATGAGTCTACGAAAATATACCTAATTCATGCTTCCTCTCTGCGTAAGTGTTGCGTTGGCACTGTTCTACTTTTTCTAGTTTTTCGTGTTATGATGTTTTTGTGTTCCTCTGTTATGAATAAATATTTTTTCTTTCTTTCTTTCTTTCTTTCTTCAAACGTGCTCTTTTGTGTACGCAGGGTTGTCCGTTTTTTATCTGCGTCAACAAGCAACGGCAAACACCAAGGCCAGCGAGCGAGCGAGCGGCAACATACTGCGATCAACTATCCGACTAATCTAATCTAATTGTAATGGAAACAAAACTATAATAATTAATAATCAGAAAAACTAAAGACAATCTAAACTAAAACCAAATAATGAACAAGAAGAAAATAGTAGTTTATGCAACGGTTGCATAATGATAGGCCTTAAAACACTAGTGCGGTTTTCATGAAACGAGCCGATAGGCGAGTTTCATAATAAGATCGCACGTGTGTTTTAAGGCAAAATTATGCAGAGTTGCATACATAACTTTATCTACACACATATTATAAATCCTCCATGATTGGTTCAGAAACAATATTTTTTGGCAACAAGTTATTTGTTGCAATCGTGGCTGCATATTTCTGATATCCGGCGCATTTTCACATCACACACACTCCGAGAAGACTACTTACTATTCATATTTTCAACTAAAATGTAAATTACAAACAACTTTTTCTATTCAATTCAAAAACAATTCTACTTTCGTTCAGCAAAACACCAACATGGCGGTCCTCCGTCAAGACCATTTTTTTTTTAATCATAGACAAACGGATGAAGTCTCTATTCTCACGTCACTCGAGATCAAATATTGTGCAGTTTATATTAAAAAAACATACTGAATTGACGTTTCGTATCAATAACTGTTTTAATATCTATGGATACTAGAATAGAGACCCACTTGAGTTTTGACAGCTGTTCCAAATTTAATCTCATTTCTTTACTAAAAACGATAAAGAAGTCATGTTATTTCTTTATCGCAGCACTGGTTTTTCCTAATTGGTTGTCAAAATGTTGGTCATTTCCTACGGTTTTTGATTAACCAATGGAGGTTTTATGATATGGGTGTAGATAAACAATAATTAATATTTGAATCAAACAATACTCCTTAACATTATAGTTACACTTATTTTAAAAAACTTGATTTAAGTTTGGCAACTTGTGGTGATGGCAGCACTGCTTATGCACTAAATTGAAAGTCTGTCTAAAACCCAATAAAAATGACTAATTGCATAGCAAAATCATTTATTCTTTTTCTACTTGATCCTTCCGTTTTGATCCATTGATCCATTCATCGAGGTGTTTTAGATTTTTATACATTGTTAACTGTAACCAACCGCACCAATAATATTTTCCCATCCCTACTGTTTAAAGGGAGGAACCACCCCGTTCTAATCTGTCAAATAATCTACACTGTTCTGAGGCAAATTAATGTATCTGCCATGTTCGCAGAATGATCCAAACTACAGCCCATTCTAAACAATAGGTAATAATGAATGAATGAAGATGTACAATCTCATATTCTAGGAAAAGGAAATATAAACTTTAGCTATAATATCATTTTGGTATAGATCTGTTTATGTACTTCAGGACATCCATCTAGCATAATAAAACGAGAAACTCAAAACGTTATATTATTAAGCAAACAACAAGTGTGCGTGTGTGTTTGTGGCTGTATGTATGTCAGTTATTTAATTTCATATTTGTTTTTTTTTTAATTATTATTATATTTCACCTCTGCTGCACTGGGACTGAAGAAATAGCATAGAATGCGTGCAGATGCTTATCATCCTAGCATGTCGTAAAAGTCGACTAAGGGACGGGTCCTCTCCAACATGGTGGACTATCTGTATGGGCGATGGGCTGATCACCTGTCACTATACGGTTCATCATACCATCTTAGGACTAATTAATCGAACGTGGCCACAAGTAAGCTTGTGGCTCTGCCCACCCCATTAGGGAATTCGGGCGTGATGCTATGTATGTATATAGGACAGCAAAGTTTTATTGGTTCTTTATTTCAGAGTTATTCAACCTGCGGCCCTAACATGCCAGACACGGAGATAAGTAAAATCAGTTTATCTCACTCTTTCATCGGCACTAGTGTGAGAGACGCACTTAGAGATAAGATGGTTTAAGTTATCCTTGTGTCAACTTAGCTAGGGCCGCTGTTGGTCGCGCATACCCTTGCTCTGGGGTCGCAGACCCTTGCTTAGGGGGTCACGGTCGTAAGCCAGGTTTTTAAGTACCTTTGCGTTGAAGCCACTGAGCTAGTATGAATACGGTCATGGAGAGTCGTCAGGTGTGTGTTCCGTACCTCAAAAGGAAAATAGGAACCCTTATAGGATCACTCGTGTGTCTGTCTGTCTGTCGGTCTGTCACAGCCAATTTGCTCCGAAACTACTGGACCGACTGATTTTAAATATGGTATACATATGTAAATCGGTGATCGCAACAATGATGCGTAACGTAAATAAATTAATTTTAAACATGGGGGCTACTTTCGGGGGGTAAATTAGAATATAAAAAAAGTAACGCAAACTATATCATGTGACATATCAAATGAAAGGACTTATTGTGAGGATCTTAAATATGTTTTTTTTTTTGGAATTTTAAAATAAATGGTTTGGTAGTTATTTAGGAAAATAGGCGAAAATTGACCATTCCCCCCCTTATTTCCGAAACTACTAGGGCAAACATTTTGAAAAAACTGCAGAAAATAGTTCAGTACCTATAGATTACGCGAAAACCAATAAGAAGTCTATGGTATTTAAGGTAACGTAGTAAATTTCAGATAATCATGTACGAAACGAAAGCCTCTCCACGCGAGTTTAACTCGCACTTGTCTGAATATAATGAACAGTACAAAAGCACAAAAAAATGGCGCCCGGGCGGGACTTGAATCCACACCGCTTCCGCTGGAGTGAATGCTTTTAACCAATGAGCGTCTGGCCCTGATGCAGAATTCTAGTTTTCACGCGGGTTTAACTCGCACTTGTCCGGTTTTTTACTTGTAAAGAGGTCACGTACTCAAAACGGTTGGACAACACTGCTTTATTTTAACTTCTCTGTCTCTGTTATAACAAAATCAGTTACGTGACTCAGACTCCCGTAGCTCCGAATATTTCCGATTGACAACGGAAACCCTTCCGTTGTCAATCGGAAATATTCGGAGCTACGGGAGTCTGAGTCACGTATGCAAATTCGATGGAATCGACATGACACGGCGGTAAAACGGATCGCTTTGATTTGGTGAAGATTACTCGACATTGCGTAAGCGATATAGCGATATATAAGCGTATATTTATTCGCGATACAGCTGTTTGCCATCAAGTTAATAAGAGCTACTTTATCGTAGCGAAATAATTTGCGACATCGCTATGTTTAAAATACGATTGCCATAGTGTAAGCGATTTGCGTATCCCCAATACGCACTGAGCTCGCGTGGGGACTACTCCCCCCTCCCTCCCCCTCCCTCTCATAGCCTATAATGATAGAGAAACCCGTATAGATCAAGTTCCATTTTAAAAATTAACCTTTTTTTCCTAAAACGTATATCTACTTCAATAAGTAATTATATTAATTAGAAAGTGGCTTGGGCGCTCTGCTAATTTGACTAATGGACAAAAAACGCGCCATTTTTAGGGTTCCGTTACCTAAAAATTACAAAAGAAACCCTCATAGGATCACTTCGTTTTCCGTCTTCTGTCGAGATCCTTTATCTCAGGAACACGTGGAGGTATCAAGGTGAAAGTCCCTTGGAACTGTAAAAAACCAAGCTTCTAAGTCAACGCAATAAAAAATAACGCCATTTATGCCGCAGATTTTGATACTCGCAAAATAAAAACCGATAGGGTACTTCCCGTTGACATAGAATCATGTTTGGCAAGAAGCAAAGTGTCGGAGCACAGGTATAAACGCAAAAACCGAAAATTGTAAATTTTTAGTTACTAGCTGACCCGTGTGAATTTTCGCACAGTATCGTGATTAAACACCGGATAATAATAATATAATAAAGTGAGAATAAGTAAATGCAAGTATTATAAGTACTCTATTTGTCTATTTTTCGTCAATAGCAAATAATTTTGACAAAGATAATAATTAACGGAGTACTTGCGGTTGTGCCATCTATTGAGATTTGGTCTGCAAATAGCCAAGACACATTTTAGTTAAACAGACTGTCAATAGATGGCGCTTGCAATGCGGATAGTTTTTTATTTACGTACGCGGCTGTGGGCCACGCGCTGTTTTACAATTGAAAGTCTTAATACGTATATAGTGACGCAGTAATAATTAACGCAGTACCCTCCATCGGCCCTAACATGAATGACACAATCTGTTCTGTTCTCTGTCTGTTGACATTAGTCTGCATGTGCAAATAACCAACAAACATGTTAGTTAAATAGACTGTCAATAGATAGCGCTTGCAAATCGCATGGTTTTTTACTTAGTTTTTAACGAAAACGTTAATTTTAATCTATTTGTGTATTTTTAGGACAAAGCGACGAACATAAGCTTTAAAATAAATCATTAATTTTGGTAAAGAATTAACGGAGATCTAGAGCATCTTCAAAAAATACCTTTTAGAAATAATATATATAGGTATGATGATATCACATCAAAGTTATATACTTTTATAGATTACAAATGTCGTCGCAGAATTGAGAAAAAAATTCAACTAAAACGTTAAGTTTGCCCGTCAATCCGACTTATCTTTTCGGTAGAGCAATTTTCGAATCTTAAGTTTTAGTATTCCATACCTAAAAGTAATGTCTGTTTTTCATAGATAAGTACGGTACCCTCGGCGTGCTAGGAAGACTCGCACTTGACCGGACTTTTTTAATTTTAGTTACACAATGTAAAACAAGAAGGGACTCGAGAGGAAAAAAGGACAGGAATTTTTAAATAATTACCTACCAAGTACAGGTGGCGGCACGAAAGTCTAGCGGTGACCGTTATGGTGCAGAAGTTGTGAATTGGATATCGTGGGGGAGTGAGCGGGACGGTGACGGGAGTGGGCAGTGGGGCCCATGCGCAGTATCTCCACCACGTTCCTTTCAGTTCAGCGCTAGACTTTCGTGCTGCTGCCTGTAATGTCCTAATTACCTAGCCAACTACTGCAAAGCAAAAACAACTATCATGATGTGTTGTTGCTCATTATGAAGGCCCCCGTATCATTTTCTCATTGTTATCTTCAATGTACAGACTTTTTTCACTGAAAATTAAAATTAAAATATTTATTTTGCAAGTAGGCCGCACGGGCTCTTTAACATGTCTGAATCTACCAGCGCTTCGGAAGATGACATCTGCTGAGAAGAAACGCCGCAAGAAACTCAGCAGTCTCTAACCTAACACATAAAAAGTGCAACAAACAAACCTAATAGGTACAAATTAGCTATAATAAATAACTATTACAAGTCTGAACAAGTTAAGTGACTTGGAGATGTAATGTAAGATGTATAAAGCCTCTTTGGTTCATAAAAATTAAAATAAAGAAACATCTAAATTGAGTACCTAATCTAGGATAAATGGATATGTAGACAGTCTTCACGGTCAAGTATAAAGATGGAGAGTGTAAAGTCTCCAAATATCAAAAGAATGAAATAAAACATTTCATGTCCTACTCTGTCTAACTGTCACTTTCACTTTACGACTTATTATTATGAATAATGATAATATAGATTATTATGACACAAACTTTAATCCCTTATTTAGCCCCATTAGGGCATGAATGTTCAATCGTCAGTCATCAGACCAAAGGTCAGGTCAAATTTTAGTAATACAGTACGAAGGTTTACGTTCGTGACCGAAATTTGATCTAACGGATCTATATAAAACTCAGTCTTAGTAGCTGAACAAACTTGTTAAATAAGTCTTTCTTTCTTTAAATTTCGTCTTCTTTAAGTATCTTAGAATTCCATAGATTTAAATCGTTATATTAGGCTTCGTCCTCAAAGAACACGATTGCGCAATCATCGGTAGTTCGCTCGAACTTTGTTCGTACCATAGATTATTATAATACTATTACATACCAACGCGCGATCCAACATACTGCGGCACTAACATGCATGGCTCAAAGATAAATTAGAACCATTTATCTCTATGACTATCTCTTTCGTCGGCACTAGTGTGAGAGAGACGCACTTAGAGATAAACGGTTCTAATTTATCTTTGTGCCATGCATGTTAGGGCCGCTGATGTCGAACAGGTGTCCAACTTGATCGCGCGAATGTCAAATTAGCGCTAATTAGCGATGATCGCACAACCGCGTTCTATTAGGACGACATCTTAGACTTTACAGCGATAATCTGTACACACAATGTGTGCGTGAACCGAGAAAAATTGTGTCATCTCCTTGTCTCCTACTGTAACACCTACTGTTTCACGCATCCGCGATTTTACAGTTGATAATTTTAACAACCGGTGAACATGAAGATCTTATTTTCTAATTTAAAATAGTAGTTTATGCAACGGTTGCATAATGATAGGCCTTAAAACACTAGTGCGGTTTTATGAAACGAGCTTCGCGAGTTTCATAATAAGATCGTGTGTTTTAAGGCGAAATTATGCAGAGTTGCATACATAACTTTATCTACACCCATATTATAAACGGCGACACGGCGACGATGGGGCCCCGCCGGCTGCGGCGACGGCGGCGCGCCGGCCTGTAGCTCATATCTGTATCGTTATGACCATTACGATACTAAAATCGATACTGTAATAACATTACAGTACAGGTTGTCATAATGGTGGTCATTTCCTACGGTTTTTGATTACATTATGGACGTTTTATGATATGGGTGTAGATAAAATACTTTTCTTATTCCAAAACCCAATCCAAATGGCTGTAGTATAAATAGCCGTATGCTGTAATGAATGACGGGCTTAGGACTTAAAGCCGTAATACCTCAACTCAGTTCATATTTGCGAACTTAGAAACGTAATCCCTTAAAGAGTATTCGTCTGATCGCTCGTTCAAATTCATTTTGGCAGCAAAGCCAGAAATCCCGTAGGATTTTGCTGTGATTTTCTAAAAGCATTTTATAATTTTTGCGAAATTCGTAGAATGAGTTTTTAAGATGTAGCTATTTATAAAACGGAAGATTTAAACCAAAATCAATTGAGACTATACTACAGAATGAAATACTGATCTGGAGCATTATTATATTATATTATATAAACTTTATCACCCCTTTTCACCCCTTTAAGGATGGAATTTAAACAAATCCCTCCTTAGTGCACCTCTAGGGTACCTATTCGAGGAATGTCTCCTCCTTTCAAACCTCTAGGACCGCCCGTTTAGGCTGTGCGTTGTCTATAAGTGAGTCACGGTACTGTTTTATATGTATTGATGAGTAATAACTAGCTGCGTTGCAATGTAACCTTCCGGCGCACGCGCACAACACCTCGCCAAAGTTTTATTGTAATCGGATAAATAGTATAAGATCGCATAGGAGACAAACGAACAAACAAATAGACAAATAATGTGAAATATATCTAAAAACGCAGTATGTTAGCTCATCTATACAGTGATTTTACATTTAAATATTAAATATAGTTCGCAATACCTAAAAACACGCTTTTTTCAGTAAGGCACTAAAAAGTACAAAAAACCAACCAACACCAAGATATTGGACTCGTCAAAACAAACCAAATGAGTCCAAACCAGAGGAATTTACTAGTAGTCATTGAAGAGTTCCACTGTCCACCTCCTGGCTCCCATGCGCGGTCCCAGGGGGGGTCACAGGGGACATGACCCCCCCCAAAATCGTACACGTCAAATTGAAAAATCAAGTCTAAAAGTAAAGTCTAATTTACTCGACATATTTTATTATTAGTGACCCCCCCCCAAAATTCCAGACTGCGACCGCGCCTGCTGGCTCCATGGTCAGATCAGCTCGATGGTACCAAATTATTGTATTGACCGAATTGCATACATTTGCTAAATTTCAAATCATTACGACAGTTAGAAGTAGGTTAAAATTGACAAACATTTTATTACATTGTTTGTTAGTTAGTTAAAGTGTGTTCGCCGAGAGTTGATAAATACTCGTATTATGATATCGTCTCAAAATAGCGACTATTGGCTGTAACACGCGCGTTCCATATTGCCGCTCGCACTGAGTTTCGCGGTACAAGGCACGCAGTTGTAGTCAAGCGGAGCGCCGCGCCGGGCGGGCGAGCGCGCGCACGCGGCGGCCATATTGTCATTCCGTTCTGTATACGCTTCGGGTGTATCGTTTGGGTGTCCGTGTGTTGTTTTAGACGAATCAATTGAACGTTTCATAATAAACATCACCGACTCTGATTCTTCCTCCGACTCTGAGTGGGACAAGTACTGGCTATTCTATAATAAAATTCTATGAAAAACTATAGTTTTCCTTTTAATTTTTTATTATCATAGGTAAAATGCCGGCCGCTATTTGTAATGAGTTAAGAAGCCCTGATTTTTTTTATTTTTTTATCATCTCTCGGTGAACAGACTTTAGTTACAAGTGAAGCTAATAAAAGCTAACAAAGGCAAAAGTCGGTATTATCCGAAGGAAAGCGTTTACTTCGCAGCATCCCTTTACGTCCATTCTTCGGCCAAGAATAGCAATAACTCACAATCTAAGGTTTTAAAACGTTTTTCCTCGACCTTTTACTAAGGGGCGTAATAGATTTTAGATAATCGATATGGAGGTTTTAACAAGTCATCTGCACTTAGCGGATTTTTATCGACCGAGCGTGCAAAAGCTTCTCCGTTACAGCTTGGGCAAAAATGCTTTCGTATGTCCGGCTGTCCGGCGTCTGTCCATTTATTCTCCTATACAGGTCGCATTTCTCAACCGATTCTCGTGAAATTAGATGAGCAGGTTCGATAATTATTTAGAATTTTCATGTCGATGAAATTTTTCGAAATTTTTAAAAATGAAAATTGGACTTTTTGCGATTGCAAAGTTTATAAGTAACTAGTGGACCCGCCACAGCTTCGCCCGCGGTATTTTCAATACAAACTTTATCACCCCTTTTTTGAATTTAAAAAAAACCCCTCCTTAGTGCACCTCTAGGGTACTCGAGGAAAGATTCCTCCAAATTTCAAACCTCTAGGATCACCCGTTTAGACTGTGCGTTGTCTATAAGTGAGGCACGGTACTGTTTGTTTAATATGTATAATTAATAAGGCAGATGTATAGTCTTCACGCCTAGACAAGATGTATAAACTCTGTAAAGTTCAAACAAACACCTAAATTTATTAATCTAGGTTAAATGGTTTAATTGGTTTTGGAGTACGTCTATAAAATCTCGTATTTTAGACAAGCACAGCGCGTCTATTCGAGAACGTCCAAGCGATATTGTAGTCAACGTGCTAGCGAGATTCTCATCCCACTCTTTCACACAATGCGTAATGCGTAAGAGTGGGATCCGAGTCTCGCTCGCGAGCCGCAACAATATCGCTTGGACGTTCCCGAATAGAGGCCCTGACAATAACAAAATCTAAAATTAACGCCATCTTTGTAAACGGTTAGGAACTAAACGCTGACACTCAGCCTTAAATCAAATTAGCTGAAGATATAGCGACGGTACATCACTTTACTGTTAAGTAATAATAAAATTGATGTCAGTGGAAACTACCCCCGTACCACCTTAGGATGTAAATAATAAACGTATTGAGAAACCAGCGCCTCTATTCGGGAACGCTAAGTGATGTCGTAGCGACTCGTAAGCGAGATTTCTCATCCCACTCCTCCACACGATTTGTAATGCGTAAGAGCGAGATGAGAAATCTCGCTCGCGAATCGCTACAGAATCACTTAGCGTTCCCGAATAGAGGCGCAGTTCTTGTCGCTTACATATTCCTTCGATGTATGAAATACATAATTAAAGGTCAAGACCTTTTTTCTCAGGAACGCGTGGTAGTATCAACTTGGAATTATAGGTTGACCGCTTAAATGAGTCTTCGCCCGCGCGGCACAGGGGCGCGGGAGCATGGCGACAAAGGGGACGGAGAGAGGTGCGGGCGGCACGCATATTTGTTTTCATTCATTTCACGCCGCCCGCACCTCTCTCGGTCCCCTTTGTCGCCATGCCCCCGCGCCCCTGTGCCGCGCGGGCGAAGACTCATTTAAGCGGTCAACCTATAACATCAAACACTCAGGTCTGCCATTTATTAGAGCTGCACAATTATAGACAGAAATCCGAAGCTCGTAATTTTGTAGTCGAACATCACAAAAAAAAATGTAAGACGGAATAACCTTTGCAAGGTCGTATCATACTTGACGGTTGCACAGAGATTAGAGCTTGCGAAAGTTATTTCTTATCTTATTTCATTAGGTTACTCGGTAGGTTGTAAATGGTTACCCGGTTGTTAAAATCATTTTTTTTATTTTTATTTTTGGGTTTCTTTTCCGTAACTAAATACAAAGTACTCTCTCTTTTTCATAGGTAAGTACGGGACCATCATCGCGTGCGTCAAACTCGCACTTGACTGGGTGGAGGGGAGTCATTCTTTGTGTAGTATTTTAGTGTGTATAAGAGTGTCGTGTTAAAAACACGTACATTTAATATAAAAGTTTGTTGACCTCTACGTGCTTTGAATGGCGCGCTACGCCGTAGAGCAGCTACGACGTAGAGCCGCTACGACGTAGAGCCGCTACGGCGTCGTAATACGAATGTTGCGTGCTACGCATGCTACGAGGTGCAAATTGAAGCTACTATATGACTTACGTTACCTTCTGCGTAATGGGGTGTTATGTTGAAACCAAGGCCTCTTGACATTGTCTATGTCATATAGAAACTATCTGCGCCTCTATTCGGGAACGCTAAGTGATTCTGTAGCGATTCGCGAGCGAGATTTCTCATCTCGCTCTTATTTACGCATTACGCGTCGTGCGGAAGAGTGGGATGAGAAATCTCGCGTACGAGTCGCTACAACATCACTTAGCGTTCCCGAATAGAGGCGCTGATTCCTTTACGTATGTGATTAAGAGAAGTGTGAACCTGCGGTTTTTTGTACAAAAAGGCGAAAACGATTTCAACCCAGTACATTTTAACTAATTTTGACCAATTATTGATAAATGGTCAGGTAGAACAAAATCTAGGTCTATACGTTTTATTCTCCTAAATAACTTCAAAACCATTTATCTTAACATTTTAAAAAGCAAACATTTTTAAGATTCTCACGACGCGCCCTTACATTTTTATGTCACATGCCATAGTTTGCACAACTTATTTTTTAATTTTCTAATTTACCCTTCAATGTTTGAAATTCCTTTATTTACGTTACACGTCCGTGTTGCGGTCACCGATTTACATTATGTGTACTAAATTTCAACTCAATCGGTCCAGTAGTTACGGAACAAATTGGCTGAGACAGCCGGCCAGACAGACAGACACACGAGTGATCCTATAAGGGTTCCGTTTCTTCCTTTTGAGGTATGGAACCCTAAAAACAACAAATTCAGAAGCTTCTTTTAAAAGACGAGCATCGGTGGCCTAGTGGCTGAGGATGTCGACGCGTGATCATGAGGTCCGGGTTCGACTCCAAGCGGTCGCCATGTACCATGAGTTTTTCTAACTTAGGTGAGGGAAAACATCGTGAGAAAACCTGCGAATTTGGGTAACTAAATGTGTAACCATGATCCAATTGGTCTGGTTCCCCTGTCACGGGTTACGGAGGTCAGACGGCAGTCGCTGCTTGTAATAACCCGACCTGCCGAATCTCGGATCATGGTCAAAGCGTACCCAGAATTAGAGACGGAAAAAAGCGTTAGGAAGAAAGAGAGATCCCTCTTTTAAAATTTCAAAAAAAGATAATGAGTAAATAAGCTATCCGTTTTCGAAAACAAAAGAAAATAATTAAATCTTTTTGGAGGTACGATTCCCAGAGGTACGGAAGAGCCTTTGTCCTGTTTGATAAAGTGGACCGGGAGCTGTAAAAATTATTCTTGCTATTTATCTTATAATAATAAAAATAAATTTATTTATTCCACACCATTGCAGTCATAATTAATAATAACAAATTAATATGACAATAAAATTATAATTTAGTTCAAATTCAAATTCAAATCGTTTTAATTTAGGTACTTAAGTTATTTTAATTTAATTTAATAGGTATATTTTCCTCGCTAGACTTTTAACTAATTCCTCGTATTACGTAAAGGCGAAATAGCAAACCTAAACTACAAACTTTATAAAACGTGACATTAAGTACGTATGTTCTTTTTACAGATGGCCGCGTACTGGAAGGTCGGTGGATACGAGCAGCATAGGATCGGTCATTGTGGCGATTATTGGAGGAAGGCCTATGTCCAGCCGTGGATGTCTTTCAGCGATACGATGTTGATATTCCTTCTAGCTATTCAGTGCTTGCTAATAAAAGGTTTGAACTTTACTCTGGTGGAGGGTATTAAAAGTTTGTATGACAATTTCCTAATACCGCTGGCGACGCCAGGCTAGTTATATATTTTTACGCCTTTTAGTATGGGTTTCGAGCATGCTGTCAACCAGAATATTTCTTCATTCCCCGAAAATAAGCCGGCTGTCGGAGGAATGATTAATGTTTAATGCTAACAGCTCCCAGCCTATTGTCCGCTTGGTCTACTGCAGAGGTTTCTGTTTGAGACTGTTATTGGCCTTTTTGATCTTGCCTTTTTACCTCTTTTGCCTTTAAATAGGCAATCTTAAAAAGGGATCCTATAACGCGAGGACTCTTACCCACAAACTTTCGCATTTATAATGTAAGTGAGATTAAGTTAATTCCGCGTCATTTACCCGTAATATAATAATTACAAATACCAATCTATTATTTTGTTGAATTATTTTTTTATTTTTGTGTGTCATGTGAACTGAATAAATGTCTTTCTTCTTCTTCTTCTTCAATAAAAGTCCTGCAATAATAATAATTTCTCACAATAATTTACTAGTATATGGAAAGGTAAAATGGCGGCTTGCGAAAACTTAAGGGCAATTATGTAAATTATGTAAATAATCTGAACTTTGGGAATACACTTAAAGCACAAAGTCGTATATCATCAAATTATTCGAACAAAAAACTTAATGAATAATAAATAATATGGTAAATTGCCTTGAAACTCCATAAAGACCAATTTTCCTGAGCTCGGGCGATATGGAAAGTGGATATTCACACGAAATAAAACTTTGTTGAATAGTCAAATGAACACTAGAAATAGACACGTCTTTGCTCACGATACAATACAATAAAATACAAATACTCTTTATTGAATACCACATAAAACAAATGGGAAAAAGACAAAGAAATAAGGTAGACAATAAGCGGTCTTATCGCTAAGTAGCGATCTCTTCCACCATCGAAAGAAGAGATTTATTAATTTTTTAACCTGCGTAAATCTAATTTTGTCCACAATTTCATGGGTTTAATTTTTTTTGCGCAATTCTGTTTTTAAAATAAAAGCCTTTAGTTACTCCTTATAACATCAGCTATCTGCCAATGAAAGTTCTGTCAAAATCGGTGCAGCCGTTTCGAAGATTAGCCGGAACAAATAGACAGACAGAAATAGTTTTTTTTGTTGTTACATGTACCGTATATACTTTCAAATGTATTTAGAAAAAATCTGTTATATTGACATTACAAACAGACAATTCAATTTTATTTATTTTTATGTATATGTATACATACTAAACGTCCATAAAAATATTAAACATCCATTGGTAGAGTACCAACATTGGTGCTGACCACACAAAGTATGTACATAGTTATTACCACCGACAAACCACCAAATATTATTCGAAGTAAGCACCTCTGGCTTAGTGCCAGTTTTTTGGCATATCTCCTGCCACTTGTTGGTAACTTGTTGATCAAGTCATTAAACTATGACCCGTAAAATGTCGGCCACACGCCTCTGCTATATGTTTTACTAAATAACATGATTTAGAAGCGTAGCTAACAAAGTGCTAGATGGTGCCGTGCGCCGAGGCCCCCAAGCTCAGGGGGCCCTCGGACCCTGACCAGCAAACCTTATTTGAACTAGCTAAAAATTCTCCCACCTTAAGCAGTTTAGTTATGACCTGACTACGCCTCTGTTTATAACTCACGGTTAACCGAAGAATTTTCTTACGCCGATCAATCCATGGGTTGAGGTCTTCTCTGGGGCAATTCTCGGGGCATGGAAGGAACTTGATTTTTGAGCTTGCATTATTTTCCACCCATCCACATTAGCTCTGGGAAGATTGAGTGATACACGCAATTGATATATATCACACACTATCTTTCAATCATCATATATATTATTTCTAAAAGGTATTTTTTTGAAAACGCTACATATCTCCGTTAATTCTATACCAAAATTAATGATTTAAACGTCATTTTAAAGCTTATGTTCGTCGCTATATCACAAAAAGACACAAATAGATTAAAATTGACGTTTTCGTTAAAAAATAAATAAAAAACCACGCGATTTGCAGGCGCCATCTATATTGACAGTCTGTGTAACTGTGTATGTTGGCTATTTGCACATGCAGACTAATGTGAACAGATGGCGCTAATATCTTTGTGTCATTCATGTTAGGGCCGATGGAGGATACTGCGTTAATTATTATCTGTGTCAAAATTATCCGTCACTATATAGGTATTATAATAATACGTATTAAGACTTTGAGTTATAAAACAGCGCGTGGCCCACAGCCGCGTACGTAAATAAAAATCACCCGCATTGCAAGCGCCATCTATTGACAGTCTGTTTAACTATAATGTGTCTTGGCTATTTGGAGACCAATATATCAATAGATGGGACACCCGCAAGTACCTACTCCGTTAATTATTACATTGGTCAAAATTATCTGCAATTGACAAAAATAGACAAATAAAGTAGTAATAATACTTGCATTTACTTATTCTCACTTTATTATATTATTATTATCCGGTGTTTGATCACGATACTGTGCGAAAATTCACACGGGTCAGCTAGTCTTTAAATTATTTCAGATCCGAATGTATCACTATATCAGTATATTTATCTCACTCATCACTCACTCGCTCAAACTGAACGAAAAGAAACCGATCTTAGTCGATCATCGTATCTCTGGAGACTGGAGCCGAATGAGATAGCTAAAGCTCGGGTCTGTCATTGGATTTGTTTAGGCAGATTTGGTGGTTGACATATCTGATCCGTCTCCGTTTCAGCTTGGGGAAAAATACTTTCGTAAGTCCGGATGTCCGGATGTCCGGCTGTTCTCCTCTACAGGTCGCATTTCTTATCGATTATCGTAAAAATTTTTGAGCAGGTTCGATAATTAAATGGATATTTTTTGTCGATTCACTTTTTCAAAATGGCGCGAGGTCTACATCGCACAGAGCTACTAGTTTTTATGTATTAACGAAAAAATTAAAATTAAAATATTTATTTCGGACATTAAGGTCATCCATAATCAGATCACATAATGTTAGGTAACATTGACTTAATAACTAAGTTAGTAAAATTTAAAAAGCTCATTAGATTTCACGTGGACGGACATCCAATGAGTGAGGATAGGACTGTCCATCCTTTCAGCGACCACCTTCAGGAGAGTGTTGGTGCAGCCCAGCACGCGGCCCCACAGGGACGCCACGCGCTTGCGCAGCACGACCTGGAAGCCGTCAGTGCTGCTCGCAAGTATATATTATAAAACCAAGTTCATTCTCCAAAACTCATAAAAAACTTACCCTATTCTGCCGCCATACGATATCATACGATAAAGAACTGTAATTACATACATACATAGCATCACGCCCGAAATCCCTAATGGGGTGGGTAGAGCCACAATACTAGTTGTGGCCACGTTCGATGAATTAGTCCTAAGATGGTATGATGAACCGTATGGTGACAGGTGATCAGCCCATCGCCCATACAGATAGTCCACCATGTTGGAGAGGACCCGTCCCTTAGTCGACTTTTACGACATGCCAGGATGATAAGCATCTGCACGCATTCTATGCTATTTCTTCACTCCCAGTGCAGCAGAGGAGAGCGGGGAGAGGGAGGGGAACTGTAATTAAACTATCTAAATTTGAAATTCTAGCATCAAATATTGTGAAATTGCTACTAGAAAATGCCATAAAATATTCGCCACGTCATATTCTGTTGGTATTGCTTGAGTTAACATTGCACCGCTCCTTCGAGCATAATGGACTGTTTACACCGTGCGAGTGACTGGCAAAGATAACCTAATGGAGTTACAATACAAATTTCGCAAAGTTAAACTATGACACAACAAAGCGATTTGGTAATAGATTGGTTTCTATATCAGCGCCTCTATTCGGGAACGCTAAGTGATTCTGTAGCGATTCTTGAGCGAGATTTCTCATCTCGCTCTTACACATTTCGCGTCGTGCGGAAGAGTGGGATGAGAAATCTCGCTCACGAGTCGCAACAGAATCACTTAGCGTTCCCGAATAGTGGCGCAGTTGTAAGAACAAGTTGGGGTGTCTTATGGGAGAGGGAGAACAAGACAATATCTAATTTATATATATATAAGTTAATTAAAATATACTAAAAGAAAAATATAAAAATTAGAATACGAATATTGTCAACATTTAAATGCCAAATGAACGCAGAAATGTTTACCTTTTGTTTGATAATTGATGATATCGTCGCTTATCTAACAACACCGCTCAAGTCGAAAATTAACGGTTTTTACATTTGAATGTCATTGGATAGAGCTACTCATTGCGCGTCGATCTACCAATCACATTCTAGACATCTCGGCCAACAAGAGACCAGAATTCAAAAAATGTTGACAGCGCGCAAGTCGGTTGGCCTTCCAACACCGCTCAAGTCGTTGTTTGGTCATACTTTGACAACTTTGCGCTCCGTGTTTATTTATGGTTTTTCGTGAGTTTTGTGACTAAACTTGTTTAAATAAAGTAATATTATCAAAGATCAAAGGTAAACTAATGAAGTTATTATAAGAAATAATAATATGCGTATAATAATTAACCAAAAATGGAATGAGTTATTACCATGTACTTAGGCGGTGTTTACTATTGCTTGTTTTTTGAATTACGCGTTGTTACAAAGGTAATCTTTTTTCGCTGTCCTGTAAAGTTGGTCAAAATGACTTGAGCGGTGTTGTTAGATAAGCGACGATATCTAAAACTCATTCTCTCTGGTTTCAGGGCTACGTACTAAACAAAATCAGGTATATATAGAATAGATATAGAATAACAATTTCAAGCAACTCTTAAAGCAAGCTAAATACTGTATCCTATTGTTAGCCTGCAGCCACAACACAACTTTACTGGCCAAACTCACACACCATACAATCACTGCTATAAAGTTCGGACGCAGTTTAGTTCGCAAGCGAGTTAGCTGTCCGGTCAGTGGCTGTCACCGTGTAAACCGAACCGAGCGGCACGCGAGCAGCTGTTTACTGTCAGAATAATTTGTACTATGCAAATGCTATTTAACTGTTACTAAAAACCTGGAGTGAAAACATGGACTTGTTTTTTAAACAATTTATGTAAACTCATGGTCATAATCATAGCACAAGACCGTTAATCCGTTAATCGTAAATTAACGAAGTTAAACCCTTCGAGTACGGGTTGACTTTTAAGTTAAGTTAAAAATAGTTAAAGGACTCACTAACTTCCGTTAATAGAATTTAAGTCCGCTAATCGTTAATAAAGTATTTATCTACTATCTCTCCAAAGGACACCACGCGGACACGGGCTGTATATATTAATATTATATTTTATAAAGGGGAATCTCCAAATAATTAGGAATTGTTACAAACTCTAATGTTGGACCCTTCTTTTATAATTTTTTCGTCTCCTGTCCATACCAACATGGTTTAATGAGTAAATCATTAACGCAATGACATATAAAATGCAATTTCTATCACGAGTTAACGATGAACGTTAACTCACGTTAAATCTTCCGAAATGTAACTTTTAACCAAGTTAACATTTTTAGTAACGGATTAGCGATTAACGAGGTTAACTATTTGATTAACGGTGCCCAGCTATGGTCATGGTCATAATCAAAAAATGTTTGACTAGCTTTTATCCGCGACTCCACCCGCGTTAATCCGTTTCTGTATTCGCTCATAAACTGTCAACTTTTTCGAGATTAAAAGTAGGCTGTCTTTCGCCAGCCTCAATTTCGCTAAATTGCTAAAGTTAGGCTCAATATGTACAGCCGTGCGTGAGAAAAAGAATGTCGTCCATGAACTCACTGGCGAGCCTAACTTGACCCGCCAGTGCGAATAAACTACATGTCCGTGCGTGTCTTCAGCATTGGTTGTTTTCGACGCAGCTGGCCACGGACGTAGGTACCTAACTCCGCATAATGCCTCCGAGCGCGCGGGTCAAGTTATGATTGTCAGGCGAACTGAGCGACGAGATTTGTTACAGAATACCATAGCTCAAGTGAGGGAATGAATTAATTAATTTTTTTCAATGTTTCAGATAGCTTTTCTGTTATGCTTTTGTCGTAAAAGGAGTACTATTTCCGGTACTATTTTTTGGTATATAGCTGGTTTAGGAATTCAATGACTTTGTGTGATCTCGGCCGGGTACGCCAGCTTGACGGTGCACAATATTTTACCCATGTTTGGTATGAAATATCTCAGTTTATATTAGAGCTACGAAGTTGAGACTTCGTGAGCCAGGGGTACTATTTGGGCACTATTTTTTGAGATATACGGCATTTTTGGGAGCAGCACCATTCTTGAGATCCAAACTTGGTACGCCAGCTTGATGTCAAGTTAGCGTATCCGTTAAACAGGGCTCATATCTCCGAAATTAAAAAGGTACAATTTTTTGAACTCGGTACTAATTCGGTACTATTTAGGTACTATTTTTTGGAATCATCAGATCCTGGATATCTTCCGAGGGTACGCCAACTTGACGCTCACTAGCTGAAGGCAGTTGTAATCGAGTCAGACGGTAATTAAAAATTTCTTCAAACATCTACAATATTTCATTTATTTTCTTTGTCAGATTAAACCTTTAGCGGACTAATGAAAGAAATTAATTACAAAGACCGAGTAAGCTCCTATCAAAGCCGATTCGACTTAAGACTTAACGATTAATTAAAAAAAATACCCTTTCAGTCTCCGTTTTCAGGCGAATACATTTTTAAATAAATCTCTTAAAAGAAAATAATGGGGCCAATTCGAAACGGTGTCTTCTTAATTTAAAATTTCCTAAACTTAAAATAAGAAACTTCAAACGATTTTGTTTAGAACAAAGCTGTCAAAATCAAATATTAAGTTTAGTGACACACAGATTAAAAGTGAACACACTTCCGTCCTGGCCCCAATGTAATTTTAATACTAAATTATGCCTTAAAAACTGAATTGAATTTAATAATTTCAAATAATATTATTATTATCACTCCGCAGTTTCCGCAGTTTTGAACTCATTTAAAAACCTTTTTCCAGTGACAAGAAAGAAGAAGAAAAAGACGAAAATCATTTATTGACTAAACACAGAATATACACAGAGTAATAATAATATAAATTAAGAGAACAAAACAATAATGAAATTATTGTGTACGTGTAATCCGTTTATTGCGTTTTCCCGGAATTGCGCAACGTAAAATGAACTTTATGTTAATTTGTTATTCGCATGTCTAACAACCTATATTGAAACTGATGCAGTGGTTAAATCGTGAAAATGCTACCAACAAACAAACCGACCTGAATTTATATTAGTAAGGATAATATAATGACATAAAATTAAATCATTTTTTTAGGTACTTTCCCAAATATTTTCACTTATTTTCGTCCCAAATATATCATATTTTGTTTATTTTCTTGCCGTTATCGGGCATAGCTGCATTGACAGAAACAAAATTCCAGAAAAGTAGTCCGCCTATTCATATACATACATACATATTATCACGCCCGAAATCCCTATTGGGGTGGGCAGAGCCACAAGAGTACTTGTGGCCACGTCCGATTAATTAGTCCTAAGATGGTATGGTGAACCGTACGGTGACAGGTGATCAGCCCATCGCCCATACAGATAGTCCACCATGTTGGAGAGGACCCGTCCCTTAGTCGACTTTTACGACATGCCAGGATGATAAGCATCTGCACGCATTCTATGCTATTTCTTCACTCCCAGTGCAGCAGAGAAGTAATATTATATGCCTATTTATATGCCGGTAACATTGCCCAAAATGGTAATATTACCAGAAAAAATCCCAGGATAATGCTATTAAGATTAAAATGTTGCAGGGCAGAAAAAAATACGGTGAAATTGGAAATATTGCCATCATAATCCTAGGTAGAAATTTTGCCGGGAAGGAATACGGCAACGGTAGACTTTTACGCCAGCTGCTTTTTTTTACGATTAACGTCAATAGCCTCCGCAGTTAACTTTTTTTCCTAAAATTAAAACACCCACCCGTACCTGGCACTAACTGACATTTTAACAATACTGACTTATAAAAGACCGAAAACCACTTTAAACCAAATGAAGTAAGTTTTAAGGTTGTAATTAGAATTATTTTGCGAGTTGCGTCTTTGCGTATTCGTACATCGATATGCCTTTGTAAGTTATTTTAATATTGTTACCCACGTAACATTACTGACATGCATAAAATGGAAATTTCCTTGAAATTCGAGATATTTCCTTTATTATGGAGCTTCCAGCCGACAACAAAAGAGAAAGCCAATTTTGAGAATGTTTCCATAAAACATACATACAACTTAATAAATAGCTCTTTTTAGGCGCTCTCTAAACCAAGCATGCATAGCTTATGGCAGGTTATACAGAAGACTGAAAAGTCGTTTGCCTGTCAGGTATATATTATAGTTCTTTAAGTTACAAAATATTAACTTTGCAGCATACCAATAAAAACAAATGAGTTTGAGTATTACCCGCCTCTTTGCTTAGCGTTTGTGGACTACGAGAAAGCCTTGGATTTATTTATTGGCTCACAAAACAAGTTACAGTCGGTAAAACATAGATAACATGATTAATTAAGTATAAAGAGATCTAGACCACAACTATAAACTCGGTGTGCACAGCGTGTTTACATTTGATGTTATTGTTTGGCCTGATTCGATCTTTCGATTCGATTCTTTGGGTTGATTCGATCGAGACCTGCGCCTCTATTCGGGAACATCCAAGCGATATTGCAGCGACGCGCTAGCGAGATTCTCATCCCACTCTTCCGCACGATGCGTAATCCGTAGGAGTGGGATGCGAGTCTCGCCCGCGAGCCGCAACAATATCGCTTGGACGTTCCCGAATAGAGGCCCTGGGCTATACTCCTGTCTTTCCAACGGTACCAAGTCTATAAGTACATCGAAATGTTTAGGTGTTTGTACGAAAACGCCACTATGTCAGTCCGATTACAGGACGAAAAATTAAAACCTATCCTGTTGCAGCGGGATTGCCTAGGCACTGGCAACTCCCGTGAAAATTGGAGACTAGGTATGCTCAAAATTGAAGATTTTGTGTTCCAGGGACAAACTGTCCAGTTAACTAGGTCCAACTTTGAGCAAGAAGTCAACGGTCGAATCCGACTCGGCTCGAATAGCAGTATCTAAAAACGGATATTTTGATCAGTTAAGTTTGACCAGTAATGGTTTACGGCATTGAAATGTAGTTGTACAATATAGGCCTCATAAGAAGGTCACAGGTAGGGAATGGAGAGGGCTTTGCCCGGAGTTTCACTGCTAGATCGAAGTAGAAATTAGAAGATCCGGAAAAGAAATAGAGTAACCAACCCGACGTAGCCCAAAGAATTGCTAAGGAATGTGAACCAACGGCAAAAATCACACTTTTCATACAAACGGGGATAACGATTTCCACCCCTTAAATGTTAACCGATTTTGACCAATTTTTGATAGGTTGTCAGTGAGACCAAAATTTAGGTCTATTGATTGATTGATCTGGCTGACAACCTATCAAAAATTGGTGAACATCGGTTAACATTTAAGGGGTGGAAATCGTTATCGCCTTTGGTATGAAAAGCCGTAGGTTCACATTCCTCTGAAGTGGCGGTAGGCGGGGCACATTACTCGCAGAACAGATGGTCGATGGGACCCAAGAATTTTTGAGTGTCGACCGCATACTGGAAGACGTAGCGGGGGCAGACTACGCAGTAGAGGATCAGTCGTGGCGATTTTTAGGAGAGGCCTATGTCCAAGAGTGGACTTCTTTCCGCTGAAATGATGATCGTGAAAGCTGATTGGTGTGTTACTTTCCATTATTGATTATTTGAAACAATTAAATGTAAATGACTTTTAATATTTTTATTTTTATTCCCATGATGGTGATTCTTTTTTAAATTGATTATTGATATAAACTAGTACTTTTTTCTTTTTTACCAGTAATTTCCCGGTTAACCGGCTTTACCCTACTCTGATCGGTAAATTACCGGTTTTCAAATTTGGCCAGTAATTGCATTCTCTAGTAGGCTAGTACTATTATACCTTTATTGAATACTAGTGGACCCGCCACAGCTTCGCCCGTGGTATTTTCTATACAAACTTTATCACCCCTTTTTACCCCTTTAGGGATGGAATTTCAACAAATCCCTCCTACTCGAGGAATGTATCCTCCAAATTTAGGCCACCCGTTTAGGCTATGCGTTGTCTATAAGTAAGTCACGGTACTGTTTTATATGTATTGATTAATGATCGATAGACTTTACTTTTACTATGAAATATTTATCGTTCGCTGACATATCTTATACATTACTACTTAGCCTCATAATATTATGTTTATACGATAATAAAAATAACATGGTCAGTATTATACAACCCCTATCTGCGAACCGTGAAAAATATGGACTGAAATACCGCTTTGTACAATAGCCTCTGACAAAATATAGAGGCTAAGTAGTCCAAACTGTGGGTCGTGACCCGCAGTGGGTCGCATACCCTTGCTCAGCGGGTCATCGTTGAAACCACTGACAGTATTAATACGTTGATCGGGGGGTCGGCGGATTTTTTTTCACTTGTTAAGGGTCGCGTTCTCAAGGTTGAAAAACACTGGGCGAGTTAACGAGGTGTATGACCTGTAGTACAAATAGGTTGTTTGAACCATTTGTACATGGCATGTTAATAATGTGACTGATTGGGTGCTGATATCGTCTAAAATGGTGTATTTGCTTTCATTATTTAAATTTAAAATTAGTAGGAACGACGTCAGCACGCAACAGAAGTCCAGCGCCTCTATTCGGGAACGCTAAGTGATTCTGTAGATTTCTCATCCCAATCTTCCGCACTACGCGTAATGCGAAAGAGTGGGATGAGAAATCTCGCTCACGAGTCGCTACAGAATCACTTAGCGTTCCCGAATAGAGGCGCAGATCCCTGTACTTCTGCTCTCGCATCTGAGTACGCCTAGTGTGCGTACAGACCCTGACACTAATTCCTCCGTTCATAATATTTTGCAGTATAATTAAGTAGAGTCTATATATATTATGATAGTGTTCAAATACAGTAAAAATCCGCTTTACGCGACCCCATTAGACGAGATTTCGCTTTAACGCGAATTTCAAATTTCGCGCTGAAATGCCTCGCTTTACGTGGATTAGGTACAAATTTATGTACATATATACATATGTAATCAGTTATGATCGCCTAACTTGTCTTTGGTCGCAGGAATTCCCAATTTCTCTGACTGTTCCGATAAAACGATGGAAGATTCCCTCAGACTACACACTTTAATAACTAACTGAAGTCATTGCAGTGAGGGTCCGTTGGATCAAAGGAAAGTCATTCAGAACAGGAAACGTATCACTAGCCAAGCGAAGAACCCAAAAAAAAAATCAGCCAGTAGGGTCGCGGTCATTTAAAAACTAGTGGCTCTGTGAGCTGTAGACCTGCAGTATGTATTTGCATCAAAACTTAATAAATGGCTGAAACATTTTTTTTTATGCTTTTCTCCCCCATATCTCCGCCATTAAAAAAAATCGAAGTACTAAATCGTCAAAAAAAAATCCATATACTTAGTGAAAATGAAAAATATTTATTTTGCAAGTAGGCCACATGGGCTCTTTTACATGTCTGAAGCTACCATCGCTTCGAAAGGTGACATTTGCTGAGAAGAAACGCCGCAACAAACTCAGCAGTGAGTCTTTTTTGTCCAACTTTTACATTAGAGTTTTAACTAAAACTAACACATGAAAAGGGCAGCAAACAACCCGAATGGGTAAAAATTAATTATAATAAATAACTAATAAGGGAGATGTATAGTCTCCGCGTCTGGACTAGTTAAGTGACTTAGAGATGTATAAAGCCTCTAAGGGTCATAAGATAATTATCAAACCTGTTCACAAAATTTCACGAGATTCGGTTGAGAAATGCGACCTGTAGAGGAAAACAGCCGGACATCCGCCGGACATACGAAAGCATTTTTGCCCAAGCTGAAACGGAGACGCTTCGCGCTCGCTCGGTCAATTACGTACATACATATCCTTCGCCTATCGCCCGAAATCCTTAATGGGGTGGGCAGAGCCACAAGACTACTTGTGGCCACGTTCGATTAATTAGTCCTAAGATAGTATGATGAACCGTATGGTAACAGGTGATCAGCCCATCGCCCATACAGATAGTCCACCATGTTGGAGAGGACCCGTCCCTTAGTCGACTTTTACGACATGCCAGGATGATGAGCATCTGCACGCATTCTATGCTATTTCTTGACTCCCAGTGCAGCAGAGGAGTCAATTAGTATTAGTATGTATATTACAAGTTCAACAAGATTGCCTAGTTCATCTAAATTAATGAATTCAAACACAAGCGCGACATGCAAATCTCCGGGTTTGTTATTCATACGAACCTCTTGACCTATTTCGTCTCAATTAACAAATTATACAGCTATGTTATTCTTGAACAAATCTCGCCGCTCATTTCGTCTCTCATTTTAAAAGACAATCATAAATTGACCCGCGCGTTTGTAGGCATTATGCGGGGTTAGGTATTTATGTCCGTGGCCAGCTGCGTCGAAATACGACCAAGGTCTAACACACGCACGAAGATGTATTAGCTAGGGAGATGGGTGCCAAAATTTCTATATGATTTGTTCGCTTGGCAGACCTGAATTGTTCGATTAATGACAATGTAAAAAACCACAGAAAAATAATCTGCCACCATGGTAGCGTTGCGTTTTCAATTGACAGCATTTCAAATATAAAAAAAAATAAACGGTGTGCTAAATCATTTGTTCGTGTCTGCCTCTTAGACTGATGGTCAGAATCATCCTCAAAACGACGAACATCTAAGAGGCAGACGTGCAGGGCTCTGTTTTATAACGGGACGTAGTTGCAAAAATGTAAATGAAAAAAGATATACTAAATCATTTGTTCGGCGTTCTCGTTACGTCTATTTGATTCATAAGGACTCCCAGAATAGAAAAAAAAAGTTGGCAGACGTCTACGGTCGCTAGTTTTTTGATGTACGATTTTTTAAAGTTGTAATTCAAAAACGCATAGACATACGACTTTCATTTACTAAACCAAATCGATTTGTATTGACATAAACTTTCATCCCTATCAATATGAAAGACGAAAACATCATATTCCAAAATGGCACCCAGCTCCCTAACTAGGTATATAGTTAACGCACTGACGGGTCGAGTTACGCTGGCCGATGAGTTCATGAACGATACAGTCATGTTCAAATATCCTTTCTGAGTGCTCATCTACGTTATATAAAAACTCAAATTTCATGCTTCTAGGCCCACCGATTTAGGCTGTGCGTCAGTCTGTCTAAATTATTTTATCGGGTCTAAGTATATCGGTTGGTCGTTTTTAGGGTTTCGTACCTCAAAAGGATAAAAGCAACCCTTATAGGATCACTCGTTTGTCCGTCTGTCTGTTTGTCTGTCATTCAAGACCTGTTTCTCAGGAAGAAGCAGTGTCTTACAGCACAAGTAAAGGAAAAAGTCCGAATACCGTAAATTTGTAATTAAGTACATCACATAAAAAAATGGTTAAACGGAATAACCTTTGCAAAGTCGTATCACACTCGACAGTTGCACGGAGGTAGGAGCTTGTGAAAGTAATTTTTTGTTGTATTTCATAGGTAGCTTGTAAATGGTTACCCCGTTGTTAAATGGGGTAACCATAATGGGGTAAGTACCTACAAGCGCTCTACTACGAGTACTCTGCGCACGAGTCAGACTCGCACTTGACCAGTTTTTTTTATTTTTTGCATCCAACGTTTCATCGAATGATTAAAATGTCGAGTTTTTTTTTTGATCAAAATTGTTTGCCATAATATTGTTGCTTCGAAAAATTGTTTAGTATAACATTTGTATTGAATAACGTTATTTAGACCTATTTAGCATAATATCCTACAAACAAGCAGATTTTCTGGGCTGTTACAAAAAACCGGACAAGTGTGAGTTAAACTCGCGTGGAGAGGGTTCCGTTCCTTACATGATTATCTGTAATTTACTAGGTTACTTTAAATACCATAGACTTCTTATAGGTTTTCCTGTAATATATACGTAAAGAACTATTTTCTGTATTTTTTTCAAAATTTTAGCCCCAATAGTTTCGGAAATAAGGGGGGGAATGGTCAATTTTCGCCTATTTTCCTAAATAACTTCCAAACTATTTTACTTAAACATCAGAAAAAAATATATTTAACGTCCTCATAATAAGCCCTTTCATTTGATATGTCGCACAATATAGATTGCATAACTTTTTTTTTTAATTTTTTGATTTACCCCCAAAAGTGGCCCCCATCTTTAAATTCATATATTTACGTCACGCGTTCGTGTTGCGGTCACCAACTTACATATTTATACCAAATTTCAGCTCAATCGGTCCAGTAGTTTCGGAGCAAATTGGCTGTGACAGACGGATAGACAGACAGACAGACAGACAGACAGACAGACAGACAGACAGACGCACGAGTGATCCTATAAGGGTTTCGTTTTTTCCTTTTGAGGTACAGAACCCTAAAAAAAGACTTAACATCGAAGGCAGGCAGGAGCTTCGCTTCGCTTCGCCTTAGCCTTCTGAACCTGCTCGATGACGAATACAGAAATTGAATTGAATTTAATTGAACCTAATCTTTCCGAGTCGGTTCTGCTCCGACCCATTTTGCTCGCTCTCTCACTGCCATTTACCATTATGGATTTAGCCTTTCAGTAACAAAAATTTTAAACTATAAAATTTTAGGCTAAAAGTGCTTCAGGACAAAAACTATGTATGCAAAAAAAATCTTTATGCTAAAAAAGAAGTATGCCATTCAATATTACACCAAAATTTTTTTTTAGACTATGCGAAGGGCACCCAATTTTATCAAATAGATATCAAATTATAGCCCAAGAATGACGACGATGAATCAAATTCCCGTAAGATAAGCTTCCAACGAAGTTAGGAAAGAGGGATTTTCTTAATATTGAAATTGAAACAAAGTTTCTAACGATTGCATAAACTTGACAACTGTCTGGCAGCTTCCAAAAGTTCAGACCTAACTCAATTGGGTTGGTATTAGAGAAAGCCTATATTAATTAGTCTATTCTTAAGACTGATATTATTATTGTTATTGCCTTTTTACAAGCTTCTATTTACTGTCACCTGTGTGTCTCTAATCAAATCTTGCAAGATAAATTTGACCACATGTCACTTTCCGACTAAGCTGAAATTTGACACACACGTTAAATACTGCCACTTTTTTTACTTCCACCTGTCCCGGTGTCTGTGTGTAATCAAATTTTACAAGTGAAATTCCCGGTTTCTGATTGAGCTGAAATTTTGCATGCATATGTAAATCGGATGACAATGCAATATTATTATGATAGCTCCAGCTGATCTGATGATGAAGCCATGAAGATGGCCATCGGAACGCTCTAATAAAACAACGGAACCCAATCGAATTTGGACTCGTTTGATTCGTCTTAGCAAGAACACTGGTCCTAAATTTTTTTTTTATTAACAACTAATAAAGGCTTGTTTTTGATTTGTTTGTATTGGAACGCTCACGATACTTAAATAAAGTTTATTTCATTTAATAATAGGGTGTTTGTTACATTGAGGTTGAGGCCTCCTAGTAGGTATTTGTAACTGTGTCAGGACGTCTCGCCATTCCAAATGTAGTACATTTAAGTCTCCTATTGTTAAGTTAAGTTAAATTAAATAAATCA
This sequence comes from Tortricodes alternella, assembly GCA_947859335.1. NCBI lineage: Eukaryota > Metazoa > Arthropoda > Insecta > Lepidoptera > Tortricidae > Tortricodes > Tortricodes alternella. Next base: position 16,625,569 of record OX401975.1, read on the forward strand.
AGTAATTGGGTTGAATTTGAAACGGTGTCAATAGTGCCAGGGTCCCGTGTTTCCAGTTGAAAAATACTTACTGCTGAGTTTCTTGCGACTTTTATGTAGATGCAGAAGCGACCCTTCGAAGCGCTGGTAGATTCAGACATGTGTAAGCTCGTGTGGCCTACTTGCAAAATAAATATTTTCATTTCCAATTTGTCCATGCGGTTGCAAACTACCGTTAAACACACAGATAATCCAAACACGTGCTATTGATAAATTATTCATCGGGTCGCTGTACGTACAAATTCCTATTGAAAGTGCCCCATTTTGTTTGAGTATCGCTCGATCGATACAAACGGTCACATCTAATAACGTGGATTATTACGTTTCAAACATGTGTAGATCGAATTTATTGCCAGGGGATAAAGTCGAAAATTGCACTTGATACGGTAGCTCATGCCCGCCATTTTATTTATCGCACCGCCTCGAGAATCGTGCATTTTAAAAGTTAATAAATAATCTCATCTTGAAATAGTTTATAAGTATCATGTATAAGACTGTATTTGTTTATAAATAATATAAATAATAATTAAAAAACCAAAAAGCCTTTGTTTCTTTCTTTTTGAGGTTATGCAGTCGGGTTTTTTGGTTTTTTAATTAATAAGTTTTATTTTCATGTTTTTGTTGTGTTATGATTTATTTTTCACGTTAGTTAGATCTATTCTGCGATAATAATAAAGCTGTATTATTATAAGTATTGGAAATTTAAGTGAGAATGGTTGCTAACCAACTTTAAATCGCTATAGATCCTAAATGGACATTTGAAATGAAAAATGTTAAGAGAAACCTAAAGATGATCTTCAAATACCTATTCAATGATATCCCACTCAACATGGTTCGACGACTTTCATTTTTTTTTTCACAATATGGCGTCTAATTGCCCCCATATTGGATTAAGACAAATCGATTGACGTAAGAATCATCAAAATCGGCCCACGTGTTTCGTCTCCAGAGTGCTACAAAGGAACATACATACATACGTACTTACAAACATACATAGGCTGATAAACACATTACCCTCTTTTGCGTTGCGCAGTCGGGTAAAAAGGTTCCTATTGCCCGTTCCTAATATTCAATTCAACGTCCAGGCCACCTCCGCCAGGCAGGGAGCGGCAGCCGCCTCGGCGGATCTAGGTAAACGGAGCAAATATGCTGCCCTCGGTGAGGGCTACATGTTTGTGCCGTTTGGAGTAGAAACCCTCGGTCTGTGGGGCCCAGCCGCTTGTGAGCTCTATAAGGCGATCTCGGTGCACCTTCTCAAAACTTCCAGCGATGAGAAGGCTGGCAGTTTTTTGGCCAAATGCTAAGTTTAGCTGGGCGAAGGGGGAATGCTGCTGAGCTGCTGGGTACCACGAGCGACGGCGATTTGGCCAGTATTTTTAGGGTTCCCTTATAGGATCACTTGTTTGTCCGTCTGTCTATCTGTCTGTCTGTTCTCAGGAACACGTGGAGGTATCAAGTTCAAATTACTATCAAATACTCAGGTCTGCAATCCCTTGAAGCTGTGAAAAAATCAACCTTCTAAGTCACCGCAATCAAAAGATACCTACGGCCGTTTATGACACATATTTTGTTACTTTCAAAGGAATCCAAAGGAATCAAAACCTATAGGATACTTTCCCGTTGACCTATAATCATGAAATTTGGCAAGAAGCAGTGTCTTACAGCACAAGTAGAGGAAAAATTAGTTATTCGCATATTTTGTATAGCATGACGACATTTTTTTTTTCACTTTTCAACCCATATTCCTTGGAGAAAGTTGTTTAGTTTCATGAGTATATTACTGGGTTGCGGGTTCCGACACTTTTTTTCTTACACTTTGTATAATGAAATAAAATGAATCTACTAGCGCTCCGGACAGGGCCTTTAGAACTGAGAAGATGCACGGCAAAAAACTCAATAGAAAAAAGCGCAGGAAATAGCGAGAATTCTACGCGGATGAAGCCACGGGCAAAAGCTAATATATCATATTAGTAAGGATACACGATTTACAAACCGACGAAACCCTTTTCACCCGGCTTAATCCTTTAGCGAATATCAGTTTTGGGTAAGCTTTGACTCGCTTCGTTAAATCCAATTTTAATTTAGGGTTTAAAACAAATCAGCTTAGTGTACGTAAACTAGCGCCTCTATTCGGGAACGCTAAGTGATTCTGTAGCGACTCGTGAGCGAGATTTCTCATCCCACTCTTCCGCACGACGCGTAATCCGAAAAAGTGGGATGGGAAATTCAGAGAAGTGGCTCACGAGTCGCTACAGAATCACTTAGCGCTCCCGAATAGAGGCGTAGGTCTCTCTATTCGAAATTGCCTAAGAGATCATTGGGAACTTCGGTTTTTTTTCTGTAAAATGTTTTACAGTACATCTTACTTCCTTTCACCGTGTAGGAATAATTTTTGATTTTTGGGTCGGCAAGTTCAAGAGATTTAAATCAAAAAACGTGTTTGGCTTTGTAACTATCACCTCCTTGGCCCTTATTTTCAGTAATTATATATATATATATATCGAACATATTCACTAACAGAGAAGATACACAGAATAATATAAATCAAGAAAACAATACTACTTAAACAAAATGGTGGTGTGGGTGTCCTCGCGGCAGTGAATGGCACACTGGCTCAGCATAATGCCGAGGTGTAAGACACGTTTAATTATATTATTACAAGTGAACACACTCTGTGATAGTTGAGACAGCTGAGATACATGGTCATGAAATACAGACGAGCAGATGAACATGGACAGACGGACAGACAGCAGACATTGAAGTCAAAATCAAAATTAAAATCTGTATATTGGAAGTATGCCACACGGACTTTTTCACAGCGCTTCGAAGGGTCACATCTGCTGAGAAGCGCAAGAAACTCAGCAGTAAGTCTTCTTTCAACCCACAAAAAATAAGGTAAAGGCATGTTTTTTAAGGTATGAAAAAAAACCGATTCTGCTGCGACCTGTATTGCTCGCTCGCTTCGCTCGCTCGCCGCAACATGTTTATTATTTCGTATTTGCTGTTTTTGTCTTTATACATTTCATCATATTAATTCATTTGACCAAAATATGTCTATTGTCTAATGATTTTTTGCTTTAATAAAGGATTTGATAAAAGATCAAATGCCTTATTGTCATTTTCCGTAGTAATATACTGCTGAGTGAAAATTTTACCAAATGAAAATGTGCGTAGGTACTAAAATTATTACAGAGATTGCATTGGCAAAAAAAACGGTTGCTACGTATTTGTTTGGGAAGTGATAATTTGTCAAAAGTTTTTTGATAACATGGCAGGCTCCCCTAACTTTTACTAGCAAATAAAGCTGCCAGTATTGCAGGCGCGCGGGGTTTTTAGAGCGCGGTAATTGATGTCTTCGAGGTTATGCGTTCCCCGCGGGCTGTAGCCCCGCCGCTTATGGCTTTTTACGTCTATGGCTGGCAGCGGGGATCGCCCGGCTATGCGGAGTCAATTGGATATACTGCCTGTGTTTCAACAACATCATAAAAATTACAACAATGCCAAAATAATAAAACTATAATATAAGTGCACCAGACAAGTCTTACCATAAGGGTTTTTTGACCTCTGAAAAATAGAACTAGAGGATAGCAATTCAATTGGAATGTATTTATGTCCTACATAATATCTAGTCGATCAAGATGCTTCCAAATCGATTGATATTATATCATTCAATTTAAAAGCGTCTTGTATTCCAAAATATACATTACGGCTCTTAAATTACATTTTCAATAAACTATTGATATTGCTTTTTAGCAAACAATATTGAAAAGCCTTATGAAACGATATTATTTGAGAAAAAGCAAGTTTAACCTGTTCGTATCAAAAACACAAGCGGATACATTAACCGAACACATACATTTTACCGGAAAGCTGAGTTATTAAAGTGTAGCCAGTGTAATATACACCCTAATTAAGGCACATTTATATAAAGTTTCTATCTGATAACCAAATGGAATCAGTTTTCAATACATATAAAACAGTACCTACCGTGACTCACTTATAGACAACGCACAGCCTAAACTGGTGGTCCTAGAGGTTTGAAATTTGGAGGAGACAGTTCTCGAGTACCCTAGAGGTGCACTAAGGAGGGGTTTTTTCCGAAATTCCATCCCTATTGGGGTGAAAAGGGGTGATAAATTTTGTATGGAAAATACCGCGGGCGAAACTGTGGCGGGTCCACTAGTTCTCTTATAAAGATAAACCTCAATGCACCTCTTTTTAGGTATTGTTTCGGATTTCTCTCTAACGCCTTCCATTTTTTTATACCAAGTTTAAGTCATTATGATTTTTTAAAGTGCGCAGCGGCTGATCAGCGATGAGAGACACATTCAAATTTAGACCGAATGACTTTCACTTTACAGTCTAAATCAATAGTTTCATTTAACCGATCAGCCGCTGCACACCTTAGAGAATCGCAGCAGAGGTTGAGAAACTCATAGTATTCGTTTTGCTCATACTAACTTCAAACCCTTCTTTTACCCTCTTCCAGTTTTATTTCCAAAAGTTTCTATAGTTTACGTCCTGCCTGAAGTTACCCTTAATAGAATATCGAAAACCGCATTGAAATCCGTCCATTACTTTTAAAGTTAATCGCGCACATACAATCAGACAAACAGAAATTAAAGTCATAAACCATTGGGATGTCTTGGGTTGCTCATTGAAGCCATTGCTGAAGCGCCCCATAGCCTTTTTTACTGTTATCTTCAATTTACAGACTTTTTCCACGTTTCGACTTTATTATATGTACTTATAAATGATGATATCGTTTAAATAGAGCTACCCTTTTATGCAATCTATAAGGTAAACTAAACAAAAAGGGTTGAAAATTCGATATAAAGTAAACAAAGTCATTAAATATTCCATTCGGCGTGTATTAAAAACCAACATAACGGTGTTTGCAAAGCTTTGTTGAGCTTAGATCGGAAATGTTATTGTTTCCCAGTGTGATTGTAAGGGGGGAGTACAAGAGGTTAAAGGTCTATGATAATTGTGTGTGAACTCTAACCTAATGGTACCTACTTGCAGCAGCGTTTTTAAGTAGAAAGAGAATTTCAAAATTTGGAAATTGGAGGTAAAGTGTGGTTGGAACTTATATAGTTTTACCATGGACAAATACAACAAGGGTAAGTGCCCTTTCACACGTCCGGTTGCCGGATAGCCGGTGCTGACTGTTCGATAAACAATCTAGCTTTCACACGACCCGGTTGCTGGATAGCCGGTGCCGACTGTCCGGTAAACAATCTAGTTTTCACAAAACACACAACAATCTAGTTTTCCTCAGCTTCTGCACGAGTGTGTACACCGTCGAGCTATGGTCGGACTACACCGCGGCGGCGATAAGCGACATGCGGGTCCAATACAACGACGCGTGGCGCGCGATGTTCCGTCTGCCACGCTGGAGCAGTGCGAGCGCGATGGTCGCGAGCGCCCGCGTGCCCGGGTGGCCCGCTCTGCTTCGCCTCAGGAGCGCCAACACCAGGAAGGCCATTCACAGCTCGACCAACACCCTACTCGTAGAGACGAGAGAGTGGGATGCCGCCAGCCCCCTTCACAGAAAGTGGAGGGAGTACCACAAACCGGTCACCGCACGATCGAAATGACCTGGTAGTGTTGGTGCATAATAATATAAGTATTGTTTAAGTCATGTTTTTATTTTAATTTTTAATTATTTATTGATTGTGTAATGTTATTAATTTTTGATGGAACCTGGTTCTGGAATAAATACATTTCAATTTCAAAAACCCGGTTGCCAGGTAGCTGGTGCCGTCTGTCGACATTCTAGCTTTGACGACCAAGTACCGACCTCTCTGGGTTGTTTGACCTGTTCGTGCAAAAGCATGGTGCGTCGTCCATACACTACTGTGCGTCCGACCGCCGGCTAACCGGTACGCGACGACCGGACGCAAAGTAGTGGAACCGGCGTGTACCCGGCGACCGCTTGCTGGGCAAATTACGCCGGTACGTGTCGAAGCTACCACACAATGGCCATTCACCTCGCCGCCGAGTACCCGGCAACCAGTGTATGTGAAAAGGCACTAACAATCGCTTAACGGCGATCGTAGCTCTAAACTAAGCCAAAACTGCTAAAACTAGATGGCGCCACATCGTAGCCAGCACGGCACCAAATGCAACGAAATTAAATAGCTTATTAAGGAAAATGGCATCTGTAGTGCATCTTTACACATACTTAGTGAAAACTACCAGCTTTTTGAAGAAAATCATCAATATCATCATTGATTAAAGGAATTGTAGCCTCATTTTAAGTAATTCACCGATAGCTGACGTTACTCCATTCAACGGTTGGTTTGACATTCATCTTGCTTTAATAATCTTACGCAGGGCCGTATTTACCCTAGGGTCAAGGGGGCCATGGCCCGTGGCGGCAGTCTGCGAGGGGCGGAGAAGCCTTTATTGTCATGCTTTCCTACAATATTCTTTATTACTTAATGGGGCGACAAAACTAACTGGCCCAGGGCGCCAAATCTTTAAATACGCCTCTGATCTTACCTGTGGAGCGAGTGTCGATATTGGCATGGGGTCTCACTCCGCGCTTTAGGTACGCTCGGCCGTCGGACAGCTCGGAGCTGTAAATCGCGGTAGGTTGCCGCTCGCTCGCTCGCTGGCCGATTCGCGCGTTATTGGTACCAGATGTTTGGTGTTGTTGGGTGACGCGGATAAAAAACTGACCCTAGCGTACACGAAACTTTATTCGTTTTATTCGACGGAGAGAGAAGGCATATTTTCGTACCAAACCACTTATTTTGTTGCACAGTGATTCTTCTATACGTTGTTAGTACTAAATTATCTATTCTGTGACATTGGTCTATGTAAATCAGAAACAGCACAGAAAGATGGTTGTAAATCAGAAACAGCACAGAAGCAAAATGTTACTGGGTTCATATTCAATGAAACTTCGCAAATTAAAATTAAAATAAATCCCAGCGGTCCTAGCAAGGTTGACACAAGGATAAGTTACACCGTCGTATCTGTAAGGGCGTCTCTCTCACACTAGTGCCGACGAAAGAGATAGAGAGATAAACGGCTTTAACTTGTCCCCGTGTCTGGCATGGAGAGCCGTAGCTATTGGCAATAAGCATTTATTGCTGCAATTTGGGCTATCCCCAAAAAGATTATATATTACATCACTAATAGGAACAAAAAGTTTGAACGTGTTAGATTTATAAGATGTAAGGTTAATTTATTTACTAATAGTAAACGTATTTGACAAGTCAGGATACTAACAAGCCAGTTATTACCACAGGTATTTCATCTAACTAATTCATTTATTAAGTATATTAGCATACAACGGACATAATTGTAAGAACAGCAAGAAGATAGGAAGCCCGAGGATAATAATTAGATAGAAAATCCATAGCCAATTACTTCATTTATTCGATAATAATAAACAGGGTACTAAAGTATTTACATATACCCACACACATAGGTAGAAATATATACACACACAATTCATATTCCACTTTTGTTATAATACATTTTAATAACTTTTAGTAAAGCATAAATAACAACAGAAACAGTAGTATATCTCCAGTATAGTAATACAGGGTAATTATATTACAAATATAATGGTGGTTGGTGCTTAACTGAATACTGTTCGCCGGCTCGCACAGAAATGTGCCCACGCCCGGCTATGTCGACTTTTTTATACTAAATTTGCCTTGAAAAACAAGTGACGTCACAACCGTCGGGGATAGAGATAAACAAGTAACGGAACTTGTCAAAATGTCAACTTAATGTTCAAAGATTAATAATTAACATGTATTATCTAAAATTAATAATTACCTATTGAAATATATTTACTAACAATGTAATTCCTTAATAGAACCTTTTATTAAGTTATTTAACATTAATATTATGAAAGTCAATTGAATAAAGTGTCAAGCCTCGATCGCCATATTGGAGAATCAGTTTAACAGTAAAGTCGTGTTGAAATTAATTATACAAATTGTGATAAATAGTTCGTTGTTAACGTGATATTATAAACCAGGTATGTGGTGATGCTTTAGGCTGTGCTGTGCCCCACGTTAGCACAGCACAGGTCAGTTTAAGTATTTAAATTTAAGTATTATGCTATACATAATACAAATCTTATTTCCCCACTAACAAACGTTAACTTTTGAGGATAGCCCGAATTGCAGCAATAAATTGCCGTAAAACTAGCCCGTTTACGAACCCCTTTATGAGATAATTATCATTGCAGAAAACAAAATTTGAATTAGAAAGAAGAAATACTCGTATCTCAATAGAAAAAGGAACTGTCAATATTCCGGCCTATTGGTTGGAGGGTAATCTGCTTTGAAGGGCGAGTGAATTATTCAAGAACCCTTTAGGTACAGAATTTTGCGTTACACTTGCGGGCATGAGACGGTTACGAAGAACTGTTTTTTTAAGTAGCTACAAGATTGATGGAAACTTTACGTTTTTATACGACTGCCCGAAGGGTAATGTTTTTTGTGTGAATGTATATAATAATTATTAAATAAATCGAGGGACAATCTTTCACACAAATCGATCGGATCGAAGGGCGACGACGAACGACGATACACACTTATAAAGATAAGTAAATACTTGAATAGATAAGAAATATTCAAGACTCAGGAACCAACATTTATCGTGCTAATCACACAACTATTTGCCCTTACCGGGGATCAATATAATATACAAAACCGACTCCAGAAACCCTCTGAAAACTAAGAAATAAAGTCTGGCCGTTAGTAAATTACCTAGAAACATCAGATATATTTGTTAATTCAGTAATAACTTAATTACATCGAAGTCGGTGGCAGTATCAGAGATGGACAGTTGTCTACCTAATAAAAAAAAAATATAACTTTTCTTTTTACATTACCTAAAATGAGCCTCGGCTGAGTGCGACAAAGCGTGCCACAGACGCCGAGTGACGGCTGTAGCCAACAAAATGCGGAAGCGGCATACCGCGGCGTCAGGGGCTCGAAAATTTGCTGTCGGCCACAGCGAAGGTTAAATAAATTCTAAATTCTTCGACCAGATTAAAACCCCGGTACTCTGGGATGCGGGCGAAGGGTCGGCTGTAGCTAAATCAATCTATCAGACAAGCTTATCGAAACCCAATAGAATGTGATAGGCTGGACAGCTAAGCGTATTATAAGCCGGTGTGTCGGAGTATAAGATGTATTAGTGAGTCCGCGAAATTGCATATGAAGTGGTACTTGCAATGGGGGCTTGAGGCTTTTGCACTTGTATGCTCTACTGTTTGTATTGAGGGCTAGAGGATGTATTAGCGAGTCCGCGGAATCGCATATGTAGTGGTATTTGCAATGAGGGCTTGAGGCTTTTACACTAGTATGCTCTACTGTTTGTATTGAGGGCTAAAGAATGAGTTAGGGAGTCTGCGGAATGGCATATGCAGTGCTATTTGCAATGATATTATATAGGTGCTTGAGGCTCATGCGCCTGCATACTCTACTGTCTGTATTGAGGGCTATAAATGTATTAGCGAGTCCGCGGAATCGCATATGTAGTGGTATTTGCAATGAGGGCTTGAGGCTTTTACACTTGTATGCTCTACTGTTTGTATTGAGGGCTAAAGGATGTATTAGCGAGTCCGCGAAATTGTATATGAAGTGGTATTTGCAATGGGGGCTTGAGGCTTTTGCACTTGTATGATCTACTGTTTGTATCGAGGGCTATAAGATGTACTGGCGACTCCGCGGAATCGCATTATGTAGTGGTATTTGCAATGTTGTTAGATAGGGGCTTAAGTCTCTTGCTAAGATGTAATAGCGAGTCTGCAAAATCGGACTGTCTACATTGTTAGATAGAAAGAAAAATCATTAAATACTCATTTAATTTAGTAGATTTTTCAAATGTTGCTAGTGTGCGCTGATACTTTGGAATATACCCTCTTAAACTCAAGTTATATAATACCCATACCCATAACGCTGCTTATTCCCGCCGGGTCGCGTCCATCTCTGAGACTAATCGCATTAAATGCCTACTGTTCCCATTTACTGTGATAGGCCCAAGATAGAAGCGAATATACACGGACGATGTTCTTAGAGCATTTTTTCGCTGAGAGTTGATCAATATTATGATATCATCTCGAAATAGCAACTGTCGCTTAACTATCGCGCACTGTATGACGTGCGTCGCTTATCGCCGCGTGCATTGAGTTTCGTGGTACGAGGTGCGCAGTTGTTGTCAAAGAAGATGATAGATTTTTACAAATTGATGGCAGGGTAGACGAAGCAATTGAACGTTTCATAATAAACGTCACCTACTCTGATTCTTCCTCTGACTCTTAGACTTCGTCATGGTCGTCGTCCGATGATATCCCAGCAATGCCTGATTCAGCTAACCTTCCGTTAAATTGCAGTAATACGAACGCTCGACTTTTCAAAACAATAGCGAGAATCAAAGATTTCCTGCACATTACTCTTGAGAGTGCAACAATAAGTCAAGTAAAATCTGCAAAATTTCTTGGAGTTTACATAGAATCTAGACTGAACTATAAGCATGAGTTGTCTGCGCTGACTAGCTCAGTTAGTTCTGTATGCTATGCGCTTAGAAGTCTTGTTGAGTGTTAGAGTTGAGTCGACTTAAAATGGTGTACTATGCGTTAGTTGAGTCAAAAATAGGGTACAACATAAAGTTATGGGGTAACAGCTCTAAATACAACGTGCAGTCTGCTTTCGGAGTTCAGAAAAGAGCAATTAGAATTATGGCCAAATAACCTAAGGGAACGTCTTGCAGAGGTTTCTTCGTAGAATTTGGAATCCTCTGTTCCCAGCCTGTATGTCTTAGTAGTGCTTAAGAATCTGATTAAGCATATTAATAACGTCTATCTACAAGACGGAAGGATTTGCCACATTCTATAGTTAGCAAACTCAAGGTGGTCAATCACTGTGAGCTACAGCTGGGCGTCGCGCTTACGGCTGAGTGATGCCGAGCCTAAGGGTCATTACATAGTCTAGAAGTCATGACTGAGCTATGACCGGTGTACTCTCCAGTGGCTTACGTATCCGATTTCTTGCAGATTTTGTATGGAGTCAATCTTAGCCAACTGTGTCCCACTGCTAGGCAAAGGCCTCCCCCTTCCGTCTCCACTCCACCCTCTCCTGTGCTACCTCCGGCCAATCGGGCTGGTAGTCGTCGAGATCCTGCCGCCACCTCGTTCTCGGCCGACCAGGCCTTCGACGGCCGTCTGTTGGAACCCACTCGGTGGTAATTTTTGCCCACCGGTCCGGGTCCATGCAACAGACGGGTCCAGCCCAGTTCCACTTCAGCCTGGCAGTCGCAGCACCAACGTCTGCAACCCCTGTTTTGGAGCGCAGCTCTGTGGTTCGAACGCGATCCGAAAGTTTAACACCTAGAATGCTGCGTTCCATAGCACGTTGGCAAATCCTGAGTCTAGACTTCTGATGCCCGGTCAAAAACCAAGTCTGAGCACCGTATGTTAGGATGGCAGGATACCATTGAAATATATAGTAAGGAACTGCTCAAAGCAATTTTCGCAATGCTTACTTTTGAGGTGTGAGAACGCGAATCTGACACCATCGCAGGTTCAGTCGCATGTCAACCACCATCCATGACACGCGTTTAAGTGAACTCTTATAATTGAAAAATGCCCTCCCGCATCGTACGATGATAGACTGCAGCACCACCGAACCCACCGCGCACAATGATATGATAGCGTGTGAATCAAGCAATATTAGACTTTTGTATGTATGTCGTAAGAACTAAGATATCAGCAATAGGGTGTGGTTAAGAAGCCATGGCGCTGGCGTTTGACAACCCTTCTTGTTACATGGAATTGTACCGATAGCCATATCCTTCTTTTGAGATCTTTGCAGGATACACATATCGACGAGCTTGCGCTTCAGGGAAAGTGGAAGCTTTCCCTTCATTAACTCCTTCCTCCTTTTGTATGGAGTGATATAGCAATAAGAATGACAATCGCTTACGTTAGTGCCTTACGTTTACGGCCCTCCTTCAACAAACTCGATTATGTTCAATCAATTTGCCACAGCGTTCTCCATTACTGGGTGATAATACATCCTGTGCTATAAAATTTGTTCAGTGGCAGTGCTCGAACGCGCGCCTCTCCAGAAAATGACGGTTCGATACTTGAGTCGCATAGAATTTATCTTAAAATCTACGAATGCTTACTTATCTCTAAAATTATCTTTTACCTGACTTCATCTACTTGGGTTTCCTTAAAATATTACGAATTGACATACTACTGACTTTTTAAAATTAGACTTTTTCCCTAAAATTACGGGCTCTTATAAATTTTCCAGCCCCTATTTAAGTCTTTTAGGGATTGTTAGACTTAAAAAAAAAACTGTGTCCTTTCCCGGGGCTCAAACTATCTCCATACTAAATTTCATCAAAATTGGTTCAGTGGCAAAATGGCTTTAGCCATAAATCGTGCAGATACATAAAAAGACGGACTCATCGGGCCGCACGAACCTTCCGTATATCAATTGTCCAGACCCTTTTTGACCCTCTTAGGGGTAGATTTTCTGTACAAAATTAGCCTATGTAACATAGCGTTAAAACTATCTCTATACAGAGTTACTTTCATATTTATAATATTAGTATATTGATGACATGGTTCTTTCGAACAAACCCTATATCCTATAGTTTCAGATGTCACCCTACTGATCCATTTAGTTTGCTCACCCTGTATACACAAAAAAAAAGAACTAAGCAATTTATAAGAGCAGGCTGCGATGTTACGTAAATATTATACATCTGGCTGTATTTCAGCTGTCTAGCGTACGCTTCGTTCTTTATTTGAAGTAGCTTGAGCTTATGAAATTCTTTAGCGAATTACGATTTCTATTTCCTACATTTTACGATAAATATTACGCACTAAAAAATCGCGTCGTTCATTTCGTCTCTATTTCGTACGACAATCATGAATTGATTTGCGTGCTCGAAGGCATTACGCAGAGTTAGGTACTACGTCCGTGGCCGACTGCGTCGAAATACAACCATCATCGAAGACACGCGGGAACATGTAGTTTATACGCACTGACGGGTCAATTTATGCTCGCCGGCGAGTTCATGAACGAAGTTTGATTTAAGAGGACTGGTAAAAATCACCATTTTCATACAAAAGGCGATAACGATTTCCACCCCTTAAATGTTAACCGATTTTGATTAGTTTTTGATAGGTTGTCAGTCAGAACAAAATCTTTTTCTATACGTTTTTTTTGAATTTTGGTTAAAGATAAATTTAAGGTTTCTATGAGAATAGTAAAACGACAATAAAGGTGCATTTATTGATTATAGTGAAAAAAAACGTATAGACCTAGATTTTGTTCTGACTGACAACCTATCAAAAATTGGTCAACATCAGTTAAGCTTATTCCGCGTGGTGCCGGCTAAGAATAGCATCACCCCATCTCCTCCCGTGGGTGTCGTAAAAGGCGACAGAGGGAACCGAAGGATGGGCAGCAGCGTCCTTCGAGCACTATCACGACCAACTGCGGTCGCCAACCCGCCTGCCAAGCGTGGCGACTATGGCAAATCCCCCAGTTTTGGGGGAGGCCTATGTCCTGCAGAGGATGTTTTACGGTTGATGATGATGATGATGGTTGAGCTTTTAGGGGTGGAAATCGTTATCGCCTTTTGTATGAAAAACCGTAAGTGTTTAAACTCAAAACAGCAAGAAGCTAGTTTCAGCTGTCAGTAAAATATGACAGATGTCAACCAATCAGCGAATATCTGGTATATTATTATGATGCTGTACCCGGACCTAGCAAGGAATCCTTTAATGGTATGGCAGCAGTACAAACATGCAAAAATGTAATTCTTTCCACATCTATTGTTCATGTGTCAGACAGGAACAACCAACCTATCAAACTCAATGTTTATTTAAAGATCTTCGGTAGAAGGATAGTTGACTGCGGCTATTGATCAGGTGAAAAATCAAAGATTCATTTTTTTCTTGACACATTGTTTTCCATTATATTAGACAAGAGCGGATGTCTCCATCAATAAAAAAATTAATGGAGACTTCCGCTCTTGTCTAATGTAATGGAAAACAGTGTGTCAAGTAAACTGCGTATAAAAAAATGAATCTTTGATTTTTCACCTGATCAATAGCCGCAGTCAACTATCCTTTTACCGAAGATCTTTAAATAAACAGTAAGTTCACACTGCTCATAAGAGCATCACAACCCTGATAGCCCGTTAACGACCCGTCAAAGTAGGTTGATGTAAATATTGTAAAGTCGCGTGTTGTACAACAGTTTACAGCACCGCCTGCATCGTGAAATGAAATATAAAACGAATGTAATTACAGCGACGTGGCCGCCATGTTCGTCATTATTCTTGCATTCGAAATTCGTGGAAAGTTCCATAGAAGTCGTGTTAACTTACAGCGTGAAAATATGACATGGAAAATAAAGGTTATTTTACTATTTTCAGTTACTTTAAAGCAGGGTTAGTTGAGAGGTAGGAATTTACTTTTCATCACACTTGCTCGGAAAGGGTGTTATTATACGCAAACGTATAGAGCAACTATAGCCGATTTAACTCCTCTATGCGCCCCGCCGTCAGCGGGAGTTATAAACCATAAATCCATAATTCCCTAGGGAGTTATGGATTTTGTATGGTTTCCAACTCTCGCGGGCAGTTAAGTGCGCCAGGTCGGCGGAGCTGCTCGGGAGCCGCAGCCGGCGGGGCGCGCGACCGCAAGCCGGCGGAGCTGCCGCGCGCTGATCGCAACGTACGCTCAGTTTATGAACACCCACCTGATGGTAATTCACGATGTAAAATGGGAATAAAATTAATATATATACTTTTTTTGTCTAATTTTTATTTCATTTCCTCGCAAATGTGATGAGAAACATTGTGTGTATCACGGGCAGTAAGGGGATAACAAACTCGAGTCATAAAAGCCCTCGCCTATCGGCGTCGGGCTTCTAACAGACTCTCGTTAGTTATCCCTTTCTTACGGCCCTAGATGCACAATGTACTATAGTATGTGTGTTCATCGGTCCCTACTCTTTAAATAATCATAATGTTTTGAATAATTCATAAGGTGTTGCGTTTCGTGTGTGCTATGACGTCATTACAAACCCAACATGGCGGACGAACTATTTAAAATAAGTCAAATAAAAAATAGGCCAACGTGGTGAAATTGAAATCATATGACTTATGTATTATTTTTTGGAACTTAAAAGTCATGAGTAGGTACATTCATTCTAAGCAAGGATCACTAGCTTTATACCCGCGACTTCGTCTGCGTAGACTCCTTTGTAGGTTTTCCTCTAGAATTTTACCATTTTCCGGGATAAAGTATTATTTGATAATTCGCGTTTCTTAGATTTATAATGTGTTAATAATATTACTCATCAATACATATTTTAGCATTTCAGTAAAGATACCCAAACAATTAAGAATGTTTGTTTGTTAGTTTATTCGTCTCCTATATTTATATCCCTATACCATCATCCGATAGCGGAGAAACTTTGGTGAGTTGTTGTGAGCACGCCCGGAACAAAAAAACAGAACAAGTGCGAGTTAAACTCGCGTGGAGAGGGCTCCCTACATGATTATCTGAAATTTCCTATGTTACTTTAAATACCATAGACTTCTTATAGGTTTTCGTGTGATCTATAGGTAAGAAACTATTTTATATAGTTTCTGAGATAAAGTGGGAGGTGGGGGGGGGATTAATGGTCAATTTTCACGTATAAAAAAAATAAGATTCGCAAAACAAGATATACTTTTGCAAAAAGTTTTTTTTCTAACTTGCCCTCAAAAAGTGGCCCCCATGTTTAAAGGTCATTTATTTACGTTACACTTCCGTGTTGCGTTCACCATACGTATGTGTATTAAATTTCAACTCAATCGGTCCAGTAGTTTCGGAGCAAATTGACTGTGACTGACGGACAGACGGACAGACACACGAGTGATCCTATAATGATTCCGTTTTTTCCTTTTGAGGTACGGAACCCTAAAAAAGCATTGCAACGCGCACACACAGCTAGTTTACTACAAACTGCTAGACTCCTCTCCTTAAATATTAACCGTTAAAAAGTTATCGGCAAGTTCACTGCTAAAATCGTGCTGTTCGAACTGAACCCAGAGCGTGATAAGGTCTGATAACCCAATCAGTCAACAGTAAACTTAATAAAGCTTTTTATATATCTACATTATCATAAAACTGTAGTCGATTTTGGATTTATTTTGGAAAATACTATACTATTTGGAACAAGCGGGCACAATTTTTACGGTTCCGTACCTCAAAAGGAAAAAAAGAACCTTTATAGGATCACTTGTTTGCCCGTCTGTCTGTCTATCTGTCAAGACCTTTATCTCAAGAACGCGTAGAAGTATCAAGTTGTAATTAATATGAAATACCCAGGTATATAATTTCCGGGAGCTGTGAAAAAATCAACCTTCTAAGTCACCGCAATCAGAAGATACGGCCGTTTATGGCACATATTTTGATACTTTCAAGGGAATCCAAAGGGAATCAAAACCTATAGGGGACTTCCAGTTGACTTAGAATCATGAACAGTATCTTACAGTACAGCACAAGTAAAGGAAAATGTCTGAAAACCGTAAATTTGTAATTACATCACATAAACATTTTTGTTAACCTTTGCAAGGTCGTATCACACTAGACGATTGCACGGAGATAGGAGCTACCGAAACTTATTTTTTGTCTTATTTCATAGGTAGGTTGTAAATGGTTACCCCGTTATTAAAAGCATTTTTTTTTCGTTTTTAGGTTTCCGTATTTACAATATACTGTTTGTTTTTCATATGCAAGTACGGAACCCTCGGCGCGCGAGTCAGACTCGCACTTGACCGGTTTTTTGACCTATAGGTTTTATTTTATTCTCTATAGTCAACGGTTTAGTAAGAATGCTTGAATTAATCCAAAAGGCACAAAAATGTATAAGGTCTCTGGACAAGTTAATTTGTGGCTTAAAGAAGTAGTCTCTAGGGCCAGAAAGAAAAGAATATATTACTAAGTAAACCGGTCAAGTGTGAGTCGGACTCCGAGGGGTCCGCACTACGCCAATCTGGCATGGTCTCAAACAATCAATAATAGACTTTGTGTTAATGATATAAGAACCTTGACAGTTGCAACTAAGTTGGCAGATTGTAACTGCAGCGGTAATTTTCTGGTTTGATTTCAATATATTTTTCACATTTCTATAAAAGAACACCATTGAATTGATATTTGTTGTTAGACTATGGAGTATGAACTACAATTGGCCTAAATTTGATAGCTGAAAATGAAGCCGTTATGGAAATACAGCTGGAACAAAATTGGTCTAAAATCAGTCAATTTTAGGGTATCAATGTATAGGGAGCTTCTCATACATACCTACATACATACATAGCATCACGCCTGAAATCCCTAATGGGGTGGGGAGAGCCACAAGACTACTTGTGGCCACGTTCGATTAATTAGTCCTAAGATGGTATGATGAACTGTATGGTGACAGGTGATCAGCCCGTCGCCCATACAGATAGTCCACCATGTTGGAGAGGACCCGTCCCTTAGTCGACTTTTACGACATGCCAGGATGATGAGCATCTGCACGCATTCTATGCTATTTCTTCACTACCAGTGGAGCAGCCGGTTTATTTTTTTTTATATATTTATTATTTGCTAGTATTTATGCCATAAGAACACATATTCTGTGAAAATGGTAACCTTTTAGCTTTTACCGTTGCTGAACTAGAGGCCTCCGACAGACGGACGGACGTTGTAGGCTCAGTAATAGGGTCCCGTTGATCCCTTCGGGTACGGAGCCCTTAAAAACAGGTTTAAATATTCATTAGTCCGCCTACTTGGCTAATTGCATTTGCGCACTTGAATTCACTTTTTTCCACCTAAGCAAGAGCTCAAAGTACCCATTGACCCAACTACATGATTGACGAAGCCCCGTCGTCCTGGCAACGGATAATTGATGTACACACAGACCGGCCGGCATTCGACATAGCTAAGTGATGTAGCAACCTATAGGTTACCATATCGCTTTATTTTATCTTTGCGAAGTTTGCATCAAAGTGATCATAGTTTTTCTTACTTAGCAAAGCTTAGATTATAGAAGTAAAAGATACGACTGTACTGCTACGCTGCTCCCGCAAACATCAGCGCCCTAATGAAAAAACAAGATGGCTGTATTTATTAGTACGTCGATTTCAAGCATGTTTCTTGACAAGTGACAGTGTGACCAAATTAAGAAGATTGGAACTCTTCTTAATTTGGTGGTGATATAATGCTGTCACAAATAGACACTAAATGCCAATACTATTTAGTATCATAACCTTACAGGCCAAACAAATGCGCATGTGTTTTGTATGAATCCGTGTGGCCTGTAGTTGACGTGTTAGGCGGCATGGCTTGAGGTCCCCAACGTTTGATCTTTTACTTCTATAATCAAAGTAGCAATAGTAGTTTATGCAACGGTTGCATAATGATAGGCCTTAAAACACTAGTGCGGTTTTCATGAAACGAGCCGATAGGCGAGTTTCATAATAAGATCGCACGTGTGTTTTAAGGCCAAATTATGCAGAGTTGCATACATAACTTTATCTACACACATATTATAAATCCTCCATGATGGGTTCAGAAACAATATTTTCTGGCAACAAGTTATTTGTTGCAATCGTGGCTGCATATTTCCGATATCCGGCGCATTTTCACATCACACACACTCCGAGAAGACTACTTACTATTCATATTTTCAACTAAAATGTAAATTACAAACAACTTTTTCTATTAAATTCAACAAAAATTCTACTTTCGTTCAGCAAAACATCAAAACATGGCGGCAATTCGATACTCCGTCAAGACCATTTTTTTTTTAAATCATAGACAAACGGATGAAGTCTCTATTCTCACGTCACTCGAGATCAAATATTGTGCAGTTTATATTAAAAAAACATACTGAATTGACGTTTCGTATCAATAACTGTTTTAATATCTATGGATACTAGAATAGAGACCCACTTGAGTTTTGACAGCTGTTCCAAATTTAATCTCATTTCTTTACTAAAAACGATAAAGAAGTCATGTTATTTATTTATCGCAGCACTGGTTTTTCCTAATTGGTTGTCAAAATGGTGGTCATTTCATACGGTTTTTGATTAACCAATGGAGGTTTTATGATATGGGTGTAGATAAAGTTACATTTCAGCACTATAGCAACAATCGGTTGCTATATCACTTAGACCAAATTTCAAATACTCATAAATATTTCGCAAGGAGTCTTTAACGGACCATAAACATAATCACAAACCACCCGGAAGCTCAAAATCGTTGGAAAAAGGTTTTATATCCCCAGAATATTAGATTAATCAGAAACGTTACGGCGTATTAACTGCGGAAACGGAAATGTATCAAATATTCAACGTCCGGCGTGCGTGCCGCGGTGAATTAGTGCCAACCTAACAACATGTGAGCTGCCAACATAACCATAAATATTATTTTGACTCGGATTCTTTGTATTCGGGTCATGAAGAGAATTTTTTTCATCTTCTTTTGTAAGAGGTGTGATGTAGTGCATAATTAGTTTCCATCGTGTTTTATCGGAAAAGTTCGTATTTATCGTGCTCTCTCAATTAACTACAGCAGGCCCCCAATTCTCGGTGCATTCAAGATTGTCCAACAATCGAGATTAAACGTCAGTGCATAGAGTCATTTGACACAACTGTATGAATCTGACGTTTAATCTCGCAATCGATATTATCTCGAATGCATCAAGAATTGGGGGCCAGTACCCATCATACCATGTTGTCAATTTTCATTTTGACATTTGACAGTAAATAATAAAGTTTCATATTAATTAATATAAACATGTCACTCATTTAATACAATAATTAATTGGCACTTCGGGTCCCGTCGTCTTCCGATTGAGATCCGAGTTTTACCGATTGAAACAATTCACTATATCTGTACCTAACAACATGTGATCTGCCAACGTAACCATAAATATTATTGTGACTTGGATTCTCGGTATTTGGGTCATGAAAAGAATTTTTTAATCTTCTTTTTTAAGAGGCCTGTAATAGTCTGTCTGTAATAAATTAACTTTTCACGGCTACTGTATAAAACAATTGAAAAAGTCCTCCGACAAACTAAACTATGAACTTACTAAAACTTTCAACAGGGAAGTTTTTCAATTACATTCTAGTTAGCTACTTACGAGTAGATTGTATATTAGGTTTAGAGGGTTATTAATCGACTTCAATTCAGTATTTTTTTTTGTTTGTTACATCAGGACTCCGTCATTTATAAACCACATTTTTTAAAAGATAGGGTAGACCTATAAGTTTATTTTTTATTTTTTATTATTTATTTTATTTAGAAACACAAACAGTCTTAAACATAATACTTATAAACTATTTGAAGATGAAATTGTTCATTGACACACAGTGTTCACAGATGATGTAACAACAACTAATAATAAACAGTCCTCCTAACCAACTTAGGGAAGGAATGTTGCTTGAACAATACATAAATCCAAATAGTGTAAACTAAAGCTAAGGCTAAGTAATTTTATATTTTTCCTTTACGTAATTCTTGAAGGTATCACAAATACTCCTTTTGAAACTGCCTGAAGAGGTACTAAACGTATCAATTTCATTACAATAACGATTATAAGAATTGCAAGCACGTGGAATAAATGAATTTTTAGCGTACTTAGTTTTAAAAAGTGGGACAGAGAAGAGAGTCTTTTGACAAAAATTACGATTAGGACATCGAAAATTGATTCTTTCAAGAAGATAAGAGCTGTCAATACCATTATTTAAAATTTTGAACAAAAATACCTGGTCTCTAACAAGACGTCTTTCTATTAGAGCTTGCATTCTAATTGTGTTATAAGATATTTGACTACCAGGTTTGAACCGAAATGTAAATGTAAATAGAGTAGATTGAATTCCAAATTGTTGAAGCGTACTCAAGGTGAGATCGAACAAAGGAGTTATATAGTAGTATGAGAGTTGATGGGTTTTTAAATGCTTTACCAACGCGCAGCACAAAGCCAAGCATTTTGAATGCCTTATTAACAATATGGTCAACATGAGTACGAAACAACAACTTTTCATCAAGCATGACACCCAAGTCTCTGAGCTCATTTACTCGATTTATTAATTTAGAGTTAAAAGTATAAGGATACACAAATGTTTTTTTTTCCTACTGAATGATATCACTTGACATTTATTTATGTTTAATTGTAAATCGTTAGATATACAATAATTCCAAAGTCCATCCAAATCAGATTGAAATGCAACACAATCGTTACAATCAGCAACAATTTTGAAAATTCTATTATCGTCTGCATATAAAAGAAAACTGGTGTTACTAAAAATACCAACCACATCGTTAATAAAAATATTAAATAATAATGAACCGAGATGGGAGCCTTGGGGCATACCAGATGTCACAGGCACAAACGAAGACTGAAATCCTTTAATAGTTACTGCCTGAGACCTATTTCTCAAATATGACTCCAGCCACCTAAGAAGGCTGCCGTGCACACCAAACTTCTCAAGTATTGTTATAAGTAAATTATGAGAAATAGTATCAAAAGCTTTGGAATAGTTGTGACCAATGTCGAAGTCTCATGAGAGGATCTATGAGGAATCGATGGAACTCCTCAAATATACATACATACATAGCATCACGCCCGAAATCCCTAATGGGGTGGGCAGAGCCACAAGACTACTTGTGGCCACATTCGATTAATTAGTCCTAAGATGGTATGATGAACCGTACGGTGGCAGGTGATCAGCACATCGCCCATACAGATAGTCCACCATATTGGAGAGGACCCGTCCCTTAGTCGACTTTTACGACATGCCAGGATGATAAGCATCTGCACGCATTCTATGTTATTTCTTCACTCCCAGTGCAGCAGAGGAGCTCAAATATCATAAGCACGCATATAGCAATTTTGATATTTTCTCTAATAATTCAAGTACTTGCGTTCTATAAGCATTATTAAGGTTCAGTCTACTTTGCTATTAAAGCATCTTCCATTTCTTATTTCGTCTATTAAAAGCTCTATTTTACAAAAGGGAACAGTTAAACTTTATATGAATTTATTTGTAATAGAGAAATAAAAAAACCGGCCAAGTGCGAGTCGGAGTCGCGCACGAAGGGTTCCGTACCATTATTTATAATCAAGCAAAAAAAAAAACACGTTTGTTGTATGTGAGCCCCCCTTACAGCCTACGAGACAGGCCAAGCCTCGTGTAGGAACCAATATACTATGGATTGCAAGGTCACTACTCCCCTAAAAAATTACACAAAATATTATATAATAATTTCCTGTAAATTTTAACGGAGAAATATATATATTTTTTAGTAAATTTATTTATTTTTACAGTGAATATTTATAACTAAATAGTCTGTGAATATTTCAAGCGTCTACTTGCCGACGACTGTTGCTGTTATCAATATCGAGCAAAAACGAGCAAAATCACGTTAGTTGTTTTTGGAGCCCCCTTAAATATTTATTTTATTATATTTTTTAGTATTTGTTGTTATATCGGCTACAGAAATACATCATCTGTGAAAATATTAACTGTCTAACTATCACGGTTCATGAGATACAGCCTCGTGACAGACGGACGGACAGCCGGACAGCGGAGCCTTAGTAATAGGGTCCCGTTTTACCCTTTCGGTACGGAACCCTAAAAAAATAGAACAATTTCTTGATTATAGTGAAAAAATACAAAACGTTTAGACCTAGATTTTGTTCCGACTCACAAACCCATCAAAACTTGGCTAAAATCGGTTAACATTTAAGGGGTGGTAATCGTTATCGCCTTTTGTATGAAAAGGGTGATCTTTGCCGTTGGCTCACAGTCCTCTTAAAACAGACACAAAACACACACATGTACAATTGTACACTTCCATTTACTCACACATTCACAAACAATTCTTAATCTCTACACGCATCTTTTATACTCGTATCTATTGTCAGAACTTTCTTTATAACTAAGAGAGTATGGAATCTTGAACACAAAACAAAATGGCTGTTGTTGAAAGTTGAAGGTGAGTTTTATGTCAAATTGAGCAAACAGTTAATTCTACTTAATCTTCCAGTTCGTCATTGTAGAAAATTTGAATACTTCGGGAATTTTAATGTTACTAGTTGTAATGTGTGGGAGTCCCGAATGAAACAGCTCGTGACGTAAGACTGATTTATTCATAGTAAACCATAATCTAGGTCTACCCGCTTTCATATTAATCTGCCTGAATCTACCTACTACATCTTCCTTCCTTACTCTGTAATATGTTTAATTGTCTTATGACATTACCTTTATATACAATTGCACTTGATTTGCTTTTAAGTACATATTTTTTCCTTTTACTTAAATTAGCTTTGCATACTTACATTCATTTATTTTTATTTGTATTATACATTGCTTTTGTATTTTGTATATACATATATGGATATATGTAGTTATAACAGAATTTTAGTCGAACATTTTCTTATTATTATTTTTAATCATCAATATAATTTAGTAGTACCATACCAGGGTTAGTTCATAATCCAACTCGACCATTAGACAAGATCGCCTATCTCGGTATTAAATATTATAATTATACATTTATTACAAATAAACATGCATTAAGTATATTTATTTTTAATAAAGCTACCTACATTACCGTATGGTATAGCTTATAATCTAACTTGATCATTAGACTTTTAATTTATAAGTTTAATACAAATCAACAAGCATAATCAATCATAGGTTTTTTTTTTTTTTCATATTTTTTTTTTAACTTTGCTCAGAATCGTTGTGGCGGTCGGACTTCTCTGCCACTTCGAGTAATATAATTATTACGAGTCGAAGTGGAGGGTGTCGCGGCCGGTCTGGCCGTGCCACCGCTACCGGCGCTCGCGTCTGATCCCCGAAACTGCTCCCAGTCTAGATACGCGTGAGGTGAACTTAGATAGATAGATAGATAGATCATTTATTTGTACTAAGCATACATTGTCAACAAGGGTATATCCCTTAAAATACATTCATCGGTTCAACAATAAAATTACAAATTAAATCACATTACATTATAACAAATTAATTACACATATAATTGCACTAACCTAAATTGTATTGAATTAAATAATAATAATGTCAAAGATTGCGTATGTCGACATAATCGTATTTACTTATCTAAGAATTCCATAACGGAGTAATAGGCTTGCTTGGTAAGGAATTTTCTTAAGTTATTTAAGAAGCTACGGTATGTTTTTTGGGATCTTATAGATTCCGGGATCTTATTATAGATCCGTGGACCGACAATGTGCAGAGACTTGGCTGTCTTCTGCAGTCTGTACATCGGAACAACCAGCGCCGGTTTTCTCCTCGCAGAGTAGCTTTTAGCCTGAGGGAACTTATCAAAGTTCCTCCTCACATATTTACCTACCTCAAAAATGTAGAGGGATGGCAATGTCAAAATGCCCAGGTCAACGAACAGGGGCTGTGCTGGCTCATCTGGAGGGACACTACAAATTAGGCGAACTACCTTTTTTTGTAGGATGAAAGGTCGATCCCTATCAGCGGATAGGCCCCATAGATCTATGGCTGGGCGATCACTGTCAATGGGCTGTTGCGAGTGCGACTGGGCTGGCGCTTTCAATATATGCTGGCGGATCTTACCCACACATTGTTTTGTTTGATACGTACTACATCGTTAGGTTTTAGTTCGGGTAATGTTTTAGTGCCGCGGTCGTAATAAGTTTTATATTTGTGTATCCTTGCAGATCTATCATTTTTAGCTATATTATTATTTATTGCACGCGGCTGTAAAGTTTTTTCTGCTGCTGGTAGCCGCGTGTTAAGATTCCTACTCATGAGTAATTGGGCAGGGGAGTGGTTTTCCCCTGTTATAGGCGAATTTCTAAAATTGAGTAAGGCTAGAAGCCAATCTTCTTTATTTTCCAGAGCTTTTATCATCAAACTTTTTATAGTGCGAACGTTTCTCTCTGCTAGACCGTTTAAACCGTTAAAATAACCAATAACAGGTAACTGTTGCTTACTTATTTCTCTCAGTACTGTATTACATCTAAGAAGTTTTTTCCGTTCGAATCCTAATTTTTCGAAAGAACACAATGACATAACTGTGGCGTCCGCACCACTATCCAATTTAAACTTAATATTGACACCGTCCACATTAATGTTTTCAGTCCACGAGTCCGTACCCTCAGATGCGTCGATATTAATATTGTACAGAATAAGCTCACCGAAGTCGTCGCAGTCCACCTCACCGTTGCTGTTTACGCCGTCACCTCCGTCACGTAGCACCTCCTGGGCCTGGGCCTGCGGTTGCGCGAACCGCGCTCGGCAGCATTTCGCAAAATGGCCAACTCTGTCACACTGATAACACGTTACAACGGATGCCGGGCAGCGATCGCTCATACTATGTCTTAAATCACATTTGCCACACACATTATTCGAGTAATATTGCTGCGGCGCGGAGTGCGTCGGCGCGCGCCAGGCGCGGCCCCCGCGGCCCCCGCGGGCGCGCCTTCCGCCCCGCGGCGCGGGCGCCGACCGCGTGCTACCCTCGCGACCCAGCCACTCCATAGCGCCGCCATCGCTTCTGCCGTGCTGCGCATTGCACCCGGCCACCTGCTGTCCTGCTCGCTCGGCCGCTCAACACCAATTAACCGCCTCGTCTAAACTTAGTGACGATTTTGCTAAAAGCCTTTCCTTCATTTGCACATCTTTCAATCCACGAATCAACTGTGTTAAAATAAGGGTTTTTTTTAAATCATTAACATTCATAACTTTTACTATTTATTTTTAAAGCACCTAAAAATTTATCAAATGTGCTGTCGTTTAGATAGGTTTCAAAGAACGTGTGTCTTTCATAGTTAATGTTTCTTTGTGGATCACAGTAATCGCTAAATTTCGTACACAATTTTGCGTAATTTTCTTTGTCGGCATCAGTCACATCTAATTCCTCATAAATCTCTCTTCCGTATTTTCCTATGACATGCATAAATAGGGCACATTTTTCTTTGCTCGAAATCGTATCCTTAGCTGAGGCAAAGGCTACTAAGAAATATTCAAAGGCCATTTTCCATTCTCGCCAATTAGACGCCATGTTGCCTTCCTGTTGCAAAGGCGCCGGCTGGTGTGTCGCGGCATAAACATTCATATCCGTCATTTTTATCACTTTCCGCACACTACGCACACTTGTAGGCTTAAATGGTCTATTAAGCGTTAGAGTAATGCCTTAGCATAATGTTTTTACTCAGTAAAATCATAAGGTAAGGTGTAAGATAGTTTGTAACAAAGAAACAATAGAAACTGATCACTTACGGTTTTATTTGTGCTATTTTATATCCACACAGACAATTTGTAAAAGTACAATTATTAAGTACCTGCTCCGGATATAAACACTAGGATTATCGTAGTTTGTTCTTTCTGAATATCAAGACAAGACTGCCGCAGAAAACGATGGGCTGGTGTTATACACCATGCTTTCGCGCGCTTTCCTTCCATTCTCCCTGCTTGCGACCAACCAATCATAGCCCGGCGCCAGAGCACCGGATACTGCCATGATTGGTCGGTCGCATCAGGCGCGCCAGCTCAGTCTTGTTTTAATCAAAATACATTCCATTTTAAATATAAACGTACAAATCATACAACAATAATTATGACATTTATTTAACATAATTAAGAAATATTGCTAACACACTTAAAACTCACTTTTACACAGTTTCGCGACCTATCTCTCTTTATAAACCACACCTGACACCATGTAATGTGTGGGAGTCCCGAATGAAACAGCTCGTGACGTAAGACTGATTTATTCATAGTAAACCATAATCTAGGTCTCCCCGCTTTCATATTAATCTGCCTGAATCTACCTACTACACTAGTTCGCTTTCTACTTAATTGTTCTTACTTAGAATTAATCATGCCTTAACATAACCAATTTTATTATTATTTTATTTTTTATTTTATTTTATTTTATTTTATTATATTTTTATATTTTTTATTATATTTTTATTATTATTATTAAGTGTATAAATAAACATGGTAATATAATTCTTATTACAATTTTAAGTATCTAAATGTTTAATGTGATATCACTCAAAGATACCCTCAACATGCAACAGGCCTTACGTAACAGAAAAGCAAGCATTAAAAAATCAAAAATGTGGAATAACACGTTAAAGTTATGTCAAACTATTATGACTTACTTAATTATCTTATAATTTATAAAATAAAAAAACCGGATTCAAATAGCCTGTGAAAAGTAAGTTTTTTTTTTCACATTTTATTTATTATCCTGAGATTTAACGACACACATTTACTACATCAAGTAACAATAGCATAATGCCAATTGCTCATCACCATTTATAAACTGTTGCTATCCACGGTGCAAGGATATCAATCGTTGAGGAGTTCTCCTGGTTCTTCAATTTTACCACATGAATTTTCATGGACATAAGTTGCTTCAGAACTTTATACAGCAATTTAATCACCAACCGTGAAATACTCAACATTTAGGAGTTCCGGTGATCATCTATGGTCTTCATCAACAGTTCCACCTTACCAAATAATGCTTTTGGAACGTAACTGTTTGAGTTATTACAGAAAATACCGAGACATAGAAAATATCCTTCGTATTAGCTAATTATGTAGGTAATTATTATTTATTTTATTTATTATTATTATAAACTCCTACATGAACATACCCAATTACTAAATACAGCGCCTTTATTCGGGAACGCTAAGTGATTCTGTAGCGACTCGTAAGCCTGATTTCTCATCTCACTCTTCCGCACGAGGCGTAATGCGTAAGAGCGAGATGAGAAATCTGGCTTACGCGTCGCTACAGAATCACTTAGCGTTCCCGAATACAGGCGCAGATGCACACATACTCTCACTCATCAGCACCCTACATCAGTACTAATACATTTTCATTCTCAAATCATAATCATAGTCCATCAATATCAGAAATAAATGTAAACAAGTAAACGAAGCTATTAAAATGAAAAGGATTATTATTACTGTTGTTATTATATAAATGAATGGATTGTTATTTTATAATTTTTTACTTTCTGGATGTTGTTTTGTCTAATTATTTATTATTTGTTATGTGCTAACTATGAATCTATTTAATGTTTGTAAATCGTATTTCAGGCTCCACAGGACAGGCCAAGCCTGGTGTGGAGTCACCAAAAAGTGTACCTGTATTGAATATTTCCGAAAATAAATATTATCTTATCTTATCTTATCTTAAAATACTAAAATTGCTATATGCTTGCCTATAATATAAGAAGAGTTCCTACGATTCCTCATGGATCCTCTCATCATAACTCGACTTTGATGACTACGGGACCAAACTGGAAGTATACCCTACCAATTAAAAAATAATTTTCAAAATCGGTTATAAATGACGGAGTTCTGAAGTAACAAACATAAAAAATACAACCGAATTGAGAACCTCCTCATCTTTTTTTGAAGTCGGTTAAAAATTCTACTAATACATTAAACTACCAAAAACTCTGCAGTACTTATGTATTTTACAACTTTAGCATTACAGTTTGAATGATAGAAAAAGTGCAACGGATAAACCTAATGGGCACAAATCAATTATAATTAATAACTATAATTAATAACAGTAGAAATGATCAAACTAAAAGTCACAGAAAGGGTTCCCGGACAAGTAATCAATAATAAAAAACCGGACAAGTGCGAGTTAAACTCGCGTGGAGAGAGTTCCGTTCCGTACATGATTATCTGAAATTTACTAGGTTATTTTAAATACCATGGACTTCTTATAGGTTTTCCTGTTATCTATAGGTAAAGATCTATTTTATGTATTTTTTTCAAAATTTTAGCCCCAGTAGTTTCGGAAATAAGGGGGGGAATGGTCATTTTTCGTCTATTTTCTTGAATAACTTCTAAACTATTTTACTTGAAATTCAAAACAAAATATATTTAAGATCCTCACAATAAGCCCTTTCATTTGATATGTCACACGATATAGGTGGCAAACTTTTTTTTTAATTTTCTAATTTACCCCCAAAAAGTGGCCCCTATGTTTAAAATTCATATATTTATGTCACGCGTCCGTGTTGCGGTCACCAACTTACATATGAATACCAAATTTCAACTCAATCGGTCCAGTAGTTTCGGAATTCAAATTGGCTGTGACAGACGGACAGACAGACAGACAGACAGACAGACAGACAGACAGACAGACAGACAGACAGACAGACAGACAGACACACGAGTGATCCTATAAGGGTTTCGTTTTTTCCTTTTGAGGTACGGAACCCTAAAAACATAAGATATGAGCTTGGCACCTAGTGTTTATTCGTAAGGTTTAACATTTCGTTATTTCACGTATAACGATGCACGTACAAACGCCGTATGCTCGTGAGTAATATGTATATGTATGCAGCTATGTGTTGAACAGAACAGCACGTATTTGTGCGACGTGGCCGCTGTGTGGCTAAAGGTATTGTACTCAGTGTATTACGACGCTATCAGATATCGATCTGCGTACTATGTAACATTAACGGTACAATGACAAAGAGTCGATACAGTAGGCCAGACTTTAAGTAGTATGTTTGGAGAAAATGGAGAGAATGTAGTATAAATTATAGATTCTCTGGGTGTGCAATTATCGGGATTAAGAAGTCCATTTACATAATAATCTGCTGATTCCAAAATTCTTTGTTTGACTTTTGAAATCGATTCAATCGGTCGTAAAAACGTTGTACCAAACAGATTTAGTGCGAGTCGAGCTTGTAGCCAAATTCACGTGATACGCTCTCATTTTGTTGTAACACCTAGAGTAAAACGGAGCCCCACTAGCAGGAGAGCGGGAAACGAGGGATGGACTAAAGCTATACGCGCAAATATCTCAATGTTTTTACGGTTCCGTAGTCAAATGGCAATAAACGGAACCCTTATGGATTCGTCATGTCTGTCTGTCTGTCTGTCTGTCCGTCCGTATGTCACAGCCACTTTTTTCCGACACTATAAGAACTATGCTGATGAAACTTGGTAAATAAATGTATTCTGTGAACCGCATTAAGATTTTCACACAAAAATAGAAAAAAAAACAATAAATTTTTGGGGTTCCCCATACTTAGAACTGAAACTTAAATTTTTTTTTTTCTCATCAAACCCATACGTGTGGGGTATCTATGGATAGGTCTTCAAAAATGATATTCGGGTTTTTAATATCATTTTTTTCTAAACTGAATAGTTTGCGCGAGAGACACTTCCAAAGTGGTAAAATGTGTGCCCCCCCCCCGTAACTTCTAAAATAAGAGAATGATAAAACTAAAAAAAATATATGATGTACATTACCATATAAACTTCCACCGAAAATTAGTTTGAACGAGATCTAGTAAGTAGTTTTTTTTAATACGTAAATCATAAACCGCAATTTACCTTTCATTCAATCAACTGAAATATAAAAATAAAATAAAAAAACATTTAATTTCATAAACATAAACCTTATACATAACCCGTGAACCATTATATAGATAATGTTACGGAACCCTTAGTGCGCGAGTCCGACTCGCACTTGGCCGGTTTTTTCGTAGTTACGCTGTCACTTCTAACAACGATTTTGTGTTTATCAAAAAGTATTTACTGTTGCCAAATCTGCTCTAACTACAAATGAAGCAGAGTTGCGTACGTAGGAACTAGATGAAAGTAAATGTATAGTTAGTAAAAAATTATCTTAATATTTTTTTGTATTTTACTTTATACTTCTCACGCTCAACGAAACCAATTTTCGAACTCGATTTGCGCCATTATATTGGCAAGGTTTCATATATAAATCCGGGTTGTTTGAAAACTAAAAACAAACTAAGTTTTGCATGAAACCACGAACATATATGAGGGACTCTAGTATAGAACTTTTGACAGCCAGGCCGACAAAAAAGGTCACAACCAACCCTTATTTTCACATACCTATATACAGGATGGGCCATAAGTTTTTGCACTTTTAGAAACATGATAGAGACAAAACTACAAATGCTATTTAATTAGGTATTTACTATAAGTAATAAGTATAAAATATTTCTTTTATTAGTTAAAACACTGTCGTCTAAATGAGCTCCTTGTTGCTGGCACTCCTGCAACCGACTACGGAATTGTACGAAAAGATGCTGACAATCATCACTTCTGGTACGTAACCGCCCTGTTTGCTTAATATTCGTTGTTGTACCAGTTTCTTTAAACTTTTCGACCCAAACTTTGATTAAATTGACGCTGAGACACTTACTTAAACGGCGCAATCCGTAAGGGCATCGCATATTTAAGACTATTTTTTTTTTAAAGTGTTTAACACAATATTTACGTTGGTTGCTTCCTGGGAAACGGTTCATCGTAGTCAAACATGTACAAAATGGCGTATAATTTCCCGTCATCCTCTGTACATACACATACATACATAGCATCACGCCCGAAATCCCTAATGGGGTGGGCAGAGCCACAAGACTACTTGCGGCCACGTTCGATTAATTAGTCCTAAAATGTTATGATGAACCGTATGGTGACAGGTGATCAGCCGATCGCCCATACAGATAGTCCACCATGTTGGAGAGGACCCGTCCCTTAGTCGACTTTTACGACATGCCAGGATGATAAGCATCTGCACGCATTCTATGCTATTTCTTCACTCCCAGTGCAGCAGAGGAGCACCGCACCATTAATAGTTTAGAAAAAAAACTATTTTGCTATTTGCAAAAAATTATGGCCCAGCCTGTATACCTACTAAGGATGAGATGTTAAAAATGATTATAACATGGAAATAATATGGGCTTTCAACAGAATTAATACAGAAAGTAGGTCACAGTTTGCATGTAATTTCGATCCAAACAAACAACCCGATGGATAAACGTGAAGTTTAATATGAATATGCAATGATGTACTTTAAGGGATTGCGGGTGGTTGATAATAAAAGAGTAATTTTGTGTATAGTTCTTGAAACTTTTCCAATTTTGTATTTTGAAGCGAAATGTATTGTGATATGCTGATGAGACCAGTGGCCCGTTTCACGAAGGTACAAGTTTCAATCCTTCCTGATCAGAATGTCTAACTTGCAATTCCTCTACGAAGCAAAATGACTAAAAAGAATGTCTATGTGGCAAAATACCTAAGCAGTAAATCGTCTAAAGATCAAAATGTATGCCAAGCAAAACGCCTAAATTGCAATAATACCTAAGCAGCAAATTGCCTAAAGATCAAAATGTCTGCGAAGCAAAATGCCTAAATTGCAATAATACCTAAGCAGCAAATCGACTAAAGTTAGAGTTGAACATGCTGATGTTGAGGTCCTTGAAGGTGGCGGCTTCGCTCTGGTCGAGGATCTGCAGCATGTCGGAGATCTCGTGCGGAGCGTGCGAAAGGGTACTTTTTATCTCGGAAAATTTTAAAGTACCCGAGGGAATAATTCTAACCGAATTCCACGCGAACGAGATCGCGGGCAGAAGATAGTATTTAATAATTTCAATATTATTTTAAAAATTCCGTTGGACTTCGCCCTCATTTCTATAACTATAAAGGTGATTTGCAACGGAATTTTTCACGACACGACGCCGTACCGTGGTTATGTAGCGGCGCCGTGGAACGACGCGGCAAAGTTCGCCGTGCACGACCTACGTCTTGCCGTGGAGATGTGGCCAGGCCCTATGGGATCTGATAACGGGCCATGAGTTCTATTCCACATTGCCTCAGTGAAATTGTATGTCATATAGCATTTGCTCTGTCCTATTATATTCTTTATTGTTGTCTCTATCTTACTTTGTGAGGTTTACATTGAAAAGAAAGCGACAGGAGCGAGCGAAAGACATCGTCGAACATATCAAGACCAGATCGCGGACGTTCTTAAGAAAGGCCAGGTCAAGAGTACCCTAAACCGGCGACCGTGTATGAATAACTTAATGACAGTAGACGAAGCAAAGGTGTGTTACGATCATAGAAGGGGGAAATCCGTGGTCTCCGCCTACCCCTTTGGGAAACAGGCGTGATATATGTATGTAGAAAGCTACAAAATAAAGTATTTTCTTACCATAGTGACAAACGGTTTCCGTATCATTAAATTACACCCCTGGAAAGACCGCGAAAATTCGGGAATATATTTGCGTCCTCAGAATCCAGTCATCCCGTAATGCGGTAAACATCCAACACACCCGTAAAACAACAGACGGCTTTAAATATTTTGGAATTATTACACACGAGTATACAGATTATCCTAGTTTGGACCGTTGTTTATGAGGTAAAAAAGTACTACCAAATTCGTTACTGTAGTCTTTCCATATCAATTCTTTGTTGTCGTACTAATATTGGTATACCACTGCTGCGGATCGATAGTTAGAGGCATCGCATTTCACCGATACTTTTATAGCTACACCATAACATGCCGTGCCTCCATGCCACGACGGATTGAAGTATACATTATCAATATTGTAGCCTTGACCACTTCGGAAAAGGTATATGACAGAATAGAGGTCAAATAGTTTTTTAACGTGTTTGTAACTATGCTTAAGTTAAAGGAATTCTTCGGTGAACACTATAATAATGTAGAAAAGACCACAAAACAACTAAAACTAAGTTTTTTTTAACGTAGAAAGAATGTTATTATCTTCGTTTAAGAGCTCGGCAGTTGTTAGTGGAGGAATTGACATTTACCCCTATTATTTACACACTTTTGTCGTTGGTTGACAGTCCTCTTAAAAGAACAGTAGGTTATATTATTTTATTTTCGAAAGTACCACATTCCATATTTTCAAAAATCCTTTCCAGCGCGAGGAAAACTAGCGCATTATAATCAATTTTAAAGTTTTTGGGGTTCGTTCTTGGACCTAAATCTTTCCCAATTCTTGTTTGCTTTCCGAGTTTAAAACCAGAAATTTAAAACAAAACAATAACATATTCTCACCAAAGCCTTCCTGGTTTACGCACCACAATCTAGTTACTTTACTAACAAGACAGACAACCAACTACAAATGCACTCGAGCGGCCATATTTGTCTAAGGATGACGTCATTTATAGAATGACCATGTAGGCAAGGCAAATAAAACGACACCTCATTTGTTTGTCCCGGGGTTACGACGACCTCGTTATAGTTTTTGCTAACTTCCTAAAGTCTCTTCACCGAGAGTCGATAAATATTATGATATCGTCTCGAAATAGCGACTGTCGCGTACCTATCGCAAACTGTATGACGGGCGTCGCTTATCGCTGCGCGCATTGAGTTTTGTGGTACGAGGGACGTAGTTGTTGTCGGCGGCGCCGCGCCGGGCGAGCGAGCACCTGTTTATTATTTTGCCATTCCGTTCTGGAATACACTTCGAATGTATCGTTTTGGTGGTTTTGGTGTTCGTGTGTTGTATTAGACGAAGCAATACACCGTTTCATAATAAACGTCACCGACTCTGATTCTTCCTCCGACTCTGAGACTTCGTCCGATCGACGAGGACGACCCGATGATATGCCAGCAATGGGATATATACACGCTATTCAATAATAATATTCTATGAAAAAAAAAAAACACTTTTTCCCTTTAATTTTTTATTATCATCGGTAAAAATAATTAGCGGGCCGCTATTTGTAACGAGTTATGAAGCCCTGTATTTTTTATTTTTTTATCAACTCTCGGCGAACAGACTTTACATTGTCAAAATTAGTATTCTTTCTTGATGTTTCATCCAGAAACTTGTAAAGATAAACGAAGCAGCATGCAAAAGCTAATGTTAAGTAATATTGGAGCGATATTGTCGGGTCGTTTCCATTCACCAAACTTGGTTATAACTTTGGCCTAAACTTTGAATCGACTTATAATTAAAAATCAATAACCGACTACTGAATACATTTCAAAATACAAAGGCATGACGCCTAAACATTACAATTAGGGGCCCGCCACGTTGAAAATGTTGGTATCCAAGGTATATATTTTTTTTAAATATAAGTATATCAAATATTTTTAAAGGGTTGTAAAGGGGCATGTTTTTGTCAGTTGAAGATATATTCAAGCTAACAGGATATTGCAGTTTAGGTCCGGAGGTGGAACCCTTCACAGTGACTGACTATTCCATATCGATTCCATGGGTACGATAGATTTTTTTAAATAATTAATAACCTTGGTCCATGTATTGTCTCATGGTATACGTATTGTAATAATAATTCGTGTATAAATAATTCGATGAGAGACTATAAAACTGTTTTTCAATTAACCAATTTTTAATGCTTTTCCTAAATATATTTATTTCCCTCTAACATTTTTATTTGTGGAGGAAGATCGTCAAACACGCATATCGATGACGGGCGAATCGGCGAGCGAGCGAGCGAGCGAGCGCCAACCTACTGTGATTTACAGCTCCGAGCTGTCCGACGGCCGGGCGTGGCGAGCGTACCTACAGTGCGGAGTGAGACCCCCCTGGTACAACGATGTAAAAACAAACTAATTTATTTGATTCGAATTTCAGTAAGCTTCATCTTTGATTGAAAACTTTTTAATAACTGAATAACTGTTGAATTAAATTAGAAACATCAATCATGTCTAAAAGATTTTGAATCACTTTGAGCCCGCTCATAAAATAGATTATCTTACAGCGTCTTATCGTGTTTAGTTTCGATGAATAACTTTTCATAGGCGAACTCATCGGATGTGAAATTGTTATTTCTGTGGAAATTGCTCTAGCTCCCAGGGGGGCTAGCACGACACGCCCGCGAGTCGTTTGTCGCTCAGTGCGTCTCTGTCTAACTAGTCAAGTATGTAAGGGACGCACTGAGCGACAAACGACTCGCGGGCAGGTCGTGCTAGACGTGCAGAAGGTCTTTAATTGTTATTCTTGTGAACGACGATGTAATGTTTGAACGACGTAACATTGTACTTGATTAAGGCGCTGACAAGACCTATATCGGCTTTACTTAAACACTTTTTTAACAAAAACTATTTGATATGGCAAATTGAAATCAATATACGTTCATACTCATTATATTATTATTGAAAAAATTACTATTTCCAAAACAAGATTTGATGAAATCGATACAATAAAAAAAATCGTGAAGTTACGTCTGAAATCCTCTTTAAACAGTTCTATACCTTATTTTTTTTAACTTATGGGTCTATAATTAATAACACTATTACAACACACCCATACTAAAAAAAATATTAATTTATATTTTACGTGTAGTGTGTTGTATTTATATAATTCATCCATTTTTGATTTTCCTTATACAAAAAACCGCACAGTGCCTCTCGTTCACTCCGGTGCAAACAGACAATGACCGATTACTCAAGGTCACTGGCTCTTGTCAGCGTCTTAATGCTCAAGTCGCGATTGACGAGTAGCGAGTACCGCCGGGATAACCAAGGTGAGGTGTATTAAATGTCTTCAAAGTCATCCTGTATATTTGTTTCTACCGTTTACCCGATCGCACAGGATGAAGAAAGTTCTTTTTTTTCCAATTTTAACTTCGTGTTACAAATTCCGATCGCATCCAACCTATTGACCCAGTTCTTATCGACAACTGAGCACAATTTATTGTCAAACTTCACACGCGAATCCGAAGCGAATCAATTACTAAGATCGCAGAAAGGCCAAGTGAAAAATAAACATTTCCGTGGAACTCGAAAGAATTATACCGACGAGTGTATGAGTTTCCCTTCATTTCCCGTCGGTATATTTGTCTGAAAGTTTAAAGGACTCCATTGAAAAAAGCGGCGCCGTTCGATTGTGGCTACGCGAGCTATAGATAGGGAGCTTGTCTGGGTAAAAATATAATAATTCTAATTAAATAGTCCGTCAGTTGGACTATCAAAAAATATTGAACACGTATTTTTTGCTTTATCAAATCAATCAAAATTGGCAAAGATAACGCGCATCAAAGTTGGGGAGTCGGTGCTCATGACGTCACTTCTAGGTAAAAAGTGTACCTAGGCGTGACGTCACGCGGGACTTTAACGCACTATATCGTCGTCATTTTTTGTTTAATTGACTAAAGAATGTGTTCAATATTTTTTGATAATGTAAATTACGGACTACCTTTTTCGAATTTTTCAAGCATCACACCCATTCTAAAGTTTTTGAATTTTAAATACAATTACATTATAATTAACAATCTATTAGTACCAAAACAAGATTAGATCGACTTCGCTGGATACTGCTTTTCAAACATACCCATAACATTTGACAATTTACTTTGGCGTCGATAACGATGGCATTTTTTATGGTGATCTTAGTATTGCGAAATGATAATTACTTATCATTTATATGTTCTAAAAATTTACTGATTTTATACGTATTTTGTTCCAACTGTATTTTCAAAACGGCTTAAGTTTCAGCTATCTAATTTGGTCTGATTTTATTTTATACTCCATAGTCTAACAACAAATATCAATTTAATGGTGAACTTTTATAGAAATTCGAGAAATATCAAACCAGAAAATTGCCGCTGCAGCTTAACGATCTGCCAACTTATTTGCAACTGTCAAAGTTCTTATAACACTAACATAAAGTCTATTATTAAGTGATTGAGACCATGCCAAATTAGCGTAGTACGGAATGAAACCGTCGGTGTGCGAGTCCAACTCGCACTTGACTGGTGTTTTTCCTTACAGACATGAAACAGCCCGTGTAGCCTACTTGCAAATGCGATACTAATTCTTCGGAATTTACTTCGTGCGTAAATTTTTTATCTTTTTAAACCCCGACGGAAATGGTTTTATATGTTTGAACCCTACCTGTCTGCCTCTCTCTGCGTGTCTGTTAGTGGTATCGTAGCTCTAGAACGGATGAACGGATGGATGCGAGAAAATACGCGAAAGGGACGACCCCTATTAAAACTCTTCAGCAAAAGTGTAGCGAGGCAGACGGAATACAGAACCGAGTTATAAAACTCCCATACGGCGTACGGTGAATGTAAAGTACCTACAGCAATGGTATGAATATTGTACGAGGCGCGATTGTCGTCAGTGTGACTTGACCTATAAATTGTAAAGGAGTTCAGGGCGCTCTCCCTTAATATACTATTACTAAACACACGTACACTACACACGTATACTCTTCTGCTGCACTGGGAGTGAAGAAATAGCATAGAATGCGTGCAGATGCTTATCATCCTGGCATGTCGTAAAAGTCGACTAAGGGACGGGTCCTCTCCAACATGGTGGACTATCTGTATGGGCGACGGGCTGATCACCTGTCACCATACTGTTCATCATACCATCTTAGGACTAATTAATCGAACGTGGCCACAAGTAGTTTTGTGGCTCTGCCCACCCCATTAGGGATTTCGGGCGTGATGCTATGTGATAAACACACGTGATACATTACAATTTATGGTACCTAAATAAGTCTTGCAATTTAGGACATTTGCCAAAGGAATTTGACACAGCAATATAGCGTCATAAGGTATTAACCAAAAAATACAAAAACCCGTCAAGTGTGAGTCGGACTCGCGCACCAAGGGTTCCGTACTACATCAATTTGGCATGGTTTCAACCAATCAATGATAGACTGTTTTTTAATGGTATAAGAACTTTGACAGTTGCAAATAAGTTGGCAGATTGATAAGCTACAGCGGTAATGTTCCGGTTTGATTTCAATATATTTTTCACAGTTCTATAACAGAACTCCATTGAATTGATATTTGGTTTTTAACTATGGAGTATAAACTAAAATCAGGCCAAATTTGATAGTTGAAACTTAAGCCGTTTTGGAAACACAGCTGGAGGAAAACAAACAACCATTTTGATATTTTTATTATTTGCTAGTATTTATGCCATAACAACACAATCTGCGAAAATTTCAACCAAAAATTTTTAACCCTTTTACCATGGCTGAGCTAGAGGCTTTTGACAGACGGACGGACGGATGTTGTAGGCTCAGTAATAGGGTCCTGTTGATCCCTTCGGGTACGGAACCCTAAAAAGCTTATCATTTTTTTTCTTAATTTAAAAACACAAGCCATTTCCAATCTTGTAAAGAATGTAATTAATACTCATTACGTTAGGTAATTGCAGTTTTAAGAATTAGAATAGTAGTTTATGCAACGGTTGCATAATGATAGGCCTTAAAACACTAGTGCGGTTTTATGAAACGAGCTTTTAGCGAGTTTCATAATAA
This sequence comes from Tortricodes alternella, assembly GCA_947859335.1. NCBI lineage: Eukaryota > Metazoa > Arthropoda > Insecta > Lepidoptera > Tortricidae > Tortricodes > Tortricodes alternella. The sequence goes on from OX401975.1 coordinate 16,664,724, forward strand.
GATCGCACGTGTCTTTTAAGGCCAAATTATGCAGAGTTACATACATAATTTTATCTACACACATATTATAAATCCTCCATGATGTGTTCAGAAATAATATTTTCTGGCAACAAGTTATTTGTTGCAATCGTGGCTGCATTTACGATATCCGGCGCATTTTCACATCACACAGTCACTCCGAGAAGACTACTATTCATATTTTCAACTAAAATGTAAATTACAAACAGTTTTTTACAATTCTACTTTCGTTCAGCAAAAAACCAACATGAATGATGAAAGCAGTAATGGCGGGAATTCGATCCTCCGTCAAGACCATTTTTTTTTTAAATCCTAGACAAACGAATGAAGTCTCTATTCTCATGTCACTCGAGATCAAATGTCGTGCAGTTTATATTAAAAAAACATACTGAATTGACGTTTCGTATCAATAACTGTTTTAATATCTATGAATACTAGAATAGAGACCCACTTGAGATTTGACAGCTGTTCCAAATTTAATCTCATTACGATACTAAAATCGATACTGTAATAACATTACAGAACTGGTTTTACCTAATTGGTTGTCATAATGCTGGTCATTTCCTACGGTTTTTGATTACATTATGGAGGTTTTATGATATGGGTGTAGATAAAAATATTATTGTATCAATCTCGAACTCTGGCTGTTTATAAGCCACTGGCTTTTACAGTCTTAAATGAAATTCCACCATTAATAATATCATTTTTTAATAAATAAACAAATTAACAATCTCTCCAGAGTTATTTTCTAAGGCAGGAATGCTTCGATCCAAGTTTCGAAATTTGCTTTTCACAACTGTTCCGAAGTACTTAAATGCTAGAAATTCCATTGTTCCAGTTCGAGGCGAAAACAACAGAATGTCGCCTGCGAGGGCTCTTAACTTTTATGCGTCGCTTGAGGACCGTTCTTAGCTAGCGTTGGTCAGCCATCTTGAAATAAACATACTTCAAGATGGCTGACCAACACTGGACTTTAGAATGATTCATCAACATTTTCTGCCACTTCTTCGGCTTCTCTCCAGGATTAGGTTGCGGCGGCTTTAGGCAGCTTAGGTTGACGGCACTGTACAGACCCGTAGTGACAGGTTTCACTCCGCACTTTAGGTATGTTCGGCCGTTGCTTTGCTCGGAGCTGTAAATCGCAGCAGGTTGCCGCTCGCTCACTCGCTGGGCGATTCGCGCGTTGTTGTCATTGGATGACGCGGATAAAAACTGACAACCCTAGCGTTCGCGAAAGAGCACGTTCTATGCGACGGAGAGAGAAGGCGTGATTAGGCGTATTTTCGTACCGCACCGTTTTTGTTAGAGAGCGATTCTTCTGTACGTCAGTACTATTATCTATACTGGCCAATGATTTTGCAAGTCTCAGCCGCTTTTATAGTCTCTGGTTTTCACTTCAACAATCTCATTGCATTCTGTAGCCAGGTTTATCGTCGTCATCAGCCGATATACATCGCAGCGCTGGACAGAAGCCTCTCATTATGAATCTATTTCGTACCTAAACTTAAAATAAAAAAACGTCAAGATTTAGTATGTATGTAAACTCTTTATTGCACATAAGTGACAACAATACAATTCAGCATTATGACACCAAGCTGTCAAAATCGTGTTTTACTTTTTTATTTCAAGTTTACCAACTTTTAAAGTCTGTTCGGCGAGAATTGATAAAAAATAAAATATCAGGGCTTCTTAACTCGTTACAAAAAGCGGCCCGCTAATTATTTTTACCGATGATTAAAGATTAAAGGGAAAATCTATATTTTTTTACATACATACATACATATTATCACGCCCGAAATCCCTATTGGGGTGGGCAGAGCCACAAGAGTACTTGTGGCCAGGTTCGATTAATTAGTCCTAAGATGGTATGATGAACCGTACGGTGACAGGTGATCAGCCCATCGCCCATACAGATAGTCCACCATATTGGAGAGGACCCGTCCTTTAGTCGACTTTTACGACATGCCAGGATGATAAGCATTTGCACGCATTCTATGCTATTTCTTCACTTCCAGTGCAGCAGAGGACTATATTTTTTTCATAGAATACCTATTATTGATATATATTATTGATATTGATTTATTTGGTAAAATATGTACATTTACAGGTCATTATGACAATACATTATTGCCTTAATTTAAGATTCGACATAATATTATAATTTAATTATTACGTTTTTTTTTTCATACGTTCAATTATACAAATTAGTTCGTGGTAAATAGTTCGAGACTTTTCTTACCAATTATAATAAAATTCTTCAAAATGTAATTACACTCGTATATTAGGACGGCTTGGCAAGAATGGCATTATTAGTGGCATATCATCGAATGACGACCATGACCAAGTCTCAGAATCGCAGGAAGAATCAGAGTCGGTAACGTTTATTATGAAACGTTCAATTGCTTCGTCAAAAACAACACACGAAGACCCAAACGACACACTCGAAGCGTATTCTAGAACGGAATGGCAATATGGTCGCCGCATGCACGCGCTCGCCCGCCCGGCGCCTCGATTGACAACAACTGCGTGCCTCGTACCACGAAACTCAGTGCGCGCGGCGATAAGCGACATCCATCATACAGTTTGCGATAGGTAAGCGTCAGTCGCTATTTCGAGACGATATCATAATATTTATTAACTCTCGGCCAAAAGATTTTTTAGCGAACACAATTTCGAATTGGCTCTGTTGTGAAACAGGCCCTAAGGGTTCTAGGAAGCCTTTTGGAATCCATCCGCACAAAACGTCCAAGGTGGCTCTGCTAAAACTGTAGCAAAATCGCAACATTGTACGAAGGACACATTTTAATCACAAAGCCACGGTTTGAGCCAGTATCTGATAAGCTATCGAACGATATTTCATTACCTAATGTAGGGGCACGTCGAACTGATAAACGTGGAAGCCATTAGAAAACGTATTTTTTCCATTTTCGAATTCAAATTCAGCAAGTTGGCCATCTGTGGGCTCTTTCATTCGTCACATAAAAGAATAAGATCAAATCAATCTACCAGCGATTCAGAGAGGACCATCATTACTGAGAAGCGCCGGTATGGAACCCTAAAAAATGTAATAGAGTTATAGACAGTTACTAAGACATTTATGGACCAATGGTCTGCAATAAATAATTTCAATTTCAATTTCAATAGAGTACTTATAGAGAACACTATGAAGTCTCTCTAATCAGGTTCAAATAAAGCAAAACGTACCTATATATTAATAACTAGTATCCAAATTTAAATGGTCCTTGCGAGCATGAACCGTCCGGACCCCACAGACAGCACCCGTTCACGAGTGTGACGAGTAACGCCTCCATTTATGATTTAATGCAAGTACTTCATATATTTTGTGACTAATGTTCATTTGTGTGACCATAAACGTTTCCTCATTTTTATTCAGTTTATTTTCTCAGCAGTAAGACACCCCAAGCACCCAATCAAGTCCAAAGCGAAAGATAATTGAAAAAGTTCGGTCATCGGATGCGAAAGCTGGCCCAAAATCAAGCACTAAGCGTTTGGGGCTGTCCAAGTTAAGATAAGTCAGGAAGATAAAACACTGCTTCGATTGCTACAGACGGTGCTGGCTGAAAATCAGCGCTGCGGCTGTCTGACACCTCAGCATTATGATGAGCCCGTGACAGATTCTGCCGCGATGACACACCAGTGGCGAAGCGTGAAATATTTACTAAGGGAAGCCGGAAGAATTAGAACGTGCGAACGTATTATTACGTGCGAGTCTGACATTAAGTTAGAGTAACGTGGACTCGACTGACAGCTAGCCGTAGCTTTCTAGCTTAGTAAAGTCGTCAGGAATCGGCTTGTAGGCAGGCTGCGCCACTGTGACACACATCCCTCGTGTTTCTACATTGTTTTGTTTTTATTATTGTCTATCTTGTGTTGTGAATAAATGTATTTTCTTCTACTTCGATTGACATTTCAAAATGTTATCTTAGCATATGTCGGAAAAAAATTAGTATTTTTTATTGAATTCCTTTTCATTTTACGTTTCTCAATTACCCGACTCTAACTCTACGTAGATTCGTGCGTCGTCGCAATTTTTTTTTTCTGTGTTATTATTCTATGATTTTGTCCCATTCCTGAGCGACGATCTACCTAACGACGACGACTAACCTAACCATCATCATCACTGGCCTCCATATATCCTATTTTATTTATTTATTTATTAGAATCATAAACAGTATTACATCAATAAGGCATAACAGGTTGGAGCGAGATGCAACACTAATTACAGACAGCCACGGCATGCACGATAGATTACAGTGAATTCTTTAATTATAGCGATTTAAAACACTGTTAAATGCAATCTTAGAATAGATTAAGCTAATTTGACTCAAAATTAACTTAGAATAGGAATGGCCTCACTCACTCACTCTCACACTTTAGGTACGCTCGGCCGTCGGACAGCTCAAAACAGCTGACAACCCTAGCGTACACGAAAGAGCACGTATTACGTGACGGAGAGAGAAGGCATGATTAGGCATATTTTCGTTCCTAATCACGGTTTTGTTAGACAGTGATTCTTCTGTACGTTAGTAATAAGTATTATCTATTCTGTGCTTAGTAATAATTTTTAATTGCTTCGTATCATCTTCTGTATCTCAATAATCTGTATCTTTTTATTAAACCACAGCCGCCAACTTTTATAGGTTGGACCGATTGTAGGGTCCAATTTCACTTCTCACCACAAACAAACCTTTCTTATCCGAAGCCTACTTTCCATGGAGTTGGATTAAGGGTCGCTAATTTTACAGACATTGTCCCAGCCCGCCATCTTTTATTTTCTTGGATTAGTTTGCGAATTTAATGTGTTGTGTATTTAGCTACGGCAACACAAAATATGTAATAATATTTTTTGTATTTGTTCTAAATATGAAAGGGCGCTCGCCCGCCGGCGACTCTTTGTAGCGATATCACGACTCATCATCATCATCATTTCAGCCGAAAGACGTCCACTGCTGGACATAGGCCTCCCCCAATGATCTCCACAACGACCGATTCTGTGCTGCTCGCATCCAGCGGAGACCCGCAATTTTCACCAGGTCGTCAGTCCACCGTGTGGGTGGTCTGCCGACGCTGCGCCTTCCGGTACGTGGTCGCCACTCAAGAACTCTGCGACCCCATCGGCCATCTGTTCTACGAGCAATGTGCCCCGTCCACTGCCACTTAAGCTTAGCAATTCTTTGGGCTATGTCGGTTACGATATCACGACTGTATCGCTACAAAGAGTCGTCGGCGGGCGAGCGCCCTTTTCACGTTTCGCGAACGCGCGGCTGCATCGCTAGAAGGGGCCGCTCAGTCGCTGGTCGCATATGTAACGCGCAACAGAAGTTATGCAGTACCGCTACAGTTCCGATGTAATGATTCAGCATCGCTAGTTTGTCGATGCAAACGCATGACTGTATCGGATGATATCAGGGACGGAGGGAATAGCGTATCGGCGCTGCAACGCGACTGCATCTCGCCTGTAGGTGCCTGTAGCGATGCTGTATCGCGATAGTAGCGAAGCAGAAACTTTATCAGCGGAGGTTATGGTACACGGCCAGCGACAGTATCGCGGCCGTTTTGCGAATGTATTGCGACTACATCGCTGCAAAAAGTCGCCGTGGGCGAGCGCCCTAACTAGCCAACACTCTGTACGGACGTTGCCTGACGTGACATGGCGTATGTTTAGTTTAGGAAATTTTTTACTTTGTGTTTTAATTTAATTTATTTTAATTTTATCTCTAACACTAATTTTGATTCAATTTAATGTTTTATTCTTTTATTCATTGTAATTAAATGTTTATTTTGCTCTGGCCTCACAGGGTTCATGCTGCAGCTATACATAGTATTTAAGATCTTTATGTACAAAATGAAATGCAATAAAATATTTGACTTTGACTTGACTTGACGTTAATAATAATAATATTAATAATATATCACGCCGCGCTACACGCCAAGCCAAGCCGAGCGCGTGCTATGTGTGACGTCTATTATGTCTTCCAATAGAACACAACATATGGCGTCACTATGCGGTCGCGCCAAGCTCCTGCCGCGCATAACGCGACCCGGCCTTAGGGCTTATAAAATAATGGATGAAACGAACTGAAAAAAATACACGTCGCTGTAAAACCAACGTACCATAAACATTAGGCGGCCGATTTCATTGCGCGTTTATGTTGCAAACATTTATTTTCTGTTTTTTTTTCACTCACAACAAAGCCCCCAGAGATCACCAATAAATCATTCGAAATTGCAACGTTCACAAAAAGTTATTTTGCGGAAAAATCTCTTCTGACAGATTGTGTTTGCAGATTTATTCAAATTCCATTACGGCTGGTGTTTCCGACCTTTTATTATGAAGACGATCAAATTATGATTGATACCCGGATAGCTTAAAACAGCGGGAGCACTTGTAAATTAACGCCTCAAGCAAAATATTTGGTTGTAAGTTGCGGCGTAAATAGAGAAAGAGATAACACATTTATTTAACACAAGTGGACCCGCTACATCACCTCTTTTCACCCCTTTAGGGATGGAATTTCAAAATATCGCTCGTTAGTGCACCTCTAGGGTACTCGAGGAATGTCTCCTTCAAATTTCAAACCGCTAGGACCACCCGTTTAGGCTGTGCGTTGTCTAATAATTGAGTCACGGTACTGTTTTATATGTATAGATATAAAGCGTCGGAAATTAATAGCATACACAACATGGTCCATAAAATTGTGCTGATAAGGAGACACGATTCCTAACCTATTCAAAATTGGAATAGTGAACACTACATTGGGCATGGTCTGAGATGAACTACTTAGGCCGGTATTTTCTATTAAACTCGCTGTAATTTAGCACAGCTATGCCAAATCTGTCAGGCTAATAAGATTATCTTAAATCCATCTGTCCCTCCCTCGGCACACAAAGTTCCAGTAATATACATATATATAAAGAAGTAATTACGAAAATTAAACAAGACAGCTGAGAAAATATTTATTAAACTAGACGTGCAGAGAGCATTGAGGCAGAAGAGACAAAAACAATCGTCAGACAATCATAAATTGACCCGCGCGCTCGTAGACATTATGCGGAGCGAGGTACCTACGTCCGCTGTAGGTACGTACGAACATGTAAGTAGTTTAGAGTCCGTGCGACTAGTCAAATTAGGCAGTGTTGCCAATTTAGCTACTTTTAGCGTCTTTTTAGCTGATTTGGCAACAAAAATTTCCATTTAGCACATTTTTACCAACTTTTGTTATTCGAACTTTTTGTTAAATCAGGGGAAAATCTTTACACAAATCGATCTAGTCCCAAAGTAAGCTCTAAACGCTTGTGTTATGAGTACTAGACGACGATATACATACTTATATAGATAAATAAATACTTAAATACGTAGAAAACATCCAAGCCATAGGAACAAACATTCGTGCTCATCACACAAATATTTGCCCTTACCGGGGATCGAACCCGGAACGCTTGCGTCGGAGGCAGGGTCACTACCAACTAGGCTATCCGCGTCGTCATATTATAAATACGGAAGTGATTGGTGTGTGTCTGTCAGGTCTGTCTGTCTATATGTTTAACCTTTTGAACGCCACGGCTGAATGCGAGGAAGCGGGCCCCGGACGTCAAGTGACGGCTGTAGCCGACAAAATGTATGGAAAACGGCATGCCTTGGCGTAAGGGCCACGAAAATCTGCTGTCGGCTACAGCCGACTGTGGCGTTCAAAAGGTTATACCACTTGGCTCCATAACGACTACATGAAATTTCATGAAACCTTGGTGTATATTGATTATTGACACTAAGTACACATAGTTATACCATACCTTGGGTCCCGGAATAGGAGTAACGATAGGTACTTTTTATCCAAAAAAAAAAAAAAAAGTTCCCTAGGGAACTGTAACTGAATTCGTGGAAAAAGTCGCCGACAGAAGCTAGTATCATATAAATGCGAAAGAACGTGTTTGTTTGTTCTTTCACATGAAAATAAAGCAACACGGATTGACGTGATTTTTAGGGTTCCGTACCCAAAGGGTAAAAACGGGACCCTATTACTAAGGCTCCGCTGTCCGTCTGTCCGTCTGTCCGTCTGTCTCCAGGCTGTATCTCATGAACCGTGATAGTTAGACAGTTGAAATTTTCACAGATGATGTATTTCTGTTGCCGCTATAACAACAAATACTAAAAAACAGAATAAAATTAGTAGTTTATGCAACGGTTGCATAATGATAGGCCTTAAAACACTAGTGCGGTTTTCATGAAACGAGCTTTAGCGAGTTTCATAATAAGATCGCACGTATGTTTTAAGGCCAAATTATGCAGAGTTGCATACATAACTTTATCTACACACATATTATAAATACTTACTCCATGATGTGTTCAGAAACAATATTTTCTGGCAACAAGTTATTTGTTGCAATCGTGGCTGCATATTTCCATATCCGGCGCATTTCCACATCACACAGTCACTTCGAGAAGACTACTGTTCATATTTCGAGTTTCATAATAAGATCGCACGTATGTTTTAAGGCCAAATTATGCAGAGTTGCATACATAACTTTATCTACACACATATTATAAATACTTACTCCATGATGTGTTCAGAAACAATATTTTCTGGCAACAAGTTATTTGTTGCAATCGTGGCTGCATATTTCCATATCCGGCGCATTTCCACATCACACAGTCACTCCGAGAAGACTACTGTTCATATTTTCAACTAAAATGTAAATTACAAACAACTTTTTACAATTCTACTTTCGTTCAGCAAAAAACCATCATGAAAGCAGTAATGGCGGCAATTCGATCCTCCGTCAAGACCATTTTTTTTTTAAATCATAGACAAACGAATGAAGTCTCTATTCTCATGTCCTCGAGATCAAATGTTGTGCAGTTTATATTAAAAAAACATACTGAATTGACGTTTCGTATCAATAACTGATTTAATATCTATGGATACCCGAATAGAGACCCACATGAGTTTTGACAGCTGTTCCAAATTTAATCTCATTTCTATACTAAAATCGATACGGGAATAACATTGCAGCACTGGTTTTTCCTAATTGGTTGTCAAAATGGTGGTCATTTCCTACGGTTTTTGATTACACTATGGAGGTTTTATGATATGGGTGTAGATAAAAATATTTAAGGGGCTCCCATACAACAAACGTGATTTTTTTGGTCGTTTTTGCTCGATATTGATAACGGCAACAGGTAGACGCTTGAAATATTCACAGAATATTTAGGTATATATTAACTTCAAAAATAAATAATTAAATTAAAAAATAAAATAAATATTTGGGGGGCTCCCATATAACGAACGTGTTTTTTTTTTGCTTGATTATAATGGTACGGAACCCTTCGTGCGCGAGGCCGACTTGCACTTGGCCGGTTTTTAAACAACGATATAGTTGAAGAGCCGGAGAGTACATATGGTACTTTTTATCCCGGAAAAATGTATAGTTGCGGACGCAGTCGCCGGCAGAAGCTAGCAATTTATAAATCTACGATCCTGGGAGAAACTGTGAAATACTTACGGTCCAATAGTAATTTATAATAGAAGGTTCGGGAATCTGAAGTCCATGTAAATTTGTGTCAAAACCCACTGAAGCTTCGTTTTACAGGTCACTGGGTTTGACTCAGTCCCCCGCAACTTTAATTATAAACACAATAAAATACTTTCGTCAAAAATATGAATATTCATCGTTTTACAGTAATTTCATAGCAGAATGCCTAGATGAATTTCATTTTCAGATATTTTCCTCATAAATTCGCTATCTATCTATTTTTGGAATAAAATAACATACGGTTTTTACAAATTCTCAAAATACCCCTCACGTGAAATGGACGTCTCCTAATCGCTTACCATCAGTACTATTACCATGAGTTTATGCAAACCGTTCTCGGTATCGAAATATATCAGAAATACTGTTTGTTGCCGATACAAGTAAAAGGCACCGAGCGGTAGTTTTCGATAACGAGAACGGTTTGCGTAAACTCATGATAATGGTACAGGCGGGCCGTACGCTCGTTTGCCACCATCGTGGTATAAAAACAGGCTTTCACTACTATTAAAAAAGAACACCAATATTAATATGCTAGCTTATCTAATATTGTAAGAAAATTGTATTGCTTCCTTATATGGTATATAAATAAATTATTAAGTATTATTATTATTACTATTAATGTACGTCAAAGGCAATATGAACCAATTCTATGTATTTAATAGGGTACGGCACGGGGTAAGCTTTTGGACACACACAGTCACACACCACCATTTTCTTTTGTATTGTTTTCTCCATTTAAGTTACTCTGTGCTTCTGTGTCAGTGAATAAATGTTTGCAGTGTTCCGTCCCCAAAGGGTAAAACTGGACCCTATTACGAAGACTCTGCTGCCCGTCCGTCCGTCTGTCTGTCTGTCTGTCCGTCTGTCCGTCTGTCCGTCTGTCACCAGGCTGTATCTCATGAACCGTGATAGTTAGACAGTTGAAATTTTCACAGATGATGTATTTCTGTTGCCGCTATAACAACAAATACTAAAACTCAGAATAAAATAAATATTTAAGGGGGCTCCCATACAACAAACGTGATTATTTTGCTCATTTTTACTCGATATTGATAACGGCAACAGGTAGACGCTTGAAATATTCACAAAATATATAGTTAAATATATTTTAATCATTGCTTTGTTAAATGTGTAACTTACATCAATAGTGGTTATATATTCACTTTAAAAATAAGTAATTAAAATAAAATTAAACAATTATTTAAGGAGGGCTCCCATACAACAGACATGATTTTTTTGCCGTTTTCATAGATAATGGTACGGAACCCTTCATGCGCGAGTCCGACTCGCACTTGGCCGGTTTTTTAAGAACATATACTGTCATCATCATCACTATTTAAAGCTACGCTCTCGTCGATAGAGTTATCTCCATGAACTTCACTTTTAAATTTGGAAATTGCTATATCATATCTCCGTAAACTGAGTCTCACTCTAAATCCGAATGAAAAGCTCAAGTCGGCTTAAAGTTTTTAATAACAACGTATTAGAGCACTTTTAGTTCAAATGCTCGCAATCTACGACACAAAACTTACGTAATAATCTTACTTATTAAGTTTCTTTTTTATGTTTAGATTTTTTTCTTTTTGAGTAAGTCGCGACTCTACCTGCTGGTCCCAACGGAAAAACATTTCGTAACAATTGGCACTATGTGTTTTATGTTATTACTTTTGTTTTGTACTATGTTACGAATAAATTTTTGTCTTTTCATTTCCTAAACTACTAAAAATATGGGATGCAGTTTAATAACACTTAAAATACTTCAGCTTCTTTCATTTTAAAAACAACTTCGCCAATACCTTTGCATTACATACTTACATCTAATTACTTCTACCCAATTAACATTAAAACCTTTAATTAATTAACTCACCTGACTCACTAGTGATCCAAGTTAAAAGTTAATTGATTGATAAGTAATCCAATTAACACTTACACCGCACCCACAACACAACACAGCACACCGAATAACTTTGAAGGCGGGCGCGCGTCCGCCGTTCACGCCGCGAAAACTGATACTGCAGGATAACGGACAAAGTTTCAGCCCTTTACAAGGAGCAGTGGACGTGTTGTTTTCGTTTATACAATTTGGTTATTCGAACTTTTCGCGGCGCCGCTTCCAGTGCGCAAGCGAAATTACTACACTGAAAAAATGGGAGGGCTAGAAATCAACAAATTATTATCAACCAAGCGACTTATTCCGGACAGAGCTTACAAAGCTGTTTGCTAACATCGAACAAATCAAAGCAATCACATGTATAATTTACAAAACTGTATTTTATTTTTAAATAAGTAAGTCTCGGTTGTATGTAGCCGTTAAATTTAAGACAAGCCAAATCGGTACTTTGATGGCACTTCGTGTTTTCCGTGTATAGAAATCAAAAGATTTTTTTGCCTCCCATACGTGAATAAATAATTATTAAAATGCTTTTTTCATGATTTAAAATTACTTAAACTGTTTTCCCATTAGTATGGCAGAAAAGTTAAATACTTATCTTTTATGTTTCCACATCGTCGATGACAGCTTCAAACTCGAGTGATTGGACTTTATTTTAAAAAGGTCTATACAAATAAACTGTTTCACAGTGCATGTGCTAGAAAAGAGCCAAATTGTGCGAAAAGTGCCACTTTTTCCCACTAGTGCTTTTCTTTATCAGTTTTCTTTTAACTCCGTCGTCATCCCAACGCAAAGAGTTTTTATTATCTGAGAAAACTTTAAGAGATTATCATCCATATAAAAGGTACAACAAACTAATGTTTCATTAAACGCCTTTTTCAATATTTGTAGGGTTCCGTACCTCAAAAGGAAAAAAGGAACCCTTATAGGATCACTCGTGTGTCTGTCTGTCTGTCTGTCTGTCCATCTGTCACAGCCAATTTGCTCCGAAACTACTGGACCGATTGATTTGAAATTTGGTATACATATGTAAGTCGGTGACCGCAACACGGATGCGTAAGGTCAACAAATTGATTTTAAATATGGGGGCCACTTTTGGGGGGTAAATTAGAAAATTAAAAAATAAAGTTACGCTAACTATATCACGTGACATATCAAATGAAAGGGCTTATTGTGAGGATCTTAAATTCTTTTTTTTTTGGAATTTTAAGATAAATGGTTTGGAAGTTATTTAGGAAAATAGGCAAAAATTGACCATTTTGAAAAAATACAGAAAATAGTTCTTTACCTATAGATTACAGGAAAACCTATAAAAAGTCTATGATATTTAAAGTAACATAGGAAATTTCAGATAATCATGTATGGAACGGAACCCTCTACACGTGGGTTTAACTCGCACTTGCCCGGTTTTTTTTATTTCCTTACACAATGCTTCGTAAAACGTTGTATGATACACGTGCGTAAGATGATGTCCGACTCGTATCGACTTATAGAGTCGCTCGCTCGTGAATTAAAATGATTTTCTTCGGGAATCACCTGCATTCCGCACTTGTAGCATAAATAACTATTGTATTATTGTATCGAGTGGACTTTTTGATTTGGGGGATCGTTTAGGAAATATTGAATTCTAAAGTGTTATTTTTGTTGTTACTCCAACAAAAATAACACTTTAGAATTCAATATATGCCAGTGCATAGCTGGGCATTTCGAGTAACGGATTAACTTTTAAGTTAACTTTAAAAATTGCTAAAAGACTAATTAACGTCCGTTAAAAAAAAAATAAGTCCGTTAAACATTAATTGAGTACTTGCCAAAAGGACACCGCGCGGCTTATGTCAGATAGATTTTGATTTCAATTTGATCTCTAAATAATTAGGTATTATTACAAAAGTCAAATTAATTTTTCGTCAGATATTATGAATACATGAAATACACACGGCTTTACTTTGAGTATTTATTATTACTAACTCTAATCTTACCTACACCCTTATTTATGAATTTTTCATGTCCTGCCTAAACTTCCATTGCCCATACCAATTTTTTTTTATAACCTTAATCACTACGGCAACGACTTATAAAATGCAATTTCTATGACGAGTTAACGATTAAGGAGTAACGTTAACTTCCGTTAAATCTTTCAAAATGTAACGCTTTAACATTTAACGAAGTCGCGAAGCTCGGTCCCTTTTACTTGTATCGGCAACGAGCAGTATTTCCGATAGATTTCGATAGCGAGTACGTTTTCCGCAACTCATGGTAATGGTACTGGCCCCCAATTCTCGGTGCATTCGAGATAATCTCACAATCGAGATTAAACGTCAGTGCATACAGGCGTTTGACACAACTGTATGAATTTGACGTTTAATCTCGCAATCGACATTATCTCGAATGCACCGAGAATTGGGGTTCTGGTCTGTGAAACATCTTTTGCAGTGCCCTCGATAGACGTCGAGTTAACGTCGTCGACCTAAATCCAATATGGCGGTTAATACAAAAATAAAGGAGTGCTTTTAAAGATTTTCCTTTATGTAGTGAGGGTAGGACAGCTTGTCACGGTGAAGGGCAAGAATCAATGGTCTGGAAAATGTGGGTCTGTGCTTTGAATATCGATAATGTACTATATACCAATGTGTTTAGTTCAAATGTGAACCTTACTGCTAACGTCTGAAGATTGAGTTGAGGGGATATACGACATGTGGAGTCGTATCCGAATTGAGAATATCGTGCGATATATTGAGAACTAGCTTCTGCCCGCGACTTTCACCGCACAAAAATCGGTTACTTATAGTTATTCCCTCGGGAACTTTTAATCTTCTCGGGATGATAATCATATAAATCAAAAAATCAAAAAAGAAACGACTTCAAATAGCTTTGAAAAAAAAGTTTTTTTTTTACATTTACTACACACATTTACAATTGGCATTATGCTATTGTTATTTGATGTAACAAACTGTTGTGTTGCTATCCAAGGTGCAAGGATGTCAATCGTTGGGAAGTTCTCCTGGTTCTTTGCCACCGATTCTATTTTACCATATGGATTTTCATGAACATAAGTTGCTTCCGAAACATATACAACAATTTAATCGCCACCGAGGAAATACTTATCATTTAGGAGTTCCGGTGATCATCTATCGTCTTCATCAACCTTCACCAAATAATGCTTTTGGAACGTATATACTTGAGTTATTACAGAAAATACTAAAATTGCTCTATGCGTGCCTATAATATTTGAAGAGTTCCATCGATTCCTCATAGATCCTCTCATCACACCTCGACTTTGACTACAACGGGACCAAACTAGATGTATACCCTACCGATTAGAAACAGAATTTGCCAAATGACGGAGTTGTGAAGTAACAAATATAAAAAAAAATACAACCGAATTGAGAACCTCCTCCTTTTTTTGAAGTCTGTTTGAAAATTCCTCCTGCTACTTAACTCCCATGCCTAAGATTACTATTAAAAAAAAGCAAAGTGGCAGGAGGGTAAAAAATGATGTGTATGTGTTCTCTATGAACTCCAAAACGGCTGCATCGATTTTGATAAAACTTTCAGGTAATCTTCTGATTAGCCCAGCGAGTGATCCTGTGAAGTTTGGTAGCATTTGGCTATAGATACTTGGTGCTACCCGTGCGAAGCCGGGGCAGGTCGCTAGTAGAAT
The DNA here is from genome assembly GCA_947859335.1 of Tortricodes alternella. Lineage (NCBI taxonomy): Eukaryota > Metazoa > Arthropoda > Insecta > Lepidoptera > Tortricidae > Tortricodes > Tortricodes alternella. Next base: position 16,679,846 of record OX401975.1, read on the forward strand.
ATAAAACTCACTAACTAAAATTATGTAATTAGTGATCTTCTGTAGTAAGCGCGGCCGGCTTCAGCTAAAATACTTATAACGCATTTTTCATCACACTTGCTCGGAAAGGGTGTTATTAACCTTTTAACCGCCACAGTCAGCTGCAGCCGTCAGCGGATACAGGGTAAAATAGACCTTCATTACCTTGACTTAAAGTTGAAATTCGTGTTACTTCTCAGACATGCTTGGCGGTCAAAAGGTTAAACGTAGGCGAATCTCCATTCCGGAGATGATTATTGACAGACTGAAGTAGCCAGTATCATGTCTAGATCCGTATTGATGGCACTAGTGCGAAAGCAATATCCGAATTCGGTCCGAGATATCTAGATCCGTATTTTCACGGATTAAGATCGAATACGGATCGGACGTAGTACGAAAGCGCACTAACGCCTGACGTCTCACTCACACGCCAAGCGTTTCAAAAGCAATGCAAAATACAACTTAATGCATACGAAAGGTCTCTTTTGAGTTGTACCTCCGACAACTATAAGCGTCCGTGGCGTGGTAGGCACGACAGCTTATGACGCTTTCAACCTTTTGACCGCCACAGTCGGCTGCAGCCGTCAGCGGATACAGGGTAAAAAGTCCTTCATTACCTTGACTTAAAGTTGAAATTCGTGTTACTTCTCAGACATGCTTGGCGGTCAAAAGGTTAAGCGTGCTTGGCGTTGGAAGGGTTAAGGCACGGGGCCATTTTCAGAAACATTCGATAGCAAGACACGATAGGATTCCAAGCGAAGCTTAATCCGATCAGTCGACCTTTTCCATAGAATTCGATTGGCGCGGTAATCTAATTCACTTTCCTTTCAAGGCGTTTAAGGCTGCGAGGATAGGAGGCGCGTCATCGCATAACATATACTATCATAGCTGGGCGCCGTTAATCAAATAGTTAACTTCGTTAATCGCTAATCCGTTACTAAAAAAGCTAACTTCGTTAAACGTTAAAGCGTTACATATCGGAACATTTAACGGAAGTTAACGTTAATCGTGGGCTAGTAATTGCATTTTATATGTCGTTGCATTAGTGATTTACTTAAAAAATGTTGGTATGGGTTATGGAAGTTTAGACCGGACATTACAAATTTATAAAAGAAGGGAGAGTGAGAGTGAGTTACAGTATGAGGGTTTGTAATAATATTTACCTAATTTTATTAAAAAAAAAAATATATATACGGTCCGCGCGGTGTCTTTTTGGCAAATGATGGGTGCTTTATTAACGATTAAAGGACTTTAATTGTTTTAACGGAAGTTAATCAGTCCGTTAACAATTTTTGAAGTTAACTTAAAAGTCAATCCGGTACTAGATTTGTTACCTTGGGTAATTAACGGATTAACGGTCTTGTGCCCAGCTGTTCATACCAGGTATCAATAAAAAAGTCCTTTTTCTTAAATCATTTTATTGTTAGAAAGAAAGAAAGAAAACTTATTCGTAACAGCACAAAGAAATTACATTATAGCCAAATAGTGGTGTTTCGAGTCCCAACTCATTTTGCTAGCTCTAAGGCCAGTGCTGGTCTTCCGTTGGGACCATCAGGTAGTCATGCCAAAACAAAAAAATATCTAAAATCAAAAATAATATCATATATATGTTAATTCAGGGTTTTCCAATCTTTTTCGTTCGTTCGTTCGTTCGTTTTTGGGTATATGCCAGGAGTTCCATATTTTTGAATTCCTAATGGAACAAGGAACAACGTATTGAATAAAAAAATAAGAAATATATCATGACATATATCTAATCGTTACCTTTTTACAAGTACGAGAAATTATATATATTATTTATGGGAACTGTCATCGGTGCTGCCGGTTTAGACTTGTAAAATTATAAGTTGTAGCTTCATGAAGCTTATAACAATATACCTATTTTATTTCCTTATTGATCATGCCGCCTAAAAATCAAAACGTCTAAGTGAAATTTAGCCTAAAGCTTATATTGACTAAGAAGCAAAATGCCTACCAGGCAATATGACTATGCAGCACTTGAACTTCATTGTATATTGACTAAGAAGCAAAAGGCCTACCAGGCAATATGACTATGCAGCACTTGAACTTCATTGTATATTGACTAAGAAGCAAAATGCCTACCAGGCAATATGACTATGCAGCACTTGAACTTCATTGTATATTGACTAAGAAGCAAAAGGCCTACCAGGCAATATGACTATGCAGCACTTGAACTTCATTGTATATTGACTAAGAAGCAAAATGCCTACCAGGCAATATGACTATGCAGCACTTGAACTTCATTGTATATTGACTAAGAAGCAAAAGGCCTACCAGGCAATATGACTATGCAGCACTTGAACTTCATTGTATATTGACTAAGAAGCAAAATGCCTACCAGGCAATATGACTATGCAGCACTTGAACTTCATTGTATATTGACTAAGAAGCAAAAGGCCTACCAGGCAATATGACTATGCAGCACTTGAACTTCATTGTATATTGACTAAGAAGCAAAATGCCTACCAGGCAATATGACTATGCAGCACTTGAACTTCATTGTATATTGACTAAGAAGCAAAAGGCCTACCAGGCAATATGACTATGCAGCACTTGAACTTCATTGTATATTGACTAAGAAGCAAAATGCCTACCAGGCAATATGACTATGCAGCACTTGAACTTCATTGTATATTGACTAAGAAGCAAAAGGCCTACCAGGCAATATGACTAACGACAACCTTTACAATGTTTATCCTTATCCTTATATTTATCCTTAGACAATCTTTAGATAATTTGCTGCTTAGGTATTATTGCAATTTAGGCATTTTGCTTGGCAGACATTTTGATCTTTAGACGATTTACTGCATAGGGATTTTGCCACATAGACATTCTTTTTAGTCATTTTGCTAAGTAGACGAATTGCAAGTTAGACATTCTGATCAGGAAGGTTTTATTTTAATTTAAGTTCATTAATCTCATCTCCATTTCATCTTCTCCCCAATTACAATACCTCTTCGAAAGTTTAAAATCATTTTTAAGGCCACTTAAAATTACCCGAGTGTAAATACGTTATCCGGATTGGCTGTTAAACCAGGTATAAATATCCCAATAGTTCCATATGGAACTATTGGGATAATTTATTTGACATTGATATGAATCTTAATCCATATGGAACTAGAGTTATGGAACTCCTAGGATATACCCTCTTTTTTATACTGCAGTCTACATTTTGTAATTATTTTTTCGACTCTCTTTTAAAAGAAGGTACCTGTGTAACCCTGGAATCTAAAGTCTAGCCTCGGTAGATTATTTTATACAAGAAAACTCAAGAATTATAAAATGTTAATAATTTTGAGGTGAGGCGAGGTAACCCACAGTTAGGAAAACCCTATAATAATTAATTAATCGACTATAAATTCCTAAAAAGCATACTTTTAATTTGCTTTAGATAGTATGTTATCAAAATCATATTTAGTTTCAATTTTCTAAAATAAAATCGGCAAAATACATATAAAGGAAATAAATAATTATGCAAGAAATAAATATTAATCATCATCACGTCCCACTACTGGGCACAGGCCGTCTCTTATAGTGAAAGGGACTTGGCGGTCCCCACGCGGACCCAGTGCGGATTGAAAACTTCGCACAACGAAGTATATTCATATGTAAGTACACATACAGACCGACATGGTCAAAATAAGTGACTAAGGTCTTTAAATAGAGACAAAAAAGTCATTGTAAATCCATGTAGTGATTAGAGATGCAACGGATAGTGGTTTGGCCGGATACCGGATACCAGATATCCGGGGTTGGGTCCCGTTGGCCTTACTTGCATTTAGCCTTGGCGAGCAGAGCACCTTAGTTGTATTTTGTTAGTTTTTAGTCATTTTGCATACTTGGTCAGTGTACTACTGAGCCGTTTTGCTCGCCAAGGCTAAATGCAAGTAAGGCCAACGGGACCCAACCTGATATCCGTTATGGCCATTGGCCGGACAGCAGGATATCCGGCCGCACACGAGCTATCTCTAAAGTCACGTTAGCTTGGGCGACTTAATTTCAACTTGTTACGAATTTTAAGTCTGCGGGAGGCCCTGATGTTAAATACGCGCTTTATAACGTCAGTTGAGAATATTCAAACGTGATGTTTTTAATAAACCGAGTTTAATTTAATAACTGACTTTGATTTCGTTTATTTCTGATGACTTCTAATTTGTTTTATCTCATTTTTGATCCAAGCTTTTACTATCCGGTATCCGGTCGAATACCAACTTACTTTCTGGTGTCCGGTCGGATAGGACGGATACCGAATAGGAACCGGATTTTCGTTGCATCTCTAGTGGTGATATCGTTAAAAGATATATTAGTTCATTGTAAGTTACTTCATTGTTTTCTCTATCTTCCTTTTCTTGGCAGTTGAGACGCCTTTCAAAATCTTAGGTTCAATTTTAAAACTTCGTGGTATATTAGAAATAGGGACTTTAACATTTGTTATCTTTACCGAAGTATCCAACAGCAAGTCTTTAGATCTCAAAATAGAACCGCAAGGTATTGCCACCTTCGGGAACTCCCTTTTCAACTTCACATCCTCAACTATAACAACTTTGTCCGTCCTTCTGTCCGTTTTATCATCTAAAGGAATCTTCTGGTCGGCCTTTATTACTTTCAAACCAGTTATTTTATCTGTCATTACGTTTAAACTTACGTTTTTATTATTAACAGCTTCAGTATTCTCAACTTTTAAACTGATATTTTTTACATTACTTTGCCAACTTTTGTTGAAATTAATCAGTTTATTAGCCTTAACTTTTTCATTTAAGTCTATAGCTATTATAGCTTTCAGACCAGGTATAGTTTTTACATTTTTTAATTGATTTGCATATTTACCAGTATCTCTTTCGACGCAAACGGGTTTAACATCTGCTGCATTTATTTCTTTCATACCGTGTATATTCTTATAACCTATACGCCCTTCTTTGTCTTTGTAAAGTATCGTGTTGCTGGCAAGATTCCCGTGCTTTATTGCAGTCATTTTGTTGGCTATGGTCACAGACAAGGCGCATATGTTGAAGTCTGTGAGCAGGGCGTTGACAGAAGAACCCGAGTTATTCTCTATGGTCGGATCGGCACCGTGCTCCACTAAGATTTCTATGGTTTTCAGGTAGTTCTCTGGAACTGACGTTCTGTTACCGCTGTCTGAAAAGAAACAAAGTATCTATATAATAAAATTGAAAAACCAGAACGAGATAAAAAACGAAGGAAGAAACGAGAGTTTCTCTAATACAAGGGACGTATCTTTAGGAAAAACTATATTTTCTAGATATGGGAATAGAATCTAAGCCTAAAATTTACCACATTCACTAAGTATTTTATAAAAAATCAGCTAAAGAAAACTCTTCATTTCACTACCCTCGGCCATTGTCGGGAAGTCTCGGTTAGTTAGCCTCGCTATAATTCGCCAAGTTGAGTATTAATCTTTTGACATTGACAAAGTCTGCTTGCTTGTGTATAAGAACATCGTGACAGCCAAGGGTGGCATCTATATCTAATACCTTTGAACGAGCAATTCTTGTTTATATACAGGGTGGGCCAGAAGTTTTAGCAAATAGCAACACAGATTTTTTTCTAAACTATTAATTGTGCGGTACAAAGGATGATGGGAAATTATACGCCATTTTGTATATTTTTGACTACGATGGACCGTTTCACAGGACATCAACGTGATTATTGTGATAAACCCTTTCCAAAAAAAACCGGAAAAGTGCTTGTTAAACTCCAGATTATATGAGGTTCCGTGATTATATGAAACTATGTTACTTTAAATACCATACACTTCTTGAAGGTTTTCCGGTAATCTTTAGGTAAAGAACTATTTTTTGGATATTTTTCAAAATTTTAGGTCCAGTAGTTTCGGTGATAAGGAGGGGGTGGGGGAATGGTAATATTTTGCCTATTTTCCTAAATAACTTCAAAACCATTTATTTTAAAATCTAAAAATATATATATTTAAGATCCTCATAACAAGCCCTTTCATTTGATATGTCACACGCCATATTTTGCAAATCGTACGTACCAGAAGTGATGATTGATGAAAAAATACTGATATTTTCATACAATTCCGTAGTGGGTTGCAGGAGTGCCAGCAACAAGACTGAGCTCATTTAGGCGACAGTGTTTATAACGCTCTCTAATGTACTGTTAACACGTACCTTTGGCCTGCCGGCAGACGGCGGCCACGGCGAGGTAGAGCGCGGAGCTGCCGCAGCCGCGCGCGGGCGCGTCCACGCGGCGCGCGCGCGCCGCCAGCGCCGCCACGTGCTCGGCCAGCCCGTTACTCGCCGCCAGCATTAACGGGTTGTAGCCTGCCGAACACATTTAACCCTTACAACGCCACGTCAAATAGTAAAACCATGACCGGAATGGCCGGACACCGGATAGTAACCGGACATCCGTTGCATCTCTAACAAGTATAAACTGGACATCTGCTAGGAATTTAGCTCGCTTCCTTCCTTCCAAGACCAAGAATGGAACCACTGGACTAGCCGATCAGCCAAAAGTCTAACCGTGACCAAAGCTGAACAAATAGGGACGTTAAGTGGGTAAAAAAATTATTATTATTATTATTCCGTCAGTTAGATTATCAAAAATATTGAACACGTATTTTTTGCTTTATCAAATCAATCAAAATTGACAAAGATAACGCGCATCAAAGTTCGGGTGATGACGTCACTTAATGGTGAAAAGTGTGTAAAGTCCTGACGTCACGCGGAACTTCAACGCACTATATCTTCGTATTTTTTTGTTTAATTGACAAAAGAAAAAATATGTGTTCAATCTTTTTTTTTTATGTAAATGACGGACTAATTAGTTTTTTTCAGGAAACATGCCTATTCCAGGGTTGATAAAAATCACGACATTTGAATTAAATTTCAATGAAAACGAGTTTTAATTATTATTAATATCAAAAAGTTCAATATAAATAAATAAAAAACGGCGTTTTTGATTACTTCTAAAAACTCATGATTTGTATTGATAAAAAATAGCGTGAAATACAAATCCATTCAAAATTCAATTTTAACGCGGTTGAGTAAAGTTTATGACAAAAGTTAATTTCATTTGGACTCACGTTTTTACACGTTTTTACAAGTCGTACCATCGTTTACCATCTTAGGACTAATTAATCGAACGTGGCCACAAGTAGTCTTGTGGCTCTGCCCACCCCATTAGGGATTTCGGGCGTGATAATATGTATGTATGTATGTTGTAAAAACGAATAATAATGTACCTTGATCGTTGAACATTTCGATGACTTGGTCATACAGGTAGCTGGCCAGTTGGTCGTCCGATTTGCTCTCCAGCTCCGGTTTCCATAAATCACCATTGTTTTTCAGGATTTGTCTGCGAACCAAGCCAAAATATTTGTTGATAATCTTCAATATAGAACGTCAGACACAGTCGTGGGTTACATTTCATGTAAGATCCTAACGTGAAGTCAGATTTTACTATGTCACATTATATCATGCCATATTGAAATCTATCATTACCATACCAGAAATATTGAATTACTTTGCTATTCCGCGAAAACAGTAGGGTAAAATTGTGCAAATAGCGGCGCTTGTGTTGAATATTTATATTTTTGTTCATGCAATCATCCTCAGGAGAAGTTGATAGTCCGACGCTCGGTCGAAGAATCAAAATATCAACTTCTCCTGAGGATGCCTCGTAGAGAGGCGAAACACGTGTCGAGCGGTATTTTTGGTGGTTGTGATGGTGGTTGTAGTAGCGTTTGTATTGCTTATTTTATTATATGCGGAGGGAGGGTGGGAATATTGCATGAACAAAAATATAAATATTCAACACAAGCGCCGCTATTTGCACGATTTTACCCTACTGTTTTCGCGGAATAGCAAAGTAATTCAATATTTCTAGTATAATATGGATTTCCGCAAAGTAACGCCTGAATCTATTAACTATCATTACCATGTTATGTCAAATTTTACGATATCGCATCAGATTTTAACATGTTTTGTCAGAAGTTACCAATGCATAACGAATGCTACCTTGTCACGTCTGATTCTACAGTAAGCGAGAAAATCTGCACATTTTAATACCATGTCGCTCCAAGTTTACGTGTGGTGACGTAATATAATATTGATGACGAATGGCAACAGTAGGTACTCAATTGTGTAGATACTTCATACGCTGACTCTAACATGTCAAGACAGATTCCATAACTTCAGATACTTACCATGTAAGGTCAGATATCTACATAACTTAAATGTTATTGCAAAAAACTACAACGTCAGCAAGATTTCAGAAAACGTGGTGTAACAGATACCATAGCATGTCAAAACTATAATACCATTTCATGACAGTCTGTACCACGCCATGTCAGATATCTGCCATATCAGAATTGTCATCACTTTTCATGGCAGATACCATATCACGTCAGATATCTACATAACTTAAATGTTATTGCAAAAAACTCCAACGTCAGCAAGATTTCAGAAAACGTGGTGTAACAGATACCATAGCATGTCAAAACTATAATACCATTTCATGACAGTCTGTACCACGCCATGTCAGATATCTGCCATATCAGAATTGTCATCACTTTTCATGGCAGATACCATATCACGTCAGAAATGTTAGATACCATTAAATGTCAGAAACCGGACCATGTCACAAACCATACCATGCCAGCTCCTAAAATATCTCTTGATGACGCGGTTAGCCTAGTTGGTAGTGACCCTGCCTCCGAAGCTAGCGGTCCCGGGTTCGATCCCCGGTAAAGGCAAAAAATTGTGTGATGAGCACGAATGTTTGTTCCTGAGTCTTGGATGTTTCCTAGGTATTAAAGTATTTATTTGTCTATATAATTATGTATATCTTCGTCTAGTACCCATAACGCAAGCCTTTAGCGCTTACTTTGGGTATAGATCGATTTGCGTCGATCGGATCGATTGTCCGCTAAGATTATTATTATTATAATCCTTACTAATATTATAAATGCGAAAGTAACTCTGTCTGTCTGTTTGTCTATCTGTTGCACTTTCACGCCAAAACTACTGAACCGATTTAAATGAAATTTGGTACACAGATAGTCTAGAGCCTGAGAAAGGACATAGGCTACTTTTAAATGCGAAAAAGGGGTTGTAAGGGGTTAAAAGGGGGGATGGAAAGTTGTATGGAAGTATCGTCATTTTTAGAGCTAGAAGCTTGAAACTTATTTTTTAGGCTGTTGATTCAATGTAAATAAATATAACATTCAAAGTTTGTAAAAGTTTTACCCTCAATGGTGTAAAATAACAATAGGAAATAGGGGATAAAAGTTTGTATGGAAATATGTAAGATTTATGTGAATGTTTTATACGTTTGCGACAAGAGACAAATATTAGAGCTATGCTGATGTAATATTTTCGGAGTTATTACAAAATGTGAAACTGAAGTTAACGCGACTAAGAAACTTGCCAACACCGCGCCGTACACAATGAGCGCACATAGTATTCCACGCGGACGAAGTCGCGGGCACAGCTAGTATGACCATAAAGCGTCAGATACCATTAAATGTCAATGTATACCTTGCGTGCGCATCGCAGTATTCAAGAACTTTGCGCAGCGGCGCCGCCGCCGATTCCGCGCACAGGTGCAGCGCGGTGCGACGCTCACCGTCGTTGTGGAGGGGATCGGCGCCATTTTGGAGGAGCACGTGTGTACACGCTGGTGAGTTTTGGCGGATTGCCATGTGGAGCGCGGTCTGTGAACACCAAATTAATGTCGAATTTAATAATAATCATTTATTTGAGAAGTTCATTAATGACTTTAAATACTTATATATATGTTAGAAGGTAGGTATAAAAAAGAAAATCAAATTTAAATTCCACATTTAGAGGCAAGGCTATGCATGACATGTAAGGTCTATCCATTCTTTCTGCTACCGTTCTCAGGAGGCTGTTGGGGCTGCCGCGTAGGAGACGCAAATTAAATTTTATTAATTTAGTTCTATTTATTGTGATTTTATAAGTATAAAATCTAATAACAATAATAGTACATTGTTGCACAAAGCAGAAAGTGATTCACTACTGCGCCGAGTGTTAGTTTGGAGCTCGAACGCAAGTGAGGGCTCTAAAAACACATACACCACTTGACCCGAAATGCATAATTCTGCTTTTCTTTCAACTACTGCAAAAAGTGGTAAAAAAAAGTAAAACTATAGTTAAACCCGACTAGGCTATAAAACGGATTTTTGCACCTGGTATGGCGCACCCTAAGAATTTTTATATAGCCTATGACACTCGCACGTTCTCCCGTGTATTTATGTTTAATGTTTATTTTCTATGTAATTGTGTGAACTTTTGCGGCGCTTTGGTTTACACAGTCTTGCCTGCCTTTTAAAATATTATCCGCTAATAATAAATAATAAATAAATAAATAATAGTTACTTAGTTTCAAGCAACGAAAGTTTGTGAGGATGGATGGTCTGTTACTCCTTCACGCTTAAACGGCTGGACGGATATGGATGAAATTTAGAATGGCGACATCTTTCGGCTGAAATGATGATCGCTTGACCACAGTCGCACCTCATGGAAAGTGATGACGCGGCCAAAGGTGGAACGCAATTTTTCATTTATTCTAACGGTAAATAGGCATGGAAAGGAAAGAATTATATAAAGCACCGAAACTGGAATTTAAGGCGCTGACAACACCTAAATCGACTTTACTTAATAAGTTTTTTAACAAATACTACTTGATTTAGCAAAGCGAAAAACATATATGTTCATCAATACATATAAAACAGTACCGTGACTTACTTATAGACAACTCACAGCCTAAACGGGTGGTCCTAGAGGTTTGAAATTTGGAGGAGACATTCCTCGAGTACCGTAGAGGTGCACAGAGGGATTTTAAGAAATTCCACCCCTAAAGGGTTGAAAAGGGGTGATAAAGTTTGTATGGAAAATACCGCGGACGAAGCTGTGGCGGGTCCACTAGAATTGTTTATATTACTGAAAACCCAACTATTACTAAAACACGATTTAATGAAATCGATAACATACCATACTTATTACATCACCCACATACTAAAATCATAACTAATTGATATTTTACGTGTAGTGTCTTGTGTTGACTTATATAATGTATCCGTTTTTGATTTTCCCCATACAAAACACCGCACAGTGCTTCTCGTTCACTCCGGTGCAAACAGACAGTGACCGGTCACTCAAGGTCATTGGCTCTTGTCAGCGTCTTAAAGATTGTTCGATGCAACTGTCCAGCCAGACCCAACCTCTCTAAATAACTACCCAAGGCATGTCGGAACACGATTGGATTCGCTTGGCGGCGTTTCCAAGGGCGGTCGAAACCTACCACCACCGGTAGTGTGCTGCTCCTTATGTACCACCCTGTAGGGAGCAGAGGCGTAGGTAACCAAAGGCCCTAGTGCAAAAAAACCGGCCAAGTGCGAGTCGGACTCGCGCACGAAGGGTTCCGTACAATCATCTATAAAAACGGCAAAAAAATCATGTCTGTTGTACGGGAGCCCCCTTTAATATTGGTTTTATTTTATTTTAATTATTTATTTTTCAAGTGAATATATAACTAAATATTATGCGAATATTTCGTTGTTCGTAGCGTCTACCTGTTGCCGCTATCAATCTCGAGCAAAAACGAGCAAAAAAATCACGTTTGTTGTATGGGAGCCCCCTTCAATATTTATTTTATTCTGTTTTTTTAGTATTTGTTGTTGTAACGGAAACAGAAATACATCATCTGTGAAAATTTCAACTGTCTAACTATCACGGTTCATGATATACAGCCTGGTGACAGACAGACAGACAGACAGACGGACGGACAGCGGAGTCTTAGTAATAGGGTCCCGTTTTACTCTTTGGGTACGGAATCCTAAAAACAACCTAAGAAGGTGGGACAATTTTTAGTTAGCCCCCTGAGCTCGGGGGCCCCCAGTCTAGTCTTTTGTAAGAGTAAAACCTACGGTCTCAAGCATATTCTATCCCCAAAAATTATTAAATTATCGCGCTTAAGTCCTGTTTTGATACTAAATTAAAACGTTGAGGAAAGATTGTGAAATACGCAAATCGTCGCCGTGCCTGCACGAATCGCTATGTGTTTTGGACCTACTTTAAAGGAGAAACAAAAAACTGTTTTTCTCGGTTGGTGTTGAAAGCAGATAAAGGGAAATTTATATGATAATAGTATATGCATTTTTACGTAAATTAAGATTCCTTTTGAAAATATATCACGAACAATAAAGCTAATAAAAAAACTTTTCCATAAATTTGTTACATAGCGATAATTATTTGAGCTCTTAAATATCCGTCATGTGTTTCCTGTGTACATAGCTATTTTTAGACATTATGGAGACTATTTTAATTGTCCTTTTTAAAAACACATAGGTATTTTTAAAATAGCCCTTACTGTAATGAATGTTCGCTATGAATTTTTACTTTTTAACTTTCTTTAAAGATCTCAACAGAAGGCTATGCCTATCAGTACAATTTCGTGGAACAAGTCTCATAGAAGGTTGTCAAACGCCAGCGCTATTGCTTACCCACACCCTATTGCTGATTTCTTAGTTCTTACGACATACGTTCAAACGTCTAATATTGCAAGATTCACACGCTATCATATCATTGTGGAGGGTGTGGTCGGTGGTACGGTCTCACAGGTTGTGGAATTGTACTGGATACTTAATTATAATAGTATCGGGTGTCAAGAACCTTGGTTGCCATGCGAATGAACGTGCGATGGTGTCGCGTACTGACACCTCAAAAGTAAGCATCGCTAGAATTGCTTTGAGCAGTTCCTTACTATTTATTTCAATGACTTTCTTTAACTTACTCAAACCTTTACAATGCCAGGTAACGATGAATTATTTTGCGTTGTTCATGATGGTTTCTTAAAAAGTAAGTATAAGTCAGTAGTCAAATGAATAAAAATATTACTTTTTACATTTTTTATTAATTGTGTTCGAGGGTCATCACGAATCGTCTCGATCGCAGATCTGATGACTTCCAGCCTACCGAACAAGCCGGTTTCCGAGAAGGCTATAGTACCATAGACCACATCCATACGCTACGGCAAGTTATACAGAAGACCGAAGAGTATAACTTGCCACTATGTTTAGCGTTTGTGGACTATGAGAAAGTCTTAGATTCGATCGAGATATGGACGGTGCTAGAGTCTCTCCAGCGATGCCATATTGACTATCGGTATGTCGACGTGTTGAAGTGTTAGTTCAATAACGCCACCATGTCGGTCCGAGTAGAGGAGCAAAGTTCGAAGGCAATTCCATTGCAAAGAGGCGTGAGACAGGGAGAAGAAACTATTTACTGCCGCATTGGAAGACGCCTCCAAGCTCCTGGAATGGCAAGGACTCGGCATCAACATCAACGGCGAGTACATCACTCACCTTCGATTTGCCGACGATATTGTGGTCATGGAAGAATCGATGGAGGGTCTCAGCACGATGCTCGAAGGCCTCAATTGAATCTCCCAACAGGTGGGCCTTAAGATGTACATGGACAAGACGAAGGTCATGTCAAACATCCATGTTGTGCCCACCCCAGTATCAGTTGGGAACTCATTTCTAGAAGTTGTTGACGCGTACGTCTACTTAGGACAAACAGTCCAACTAGGCAGGTCCAATTTCAAGAAAGAGGTCAGTCGACGAATCGAACTCGGCTGGGCAGCGTTCGGTAAACTTCGCAACATCTTCTAGTCCAAAACAAAATGTTGCCAGCGATGACATACGGCACTGAAACGTGGTCTCTCACTATGGGCCTCATTAGCAAGCTCAAAGTCGCACAGCGAGCTATGGAGAGGGCTGCGCTTGGGGTTTCTCTACATGATTGAATCAGAAATGGGAAGACCCGTAGACAAACGAAAGTTACCGACATAGTCCACCGGGGTAGCAAGTTGAACGTGGCCAGGGAAATAAGTAGGTAGGTGTAAGATTGCAGAGTTATACATAGGTATTTATTTTTAAGTGCATAAAATAACATCCCATAATTATTGTTTGTGTGTTTTGAAATAAAGTATTCGTATACCTCTATTTTTAATACACAAATTCCACATTATTCTAATAATTCCCTTATGAACCGCAATGAGCGACTCGATAAAAGAAAGTAGTTATGTGTCAATTTATAGGAGTTTTGCAAATTTGCTGAGAAACACATCTCAGACGCAATCAACAGGATCAAACTTGTACAAAAATATCGCTATGTGCTCAAAACACATATCGGGCGCAATATCTGCATTGTTATTGGGGTAAAACAGTTTTAGTTATGTGATTTTTGTCACTAAGCTGTTTTTAAAGGAACATTCAATATATGAACATCACATAGCGAATTTTGTAAATCCCAAAAATATTGAAGTTAGCGCTACGGTATTTTTGGAGCATATGCGTATTGAAATAAGGTTCAAATTGGCATCAAAACCCAAAAATTTGAAAAAATCACATAGCGACTTTTGTAGGCGCAGCGACGAAATGGTATATTTGGTATTTACAGTGAATCAATACGATTCCAAGTGGCAAAGCTCTTATTGCATTAGCAATAAGGTGTTATGTATCGATAGGCGCCGGGGCATTCCCTCGGTACAGTCCCGCGTTCATACCGCGAACTCGATACTTTATTATCATTAACCATGAGGCATTCACTTCATGTTATAATGACAATAAATTGTTATGACAATATGACCGCCAATTGAATACTTTTTACCTGACTGTGCCAGGAGGGATTCTTTTTAATAATAATACTAATGTGAAGGTTTAATTGTACGTTTTTACTGCTTTATGTTTTAACAGATTTCTTTATTATTTGGTACTAGATGTTATATTCCATGTTATTTTTTGCACGGAACCCTAATTACGTTTCTTTTTCTAAAATAAAAGTAGCCTAAGTTACTCCTTATAACATCAGCTATCTGCCAGTGAAAGTCCTGTCAAAATCGGTCCAGCCATTACGGATATTGGCCGGAAAGAATTCAATTTTATTTATTTGTATAGATTTATATAGATAGTAAACCAAATCACCCTTACCCGCTTAAGCGACTTCGACTTCGTCTGTGTGGAAATATCTTTAAAATATTTATTTAAGGCGGAATCAGGAATAATTCATAAAGTAGCATGTCTGTCTGTGCATACCTATCAGCACCACCGATACTATGTCAGAGGTAACATGCCTTGTCAGATACCATATAATTTCACAAACCATGTCATGTCAGATACTATGTATAGTATGATACATGTCGTTTCAGATACAATGACATGACAGGTAACTTGACATGTCAGATACCATGACACAGAATAGATAATAGTACTGACCATGATAAGTGAACCAAAGGCCTAAGGCAAACCAGGCACGTGTTTAGGGACGCAGCTAATTATTAGATAAGTAATAGTTAAAATTTACAATCTATGGCCGCTAGAGGAGCGCCGATGAGGTGCTTTCCTAGGGCGCTCTAGACATTTAATCCGCCTCTACCATTAACTGTCATACACCATGACTTGTCTGGTAACATATCATGTCAGATAATATAAGTTATTACTTACAATAAATGCTGCCCCTGTACCCCTGGGTTCCGTATCATTGATACACCCCTACTTACTAAATAAACTAGTACGTTATATATGTCAGTAAGACCGTATACTTACCAAGCCAGCGGCGGGTATATCGACGGATTCGCGACGAAACCGCAGCGCGAGGCACTGCCGCCGCACGAGGTCGACGTCATTGTGGAGTACGGCCACATGAAGCGGACTGGAACAAACACTTCAAGATATAGTTCATCGTCAGGGTTAAGATGATTTATATCCCAATATTTTTTTTTTTCATCGGTGACTCCATAAAATTGTCAATGGATACTCAAATTCACCAACCGGCTATTTCCATATCGAACACACGAGCACGGAAATATCAATTTCTCTTTCAGAGGGGTTTTTTGTTTTTAATAATAAACAAAAAAAAAACATCTTTTTAGTTTAAGTTTTGTTTAGTGCAAATGATTCCAAATTAAGGTATTTCACATATTTGTATAAAGAAAGTACTTATAAATACCAACATGTTAAAAATATTTGGAATGCTCTGGTCAAGATCTTCCATTTGATACACCCCTTGATTGGTCCAAATATATCAAGAAACAATGTCTTCTAGCATCCGCCATACCAGATTTCAGTTGACGTCATATACCCTACGCCACACAGACATTTTGCCTGAATCGTTTGACATCCCATTGTAGAGTGATGAAATACATACATACATAGTCGCATATAGTACTAATTCTTTCCCAAGTCCCGATCGCATTAGCTCCTTATCTGACGAACAAAGCCATTGTCTTTCATTGTTAAGTGTAAGCGCCAAGCGCCCCTTTGAAATAGCAGGTACTAACTGCTAAAACCATTCCACACAAAGAGCGTCTTTATGTCTAAGGTAAGAAGGTTCTCATTAAAACACAGGGTATGTCAGGTGTTGAACATTTTGTATTTACGACAGCAGTAAAGGGACCATGAACGCATAGAATAACTAACAGAATTTGATACTCGTTTACAAATATGAATATACTTAATAATTTAGGATTGAATAAAATAAAATAACAGTGAAAATTACAAATGTACTTTACTAACTTAGTTAAACTAGCCATATACTTAATATAACATAAATAAAGTGCACAATAGTAACTTTATTCATAAATATATTAAATAGAAGGTATAATAATAAAACGTAATAACTAAATAATAAAATAATGTAAACCAAATAATTACCTTGATATTTATATTAAAAATAATAAGCAATTTTATAACTATATCACACAAATGTACACAAATGTAGTTACATAAATAAAATACAATAGTATTACATAAATAAAGTGCACAAATAAATTAAGTATGTTGAATATCTAAAAAAATAAATGATGTAAAACAAATAATATTTAAATTAATTATACAATTGCTTATTATTTTTAATTTAAATTTCAAGGTAATTATTTGGTTTACATTATTTTATTATTTAGTTATTACGTTTTATTATTACACCTTCCGTTTAATATAATTATGAAGAAAATAATTATTGTGCACTTTATTTATGTTATATTAAGTATATGGCTAGTTTAACTAAGTTAGTAAAGTACATTTGTAATTTGCACTGTTATTTTATTTTTTTCAATCCTAAATTATAATGTATATTCATATTTGTAAACGAGTATCAAATTCTGTTAGTTATTCTATGCTTCCATGGTCACTCTACTGCTGTCGTAAATACAAAATGTTCAACACCTGACATACCCTGTGTTTTAATGAGAACCTTCTTACCTTAGACATAAAGACGCTCTTTGTGTGGAATGGTTTTAGCAGTTAGTACCTGCTATTTCAAAGGGGCGCTTGGCGCTTACACTTAACAATGAAAGACAATGGCTTTGTTCGTCAGATAAGGAGCTAATGCGATCGGGACTTGGGAAAGAATTACTAGTATAACTCATAACGCTCTTGTTTGCTTTGGTGCAGTGTGGTAAAAAGGTGTAATGTTTAAAGACCTGTACCATTACCATGAGTTGCGCAAACCGCTCTCGCTAGCATAAACTATCGCTGGGTCCCTTTTACTTGTATCGGCGACAAGCAGCATTTCCGATAGATTTCGATAGCGAGAACGGTTTGCGCAAACTCATGGTAATGGTACAGGTCTTTAAACATTACACCTTTTTACCTTACACAGTTTAACAATCATACAGTTGGGCAACGAATGTACTCACGCAGGCGAACGATGGGGGCGCTGCGGGGAGTCGGGCGATGCGAGCCGCGCACTGGCAAACTCGCGTAGCTTGCCGTGCGACTTTGAAGAGCTTACACGCGCGCGTGTCAATATAGTGTTTAATATAATTTATTCAATTCTACGAAATTCGTGAATATAATGGCGCCGATAATATGTTCTGTATACGGATGTAGGTCGACATCCAAATACAACAAAGATTTAAAATGTCATAGATTTCCGCGAACGCGGGTCCGCGCCGTTGTCGAACAGCGCGAGCGAATTAACCATGCCACACCAAAGTAGCCGCGGGACCGCGGCGGACCCGCGCCGCCGCGGTGTGGCATGGTATATTCGTCCGCGACGTTCGACAACGGCGCGGACCCGCGTTCGCGCCGCAAACGCGCCGCAACCGCTTTTGGTTTGCCCCGGCCTTTATACCTAGGCTCCTACATGTACCCTGAACGCGATATTTAATGAAACTAGTGACCCGCCGCGGCTTCCCACGGGTACCTTTAAAAGTCAAACATAAGTACCTACCTACTAAACGTAGTTACCCATTAGGCCATTTTTAGGGTTCCGTATCCAAAGGGTAAAACGGGACCCTATTACCACAGAGTAAAGATTAGATACAGAGGTCCGACGAAACCGTCTAGACAGAGCAATCAAATGGGTATGAGGGGCGAGGGGGAGACCCATACCTACTGGCCTCCGTAGCATGGGACCTGTATTTAAGGGCTGTCGTGTCTCGCTCGTGTGTCATATTAATATGAGTAATAACTCAATATGGTACAGATGACATAAAATCTTCACAAAACGTTCTGGAAACTTAATATTAAATTCTCAAAGCCTCATAAAACCTTCTGGAAACTTCATAGAAAATTCTAGAAACCTCATGGAATCTTCTAGAAACTTCATAGAACATTCTAAAAATGTTTAAGAAACTTCATAGAACCTTCTAGCAACTTCATAGAACATTCTGGAAACCTCACGGAATCTTGTCGAAAGTTCATAGAACATTCTAAAAATGTTGTCGAATCTTCATAGAACCTTCTAGAAACTTCTTCAGACTACAAAGAAATTTCCAGAAACATAGAACCTTCTAGAAACTTCAAGAAACCTTATAGAACTTTCTATAAACCTCATGGAATCATCTAGAAACTTCATAGAACATTCTAAAAATGTCATAGAATCTTTATATAACCTTCTAGAAGCTTCTTCAGGGTCAGACTTCATAGAAATTCTCGCACTAGGCTAGTTTTTAAGGGTTCCGTACCTCAAGAGAAAAAAAACGGAACCCTTATAGGATCACTCGTGTGTCTGTCTGTCCGTCTGTCACAGCCAGTTTGCTTTGAAACTACTCCGAATCTATGAAGCATATTTACATAAATTTCGTTAACTAATTGCTTAATTTTTCTTTTCATAAAAAATATACGTACTTGATTACGCAATGTATAACGTCTAAGTAATTAATCGATTTATGTATCTACGTAAACGTCATGTCATGACAGTTCATTTGTTTAGATTTGTCAAACAATGGACGAAATACATTGCTGCTCAGTCCTACTTTAATAAATTAATACCTAACTCTTTAATTATTATACTATTTAACAAAATTTCTTACGCACATAATTTGTACGATCGCAAAGTATAGCTGGGTAAAATATACGCCCGTATGAAATTTACACGCTGTAGAATAGATGATACTTGTTAATAAATGATTACGTAAAACTAAAAGTCACAATTATTTAATTACCACTTTTGTGAGAACCCTTGCATATCTGCGTGTGACAGCGTGACTACCTACGCGGGTGGCGGCATCGTGCCACATCAAAGGCGTTGCCCAACTGTATGATTGTTAAACTGTGCTCATTATTATTATTATTATTTCCCGCTTACGAAACGGCGTAGCGGCGACAAGTTCATGCGTATATTTGCTGTATTATGTAATAATGATATCTAATAGATAAAGTAGGGTATTACTTATACATCTATATATTCTTATCTGCCATTGGAAGGGCATACTATGAACTAATCCGTGTTCAATGAATGAGTTGATTTAGAAGATTATTAATTTTTCCTTCCTTATTGTCATATACTTTATAAGGAAATTGTAGAGTATCGAATTTACATAGCTGGGCACAATACCGTTAATCCGTTAATCGTTAATTAACGAAGTTAACATTTTGAGTAACGGATTAACTTTAAAGTTAACTTTAAAACCGCGCGCTTTAAGTGCGAGTGAAACCCGCGTGGAGTGTTCCGTTCCATACATGATTAACTGAAATTTCCTATGTTATTTTAAATACCATAGACTTCTTATAGGTTTTCCTATAATCTATAGGTAAAGAACCATAATTTGTATTTTTTTCAAAATTTTAGGCCCGGTAGTTTCGGAGATAAGGGGAGGGGGGGGGAAGGTCAATTTTTGCCTATTTTCCTAAATAACTTCCAAACCATTTATTATAAAATTCCAAAAAAAACATATTTAGGATCCTCACAATAAGCCCTTTCATTTGATATGTCACATGATATAGTTTGCGTAATTTTTTTTTTATTTTTTAATTTGCCCCCCAAAAGTGGGCCCCATGTTCAAAATTAATTAATTTACGTTACGCATTCCTGTTGCGGTCACCAATTTACATATGTATACCCAATTTCAAATCAATCGGTCTAGTAGTTTCGGAGCAAATTGGCTGTGACAGACGGACAGACAGACAGATAGATAGACAGACAGCCACACGAGTGATCCTATAAGGGTTCCTTTTTTCCTTTTGAGGTACGGTACCCTAAAAATTGTTAACAGACTTATTAACTTCCGTTAAAACCATTACAGTCCATTAATCGTTAATAAAATACCTTCTATTTCCCAAAAAAAACAAGGCACGGACCATATAAACCTATTGATTTTATAAGGAGAAATCTCTAAATAATTAGGTATTATTATAAACTCTAATGTAAACAAACCCTTCTTTTATAAATTTTTCATGTCATGCCTGTCTATACCAACATATTGTTATAAGTAAATCACTAACGCAATGACATTTAATATGCATCTTCTATCAATAGTTTACGATTAACGATTAATGTTAACTTCCGTTAAATCCTCCGAAATATAACGCCTTAACGTTTAACGAAGTTAACTATTTGATTAATGGTGCCCAGCTATGCGAATTAATTTTACTACTTGTGTTCTTGTATTCACATGTAGCCTGTTATATGGAGATGGACGTACGATAGCCAATAGTTTTATCCTAATATATTGGAAGGTTTTTGGAATCTTCATAAATACAGCAAATATGAGAAATGTCAAATGTTCTTGACACTGTTAATCGTGACCTATTATTTTTATATTTTTTCTTCCAACTACGCTTTAACTTCATCATTATGGCCTTAAATACTCAGCACAAAACAGCTCTTTTTTGCTCTAGAGCAATAAAGTTGCATACAAAATTCATTATTGCACTGTTTTGTATTTTTTTTTATTTGATTAGTTGTCAAATAGTTTACACCACCAGCCACCCAATCCGCCCATTCACAGTTTGATGAGACAGCAGACCACTTTTCTGAAGTTTGCTGTTAACAAAACAGTCCACATGTCCGCAGGCATATCAAACTGTGATGCCCCGTCTAAAATGTTATGCTTAAAGTACTGGCTGATAAGATAAGATAAACATTTAATGAATAATAATTAGGGTTTCATTACAAACTTTCACACAAACAGCTGCCACTTTCTAGATCTCTGGATAAAAGGATACATGAAAATGATACTGTTTGTGTACCTGTTCAAAATGGGTTCTTATATAAATTGATCAAAATGAAGTTTCTGGAAAAGGTTTGAAGGTTTGCATTTACGAGTAAAACCTATATGAATGGTTTTTGAGGTTGAACTTAGGAACCAAAACTTTTGAAAATTTCCAATACTTACTAATATCCATCATCATCCTGATCCAAACACAATTTAAAATCAATGTCCGCCTGATGACGGATTAGCTTCATTCCTTCTTCTTTCGTAACATTTCTCAAGACCTCTGGAATCGCTATATGGAACACGTCTTCAGGTTTCACAGGTATCATAATATTTGTGCCGTCCGTCAAAGTTATCACTGTAGAATTAACCAGTTTCTCTGTGTGTATGTCTATGTCTTTTAGCAGCCCTTGGCTGTTGAGTAGTAAATCCACACCTGGTACGCTACGCAAGCTGGACAAGGAACCCATACTGCCAATAGACATATTGCTATCATCGTCTAATGTTGTTTTCAAATCTGGCAAATCAGGTTTCGTTTCTTTTTTTACTTCCTTTTTAATACTGTCTATGTTAATAATACACTTCTTTACCTTGGCCAGGTGTTCCTTCACAATGTATGGTGCGCACTTCTGCCTTCGTATTCGTTTTCGTTGCTTTTCCTTAATAAACACATCGTGTTGTGTCTCCATAGTTTGAACGGTTTTATCATTTCTTTTTATTTCATCCGTCTCGGTTGACACAGTTTTATTAGTGGTTTGTGTTGTTAATAAAGCTAATATGCCTCTTACTTTAGTTTCTTCATTGAAGACTGACCCCAAAGCAGAGAGTATGGTGTCATAATTCTTCTGCCCAATTAGAGCACAGACGGCATCCGACGTAGTTTGGACACTGACGCCTTTACTCGTACATACTGCGATCGTCCTACACGTTTTATTGAGCAAATTCACTTTGTTGACGATTCTCACTTTCTGGGACTCCCCTTTCAAAAAGTCACAATTTTCCGAATAATAAATAACATCTTCTTTGAACACATGCTTATTTAACTTTAAAAACATTCCCGAATTCGGATGTTGAATAACCATTTTCTTAGTATTATTTATGATTATTGGCTTAATAACTATTCTTTTAGGTGGCATTTTGGATGACGTTATGGAAAACTATTTATCGATCAAATGCCACACATTTCATCACTCACAAATCATACAAATTTAATTCAATTGAAGTTTAACATATAGCACATTTCACTGTCATAACATTTAAATTATTGTTACTACGTAGTTGGATCAATGCGATCATTTACTATAAACTAGCCAAAAGGCATGCGCTTCGGGTATCCCCCATGTTGTCACAGATCACTTATGTAGCTAGTAATTTGACATAACAACGACGACCTTCCACGTTTCGTTTACCTACCAGCTAATCCACGCAGAATTGAACACAATAAATAAAGCCTTTTGGTTTCTAGAATACAAAAGAAATATTCAGCAATTTAAATAATTTAGTTTATATTTTATGGACAATAAGTTTTTATTTTATTTAAACATATTAAATGGCTGTTCTCTTAATATTTATCTGGTTCCAGTTTCAGGTCATTATTTTAGCGTGAATTGAAACGGTTCAGTTTTGACAGGAGAAAAAAGGGGAAGGCATGGAAAAGGCTGACCATAAAAAAAGTTAACACGGAAGAAATGTAATAAAAGTTAATAATAATTATGGAAAAAGTAACAAGAAACTTAATATTTTAAAACTGTTTAAAAATATAAATATGCTGCAAACGCCTTACACACCTGGCATATTTAATACTTTTTAGTTGTGATATTGGCTAACCTGGTTTAAGATAGATATTTATTAAATACCATGCAAAATTCATTATAAATATATATATTATTTTATTTAAAAAAACAATCTTTATGGCTGGTGAATCCCCGATTAATATATTTGATTTCATTAGCCTACGTAGGAATTAAAAGTAATACCTATACATATAGTTAGGTAACAAACCATTTAAAAAAAATGCCATAATATGAAAATGAATTGACTAGATACAAGTTTTCTGTGTAAATTTTCGGATGTTCCAATTTAACTTCTGAACAACTGGACCGATTTTAATAAATAGAGTATCTAAAGATTCGGGGAGAACGTGCAAGTGTCATACATAGGCTATATAAAAATTCTAAGGATGCATAATACCAGGTCCAAAAATCCTTTTACGTCGCTAGTCGGGTTTAACTATACTTTTACTTTTTTTACAACTCTTTGCAGTAGTAGAACGAAAAGCAGATTATGCACCTCGCATCAAGTGATATGTTATTGCGCTCGTGTTTTTAGAGCCCTCACTTGCGTTCGGGCTCCAAACTAACACTCGGCGCAATAATGAATCACTTTCTGCTTGGTGCAACAATCTACTATAGAATAATATCATGTTGTTGTTATTCTAAGCTAATATCTTTACTCTGTGACTACTACGCTGGCAACGTCGCTGTGGCATTGTTGTTCCCGAAAGTAAAGAAAAGAGATGCAACGGATAGTGGTTTGGCCGGATATCCGGCAACCGGATATCCGGCCGCACACGAGCTATCTGTAAAGCTGTGTTAGCTTGCGCGGCCTTCGCGCGGCGAGCAAGTTTCAACTAGTTACGAATTATAAGTGCCTGGTAGACCCTTTGAGATTCAATACGCGCCTTATTACGTCAGTTGGGAATATTCGAACGTGCACGATGTGATGTTACATGTTACGAGGCGCGTTCAATAAATTCTCGGTATCGAGATGTTCCAACCTCTTTAAGTAAACTTTTTAATACTATCCATTTTGTGTCTGTCATTTATCTATCTATCTATCTATATATATAAAAATGAATTGCTGTTCGTTAGTCTCACTAAAACTCGAGAACGGCTGAACGGATTTATCTTATCTTAGTCTTGAAATGTTCGTGGAGGTCTAGGGAAGGTTTAAAAGTACATAGGTTACTTAAATTATTATTCTTCGCAGACGAAGTCGCGGGCACAAGCTAGTAAACAATAAAAAGACATACCTAACTATGACAGAAATATTTCCAGTGGTTTTTCTGCGATTACCGAACAAACACGATTACTCAAAGACATTTTGTGATGTTGGTAAAATTAGAAAACCGCACGGTTATTCAATTCTTAAAAAAGCAAGTAAACAATCAGAAATGTATAAAACAAGAAATGCACTGTCCTTCTATGTCCATACTCCAAAAGTGGTCAAGGTTATTTAAACAAGGGAGGGAGAGCATTGAAGACGACCCTCACCCTGGCCGACCTATCCACGCCAGTACGCAGGACAATGTTGAAAAAGTGGAGAAAATTGTATCTACATACTCGATTTAAAATCACAACTATAGCTCAAGAAACTAACCTTTCTGTTGGTACTATACACGCGATAATTCATGACCGGCCTAATATGACAAAAATAAGTGCGAGATAGGTGTCACGAATGCTGATGCCGCTTCAGTGTGGAACGTGGATAGGTTGCCGGTGTAGGTGAGGGTGGATGATGCAGATAAAACAGGTAACAGGGTAGAGGTAATTTTTTTGTAAATACGAGGCACTGATTAAGTGCCTCACTGGTAATTCTTAGTGACAGGATAACGGGTACAATTGTGCTTCTTTTGTAATTCACACTGCACTTTTTAACTTCGGTTACTATGATTCTAATTATTTAGGTATTTTACCGTATGTATGTATTAAAATAAAGCTATAATTCTTTATAATTCTAAGACCTTTCTAGGCCGAGCTCTCCTATGAAGTGAAGTCAATTTTCTAAATCGATTTATCGATCTAACGTTTGCGTTTCGAATTTGGAATTGGAAAATAATTTGAAGGAAGAAGAAGAAGAAGATGAAAAAGAAGTAAGTCGAAGGAGTTTTGTACGAGTCGCGATGGCGCCTCGTTACAAGTGGCGAGCGCCGGTGGATTGTTGTAGTGTTTTTGGAATTGTGTGGCCAAAATCCTAATGACGTAATCAACAGGATAGTCACAAAGTCAAAGTCAAAGTCAAAGTCAAAGTCAAACTATCTTTATTCAATTTAGGCTTTTACAAGCTCTTATGAAGGTCAAGGAATGAATCTACCACCGGTTCGGAAAAAATCCTCTACTGAGAAGAGCCGGCAAGAAACTCGGTGAGGTATCATTTTTTCAAATCAGTACACATATAAGTCAACAATGATGTCTACAGTTTTATACAAATCTAAGTATATATCACAGCAGGTACGCTCATCGAGACCCAGGGATCGCCAGTGCAGGTCACGATTTAAGCCAAACGTCCCTGTCCATGACGTAGTCTTTTACTGAGTAATATGCCCTAGAAATAAGAATTCGCTTTACAGTAGATTTGAACATTGTGTCTGTTTGTTCTATTATGTTTTTAGGTATTTTATTGTAAAAACGTGTACAATTTCCTAGAAATGATTTTTTAGTTTTAGCCAGTCTATAAGTTGGTACTTTAAGCTTTCCGGTATTTCTAGTAACCTTTGGCTTATCTACATTTGTAGGAAAATTGTATATATTTTTTCTGACATACATTATTATTTCAAATACGTATAGCGAAGGCAGGGTTAGCATTTCAATTTCCTTAAAAAATTCCCTCAGTGACTCGCGGGTGCCCATGTTATATATGGCCCTGATGGCCCTTTTTTGTAAAATAAAAATAGACTCTAAGTCAGCAGCTGATCCCCATAAAATTAAACCGTATGAAATAATACTTTTGAAATACGCGAAGTAAACCAACCTTGCCGTCGCTACATCAGTTAATTGCCTCATTTGTCTGACTGCAAACGCAGCAGAGCTCAACCTACTCGCTATGGCTGTAATATGGGAACCCCACTGCAGTTTTGAGTCAAGTGTTAATCCTAGAAAAACAGTTGACTTTACAAATTCAATGTTTTGACCGTCTAATTTAATATTCAAGTGTGCATTAACATCTGGTGTGTTTACTAAAGAAAATTTAATACATTTGGTCTTTTTAGGATTAAGTAACAAATTATTTGCAGCAAACCATTTAGAAATCATGGACAGAGTGTTGTTTGGTTCAGTGAGCTCGGTATCCTTCCTATTTACCTTGAACAGCAAAGAAGTATCGTCTGCAAACATGACTATGCCTGATGTTTGGCTTACCATGTAAGGAAGGTCATTTACATAGACAAGGAACAGGAAAGGGCCAAGAATTGATCCTTGGGGCACTCCCATTTCCACCACAGTCTCTGCAGATACTGCACCGTTAACTGATACCTTCTGCAATCTCTGTGTAAGATAAGATCTAACGAGTTGAAGGGCATCGCCGCAAATGCCATAGAATTTTAATTTTCGAATTAAAGTGTCATGATCTACACAATCAAAAGCTTTGGAAAGGTCACAGAAGACACCAATGGCATCGTGTGAGTCTTCCCAAGCCTCTAAAATGAATTTAACTAAGCTAGCACCCGCGTCGGTGGTAGACCTACCCTTAGTAAATCCAAACTGCTGTGGATGTAAAATTTTATTAGAGTTGAAATGTTGTAACATCTGCGTTAGCATTATTTTTTCGAATATTTTGCTAAACGCTGGCAAAATTGACACAGGGCGGTAATCAGAAGGATTATCCTTTTTGCCCGATTTGAAAATGGGTACTACTTTACTGAATTTCATTAAGTCGGGAAAGATGCCTTCATCTATGCAACTATTGAATATAAGGGCTAAAGATGGCGCAACGACGTCTAGAATAGAATCAAGAACCTTAACTGATACGCCCCATAAGTCTTCCGTTTTCTTCACCTCTAACAATTTGAACGTCTTTAAAATGTCTATGACAGAAACGTGGGAGAACTTAAAATGAGATATATTACTAAGACTAATGTATTTATTTAGTAGTAGACCGGCAGTATTGGAAGAGGAAGCTAAACATCTAGTCGTTTCAATGGGAATTCTAGAAAAGAAAGTGTTAAATTCATTTGCTACGTCAATCCCGTCTGTGATAAGCGTGTCTTTTATTTTTAAGGAAATAGAAGCCTCTGCGTTCTTTTTCTGGCCGGTTTCTGAATTTATAATTTTCCAAACAGTTTTAACTCTATTGCTGGATGATTGAATTCTACTGTTGAGGTGGGCTGACTTAGCTTTATTGCATACGATTTTAAACAATTTAGAATAATCCCTAACATACTGGTGGAAGCGTTCATCGGTAGTACAAGATCTCTTGTCGTACAGTTGGTACAAGTTGTCCCTACTTTTACGAATCCCAGTTGATGAAACCTGGGTTCATCACTATTACCCAGAGAGTAAAAAAGAGTCAATGCAGTGGCATTTTAGAGGCTCACCTGGCCCCAAAAAAATCAACGTCATAATTTCAGCCGGAAAGGTCATGGCCACAATTTTTTGGGATTGCAAAGGGATCTTGTTGATTGACTATAAAAATAAATCGGTAAATATTACAGGAGGATACTATGCTAATATTTTAAGACGGCTGAGAGAAGCAATAAAGGAAAAAAGGAGAGGAAAATTAGCATAAGGCATTTTACTCTTTCATGACAATGACCCTGTTCATAGTGCTCGAGTTGCCGAGGCTGCCATTCACGAGTGTGGATTTCATAAAATAAATCACCCACCCTATAGTCCAGATTGAACACCAAGCGACTATTATTTGTTTTCTAATCTAAAAAAAGACCTTTGGGGAAACCGATTTGCTGACGATGAAACTCTGAAGACAGCAGTTAATGAGCATTTTGACAGCAAGGACGAAAAATATTTTTATGAGGGTATCTATAAATTAATTGAGAGATCTTGCAATTGCATTGAAAAGAATGGTGATTATGTCAAAAAATTTAAAAATATCACATTCATAGTTTTTTTGTTTCATATCCATACCGAGAATTTATTGAACGCCCCTCGTAGTTTTATACTTAAATAAAAAGAAACTAAATTTTAATTTAATAACTGATGCTGATTTTGTTTATTTCTGATGGTTTTTATTTGTTTTATCGTATTTCTGATCCAAGTTTTTACTATCCGGTATCCGGCCGGATACTGACTCACTATCCGGTATCCGGCCGGATAGTAAAATCATGGCCGGATAGGCCGGATACTTATGTCCGCAATAAGGGCGTCAGGCATGAAGAAAACGTGAATTTAACCGGAGCTGGGCACTGGACCGTTAATCCGTTAATCGTTAATTAACGAAGTTAACATTTCGAGTATAAACGAATTAACTTTTAAGTTACCCTCAAAAATTGTTAACGGACTCATTAACTTCCGTTAAAACAATTAAAGTCTGTTAAACGTTAATTAAGTACCTAGGTACTATTTGCCAAAAGGATACCGCGAGGCTCATCGTATTTTCTCGGAAATGTTCGTATTTGTCATGCTACTTCATTCAGCCTCAGTACCAAAGAGTATATTGAATATACTCAGTATATAGTTACTATACTCTTTGATACTCAGTACCCATCAAGACAGCGTAGGGAAAGCTCGCATCGTGAGATTAATAATCGATATTGAGTGGTTAATACCTAAGTTAAGATTTTTATTATTTTAAGTTCGTTTTCAGTTCTTCTTAATAGTCATGCCGAAAACACTAAGACCTGGGAAACGTTTAGATTCACAAGCCTGTGAAATTCTTCTCAACATTTATTTATATTTCTGTAAAGTCCAAAAACGAGTTTCGGAGACCATTAGTTCGATTTTTGTTACCACTAGATTATCTAAGTACCTATAGTTTAGCTACAAGCGCTGTAGCGCGCCTTGGGTGGCGACGGACGAGCGGGGGGAAGGGCAATGTATAGGAATATCCCCCTACATCGCCCCTCTCCCGCGTCTTGCCGCGCAGCTATCTAAGGCGCGGTAAAGCACCTGTGGTCAAACTATATATAATTTGATCGTGGTGGTTATAACATCTCAGTGTGATATACTTCAAACTCGTGGTTAGATATTTGTGACTGATAAATAAAGTACCCTATTTATTTCTTTCTTCTTCTTCTTTCTTTCTATTCATTTAATACAAACATGTAATTTATTAACAGGTACAATAATTCATAGACACTTCGGCAGCATTCGGAAGTAGTCGTGTGTTCCGAGTTTTCACGATGGGAAAGGATATTCACTACATCTGTACCTACCTTGGCGTCATCCGTCCTGTAAGAGTCCACGTGGTATTACCCCCAAACATACAGGTCGAATTAGTAACCTCTGTTATCTACACCCATATCATAAAACCTCCATAATGTAATCAAAAACCGTAGGAAATGACCAGCATTATGACAACCAATTAGGTAAAACCAGTTCTGTAATGTTATTACAGTATCGATTTTAGTATCGTAATGAGATTAAATTTGGAACAGCTGTCAAAACTCAAGTGGGTCTCTATTCTAGTATCCATAGATATTAAAACAGTTATTGATACGAAACGTCAATTCAGTATGTTATTTTAATATAAACTGCACAACATTTGA
This sequence comes from Tortricodes alternella, assembly GCA_947859335.1. Lineage (NCBI taxonomy): Eukaryota > Metazoa > Arthropoda > Insecta > Lepidoptera > Tortricidae > Tortricodes > Tortricodes alternella. The sequence continues at coordinate 16,709,769 of OX401975.1, forward strand.
TCTCGAGTAACATGAGAATAGAGACTTCATTCGTTTGTCTATCATTTAAAAAAAATGGTCTTGACGGAGGATCAAATTGCCGCCATTACTGCTTTCATGATTCATGTTGGTTTTTTGCTGAACGAAAGTAGAATTGTAAAATGTTGTTTGTAATTTACATTTTAGTTGAAAATATGAATAGTAAGTAGTCTTCTCGGAGTGTGTGTGATGTGAAAATGCGCCGGATATCGGAAATATGCAGCCACGACTGCAACAAATAACTTGTTACCAGACAATATTTTTTCTGAACACATCATGGAGGATTTATAATATGTGTGTAGATAAAGTTATGTATGCAACTCTGCATAATTTGGCCTTAAAACACACGTGCGATCTTATTATGAAACTCACTAAAAGCTCGTTTCATAAAACCGCACTAGTGTTTTAAGGCCTATCATTATGCAACCGTTGCATAAACTACTATTATGAAATCGGTCGGTCGGTCGGTCATCTATAAGTAGAACGTAGTAAGAACGATACATTATACAATGTTCTTGTGGTTTTTTGAATATGTATGCTGTTGGTGTGTCTTTAAATAAATAAATAAATAAATAAATATAAGTAGATATAAAATACACAAAATAAATATATTCGATTTAAGCAATATACGTGTAAATATACTAATCTAAGTTCCTAACCCTAACCTAAGGAAGGAAAACAAGAAAACATAAAACATTCGTGTAAAAAAACGTTTACTATTTAATCAGTAGGTACAAAATAAGCTGCCATTTTCACAAAATTCTAGGTCATATACTAAGGCACTACTTCTTATAATAATTATCAACTAGGAAAAGAATCGGTGGGCGGCAGTCTTTTGAATGGATAAGTCTTATAAAGCCAATCTTTGATTCATTATGGGTGCCATGAGCGCCAGACATTTGAAATAAGTGGTGTTAGTTATGTTTCTAACAATATAAATGATTATTTTTGAATTTCCGTTTTGAGATCAATTATTTGAGTCACGATAGGATGTCAAATTCAACAAAAATAAATACATATTTAATGGGTCTGTCGCTCATGGCACTTCAAGATCCAAATGGTCTGGTGGCGTGGGTTGAAGGATTCATTATTTTATAAGTCATCATTGTGATAATCAGTCTTTAAGATAAATAACTATAAAAAAAATTGGCAGTATTCTATTTTTAGTGAACATAATTTCTCATAATCAATAGGGATGTTTCCTGGGTAAAAAAAATATAATTCTAATAAGTCCGTCAGTTCGATTATCAAAAAATATTGGTCACGTATTTTTTACACATACATACATACATATTATCACGCCCGAAATCCCTATTGGGGTGGGCAGAGCCACAAGAGTACTTGTGGCCACGTTCGATTAATTAGTCCTAAGATGGTATGATGAACCGTATGGTGACAGGTGATCAGCCCATCGCCCATACAGATAGTCCACCATGTCGGAGAGGACCCGTCCCTTAGTCGACTTTTACGACATGCCAGGATGATAAGCATCTGCACGCATTCTATGCTATTTCTTCACTCCCAGTGCAGCAGAGGAGTATTTTTTGCTTTATCAAATCAATCAAAATTGACAAAGATAACGCGCATCAAAGTTCGGGAGTGGGGGCTCATGACGTCACTTAATGGTGAAAAGTGTGCAAAGTCGTGACGTCACGCGGACTTCAACATTTCATTTTTTGTTTAATCAACAAAAAAATATATGTGTTCAATATATTTTTATAATGTAATTGACGGACTAATTAGTATTTTTCAGGAAACACGCCTATTTAACAAGAAAGAAAAGGACCTACCACACTATTACACTTCGGTTGATGGAAAAATAAACAATACACGCTTGTAGCAAGGAGCCCTAGCAAGGTTGACATGAGGATAAGTTAACACCATCTTATCTCTAAGTGCGTCTCTCTTATACTTGCTAGAGCCACTGCTTTGTAAGACGCCTCTTAACCTTTTGACCGCCCCAACCGGCTGCAGCTGTCAGAGGATACAGGGCAAAGAAGTCCTTCGTGTTACTTCTCAGACATGCTTGGCGGCCAAAAGGTTAAACGTAGAGCTTGCTACTGGTTGATTTATATATACTTATATGAGATTATACAACTTTTTATAGTGATTTTTAATCTATCAAAATAAAACATTTTATGATTGTTTTTACAGAAATATTTACCGTCATTCTGTATATATAGAAGACAACAAACTAGTTTTTTTCTTAAAAAATGGCCTGGTAGATCTTAGGAGTAGTGTGAACCTACGACTTTTCATACAAGAGGCGATAACGATTTCCACCCCTTAAACGTTAACCAATTTTGACCATTTTTTGATAGGTTGTCAGTCAGAACAAAATCTAGGTCTAAACGTTTTGTTTTTTTTTACTATAATCAATAAATTCACTTTTATTGCTAATTCAGTATTCTCATGCAAAACTAATTTCGGTGATTATTTGACTTTGTTGATCTTTAATCAATATTCGAAAAACGTATAGACCTAGATTTTGTTCTGACTGACAACCTATCATAAGTTGGTCAAAATCGGTTAACATTTAAGGGGTGGAAATCGTTATCGCCTTTTGTATGGAAAGGGTGTTTTTTGCCGTTGGTTCACAGTCCTCTTAAACCTGAAATATTAATTATCTAAAAGTTCGTTTATTTACTAACTAAAATGCCAAATAGCTAAGTATTAACTACTCTATACTTATCTAAATAGATGTGTACAAAATATACAATAAACAGTCTGTAGGTGGGTTTTTAAATACTGTATATAGTAAGACAGTTTGTAGGTAATATAATTCCCAATTACACCTCTTATGGCCGAATTCAGAAACGCCACTTAAGCATTTGATTACATATTAAATATTTAAATGTCCCTCAACTAGTTGTCAACCTATACAGCAACGTCACTTTAATTAAAGATCAATTTGAGTGGCCTTTCTGAATTCGGACGTTAATCCTACAAATCAACAATACAAATTTTATAAAATGTATTATATGTATGTGAAGACGTTTGGATGTTTAGATGCTTGTATATCTGGATTTTAGTTTTTCGGTCAAGCACAAACGCCTGGACGGATTTGCATGTAATTTGACTAGAGATGCAACGGATATCCGGCTACTATCCGGTATCCGGCCTATCCGGCCATGATTTTACTATCCGGCCGGATACCGGATAGTGCGTCAGTATCCGGCCGGATACCGGATAGTGCGTCAGTATCCGGCCGGATACCGGATATTAAAAACTTGGATCAGAAATACGATAAAACAAATAAAACCCATCAGAAACAAACAAAATTAACGTCAGTTATAAAATTAAAACTTAATTTCCTTTTATTTAAGTATAAAACTAACATGTCACATCACGTCGTGCACGTTCGAATATTCCCTACTGACGTAATAAGGCGCGTATTTAACCTCAAACGGTCTCCCCGGCACTTACAATTCGTAACAAGTTAAAACGTGCTCGCCGCGCAAACTAACACAGCTTTAGAGATAGCTCGTGTGCGGCCGGATATCCGGCTATCCGGCCAATGGCCATACCGGATATCCGGTATCCGGTATCCGGCCAAACCACTATCCGTTGCATCTCTAAATTTGACCATATCATGGAAAAAAAAATAGGATTATTTTCATCCCAATCCTATGCGATAAAGTCACGGGCATAACTAGTTGTTTCTTTATAAATGAGATCAAGGTACAAATAGGAATTATAATAGCCATCCGTGGAATCACCGTAGCCAACACATGATGAGCCTCTACATACTAACTCAATAAGGAGGGAGTTCATATAGATGATATATAATATTATATCTTTCAATATGATTGAATATATCATGATCCTGAAAATTTTAGCCTCAAAAACTAAAATACAAGGCATTCAATGAACAACCTTTTTACAACTAGGTATACAGTCATTTGAAGCCATTTCTTTAGGTTGGTTTGTCTACATTATTATCACAGTCAGGGTTTTCCTGATGTACATTTTCACAACTATTTTCATCTGTATACACACTTTTATTTTCACTTTTATTACCTAAATTTTGTGGACTTGTTTCATCTTTACAGATATTACCATCTTCGCTTATATCATCTTTATTATTATAATGGAAACCATTTCTAAACTTATCGTATTCGTCACTCCATGTCGCACTTACACTTCTGTACAAATCATTTTTACACTCATTGTTTCCATCTCCTAAATTATCACTAAAATCATTATCTTCTTTATCACCACATTTATTATTTTCATCCCCAGATTTGTATACATCTTTACAGTGATCACCGCTTTCCTCGTCACCCCCAGTGCATTTTTTATAATCATCAGAATGGATATCTTTTTCATTACTAGTATTATTTTCATCTCTGCATTTGTACTTTCCATCTCTAAAGTTGTCAACTCTATGTTCATTATCTGCATGACCACACTTGTCATCATCATTACCACATTTGTAATCGCCTTCTCCAAAATCATCACATCTATTCTCATTACCTGCATTGCCAAACTTGTCATCTTCACAATTGTAACCAACATCTCCATCACCTTTATAACTAACACCTGCTACATTGTCTTCATTTATACCTAATCTTTCATTATCTACAGCATTTGTTTGACTTGTTAGCATAGATGAAAGAGTTCGTATATATGCTTCCATATTTGAAGCGAGAGCACTCATAATTTGATTCTCAACCGTCAATACGTTCGATTCTAGATTCGAATCAGGTTCTAGCCTAACATTAGATTTAAGTAGATTAGCTAAAATAGGATTAGCCCTAAGAGTTTCATCTCTATCTTGTATATTGTCACTATAATTCTCTTTTTCAATACTATTCGGTAATTTTTCTATTATATTATTCTTTGTGTGTACACGTTTGTGTATAATGAAAACGTCTGGATCTTTAAAGCATTTGGAGCATTCTTGGCACTGATATGTTTCGTCTTTCTGTTCTTCTGGTTTGCGGAGAAGGATCTCTATCTCGGAGAGTGAGCTCCCTGAAGGGCTGGGGTTCGTCGGTTGAGAATGAGATTGTTCTGAAAAAAAAAAAGGGTTTAAGTTATTAAAGTTATCAGGATGAGAAAGAATCATTGACAAGTGGTCAATAATTGTGTAATAAAGGGTTTATGGCCGAATTCCGAAAAGCCACTTAATCATTTGATTAGAGATTAAATAATCAAATGGCCCTGAACTAGTTGACATCTATACATATAAGACAGTACCGTGACTCACTTATAGACAAACGCACAGCCTAAATGGGTTCCTAAAGGTTTGAAATTTGGAGGAGACATTCCTCGAGTACCCTTTTCGGGTGTTTATCACCCCATGGGCGAAGCTGTGGCGGGAACTCTAGTGCTATACAAAAACGTCACTTTAATTAAAGATCAAATTGAGTGGCCTTTCTGAATTCGGCCATTACGCGACAAAATCGTCACTTCATGTAATAAAGGGTAGACATGAAAACATCGAGAGTTGACCGGCATGCTGGGCAGTGTTACCCAAAAGCATATGTTTTTTTTTTCTTTTTTATCGTAGATAGATGTGCATTTGACCTCTATCTCACCTGATCGAAAGTGATGATGAGGTCGACGATGAATGCACACCTAGATAATGCCTATTCGCTCTCTCCTTGAAACGACTAAGTTGGAGAGTTCTGGAAACAATTCTGCAGGCAGGGAATTCCACTCCTTAGCCGATCACCAGATGTATGTTGAAGCGTACCGCTTAGTGCGAATTCTTGAAACATCCACAACATAGGGATGGAACCCCAGCCCACGCCTAATCCCCCGATGAAGGAAGGATTATTTCTATAAACTATAAGGTTAAGTGTTAGAATTCTACGAAGCTCACCAGGAGTGAGCGGCTCGGAGGCTCCCGCTGCCTGCATCGCGAGCATCGTCTGCATGTATATAGCTTGTGCCATTTGCTGCTGCACCTAAAGTAAAAAAAACAGCTCAAATACACCTTAGAGGCCATCCATATCCATAAATTACGTCACACGAATTGGCGCTAGTTTCCTGAAAAAATCTAATTAGTCTGTCTCTTTCCTTTGACGTCACAACTTTGTACACTTTTTACTGATAAGTGACGTCATGAGCTCCCTCTCCTGAACTTTGATGGGCGTTATCTTTGTCAATTTTGATTGATTTGATTAACAAAAAATAGGTGTTCAATTTTTTTCGATAATCTGACGGACTAATTAGAATTACTTCTTTTTTACCCAGGAAACATCCCATTTCCATGAATTTTGGGGACCAGTCCTTGTCACTGGTGGTGTCATTTGTGTGACCCCCCCTGGTGTGACGTCACATATTAAGCAATATTTTAAGGTTTTCGATAGATTTGAAGTTTAGAGTTTTAATAGTCAAACTTGGTTGACCCCCTCCCTCCTCCTTAATGCGTGACGTAATTTATGGATGACCCCCCCCCTATGTTCTACAATTTATTTATACACACTAATATTATAATTATAATTTACAGAGCTTAACAGATTCCCATACATGTTGGGCACATACATAATTATGTAGCCTGTACATGACATACAATACAACACAAATACTCTTTAAAGAAACACAATATAAAACATACTGGAAAAAGACAAAGAAATAAGTAACACGGTAGGCAATAGACAGTGTTATCACTAAGTAGTGATCTCTTCCAGTCAACCTTCGAAAGAGATGGCATAAGAGACTTACAAAGTCTCCAAAGACATAGGTACTCTTTACCCGGTATCCTAAAAGGATTTTCAGGAATTTTTATAAAAACCGGTCAAGTGCGAGCCTGAATCGCGCGCCGAGCGTCCCGTACTTACTTATGAATCACACGATAAAAACAATCAATGTTCCAATTTAAAAAAAAATGGCTTTTAACAACGGGGTAACCATTTACAACCTACCTATGAAATAAGACAAAAAATAACTTTCGCAAGCCCCTATCTCCGTGCAACTGTCGAGTGTGATACAACCTTGCAAAGGTTATTCCCTTAAACTATTATTTTTTTGTGACCTATCTACTTATTTAAAGTTTTCGAACTTTTTCCTTTGTGCTGTAAGACACTGCTTCTTCCCAAATTTCATGATTCTAAGTCAACAGGAAGTTTGCCCCTACACGTTTGCCCAACACCCTATAGGTTTTGATTCCCTTGAAAGTATCAAAATATGTGGCATAAATGGTTTTATCTTTTGATTGTGTTGACTTAGAAGGTTGATTTCTTCACAGCTCCAGGACATTGCAGACCTGAGTATTTAATATGAATACCTTCCTCCTGATGATAACCTCCACGCGTTCTTGAGAAAAAGACATACACATACATACATACAGACAGACGGATAAAGAAGTGATCCTATAAGGGTTCCTTTTTTCCTAGAGAGAGGGATAGAATGTGTTCTATTGGAGATAACGAACTTACCATAGGGTCCACAAGGGTTGGTGACAGGCTTGGCACCCACGCTGAGGAGTGCCGACGAGAGTAAGGAATAGGTGAGTCTGAAGGCAGGTTCTGAGATGGAATTGCATCTTTCCGGAGTGTTCGCCATTGACCTGAAAAATGGAGTAAAACAATATCAATATTGTAGCAAAGAGGCTACAAGAGAAACAGAGATAGACAATTTAAATGACGAAATTGTGGATATGAATGTTAGAACATCGTCCAGAGTGGTAACAGACGTGGAGAAATGGAGAAGACTGTAAAGCTCTTGCCAGAAGGCACACAGAAATATATAAGTTTAGAAAAATTTAAATCTGACAGCTATAAATAAACAATTAAAATGTATATATGCATGTATCTCGCTTTTCAGTCTACTAACAGTGGGGCCAATTCGAACGTGTTTTCGCTAAATTTAGAAGGCGCTAAATTTGAATTCAGAAATGTTAGACTCGATTTTGAACCTTGGAGCTATACAAAATGGAGTTTGATGTTTCTTATTTTAAGTTTAGGCAATCTTAAATTTAGCGGATACCGTTTCGAATTGGACCCAGTATCAAACAAGCATCAGGTCACATTTAAATAAAGAAAATTGCCATTTTATGCCATCATGCATTTACATTATGACTATATTACACATTTAAACTTAAAATTGCTTTTTGTTACTTGGGTTCCCAACGTTTACAGCAACCATTTGTTTCAAATAGGTTTTTGTTACAAATTACATTTTTATAACAAGAATTTCTGCACTTTACATATTCATATTGCAAAGTCATTGCAAATTTCAAGGTATTCCGACCATGGGAACTGGTTCAAAATGTATTTCTGAGATATGACAAACATGACACACTAACCAACAACCAACCAACAAGCTAAACAAAGAGTTTTTTTGTTTTAATCTTTTATTTTATGGAGGCTTTAGTACACATATGTGACTATGTCAGCCTCATGGGAAGTCTCTAGGAAAATTAGTTTATGGGGCATTCCTCCCTCCAGACCTTGTTTCTCTGGCAATGAAGGAGCGCCTCACAAATCTGTAAATCTGAACAGCATCACTAAACAGTGGGCTGGTCAGCACCGCATTTACCTCACCATTATGCAGGTTTAAGTGGCTCAGGTAATTATGCCTGACACTTTTATACTGGTCGCACTCCATCAAAAATGTATAAGGTCTTCTGTTTTACGACAACTCACGCACCTCGGGGACTGTACAACCCTTACCATATTTAAAAAAATATTTAAGGGAATGTGACCAGACCTAACACGAAACACAATCACAAGCAGATCCCTGGGGAGGCTGGATTGATCAAACCAGGGTATCCAAAACACTTTATTCTGAATGGTGCTGTACCAAATACCTTTATGATATGATAAGTATAGTTATGAAAGACAATTCAATTCTATGCTTGACCATCACAAGCTATATAGGCCTTTTAAACTTTTAGAATGAATCAGGAATTGATATGGATCCCATAATTTTGAAAGTGGTGAAAGAGTGAGGCAGCTAATATGGTGACCAACTCTACAGTTATACCTAGCAGCTGACTGAGAATGAATGAACAATAAATATTAGATCAAAGACCAAATGCAACAAATAAGTAATAAACATTGCAAATGATAATTTTTTTACATAATCAATATATTTTATATGAAACCCTGTATTTGAAGTTTCTATTGGTGTTATAGCAAAATTATCTAGTGTATACAGATTAGAGGTACGAAGATAACTAACTCTACATGACACTATGTTGTTTCTTGTCTTACCCTTATTTTTACCAACGCTAGTCACCGTATAATCCTCAGATTTAAAGTGCAGACTGCACACTTTAGAATACTTCGTGTAAGGCTTGCCCCTTTTCAGTATACGATTCCACAATTTAGCAAGCTCTTCATCTCTTGGGAATTGGTGAAACGATACATTCTTGGCTTTGCCGGCCATCGAAGTACAGCGTGGCACGGTGCAGTAATATGGCATCTTGTGGCTAGCTAGAACCGCGCTTTAACACACTAATTATCATAGCTATGTTACGCTTGTATTATTGTTTCAGTGCAGGTGAAATAGTTATAAAAACAAACAAAACTTCGCGCATAAACACCAAGCGCCGACATTATCAAAATGAAAAAAAAAAAAACAATATTGCTTGCTAGTGAACAAAATGAATAAATTAAAAACAAAATAAATAAGTATTGCAGATTTTTGTCTTTGGTTATAAAACTAACTAGGATCAAAACTCTAAAATATAATAAATTTAGATATTTCAGGCTTTTCTGTGTATGTTTAACTACGTTTAAAGTAAGTTTTTTTTTAACGAAGTGCCATAATAATTCCTGGCTGAACAAAAGTTACTTAGTCACATGTGATTTAACAAGCAAGAATAGTTTGCCTATGGTACAACAGGAGCCATTTTTCCGAAAAAAAGTGGTGATACATGTCAAAAATTTCAACTAACTCAACTTTTCAAGGCTGCGGTGTGATGATTGCGTTTTCTGCAAACGTGATAACGATTGCAACAAATAATCAGTTTTAGCAACACACTGTGCCCGTCCGTTTCCTGTTTGATGTGAGATACTGTTCATAGGCGGCATATAACATTGCTGCCGGATTTGGGTAACAACAAAGGCACACGGTACCACGATGGGTTATTACTGTACCGTGCCACAGTGCACCTCCCTCGCCGGGAAGACGAAAAACGTAAAGTTCCACCGGTTCCCCCGCGACATCCCTATGGCAGACAAGTGGAATGTTATCCTCAAACGCGGGAAGCCGTACACAAAATACTCCAAAGTGTGCAGTCTCCACTTCACGCAAGCGGATTACAACGTCACAAACATGGGTAAGAAAAAACTTATTCGGGTTTTTCCACGTCTGGTGAGCGTGTTGCGTTGGTTCACGACTTTTCTCTGGAATGAGTCATCACAATGTCCGTTTTTATGTTTTATTTTAATAATGTAATCTGCTCACCAGTGACACTTATTTGTACTGTAACATTAAGTTGTCTGATCTATAAGAAACTTATTGGGATAACCCCAGGTTTATTTGGTTATTATGCAATGGAGCTGACAATGGTTTCGCTATCACTTGGTGTTGACCTTTAACAGATATTATTATTTATTATCAAAATAACTCTCAAATCTGGTTGTTGTTAAGCTTATATCTGTCGGGAACTCCACTATATTTATTATTCAGTTATGTATACTTATAATGTATATTTCTGATGCTGAACCATGCACTGTTCATTAGCAAAGTTATTTAAGAGGTTTGTGAACCTACGGCTTTTCATACAAAAGGCGATAACAATGTCAACTGCTTAAACGTTAACCGATGCTCACCAATTTTTAATAGGTGGTCAGTCAGAACAAAATCTAGGTTTGTGCATTTTTGTTTTTTTTCACAATAATCAATAAATACAGTTTTATTGTTGTTTTAGTATTTTCATACAAACTAATTTTGGCACTTATTTGACTTTGACTATCTTTTTTCAATATTCAAAAATGTACAGAGCTAGATTTTGTTCTGGCTGACAACCTATCTAAAATTGGTCAAAATTAGCAAACATTAAAGGGGTGGAAATCGTTATCGCCTTTTGTATGAAAAGGGTGATTTTTGCCATTGGTTCACAGTCCTCTTAAAATGACATATTATGTGGTCATATCTGCGATTAAACCAAAGTGAGTTAATTTCTTTCTCCCAGTTGTAAAAACTACTGAAGAGTATCTTTCTTGTCTGATGGAACAAAAATTTTCAATGAGATTGGTCTATCTCCATCCCTGTTTCCTTTATTGGGTTTGATAATGATACATCAAAGACTTTAAAACTAGTACTGCAGAAATCTAGCTCGCAATCATGCCATGCAGACGTTAGTTCTGCACCTTTCTTGCAAATGGAAGATTATGAAAAGTTCATATTGAGTGTCAATACGGTGTAATTGTCCTTGCGCTGCTGTATTTTTTCGATCTGCCCTCGGTTATAAACTATAAGACATTTACATATTGTGTTAGTAAGGATTTCTGCACTTTTGGCTGTAAATATGAACTCTTGTCGGGGAATAGACCCTTAGTCGACTACATACATGTAATTATAATTTCAACTAGCAACTAAATTATAGTATGATACAAATTTGATTGTGTTTACGTTAAAAATTATTATTTTTGAATTCGACATAGCATTTCTATCTTTACATATGGGCCCGCTTATTATTATTACTATTATTAATCCTTATATTGCAAAAATCAACTGATTAGGTAACAAGAATTTTGATGTATATTTTATGAGATGAATGAAGAATATTAAATACTGGTGTCCTAGACCTAGAAACTTTATTGAAAATGAATGCATATATCGAGTTAATCTCAGGTTGTCCAGGTCGCAAAATGACTAGATAGGTTGATTGACTACATCGCATAATGACTAGGTCGCATAATGCCCAGCTCTTTATTTGACCACATCGCACAATGACTAGGTCGCAATATGCCCAGATCTTTATTTGACCACATCGCACAATGACTAGGTCGCAATATGCCCAGATCTTTATTTGACTACATGGCACAATGACTAGGTCGCAAAAGCCCAGATCTTTATTTGACTACAGCGCACAATGATTAGGTCGCAAAATGCCCAGAATTTTCAATCAATGTATTATGTATTTTGCTTAATTTATTAAACCTCGCATAGAAAAGGCGTCTCAAACTCTCATACTCGCACCACTACAGGGCCGATTTACGCTGAATTAAAAAAAAAACAACACCTGAAATGTTACAGACAGGGAAATTAGTATTTTACAGTTGACTGTACTGGTGTTATGCGATGTGGTCAAATAAAGATCTGAGCATTTTGTGATGTAGTTATTGTGCGATGTGGTTGAATAAAGATCTGGGCATTTTGCGACCTAGTCATTATGCGACCTGGACAACCTGAGATCAACACCATAATATCCAATAGACTCCGCATAGCTGGGTGATCCCTGCTGCTAGCATTGGAAGCCAAAAGTCATAAGCGGCAGGCTACTGCCTACAGCAGGCGCTGGAGCGCATGACCTTGAACGCACCAATCACAGTGCGCTAAAAAAACCCGCGCGCCCCGCAAGTTTGGCAGCTTTGTTTGCTTGTAAAAGTTAGGCTAAGCCATGTCTTTAGGATATCTAGTCTGTGATGCATATTCACTACTGATTCCAGGATAAGCTGTGTCTTTAGGATATCTAGTCGGTGATGCATATTCAGTAATGATTCCATGCTAAGGCATGTCTTTAGGATATCTAGTCTGTGATGCATATTCAGTAATGATTCCAGGCTAAGCTGTGTCTTTAGATTATCTAGTCGGTGATGCATATTCAGTAATGATTCCAGGCTAAGCCATGTCTTTAGGATATCTAGTCTGTGATGCATATTCAGTAATGATTCCAGGCTAAGCCGTGTCTTTAGGATATCTAGTCTCTGATGCATTTTTAGTAATGATTCCAGCGGTCCTAACATGAATGACACAAAGATAAGATAGACCGTCTTATCTCTAAGTGCGTCTCTCACACTAATGCCGACGAAAGAGATAGTCATAGAGATAAACGGGTTTAATTTATCTTTGTGTCATTCATGTTAGGGCAGCTGAAAGGAATCCACATTCCATTCTGGAATCCCTCTCACAGGCAGTTGCGAGTGATGACAGCATTAATCACAAAATTAAAAACGAATTTAAATCATTCATTTAAAGCTAAAAAAATTCTGAATGTCAGAGGCCTCAGTTGACCAATTAACAGTGAATACTTTTGTTGAACTTGAATCGATTTTCGGCCTTGGGATAGGGCACCAGCAATCTGAAATTACGTGACCATAGGCGTACTTTGGAAATTGGCATCTTATGTTCGGTGGGATCTTACGGACATGACGAGAGTCTAAAGGAGGAGGCAGTGCCAAGTTTTTCTACAGAATTTTCCAAAACGGTAAATGATAGAGTTTTGAGATAAACATTAAGAGGAGTGAATACTTGAAATCGTGTGAATTCTTATTGTCAGAAATAGTCCGAAATGTTTCAGACTCGTGTGGAGTCCTTCTTCGGGAGTTGAATGCGGTCGCGGTCAAAGCAACCCGCTTTGAAATGTCGGTTGTGCCAGCCAGAACAAAATCTAGGTCTATACTTTTTGATTTTTTTTCACTATAATATATCAATAAATTAACTATTGTTGTTTCAGTTTTCTCGTACAAAACAAATTTCGGCGATTATTTGACTTTGATGATCTTTAATCAATATTAAAAAAAACGTATATATCTATATTTTGTTCTGACTGATAACCTATCAAAAATTGGTCAAAATCGGTTAACATTTAAGGGGTGGGAATCGTTATCGTGTTTTGTATGAAAAAAGCGATTTTTTCCCGTTAGTTCACAGTCTTCTTAAAAAAAACGACCGCATTGAGAATCTCCTCCTTTCTTGGAAGTCGGTTAAAGACACACTTTCGCAATCACCTATAATATTGTTTAGGATTAGTCAGGGCCGTCTGAAACTGGACGTTATTTAATAACGACACTTCTGTCTCGCTTGGGATTTCCCGACACCGTTTTCCTTGTTTTAATCAGATGAATGACCACATATCAATTTATTTTAAACCTTAAATACGACACCATAACGAAACCAAAACTGAGCCCATAACATACTAATGCTTATGTAAAAATGAATGATTTAAGCACATTTCTTACAATAACCTATTTTCAATTAGGCTAGTTTAAAGGCCCTCCTCTGCTGCACTGGGAGTGAAGAAATAGCATAGAATGCGTACAGATGCTTATCCTGGCATGACGTCAAAGTCGACTAAGGGACGGGTCCTCTCCAACACGGTGGACTATCTGTATGGGCGATGGGCTGATCACCTATCACTATACGGTTCATCATACCATCTTAGGACTAATTAATCGAACGTGGCCACAAGTTGTCTTGTGGCTCTGCCCACCCCATTAGGGATTTCGGGCGTGATGCTATGTATGTATGTATGTAGTTTAAATGTCTTTACACACGGCGTTTTCCGCGTCGAGGTTGCGCGCGATACTTAACCGATTGTCATAACGTAGCGGCGTTGGGTGACTTGTTTTGTTTATCATTGGAGTAACTAGGTAGATAGTCTGCCCGTAGTTTAACATGCATATGATTATATTAGTTATCAGTGGCGAAGCCTGCCTACAAGCCGATTCCTGACGGCTTTACTAAGCTAGAAAGCTACGGCTAGCTGTCAGTGAAGTCCATGTTACTCTAACAAAATGTCAGACTCGCACATACGGTTCTAATTCTTCCAGCTTCCCTTAGGAAATATTTGACGCTTCGCCACTGTTAGTTATACAATATAATTGATAACTACGTAAAAAAAACCGGCCCAGTGCGAGTCGGACTCGCGCACGAAGGGTTCCGTACATCTATTAACACGGCAAAAAGCCAGGTTTGTTGTATGGGAGACCCCTTAAATATTTAATTTATTCTGTCTTTAGGGTTCCGTACCCAAAGGATAAAAACGAGACCCTATTACTAAGACTCCGCTGTCCGTCTGTCTGTCTGTCTCCAGGCTGTATCTGATTAACCGTGATACTTAGAAAATTTAAATTTTCACAGTTGATGTATTTCTATTGCCGCTTTAACAAATACTAAAAAACAGAATGGAATGGAAAAATATTTAAAGGGGCTCCCATACAACAAACGTGATTTTCTTGCTCATTTTTGCTCGATATTGATAACGGCAACAGGTAGACGCTTGAAATATTCACAGAATATTAAGATATATATTTAATTAAAAAACAAATAATTAAATTAAAATAAAATAAATATTTAAGGGGGGCTCCCATATAACAAACGTGATATTTTTGCCGTTTTTATACATAATGGTACGGAACCCTTCGTGCGCGAGTCCGACTCGCACTTGTTTAGTATTTGTTGTTATAGCGGCAACAGAAATACATCATCTGTGAAAATTTCAACTGTCTAACTATCACGGTTTATGAGATACAGCCTGGTGACAGACGGACAGACCGACAGACAGCGGAGTCTTACTAATAGGGTCCCGTTTTACCCTTTGGGTATGGAACTCTAATAAATCAGGGGACAATTTTTACACAAATCGATCCCCAAAGTAAGCTCTAAAGGCTTGTATTATGAGTACCACACGACGATATACATACTTATGTAGATAAATTACTAAGCTCCGTGGACTGTAGACCTCGCGACAAACTTAACGTTGCCGTTGGAAAAGTGTTATCCCCATACATTGACATAGGTCGCGGTCAGTTTACCAACACCCAAAATTCGCAAAAAAAAAACCCTATATCTCGCCCATTATGAAAAAATTCGAAAAACTATATCGTCAAAAAAATTCCATATAATTATCGAACCTACTCACATAATTTCACGTGAATCGATTGAGAAACACGTTTATGTCTATGACTATCTCTTTCGTCGGCACTAGTTTTTTAGACGCATTTAGAGATAAGACGGTTTAACTTATTCTTGTGTCATTCATGTTAGGGCCGCTGGAATCATTACTGAATATTTCAATAAATATTGAAATACATAGGAAACATCCAAGACTTAGGAACAAACATTCGTGCTCATCACACAAATGTTTGCCCTTACCGGGGATCGAACCCGGGACCGCTAGCTTCGTAGGCAGGGTCACTAACAACTAGGCTAACCGCGTCGTCGAGTATATGTTATATACCTACGTTGAGCGTGTGGTGCGGATATATATATTATACATTATTGGTTCTCAAAAGGTTGACAATGCATCTTGACCTATATATTTTTTTTTTCGTGTTTCGGTATGAAATATTAATTATGATTTAACGATATGTTAATTCCGCAATTGGCTACTTCACTGTAGTAACGAATATTTTATTTCTGTGGAACGGTAGCTTAACCTTTTGACCGCCACAGTCAGCTGCAGCCGTCAGCGTATACAGGGTAAAAAAGTCCTTCATTACCTTGACTTAAGGTTGAAGTTCGTGTTACTTCTCAGACATGCTTGGCGGTCAAAAGGTTAACCCTCATTAGTACGTTATAGAACAGGATAAATGTAAATTTAAATAAAGATTATTTATGGCCGAATTCAGAAACGCCACTTAAGCATTTGATTAGAGATTAAATAGTTAAATGGGCTTCAAGTACTTAGTTGTCATCCTATACAAAAACGTCACTGAAATGTCAAGATCGTATTCAATTCAATTCAATTCAAAGTATTTATTTCGGACTACAAGATCCATAGCTGTTAGTACAATATTTATCTATTTTCTAATGTTAGTACACACAAAATAATAATCAATACAAAAAATAGAAAAATATGAAAAATAATAAGAATAATAACCATAATAAAAATAATTCAATCATTAAGATTCAATATCAATATCAATATTTAAACTCTAAATTAGATTTAACAAGTCCGATTAAGCCCACCACTATGGGACAGTTAAACTTGTTTGCAATCATCTTCAGGATGCTGTTACTGCTGCTCCTCAGTCTGCCAAGAAGTGATGGTATTGAGTGGCCTTGCTGAATTTGGCCATTAGAATTTAATAACTTAAAAACTTAAATGTTTACTTCCAAGTCACGTGACTTTAAACAACAGTCAACGTACGACGTTTGCATAGGTCGGTTGCGTTCCGAATCACGCTGCCCACCTTAATCGTTGTGATGGCCATGAGTGTTTTTCGGACCGCACCCTCATACAGACTGCTTTTTTGACGTTTACGACTGGTTTCAGTAGCAGTGGCGAAGCGGGCATACAAGCCGATTCCTGACGGCTTTACTAAGCTAGAGAGCTACGGCTAGCTCTCAGTGAAGTCCATGTTACTCCAACTAAATGTCAGACTCGCACGTACGGTTCTAATTCCTCCGGCTTCCCTTAGGAAATATTTGACGCTTCGCCACTGTTCAGTAGGTATGGTGACGTCACACGACGGCTGACAGTAAGATAGCGTTTTAAGGGAAAATTAAAAAAAATATTATTTGTGCTTTTCCCTTGAAAATGTGACAGAAACATCAAGAAAATATTGTTACATAATCTAAAATGAGCTAGCAAGTTGCCAAAAATATTGTTTAAAAAATGGTGAAGAACCGAATTGTAAGGAGCATTTCAATGCGGGAAAGTATCTGCATACATCTGCGAAGTTAGTTAAAGATGTGTGTGAGTCCCCAATCCGCAACAGGTCCGCGTGGGGACTACTGCCCAGTCCCTCTCACTATGACAGGACTGCTCAATACCCTAATCCTACTTCCTACTAATATTATAAATGCGAATGTTTAAACGAATGTTTGTTACTCAATCACGCCAGAACAGCTGTACGGATCTGGATGAAATTGGGCACAGAGATAGATTATAGTCTGGAATAGCACATAGGCTGCTTTTTATCCCGGAAAATTCAAAAGTTCCCAATGCAAACGAAGTCGCGGGCGGAAGCTAGTAATGTTATAAATTTGAAAGTTTGTGAGTGTGTGCGTGTGTGTGAGTCAGTACGTTTGTAACTCCTTTACGCTTCAACGGCTGGACTGATTTGGATGAAATTTCATCTATATAGTGCCAATAATCTCCAAATACGGCTATATCATATTATGGACAGCACGGAATGACAAGGGTTCCGTTGTTTGCCATTAAGCTACGAAACCTTAAAAAAGATACCGCAATTTTAAATTGAAGGTGACAGAAAAGACGGTTAGTGCTCTGCGCATACGCAGTCGTAGGCGCAGCTAGTTAATTAATACTATCAGTGGAGCTAGACGGTGCCGTGCACCGGGCCCCCAAGTTCGGGGGGCCTTCGGACCTTGACCAGCAAACCATTATTGAACTAACGAAAAATTCTCCTACCTTAAGGCGCTGACAAGACCTAAATCGGCTTTACTTAAACACTTTTTTGACAAAAACCATTTGATTTGGCAAAGCGAAAAAAATATACGTTCATATTCATTATATTATTGAAAAAATGACTATTTCCAAAACACGAATAAATGCAATCGATACGATAGAAAAAAAAAACGTGAAGTTACGTCTGAAATCTTCTTTAAACAGTTCTATGTCTTAATTTTTTTAATTTGTGGGTCTATAATTAATAAAACCATTACACCACGCCCATATTAAAAAATTACTAATTTATATTTTACGTGTAGTGTGTTTACATATAATTCATCCGTTTTTGATTTTCTCCATATAAAAAACCGCACAGTGCTTCTCGTTCACTCCGTTACAAACAGACAGTGATCGATCTCTCAAGGTCATTGGCTCTTGTCAGCGTCTTAAACAGTTTAGTTAGGGTCCCAGTTTTTTTTTGCACCAGGGCCTTTGGTTGCCTACTTACGCCTCCTCTATCCTCCTTGTCATACGCGGAGGTATGCGGATTTTTTTAATAACATTTTATTTTTTAGGTCAATGGAAAACCCTAAGCAAGGATGCTGTTCCATCCCAGAACCTGCCAAAATTGAACCCTGACGGCACTGTGATGGTGATCCGGAAGAGCCGAACCCTCAAATACAAGGATGGGAGGAAGGAGGAGCCTGCGTAAGTACTTATTAGAGGTTTAAGAGTACCTACGGCTATTCATACAAAAGGCGATAGGTAGGTAGGTAGGTCACTCATTTCTTTATGAAAATTTCATTACAAAAATGACATATTAAACATAATGAATTCACAAAAAGATCGTCAGTTGAAATAGAGTATTATAAAAATACCGTCTAGAAATAATTCTAGGAATAATCAAAATAATGTCTTAAAATTAAATTTCAAAATGTCACCAATAAAATCAATAACAAAAGAACAAGAAGAAACAGATGTCTATAAAAAAGAAACTATAAAACACAAAAGTCAAAACAATAAATACTGTGTACATGATCAGATTAAAACTTTCGTGAGACATTACTAAGACTAGAAATAAGCACGGCTTTACTCACGATTTATTGTCAGAAATAGTCCAACATGTTTCGGACTCATATGGAGTCCTTCTTCAGGGGTTGAGTACTGTGTACATGATTTAATATCGTTTAAAGTTTGTAAAATCCGTTCCGTCGGCGACTCTCCATAAAATCCTATAATATCTATTTGAAGTCACCACCTGCTATTTCCATATTGGCCCCACGAGCCTGGCAGAATAAATTTCTTGTTTCTTTCTTTTTGAGGTTATGCAGTCGGGTTTTTTGTTCTTTTTTTTTTTCATTTTTTTAGCTGTGTTATGCTGTATTTTTCAGGTTAGCAAGACCTATTCTGCGATCATAAAAGAACTTTATCACAGCTTTATTATAAGTATTGAAAATTTAAGTGACAATGGGTGCTAACCAACTTTTAATCGTAATAGATCCTAAATATTCATTCGTAATGAAAAATGTTAAGAGAAACCTAAAGATGATTTTCAAATACCTATACTAAACATGGTTTAACGACTTTCATTTTTTTTCTTTTTCACTATATGGCGTCTGATTGTCGCCAATTTGAATTTAATTTTGATTACTTTCATGTCTTTAGTGGCACTTGCAAGATTACGACAAATCGATTGACGTAAGAATCTTCAAAATCGGCCCACGCGTCTCTCCATTGCCGCTATACACTTCGCCACCGGATACCCGGCAACCGGGACGCGTGAAAAGGCACTTAGTGTTCAATATATTATTTATAATAATTATTATAAACTGATTTATTCCAGTGACAAAACCGAGAAGTGGTCCCCGCTGGCTCCGGTCAGCCACAGCGCTCCCGAGCCAATTTTAGAACCGGAAAACAGTGTAAGTTCACTTTTTAACCTATTGGCCGCCAAGCATGTCTGAGTAGTAACACGAGTTTCAACTTTAAGTCAAGGTGTTGAAGGTCTTTTTTACCCTGTATTGCCTGTCACGCATAGTCAACAACGGTGACCAAAAGTTTAACGTACACTGCAGTTTATGCGGCATCACTTTTAGACACTGCGGGGCAGCAGAAACGGCATCTTCAAGATGATGGCTAAAGTAGATTGTCCTTTGATGTGTAAGCTTGCTTAAAGGACAAAATCAATGTTAATAGGGATGATTCCTGGGTAAAATAATACTAATTCTAATTAGTCCGTCAGTTAGATTATCAAAAAATATTGAACACGTATTTTTTGCTTTATCAAATCAATCAAAATTGACAAAGATAACGCGCATCAAAGTTCGTGTGTGGGGGCTCACGACGTCACTTAATGGTAAAAAGTGTGCAAAGTCGTGACGTCACGCGGAACTTCAACGCACTATATCTCCGTAATTTTTTGTTTAATTGACAAAAGAAAAAATATGTTTTTAATAGTTTTTGATAATGTAAATGACTGATAATTAGATTTTTTCAGTCATCAGGCTTATTGCCTTAATTTATTACTGCCTGGAAGTGACGTCATGAGCGGGGGCTAATCGGGTAATCCACTGTTGTATTTCCGCTTCCAGCTGGCCTACCGTCTCCAAACCCTCCACGCGATAGCAACAGGAGTCTCCCCCCAGAACTCCGTGCCCCCCAAGCCGAAGAAACAGGATGCCTTCATGCAGACAGACCCGATACAGTCGGAGGAAGAAGAAAACGCACAGCCGAACAACAGTTACAGTGAAACTTCGGAGAACTCATACCATTCGGAACAGCTAGGTGATGAATCTGATTAATTTATTACCATCAACGGTCTATATTCGTTCCACTGTTGGGCCTTCTATGTTGAGAGGGACCGGGCAGTTGGGATCGGAGACTTCACACATCTTTGAATGACTTAGCAGATGTATGTAGGTTTCCTTACGACGTTTTCCTTCAACCAAATGTTCGTGGAAAATATATATTATCTACACCCATATCATAAAACCTTCATAATGTATTCAAAAACCGTAGGAAACGACCAGCATTATGACAACCAATTTTACTATGAGAACTTTCTTGTCTGTGGTAGTTGGTAAAATCTGTACTGTAATGTTATTACAGTATCCATTTTAGTAACGTTATGAGTTTAAATTTGGAACAGCTGTCAAAACTCAAGTGGGTCTCTCTCTATTCTAGTATCCATAGATATTAAAACAGTTATCGATACTACACATCAATTCAGTATGTTTTTTTAATATAAACCGCCGTCAAGACGACATTTGATCTCGAGTGACATGAGAATAGGGACTTCATTCGTTTGTCTATGATTTTTAAAAAAACATTCGTCTTGACGGAGGATCGAATTGCCGCTATTACTGATGTCGTTTCATCATTCATGTTGGTTTTTTGCTGTTACGAAAGTAGATTTGTAAAAAGTTGTTTGTAATTTACATTTTAGTTGAAAATATGAATAGTAGTGACTCCGAGAACGTTGTGAAACTCCGCCGGATATCGTAAATGCAGCCACGATTGCAACAAATAACTTGTTGCTAGAAAATATTGTTTCTGAACATATCATGGAGGATTTATAATATGTGTGTAGATACTGGCCTGTCGGCTCGTTTCATAAACCCGCACTCGTATTTTAAGGCCTATCATTATGCAACCGTTGCATAATAGTAGTTTATGCAACGGTTGCATAATGATAGGCCTTAAAACACTAGTGCGGTTTTCATGAAACGAGCCGATAGGCGAGTTTCATAATAAGATCGCACGTGTGTTTTAAGGCCAAATTATGCAGAGTTGCATACATAACTTTATCTACACACATATTATAAATCCTCCATGATGGGTTCAGAAACAATATTTTCTGGCAACAAGTTATTTGTTGCAATCGTGGCTGCATATTTCCGATATCCGGCGCATTTTCACATCACACACACTCCGAGAAGACTACTTACTATTCATATTTTCAACTAAAATGTAAATTACAAACAACTTTTTCTATTCAATTCAAAAACAATTCTACTTTCGTTCAGCAAAACGCCAACATGGCGATCCTCCGTCAAGACTATTTTTTTTTTTAAATCATAGACAAACGGATGAAGTCTCTATTCTCACGTCACTCGAGATCAAATATTGTGCAGTTTATATTAAAAAAAACATACTGAATTGACGTTTCGTATCAATAACTGTTTTAATATCTATGGATACTAGAATAGAGACCACTTGAGTTTTGACAGCTGTTCCAAATTTAATCTCTTTTCTTTACTAAAAACGATAAAGAAGTCATGTTATTTCTTTATCGCAGCACTGGTTTTTCCTAATTGGTTGTCAAAATGGTGGTCATTTCCTAAGCTTTTTGATTAACCAATGGAGGTTTTATGATATGGGTGTAGATAAACTACTATTTCAATTCCACACATGAGATCTGAAAATGCCAGAGATCTGAAACGGAATTGAACCCGCGGCCTTCTACACGAGACACCGGACGTTACAACAATAGGCTAGCACAATCATTTATTATAATAACTAGCTTCCGCCCCCGACTTTATCTTGTGCTTTTTTCCGGGATAAAAACTATCCCATGTCCTTCCCTAGATCCCAAAGTAGATCCTTGCCAAAAATCATCGAAATCGGTTTAGCAGTTTGCCCTTGAAAACGTAACTTTCGCATTTATAATATTGGTATGGCAGTATGGATTAAATTTAATCAGATTTACACTGTTTTTTGACATGTTATCAATAAGAACTATATCCGTTTTTAACTCCCGACGCAAACGGAGGCGTGTTATCTGTGTATCTGTCTGTGGCATTGTAGCTCGCAGACGGATGAACCGATTTTGATTTAGAATTTTTTATTTAAAGTCAACTTAATCGAGTTTTCTTAGCTATGATTCAAAAAAATCTGTTCTGCCGTCTGAAAATCATCAGGTCTTTTATAGTTGACGAGCTTTAGCCCGCGACATCGTTCGCGTGGAATTCGGTTATAGTTATTCCCTCGGGAACTTTGTAATTTTCCGGGATAAAAAGTATCATATGTTACTTCTAATACCTCCAAGAATATGTGTACAAAGTTTCATGATGATCGGTTAAGTAGTTTTCGCATGAAAGCGTAACAAACAAACCTACATTAACATTTATAATATTAATATATTAGGATAGGATTAGGATTAGGATATTAGGATGAAGGGATGGGAGCAACTTCCACAGGTGTGATCAATTCAAAATATGGTATTGTGTTATTTCAATGATATTGCAAGAACATGATAACCTCGACCTGGTGCTTCATCATCACCAGTAGACTGCAGGTTCCCCAATTCTTCACCAGTCGGGGATTTTATTTTTAATATACTTTAATAAGTTCATTAATGTCATTTTGCAAACTTGAAATAAAAACCGGTCAAGAGCACGTCGGGTCATGCGCAGTGTAGGGTTCCGTAGACATTACAAATCCGAAAACCATAACTTTAGATAGTTTTCTATTTAAAGTTGTTGGCACAATTTTCTATGATGAATAGCAATCACATTGTGCTTGTCTATTCAATTGTGTATAATATTTAAACATTATAAAATATTTTTTTGTTGGCTCCAATGGCTGTCAGGGGACTGTTTACGGAGTCTTGAGACAGATTTTGTCTCAAATTCTCACAAAATTCAAAATTAATTTAAAAACACAATTGCGGTATTATTACACATCAGCGAATACATTTTTAAATCACCAATTTCAGTTAAATCATGAACCGGGGACTTTTTTTAAATAATTACATAAACGTTTTTGATATAATAAAGTTAATCTAATTGGATACTGTACTATGAGCAAAGGTAGTTGGTACGAAATATATGATAGTCTATACTTTTTATATAATATCGGCCCGAGGCCCATATACATATTCCCAAAAAGCTTACAGATGTAGTGAATAATCCTTTCCCATGGTATTTTGTCGGAAACATTCGTATTTGTCATGCTAATTCACTCAGCCACGGTACCCATCGAGATAGCGTAGGGGAAGCTCGCATCGCGAAATTAATAATCGATATAGAGTGGTTAATACCAAAGTTAAGATTTTGATTTTAAGTTTGTTTTACTGTTAAAGGATTACTCACTATGTACCTATTTCATCATTATTGGGAACAAAATTTTTTTTGGGGATAGCTCGAATTGCAGCAATAAATTGCCAAAAAAAACACGTTCCTTTACAAGCACCTTTAGGAATATTTTTAAATGTATTTTATGGAAATCTGGTTGATCTCACGAATTTTTTTTTTCACGCGGTTAACAGTCGTCCTCGCGAATTCTTGCAAAAGACTTACCTTATACATTTTAAGTTATTAATATTTGTATTAGAAATAGTTAAAATATCGTAAAAAATTCAGATTAAAGTTGATTTGAACTGCATACGTTGTTTTAATTAACTTTTTTCTGAACATTGAGGCAATGGGAGCAGAAGTGGACGAACGTCTAATTTATTGGTATAACAAATGCAAGTTTAACTCTTAGACATTAAGACACAAATTACAACAATCACGGCCATAAGTTTAGCCTACTTTTGCTGCCAATGCCTCAATAGGGAAGTTTCCTGAAAAATTCTAACTGAACACATATTTTTTTCTTTTGTCAATTAAATAAAAATAGTTCCGCGTGACATCACGACTTTGCACCAATAAGTGACGTCATAAGTCCCCACTCCCTATCTTTGATGCGCGATATCTTTGGCAATTTTGATTGATTTGATAAAGCAAAAAATACGTGTTCAATATTTTTTGTCTGTAAAACATTCAATAAAACTAAATGGTCTGTGGCTTACACATTGATAGCTATCTCCGTATAAGTAGTAAAAGTATTGTGGTTGCCAATACCATAGTATAAAGAGAAGGAAGTAGGTAATCTTCATGCAACCGCACCGCGCGCCGCTTGTATGTGTGCGCCAAAGTATCTATCTGTTTTTTAACATTTTACGCTTAATGCTGCTGTAACAAGTAATTTAGTATTGATTATTTTGAACACATTGCCACAACATTAGCTATATATGTATGTCCGATCCATCTTAGTAGTAGTAGATAAATAATTATTAGCATGTAGTGTATTTGTATAGCGCTCCGTGAGTCACAGACGGTGCTGGCTGAAAATCAGCGCTGCAGGTGTCTTACACCTCAGCATTATGCTGAGCCAGTGTCCTATACACTGCCGCGAGGACACACACACCACCATTTTGTTTTGTATTGTTTTTAATTTATATTTATGTTACTCTGTGTGTCTTGTATGTTAGTGAATAAATGTTTTTCTTCTTCTTTCTTCTTCTATGCGTCGCCGCACGCACACTTAAACAAATCTCGTCCCGCTTAGTAAGGGGAAACGGGTCGAAACCGGTCGAGATTTTGTTTAAGTGTGCGTGCGCCGCGCGCGGTGCGGTTGTATGAAGATAACCTTCTTCCTTCTCTTTATAATATGCCAATACTCTAGCAGTGAAAGTAAATGTGAGGATACCTGCATAGTAAATGGCTACTGCAAAATAAAGGCAGATGTTGTGTACGTAAACATAATAGTAAGGGAGCTGGGTGCCATTTCGGTATATGATTTGTTCGTCTTTCATATTGATAGGGATGAAAGTTCATGTCAATACAAATCGATTTGGTCCAGTACATGAAAGTCGTATGTCCCTGCGTTTTTGAGTTATAACTTTAAACATCGTACATAGAAAAATCAGCGACCTAGACGTCTGCCAACTGTTTTTTTTTCTATTCTGGGAGTCCTAATGAATCGAATGGGCGCAACGAGAACGACGAATAAATAATTTAGTATAGCTTTTTTCATTTACATTTTTGCAACTACGTCCCGTTATAAAACAGAGCCGTGCAGACGTGCAGTCGGCCTCTTCGTTCATCGTTTTGAGGATGATTCTGAACATCAGTCCAAGAGGCAGACACGAGCAAATGATTTAGCACGCCGTTTTTTTATTTTTTATTTTTGAAACGTCGATTTAAAACGCAGCGCTACCATGGTGGCAGACTATTTTTCGTTGGTTCTTTACATTGTCATTAATCGAAAATTTTAGGTCTGGCAAGCGAACAAATCATATATTAATTTTGGCACCCAGCTCCCTAGCTATAATACTAGATAACCAAAATATCAGATTTCCAATACAGTACCATTACCACGAGTTTACACAAACCGTTCTCGCTATCGAAAACTATCGCTCGGTCCTTTTGAGTAATTATGTATACTAGAGCGGACGCCTCAAGTTGATTTTTTGTAAAGCCTGTTGAGGCCAACTGGCACAAACGCATATAAGAAAATGATCACCGCCGGACGCGGCGCGCATGCCCGCTCCGTCATCAAGTGCTCGCTGTCATCTGGTTGAGATGTCTGTTCTAGTGTTACGTAATAGGTACTTCAATGCTCGGTCCCTTTTACTTGTATCGGGAACAAGCAGTACTTCCGATAGGTTCACAGCGCTACCGTGTGGCGCGAGGGGCGCGGCGTGCGGGCGGGGAGCACCCGACGGCCCTCGACTCGCGCGGGTGTAGATTTTGTTCTGACAGAAAACCCATCAAAAATTGGTCAACATCAGTTAACATTTCAGTGGTGGAAATCGTTATCTTTTGTGTGAAAAGCTGTACAGTATATTCATCTACACTTGTCTTATTCGGTAAACAAGTTTCTAACCTCAAAATGTGCAACTTTCGGGTGAAACAGCAATTCTATCCTAAATAAAGCCAACCTAGACTAACAATTGGCAAAGTGACATCTAAAATATTGTCTCCGGTTCCTTTATTTGCAAGGAAACAGCTGTTTTAGCAAAAAAAAAGGTGCATTTTGAGGTTAGAAACATGTTTACCAAATAATACAAGTATGGATGAATCCACCGTAGGTTTACACTCGTCTTAAGCAGAATTTTAATTTCGCGTTTTTCCTGGCCCTGATTCGGAAGATTTCGCACGCGGACTATCCATACTTTACAAGAAATGTGAAACATGCTCTCGGTAGATGGCGTTGCGCGCGATAAACGAATTGTCATTGTGACATTGAAATATAGGAACTGTGCCTCTATTCGGGAACGAAATTCGTGAGCGAGATTTCTCATCCCACTCTTCCGCACGACGCGTAATGCGTAAGAGCGAGATGAGAAATCTGGCTCACGAATCGCTACAGAATCACTTAGCGTTCCCGAATAGAGGCGCTGGTCAAAGCAATTCTCGCGATGCTTACTTTTGAGGTGTCAGAACGCGAATCTGACACCATTGCACGTTCAGTCGCATGGCAACCACGGTCCTTGACACCAGTTTAGATGACACTGTTATAATGAAGTATCCAATACAATTCCACAACCTGAGAGATCGCACCACCGACCCCACCCTTGCTGGCGTGTGAATCAAGCAATATTATACTTTTGTACGTATGTCGTAAGAACTAAGACATCAGCAATAGGGTGTGGGTAAGCCATGGCGCTGGCGGTTGACAACCTTCTATGAGACTTGTTGCACGAAATTATACTGATAGGCATATCCTTCTTTGGATTGTGACATTTTCTTTTTTTTCACAGAATACCCAGTCCAATATAAAGAGCCAGAAAAATACGAGACGAAAGCTTTCGAGCCTCCCAAAGTTTATACAAAAATGACCGAAGATTATATACCACAGACCAATGAAGAATATAACAAGGAAGCAGAGAAATATGCCCTCGGGAGGAAAGCGCTGAACGGTTACGACAAGGAGCAGTACCAGAAAACGATACCAGTGGAATATCAGAAGATGGGGGATGTTTACGCGTACAGTGATAAGCAGGAGTTCAGGAGTTACGGGTACCCGAATGGATATACGGACAGGTAATTTATTCCGCTTTTATAGATAAGATAAGATATATTTATTTGCTCATAAACATGGTTACAACAAAGATGGTCAATAAAACAGAGTCTCACATATTTAGCCATTACTGGCATGCAAAAATTAAACCGTAAATCTAAAATTTGTTTATACTATTAGGCAGGTTTACAATGGTATTCATTAAAGTTATTATTTTAATAAGTACCATATATCATTATTTATTAAATTATAAGACTGAGTGTTAGAGTGGGCGACAATTTTGACAAATAACATTACAACAACAATACATATAGAACTTTTATTTTTACGAATGGTTTCCTACTAAAATTGACATTGATTTTGTTCGAAGAACTCTTTCATAAGCCTTAAGCCTTTTCTTTCAACCACAGATGCAACTAACTAATAATTCACTAATTATTAGCTTCAGTTGTAACTAACTAACAAACAATGTAATAAAAATTTAAAAGTCAATTTTAACCTACTTCTTAGGGGTCATCCATAAAGTACGTCACACTAATTTCGTGATTTTTTTACCCCTCCCCCGTCCTTGTCACAGTTGGTCATGTTTTTGAGACCCCTCCCTAGTGTGACGTCACATATTTTGAAATTTAACATTTAGAAATTATTAAATTAAAACAGCACACAGTGTATATTAGAGTCTAATTTTCGCACTTGCCTCGGATGTTATAAATATGGATAGCTATGAATATTTTGAATGCTAGACTAAAACTCCCAAGTCGTTACTTCTTTTCGTTTAATAGAAAATGACTCTCGGAAAACTACAATTTTTCACTAGCGGAAACGGAAAAAAAAATCTAGCACCACAACTACAGAAGTGATATTAATCTAGCTCAAATCGATCTACAGCCTTATTGTAGACTTAGATAATTTGCCCACGGAGTGCTCAACGCCACAACGGCAGTGCGCATGGTGGGGATAAAGATTCCCCTTCTATTAGTATTTCTTATGGTTACACCTTGTATACCTAATCAATATTCTATTCCAGTGCGGATATTCTGAGGAACCAGCAGCACAACCTGCAGATTCTCCAAGAGCAGCATCGGGTTACAGAGAACCAGAACTTCTTCCCGGACAACCACATCAAACAGGAGGTGGATTTGAACGGGGAGGAGGAGAAGTTTATATACGAGAGGACTAAAGATCAGTTAGGTGAGGCTACTGTCTGTTTATCTTACCTTATCAATACATATAAAACAGTACCGCGACTCACTTATAGACAACGCACAGCCTAAACGAGCGGTCCTAGAGGTTTGAAAGGAGGAGACAGTCCTCGAGTACCCTAGAGGTGCACTAAGGAGGGATTTTTTGAAATGCCATCCCTAAAGGGCTGAAAAAGGGTGATAAATCTTGTATGTAAGGCAGGTCCACTAGTCTTATCTAAGATAGACCAAAAAAAAACCGCGTGGAGAGGGTTCCGTGATTATATGAAATTTCCTATGTTACTTCAAATACCATAGACTTCTCATAGGTTTTCCTGTAATCTATAGGTAAAGAACTATTTTCTGTATTTTTAAAAATTAAGCCGAATATGTTCGAATGGTAAATTTTCGCCTGTTTTCCTAAATAACTTCAAAACTGTTTATCTTAAAATTATAAGAAAAATATATTAAGGATTTTCACAACAAGCCCTTTCATTTGATATGTCACACGATACAGTTTACACAACTTTTCTTTTTAATTTTCTTATTTACCCCCCCAAAAGTGGTCTCACTGTTAACGTGAGTGATCATATAAGGGTTCCGTTTTTTTACTTTTGAGGTACCCTAAAAACGTTAGAAATATATATTTAGACCTAGAGATGTGATGGAGTATTGATAAATCCGACTCTGAAAGATCGGAACTTCCAATTGATTTTACCGCTCGTTCTCACAATACCAGATAGCTGAGATACCAGATTCCCATAATATGGACTAGATTCCCAATACACCGGTTACCTGATAATACCAGTTACCCAAAACATCTGATTAAAAATTTAAAATGCCAAAACTCGAATTTGAAGTAATCGTACAGTACCACTATTTCATAATATTTGTATCTATGGGCCCCGCTGTGGGACTTATAAATATAGGGTAATGATGATAATATGGTGATGATGATGAGGGTGATGTGTTGTGCTGCAGACGCGGGCATGTACGCGGAAACGCAGAGACGGCTGGTCGCGCCGCTTCCGCCGGAAGTCAAGCAGGAACCGGAAGGTACAAACTATACACTCCAAAACACTATGGCAGGCTAATAGTCTTAAATTAGTCTCCGATTAGAGACGATCTGCACCTATCTGCTTAATTAATCTATAAGAAAACTGTCACCGCCGGACCCGGCGCGCACGCTCCGCCGTCATCAAGTTACTCGCTGATTTTTGTTTGAATTATCTGTTGTAGTGTAACTCATAACTCCCTCGGGAGTTATAACCCATACCAAATCCATAAATCCCGCGGGAGGTAAATCAGCTGCTCTATACGCCTGCGTATAATAACACCCTTTCCGAGCAAGTGTGATGAAAAATAATTTCAATAATCAACAATGTTTTTGCAGGCTGTGATAACGTGATGCAACCGCAGGGTAGCCCTTACTACGGCAACGGACACGACAATGTACAAGGTACGATCTTCCAACACCCTTTATCATATACAGGGTGTTATAAAACTACCCGTAAAGCCGAAAGGAGGTTAACTGCACGTCTAGCACGACCTGCCCGCGAGTCGTTTGTCGCTCAGTGCGTCCCTTACATACTTGACTAGTTAGACAGAGACGCACTGAGCGACAAACGACTCGCGGGCGTGTCGTGCTAGCCCCCCTGCACGTCTAGCACGACCAGCACGTCTCGCACGACCTGCCCGCGACTTGTTTGTCGCTCAGTGCATCCCTTACATAATTTACTAGTTAGACAGAGACGCACTGAGCGACAAACGACTCGCGGGCGTGTCGTGCTAGCCCCCCTGGGGCCTTATAACGAGTCCATTCACAATATTTTAGAACCGTAGTAACGCCGTATAAAATACCCCAAAAATATTAAAACAAATTATTATTTTCACTGATGTGCAAACCCTATTTCAGTAAAATTAAAGAGTAAACTACGCAGAATGTACCTAAGTTTCTACCTAATTCGCGGAACGATAACATATATTTTTTTTACAACTTAACATTTTTTAAGTCAGTACTTGAGTATAACGACATCCTTGTATTGAGGTAGCAAATATTTATGAATGAAAAATAGAAAAGCTATTAAAGTAGACAATTATTAGGTAAAATAGGTACGTAGGCCTTTCTGTTAAATAATCTGGTTCCCTGACATGACAGCTTACTAGGGTTGACAAAATTTTTGGCTTTGATAATTAAATATATTTTTTACGGGGTATTTTGTAACACGTTGCATACAGAGTGAGCATTCTAAATGGGTATCATAATTTGTATTGAAACTGTATGTCTGTTTGTCTGTCTGCAGGCTACTATGAGCAGCTGTCGCGACCGGGCCCGGAGCTGCTGATCGCGAAACAGAACGCTCTCGCGGCGCACACGCAGTTATGTGAGTACACAGTGAGATATAAGTGAAGGAAGAGAGATAGAGCAGTAGAGGAATATAAAAAAGTAGAGATAGTGATAGGAGATTGGAGGGATACAGATATGAAGAAAGAAAGAGAGAGATTGAAGAGAATAGTAAGTAAAAAGAGAGATAATTAAATAGTGATCTCTATCTCACTATTTAATTATCTCTCTTTTTACTTACTATTCTCTTCAATCTCTCTCTTTCTTTCTAAGTGAGAGAATGGAATGGAATAGACGAAAAAGGAAAAAGAACATATTAAAACCGGCCAAGTGCGAGTCGGACTCGCACAACAATATTTCAAGCGTCTACATGTTGTTGTTATCAATATCGAGCAAAAACGAGAAAAAAAATCACGTTTGTTGTATGGGAGCCGGCTTAAATATGTATGTTATTCTGTTTTTTAGTATTTGTTGTTATAGCGGCAACAGAAATACATCATCTGTGAATATTTCAACTGTCTTACTATCACGGTTCATGAGATACAGCCTGGTGACAGACGGACCGACAGACAGACGGACCTACGGCCAGCGAAGCCTTAGTAATAGGGTCCCGTTTTACCCTTTGGGTATGGAACCATAAAAATCAGAGACTTGGAAGGAAAGAAATGCGCTACACGCCAAAACGCCCACTGGGCGGGTTCACGTAATTTTAGCGTTGCTATGAAGAGCGCCCGCTAGGCGGGTTCTTCGGTGTATACTAGTCATCTATAGCTACTATAGCGACAGCCCATCTAGCGGGCGATTGGCAAAGTCTCGTAGCGCCGTTATACTGGACTTTCTGAAAGAAAATTACGCAATATGTTAAATTTATAACAACATCGAAATTTATCGACATCAATCATTCTAATTAGGTCACAGCACTATGTGCGCTATCTGTATACTGATGATAACGGTTTTTTTTTTCAGGGCAAAATACAATGAAGAGACCGTTTTTCTACAGTGAGACCGCACACTATAACGGTACGCCGTTACTGCACAGATTTGAGGTAAATAACCCGTAAATATTAACACATTCAATTATTATTTTTAAGGATTTCGTTCCCACGCCGAAAAACCCGATATCGAGCTCTGTTCTTGACGAGCAGGGTTGTCGCTAAAAACTATAGGTTTATTTTAGGTTTTATTTCTTAAAACTAAATAAACTGAACTGATCAAATTACCAGTGGAATGAAAAGCTGAATGAAAATTTGAACGGGAAAAAAACCGAGCGTGTGCAGCCTTGAAGGGGTTCTAAACATTAAAAAAGGTGTGTATTGGCTTCTCTCTCTAACAAATTGCCACGCGATGGCATAGTGAAAACATAATTTATATAACCAACAACGTTTTTGGCGCAACCCTGCCACGAGACATCGTGAACACGATATCGGGATCTCGGCGGGTAAACGTCGATTCGTTCAAATGTGTAAATGTGCCCGACAGTCGGGTCTTATACATAACTAGTGGACCCGCCACAGCTTCGCCTGCGTTATTTTCCACACAAACTTTATCAGCCCTTTTCGGCCCTTTAGGGATGGAATTTCAAAAAGATCCTCCTTAGTGCACCTCTAGGATACTGTAGGAATGTCTCCTCCAAATTTCAAACTTCTAGGACCACCCGTTTAGGCTGTGCGTTGTCTATAAGTGAGTCACGGTACTGTTTTATATGTATTGATAATAATATAATTTGACGAAGCGATTAGCCTAGATGTTAATGACCCTACCTCCGAAGCTAACAGTCCCAGGTTCCCGGTATTCGTCCAAATCACCATTTGCATCTCTAAGTTTTTATTATAAGTTCTTTATACATAAATAAATAAATCCTGTATACTTTTTAGGATATACCAAGGATCCTCCAGTGAGTGACATTCCAAAGCTGCGGTAAATAATGAATATATAATATAAAAGTTAATAATAAATATAAACTATGTTCTCTTGAAGACGATAATCTCTCGGTTTTTTTTTCTTTTGTTATAATGTTTTTTGATTGTAAAAATGTTTCGGATTGTTTCAAAGCCCTTTATAATATAATTTTGTAGAAAGAATTTAATATCCATTTTTTGAGAATTTTATAGACGTACATGATTTTTATAATTCTTTTTTTGTCTTAGTGCTTCATAAAGTCCTTCACAGTTTTCTTTTAAATGAGTCGCCAGAGTGTACAGTATATTATCGCTCTTAATATAATACATTAAAGCATGATTTTAATCAGCACGGAAAATTTTACATTATAAAGGACTTTGGAACTAAATATATTGACATTTGTACAAATTACTATATAAATCATGGCATTTTCTCGCTTATTATAATCTTTTGAAGGATCATGTACAGGAAATTGTAAATAAATGTTACAGTACAGGAAAGTCACTTCCATATATGCGAACAAAATTATCGCGTACCGCGTCAACCCTGACTGGAATAGTCCGACGCAAATCAGAGTTCTCTTCGGCAAGATTCGTAAAACGAGCGCTTCCGAACCGCCAGAGTGTGAACCTACGGCTTTTCATACGAAAGGCGATAACGATTTCCAGTCAGAACAAAATCTAGGTCTATACGTTTTGATTTATGCAGTATAATCGATAAATTCAGTTTAATTGTTGTTTTAGTATTCTCATTCAAAACTATTTTCGGCGATTATTTGACTTTGTTGTTTTTTTTTTCAATATTCAAAAAATGTATACCTAGATTTTGGTATGACTTACAACCTATCAAAAATTGGTCAAAATCGGTTAACATTTAAGGGGTGGTAATCGTTATCGCCTTTTGTATGTAAATGCTATATGTCTAATTTAATAACGTCAATATCTAAAAATGGAGGATTGCTATTGGTTATCCAATTAGCGTTCTCTTTGTTGACATACGCGTTGTGTAGAATCGCACCAAGGAAATAGTTTGTATGACTATCATTTATAGTGTCTTCTCTGTACTGTACAAAAAGTACAAAATATGAATGAATACAATTGAGATTTTTTTTAAATACATTAATATTTTATTTTTAATCATATTACTCAATTTTTAATAATAAAGTAGTTTGTGTGACAAGAAAACAAAATGATTTATTTATGGAAAACTTATTGCATCTAAAGTGCAGGGCTTTTATGAATAGAATCACGAGCGTAGCGAGGGATACAAGCTGTGGCGCTCAAGAATTATATTATTGCTCCCAAATTATTCATTCATATTTTGTAAATATAAAATAATATACCTGAAATGATGTCACATTCAATAGTAAAGCGTAAGAAATGAAACGAAATACAAAAACAATCAAATTTAAACCTTAATTAACAAGAACAGAGTTTAAATTGAAAGTGGTATTCGTCTTATCTTTTCACTCGTGGCATTCTTGATGAGATGCAAAAGAATATTGACTTTATTTTGTGACTTATCAAGTAGGAATCTTCTTTTTATCCAAATTGACTAACTTATTCTGTGTGATAATTATTGATTAAATCAAAAGTATATTTTTCAATCAATATCGGAGACATTGTGTTTTTTTTTTGTTATTCTGTAAATGTTTATATTACGTTTGATTTATTTTTAAAAAATATATTTATCGCGATTATATTTAGTTATAATAATATAGTTACCAGTAAGTCGATAGATATGCCATTTTATGAGAGTCATTCAACTTGTTCTTAACAAGTAACGTCATAAAAATATATATATATATTAGTGTAGATAATGGTATGGTTCCCTGGCAAAACGTTTTTGAACGTCACAGTACGTTAAAGCTAAACGCTTGTGTGCAGAAGTATAATTTGGTTTGGGTGAAATATGTGCACTGTAAAAATATGAGTACACTTCATTGGTGTGCGATTGTACCATTTCTATTTTGATGGAAGCCATACCATTAAAAATTAAAGTCTGACCAAAAAAAGGTATGTGGAGTCATAAAGAATTTAATAATAGTGAGACGGCTGAGGTCTTTGACGGTTATGGTCGGGCTTTACTTTCAACTACCAATCACAGTTTTGTTTTTTGAAAGAAATTAAAATTTAACCAAATGACGTGATATTTATCGAATTTACGTGGCGATTAAAGGAAGCGTAGTAGGTGTAAGGTACATTTTGTTGCGTCACAATCCCTTTTTTGGTTATTTCTAAAATCTTGCCAAAGTTGATTAAAATTGGACACGTGGTATGGCGTGTATTTTTTATTAAGTCTTAAAAAGTCTTATTAGCGAGGGCTGGTTTAAAAAATAATGTTATAGATTTTTAGCGTATTCTAGGACGTCAAGGGTTGCAACGTCGGTCGACGTTTTATGGCGTCAATAGCACACACATTATCTCTCCCATTCTGACGTGCAAGGACGTTTTATTTGTACCGTACTGGAATTTAAGTCGGTATGACTTTGCCATTTAAAGAGTTAAACGTTTTGTTACGTCAAATGTAATCAACCTCTTAGTAATAATTGCTACTTAAATCACCTCATTGTTTACTGTTGATTAACCTACTGCCGCACAGTGCCACCGCGCAAGGCCGTTAGATCATTTTATAATCAACTTAGGTGTTAAGAGACGCCTTTGACTCAGGCGGTTAGTCTTAACCTATTAACCGCCGTTAAATTTTCATCGGACGTGTCCGTGTCGCCACCTACACTCAGCGACCCAACACCGTGTATAAATCATTTGTCTTATAAGACTGCGGCGAAATAAGCTGGATATTATGTGTCTTATAATTCAGACAACGGCGGTTAAAAGGTTAAAACGTTCTTAAACGTTTCCCAACGTTAAACTCGCCCTAGCTAATACTTCTTTCAGACAATTTTTTTTCGGTGCTCGTAATTTTAGTTCTTTCCGAATTTTCTGCATTTTTATAGTTTAAAAAAACGAGTACAATGTTTTAAATATTGTCGCGCACATTTAGGAAGATCGCTAGAATTTGTAGCAACGTTTTGTTAAGATATATTTTGGGGTCACGCGTGTAATAGTTGACCCCACTTGGGTCGTGCTTGTCATCAAACTGTGAATCAAAATTGAATAGGTTGCCTTGCTCGAAACTGATTAGAAAAATATGGGATTGGGCTAATCGTATATGCCGCTTGCTTAGCTTAGCAAAGCTCTTCGATCCCTTTTGGGGTCAACTATGTAATCGTGACCCCATTTTTATTTACCATATTGTAACTAATTTAAGGAAAGGTGAAATGGTAGATATTTTTGAATAATGCAAGAGCGTACATAATGTACTACCGAGTTTCTTTTTATTTTCTGTAAAAAAAAATATATTTATATGAAAAATATATATTTGGAATTTGTATAATGGGTGGACCGGGTTTTTTTATAAGTGCAATTTGTTTTCTTACGTATAATAAGAAATTACATGTTGTATTATTTTATTTTACTAATTCGGTACATAACAGATAAGTACATTTTTCACACAATATTTTACAATTTAAATGTTTCATCAACATATACATTTGATGGCATATGTTGAATTGAAACGTAAGAACACATTTTGCACATGCCTTACGGGATTTTCTCATCGATTTTTAGTATTTTCGTACCTAATACGGCCGATTATTCCTTATACCTATAACATATAAAAATAACTGAATTCTGTTGAGAATGGTATGAAAATCAAAGTTAAGAGGCCTGTGAAGTAACGGCAAAAATCACCCTTTTCATATAAAAGGTGATAACGATTTCCACCCCTTAAATGTTAACCGATTTTGACCTATTTTTGATAGGTTGTCAGTCAGTACAAAATCTAGTTCTATACGTTTTTGAATGTTGATTAAAGATCAACAAAGTCAAATAATCGCCGAAATTAGTTTTGTATGAGAATACTGAAACAACAATAAAACGGAATTTATTGATTATAGTGAAAAAACCAAAACGTATAGACCTAGATTTTGTTCTGACTGACAAACTATCAAAAATTGGTAAACATCGGTTGACATTTAAGGGGTGGAAATCGTTATCGCCTTTTGTATGAAAAGCCGTAGGTTCACACTCCTCTTAAGTTTTTTCTTTTCACATATTGGGGCCAATTCGAAAGTTTGTCGCTAAATTTAAAAATCGCTATATTTGAAATAAATTTAGGGAATTAATTATAAAATTTAGCGAACTCTTTCGAATTGAACCCATTACGTGTTTATTATACTTAAAAAATTGTATTGTCACTCATAGGATTATAAAAAAATCTAAATTATTTTAATGAACAAGTTTTTAATGAATGTTTTTTCAAAAAAATCGATGAATAATGTCTCTAAAATTGGTCTTGGGATGTTTGTACGCTCTATATTGACCAAAGCTGTGAAATTCGATGCAAAGATCGTTAAGTATAAAAATAATTATTCGTACACACATTTAATTAGGTTAGCGTATTTATCTAATCAAATGGGTCATGACGTATTAGAGTCTGTATGCGGTGTGACCCGATTACATTGCTCGCGATTGGAAAAAGGGAGTTGTATGCTATTCTTGTCTCGCTTGCACGCTCGGAGTGAGTAAGCGAGATAGGTAAGTGAGTGCGCATGAATTATGAAATACAATTTTAATATTATCAACCCACTGTTTTAAAAATATGACCTTAATATTATTGAAAAAAAAAAAAAAACAACAAAAGTATTTTAAAAAATTAAAATAATTTCAATTAAATGTGTGTATGAATGTCGATTATATATAGAACGGTTAACTTGCATATAAATATGTTTTTAAAACAAATAGTTATTTCGAAGTGTAGTAAATATTTTCAAATAAAAAATCTCCTGTGGTGAAAATTTTGCTAAGTATCCAGCAGTTCTTTTTATAAATATATATTTATATATAAATATAATTTTGTGTAATTTAACCGTTTGTATGTGAATCGTGATATAGTATTAGGAGTAGAGTAATGAATGCTAGATACAACCTTTTGTTTATATATTTTTTACAGCAGTGGCCATTTTCAAATAAAATAAGTGGAAAAATATATGCGAGTTTTATTGTATATCTTTGCGTCATCTATCGGCAGAAACAGAAAACGTCACTTAGACTTATGCACTTACATACAATAGTGCCTCTATTCGGGAATGCCATGCTAAGTGATTATGTAGCGACTTGCGAGCTAGATTTCTCATCCCACTCTTCCGCACGACGCGTAATGCGAAAGAGTGGGATGAGAATCTCGCTCACGAGTCGCTACAGTATCACTTAGCGTTCCCGAATACCTAGAGGCGTAGGTCGTTTTTAGAAAGAGGCGGCCGCTAAATTTCTTACCAACTTGATACCTGTCATCATCATTCGTCATTTCAGCCAAAAGATGTCCACTGCTGGACATAGGCCTCCCCCAATGATCGCCACAACGACCGATTCTGTGCTGCTCACACAGAGACCCGCATTTTTGGAGTTTAGGTACTCCTTAAGAATCGATTTTCATATAGGTATATGCCCGGGGTATAAAAAATTATGGGGTGTAAAATCAAACTACGATGTCACACGGCGGAGTCACACGAAGTTACACGATGTTAGCCGATGCGTCGGTCGCTTCGCATTGCATACAGATATAGTGAATAATATGTTTCCATCGGTAAAACTCGGATCTCAATCGGAAGACGACGGGACCCGAAGTGTCAATTAATTATAGTATTCAATGAGTGATATGTATATACTCACTTTAGCCATGCAGCATGGTAGGATGGGTACTGGTTTTTTTTTATAATCGTTCGTAAGGAGTTAACTCCTGTCGTGCGTCGGAGCTGGCACACACACTTTTTTTTTATTTCAATTGATTGACAAACAGGCAGACGGCCCACCTGATGGAAAGTGGTCACCGCCGCCCATGGACATCTGCAACACCAGAGGTGCTGCCAATGCGTTGCCAGTCTAGGGAGGATGGGGGATGGGGAGGAGGGAATAGGCCTCCGGATCTCGTCGAAACGCAATAGCAAGCTATTACTTTACGCCGATATTCTGTGAGAGTGTGGTACTACACCGGTCGAGCCGGCCTACTCGAACAGTAATCCTCACTAGGGATTACTGTGTGGCTCTACCACTACGAAACTTCCCAAACTTGATAGCTATGGCAGGCAAAAACTATCAGTTTTTTGTGGGCAAACTAATAACTATATCCCTACGGATTCCCTACTGTTGGCCAATGGATGCCAACGGAAAATGCTACTAGATAATTAATTACTCTATGCTTGTTATGTACAGTCGAGGTCTGTATATAGACGCCCATGACAATAAAGTCGTGTTCATTTTTTACCACAATTCGTGTAGATATTTCTGATCTCGACTGTATTTAAGTAAGCTCTTTATAGTAGGTACATCAAAACTACTTAAAAACGTATAAAACAGATAAATTTAATTAGTACACGGGCCAAGTTATCCCTTTAACCTTTTGACCGCCAAGCATATCTGTGAAGTAACACGAATTTCAACCTTAAGTCAAGGTAAGGAAGGACTTTTTTACCCTGTATACGCTGACGGCTGCAGCCGACTGTGGCGGTCAAAAGGTTAAGGTATCTCTTCCAGCGGCCCTAGCATACTACACAGGGACTATCCCTTTCGTTGTTCAGCACTAGAGGTGAGAGATTTATAAGAGATAGCCGCAGATGATCTTTGAGTTTGTTATTATGCCTTGTCTTATTTGGTAAACAAGTTTCTAACCTCAAAACGTGCAATTTGGGTGAAACAGCTATTTTATCCTAAATAAAGCAAACCTAGGCTAAAAAGGACGTCTAAAATATTGTCTCCGGTTCCTTTATTTGCAAGGAAACAGCTCATTTCGCCAAAAAGGTGCATTTTGAGGTTAGAAACTTGGATGAATTCACCTTACACATACAATGGGTCCAATTCGAAACGGTGTCCGCTAAATTTAAGATTGCCTAAATTTAAAATAAGAAACGTCAAACTCGATTTTGTATAGCTCCAAGGTTCAAAATCGAGTCGAACGTTTCTTTTTTCAAATTTAGCGACTTCTAAATTTAGCGAAAACACTTTCGAATTGGCCCCATTATATTTCGATTTAATAATTTGACGTTTGGTCCGGCAGCCCTTTATAATACCCAGCCTTAGGCATAATAATAAATGTGTAATGTATACAACCTACATATTTTTGACGCTATTAACCTACTGATACTTTTCCGATAATTTTGTTACAATATACTCTATGGTATGATATAGTTGGCAACACTATTTTTGTCTCTACTCGCTCTATCTGTCAAGCGTGTGTAACTTCCTTCCTTTCTCAACATTTGTGGCAGCAGTGCTTATTTGATTAATCTTTTTATATTAAAGTGTATTAAAGTAATCCATGCATGTACTACTGTATATCTTGAAGATTATATCAGTGTACATCATGTTGAGTCAATCTTTTATTTCAACGACGTCCTTAAAGCCTTGCTGCAAGCTAGTCGCGCAATTTGCTGCTTCAAGAAATTTTACGAACGGATCTCTGCGGCGTTAGCCTGCACGTCTAGCACGACCTGCCCGCGAGTGTGTCGCTCAGTGCATCCCTTACATTTTTGACAAGTTTGACAGAGACGCACTGAGCGACAAACGACTCGCGGGCATGTGCTAGCCCCGCTGTAGGCTAACGTATTGATTGGAACAATGTGTCAATGTACAAACGCATTAAAAAGTAACTAAAATAATTCACGCAATAATAACCTTTGTGCAAACGCAATAACGACTTTGACGGTACCTTTTGTGGTTCATTTGATCACAAGCTAAGGGAAAAGGTCATTAAGCTTGTAATTATTTAGATTACATTCAAATTAAAAAGCAATGAACGTACACTGTGTGTGTCTTTAGCCCCGCCGGTCATATAAGCGAACTGGTTGTAACCTGTTTCTATCGGGAGACCTTCCAAAGAGTCAGAAAGAAAGAAAGCTATCTATAATATTTCTGACACAACGGCCAGTGCACCACTGTTGTCACTATAGCCACTGTTGCCGCCTTCACCCTATAGGCTAGGTAGATAACTTTTCAGCCGCCCCTCGTAGC
Source organism: Tortricodes alternella (assembly GCA_947859335.1). NCBI lineage: Eukaryota > Metazoa > Arthropoda > Insecta > Lepidoptera > Tortricidae > Tortricodes > Tortricodes alternella. Next base: position 16,751,271 of record OX401975.1, read on the forward strand.
TATCTGACTCTTATGTAGGCATCGAGCGTCGCTGGGCTATGCGGAGACTATAGAATACATGTCGCTGCTTTAGTATAGTTACAACAGTGACTAACTCAAACTTAAATGGTATCCGATTAGAGACTAATTGAATAGTATTAAGACTTTTAAAAGAATAAAGTATCATTTCGATTTGTGCTACTGTCGAACTAAAGCAGCAATGTATTCTGTCTACTCAGTCTACTAAATTTCCAACTGATAAAAGAAATCTGGCTTCTAACAGGTAATACAAAATATTAACGAGAGATATAGGCTATATTAATTTCCCAGTATATTTTGGTTTCTGTTTACATACATCCTCTGAAGGGCCTGGCCACCGTTGCGCCTCCTCCGCAACGATCTCAAAAGAAGGATATGGCGTTCAATACAACTGCGTTGAACAAATGCCTTAGTTCGTCATGGTAACGCCATCTATTTACAAGTTTATAAACTACGAAGCTCTATTGCCGACGTCTTAGTTCTTATGACATTTACAGTCTTATTTTGCCTGATTCATCGCTCTTTCATTGCTCGCTATGAGCTACGAACCACAAACATAAAACGCATGAATCAGCTAATAATGGACCTTGCCTCAATGTAATAAGAACGCCGGCATAGTATAAAGAGAAGGGAAGTAGGTTATCTTCATACAACCGCACCGCGCGCGGCTTGTATGTGTGCGCCAAAGTATCTATGCGTCGCCGCACGCACACTTAAACAAATCTCGTCCCCCTTAGTAAGGGGAAACGGGTCGAAACCGGTCGAGATTTTGTTTAAGTATGCGTGCGCCGCGCGCGGTGCGGTTGTATGAAGATTACCTACCTACTTCCCGTCTCTTTATACAATGCATGCATGCATGCAATGCAATATTTACCGTGTATGCGATGGTGTTATTTGGCAGTTCCTTATTATACCTATATGCAGTATAATAAACTAAGATTATTTTGTCTCGGCAGTGTCCTCGAAATAATAATAACCCACGGCCGCTATATATGTAAGCACGCAGTACGGCTGCCCGCTGACTGTCTTTCTTGGGTTACATATTTGATAATACTATAAACGGCTCAATGACTCCTTCGGGGTTAGTGATGTTTATGGGCGGCGATGATCACTTACCATCAGGTGACTCGCAAGCTCGTTTGCCTTCCCTTATATAAAAAAATATATACCTAATAATAATAATTATCGTTGTATATTTTCATGAAATATTAATTCAAATCTTGTAAGTTTTAATTTTAATTATTTCTACTTGGTTCATATTTCTAGTTTCAAAAGTGACTGTAAGTCAGCATGGATGCATGCATGCATTGCACAATGCATTTAATGTATTTTGCTTTTCAAATATCAAAAACATCACAAATTTTCGTGCCATAATTTGCGTAAATAAATTCATGGGAACATTTCACACTATCCACGTCCGTACCCAACCGCGGCGCACTTGCGACTGTTGTGTACCGAAGATTACTGAGATTTCGAAGCGCGTCGTTTCGGCCGTTTGTATGAAGATGGTAAATAAATAAATAAATAAAGTTGATTTGCAACGACACGATGCCGTATACCGTAGTTATACAGCGTGTATATTTCATACGAACATAAATTGTAACCAAACAGTTTTTAGAGGTGCGAACCGTTTTAGCAAGAACTTTTAAAAATTTGTCTTAATTAACAAATCGTAATTTTTTTTTTTTTTTCGATCAGCAATGTAAAGGTTTTAATGAATGAGAACAACTGTCATAAAATTATAGGACATCGACAATTATAGGGCAACTCATAAACACATTTGTACTGATATAATACATTGCGTGCTGAATTATTTTGTAAGGAAAAAAAAGTCATGCGTTTTTAACACAATATAGATTTTACAGGAACAAGAAAAAATTGAATATCTCAGTCATTTAAGTCAGTTTTTTCTTCTTTCTGTAAAATCACAAAAAACGCAGATACGCGGTTTTTACAAAGTGCTCTTCCGCGGTATTGCACGCGCAGCGACGATATCAATGTATGTTCATTGCATTAGGGCCTATACTAACTACCCTTAAAATTTATGTTCGTATGACATAAAGGTAAGGTGGGTGGACCATGGAAGGACATTCTCCTTTGAAGGCCAAATATAAAAAAAAAACATAGTTATTGTCTTTTGATGACAAATTCCTTCCACTTACATTAAGCTACATCAAACTCAAGGACACAGACGCGGCGGCAAGTCTCTCGCGTTGCTAGGTTGTTTGTGCGGTGCCTCGCTTCTTAGACTTCGCTCGTCGACGTTCAAATTGAAATTCGTGCGCACAGCAAAAGGTAAGTTTTTACGTAAATAACCTATTATTATCTTTTTAGGGTTCCGTACCTCAAAAGGAAAAAAGGAACCCTTATAGGATCACTCGTGTGTCTGTCTGTCTGTCTGTCTGTCTGTCTGTCCGTCTGTCACAGCCAATTTGCTCCGAAACTACTGGACCGATTGAGTTGAAATTTGGTATTCATATGTAAGTTGGTGACCGCAACACGGACGCGTGACGTAAATATATGAATTTTAAACATAGGGGCCACCTTTTGGGGATAAACTAGAAAATTAAAAAAAATGGTATGCCACCTATATCGTGTGACACATCAAATGAAAGGGCTTATTGTGAGGATCTTAAATACATATTTTTTTTTAAATTTAAGTAAAATAGTTTAGAAGTTATTCAGGAAAATAGGCGAAAAATGACCCCCCCTTATTTCCGAAACTACTGGGGCTAACATTTTGAAAAAAATACAGGTTATAGATCTTTGCCTATAGATTACAGGAAAACCTATAAGAAGTCTATGGTATTTAAGGTAACCTAGTAAATTTCAGATAATCATGTACGGAACGGAACCCTCTCCACGCGAGTTTAACTCGCACTTGTCCGGTTTTTTTAAAATGTAAATTGTCACATAAGGATTGGTTATGGTACTAAAGACAAAAATTAAAATTTTGCTTCGATTTCGGTTAAAATATCGGTAGTGTTCCTACGAAAGCCGGTGGTTCCTTATAAGGCCAATCAAAAATTTGACGGTTGGCCTTGCTAGGGTACATGGGCCTTACTAGAAACAATTACGAACTTACAATGTGCCATTATAAGTTCGTAATAATAAGAGTACTTAGTCTGTAGTGTTTATTAGATATTTAAATATAAAAGAGGTTGTCATTGATGATAATCTTTAGTTTAATCTTCATATGAACATTTTGGCCTTACAAAGAACGGACCCATAAGAAGGCCATTATTGGTAATTTTTGTTTTTTATAATTTTATTATAAAACGCGTTGGTAACTTATTTGTTATCGATATAATACTCATTACTATATTTTTTTAATTATTTCCATTAATATATTCTTAGTTATACGATGGTGTTCAAGGAATGTTCGTTGAGTTTTTTAAAGAAGATCATAATATATTAAGCGTTTAATGTTTCGTTCGTTTAACTCCTCTGCTGCACTGGGAGTGAAGAAATAGCATAGAATGCGTGCAGATGCTTATCATCCTGGCATGTCGTAAAATTCGACTAAGGGACGGGTCCTCTCCAACATGGTGGACTTTGTGTATGGGCGATGGGCTGATCACCTGTCACCATACGGTTCATCATAACATCTGAGGACTAATTAATCAAACGTGGCCACAAGTAGTTTTGTGGCTCTGCCCACCCCTTTAGGGATTTAGGGCGTGATAGTATGTATGTATGTTTAATGTTTCGTTTAAATGGAAGAGCTTTTAATGTAGTTTTAGTAATAGCTGATATTTTGATTATTACAATTCTAGTTTTAAGATAAACGACTAATTTATAATATTGGCCTTATATGGAGCCCTGTTCCTTGCAAGGCCGTTTGGAAGCTTATTATAAGTTAAGTTTAATAAATAGTGATAACATCTGGAATAAAAAAATAGTAGTTTATGCAACGGTTGCATAATGATAGGCCTTAAAACACTAGTGCGGTTTTCATGAAACGAGCCGATAGGCGAGTTTCATAATAAGATCGCACGTGTGTTTTAAGGCGAAATTATGCAGAGTTGCATACATAACTTTATCTACACACATATTATAAATCCTCCATGATGGGTTCAGAAACAATATTTTCTGGCAACAAGTTATTTGTTGCAATCGTGGCTGCATATTTCCGATATCCGGCGCATTTTCACATCACACACACTCCGAGAAGACTACTTACTATTCATATTTTCAACTAAAATGTAAATTACAAACAACTTTTTCTATTCAATTCAACAATTCTACTTTCGTTCAGCAAAACATCAACATGGCGGCAATTCGATCCTCCGTCAAGACCATTTTTTTAAAATCATAGACAAACGGATGAAGTCTCTATTCTCACGTCACTCGAGATCAAATATTGTGCAGTTTATATTAAAAAAACATACTGAATTGACGTTTCGTATCAATAACTGTTTTAATATCTATGGATACTAGAATAGAGACCCACTTGAGTTTTGACAGCTGTTCCAAATTTAATCTCATTTCTTTACTAAAAACGATAAAGAAGTCAGGTTATTTCTTTATCGCAGCACTGGTTTTTCCTAATTAGTTGTCAAAATGGTGGTCATTTCATACGGTTTTTGTTTAACCAATGGAGGTTTTATGATATGGGTGTAGATAAAGTAATTTATAAGTTACACAATAAAACAAAGCTTTAATTAATAATTTGTTTCTTTCATTTATCCCGTAAATGAACTAATAAAAACTGTTCAATCGTTACAGTGGCTATGTGCGTTAAACTATGAGTCAAGCTACCAAAGTTTGTATGAATAAGTTTACTGACGGAATATGCCGATGTTATTACAAATAGTACCTTATTAAATCAGGGTCAATGGAGGTGAAATACTAAGTATAAACTACAAGTTACGGAACCATACACTGTGCGTGCTTCGAAACGCACTTGGCCGGTCTTTTGATTTCACAAAAAAGGAGCCCTAATAGGATCACTCGTGTATCTGTCTGTCTGTATGTCTGTCTGTCTGTCTGTCTGTCACAGGCAATTTTCTCCGAAACTACTGGACCAATCGAGTTTAAATTTATACACACAATTATGTAAGTCGGTGACCGCAACACGGAAGCATAATGTAAATAAATGAATTTTAAACATGGGGGCCACTTTTGGGGGTAAATAGAAAATTAAAAAAAATGCAAACTATATCGTGTGAGATATCAAATGAAAGGGCTCGTTGTGAGAACTCTAAATATATATTTTTAAGAATTTTATAATAAATTATTTGGATGTTATTTAGGGAAATAGGTGAAAATTGTCCATTCCTCACCCTTACTCCGAAACTATTGGGCCTATCATTTTGAAAAAAAAAATACCTCAAATAGTTCTTTACCTATAGATAACAGGAAACCTATAAATCTATGGTATTTAAAGTATCGTAGGAAATTTCAGATAATCACGTACGGAACGGAACTCCACGCGAGTTTAACTCGCACTTGTCCGGTTTTTTTTTTTAAGTCAAGAAACATGTTGGCATTAACTCTGTAACTCTAAAAAAACGAGGCTTGGGTTGAATTGTTTTGAGCAGCCATTCAGTTGGAACGGTCCTTGAATATGCAAGTGTAGGTGAAGGGGCAAATGACGACATGAATTATTCCTTTTATTTCTCTTTCATTAAAATAATTACCCGATCGATGTGGAGAGAACGGAGTAAGTACGTAAATACATAAGAATATATTTTAAAGAAGCTGGGCACCGTTAATCCTCTAGTTAACTTCGTTGCCTCCTCTGCTGCACTGGGAGTGAAGAAATAGCATAGAATGCGTGCAGATGCTCATCATCCTGGCATGTCGTAAAAGTCGACTAAGGGACGGGTCCTCTCCAACATGGTGGACTATCTGTATGGGCGATGGGCTGATCACCTGTCACCATACGGTTCATCGAACCATCTTAGGACTAATTAATCGAACGTGGCCACGAGTAGTCTTGTGGCTCTGCCCACCCCATTAGGGATTTCGGGCGTGATGCTATGTATGTATGTAACTTCGTTAATCGCTAATCCGTTACTAAAAATGTTAACTTTGTTAAACGTTACAGCCATTTCGGACACCTTAACGGAAGTTAAGAGGACTGTGAACCAACGGCAAAAATCACCCTTTTCATACAAAAGGCGATAACGATTTCCACCCCTTAAATGTTAACCGATTCTGACTTTTTGATAGATTGTCAGTTAGAACGAAATCTAGGTTTTTTACGTTTTTTGAATATTGATTAAAGATCAACAAAGTCAAATAATCTCCGAAATTAGTTTTGTATGAGAATACTAAAAGAACAATAAAACTGAATTTATCACTGATTATAGTGAAAAAAACCAAAACGTATAGACCTAGATTTGGTTCTATTTAAGGGATTTCTTTCAATTAACCTTGAAATGTTTCCGGGCATCAGTGGCGGCGCGTGAGGGTAAGGCATTATAATATTACTACTGGACCTGCCACAGCTTCGCCCGCGGTATTTTCCATACAAACTTTATCACCCCTTTGCACCCCTTTAGAAAAATCCCTCCTTAGTGCACCTCTAGGGTACTCGGGCAACATTGGCGAAGCCTGCCTACAAGCCGATTCCTGGCGGCTTTCCCAAGCTAGAAAGTCAGTGTCGGCTGTCAGTGAAGTTCATGTTACTCTAACTAAATGTCAGACCCGCACATACGGTTCTAATTCTTCCGGCTTCCCTTAGGAAATCTTTCACGCTTCGCCACTGTCGGGCAATGTCTCCTCCAAATTTCAAACCTCTAGGACCACCCGTTCAGGCTGTGCGTTGTCTATAAGTGAGTGACGGTACTGTTTTATATGTATTGATATAAAGCTTCGGAAATTAACAGTATACACAACATGGTACAACAATTGTGTTTATCTACACCCATATCACAAAACCTCCATAGTGTAATCAAAAACCGTAGGAAATGACCACCATATTGACAACCAATTAGGTAAAACCAGTGCTGCAATGTTATTCCCGTATCGATTTTAGTATAGAAATGAGATTAAATTTGGAACAGCTGTCAAAACTGAAGTGGGTCTCTATTCTAGTATCCATAGATATTAAAACAGTTATTGATACGAAACATCAATTCAGTATGTTTTTTTTAATATAAACTGCACAACATTTGATCTCGAGTGCCATGAGAATAGAGACTTCATTCGTTTGTCTATGATTTAAAAAAAAATGGTCTTAACGGAGGATCGAATTGCCGCCATTATTGCTTTCATGATGGTTTTTTGCTGAACGAAAGTAGAATTGTAAAAAGTTTAAGTAAGTAACTTTTAATCTGATTATTGTAAAAAGTTGTTTGTAATTTACATTTTAGTTGAAAATATGAAAAGTAGTCTTCTCGGAGTGACTGTGTGATGTAAAAATGCGCCGGATATCGGAAATATGCAGCCACGATTGCAACAAATAACTTGTTGCGAGAAAATATTGTTTCTGAACACATCATGGAGTAAGTATTTATAATATGTGTGTAGATAAAGTTATGTATGCAACTCTGCATAATTTGGCCTTAAAACACACGTGCGATCTTATTATGAAACTCGCTAAAGCTCGTTTCATGAAAACCGCACTAGTGTTTTAAGGCCTATCATTATGCAACCGTTGCATAAACTACTATTACCCTCACGCACCGCTACTGCCGGGCATTAAAAGTTTGTACGGGAATTTTGATATGTCGCTGACAACAGTGGCTTACTTCGACCGAGCCGAAATATATGCAAAAACATTCATATTGTCTACGTAGTATTGATAGGTTAATTAAGTACCACAGCACAGTAAGTACATAATAATGTCACGCAGGGGAGCACAACCTAAACGATTTTATACCTTTTTTTCCGACTACGGCAAAGGCGAGAGGGTTCTGGATCTCACAGGCTGTGTGCTATCGTATAAACTGTACCAATTTCAACTTAAACGTTTGATACATACATATTATCACGCCAGAAATCCCTAATGAGGTGGGCAGAGCCACAAGACTACTTGTGGCCACGTTCGATTAATTAGTCCTAAGATGGTATGATGAACCGTATGGTGACAGGTGATCAGCCCATCGCCCATACAGATAGTCCACCATGTTGGAGAGGACCCGTCCCTTAGTCGACTTTTACGACATGCCAGGGGTGCTAGCACGACATGCCCGCGAGCCGTTTGTCGTTCAGTGCGTCTCTGTCAGACTAGTCAAATATGTAAGGGATGCACTGCGCGACAAATGACTCGCGGGCAGGTCGTGCTAGCCGTGCAGGATGATAAGCATTTGCACGCATTCTATGCTATTTCTTCACTCCCAGTGCAGCAGAGGAGTAAACGTTTGATGCTAGATTAAATTAAGTCTTCGTTATCCAGCTCTCAATTTATGCAATATGGTGGTTGTTCATTTTCCTTTATTAAACAGTAGTCGAGGTCTTTATCCTTTTGTACTTAGACTAGAAAATAATTCTAATAAGTCCGTCAGTTAGATTATTAAAAAATATTGAACACGTATTTTTTGCTTTATCAAATCTATCAAAATTGACAAAGATAACCCGCATCAAAGTTCGGGAGTAGGGGATAATGACGTCACTTAATGGTAAAAAGTGTGCAAAGTCGTGACGTCAAGCGGAACTTCAACGCACTATATCTTCGTCATTTTTTGTTTAATTGACAAAAGAAAAAAATTGTGTTCAATATTTTTTTATAATCTAAAAGACGGTCTAATTAGATTTTTTTAGGAAACTAGCCTATTGTTGGCAAAGATGGTGATAATCATCACTTGTGGTACGTAACCGCCCTGTTTGCCTAATATTCGTTGTTTAACCAGTTGCTTTAAACATTTGAACCAAACTTTGATTAAATGGACAGTCACTTAAACCATGCAATCCGTATTTAATACTAAAAAGACATCGCATAGTCACGTAAGACTGGTTTTTTTGAAAAATGTTTAACTCAAGAACCATGTCGCTTTTCCGTAGAACGCTCCATTCTGATAAAAAAAATTACAAAATGACGTTTTATTGCCTGGCATCTCTTATACCGGACAAATCATATTTTACCAAAAAATAGTGTGTTACTATTTATTTTCAAAAACTTATGGCCCATCCTATACTTTATCATCTTGGAGCATCCTGTATTTACACCCATTGATACTGTCACGTGTTACACATGTCCCATATTGGTCCAGTCAATGAATGCGCCACTCATTCATGTAGCCATTATTAATGATTGATACAGTGTGTCACTATTTGTTTTCGTTTAGTAGGGATTTTTATTTGAAAATATTGATCTATAAACAAAATAAAAACAATTTTATAGCACTTTTGAGAAGTACTATTTTACGGAATTTTATTGTATAAAGCATAATTTCCACCAAACGGCCCGCATCGCATCGCATCGAAACGGATTTTACGATCTTCAAACGAAATTAAATCATGTACACACCATTTAAAGTCAAAGTCTTAGCATACTTAAGGCTACGATCGAAGACGAAGACTCAAGCTGCTGTGCGCGGCTAGGTAATTTAGACTTTAAATACTGTGTACATGGTTTAATATCGTTTAAAGATTGTAAAATCCGTTCCGATCCGATGCGGTGCGGGCCGTTTGGTGGAAATTATGCTTAACTGTTATTTTTCTTTAAACAACACTGGATGAGTCAATCCCTTCGCAGTTAAAAGAAGGAAGTTAAAAAATGCTTTTTCCTTGAAGAAACATATATTTAATTGGCAAAACTACAGGAAAATGTCGATAATAATAACCTGGTAAGCAATCTGCCCCATTATACATTTTGATATACAGAAAACAAAACAACAAGCTAATTAATGATCAATTATGTGCAGTTCCAAGAAAATCAGCTTTGCTCCGTAAAAGTGTCTTTGCAATGGCGCCAAAACTATACAACCATGTGCCAGAAAACATACGACAAAGCGAACTATATGTTTTTAAGAAAAAGCTTTTCGATTACTTAGTAGATGTTATTATTGTAGAAATGATTTGTTAATGGATGTTGAATGATTTGTATTATTACTGCTACTGTTATTATTGTTATTGTTCCTAAATGTAATTATCAAAACCGTTATTTTCAAATCTCCATATATGTTTAGTAACTTTTAATGAATGGGAAAAATAGTATGGTAAGCCAAGTAGAGTTTCTAAATACTCATTCGTTTTCAGCATGATTTTAAATAAGAATGTGTCTTCCATGACTTGATTCATGATAAAAAAAAATGTTAATTTAGAATCTCTTGGACTTGCCGTAGTAATTTCTCCATATAAATGGTGCAACACTAAAAAATGGGGTTATTTTAACGGCTGCATTTTTCGCTTCGGCCCTGTATCTTAGTAACTTTTTTTTTTATCAGGTGACAATCTTTAACCGACTTTAAAAAAGCGGAAGGTTCTTGTTTTTCTTGGTAGACAGTTAGACCAACGGTTGAGCACCCCTGCTACCTCATTTCTTCAGGTCACTTGGAGCCAACCCACAGTAATTCCTGGACACTCTGCCGCGGCTGTGGTTTATTTTTAATTTAAATTTAGTGTAAATTAACTATTCAAAAAAAATGTAAGTACTTTTGCATTTTTAAACAATTAAGTGTACATAACTAATGGCTCCGTGAGCTGTAGACCTCGCAACACACTTAACTTTGCCGTTGGAAAACAGTTATTCTCATACATCGACATAGCTCGCGGTCAGTTTAACAAAACCGTAAATAACATTGTAATCGCAAAAATCCCCATAATATCTCCGCCATTTGGAACCATTTCGAAAAACGGAATCGACAAAAAAAATCCGTATAATTAAATAATTATTGAACCTGCTCACAAAATTTCACGAGTACGGTTGAGAAATGCGACCTGTAGAGAACAGTGGGAAATCCGGACAGACATACGAAAGTATTTTTGCCCAACTCGCTTCGCTCGCTCAGTCAATAAGCAAAAGTGTCAATCGACGCGCCAATCTCCTTATACAGCTATAATAGTAATTATTTTTCTTGTCCCGATCGCATTAGTTACTTAGGTATCTGGCAAACAAATCCATTGTCTTTCATTGTAAAGTGTAACCACTAATCGCTACATTGAAATAGAAGGTAGTAACTGCAAACACAATTTCACACAAACGGCGTCTTTATGTCCGAGTTAAGAAGGTTCACATTAAAACGCAGGACCTGTCAGGTGTTGAACATTTTGCATTTAAAACTGTGTGTACTACACAGTTTTAAATGCAAAATGTTCAACACCTGACATGCTCTGTGTTTTAATGTGAACCTTTTTACCTTAAACATAAAGACGCCTTTTGTGTGAAATAGTGTTTGCAGGTGCCTGCTATTTCAAAGTAGAAATTAACGGTTTGGTTACACTTCACGATGAAAGATAATGGCTTTGTTTGTCGGTTAAGTAGCTAATGGGATTGGGACAAGAAAAAGAATTACTACTATATCTTATTCTCTAACATAGTCGCTAATTTCGCCTCTAGTTTCATCCGACAATCATATGTTGACCCGCGCGCTCGTAGCGAGGTAACACGTTCATTGCGTCGCAGTATAATAAACTAACAGTATGTTGTCTCGGCAGTGTCGTCGAAATAATTTCCTACGGCCGCTCGGTATATAAACACGCAGTGGGGCTGCCCGCTGACCGTCTTTCTTGGGTTACGTATTTGTTAATGCTATATTAAATTGTCGTAGTATCTTTTCATGAAATATTATTTCAAATATTGTAAGTTATAATCTAAATTATTTCCACTTGGTTCATCTTTCTAGTTTCAAAAGTGACTGTAAGTCAGTATGGAGTAAAAAAATGCATTTAATGTATTTTGCTTTTAAAATATCAAAAACATCAAAAATTATTGTGCCATAATTTACGTAAATAAATTCATGGGAACATCTCACACTATCCACGTCCGTACCCAACCGCGGCGCGCTCGCGACTGTTGTGTACCGAAGTTTACCGAGATTTCGATCTGCGTCGTTTCGGCCGTTTGAATGAAGATGGAATACTGTATACTTGATTATACTGTGGTTGCGTCGAAATACGACCAAGACACGCACGAGCATGTAGTTTATACGCACTGATGGGTCAAGTTAGGATCGCCGGTGAGTTCATGAACGAAGTTTTATTTTAGAGTTCCATACCCAGATCCATAGCTCGCTGGGTACCGTTAATCGAATAGTTAACTTCGTTAATCGCTAATCCGTTACTAAAATAGTTAACTTTGGTAAACGTTTAAGCCTTACATTACGGAAGATTTAACGTTAATCGTTAACTCGTGATAGAAGTTGCATTTGATGTCGTTGCGTTAGTGATTTACTTATAAAAAATGTTGGTAAGTATGTGCTACGGTAGTTTAGGCAGGACATGAAACATTAGTAAAAAAACGGCCAAGTGCGAGTCGGACTCGCCCATGAAGGGTTCCGTGATTTATGACGTATTAAAAAAAAAACTACTTACTAGATCTCGTTCGAACCAATTTTCGGTGGAAGTTTACATGGTAATGTAGGGTAAAGGCACCAGTAGTCAGCCTTTTAACGACGTTTGAGATTTGAAACCACTGTTATTAATTCAGGATTTGACTAAAAAATAAACTTTCTTTACTGTTCGATCAATAATTTATTCTAGTTTCATTACAATTTAAGGCAAACATATAGAATCATTCTATAAAATAGAAAAAGAAGTTTAAACCAAAACATACACATTTCTCTAATAGTCAGCCTCCAAAATCTAATAGTCAGCCACTTTAAGCCCAGTACTCGGCCTCTAAATTATTTGTTAAAATTTGAATAAAAATCAACAATATTTAATGAATAATTAATAGACAATTAATAGTCGTTAAAATTACAATAGTCATGCTTTTACTTGGATAATATTATCTTACAGTTACAAGGTTCAGACTCCTTTTTGATCTTGAGACACTGCGGCATATTGGTCCAGAAGATATGGTACTGCTTCCCGAACGCTGCAAGCCGGATTCCACGATAGACCTTTTTCTCGAAGATGGACGTCCCTTATTGGACAGTACCTATGGCCCCAGGTACATATAATCGTCAACTTCTTTGAGCGTAAAATCTCCAATTTCCACGGGAGTTTGCAGTACAGGGACATTTGTCATGATTTTTGTCTTGTCCATGTTCATTTTAAGGCCAGCTCATTCGGAGGTTCTACTGTGGTCATCGAGCATTAAACTGAGGTTCTCCGAGGTCTCGCCGATTATGTTGATGCCAAGCCCTTTCTCATTCAGAACCTTAAATACGCATTCCAGAGCAGCGGTGAACAGATTTAGAGAGATAACATCTCGCTGTCTGGCTTCCCACTGCAACACTGCAGTAGGTTTTGAGTTCTGGTTCTATAGTTAGACTAATATAGTGGCGTTTTCGTACAAGCACTTCAACACTCCGATGTACCTGTTGTCGACTTGGTAGCGCTGGAGAGACTGCAGTACAGTCTCAATCGTATCGAAGGCTTTCTCGTAGTCCAAAGACGCTGAGCAAAGAGGCAGATTAAACTCTTCGGTCTTCTATATAAACTGCTGTAGCGAATGTATGTGGTCTACCGGTGCTGAAGCATTTCCGGAACCCGGCCTGTTCGGGAGACTGGAAGTTTACTATAGGGTACTATAGTTCTTACTATAGTACCCTTCTCACTTTTGAGCCGTGTTTACAAGCTGTTTGTGAGAGTAATTAGGAACCATCTTGCACGCAGGTTTCATAACTTCCAGTCTCCCGAACAAGCCGACTTCTGGAAATGCTTTAGCGGGGCATTATTGCCCTGTTTCGAAGAAGAGCAACACCACACTTCTTTTCCATGCGTGCAGTGTATACCCCTCATGTGGAATCGAATAACGTCTGAAGGGCTTTAAGGACCGGTTTTCCAACTGCTTTCTGAATTTCGGCTGTGTTTCCGTCATCACCTTATTGTATTTAAGCGATTTGAGAGCCACACTAATCTCGTACAGGTTGAGATCCGAGATGTTTTCGGTATAGTGACGGATCGATCTAGGTTTTGGGTCGTTGGCATTAGTTACAACTGAATCAAGACTCATGTTACGTACGCCTTTAGGAATCCATAGGTGATGCTGGTCTTACAATGTGCCTCGGAGAACACCAAAAGTTCTACATGCTCCTCTAATACGCATTCCTTTCGTATAGCTTCCTTTGCAGAAGATAGTTTTTCTGGTGGATGCTTTTGTTTGTGTATTGGTTTTTGTGACATGCTTTACTGTACATAACATTACGTTTTTATTCATGAAACAGTAAAAAGACTAATAAGTACCTAAATAAAGCCCTATATAGGTTTTTTTCATACTTTATTAAGTGGCTGAGTACTGGAGCTGCAATTCCCATTAGTCAGCCATACCAAAAAAATAATATAAAAAGCGGCTGACTACTGGGTTTTTCTAAAAATATTATAGGCAATGTTAGGGTAAATTTGAATCTTAAAAAATATCGATCTTAACGGACCGATTTTATTTCATATTCGAACGATACCACCAATATCCAGAAGTCAGCCGCAGGTGGCTGACTACTGGAAATCACATAAAAAAGTGGTTCCCAATAGTCAGCCTCCGTAAATTATTAAGAAATCAATGAAATACGCTTATTTTATTATCATTTTCGGTTTAAGCAACTATATGCATTCACAGAAATATACAAATATATCATATAATGTTAACACAAGTCTATCTTTCTTACCTGATTTGAAAATACCAAGTACGAAAAAAATTATGGCGGATATCGTAAAATTGCCCTTCTCGACCGAGAGCACTCGAATAAACTTTTTTTATTTTCCCCCCTGCCGTTTCCCCGCACCGATCGATAAATATAATGATTAATAAGGAATCAAGGAATCAATTAAGAAGCATATAATTTATTAATTTCAAATAGACTGCTATTTCAAGGCAATAAAAGAGGCAAAAGGCTGACTACAGGATCCTGGCTGACCACTGGTGACTTTACCCTACATCATATATTTTTTTTTAGTTTTATCATTCTCTTATTTTAGAAGTTACAGGGGAGGGGGGACACATTTTACTACTTTGGAAGTGTCTCTCGCGCAAACTATTCAGTTTCGAAAAAAATGATATTACAATCCTCAATATTAATTTTTAAGACCTATCCATAGATACCCTACATGTATCGGTTTGATGAAAAAAATTTTTAGAGACTCTAGCAAGGTTGTCACGAGGATAAGTTATCTCCATCTTATCGCGCCGTACATTTGTTTCTACAATACTAGTATGAGACAGACCTTCAATCCTGGCGCCTCATTCGGGAACGCTAAGTGATTCTGTAGCGACTCGTAAGCCAGATTTCTCATTCCACTCTTCCGCACGACGCGAAATGCGTAAGAGCGAGATGAGAGATCTGGCTTACGAGTCGCTACAGAATCACTTAGCGTTCCCGAATGAGGCGCCTGGCCTGTACCGGCGATCCCTGGGTCTCGATGAGCGTACCTGCTGTGGTATATACTTAGATTTGTATAAAACTGTAGACATCATTGTTGACTTATATGTGTACTGATTTGAAAAAAATAAAATACTTCACTGAGTTTTTTGCCGGCTCTTCTCAGTAGAGGTTTTTTCCGAACCGGTGGTAGATTCATTCCTTGACCTTCATAAGAGCTTGTAAAAGCCTAATTTGAATAAAGATAGTTTGACTTTGACTTTAGACGCAGTGCGGGATAAGATGGGGATAACTTATACTCGTGTCAACCTTGCTAGGGCCGCTGGTGTCCAGAGGCGCAGTCCGCCTATAAACCGATTACTGACGGGCTTACCAAGCTAGAAATCTACGGCTAGCTATCACTGAAGTCCATACTACTATAACTAAATGTCAGATTCGCACGTACGTTTCTAATTCTTCCGGCTTCCCTTAGTAAATATTTCACGCTCCGCCACTGCTGGTGTCTGACTCCAGAACAATGATTTTTACTATAAAGTATTAGGCCGTATACGTATACGTTTTCTTGATTCGATTTCCGAATTCATTTTTCGAATCGGGCTCTCCGAACGCAGAACATCCATGTAACTATCAGGGCTTGTCACACATGTTCGTTTTTTTCCATACGGAGATTTCCGTCAAAGATTCCGAGGCCTTGCGTTCGGAATTATCCGATGGAAATAAACGAAATGAATGCAGGACCTGTACATACACATTCGAAAATTTCCGAACGGAACGCGCTCAGTCATGTTGCGTCACGTGATCGAGCTCATGGAATTCCGTAGAGAAAAATCGAATGTGTTGTTTGTAGGGAATTACGAATACGGTCTCCGTATACGGTTTTCAAATCAGAGAAACGAATGTATTTATTTATGTAATGAAATTCATGTCCGACTTACAGTTAATACCAACGCGTCAAACAGAGAAAAATAACAAATTAAATATGATTAGAATAAATTGTAAATAACATTTGAGACAGATAACATTAAATAAAATGTAGATTAGAATGTATGCGGCGCCACTTATATCGACTACTGCGGCCCTAACATGAATGACACAAAGATAAATTAAACCCGTTTATCTCTATGACTATCTCTTTCGTCAGTACTAGTGTGAGAGAGACGCACTTAGAGATAAGACGGTCTATCTTATCTTTGTGTCATTCATGTTAGGGCCACTGGGGCCCTAGCATGGCTGACATGGGGATAACGTAAGTCTTAGTCTTATCTCTCTGACTCTTTCGACGGCACTAGTATGAGAGAGAAAGGGTATTTTTCAAAATTCAACCCTGTGTGTTCTACCTCCGCTTGACACAAATTTTTGGGACACTCCTAATATTATATGCATATATCTTTATATACAATATATATTATCTCTTTGGATATAATTCTCCTCTGCTGCACTGGGAGTGAAGAAATAGCATAGAATGCGTGCAGATGCTTATCATCCTGGCATGTCGTAAAAGTCGACTAAGGGACGGGTCCTCTCCAACATGGTGGACTATCTGTATGGGCGATGGGCTGATCACCTGTCACCATACGGTTCATCATATACCATCTTAGGACTAATTAATCGAACGTGGCCACAAGTAGTCTTGTGGCTCTGCCCACCCCATTAGGGATTTCGGGCGTGATGATATGTATGTATGTATAGTTCTACTGTACGTGTGTAGGTATGTCACTGAACTCCTCCTAAACGGCTGGGCCGATTTGAATGTTTTTTTTTGTATGTGTTTGGGTGGGGCCCTGGATGGTTTAGATTCACAAATCAGCCCGGCAGATGGCGCTGCAGTCGGTACAAATACCACGGGCGAAGCTGTGGCGGGTCCACTAGTATGCATATACTTATATTGATCGGCTAAAGCATCTTTAAATAGTTGCGTTTCCGGAATCAACACCTTAATGATATCAGTTTGGTATTCAGTTAATATGTTAAACGATTTAGTTTACATTTTGTCACAAATTGTATGTCTCGATTATGGATAGTTAAAATTAAACCCTATGTCTTTAAAGACACAGTTCCATTTCGAATATCGAAAAATATATATGTGGCTTTGTTACATTAAGTTATAACCAACTGCGTCATAGGTTTGATTCGTAATAATTTAATGATCTATTACATTTGTATCTAAATATTTTGATCACTGTTTGTTCTTATGGAGGAATAAAGTTAAGTGCTGTCAGGGATGTGTTCCTGTTTCGTCATATTCCTAATTGGTCATAATCCTAATTCGACACTTTCCTAATTCGTCATATTCCTTATTCGTCATACCATGTACATTTGCCTTCACAAACTTAGGTTAGATTAGGGTCAAGTCATACTAATTTGTTTACACTATTTGCCATTTCTTTTGGACTCTGCCCTTAAGTTATTTACCGACAATCTGTCTTTCGAAATGTAACGCTTCAACTTTTACCGAAGTTAACTTTTTTATCAACGGATTAGCGATTAACGAAGTTAGCTATTAGATTAACGGTGCCTAGCTATGAACCCGACCTGTCAATTCTGGGATCATGGTTAAAGCGTACCTTGATGAAAGAGTAAAAAAAAAAGTTGACGTCATTGACGAGTTTGACGACGCGTTGATGTCTTTTTCATTGTAATAATGGTTTTTCAAGTATAACACTGAGCCGTAAATCTATAACACCCTGTGGTTATGAGATAACGCCCTAGGGTCGTAAGATTTATAATGCCATGATAAGACATGATTTAGAATTTTGTGGGAATAAAAAAAAGATACAGGGAGACTATTGTAATATGAAAAAACTAATTATGCGTACAGTAATGTTTACTAACATTATAAATGTGAATGTGTTTGTTTGTTACGCTTTCACGCGTAAACTAGTTAACCGATCATCATGAAACTTTATACACATATTCTTGGAGGTATTAGAAGTAACATAGGATACTTTTTATCCAGGGAAATTTAAAAGTTCCTGAGGAAAAACTCTAACCGAATTCCACGCGAACGAAAGATTGTTTGTTAAGCTTTCACGTAAAAACGACTGAACCGATCATCATGAAACTCTGTACACATATTCTTGGAGGTATTAGAAGTAACATAGGATACCTCTTTATCCTGGAAAATGTAAAATTTCCCGTGGAAACAACTGCAACTAAATTCCACGCGAACGGAAGTTTGTTTGTTATGCTTTCACGTAAAAACTACTTAACCGATCATCATAAAACTTTGCTCTCATATTTTCTAAGGTATTGGGAAAGATATAGGATACTTCTTATAACAAAAAAAAAAAAAAATTACGTAGGGTAAAAAAAAACCATTTTTGGTAAGTATGATTCTGTGACACTTATTTAAAGGCTTCAATGCGAGCGAAGCCGAGGGTAAAAGCTAGTTAGAAAATAACTACTACTAAAGATGTATTTCTGATTAAAAATATTAAAAATTTTCAATTTCCGTTTTTTTTTTTTTCAAATGAAACAATTGTATTCACAGTTGTTTCCTCCGCTCTGCACCAGCTCCTAGCAAGATTGACCCTCAGTGCGTCCCTCTCATAATTCTATCGAAGAAAGAGATGCATGATCTTGATTATAATATAATCTTGATATTTGCATAATCAGTTGCAAGTCCCCACTACATTTATGAACCCTTTGTTATACCTATGCAACTGTTATCATAATGACTAGGGGTGAGCCGAATATGGATTCCATCG
Source organism: Tortricodes alternella (assembly GCA_947859335.1). Taxonomy (NCBI): domain Eukaryota; kingdom Metazoa; phylum Arthropoda; class Insecta; order Lepidoptera; family Tortricidae; genus Tortricodes; species Tortricodes alternella. The sequence continues at coordinate 16,770,367 of OX401975.1, forward strand.
AAATCGAATATTCGGCCGAACGATCAGTCCTGCTTCTGCCGAACCGAATATGCAGTCGGCCGAATTATTCCGTTCAATTTTCTCTCAAAATCTCATGACCCGATCCAAAAAAGACGACTTCAATATATAAGTTAGCCTATGTACCTACTAATAATTAATACTTTTTTTGATGCACATTAAAGAGTTTACATAGATACCTATACACAAACAAAACAAATATTATTACAAATAAACATTAAACAACAAATAAATCTAAAATTAAAATTGAAACAAAACTAGTCTACCAATAAAATGGGTTATTGAATATTTCGTGTGAATACACAACGTACAAAACATTCGGTAAATATTCGGCAATCGAACCAAACAATTCAGCTCGCCTTTGTACACTGTTTATGTCATAATGCAGAACTTTATTGTTGTCATTTATGTGCAATAAAGAGTTTACATACATACATACAATTCGGCCGAACACGAACTTATAAAATTATGTCGAATATTCGGCGCATCTCTAATAACGACGGATAACTTTAGAAAACTCCTCAGATACTATTGCGTTGTCTTGAAATATGAACTTTGTTTTAATGTCGACGAGGTGGTTTTTACGATATCGCGTTTAAGTAACTTACGAGTTTTAAAAAGCAATCACTTGGTAATGTTAAATTTATATGGATACCACGTGAGTTGCGACCTTAACTGCTGCTTATAATAAAACAAAGGTAAATAAAAACATCTATTTAACTGATATAACAAGGACAAGATCTGCCTCGAGATTGCAGGAAATTGCGGGTTCAAGTTCTGTTTGGAACAAACTTTGTGTGATGACGAATTTACCAGAGTTATGGATGGACAAAAGGAGATGCCTGTTTATGTTAGAAGAATGCATTTTTCTTTTTTTTTCTCCGATATCCCGGATATCCGTTCATTCCATCTGGCATCCTAAAAAAGGATGTGTACAAATAAACGCAAAATCCATATGCCTCATTTACATGCAGCCGAAGTGAGCAGGGAAGTGAGCTTTGGGCAGCGCGAATATGTATAAATGGGTCACTTCTCCTGCTCCTGCCGCTGATACTCGCGTTGCCCATGCAGCCGAAGTGAGCAGGGAAGTGGGCATGGAAGTGGGCAGCGCGAGTATGTAACTGGGTCACTTCTCCTGCTCCTGCCGCTGCTACTCGCGTTGCTCATGCAGCCGAAGTGAGCAGGGAAGTGGGCATGGAAGTGGGCAGCGCGACTACGTAAATGGGTCACTTCTCCTACTCCTGCCGCTGCTACTCGCGTTGCTCATGCAGCCGAAGTGAGCAGGGAAGTGTGCATTGAAGTGGGCAGCGCGACTACGTAAATGGGTCACTTCTCCTGCTCCTGCCGCTGCTACTCGCGTTGCTCATTCAGCCGAAGTGAGCAGGGAAGTGGGCATGGAAGTGGGCAGCGCGACTACGTAAATGGGTCACTTCTCCTACTCCTGCCGCATATTTATTTTTGCATATAGTTGGAGGACGCAGAAGGCGGGCTGCTTTTATCCCGGAAATCTGCAAGGTTATTATTATGTTCTCCAGAACCATGAACTTCACACAAGAGGACAGCCCGCTGATGTACACGACGGAGACCTCGGAGAAGATGGCGCGCTGGGCCGCAGCCGTGGCTTGCGGTGAAGCTACCGAGGAAGACGTGTACGGGAAGCCCAGTGAGGACCAGATCCGGGAACTGGAGAACGTGAGGAGCCTGAGCAGGGAGTTGCAGGATAATCTACATGTGAGTACCTACTGTGGTGCTCTTGAGTACGGTTCTCGGTTATTCAATAAAAGATGTAAGCTCCCTTGTAGAGTACGTTTATTTTCAGCTTTAACCTTTTGACCGCCACAGTCGGCTGCAGCCTTCCGACTGGAAGACCTTCATTACCTTGACTTAAAGTTGAAATTCGTGTTACTTCTCAGACATGCTTGGCGGTTAAAAGGTTAAGAGGAATGTGAATCTACCGCTTTTCATACACGGCTATAACGATTTCCACCCCTTAAAGTTTAACCGATGTTGACCAATTTTTGAAAGGTTATCAGTCAGAATAAAATCTAGGTTTTTTCACTATAATCAGTAAATTCAGTTTTATTGTTGTTTTAGTATTCTCATACAAAACTAATTTTGGTGATTATTTGACTATGTTGTATGTTGTTGTTGTTATCACAATTCAAAAAAGGAAGGAACTAGATTTTGTTCTGACTGACAACCTATCAAAAATTGGTCAACATCGGTTAACATTTAAGGGGTGCAAATCGTTATCGCCTTTTGTATGCAAAGGGTGATTTTTGCCGTTGGCTCACAGTCCTCTTAACATAAAACCAGTCCTCTTCCTGTAAAGCCTTAGACAAGGATAACATGTCAAAACCCTCTCTTGTTTTACTAAACAATTTTTGATTCGAATTTCAAAACAAGACCATAGATATCTTGAGAGATCGGATATCCGGGGTCACGTCTGGCATAGCCGGGCACCGTTAATTAAATACGTAACTTCGTTAATAGCTTATCCGTTTAAAAAGAAGTTAACTTCATTAAACGTTAAAGCGTTATATTTCGGAAGATTTAACGGAAGTTAAAGTTAATAGTTAATCAAACTCGTTATAGAAATTGCATTCACTTATATAAAAAAATGGTATGGCACTTTGGCAGGACATAAATATAGCTGGTAATAATATTACCTAATGATTTAGATATCAAATACAAATTACTTAATAGCTATCTGATATAAACTGAATGAGGCGCATATGCCCCATTATAAACATCAATATACTTAATTAACGATTAACGGCCTTATTTTTTCTAACGGAAGTTAATGAATCCGTTGACTGTTGTTAAAGTTGACTTAAAAGTTAATCCGTACGTAATGTTAACTTAGTTAATTAACGATTAACGGATTAACGGTCTTGTGCCCAGCTAAGACGTCTGGCTTCGCGAACTTTCGGCGAATCCCGCAGATGATTAGGGATTGACCTGACCTGCACCGGCGATCCCTGGGTCTCGATGGGCTTACCTACTCTGGCATATACTTTTATCTACGCCCATATCATAAAACCTCCATTGGTTAATCAAAAACCGTAGAAAATGACCACCATTTTGACAACCAATTAGGAAAAACCAGTGCTGCGATAAAGAAATAACATGACTTCTTAATCGTTTTTAGTAAAGAAATGAGATTAAATTTGGAACAGCTGTCAAAACTCAAGTGGGTCTCTATTCTAGTATTCATAGATAATAAAACAGTTATTGATACGAAACGTCAATTCAGTATGTTTTTTTAATATAAACTGCACAATATTTGATCTATGATTTAAAAAAAAATGGTCTTGCCGCCATTATGTTGACGTTTTGCTGAACGAAAGTAGAATTTTGTTGAATTGAATAGAAAAAGTTGTTTGTAATTTACATTTTAGTTGAAAATATGAATAGTAAGTAGTCTTCTCGGAGTGTGTGTGATGTGAAAATGCGCCGGATATCGGAAATATGCAGCCACGATTGCAACAAATAACTTGTTGCCAGAAAATATTGTTTCTGAACCCATCATGGAGGATTTATAATATGTGTGTAGATAAAGTTATGTATGCAACTCTGCATAATTTGGCCTTAAAACACACGTGCGATCTTATTATGAAACTCGCCTATCGGCTCGTTTCATGAAAACCGCACTAGTGTTTTAAGGCCTATCATTATGCAACCGTTGCATAAACTACTATTATTTGTATAAAACTGTAGACATGATTGTTAAGTTATATGTGTACTGTTTTGAAAAATGATACCTCACCGAGTTTCTTGCCGGCTCTTCTCAGTAGTTTTTTCAGAACTGATGGCAGATTCATTCCTTGACCTTCATAAGAGCTTGTAAAAGCCTAAACTGAATAAAGATAATGACTTTGAATTTTGACTATGCTGTGTAAGTCGTCTTGTTTTATAAGTACGTGTGTATAGGTATTGAATAACGCATTCTCCATTAGCGTCATTGCGTCATCATCTAGGAAAATAAGGAAATGAGGAACGATTATTTAAAATAAATAATAGGAAAACTTGTATAAATTTTCCATACGATTATATTTTTTAATACAGAAGTGCGTCTTTCGAGTTATTTAGTAGTATTTTCCGTTGGGATCCATTGGCCGACAGTAGAGAATCCGTAGGGATATAGTTATTATTTTGCCATAATTGGGCCAATATAACAAGAAGATTACTATCGTTACGCCCAACCAATTACCAACGTTGGGCCATTGTGAATACCGCTACCGTTGTATAAAAACGGTAGGCATTTCTGCATTGTATGCAGCGCAGGCTCTATTAGATATTGGCCCAATGCAGTAAAATATTATCATTACGCCCACTATCCACTTACCAACGTTGGGCCAATGGGACTTCTGCTACCGTTGGTTTAAAACCGTAGGCATTTCTGCATTATATTGTTTCAGTTAGAAATTTTACAATGCCCCTTGGTTATTGGCCTTACCACAAAACGACGGTCAAATCTAACCGTAGTCCAACTATCGACACACACGTGACCCGACGTTATTAGGGATATGAGAGTTTTTACCCTTGATTATAGCGAATTTTCATGTAACTGTATTTTGTAAATTTAGACTTTTTACCACTGATTCCATTGTCATCATCAACAGACGTAGAACGTCCACTGCAGGACGTAGGCCTCCCCCAAAAATGGGGGGATTTGCCATAGCCGCCACGCTTGGCAGGCGGGTTGGCGACCGCAGTCGGTCATGATATCACTCGAAGGACGCTGCTGCCCATCCTTCGGTTGGTCCCTCTGTCGCCTTTTATGACACCCACGAGAGGAGGTGGGGTGATGCTATTCTTAGCCGGCACCAAATGGAATATTATTTTAACGGATTTCATAATTTTATATCCGTGTGCATTGAATACGTTAATACAACGGTATAATACTAAAATGCGGAAAAATATTACAAATCGTTTACACAGTCTACAATAAGGACTTTCAAAGTACCAACCTGTTTGACTCTAGTAAACCTGCGTTCAAAAGACAAACGTGTTTCGCAATTAAAGAAAGACAGTAGTATGGAAACATAAAATAAATAACTAAACAAATAACTACATTAAATAAATAACATACGTACAAACACACACACACACACACACACACACACACACGCACACACACACGTGTTGTGTGCTTAGTAATCACTAATAAATAACTTTAGTTCCGGATTGTCTCCTATGTTCACTTAAGTTTGGTCTAAAAAATGAGAATCCGTAATTGGCAGTAAGTTTTATAGGTTAGGTTATTTATTTCTCAAAATAGAATTACATTATAAATTGCGCATGTCAAAGTATAAGAATTTAGATTGAGATCGTCATCAATAAATTAGAAATACAATGCAAATTAAAATTAAAATTATTAACAGGTGAACTAATAAAGCTATTATTAGAATAGATTACATTATTTTTCATTCCATAAAATATCTGCCAATATAATTAAATGTCATGACATGAATATGATAAAATGCCATTAAATAAAATAATGGGGCCAATTCGAACGTTTTTTCGCTAAATTTAGAAGTCGCTAAATTTTAAATAAGAACCGTCAGGCTCGATTTTGAACCTTGGAGCTATACAAAATCGAGGTTGACGTTTCTTATTTTAAATTTAGGCAATTTTAAATTTAGCGAACACCGTTTCGAATTGGACCCAATAACATAGTAAACTGTCTTTACTAAACTTTACTGTCAATTTAGTGTATAAGTAAGATAATCTGTGTAAGATTTTAAAGTGCTCTGGATTTTTTAAATCTGGATAAATACATCGTGTCGTGTACGTAACCTTTTCAAAACAATACTCGGAATCGATGCAGAAATGTTTAAGATAATCGTACAGGCCATACAGCTCAAATACATCGATGTATCTCAAAAGATATCGACGGGCGCTCCTCTGGCAGGCACGTACGTAAGTTAATTTTCCGGCCCCTATATCATCCTTTAAGGGGTTGATTTTCTTTAAAAGTAGCCTATTTCTTTCTCCAATGGTCAAACTATCTTCATACCAAACATCAAAATCGGTTCAGCGACAGCCGTGATAGACAGACACATTCTTTCGCATTTATAAAACAGTACCGTGACTCATTTATAGAGAACGCACAGCCTAAACGGGTGGTCCTGGAGGTTTGCAATTTGGAGGAGACATTCCTCGAGTGCCGTAGAGGTGCACTAAGGAGGGATTTTTTGAAACTCCATCCCCAAAAGGGTGAATGAGGTGATAACGATTGTATGGAAAATACCGCGGGCGAAGTTGTAGCGGGTCCACTAGTGATATTATAAGTTAGTCAGACTATAGATTGTGCCTCTGAAATGAAAATAAGTATCTCTTGTACTTACAATTTTGTGTTTTAATATTTTTCTCTGACCTTTTACTCGGACTTGTTTTTCTCGGATCTTAACACAATAAAGTTCTACAAGTTTTCTCAATCACGTTATTCAATCAACATTTGCCTTTATCTCAAAGGCATAAGAACTTTGACGAGAGACTTGTTATTGTGGTAATTTAGAACCCGAATGACGGGTTTACGGCATTTAATAATATGGACAGAAATTATTGAGGAACCGGTCAAGTATATTGATTGGATGCACGGAAGAACGGGCCAAGTTCGAGTTTGAAGCAAAGGCCAAAACAGAACTAAAGTGAAAGGATTATGCGACGTTTATGCCAATATCGTTTCTGCCTATTCGCAATTCTGCACAATTTGAATTCCAAACAACAGCACTTAACAGTGGCGTAGCCTGCCTACAAGCCGATTTCTGACTGCTTTACCAAGCTAAAAAGCTACGGCTAGCTGTCAGTGAAGTCCATGTTACTCCAACTAAATGTCAGACATACGGTTCTAATTCATCAGAGTTCCCTTAGGAAACATTTTGACGCTTCGCCACTGGCACTTAATAACTACTACTGCGCACAGTACAGTAGCGAATATTGTGAAATACTATTGTAAAATTTATAAAGTCAACAAACAAGGTCAAAAATAACAAAAACAAGAATATTAAAATGAATTAAAATTAACTAACCTAAGAAACCCCACCCTGCATCGTGCCTGGCCCAAATGTCCCCATTATGCCGGCCGCATTACCGCGCTGGATAGCAATTGACATCTGCTGAACCAGCCACGATCCAGAGCGAGGGTATGGATCTTACTTACTTACTATTGTAAAATCATTCTTACTTGTCTTATTTGGTAAACAAGTTTCTAGCCTCAAAATGCATCTTTTTGGGGGAAACAGCTATTGTATCCTAAGTAAAGCAATCTTAGGTGAAAAATTGGCAAAGTGACGTCTTAAATATAGTTTAGTTTGTTTATTACTCAATATAATATACAGTTTAAATTACATGTCATGTCAAATTAAAAGAAATTACATTGAGATCGTCAAGCAAGTACATATAAGCATTCAAAATAATTAAATTATTAACAGTTTGATATTCAATAATGAAGAAATAATAATATAAATAGGATGTCATATTGGGTATCCTCTAGGGATCGTCATTACAAAGTAAATTTTAGTGTAAAATAACAAGAAACAAATAGGTAACAAAGCAATAGTACATAACAATGTCAAAATGCAATAAAAACCAAAATCAGTAATGTCAAATGAACCAACTTACAACTTAAGGTCCATATACTCTTTACTGAGACAATATTATTTCCGGTTGCTTTTTTTTACGATGAAATAGTTGTTTTAGCCAAAAAAATTGCATTGTGAGGTTAGAAACTTGTTTACCAAATAGGACAAGTAACAATGATTTCACGTATAGATAGGTGCATTGTACTCTCAATGATACATATAAGCCATTAGAAAATTATAATAATAGTTGTTGTAAAAATCATTATAAAAAACAGAAATAATTTAATAGTCGTTTATGCAACGGTTGCATAATGATAATACATAAAATACGAGTGTGGGTTTATGAAACGAACCGACAGGCGAGTGTTTTAAGGCCAAATTGTGTGCAGTTGCATACATAAATTTATCTACACACATTATATTATAAATCCTCCATGATGTGTACAGAAACCGTAGGTAATAACCAGCAATATTACAACCAATATTACAAAATAGGTAAGTACTGTGCCATAATATCTGCTTACTTAAGAAGTATGTAAACGTATTCCACAAATATTTTTAAGAACTCGGCGTCCATATCTCGTGCGCGCGCAAGGATATTGTCTCATTCAGTATTAAAACCGCGTCGCGCGCGGTCACTTGAACATTATCGTTGTATTTAGTGCAGTGCCAAAACGTTTACGTGGTGGTTTTGCTAAATAAGTTCTGGACTCGCGAGGTTAAGGTTTGTATTGGTTTCATTAAATTTAAACTTCGATATGCGGGAATAAAGTTAAAAAATAAAAGGATCGACTACCCACTTTCTTACAAAAAGCAAACAAAAGTTTATATATTGAACTAGTGGACCTGCCCCCGCCACACAGCTTCGCCCACTTTCCATACATTTATCACCCCTTTTCACCTCTTTAGGAATATAATTTACCAAAAAATCCGTCCTTAGTGCACCTCTAGGGTACTCGAGGATATCTCCTCCAAATTTCGTTTACGCTGTGCGTTGTCTATAAGTGAGTCATGGTACTGTTTCATATGTATTGATTAATGATTAATTTTAGCAAATTGTTAAATTGAAAAACAATTAATGCTGCTTATGAATTTCACCGTTCTCTCCGCAAGTTAGATAAACACTGTCATGAACATAGCTAGCATAGCACAAGATCGTTAATCCGTTAATCGTTAATTAACGAAGTTAACATATCGAGTAACGGATTAATGTTTAAGTTAACTTTAAATATAGTTAACTAACTTTCGTTAAAAATATTAATGCCCGTTAATCTTTAACCTACCTACTATTTGCCAATAGGACATCCCGCGGCTTACGTCAAATAGCTTTTGATTTGAATTTGATTACAAACTCTAATGTTACACCCTTACTTTATTAAATTTTTAAACTTCCATAGCCAATACCAACATTCTTTATAAGTATATCACTAACGCAACGACATACGAAATTCAATTTATATCACGAGTTATTGATTAACGTTAACTTCCGTTAAATCTTCAGAAATGAAACGCTTTAACGTTTATCGAAGTTAACTTTTTTAGTAACGGATTAGCGATTAACTAAGTTAAGTTTCAGAGAAAATTGGCTGTGATAGACGGACCGACAGACAGACAGACACACGAGTGATCCTATAAGGGTTCAATATTTTCCTTTGAGGTACGGAACCCTAAAAAGAAATTATGTTATGAAATAAACGTGATTCTGGCAGGTATCGAGCCCACAGCCATTATCGTTTTCGTCCAACTTGAATAGCCGCTGGTCCAACCGGTCCGCCATTTTGGCTTCATCTTTGGTTTTTTAAACATATTCATTGCTCGAAGGTTCATTTCAAAAAGTTAAAAAGAGCAACGCGCCATTTTTGTAGTATATGCCGATTTTTTAGGAAAAAACAAACTCTTCTCTTGAAGGCCCCAATGTCGAAACAGTCCGGGAACACCGCTGATGGAAGTTGGTTCCACAATTTCACCGTACGTGGCAGAAGTGTCTTAAAAAACGCACAGCAGTAGATCGCCATTCGTCAAGATGGTGTTTGTAAAATTCTAGTTTTCGGCGAGTAGTACGATAGCGGAATACAGCGGCTGGTATTAAATTAAACAGTTCCTCTGAACACTCCCCATGATAAATCCTGTAAAGGACGCAAAGAGAACTGACATCTGTGACTGGTGTAAAAGTATTTTTAATTTTGCTCCAAGTATGTCGCACCCTTATAATTTTCTCCACGAATCATATGATACCCCATTTATTAAAATCGATCCAGTAGGTAGTTCAGGAGCTACGTCCAAGTGATATTGTTGCGGCTCGCGAGCGAACTCGCATCCCACTCTTATGCATTACGCATCGTGCGGAAGAGTGAGACAGCGGGCGGACAATATCGCTTGGACGTTCCCAAATAGAGCCCCTGATTTTTGTTTACATACATACAGTGGATTCATCCATACTTGTGTTATTTGGTAAACAAGTTTCTAACCTAAAAATTTAATATTTTAGGATGAATTCGCTATTTTATCTTAAATAAACCAAACCAAAGTGGAAATTGGCAAAGTGACGTCTTAAATATTGTCTTTGGTTGCCTCATTTATAAGAAAACAGCTGTTTTAAGCCAAGAAAGTTGCATTTTTAGGTTACAAACTTGTTTACCAAATTAGACAAGTAAGTATGAACCGACTGTACATAGAATGTTAACCTGAATACCCTATTGGCTTCGAGGTTCGGGTAAAAAAAAATCAAGCGAAATGAGCAGCAACTACGGTTGTTCTGTAAATGACGCTTTTTAGAACCCTTTTCCATATTATTGCAAGAATCCATACTTCAATACTTATCATCATCAAATACAAATAAAACAGTACCGTGACTCACTTATTGACAACGCACAGCCTAAACGGTTGGTCCTAGAGGTTTGAAAGGAGACATTCCTCGAGTACCTACCCTACACATGCACTAAGGAGGGATTGTTTGAATTTCCATCCCTAAAGGGGAGGGGTGATAAAGTTTGTATGGAAAATACTGCGGGCGAAGCTGTGGCGGGTCCACTAGTCACTATTAATGCGAAAGTATGTTCGTTTGTTAACCGGTTCGGTTTCGGCTTATCCGAATTCCATAAAAATTGGCATAAATATAGCCTGTTATATGAAGATGGACATAGGATAGGTTCCACTGTGCTTTCCTGAAAGGAATTTCAGGAATCTTTGTAAATACAGGAAAAATGAGAAATGCTACTCCTCGGTAGATGGTGCTATAAACGAATTCCAGGCGGATGAAGTCGCGGGCAAAATCTAGTGAATATTATAAATCCGCATCAGGGCAACTCCCACTGCCAACATTAGAGTAAAAAAACGATACGCTGCGAGGCCTCTAAAACTAGTAAAAGGCAATGCGGTGTCTTCAGGATATATGTCCGGAGGATGGGTGTCTGTCTGTTACGTTTTCCCGCCTAAACCGCTAAACCGATTTCGATGAATGCTGGCAAGCATCTTCAGAATTTGGAGGACACGTGATACATTTTTTTTCCGGAAAAGCGCGCCCTTCCCGAGGGCACAGCAACAATCACGTAGCAATAGACGGCCCAAACTATGACATGTATATTTGTTCCTTGAACAACACATAGACACAGGTCATCTGTTTCTGGCGGTAATTAAACTTGTGACTCTGACCTTCGGAGTCTCAAAGTAGAGTCACTAGGCAAACCGGTCGACCGTATATATTTTATTTAAATTACTTCTCCACAAACTTCTAACATAATACGTAAGGTGTTTGTGCTTTAAATATGTTTTTATGTTTAGTATTTAATTTCTAACTTAACTTTGTATTTTAACAATAATTTAAGTTTATTTTTAAGCGTACTTTAAGATGACTGTGCTAACGGCAAAAATCAACCTTGTCATGCGAAAGGCGATAATGATTTCCACCCCTTAAATGTTAATCGACGTTGACTTTTTTTGGTATGTTGTCAGTCAGAACAAAGTCTAGGTCTACACGTTTTTTGAATATTGATTAAAGATCAACCGAGTCAAATAATCACTGAAATTAGTTTGTATGAGAATACTGAAACAACAATAAAACCGGCTTTATTGATTATAGTGAAAAAGTCAAAACGTTTTGACCTAGATTTTGTTCTGACTGACAACCTATCTAAAGTTGGTCAACATCGATTAACATTTAAGGGGTGGAAATCTTTATCGCCTTTTGTATGAGCCGAAGGTTCACTCTTGGCTGTTTAAGTAGTTTTTATTTAGATTTAACTTAGATTATTTAGTATAAGATTTTTTATTTAACTACTCACATATACCTACATAAATAAAGAAGATGGCGTTATACCTACTGATACTGATTAATCAAAAAAATATCAACAGTATCATTTTGTCAAACAGGACGTAAATTAAATACCATCATTTAAAGTAATTGCTAGTCACATTAGGAAAACACGATGTTTAATTTTATTTTAATGTTTATAATATCATTTGTTCGATTCCAAATCACAACAGGCTTTTACGTACAACGTAAGAAATAAATGACATCTGCTGAGTAAATTTGCTTATATTCTCAGTGGAAGTTTAAAAGTAATTTATTCCCTCATTGTCTCAGGAACTCGAAAACTCGGTTCGCATCGCCGACGTAGAAAACCAAGCCATGAATCCGACCGCGCCAATCCTGGATTACTCCGATGATCATGAGTTCGTCTCAGCGAACCATCTGGACAATTACTACGCGGAAGAAGACAAAGTAGACGCGAAAGAAGAAGAAAAAAGAAGATTGACCAAGGGTAACGCACCAAAAACGGAGATACAGCAGTTTTATAAGGGGCAGAGTGTGTTTTTGACTGGTGGCACGGGGTTTTTGGGGAAAGGTAAGTCGCTTGGCTTTTTGGTTTGTAGATTTAGATACCGTAACACCACATATTCAAATTAGTCAAATCAAATCAAATCGTTTATTCAGCAAGTTGGTCATGTGTAGGTTCTTTTACTTGTCACATAATATAATAAAATAAAATGAATCTACCAGCGCTTTGTACAGGACCATCAGTACATTACTGAGAAGCGCCGCAAGAAACTCAGCAGAAAGTCATCTTTTGAAATCTTGCAGAAAGTATACAGTATACAAAAACTTAAGAGGAGTGTGAACCTACGGTTTTTCATACAAAAGGCGGTAACGGTTTTCACCCCTTAAATATTAACCGATGACATCTAAACTTATAAACATTGACAAATGACATGTAAAGCTAGCCACTGACCTACAATATAACTGTGCAATATCACTGGTTGCAGAATTATGTTGATCGTCAGTAGTCGATATTGACCGTCAATATCAGCTACTGACGATCAATATAATTGTGCAACCAGTAATATTGCACAATTATATTGTTGGCCAGTGGCTTGCCTAAGTATGACAATCAACTTCTGTGGCCCGTTTCACGAAGCTACAAGTTACAATTTCACAAGCAATAACTGGCAGCACCGATGTCAGATACCACGATTTACCGAGTCGTATTTTTCCGCGATCGATTAATTTCTTCATCGAAATTTTACTCGTAGCTTTCTTCCAAGTCGCATTTTTTGCGACCGAAAAAGAATCGAAAAACTGAATCGACAGAACAATTCTATGTAATTCTCGAACCTGCTCACAAAATTTCACGAGAATCGGTTGAGAACTGCGACCTGTAGACGAGAACAAAAGGACAGACAGCCGGACAGCCGCCGGACAGCCGCTGGACATACTAAAGCATTTTTGCCCAAGCCGAAACGGAGACGCTTCGCTCGCTCGGTTGATGATGTAATGTCAACAAATGACTAGTATCATCTGTGACGTACTATGATCCTATTTGTCAGCATGTCGTAAAATAGGAACCTATTCCTGTACTAGTCCTAGAAATGTGATAATTTAATAACTACATTATCGTGTTGGATCATTGTTCTAGGATCTATAATGCCTCTTGACAGTTGGTATTTTGATGATAAGGGGAGTAATAAAATTTTGAAAGAACGTATTTGAATGTAGCTTCATCCATTACAATATCATTGACGAACCGACCCAAATTCGTTTCCTACTGCTTTTCCGATTCCTTTTTTTCTTCCTAAATAGCAAAAGAAGTAAAATTTAAGCACTAAATATTGGACTTGTCTCGGCAACCATTATAATCATTATAATAGATATGAACACATAGGATCATGCGATTGAATACAATCATAGTATCAATTATTGACATATTTCTAAGTTGATATCTTGGTACGGATTATTCGACTTTCATGCCAATATCGTTTGTAGGGTTCCGTACCCAAAGACAGTTAAAATTTTCACGGATGATGTATTTTTGTTGCTGCTATAACAACAAATACTAAACAAATAGAATAAAATAAATATTTAAGGGGGCTCCCATACAACAAACGTGATTTTTTAGCTCATTTTTGCTCGATATGATAAAGGAAACAGGTAGACGCTTAAAATATTCACAGAATATTTAGTTATAAATTATATAAATAATGAAATTAAAATAAAATAAATAAATAAGGGGGGCTCCCATACAACAAACGTGATGTTTTTTGCTTGTTTATGGATAATGGTTCGGAACCCTTCGTGCGCGAGTCTGACTCGTACTTGGCCGGTTTTTTCCTAATTCGGTTCGCAATTCTGCACAATCTGAATTCTACACAATAGTCATCCTATATAAATAAATAAATAAATACATAATATATTATATAGTGTTTATCGGCCTTAGTTTGCGAGTGTTTTTCTACCGTCTTATAAGTGATAAGTGATAACTTAAGCTATCGGTAAAATCGAATTCGCTTTTTGTCTAATGGCCGAATTCACAAAGGCCAATCAAATTGATCTTTAATTCTAATCAAATGCTTAATTGGCGTTTGTGAATTTGATCGTAACCTAAACTAATGAAATCTGGAGGTTTTTTTTGTTTCATTTTGTTAACAGAATTTTTAATATTGCGTTAATCGGAAGATATGGTATTAAAAATGTAAGGAGTTGAAACGGCGAATTGTTTAAGTGTAATTTACGATCGATATGACGCTGAACCTAGTTATAATAACATTACCTATTTAAATTCATAATTACTAAGTAAAGTAGCCTTCTTATATTATTGACATTGTACGATAAAGTCACTTTTCCGATGACATTTTCGTTTTAAAACTAAAAAAGTCGTCAGACAACAAACGCATCACTACCAGTCGAGATGGTATTGAGTTATAATTAGAGTTGACATTGGAAGACGTGTTTTTTAGGGTTCCGTTCCTCAAAAGGAAAAAAACTAAACCCTTATAAGATCACTCGTGTGTCTGTCTGTCTGTCTGTCTGTCTGTCCGTCTGTCATAGCCAATTTGCTCCGAAACTACTAAATGGATTGAATTGAAATTTGGTATACATATGTAAGTCGGTGACCGCAACACGGACGCGTGACGTAAATATATGAATTTTAAACATAGGGGCCACTTTAGGGGGTAAATTGGAAAATTAAAAAAAAAAGTTCTGCATCCTATATTGTGGGACATATCAAATGAAAGGGCTTATTGTATGGATCTTAAATATACTTTCTTTTGAATTTTAAGTAAAATATTTTAGAAGTTATTTAGGAAAATAGGCGAAAATTTACCATTCTCCCCCCCTTATTTCCGAAACTACTGGGGCTAAAATTTTGAAAAAAATACAGAAATAGTTCTTTACCTATAGATTACAGGAAAACCTATAAGAATTCTATGGTATTTAAAGTAACGTAGTAAATTTCAGATAATCATGTACAGAACGGAACCCTCTCCACGCGAGTTTAACTCGCACTTTTTTTTATTATGAGTAAAATATCCGTGGACAGACATGGTCGTGATGGAATGTTTAAGTTTGTATGAATTGTTTTTATAATAAACAGCAATGGCGCATGCGTCTTGCCCCACGCTGACATTGTTATGGCATGGAATACATATTAGTATATTACACCGGAACCAAATTTTGAAATTTGAGCGCTCGAATATGTTTGAAAAATATTTGACTAGCTTTTTACCGCGACCTCGCTCGCGTGGGATTCGTTTATTGAAGTTCCCTCGGGAACTGTAGGTTCATTTTTCCGGGATAAAAAATAGCCTAACTCTCCGGCAAAAGAACATATCGGTCTGTTGCTCCATTGCGTTGCTGCGTGAAAGAACATACCAACAAACACACTTTTGCATTTATATATAAGTAGCTTCTGCCCACAAATTCGTCCGCGTAGAATTGGGTAGGTAAAGTTTTTGCAGAGGGGCATTATTACGAGTATATATTTTTTTGTTAGTGGACGTCTCAGGGCCCAAGAATCTAAATGTAATTAATTTTTATTTTATACCGTTCCTTGAAAAGAATTTTTTAAATGAATTCGATGACATTTCAGTCGTTTGCTCGGATGTTTGATAATTTCTTTGCCTTAAGCTAAAAAAATTAAAAAGAAAGTGACAGTTCCTCTATTATGTAGTCTGTGGTTGTTTGTTTGACACACGTTTGACAACAAAAAGCTGTCAGTCAACTCGACCACAGAATACGTGTGTAATGTCATCGCAGTAAGAAACAATGTGAAATAAGAATAAATTACCTTTAGATTCTTGGTCCCTGAGACGTCCACTATCAAAAAAAAAAATATAATACTGCTATTCTTCAAAAAACCTTTAAGTATCTAATTCGTTTATTGAGATTCCCTCGGGATTTTATGGAATTTTGTTTAGCTGTTTTGCTGTGAAAATGAACCAAACAAATAAACAAGAACTTTTTAAAACTATTTCGATTTTATGTATTTTAAAATTCGGGCTTTACCGCCCATTCACACCGGCCTTATCAGTCATCTGACTTTTGAGACTTGCTGACCTCAAACCGGTTAGGAACAACTTAAATTCTTTTTATATGCTACGGTGGCATTATGGAGGTCATTATTCGTCAAACAAGAGGACTGACTTGTCGCGATCGTAGCTCGGAAATAAGTCGCCACATTCATAGCCAGCGAGGTATTTAATAAAATACAACGAAATTAAATGATTTACTGAGCAAAATGCTACGTCTATGCGTCTTTACTTTACGCATCGTTGTGTGTGCGTTTTAAAGAAACTGTACAACAACGAATATTAAGCAAACACTATTGAAAAAATAGTCTTACCTTTTTAGGATTTAATACGGATTGCGCCGTTTAACCTTTTGGCCGCCGTTGTCGACTATGCGTGACCGGCTATACAGGGTAAAAAAGACCTTCACTACCTTGACTTAAAGTTGAAATTCGTGTTACTTCTCAGACATGCTTGGAGGCCAAAAGGTTAAGAGGGCACCGACCGTCCAGTGGCGCCCTCATCACTGTTATTGTGTTTTCTATTAAAGGAAAGTATTTTATTAAAATTGAAGCCGTATAAGTTGTAACGCAACTTAATACACAACGTATATGCTATGTAATATAGCTTTGCAAAGTATAACCATCATCTAATCAATTTAACAGAAAAAAGCGGCCACTATTTTCTATTAAATTGATTAGATGATGGTTATACTTTGCAAAGCTAGCTTACATAGCATATACGTTGTGTATTAAGTTGCGTAACAACTTATACGGCTTCAATTTTAATAAAATACTTTCCTTTAATAGAAAACACAATAACAGTGATGAGGGCGCCACTGGACGGTCGGTGCCCTCTTAAGCAAGTGTCCCAGCGTCAATTTAATCAAAGTGTCGGTCGAAAAGTTTAAAGAAACTGGTTCAACAACGAATATTAAGCAAACAGGGTGGTTACGCACCAGAAGTGATGATTGTCACCATCTTTTCATACAATTGCGTAGTCGGTTGCAACAAGACAGAGCTCAATTAAACGACAGTGTTTTTAATAAATGAAGTCGGTTAAATAGCATTAATTGTAGTTTTGCCTCTATCATGTTTCTAAAAGTGCAAAAACTTATGGCCCGCCCTTTATTTATATACACGCGATATACCTCTGACTCACGTATCAACTACATGACTTCAAAAGGTGAAATTGTGCAATTAGGTATCTTTCAAGGTAAGCGCGATGAACTTTTCGAAGTTTAACCTCCGCGGCCATAGCAAGGTTGACATGCGTATAAGTTATCCCCATCTTGCATCTCTTTCTTCGGTACTGATATGAGAGAGACGCACTGAAGGATAATATGGAGAGAGCTTATCCTCGTGTCAACCCTGTTAGGGCCGCTAAAGGGCTAAAAAAGGTTAGTATAAAAATTATCACAGGGTATCATTATATTTATACTTCATTGCAAAGGACAAGAAAGTACAACTCGTCAGCTAATAAACATGTTGAGGTACGTTTAGTAGGTACGCACAGAAATGGGGAAGTTGCATAAAAATCAAAATGAGGCTTACATTATATATTATGAAAGTAAATGTAAACAAAAGCATATTACAGAAAAAAGCGGATCATTTTGACTATTCATTTTTATTTGATTATGGGTCAAAATGAGTGATTTTTTTAATTGCTTTTTTTTTTAGGTCTTATTTCAGTTTTTTGGACATCCTCAGCAAATTTATGTCTTGTTTTATTTGTACGATGTTGGTCTAAAACAGTATTTTCGGGAATAATTGCGATTTCGTTTAAACGCCATACATTTTGTACAGTCGAAACACAGCTGTGACGTCATAGTTGTTGTCCATTTTCTATGGAGTGTTTTTGCGAGTGGTATGAACAGTGACTTTTCAAAGCTTCATAATTCATAAAATAATCAACATAAAAATGTTTTGCGTACACAGACCGGTTTCTATTACTTTGCATTTTCCAATACAAGATGAAAAAAAAAATGAGAATAGGTATTTATTTCCAGTTGACCCCATCGCGTATTTATTTCCAGTCACCACCTGTTTTCTTTTATTAAGTATTAATTTTATTTGTGACATCTGAAATTTAATTTTAAGACATTTATTTTGATTATTCCTAGAATTATTTCCAGACGTTATTTTTATATTATTCTATTTCAACTGACGATCTTTTTGTGAATTCATTATCTTTAACATATAATTTTTGTAATGTAATTTTCTTAAAGAAATAAATGACCAGTGGGGAAAGGCAACTGGTTACGTAAAATATTGTTACCGGAACTAGAAAAAAACACCATGGAAATACGCATGGTGTTTTTTTCTAGTGCAGTCGTGTGTTTTTGGCATGGTTTGGCTTCACTTTTATTTTAAAACTGAGAGCGGTAAGTGTTTTATTGTTTTTTTTTTGGTGGTGGTAAATTATTTTTGTGTGTGTGCTTTTAAGGTAAGGTCACACAAAGCCAAGCCGGATGGAGCGCGCGTGATACGTGTGACGTGTGTTACGACTTTTATTCCAATATAATATGACATTATGCATGTAGCCCTAGTAAGCTTGATACGAGGATAAGTTAGCCCAATCTTATCTCTCAGTGCATCTCTTTTTTCGGTTCTAGTACGAAAGAGACGTACTGAAAGCTTATCCCTGGGGATAAGGAGATAAATATACTCGTGTCGTGTCTGAGGTATGAATGCAAACAGGAAAGCTTCCGCTGTTTTTTAGGGTTCCGTACCTCAAAAGGAAAAAACGAAACCCTTATAGGATCACTCGTGTGTCTGTCTGTCTGTCTGTCCGTCTGTCACAGCCAATTTGCTCTGAAACTACCGGACCGATTGAGTTGAAATTTGGTATAAATATGTAAGTTGGTGACCGCAACACGGACGCGTGATGTAAATATATGAATTTTAAACATACGGGCCACTTTTTGGGGGTAATTTTTCATTACAATAGCTTCGTCATTTTATATAAACGTCAAGCCAAATGTCTAGCCTATCGAATAGTTTTCGGTGAAGGAAATGCCTGAAACCTGCTTACATCTGCGATGTAATTCACAAATGTGTTTGAAATCCCCAATCCGCACTAGGTTTGCGTGGGGCTGCCCAGTCCGTCTCATAATGAGAGGAGGCCTCAGCAGTAGGACTTGTATCGGCTGATGATGATGATGATGTCATCATTTATTAGAATTAGCCCTCAGTGTGTCTCTCTCATGCTACTACCGAAAAAAGCGATGCACTGAGAGATAAAATGGAGATACAGTTCGTCAGCTCAAATAGTGTGCACACTTTGATATGCTGCCACAAAAAAGTCGCCATCTTGACCGGCGGCGTCTGTCGGCTACCTTAAAGACTTTTACTCCCACAGTGTACATTGTTACGTCGCGCTGAATAATTATTTTAGAGTTAGAATAACGAAGAAGAAGAATTACCGAATCCATTAAAAAGAAGATAATAAATATTACCTACCACACCAAGATATTTATAATTAATAATAATATAATGTCTACTTTGGTTCTCCGTAGATTCTTAGTTCATTAAAAAAATAATTAGGTGCTAATACGAAATTATTAAGCTAGCGTCCCGGGTTCGATCCCCGGTAAGGGCAAATATTTGTGTGATAAGCACGAATGTTTGTTCCTGAGTCTTGGATGTTTCCTATGTATTTAAGTATTTATTTATCTATATAAGTATGTATATCGTCGTCTAGTACCCATAACACAAGCATTTAGAACTTACTTTGGGACTAGATCGATTTGTGTAGAGATTGTCCCCTGATTAATGTTGTACATCTGTATAATTATCTATTTCTGTCAAAATTGTTAGTTGTTTAAATTATTTACTTAATTAATTTTTGTACTGTCCGACTGTCGTGCGTCACTCCAAATTGGTTCCCGCTGAAAATCAGCGTTGTGGCTAACGAGCCACAACATTATGCTGAGCGGGAGTCCTTTCGGTGACACTCGGTCGTATTGTGTACTTTGTTAAAGGACACAATATATTCAGAGTCATCGAATAAATCTTATCTTCTTATCTTCTTCTATCTTCTGATTTATTTATTTATTTATTTAATGTACTTATACATTTTTCGACGTAGATTAGTTTTTCTAATAGCATGTGGGTGTAGTACGCAAACTATTTGAGCGGACGAACTGTAATTTATCCTTCATGATAATTCATTTGCCGGTTCGTTCAGAAGATTGAACAGGGCGTAAAACAAACTAACAAAATTTCGAATAAAAGTACTCATAATCGAATGTTTTTAACATATTTGTTTATGTTCCAGATGGCCGTATAAGTTTGAAGGCGAGTCGGGTCGTCGAAAAAGTTGTCCTTTAAAATTGTTTATTATCATTCCTATATATTTTATTTATTTGTCAGGTGTACTGTAAAAATAAAAATTTGATCAGTTTTTATTGTTTTATTTATCTTTTTAGTTCTTCATAAATCCCAAAGTAGGTTCCTGTAAATTATCTTGAACATCGAAACTGGCTTAGGCAAGAAAATGCCAAATACTATACCTATTTATATCAAGGAAGTATATTCCCCCTTCACACGGCAATGCCACGCACGTTCTTTTGCAGAATAAATCTTTCGGTGGCGATATACTGAGTATCAAAGGCTTCCAAAAAATGTGTGGTGTGAACCCAGCCTTAACGTCTGTTAAGTGTTGATGGTGACGCTATTCACCGGTAGATGGCGTTTAAATTAATAAACTAGAGTCACGGGATATACAATTAACGATTTTGATGGCATTGACGAATAGGGAAACTGACGAATTAAAGAAAATGGTGAATTACGGAAAATTACCAGTGCTGCACTAATTCACAATTATATGGACCCATAAAAGAGGAGGAATAAAACGAGAGGACTGACAATGGCCTAAGGGCGTTCATAGTTCGGAAATAAGCCGAAACTGCTAAAACTTAGTTAACCTAGATGGCGCCACAGGCGTAGCCTACCGAAGATTGAAGCAAAATTGGCCACGTTATTCTGGGGCTACACCTACGACTAACGCCATTAAAAACTAGTTAATCAGCATCAAACCTCCTCACAAAATTTCATTTGCACAAGAGCGCCGACGGCCATATAAGACGTATGGCCGTCAGCGCTCTTTTTACACTGGAAAAGATCGTTCGGCCGGACACAGGTCCATTCTGTCCAACCGCCGGCGCGGCACTGAATTCAGGCGGCTGATAGATCGCATTATGTAGTAATGTGGGAAATGTAATTACGTTTATTTTAAGTTGTATACTTAATTAATTATTTGTCCAGAAAAGGTATTAAATTTTAATTATTTATAAACTAACGATTATTCTGATATAAATTTTACGTAATAATATTAACGTAGTAAAGGAAAATTTACGGTTAATTCTTAGCGTTTTTAGTAGTTTTATGGTTTTGCCTTGAGTTTTTTTTACATATTTCAAAATTCAGAGGCCTCGATAAACTACACGACTATTCAGGAGATATTATTATATATTATTCATTTCGTTAGCTTAGTAGAGTAGTTCAATCCGCGAGCTCGAAAAAGTGCCTAACGCGCATTTTTTTTAAAACTTGCTGCGGAATTTCGGCTTTATATCAATGGATAAGAATAAATTGCAAAAAGCGACGCCGCTATGATAATAACTATACTCCAACATTTAGCAAGTCAAATTTGTCTAAGTCTTTCAGTTTCTCATAATAAGAACGCCAAAGTTGTCCAATTATTGAAAATATCGTAATAGGCTTCTTAATATTACGCATTATCTAATACCTTAAAACAATCACTGACGGGGACGCAAATATGCGTTTTCCGTACTTTTAATCAGTGTCGTGGAAACGTCTGTGCGTTCAGTGTCTATATACCTAGGTGCTAGTTACTTTTTATAATAAGAAAACCACTGAATTTATAAAATTTATTGTAGGAAAGGACGCAGAGAGAGAACGGAAGTCACTAAGTATTTGCTATGTTGCCGTTTTACATAATGCAAACATAATGAAAAACAATGTTTGTTGGTGTTGCCAACATACAGCACACACGGCAAGTCTCGCTTAGACATTTAATAGCTGCAGCAAATATGTTTATAATTGCGTTTAGATGTACTTTATGAGGTCTGCATATTTGTGAAATCAAGCATAAATAGATTTAAACCTAAAAAACCGCCATCTCAACGATTGTGTCAAAAATTTGGTCTTGACTTGCTTAATCCAACTTCTTCAGGAAAAACATCCCGTACATGGGAGAATTTCAAAAAAATTGTACGTAATTAAGGCGTTGTCAAGAAAAAGTTAAAAAAGTTCCTCTGTGTTACGAAAATTAACCATACAATTAAATACCTTATTAATTGTAGCCATAAGGCATATAGTTGTATTGCTAATTTTCGTAAAGCAGGGGAACTTTTTTAACTTTTTCTTAACTACGCCTTAATTACGTACATTTTTTTTGAAATTCAACGTATGAGCGTAGATATCCTACTAAAATAATTATACTCGTAAATGCGAAAGTTTGTGTGTGTGTGTGTGTTTGTTACCTCTTCCCGTTAAAACGGCTGGACGGATTTTGATGAAATTTGGAATGGAGATAGCTTATACCCTGAATTAAAACATAGGCTAAAGTTCCCGAGGGAATAACGATAATCAAACTCTACGCGGACGAAGTCGCGGGCACAGCTAGTTTATAATAAGTTACCCGAGCAACTTAAAAACATTTTGTGCAAAATTTAAGAATGTTTTATGGAATCTTTTAATTAGCAAATATTACTATAGCATACCGGATTATTTATTAGACCAGTTATACGACATTAAGTACTTTAATCGTAAATTTATTGCTTTAGTAATAAAATCAAATTAAATAACGTAATATTAATGCTAAAATGAAGTGAATAATAATGTAATTGGTAGTTGATCATTTAATGATAATGTGACAATGTAATCCAGGTTATATTTTAATGAGCTTGACTTGAATCTGATCTGCAGTTTTTACCCATCATCAACATTAAATAATATTTGATTTGATTTGATTTACACAGTAACAACAGGCGGCAACGGTACAATATTGGCTCTTTATTATAAAGTTTAAATTTTAATGGAAAAACTGGCAGCACTGTTGTGAAAAGAAAAGTTCTCGGTGTTGCCAAGTTTTGCATGAACATATATAACTTTTAGTTTTATACTATTGGGCCCTTGCTGGTATTTAAAGTTGGTGATTCATGGCCATAGCTGGGCACAAGACCGTTAACCCGTTAATCGTTAATTAACGAAGTTAACAATTGGAGTAACGGATTAACTTAACTTTAAATATTGTTCACGGACTCATTAACTTCCGTTATAACAATTAAAGTTTCTCTCTGGCACCGTTCAGCACAGCTTTTTATGTTCATTGTTTCTTTATTATGTGCTTTTCTTGTTATTTGTCTGTGTCTAATGTGTGTTAAATAAATGTCTTTATTATTATTATTATTATTATAAAGTCCGTTAAACTTTAATTAAGATCCAACTATTTGCCAAAAGTACCTACACCGCGCGGCTTATCTCAGATATACCAACAATTTTTTATAATTAAATCGTTATCGCAACGACATAAAATGCAATTTCTATCCCGAGTTAACGGTTAACGATTAACGTTAACTTCTGTTAAATCATGCATAATGTAAAGTTTTAACGTTTAACGAAGTTAACTTTTTATGTAACGGATTAACGATTAACGAAGTTAACTATTCGATTAAAGGTGCCCAGCTATGTTCATGTCAATGGATTCGATGTCCAATCGATGGGCCCATGGTTTTAGTATACATATACATTTTACAACATTTGTATGTAAACTCTTTGAAAATGAAAATGAAAATATTTATGTTGCAAGTAGGCCACACGGGTTCTTTCTCATGTCTGAATCTACCAGCGCTTCGGAAGGTGACATCTGCTGAGAAGAAATTACATGACAAATACACGACGTAAAATTATTAAGTAATTGTAGTTTGTGCTGTTTTGGCATTGAAATAAATAGTAAGGAACTGCTCGAAGCAATTCTCATGATGCTTAATTTTGAGGTGTCAGAACGCGAATATGACACCATCGCACGTTCAGTCGCATGCCAACCACGGTCCTCGACACCCGCTTAAATGTTTATTAATATAATAATATTAATAAAGTAAAATTCCACAACATGTGAGACCGCGCTCACCACCGACCCAGCGCCCACAATGATTACACCTAATATGAGTGTAGTAAGTTTAAATTATAATTAATTGTTATAAATTTATTATTGTATTAAATTCCCATATTTGTTACTTATAAAAATTGTAATGACTAAGGTTCCTTTACCTGTAATATTGCATTTTTTTTGTTAATCTAAATAAATATATACATTTATTTTTATAATGATATGATAGCGTGTGAATCAAGCAATATTAGACTTTTGTATTTATGACGTAAGAACTAAGACATCAGCAGTAGGGTGTGGTTAAGCCATGGCGCTGGCGTTTGACAACCTTTTTTTTTTTTTTTTTTTTTTTTTTTTTATGTCAATTGACTGACAAACGAGCTGACGGCCCACCTGATGGAAAGTGGTCACCGCCGCCCATGGACATCGGCAACACCTGGAGGTGCTGCCAATGCGCTGCCAGTCTAGGGAGGATGGGGAATGGGGATGGGATGGGGATGAGGGAAAAGGCCTCCGGATCTCGTCACTCACCGTACGAAACGCAATAGCAAGCTATTACTTTACGCCGATATTCTGTGAGAGTGTGGTACTACCCCGGTCGAGCCGGCCCATTCGAACAGTAATCATATAGTGAGGATTACTGTTTGGCTCTACCACTACAATGAGACTTGTTCCACGAATTGTACTGATAGCCATATCCTTCTTTTGAGATCGTTTTGTTTTGGCTTTAGCTGTTAAGACACAAAATTTGTTAAAATAAAACCTTACTAATATTGTAAATGTGAATATAAGTTTGTTTGTTACGCTTTCACGCGAAAACTACTGAACCGATCATCATGAAACTTTGTACACATATTTTTGGAGGTATTAGAAGTAACATAAAATACAATTTCTTCCTACTACGCTTTAATTTCATCATAAATAAAGTTGCATACAAAATTCATTATTGCACTGTTTTTTTTTTTTTTTTTAATTTTGATGTTTTATCAAGAAGTTTACACCAACAGCTACCCAATCCGCCCATTCACAGTCCGACGGCACAGCCGACCACTCTTTTGTGGCCTTACTGTGAGCAAAAAAAAAACAGGCCACATATCGGCGGCCATATCGAACTGTGATTGTCTCGTCTAAAATGTTATGCTCAAAGTACTGGCTGATAAGATAGCGTGGGTTACAAAAAGATTAAAAAAAAACATGGTATAATATGACAATTAATAGACTAGATACAAGATTTATGTGAAAATTTTCGGATTTTCGACTTTAGCTTCAAAACCAATAGACCGACTTTAATAAATAGGGTATCTTAAGATTCGAGGAGAACGTGCGAGTGTCATAGGCTATATAAAAATTCTAAGGGTGCGTCATAACAGGTGCCAAAATCCTTTTTACTTCGCTAGTTGGGTTTAACTGTACCTTAACATTTTTTTACCAAATTTTAGCAGTAGTAGAAAGAAAAGCAGATTATGCACCTCGCATCAAGTGATCTGTTATTGCGCTCGTGTTTTTAGAGCCCTCACTTGCGTTCGGGCTCCAAACCAACACTCGGCGCAATAATGAATCACTTTCTGCTTGGTGCAACAATCTACTATTTATCCCGGAAAATTTAAAAGTTCCGGAGGGAATAACTATAACCGAATTACACGCTAACAAGCTAGAATGTAAGTTTGTTTGTGACGCTTTCACGTAAAAACTACTGAACCGATCATCATGAAACTTAGTACACATATTTTTGGAGGTATTAGAAGTAACATAGGATACTTTTCATCCTGGAAAATTTTAAAGTAACCGAATTCCACGCTTACGAAGTCGCGGGCTAAAGCTAGTAAATACATAAATGAAACACATTTGTTACTATTTTGTTTCAGTGATAATCGAAAAGTTGCTTCGCTCATGCTCGGACCTGGACACAATTTATGTACTCATACGCAGTAAGAAGGGTAAAACAGCGAAGGCAAGACTTGAAGAGACCCTGGATGACTTTGTGAGTACAACCCCAGATCACATAAGGGAGCATCCATTAACAACGCGAGATTTTTCAACCTCATAAATAATTGTTAATTTCCATATGTTTGCCTTACTATCAAGGCACTACTCTACCATACAAATTATGCCTTTTTAAATCACCTGCTCATTCAAATAAATGGATAAACTTTAGCCTAAACGTTATTAGTTATTACAGTGCCATCTTTGATCAAGTTTAAACAACTAAATTCATCAAAATTCCGAAAGAATTTCTTTTGAACGTTTACCGCTATCTAAATACAATGTTTGTGTTTACAGGTGTTCCACAGGGCTCATGAAGAGAACCCTAAGGGCAGAAGCAAGGTGGTGGCCATCAATGGGGACATGGAGCTTCCCGGATTGGGTATCAGCGTAGAAGATAGAAAGATGCTGGCTGCCAAGGTGAGAAAGAGATGCTTGTAGAATTTTTCAATCTTATACCTCTTTATTTCTATTGACAGTAACGCACGTTCCCAATATTAAATCGTCGGATAGCTTTGCTTACTACCAGTTTGAATGTAAATTTTAACCAGTAGCATGAACCAATAATACACGAAGACTGTCAACCTCTATACATTTGAGCGTACATCGGAGCTTTGACCCGCCATCTATTGACGAATTCTTAAATTTAGGCCGTAATTCGTTCAAACAACTGTAGTTTCTTCCGAACAACTACTAGTTTTTACAAAAAACGTGAAAAAGCCGAATCAACGACAGTTTGAAGACGAAAATGATTTAATTTAATTTAATTTGATTGAATATCTCCCAGACTAACTCTAGTAGCGTCATCTAGTGACAAGCTACCGAACTACGAGCCAAAACATTTTTTTGTAACGCCATCTAGTATTAGCCAGGGAAGATAGCTTTTCCGGCATACGCACAAATGTATGGAGGTTGACAGTCCCTTTCTATTATTGGTCCAAGGCGGTAGTAACCAAATTTATCCACGGATTAAACATTGAGAATTTTATTAATTAATGCTTAAATAAATTTGGTAAAATTTATGTGATAGTAAATTGACGTTTGTTGAGTAACTCCGTTCACCTTACAGTTAAAGCGTACAACTTCGGAAAAATCAACCAGAACCGTGATAGTTGTCGTTTTTAATTCTGCTACTTGACACTAGAGGCGCTTGCCTATCATCACTTGATTGAGCTCCAGCCGATACGGGATGTCGCTAGCGTCGCGCCAAGTTAACTCTTTTTCAATAAAAAAATATATTATTTCCTTCGTATATTTTTAAGAAAAGATCTGTAACTTTATCAAATGTTTCAGGTTACAATAATAATTCATGGTGCAGCGACTGTCAAATTTGACGAGAAGCTGTCAATAGCCACAACCATTAACGTGAAAGGAACCCGAGAGGTCATCACCCTCGCGAAAGAGTGCAAGAACCTCAATGCACTCACACACATTTCGACTGCCTTCTCAAATTCACACGTCATGTGTATTGAGGAGAAGTGAGTATTGAAAATATCAGTTGGATTTTTGAGGTGAATTCAGCGCCATCTGTAGCAAAACACAGAAATACATCGAACGAATATAATCCTTTTATTAGCGACTTAACATTTTATTATATATTTAGTTACTAGAGGACCTGCCACAGCTTTGCCCGCGGTATTTTCCATACAAACTTTTTCACCCCTTTAGGGATGGAATTTCAAAAAATCCCTCCTTAGTGCACCTCTAGGGTACTCGAGGAATGTCTCCTCCAAATTTCAAATCTACCCGTTTAAGCTATGCGTTGTCTATAAGTGAGTCACGGTACTGTTTTATATTATTATGTATTGATTGTAAGTATAGAGTAGATGAAATCTAAAGGATGCTTAGATTAACTTTTTATAGAACCGATCATGAACCG
This sequence comes from Tortricodes alternella, assembly GCA_947859335.1. Lineage (NCBI taxonomy): Eukaryota > Metazoa > Arthropoda > Insecta > Lepidoptera > Tortricidae > Tortricodes > Tortricodes alternella. The sequence goes on from OX401975.1 coordinate 16,798,753, forward strand.
ATCTCAAAAGAACGATAGGGCGTTCACACAACTGCGTTGAACAAAATTATTTAGTTCATTATGTATTAACGGCATCTATTTTCAAGTTCATCAACTGCGATGTTCTATTGCCGACGTCTTAGTTCTTTTGAAATGTACGCAGTCTTATTTTGCCTGATTCATACGCAGTCTTTCATCTGATGTCGGCTATATTTAATGAGTTTGTGATGGTATCAAACTCGCGATTTAACACCAAAAAAGTGAGCATTGCCAAAATCTATACATATAAAACAGTACCGTGACTCACTTATAGACAACGCACAGCCTAAATGGGTGGTCCTAGAGGTTTGAAATTTGGAAGAGACATTCCATTCACATTCACAGTATAGTATGAAAAGGGGTGATGTTATATTCCTCCTAAAGTTTTAAACGGGCTCTTTTCGGCCGCGTTTAGTTTTTTTTTTTTAAAGTTTATTAATTAAGATTGTATGATATTTCAGGTTCTACACACCGCCAATGTCCGTGGAGACGCTCGAAGCTGTGACTGCCATTGACGAAAACCTTCTGGAGGAAATCACGCCCAAGTAAGCAAGCAAGACTTACCCAGATTTATAACGAACGGATAACTAATTTTTTTTGTCGTTGCCGAATTACCGGTAATAATCCACAAAGAAGTGACTTAAGTAATTAGTGACGAACCAATACAATATACCAGAGTTTATTGAAAAAAATGTGGAATTAATTCAGCTTATTGTGACTGTGTGTGTGAATTGGGAATATTCGAACTTGCAACGTTATGTAACGTCAAGTTTTATATTTAAATAAAAAAGAACTAAGTCGTAATTTAATAACTGACATTGATTTAGTTTATAACTGACGGTTTTTTATCTGTTATATCCTATTTCTGATACAAGCTTTTACTATCCGGTATCCGGCCAGATAGGATAATAGCCGGATATCCGTAGCATCTCTAGTATCTATATCATTTTTCATATCGTTGTCTGACAGAGGCGAAGCGTGAGGGTAAGCCGGTGTATTATTTCTCGTTCTAAACATTATATTATTACTCATTAAATTATGGATTTACATATAAAAAAATGCAACTTTTATGTTAATACCAGAAGTAATTAGTAATAATAATGTTTGAGTTAAGAAATTATGCACCGGCTTACCCTCACGCTTCGCCTCTGTTGTCTAATACCATGGACTAATAATACAAGAGGACTGTCAACTTCCATACATTTGAGCGTACGCCGGAAAAGCTCGCTTCCGTGGCTAATACTAGATGGCGCTACCAAAAAAATGTATTGGATCTTAGTTCGGAAGCTTGTCACTAGGCGACGCTACTACAGTTAGGCTGGGAGATATTCAATCAAATTAAATTAAACTAAATCATTTTTGTCTTAAGACTGTCGTTAATTCGGCTTTTTTCACGTTTTTTGTAAAAACTAGGAGCTGGGAAGGAAACATAGCTGTTTGAACGAATTACGGCCTAAATTAAAGAATTTGTCAATAGATGGCGGGTCACAGCTCCGATGTACGCTCGAATGTATAGATGTTAACAGTCTTCTTGTATTGGTCCATGCTAATACCCATAGTACAGGGAATCCTAGTTTGGTTTGTGATTTAGTATCCAAGATATTATTATAGTATAATATTTTCTTGCAGACTTTTAGGCAAATACCCGAACACCTATTGCTTCACCAAAGCGATAGCTGAAGAAGCTGTCCGCAAATATGGCGAGGGGATGCCTATTTGCATCGTGCGGCCTTCTATAGGTAAAATAAAAGCTATAAAACACCTTAAGCATAGCCGGAAACCGTTAATCAAATAGTTAACTTCGTTAATCACTAATCCGTCATTAAAAATTAACTTCGTTCATCCTCGGTTATTGTCGGTATCCCTCGTTTTTCACATAGAGTATATCAAATTATAGATATGACCTTTAAATATATTACCCGTTATATCATTAATCACAATACAACAAAAAGATATGAGCAACAAAACCTAATAGCTCTTAAGTAACACGACCTTATATTGAAATAAGAAAAATAATTAGCGACTATTTTTTGACAGTAAGACACGCATGACAAATATCGTACCTTACGTAAAACAGTCACTAATGATTAATAAAGAATCATGATTTTTATTTTATTTAGATCCTCCTTTACGTGTTATTTCTTTTGCTAAATAAGCTATAATTATTTGAATGAATTACCACCAACTTAGGAAAGTTGCCAATAGATGGCGTTGTGCCATATTGCGCTTGCAACTGGTACTCCTATTAATACGTTTAAGATTTATACACCAATCTAAAAACAATTATATTTCATGTTGTAGATAGATTGTCGGTTTAGAAGGACATAATGTTCTTTCGCGAAACACATCTAATTGATACACTACGAGTATCACGTTGGCACTAAAGTTAAAATTAAAGGTTTTATCATGGACTAATAATAAAAGATGACTGTCAACCTCTATACATTTGAACGTACGCCGGAAAAGCTAGCTTCCCTGGCTATAACTAGATGGCGCTACAAAAAATGTATTGGATCGTAGTTCGGAAACTAGAGTTAGCCTGGCAGATATTCAATCAAATTAAATTAAAATAAATCATTTTTGTGTTCGAACTGTCGTTGTTTCGGCTTTTTTCACGTTTTTTGTAAAAACTAGCAGTTGTTCGGAAGAAACCATAGTTGTTTCAACGAATTACGGCCTAAATTTAAGAATTCGTCAATAGATGGCGGGTCAAAGTTCCGATGTACGCTCAAATGTATAGAGGTTGACAGTCTTCTTCTATTATTGGTCCATGCACTAAAGATTAAATTAAAGGTTTTATCGAGACGGGGATACGCCCTTCAAGAGACACTCCTCAGATGTAAGTAGAATGGTTGTTTGTTTCAGTTGTGTCGACGTACGAAGAACCAGTGCGAGGCTGGACAGACAGCATGTACGGACCCACGGGACTCACGGTTGGAATTGGAACAGGGGTACGTAAGCTATTGTTGTTGCTTCATCATGCAGGCTGTTCCCTTCCAAGGTCACGTGAGTGACGTAAGCTGATTAACATCACCCTTTATCGAATTTCAATATTTAAATAAAAATATTGGTGCCAATAATATAAGAAGACTGTCAACCTCTATACATTTGAGCGTACATCGAAGCTTTGACCCGCCATCTATTGACGAATTCTTAAATTTAGGCCTTAATTCGTTCAAACAACTATGTTTTCTTTCGAACAGCTGCTAGTTTTTACAGAAAACGGAAAAAAACCGAATCAACGACAGTTTGAAGACAAAAATGATTTAGTTTAATTTAATTTGATTGAATATCTCCCAGGCTAACTTTAGTAGCGTCACCTAGTGACAAGTTTCCGAACTACGATCCAATACATTTTTTTTGTAGCGCCATCTAGTATTAGCCAGGGAAGCTAGCTTTTTTGGCGTACGCTCAAATATATGGAGGTTGACAGTCCTTTTGTATTATTAGTCCATGCTAAAAGTTGTGAATGTTTCGGCGCATTTATTAACTTTAATGTCCTCAGGTACTCCGCACGATGTACATGGACCAAGAAAAGCGAGCAGACATGGTTCCAGTGGACCTAGTTGTCAACTCTGTGCTGGCAGCAACCTGGCATACCGCCAAACGGTTCAGAGAGAAGTGAGTCGCTAACATAGCTGGGCACAAGACCGTTAATCCGATCGTTAATTAACGAAACTAACATTTCGAGTAACGCATTAACTTTAAGTTAACTTTAAAAATTGTTAAAACATTTAAAGTCCGTTAATCGGTCACCGCGCGGACCAAGCCGCGCCGCGTAAAACACGTTCTGACAAGTGGGTTCTAGCCGGTTGGCGGTCATCACGCGCGCGCAGCATCTTTTATTAATTTCTCATATCCTTCCAAAACTTCCATAGCCCATACCAACATTTTTTTATAAAAAAGATCAGTTACGAAATGACATAAAATGCAATTTCTATCACGAGTTAACGATGAACGATTAACGTTGACTTCCGTTAAATCTTCCGAAATGTAACGCTTTAACGTTTAAGGAAGTTAACTTTTTTAATAACGGATTAGCGATTAACGAAGTTAACTATTTGATTAACGGTGCCCAGCTATGGTCGCTAAAGAGATCTCTTGCTATTTTAAAGTTAAAGTTATCTACCAATAAAATTAATCATATTTTCATGGACCAATAATACAAGAAGACTGTCAACCTCTATACATTTGGGCGCACATCGGAACTTTGACCCGCCATCTATTGACGAATTCTTAAATTTAGGCCGTAATTCGTTCAAACAACTGTGGTTTCTTCCGAACAACTGCTACTTTTTACAAAAAAACGTGAAAAAAGCCGAATCAACGACAGTTTGAAGACAAAAATGATTTATTTTAGTTTAATTTGATTGAATATCTCCCATGCTAACTCTAGTAGCGTCATCTAGTGACAAGCGTCCGAACTACGATCCTAAAAAAATGTTTGTAGCGCCATCTTTTTTTTTTTTTTATCGAAAATGGGTGTGCGTTTGATCTCAGTCTCACCTGATGTTAAGTGATGACGAGGTCGAAGGTGGTACACGCTTACCCAGAAAATGCCTATTCACTCTTGCCTTGAAAACACCAAGGTTATACGCCATCTAGTATATGCCAGGGAAGCTAGCTTACGGCATACACACAAATGTATGGAAGTTGACAGTCCTTTTGTATTATTGGTCCATAATATTGTATGGTATTGTTCCAGCCAAACTTCTGACATCCCTATCTACAACTTCGTGTCGGGGTCTCAGAATCCGATGACTTGGGGTACCTATATCGAACTCAACAAGAAACACGGGTGGGACAAACCTACTACCAAGGCGCTTTGGTATGTCTGGTGTTGTCTTAGCGTTCAATAATATCCGGAAATAACTTTGTGTTTTTTTTGGGGTTCCGTACCTCAAAAGGAAAAAAACGGAATCGTTATAGGATTACTCGTCCATCTGACACAGCCAATTTGCTCCGTAACTACAGGACCGATTGAGTTGAAATACGGTAGGCACACGTAAATGTATGTTGGTGACCGCAACACGGACGTGAAGCATAAAAGTTGTTTGGGTGTACTTAATGATAAATCATTTTGTTATATTGGTCTAATGTTAGTTTTATGTGGGCACTATACTATACTAACTATATCCCTACTAGTTTGTTAATAATTTTCGCGTGTGTTTTGCGTAGTCATTATTATAATGTTAATATTGTTCATGCTACCCGCAGGTACTACGGTCTGACCCCAACGAACAACTACTACGTGTTCCTGTTTCTCAACTTCTTCCTACACTTCCTGCCCGCTTGCTTCATCGATGCGTATAGTATGCTGGCAGGACAACCACCCAAGTAAGTAAGATTTTATTAGGGCTTTTTCCAGTAATACCATGGAGTATGGCGATATCTATCCCAAAATCTTATTTTTCTGGTAGCAATCATTCCATTCGCAAAATCTGGTAAATTTTACGAATGAAAAGATTGCTACCAAAAGAATAAGATCATTCTTTTACCAAACTGCGCAACGCAAAAGAGGGTAATGTGGTTGTCAGCCTACGTATATTTGTTCCTTTGTGGCGCTCTAGAGATTAACAGCGTGGGATTTTGATGTTTCTTAAGTCATTCGATTTGTCTTAATCTTGCGAGTGTCACTAAAGACATGATAGTAATGAAAATCCAATATGGCGACAAACAGACGCCATATTGTGTATAAGAAAAAAAATAAAGTTGACGAACTATGTTAAGTGGAGTATCATTGAATAGGTATTTGAAAATCATATTTAGGCTTGCTTTATCATTTTTCATTTCGAATGACCATTTAGGATCTAAAACGATTTCAACTTGGTTTGCAACCATTCTTACTTAAATTGTTATGTAGCTTATACTGCCGAAGATTATTTTTTCTGCAGAAATAATTCCATTCCCATAATTTCCCTTTCTGTATTTATCTGAATAGTTAATTTAATACTCCTGTTCTATTTTTTTCTTTGAAGCCCTGTTTCTGTTTGCATAATTTTCCAATCTTATATTTATTTTGGTAACCTTTTTTCGCAAAATTATTTATTATTGTTTGGACCAATAATACAAGAAGACTATCAACCTTTATACATTTGAGCGTACATCGGAGCTTTGACACGCCATCTATTGACGAGTTCTTAAATTTAGGCCGTAATTCGTTCAAACAACTATGGTTTCTTCCGAACAACTGCTAGTTTTTACAAAAAACGTGAAAAAAACCGAATCAACAATAGTTTGAAGACAAAAATGATTTGTTTTAATTTAATTTTATTGAATATCTCCCAGGATAACTCTAGTAGCATCATCTAGTGACAAGCTTCCGAACTACGATCCAATACATTTTTTTGTAGTGCCATCTAGTACTAGTGGCTCCGTGAGCTGTAGACCTCGCGGCAAACTTAACTTTGCCGTTGGAAAACTGATATCCCCATACATTGACATACGTCGGGTCAGTTTCCCAACACCGCAAATAAGTTTGTAATTCCAAAAACCCCCATATATCCGCCATTTTGAAAAAAATCTGAAAACTGAATTGACAAAAAAAAACTCAATAATTATGGAACCTGCTCACAAAACTTCACGGGAATCGGTTGAGAACTGCGACCTGTAGACGAGAACAAATGGACAGACGCCGAACATCCGCTGGACATACGAAAGCATTTTTGCCCAAGCTGAAACGGAGACGCTTCGCTCGCTCGGTCGATTAGCCAGGGAAGCTAGCATTTCCGGCGTACGCTCAAATGTATCGAGGTTGACAGTCCTCTTGTATTATTATATTAGTCCATGGTAATACCCACCCCTTAGTTCCGACTGGGCTCCAGTATTTTGATGGGATCTCTTGTCGCAACCAATAACAATAACTGCTTCTAACAGGATGCTGAAATTCTACAAAAAAATGATGCGTCTAGCCAACATCCTGTTCTACTTTTCAATGAGGGAATGGAGATTCTCTGACCACGGCGTTCGCGCCATGTGGGGAGAGTTGAGTTCGGACGACCGCGTCGTGTTTCCGTTCAACGTGGCTGAGATGTCGTGGGATTATCATGCTGAAACCTACCTTGTTGGTAAGTTACCATATCAGCATTTCAGACGTCCACTGCTGGGCATAAGCTTCCCCTTCCTAGGCTGCCTACAGATTTCCGCAATTTTCACTACGTAAGTTAAATGACGAATAATCGGCAAACTGTTTCGCTCCGCCCGCGTTATTTTTCATACAAACTTTATCACCCCTTTAGGGATAGAATTTCAGAAAATCCCTCCTTAGTGCACCTCTAGGGTACTCGAGGAATGTCTCCTCCAATTTTAAACCTCTAGGACCACCCGTTTAGACTGTGCGTTGTCTATAAGTGAGTCACAGTACTGTTTTATATGTATTGATTTTAATTTGACTATTTTATCAACAGGACTTCGGGTGTATCTAGTGAAAGATTCTCTCTCAACGCTTCCCGAAGCTAGGAAAAAGTGGTACAGGTAAGTCAAATAGAGATGGCGCTGTGATTTTATTTTTTGGTGTTAGCAGAATTACTCCTCGATTAGGGCGCACAGAATTTAAAATAAATCTTGAAAAATGAATGATGACATTTTAACGACTGAAATATTCATATTTAATATTTTCATGTAAGTGACCTTATGTCTCTCTTAAGTTAGCAGCCTCTTAACAGATGGCGCTGAAACTTTATAATTTATTCCCTATAGAGTCGCATCTTATATTTTTATCTATTTTACAATGACTTAACTAAATAACAGGTGCTTAAAGAGGACTGTGAACCAACGACAAAATTCACCCTTTTCATACAAACGGCAATAACGATTTTCACCCCTTAAATGTTACCCGATTCTAACCGATTTTTGATAGGTTGTCAGTCAGAACAAAACCTAGGTCTGTATGTTTTTTGAATTTTGATTAATTGATCAAGAAAGTCAAATAATGCCGAAATTTGTTTTGTATGAGAATACTAAAACCACAATAAAACTGAATTTATTGATTAGGTATAGTGAAAAAATCAATACGTATAGACCTAGTTTGTTCCGACTGACAATCTATCAAAAATTGACCGTTATCGCCTTTTGTATGAAAAGCCGTAGGTTCGCACTCCTCTTAAACTTTAAAGAAACCATGCACCCTAATTTTTTAGTTACCGCTAGTCAGCAACAGATGGCGCTTTAACTTATTTTTTGTTTCAGGCTATATATCCTCCATCAAATCCTCAAGTTTCTAACTATGGTCCTGGTGCTGAATATAGGTTACTTCGCGATACGTTTTATGTCTAGAATAGTGTTCGGTTAGCTGTTAATAGTTCAATTTAACATTAACACTTCCGATATTAGCTCCTTGTGATGGACGAATGAAATAACACACCTATCAATCGCAGCTCGAAAATATGGAATACAGTTACACTAGATGGCGCCACAACCGTAGCTAGCGGGGTTCAATCAAATTAAAAAAAAACTAGCGAGCCATAGTAGCATATGATGTGTAACATCTGACATATCACCTTGGTAATAAGCATAGCTGGGCGCAATACCGTTAATTAATGAAGTTAACATTTCGATTAACGAATTACCTTTTAAGTTAATGCAACACAATTTATGAAATTCACCGATAGATGGCGATACAAAATCCGAGATGCGCTTGAGTTTAACCTTTTGAACGCCCAAGTCGCCTGTAGCCGACAGTAGATTTCCGTTTCCCTGACGCCACGATTTGCCGTCTTCCATACATTTGCGTCGGCTACAGCTGGCGTCGAGCGCTTGTGGCACGGTTTTTCACCGTTAGCCGTTGCGTTCAAAAGGTTAAGGTGAGAGTCTTTTCGTTTCATTTGTCCATGTTCCTTATATAGTTCTACAACCTTAATTAAGCAAATAAGGTCGTATGATAACATAATCACTTAGCCAATGGCGAATAATCCTGCTTCCCGAAATGTCAGCTATAAACAGCCGGAGAGTAATCTTTATGCCAAAAGGTAAAAAGGTTAAGAGGGCTCGGTAAAAGTTTTGAAATAGCGGTTAACCTTTTGAACGCCACGGCTGAGTGCGAGAAAGCGTGCCCCGAGTGACGGCTGTAGCCAGCTACAGCCGACTGTGGCGTTCAAAAGGTTAATATCGTTCATAAAACCGATTTAAATATTTTGGGTGCGTATTCGTTGGCGTACAGCGAGATCAGCGAGAGCACCAACTGTATAAAAGAGGTGGCAAATTACTCGCTCTTATTTTAGTGACTAAATAATTGAGAACTTTGACTGACGAAATTCCAACTGACTGATCTATTTTGTTCAACAGACAACAACATTTGTAAAAAAACGGTTTTGCAATTATCCTTTTAAAATAACGATAACCGCAACCTAAAGAGGAGAGGTTTAAAAAATTAACCGGTTTCCTAGACTCGGTTAAGAATTTGTTATTTAAGTATCCGTCCAATTGAAACTTGAGATTATAAATTTATGTTAGTGTAATTTGTAAAAGTTTTCTTTTATGTATTTTGTTTGTATCTACAATTATGCTCAAATATAAATTATGTGTAAGTGAAAATGAAATGATTCCTTATGATTTGTTGTTTTTTTTTTAACCCTTTGACCTAACACTTCTTAAGATCGCTGGGCAGCGGTGTGGGAAAACAATACGTTGTAGCAATTAATGCCACTTTCTACCAATGAGAACCGAGATATGATCAATTTGAACGCCACGGACAAATGCGAAAAAGCATGTCACGGACACCAATGATAGCATTAACCGACGCACATGCACGAAAAACGGCATAATGGGGCGTCATCGTCAGTGGCACGAAAATCCGTTGTCGCAGACATATAGTATAGCCGACTGTTGCGTTCAAAAGGTTAAATTAGAACGGACATGTTTTTCCTAAAAAAAACTACACGATAATAAGAAGCGATTTACTCAAAAAATGCATTACAAGATTAACAAAAATCACCATATACAAACAAACAAATAGAACGGTGGCCTTGTGGCTAAGAATTTCTACTTGTGATCGTGAGGTACCGAGTTGGACCTAAGCGGTCACCATGTAGGTACCAATAAGTTTTTCTTACTAATGAACTGTTAATTATTTTAAACCAATCCTATTATATTATAAATGGGAAAGTTTGAATGGATGGATGTTTGTTACAGTGTTGAGGGTATATGATGATGATGATGGGTGGAGACGCCGGTGACAGGCGGACGGTCGATCTGCGTGTGCTGATCATTCAGCCCAGTTCCCCTAGGTTTGGAGTTTAAGGTTACTGCCCCGGCGGCGCTCCCATCCAATATGGATCCCATCTTCTAGTTAATGTCAATCCAGGGTATAAGCTGTCTCTATTCCAAATTTAATCCAAATCCGTACAGCCTTTGAAATGTCAAGGAGTAACAAACATACTAATTCACACACACGCACAAACTCGCAAAGTGTGATGTGATTGTTGTGAGAAAGAGACAATTGTTCCCAGTTTAATTTAAGGAAGAGAAATAAACTCGTAAGTTACTTCACCAATCTCAAAATTGTAAATGCTGGCACCCATCACATGGCAATTAAAATATATAATAAAGTACCGCTCTGCATTAGGGAAATAGTTAAAGAGTCTTTGTTTAATAAAAAGTTAAAGAAAATGTTGTTATCACACTCCTTTTATAGTTTACGAGAATTTTAGTGATTTGTTAGTTGATAAGTAATTATAGAATAAAATTGCAGCACCCTAACAGCGCTTATGTTGCAGCAAGTAATAGTTTTAAAATCTTTCATACAACATACGGCAATAAAGAATATGAATATGAATATGATTAGGATCCACTTAATTCCTCGCGGTTCTCTTCATCTAGCCTCATCTATCGGAATGCTTCGTTTAAAGACAAAAACAAAAATAAACGATTTAAAACTTTACTGTAACTAGTCAAGGTCTAAATAACAATGTACACGACGCGCTTTCTTAAAAAGTTCAATATACAAGAATCTACATATACAGGATACTTTACTTCTTAGTATTATATTTTCTTGAAATACATTACCCTAATATTTAAGATGTATATACGTATATATTCTCGATTTACATTTCGTAATAAAATCCCATACAAAAATATACGATTCTGTCCACCAAGGTATTTTTAACCTTTTAACTACGGTCTCCCTGCTGCCACCTAAATGCGAAAATAGCACGATTAATCAGATATAAACTTAACTTATAACACTTTAGCAATCGCTGGTTTTTTCACGTCTTTCGCTGTATAAAGAAATAATTAATAAATCCATCAAAGTTAAGTACAGGTTTGGCGCGGGACAAACGTAAAGTTTCCCCGAACATAACGCGAGTAAGGTTACTCGCTCCTAATAATCATTTATCATCAAGATAATTACAATTTAATGGTATGAAAACCGGAAAATTATCTCCCGCATTATCATTATTAAAGGTTTACCTTCGATCGTATTCCGAAGATAGAAGAAGCGCATTTACTAATCATTTCTGCTTTAAGAGTGACCTTCATTCATTTAATTAGCGATATATTCAAATATCGTATCTTAGTTTAAATCGTATTCATGTAATTGTTGTTGCTTCAAATAAAGGGACTATTATTAATAATTTCTTTATTTATTTATACATCTCCTTATGATAATTAACACGTGGTGATAAAAAGGTTAAACAATAATTACCGACCGTAGTTTTTGAGCAGTATAGTAGTAGGTCCATTCTCGTATATTTTTGGTTGAGCTATACAATAACAATTAGGCCTCACATTATAAATAGTCACATAAAACTTTGTCCGTTAAATTTTTCTTAAGGAAATTCTCACACATTCAACCATTTTGAAATGAGAAATGTTCTCGAAAAATATAATAACAATGGACACCAAAGTTGTATTATTAATTATCAGTAGTATTAGGTGACACTTTTCCGTTCATGTTAACTCTAAAATAATACTCTTGCGAAAACGGACTTTTTTACTCGCGTACAATGTTTGCTAATATTAATATAACGGTCAGCCATTGCCATTCATAATAATGATCGAAGATGAGTTGTTGCTGTGGCAACGATAAAATATTTTCCTTATAAATATTTTTTTTTATCACAAATTACAAAGCAAACTACAGATAACCTTTTTAAAGCCACAGTCGCTATAGATGACAGCGGATTTTCGTGCCACTGACGCCACGTTATGCCGTTTTCCATACATTTGCGTCGGCTTATGCACCAACATCCGCTGTCGTATATAACAGACTGTTCATGGCGTTTAAAAGGTTTTATACAAAAAAGTTACATATGCAACTGATCATAAAGACATCGTAATTAATATGACTTTCGGCTATGCCTCACAAATTCGCACTCATTAAAGGCCTTTTTGTGACATTTAAGTATAAAACCATTTTCAACCTTTATAACGCACGCTACGATCGATTGCGGTAAAAAGGTTAAATCACCGATTGAAAGCAGTTTGGTCAGGAAAATTAATAATACAACCGTAGCGTTTGAAAATTCTCACTAAATTTGATAATAATTTATATAAAATCTTACCACGATCAAAAAAATTGGGCCACGTCGTATAGGAGTTTATACGTAGAGCGACCCGACTAATTTGTTCGTGACTCTAGTCATACTTACACATATTTTATTTAAAATTTGGCATTCACATGTTACATAACGTATATTTATGATCGCCAACTTTACACGCCTACACAGCCAAACTAATATGAACTATATGAGTTGATACGCTAGATTGAAATTCGTTCAAAATATACAAAAAATAAAATATACAATGTAAGTATACAAATGGAACATAGGGTATTTTATGACGTCAGTAGAAATTTAACATGGCGAAGTACTCAGCATTAGACTAACTTTAAACCGATTCTGCTTTTCCATAACAAAATACCTAACTTATGACGTCAAAAATTAAAATGGCGCTCAAGCTCCATACTGAGAAACGGAAAGGTTGGTATGACGTCATTTGAAATACAACATACATGGTAGGCATAATGCAGGTTTCTAAAAATGTGACGTCAGAACAGAAATAACACAAAATGGCGGATGCCTGTGATACGGGATGGATTCTTGTAAAACGTCTGGCAGTGGACGCATTTACCCTTTCACCAGAGTCGTGATAGGATGACAAAGGAAGTGCCAAAAGCGCCACAGGTAATTCATTTATATGTTATTTATTTAATAATAAAAAAGTCATCTTGCGTGTCGCAATACCCCAGTCGATTAAAATAATGTGATTTATAAGGGACCTGGCGTTCATGGCACTGACTGCGCGCGCGGCAAAAGGGATACAAACCGCGAACAAAAAAAATGATCTTACAAAAAACAAAATAATAGGTAATCAAGCCTCCGCCATGTTGACCTCCCAGATGACATCACTCAGCTTTTAATGCTCATGTCCCATAGTAAGGAAGGCTGGTAAAAGAGCCCCCGTGGCGAGAATGATTACTTCACACAACTGAAGCCCCCCGAAGCCCTTCGGGGCCCCCTCCTGGGTGGGCAGGAGTGTGTGCGTGTGTGTCTGTTGTGTTAATTCTGGTAACACGTGGACTGTTGCTACGTACAGGAACGTACCCGCTGAGAACAGCATCGCTATGCCTGGAAGAAAAACATTATAAAATCTATTAACCTTTTGACCGCCAAGCATGTCTGAGAAGTAACACGAATTTCAACTTTAAATCAAGGTAATGAAGGACTTTTTTACCCTGTATCCGCTGACGGCTGCAGCCGACTGTGGCGGTCAAAAGGTTAAACATTTACCGTTTTATTTAGAAACGGTAAACGGTAAGGATGTACATTTTTACGAAAATAAATTAGAATTAAGTAAAATCAATAAAAAAAAACTTAATTCCAACAAAACAGGAACGTTAACCTAAATGAGATGTATCTAAAACAATGGTTGCGCATTACGTCTTCAAAGTCATCCTGTATATCAATCAACTCGTAAACCGTTTGAACGCCACAGTCGGCTATATACGACACTGGATTTTCGTGCCGATATGGGAGAATTTCGAAAAAAATCTACGTAATTAAGAAAAAGTTTTAAAAGTTCCTGTGTTACGAAAATAAGCCATATACCTACTTAATTGTACGACTAATTTTCGTAACACAGAGGATTTTTTTTGCACACATCTGCGTCGGCTAATACCGTTGTTGGCGTCCGTGAAACGCTTTTTCACATTTGGCAGTGGCGTTGGAAGGGTTAACATGACCGGTTATTGACGTGGGGTTTTCTTGTATAGCAAATACAAATAATTACCAGTAGCGTTGAAGTCACTGAGAGTCTGCTTGCTCTCATTCCCGATCCCGAAGAAAGTCATCAGGGCCAGCAGAGGCGCTGCGCATGAGAATATCAGCAGATGCTTCCGGATGCGGTTCCTGAAAGATAAGATAAGATAAGTGGCATTGTCGACGAATGACAAGACGGCGCAGTATTGGCCATTTGTGCCGGTCGCGGGTTTGAGTCCTGCTAGAGGAAACTTTGGGTGATGATCCCGAATGCAATAATGTTTAGTATATGTACGTATTTATCTATAGATGATGTATCGTTGTCTAGTACTCATAGCCCACGGAATCCTAGTTTGGGCCTAGATCAATGTGTGTCCAGGATTTTACTATTAATATTATGTTTTTTTTATTATATTTTTTTTCTTTTTATTCATCTTTTTAAATTATAAATGAAATCATTGATCCAGAAAAAAACAGCGTGTTTGTAATGCAATATTTCGTCATAATGAGGCATATAATTGTGTATTTACGCAATTAACCTTTCAATCGCCGTTAAATTTTGATTGGACGTGTCCGTGTCGCCACGTACAAAATGTAAAGGTAATTTGTCTTAAAATTCAGACAACGGTGGTTAACCTTTTGAACGCCATGGCTAACGCCTAAAATCGTGCCACGAGCGCTCGACGACGGCTGTAGCCGACGCAAATATATGGAAAACGGCTATAGCCAACTGGGGCGTTCAAAAGGCTAAAAGGTTAAAAAAAAACTTCAATCACGACAAAATATTGCATTACACATTATAAATACATCAGCACGTCTAGCACAATCTGCCCTCGACTTGTTTTTCACTCAGAGCGTCTCTTTCGTATTTGCATAGTTTGCAAAGGACGCACGCCTCGCTGGCACGTCATGCTAGCCCCGCATATCTCCCCTGATGGAGATTAATAGACAACATTTGATAATTTCAAACAATTTCATTTAAATAATCGAGGAAGACGAGAGAACTCACCGTCTCCGTGTCCGTCCGTGTTGCCACCTACAGTGGATTCATCCATACTTGTCTTATTTGATAAACACGTTTCTAACCTCAAAATGCACCTTTTTAGGGTTCTGTACCTCAAAAGGAAAAAAAACTAAGCCCTTATAGGATCACTCGTGCGTCTGTCTGTCTGTCCGTCTGTCACAGCCAATTTGCTCCGAAACTACTGGACCGATTGAGCTGAAATTTGGTATACATATGTAAGTCGGTGACCGCAACACGGACGCGTGACGTAAATATATGAATTTTAAACATGGGGGGGCACTTTTGGGGGGTAAATCAGAAAATTAAAAAAAAAGGTTATGCAATCTATATTGTGTGACATATCAAATGAAAGGGCTTATTGCGAGAACTTTAAATATATTTTCTTCTGAATTTTAAGTAAAATGGTTTAGAAGTTATTTAGAAAAATAGGCGAAAATTGACTATTCCCCCTCCTTATTTCCGAAACTATTGGGGCAAACATTTTGAAAAAAGTACAGATAATAGTTCTTTACCTATAGATTACAGGAAAACCTATAAGAAGTCTATGGTATCTAAAGTAACATAGGAAATTTCAGATAATCATGTACGGAACGGAACCCTCTCCACGCGAGTTTAACTCGCACTTGTCCGGTTTTTGTAATTGTGCTTTAATGCAATGAAGTCTACCTATTATATTACAATACATTATTACATGTGTTACATTACAGTGGGACGTTGAAACGTTCAGACAATAGCGTTGAAAAGGTTAAGAACGATCCCGTTACCTGTCCAATCCGGCGTGAAGTAGGAAAGTGACGAGGCCGAAAGCGGCGGGTGCCTTGTGCAGCATGATCGCCACGAACACGATCAGCTCAACGTCGGCGTGCGACGTCGTCGCCGCGGCCCCCAGCGCTACGCCGTCCGCTGCGAACCGAACACGTTTTTTAGGGTTCCGTAGTCAAATCACAAAAAACGGAACCCTTATGGATTCGTCATGTCTGTCTGTCTGTCCGTCCGTATGTCACAACCACTTTTTTCCGAAACTATAAGAACTATGCTGTTGAAACTTGGTAAGTAGATGTATGCACAAAATAGAAAAAAAAAAACAATAAATTTTGGGGGTTCCCCATACTTAGAACTGAAACTCAAAAAGGGAGACGTCATATACCGTGTTCTCGCTCGTGCCCAAAATACCAGAATTCCAAAATACCTGGTTCCTCATAATACCACACTCCCAAAATACCAATTCTGTTAAAGAACGTGTGTATTTTTAAAATCGTATAAAAATATTACAACACGTCTAAATCTCGACATAATTGTTATACACATGCAAATCAAATGTGTAGATATGTAAGGCAATCGTTTTAAATATATGTCGATAACCAGCAACTGATAAGGCATGTTTTGATACAACGGTAATCATTGCTCCATTTCTAATGGATTTTTTTAAGAGGAGTGTGAACGTACGGCTTTTCATAGAACAGGCGATAACGATTTCCACCCCTTAAATGTTAACCAACGTTGACCAATTTTTGGTAGGTTGTCGGTCGGAACCAAATCTAGGTCTATATTTTTTTTCTTGATTTTTTTCACTATCAATATATATAAAACAGTACCGTGACTCACTTATAGACAACGCACAGCCTAAAAGGGTGGTCCTAGAGGTTTGAAATTTGGAGGAGATTTTTCTGAAGTACCCTAGAGGTGCACTAAGGAGGATTTT
The DNA here is from genome assembly GCA_947859335.1 of Tortricodes alternella. Lineage (NCBI taxonomy): Eukaryota > Metazoa > Arthropoda > Insecta > Lepidoptera > Tortricidae > Tortricodes > Tortricodes alternella. The sequence continues at coordinate 16,815,692 of OX401975.1, forward strand.
TTTTAAATTCCACCCCTAAAGCGGTGAAAAGAGGTGATAAAGATTGTATTGGAAAATACCGCGGGCGAAGTGCGGGTCGACTAGTAATCAATAAATTCAATTTTATTGCTGTTTCAGTATTCCCATACAAAACTAATTTCGACGATTATTTGACTTTGTTGATCTTTATTCAATATTCAGAAAACGTATAGACCTAGATTTTGTTCTAACTGACAACCTATCAAAAATTTGTCAAAATCGGTTAACATTTAAGGGGTGGAAATCGTTATCGCCTTTTGTATGAAAAGGGCGATTTTTGTCGTTGGTGTATTGTTTTTATAAAGCGATTGTATCACTGTATTTTGTTTAGTGGCCATAGACAGGCAGACGGGCAGTCGGCCATCCTGATGGAAAGTGGCCAGCGCCCCCTATGGACAATACGTTGTCGGTTCCAGTGGAGCGCGCCTAGCTAGGGGCGCGTAGAGAGATGGCAAGAGAGGCGCGTAAATATAACATAATATAATAACATTATTAAAACGAGAAACAAATAAAGAGGGGCATGAAAATATCATTTATAATCCGGGGAAAACTCGACGCAGAATACATTGGGAAACAACGGTTTTGATGGGACGAGTGATAAGGATTTGTAACTACGTCACTTCCGTCGCCCGCAACGAGTACACACTATCAACGTATTTTATCTTCACTGTGGTGACTTCACTATCTTCACATCGCCACGAGAGTAACTTAAGTGCACGACCGAATTATATATTTTCGAAAAATAGGTAAAACAAACAGCAAAAAAATAACAATATGCTTTAATAAACCAGTCACTTGACATATCTTCATCTGATTCATTTAGATTTATTTCAAGGATATGGTTTTCGGACAAACTATTAATCTTAGGTTCCATTGACCTGTTTATGATATTATGATCTGTTTTGTTTAAATCAGATATTTTTTTGTAAAAACAACCGGTCAAGTGCGAGCCTGACTTGCGCGCCGAGGGTTCAGCATTTACGTATGAAAAAGAAACAGTACCTTGTAAGTACGGAATCCTAAAAAAGAAAAAAAAAATGCTTTTAACAACGGGGTAACCATTTACAACCTACCTATGAAATACGACAAAAATGACTTTCGCAAGCTCCTATCTCCGTTCAATCGTAGAGTGTGATACGACTTTGCAAAGGTTATTCCGTTTAACTTTTTTTTTCATGCGATGTAATTACAAATTCACGGTTTTCGGACTTTTTCCTTTAATTGTACTATAAGACACTGCTTCTTGCCAAATTTCATGATTCTAGGTCAACGGGAAGTACCCTATAGGTTTTGATTCCCTTTGGATTCCCTTGAAAGTATCAAAATATGAGACATAAACGGCCATATCTTTTGATTGCGGTGACTTAGAAGGTTGATTTTTTCATAGCTTCAAGAGATTGCAGACCTGAGTATTTGATATTAATTTCAACTTGATACCTCCACGCGTTCCTGAGAAAAAGGTCTTGACAGACAAACAGACAGACAGGCAGACAGACAGACAGACAGACAGACAGACAGACAGACAGACAGACAGACAGACAGACAGACAGACAGACATACAGATAGACAGACAGACAGACGGACAACCGAGTGATCCTATAAGGGTTCCGTTTTTCCTTTTGATGTAAGGAACCCTAAAAATAATTGAAACTAAATAAATTGAAAAATCTTTTAGTCAATCTTGCAGTTTGCTGTTGAACTTGCTATCGGTCCGAAAAAAGAACACTAATTTCAAAACCTCGCTGTCATTCAAGCAATGTTGAATGTGTGCGTGGCCTCAACTCTCGTGGCGATACCTTTATCAATATTTAGAGACTTCATACGACAGGAAATTTTAGATATGAATAAGGTTTTCTCTATAAGCATGCTGTCATGGTTGAAGACTTCCACACACAAAACACGGAAGCGGAATAGCTCGCAAGCGGTCCCGCGTAAGCAGTGTCACAGGAACTAAAATAGAAGCATTCACACCAGTGACCAGCAGCCGCGCGTTATATCGGCTCGCCTCCGTTCCGCGTTTTGGTGTGAAAGCCTTGATTTCTCGCCGTGCGTCTAAAAATTGGCTACTTTACTATAGTAACAAATATTAATATATTTCTATGGAACAGTAGCTTAACCCTCAATAGTACTTTAAGGAACAGGATGTATGTAAAAATAATTAAAGACTATTTACAATTTAATAAATTTAAAACTTCAATTTTTACTTCTAAAAGTCACGTGACTTTAAACACCATAGGTCGGTTACGTTCCGAATCACGCTGCCCACCTTAATCGTTGCGATCACCGTAAGCCTCATACAGACTATTTTGCTTTGGCTCTTTTGACTTTTACGACCGGTTTCAGTATGTTGACGTCACACGCGACGGCTTACAGTAAGGTTGCGTTTTAGCGGCAAATTTAAAAATGAAAAACATTATCCTAGTGCTTTTTCTTTGAAAATATGAAAAATTCATTACGAAAATATTTTTACCATAATGCGTGTTTAATGCCATAATTACAAACAAATTTATCTTTAGCTTTAGGTTAAGAAAAACAACAAAGTACACCTACGTGTAAAACATACTGATCCATCCTGTAATCTTTATATCTACCTATGTTTAAACAAAAACAAAACTATATCTATTTCCATATTACTAAAATAAACTAACAAGCAGCCAAAAATATTGTTTAAGTACGGAACCCTAAAAATGGTCAAGAACCGAATTGTGAATTAAAATCACGTAGACTTACAAAATAGATAAATTTAATAATATTCGATTTTTTATCATCATAAAGATAAACTCTTCCTCTGCTGCACTGGGAGTGAAGAAATAGCATAGAATGCATGCCTATGCTTATCATCCAGGCATGTCGTAAAAGTCGACTAAGGGACGGGTCCTCTCCAACATGGTGGACTATCTGTATGGGCGATGGGCTGATCACCTGTCACCATACAGTTCATCATACCATCTTAGGACTAATTAATCGAACGTGGCCACAAGTAGTCTTGTGGCTCTGCCCACCCCATTAGGGATTTCGGGCGTGATGCTATGTATGTATGTATAAAGATGAAGTATGATGTGATATGTTACCTGCAGCGTGCACCACCAGACCGACCGTGGCGGTCATGTTTCGCTCGTGCGGGTTACTCGCGTCGTTGAAGCGAGCAGACATCTGGTCGACCAGCAACATGAACACGAAACCTACGAACATAAGATGCTGTCGTTGCTGATACAATATTTCCTAGGCCTAAGTCTCCACTAGGCACCGTTCTCAAGAGAAGGATATGGCGTTCAATACAACTGCGTTGAACAAATGACTTAGTTCGTTATGGTATCGCCATCTATTTACAAGTTTATAAACTACGAAGCTCTATTGCCGACGTCTTAGTTTTTATGACATTTACCTACACAGTCTTATTTTGCCTGATTCATCGCTGTCTTTCATTGCTCGCTAGGAGCTGCGAACCACAAAAACAAAACGCATGAATCAGCCAATAATGGACCTTTCCTCAATGTAACAGGAATGCAGATGTCGGCAATATTTACCGAGTATGCGATCGTGTCATTTGACACCAAAAAAGTGAACATCGCGAAAATCGCGTTGAGCAGTTCCTTACTATGTATTTCAATGCCAATAGATTATATCTCTAATACAGACAAAGATGAAGCTGTCGCGGGGTATTTATTAAAGATCGTAGCCTCTCGAGTTCTTAGATAGAAAGAAGAATAACTTAAAAATTCAAAAAATCCCCTGACTGTTGAGGAATTGGCTAGTTGACTATAGTAAAAAATATTAAAATATTGCTGTGGAATGATAGCTTGCAATGCATATAGAACAGGAGTCATGTAACTACTTTAATACGACTACGACGACGACGCGGTTAGCCTAGTTGGTAGTGACCCCGCCTCCAAAGCTAGACGTCCCGGGTTCGATTCCCGGTAAGGGCAATATTTGTGTGATGAGCACGAATGTTTGTTCCTGAGTCTTGGATGTTTCCTATGTATTTAAGTATTTATTTCTCTATATAAGTATGTACATCGTCGTCTAGTACACATAACACAAGACTTTAGAGCTTATTTTGGGACTAGATCGATTTGCGTAAAAGATTGTCCCCTGATTATTATTTAAAAAGCCACTTTGCTGTTAAAAAACACGTATGTTAAGAAAAACCAAGTCTATTTTGTAATGTTCTTACCTAACACCAAAGAGATCCCAATGACTGAATGCAGATCATGTGTGTCATGGGCCGGTGGCTGGGCCGTGAAGTCCTTAGTGATGACCGTGGGTGCTGATTGTTCACTGAACAGGGACCGTACTCCCTCCGGGATGATGACAGCTAACGCTGTGCCAACAAGCAGCCCGGCACCGAATACTGTCACTTTCTTCAACTTATCCTAGACGATTAGAATTACATGAGTTAAATGGTAAAAACCGGCCAAGTGCGAGTCGGACACACGATCTATCAGTACCATTATCTATAAAAACGGCAAAAAATTAGAGATGCAACGGATAGTGGTTTGGCCGGATACCGGATACCGGATATCCGGCATGGCCATCGGCCGGATATCTGGCAACCGGATATCCGGCTGCACACGAGCTATCTCTCTGTGTTAGCTTGCGTGGCCTTTGCACGGCGAGCAAGTTTTAACTTGTTACGACTTGTAAGTGCCGGGAGACCCTTTGAGGTTAAATACGCGCCTTATTACGTCAGTAGGGAATATTCGAACGTGCACGACGTGATGTGACATGTTAGTTTTATACTTAAATAAAAGGAAACTAATTTTTAATTTAATAACTGACATTGATTTTGTTGATTTCTGATGGCTTTTATTTGTTTTATCGTATTTCTGATTCAAGTTTTTACTATCCGGTATCCGGCCGGATACTGACTCACTATCCGGTATCTGGCCGGATAGTAAAATCATGGCTGGATAGGCCGGATACCGGATAGTAGCCGGATATCCGTTGCATCTCTACAAAAAATACACATTTGTTGTATAGGAGCCCCTCAAATTTTTGTTTAATTCTATTTTTCAGACGGATGGATAGCGGAGTCTTAGTAATAGGGTCCTGTTTTACGCTTTAGGTACAGAACCTTAAAAAGTAAGTAAAATTAACATGTTTTTTTTTGCAAGTAGGCCACATGGGCGCTTTTACGTTCAAAGTCTACTCTACTAGTGCATCGGATGGTAACATCTGCTGAAAAAAAGCACTGTCAGAAAATTTGCAGTGTCTTTTTAAATAGATAACAGTAAAATAAAATAAAATAAAGTAGAACTATGGGATAAAATGCAACTGACAAAAGACGAATGTGCACAACTTGATTATTAATAATAATAATAATGGTTGATGGGACAATAAAAACCCCACTACAATAGAAATGTGAGCCCTGTTAGTTTAGACCACTACAGCAGCCCCAGCGAGGTTGAAAAAAGTATAAGTTAAACCATCTTATCTCTAAATGCATCTCTCACACTAGTGCCGATGAAAGAGGTTGTAAGAGAGATAAACGGGTTTAACCTATCCCCCTGTCTGGCATGCTAAGGCTGCAGTAGACAATTGCACTGATGAGTAAATCCACATGAAAGTATGTGAAGATATTTGGATGTTTATTGCTGAATCAAACGCATACATACAGTTGTTCCATGGAATAATTCGCAAACAAAGTCGCGGGAGACAAATTATATTATATTATTCAACATATACTTTTAAATATTAAAACGCTTAACCCTCTGCCTTATCTGTCATCTGTTGTTTTTCAAATTGTTCTATTTATTTTAAAATAATATGTTATGTTCTTAGCGATTTTTTATTAACATACCAACTATCCTGCTGAGTTTTACTTAAATTTATTTAAAATACAATGTTTGAAATAAATAGCGATAAACATTCACTTGTTCATTTAAACAAGTTTAATTGAGGCCAATGTAATAACAACATTTTAATGGTTGCTCAACTAAATGGCTAGATTTATTGATAATTGGAAAACTAAAACAACACGAAGCACTTAATTCAGCGATTTGATTGAGAAATTATTGCAAACACAGCAAATAAATGGAGTGTGACAGTTACAAATATAACTGAAACAGATGTTTCGGACGATTACGAAAGTGTTCTTAAACAGTCTGGATTTAGATCAAAAATGTATTCTTAATGTTCTAAATACGTACCTCAGACATGGACACATTTAAGGGTATACTTCCAGCAACATAAGACCCCACCAGCATCACCAGGGCAAGTAAAATAAGCACCCAAGTTCCGTCCATTTCTACGAGTTTTAAAACTAATTTTTAACACGAATTAAAACAGACGACGTCTTTGTTCTGAAAGGAAATGAGTTATAATTCTTATCTAGTATTTATATTTCATGGTTTAACTGACTAGTGATACAGCAATAACTGTAAATTTCGTTATAGTTCGTGCATACACATCACGTAGATTGGCTAATTTCCGATTTGACATGTTTGTGACAGGTTGACAGATGAACTGACAACACGGCATGAGCCGTATTTTGCTGTGTGGAAACAAATTTTATGTTTCATTCAAAGATTTACACCCTTTGTTCTCCGCCTGCCTAAAACGGATTGTGCCTATGTCGCGTTTTGCCTAAACTTCAATCTTCAGGGGCATTAAGACTATGTGGCTGGCCGACTATTTCGCTGTTTGTCTACTTATATAGTAGACTGCCTGTTTCGAGGCAAGAGGGTCATTATAACATGTGACTGCTACAGCTACTGGCTAAATTAAAAACGATTATTCCGTATATTTAAGGGAAAAATGTGTTGACAAATGTATTTTCACCAATTTACACATAAAAATACGCTTTTACTACTGCCATCTACCATCGAGTAGTAGTACCTTTTCAAACCATAGTAAAGTAATAATAAATAATACAGCTATTACTCAATAGGAGGCAAGAACTGTACCATTGAATTATCGTTTTATGATAAAAAAAAACAATAATGGTTCTTTAACTTTTTCCACTGGTCGGTTTTTAAACGCCTAGTTATTTTAATCTCTGTCTCTCTCATTATCCATTTATCCTAATTCATTTCATTTGGGGTCGGCTCTCCGCATCATTGTTCACCATACGTAATCTGTGACCATACTATTCGGTTCTGGGTTAGTTTTACCACAGATTATATAATACTGTTTTACCAAGGACGAAGAAACCAAGAGGACTGTCAATCGCCTTAACCTTTTGAACGCCACAATCAGCTGTAGCCGACAGCAGATTTCCGTGCCCCTGACGCCACGGCATGCTTTTTTCCGTACATTTTGTCGGCTACAGCCGTCACTCGGCGTCTGTGGCACGCTGTTTTCGTATTCAGCCGTGGCGTTCAAAAGGTTAAAATCAGGCGCATCTAATATTTTCTAATGACATCTATTAGTGAATTTCTTAAATTGCGGCTAATTCGTTCAAACATTTGGTAGTTTGCACACACGATCTCTATGTAAACAATCACTATGCATGCCACTTTGATCAATAAATTAATGATTAAATTTAATTGTTTATGATTGAATAGACAATGGTTGTGGCGCCATCTAGTTTAACTAGGTTTATGTAGCTTCGGCTTATTTACGAGCTACGAACACCAAAAGCCGTTTGTCAGTCCCATTGATTTTCTACGTGTGGTTTAAAAAAATAACAAACGTTCATTTTTTATTTTTGTATTTTTAAAGGTTCCAAAACTATGAGGAGATCCACATTAGTCACATTTTTTTTATAGAGGATTTGAAATATACAGTCTCTTTGGTATTGACAAGTAGTAATTTGTATCTAGAATATCAGAAGTGAAGTGCATGTCAATGTTTTGTTTCGGTATCCATCATCGCTATGTTATTTATATCTCAATTATATTTTATAATTTACTAGCACTGCGTTTACTTATTTAATGCGGTCCATAACATATCTCACCTGATGGACTGTGATGATGAGGCGGACGATGGAGCATGCACACCTAGATAATGCCTATTCACTCTCTCCATCTCCATAATTTCTTAATCTAATAACCACTTACAAATAAGTTACTAATATAAAGCATTATTACAACTTCTTAATGTAAATAGAGAGAATAGCACTTTAGCAGTAGGCGCAGGACACGGAACCGATTTTAATAGTAGTTTATGCAACGGTTGCATAATGACACACGTGCGATCTTATTATGAAACTCGCCTATCGGCTCGTTTCATGAAAACCGCACTAGTGTTTTAAGGCCAAATTATGCAGAGTTGCATACATAACTTTATCTACACACATATTATAAATCCTCCATGATGGGTTCAGAAACAATATTTTCTGGCAACAAGTTATTTGTTGCAATCGTGGCTGCATATTTCCGATATCCGGCACATTTTCACATCACACACACTCCGAGAAGACTACTTACTATTCATATTTTCAACTAAAATGTAAATTACAAACAACTTTTTCTATTCAATTCAACAACAATTCTACTTTCGTTCAGCAAAACACCAACATGGCGGTAATTCGATCGTCCATCAAGACCATTTTTTTTTTAAATCATAGAAGCGAAGCGAATGAAGTCTCATGTCACTCGAGATCAAATGTCGTTCGGTTTATATTAAAAGAACATACTGAATTGATGTTTCGTATCAATAACTGTTTAATATCTATGGATACTAGAATAGAGACCCACTTGAGTTTTGACAGCTGTTCCAAATTTAATCTCATTTCTTTACTAAAAACGATAAAGAAATAACATTGCAGCACTGGTTTTTCCTAATTGGTTGTCAAAATGGTGGTCATTTCCTATGGTTTTTGATTAAACAATGGAGGTTTTATGATATGGGTGTAGATAAAATAGCATTTTAAACTTGATATAGGTAATTCAAATATTACACCGGTATGTTTTTTCAAGTGTGTAAAAAAATCGGTTTCTGCATTAAATGGTTAAAGCAACGATAGCCGCAGGCGGCATCGGAATTAATTTCGGTTCAGAGTCAACGACCAAAACTGGATTGGAAAGATCGGTTTCCGAGCCCTGTGCAGGTCTTGCAGGATTTATTTCTTAGGCTTATAAATGCCCACAATTTTCACGTAGGGCGAGGGTTCCTCTTTTTTTGCAGGAAACGTGCCTGGATTAGCAGGTATATCCAAAATTGCGTAGGTAACTTGCGCTGCGGTTGCCTGAAAATAAATAAATAAAATAATGACTTTTTGTTCAGAATATCATCAGGGATCGGATGATGGGATTCGGCAGGAGATGAAAAAGTAATAAGGGTGTACCTATACCTAATTATTTAGAGATCAAATTCAAATTAAAAGCTATCAGACAGCCGCGCGGTGTCTTTTTGGCAAAAAGTAGGTACTTAATTAACGTTTAACGGAGTTTAATTGTATTAACGGAAGTTAATGAGTCCGTTAACATTTTTTTAACTCAACTTAAAAGTTAATCCGTTACTTGATATGTTAATTAACTTCGTTAATTAACGATTAACGGATTAACGGCCTTGTGCCCAGCTATGGCTAATTAATTGTGAACAACAATAATATTCCAAAGAATTTAGTTGATGTAATCGTTTCAATTCCATTTTTAATCATACAAGGAAAACCGAATATTGTTATCCTGTTTTGAACAAATACAAGAACCATTTAATTATTTGCATTACACATGAATGTTTCAATATCATCGGGTTAGATCCCTGCGTGGGGACTGCTGCCCAGTCCCTCTCATTATGAGAGTCCTGTGCCCAACAGTGGGACGGGACGTAGGTTTATAGGCCGATGGCGATAATGACGATGGTATTACATAATAGGCGTGTTTCCTGAAAAATTCTAATTAGTCCGTCATTTACATTATAAAAAGATATTGAACACACATGCCGCGTGACGTCACGACTTTGTTACACTTTGTACCATTAAGTGACGTCATGAGTCCGCACTCCCGAACTTTGATACGCGTTATCTCTGACAATTTTGATTTATTTGATAAAACATAAAATACGTGTTCAATATTTTTTGATAATCAACCTGCCGGACTAATTAAAAAAAATCTTTTTTACCTAGGAAACTTCCCTATTATGTGTACAAATTTCTTATCCGATCGCGGGAAATGGTTCAACTAAATTGCCTTCCAATATAACCCAAACATACTAATCATAGTCATAGTTATAGTCATATCACTAGTACATAGTTTACATAATAATACCAATAAGTGACACATGAAACCCCGAGGGACGCAGCAATGGATAGAGGCAGACCGAAGTTTCAATTTAATCAATTTAACTACTTATGCGTTTAATTTCTATAACTACACATGTGGACACATGCTATCTTCAACATTAAACTTATATATTTAAATGTTGAAGATAGCCGGGTAACCATTTACAACCTACCTATGAAATAACACACTTCGCAAGCTCCTATCTTCGCGCAACCATCGAGTGTGATACGAATTTGCGAAGGTTATTCCGTTTAACTAATTTTTTTTGTGATGCTCCTACAAATTTACGGTTTTCGGACTTTTCCCTTTACTTGTGTTATTAAGACCTTGCTTCTTGCCAAATTTTATGATTCTATGTCAACGGGAAGTACCCTATAGGTTTTGATTCCCTTGCGAGTATCCAAATATGTGGCATAAACGGCTGTATCTTTTGATTGCGGTGACATTAGAAGGTTGATTTTTTCACGACTCCAAGAGATTGTAGACCTGAGTATTTGATATTAATTTCAACTCGATGCCTTCACGCATTTCTGAGAACAAGGGGGTGACACACGGACAAAAAAGTGATCCTATAAGGGTTCCTTTTGAGGTACAGAACGACATGTTCTGTGGTATAGTTAATGAATGAACGTACGTAATCGCTTTCATTGATATTGCCCTCATTGTTCTTGGTGAGTGGATCCTTGCATCGTCTCCTCGCCAGCCACACTCCGAGGACTATCATCACCATCGCTAACACGAGCAAGACAATCACTATAGCAATCACTATGGCAAGCTTCGGTGATTGCTTGTTTGAGGCTGTGCCGTCCGCTGTAAACAAACAGAATCATTACCAGCGTGCATGCCAGACACGGGGATCAGTTAAACCCGTTTATCTCTCTGACTATCTCTTTCATCGGCACTAGTGTGAGAGAGACGCACTTAGAGATAAGACGGTTTAACTTATCCTTATGTCAACCTTGCTAGGGCCCATAACTGGGCATCGTTAATCTAATAGTTAAATTCGTTAATCGCTAATCCCTTACTAAAAAAGTTTACTTCGTTAAACGTTAATATGTTTCTGATGTTAACATTTCTGAAGATTTAACGGAAGTTAAGGTTAATCGTTAATAAGTGTTGGTATGTGGTGTAAATGTTGGTATGCAAGTTTAGGTAGTTTACGGTTTATTAAGTACCTATTTACAAACTTGTATTTGCAGTGTTCCCAACTCTTAAAAGGACTGTGAACCAACGGCAAAAATCACCCTTTTCATACAAAAGGCGATAACGATTCCCACCCCTTAAATGTTAACCGATTTTGATCAATTTTTGATAGGTTGTGAGTCAGAACAAAATCTAGGTCTATACAAAGATAAAGAAGTCAAATAATCGCCGAAATGTTTCCTCGCTATATCGCAATGCTGATGCGTTGTGCGAGGAAGCTGCCAGCTCTCCGGTCCCGGGTTATCTCAACCAGCCTCTTCGAGATTTCCCCGAAGAGGCGTAGTACGCTAGGACCCCACGGACCGAGGGTCTCGACTACGAAAGGTACAAAGTTATATTCGGAGCCGAGACCCCTATACTTGTTCTTTTTGTTTTGTTCGGCCGCTTCAGCCGCCGCGGCGGGTCTCTTGGACGTTCCATGGAGATATGTCGGGGCCAGCGTGTCTACACAGGTTGCGTCCCATACCAGCACCCGACCCATTTTCCATGGAACTAACGTCATCCCGTCCGGTCTCTTCCCATCGTCCCGGGCAATGCCGGGTGGTTCCTGTCGGGTCGGTACGTTGAAGGTGGCAAGAGACCGGCGGATGATGCCATTTAGTGCAGCGTGCATTTATCTGCGTGAAAATGTGTTTTGAAAATATAACAAATTATGATACTGACTTTAAATTTTTTAGATTTGGTTCTCGCAAATTATGGTCGCTCATCGGGCAAGCAAGAACTTGGCGTTATTTAATTTTCCAACCCCTATTTATCCCTTTTAGGGATTAGTTGTCTCGAAAAAAAAATCCCTAGTCCTTCCCCGGGGATCAAACTATCTCCATATCAAATTTTATCAAAATCGATTCAGCGGTTCAGTCGTCAATCACGCAGATACAAAAAAAGACATCATTGGGCTCTCATGAGACCGCACGTGCTTTCCGTAAATAAAATTTCCAGCCATTGAAGGGGTCGATTTTTTTTTTAAATATGTCCTTTCCCAGGGCTCAAACTATCCTCCTACCAAATTTCATCAAAATCGCTTCAGTACTTTAGCCGTTAAAACGTAATAGACAGACATATATGGATACTTATGGATTATGATTCGTTATATTAAGTGTGAATAAATTTAGGAACAAAACACAATTGTTTCTTACCGGCTTCTTCAATGTCTGTGATTACAGGTTGGTCAGGCTGATAAATATTATTACAATCCAAAACAAATTTACATGGCTTCCCCAAACAATTTTCATCTGCAAAGTTTATATAAATCTATAAACAATATTTATTACAGATACTTCAATTTATCTGTGCGTGTTCATAACAACAACAACAAACAAACACATAAAAACACAACACAACAACAACAAACAACACAACACAACAGCAATAACCGTTGATTATAAAGACTTACCAGTTCTACTTTCATTATATATTAAATGTATGACACGGAAATAAGTATCCATAACCATCGGAGTTCCTTGTTTTCTTGAGTGGTACATTCCCACGTATAATTCATTGATATTGCTCAATTGTATTGAAGTATGCGTTATTCTCAGAATGTTTTTTGAATCTATAAACACAATAAGAATATGAGTACCTATACCTAATAGTCGGGGAGGCCACGATGCTAAATGACGATTTAGTCAAGCGTCGTGGGGACCTATTGGATTTTGAAGATTAGACGGTAGAAAGAAAAACCGGTCAAGTGCGAGTCTGACTCGCGCGCCGAGGGTTCCGCACTTACCTTATCAAATAAAAAAAACCGACTTCAACAGCCTTTGAAAAGTATTGTTTTAATTTTCACTTTTTGCTTCCTATCGTGTGATTTAACGACACACATGTACTACATCGAGTAACAATAGCATTATGCCAATTGCTCATCACCATTTACAAACTGTTGCTATCCAAGGTGCAAGGATGCTAATCGTTGAGGAGTTCTCCTGGTTCTTTACCACTGATTCTATTTTAACCACATCGATTGTACATTATTTTGCCTCTAAACCTTATACAAAAATCTAATCGCCACCCGTGAAATACTTATCATTTAGGAGTTCCGGTGATCATGTATGGTCTTCATCAACAGTCAGGAAAGGAACCCTAAAAAACGGTTATACGATGATGTGTACACTCAAAATAAAAATAAAACATGCACATAGAAATATTCGAGCGCGTCAGATATTCAGAGGACGATGTGAGGATGAGAAATTAGATTTATTCAGGACACGAAAGAAAAAACCTAAACTACTTATAGTGGCCGTCAACCAATGTGATGACTGGGGCAATAAACATTTCTTTCTTTCCTGCACTATGCAACCCTGCAGATGTCAGGCACGCTCCGTAAGACCATGCAGGTATGAAAGAGATAGCACGATTCTAATGGGTTTATAGCTCCAGTGTTCACTATAGTTGACGGCCACTATAAGAACATGGTGGTAGGAGTGTCCTCAAATATTATAGGCACGTATATAGAAATTTTGATATTTTCTGTATTAACTCAAGCAGTTGCGTTTCAGAATAATTATTTGGTTAAGTGGAACTGATGATGAAGACCACGGATAACCTCCGGAACTAGAAATAGAAATAGAAATAATTTATTTGCATAAATTCAGTTGACATTTTAAAAATAATAACATTTGTAGTATCACATGTTTAGTTTAGCCAATGTTGACATGCAAATTTTTGGACATATTTTAATTTTTACATACATACATAGCATCACGCCCGAAATCCCTAATAGGGTGGGCAGAGCCACAAGACTACTTGTGGCCACGCTCGATTAATTAGTCCTAAGATGGTATGATGAACCGTATGGTGACAGGTGATCAGCCCATCGCCCATACAGATAGTCCACCATGTTGGAGAGGACCCGTCCCTTAGTCGACTTTTACGACATGCCAGGATGATAAGCATCTGCACGCATTCTATGCTATTTCTTCACTCCCAGTGCAGCAGAGGAGTAGTTGGAGGAGTTGGTGTTTTAATTTTTTATACCAGTTTAACATAATAATACTCTTTATAATCTAGAAATTCTCGTAGTGTATTACAGTTACAGTATATTTATTTATTACCCATTTTTGTAACATCGTCAAAAATTTCTTTTCCGGTATAACATTTATAATTAATTTGGCAATTTATTATAGACAGTGATACTCATAATATAACAATTATTTTTAAAGAACGAGGTCTTACACGGCGGCATTAGTAATCTAAATGTGTCTCTTTCTCATAATCTATTTATAAATGTCGGTTTGTTAAAATACACCGGAAATCTTCGATCAAAGCAAGCCAACTCAAAAATATATAGGCCAACTAATCTAAATAGAACAAGCTTTCGAAACAAAGGTCTACAGGAGTCCCTCGGGCCAACCCCACAAACCGCTCTTACACATTGTTTTGGATGAGAAATGCCTTGTCAGCATCTGTAGAGTTGCGCCATAGACAATATGACATGACTTAATATAATTTATAATAAATTACATTGCATTTAAATAAATTAGATTGTATTCTATAAAATGATTATTATATTTGAGGATTATTCTTAATTATTATTATTACATATTATTAAAAAGAATGAACGATTAATGCGTAGGTATTATTTATTATATTAGGTTGCAAATTATTAATGTAGGATGATGTGATCAATGTTAATGAACTATTTAATTTTTAATTTTAAACTGTTATTTTTCTTTTTGTCATTTGATCTTTTGTTCTTCGTTTTTAATGATTGTTTAGACTAAGTTTATATTGTAGTGCCCTTGCAGGGTGTCATGATCTGAACTTTTTAAAGATAATATCACCTTTCTGTAATGTACCTATGCATGACAACAATTGAATAAATGAAATGAAATTACCATATTTAAGACCGGAACGAAGTAATATAGCCATGGTATGCAAGCAGTACCATTCTCAATTGTTTTAATGCATAAATGAATCTTTCGAGTTTGGCACAGATCAATTTTACATGTAGTTTCCAGGATTTGGTAGATGGGTGCCTCGAACGCATTTTTTCCTTAATTTTGCCATGATCGTGTTTTGTCACAATCGCTTTATGTATAATCGATTTTTACCTTAGTCTCCCATTTCATAATCTCAGTTTTTCTAGCCGCATGTAGTCATAAACGCATATTTTTTTTATTTAACTTTTTCTCATTGCATTTAGTCCTAAACGCATAATTTTCTGTCTGTATCTGTTGGTGACTGTAGGTTAAAATGAAGAAAACAACATAAAATTTTCATTTTCAAAGTAATAGCCTAAGTGATTTTAAACATTTAATTAAACTTTGATGGTGATACACGTAAAGAGAAAAACAAATTGCAATATGTCAATTTACAGTAGGGCAAAAAGCATATAAGTCTATATGTTTTTAGTTCAGAAATTGTATGTAACAAGTCTTTAAAACATTTGTTCTTCAATTTTTTTTATTTAGCCATGAGTCAATAATGTCTATTGTAGAATTTATTGTGTCCTCGTACAGAATGCTAATCATCATTTGGTATAATTATTGCTATATCATCTGCAAAAAGAGACATTAGATATGTTGTCTCCCTGGGAAGATCGTTAATGTAAAGTAGGAATAGGAGCGGACCTAGAACACTTCCCTGGGGGACTCCGCACCCATTCTTCCTGTATGCTGACTGATAAACTATATTTTCACCATGTTCGTTTACCTTGCTTAGATCAACACACTGCATATGATTATCTAGTTAACTCTCGACCTACCCCAAAGCGTTTCCTTTGATATCATAACATTCACATTTACGCAGTAGTCATTTGAGATTTACAAAGTCAAAACCTCTAGTCATGTCAAAGAAAACTCCTCAACGATAATTATTTCACGGGTGGCGATTAGATTGCTGTATAAGGTTAGGAAGCAACTTATGCTCATAAAAAATCATGTGGTAAAATAGAACCGGTGGTGAAGAACCAGGAGAACTCCTCAACAATTAACGTCATTGCACCTAGGATAGCAACATTTTGTAAAGGGTGATGAGCAACTGGCATTATGCTATTTTTACTTGATGTAATAAATCTATGTCGTTAAATTACATATGATAATCACTAAAAAAAGAGAAATAATAAAAATTTAACAAATAAAAAAACCAATTTTAAAAGCCCTTTGAAAAGTAACAAATAATGATTGGCTTTCGTAAGTAAATTACCTAGAAACATCAGATATATTGTAAGCCAATAATTATTTCTTACCTTTCAAAGGGTTTTTGAAGGCGGTTTTTTTATTAGTTTACTTTTTAGTGCCTACAAAATACTATAAATACGTCTCCAGCATATTTTAAAGATTTTTTTTAATTTTGTATTAGGTATAATTTTAAAAAGAATAAAGTAAAGTAACAACTAAAACAAAGAAGAAAGAAAGAAAGAATATGTATACCCATTATTAAGATATTTTAACTTACCCTCAATGAAAAACATGATGGTTTTCGTGTTATTAGGGACATTTTTTAACTCAAAGACTACGTTTAAAATGTCGTAATTCTTGAAGTACAGGATATACGGTTGATCATTGATTTTGGCGGCTCCATAATGGTATTCAACCACATTATCTATAAATATAATTAAGAGCGTTCATTCATCACTATAATTGAAACGTTCATATGTTGTTATTACACCATCATGTTTCTAGGAGTCCTACTTATCCGATCCTATATAAATTACATTGTCTCAGGCCAATATTAGTGTCGGGGCGTCTAGCCTCCTTGCTGGCCGACTGACCTGACAATACTGGCAGACGACACATATTTGGATTTGACTTGTTCAAAATTAGAACTGACGAAGACAAAACAAGACCGAACGGACAAGTCAATGAGCTCAGTTCACGACCAGTTGACGAACAATACAGGCCTGTACCGACCGTACAAGTGTGGTCCTTCAATGATAACCGAACTAGCATGGAAACCAGGCTACAAAAGCGCCCTCGCTGCGCGCCGCATAAGACCGAATAGGCGCGTAAACAAACGTTTTGACAGTATCGTAAGGATTGATTTTTCGGTAAACAATATTTTATCAGGCCTGATACATAGTGGATCTGGTGAATGGATCTTAAGAGAATGATTGACAAGTAGGTACTTAATTTCGTTTAACGGATTTTAATTGTTTTAACGGAAGTTAATGAGTCCTTTAACAATTTTTGAAGTTGACTTAAAAGTTAATCCGTTACTTGCAATGTCAACTTCGTTAATTACGATTAACGGATTAACTGTCTTGTGCCCAGCTGTGGATAGTGGTGCCCTCATTTTTTACAATCTCTTATTTGCCAAACTGTGCGTAAATGGTTTAGTAGTTCATGGTGCGTTTCACCCTCAGGTCAGCCCGCAAGGGGGCCTCCCAAAAACTTTCTGAAGTATGCACCAAATTACCGATATAATAATAGTAGTTTATGCAACGGTTGCATAATGATAGGCCTTAAAACACTAGTGCGGTTTTCATGAAATGAGCCGATAGGCGAGTTTCATAATAAGATCGCACGTGTGTTTTAAGGCCAAATTATGCAGAGTTGCATACATAACTTTATCTACACACATATTATAAATCCTCCATGATGGGTTCAGAAACAATATTTTCTGGCAACAAGTTATTTGTTGCAATCGTGGCTGCATATTTCCGATATCCGGCGCATTTTCACATCACACACACTCTGAGAAAACTACTATTCATATTTTCAACTAAAATGTAAATTACAAACAACTGTTTCTATTCAATTCAACAACAATTCTACTTTCGTTCAGCAAAACGCCAACATAATGGCGGTAATTCGATCCTCCGTCAAGACCATTTTTTTTAAATCATAGACAAACGAATGAAGTCTCTATTCTCATGTCACTCGAGATCAAATATTGTGCAGTTTATATTAAAAAAACATACTGAATTGACGTTTCGTATCAATAACTGTTTTAATATCTATGGATACTAGAATAGAGACCCACTTGAGTTTTGACAGCTGTTCCAAATTTAATCTCATTTCTTTACTAAAAACGATAAAGAAGTCATGTTATTTCTTTATCGCAGCACTGGTTTTTCCTAATTGGTTGTCAAAATGGTGGTTATTTCCTACGGTTTTTGATTAACCAATGGAGTTTTTATGATATGGGTGTAGATAAAAAATAATACTTACCACACCAGCAACCCATAAGCACACAAAAACATGACAACATTGACATCCCTGCTTTTCGCTACAGAGTTCACCCATAAATATGTATGATTGTGTTAAACCTCAGAACAATAACTAAAGCATAGAAGGAGACTTAAAACGAAAACATACGTATATATCTTTCTCCATAATTTTAATACCTATACTCAGTTAGTTAAAACAGGAAAGAGTTGCAGTTGTTTTTTCCTGCTTATGGTTACGTGGTCCTTTTTACCTTAGGGCCTGGGTACCTTTGGTCACCGTTAAGTAACCAAGTTAAAAAGCTCTGAACGTCATCTATGGTATTTGTCTGCAGTGGTGTCTTTATTTTAGCCGTATACGTTTTTCGTGACTAGCACACTAACTTTTGTCGCAAACACCAATCATCTGACGCTTTATGTGCGCTATAAAAACTAGTGTGCTTGGGGGGCAACAATATACAATCGGGTACTACCAGAACATTTTAACACGTATAACTGTCTCTTTTTGACACACCGAGTTCCAATTAGAGTAAGAGTTCAGCTATTCACATGTTGCTTTTTATTTTATGACGCCTATGCTTTAGTTATTATTAATAGTAGTTTATGCAACGGTTGCATAATGATAGGCCTTAAAACACTAGTGCGGTTTTCATGAAACGAGCTTTAGCGAGTTTCATAATAAGATCGCACGTGTGTTTTAAGGCCAAATTATGCAGAGTTGCATACATAACTTTATCTACACACATATTATAAATGCTCCGTGATGGGTTCAGAAACAATATTTTCTGGCAACAAGTTATTTGTTACAATCGTGGCTGCATATTTCCGATAGCCGGCGCATTTTCACATCACACATTATCAAAACTGAAACAGGTAAATCAAAACCCCGTGAATGTCACTTTAAATTGAGAGTGGAAAATCAAATTCTGACGTCTGATTCAGATGTGGCAGGCGCTTTTGAAGGATTCTTCGCAAATATAGCGGTAAGCACCACTCGTGAACTCAACTCCTCTACTGCGATTGCAGGTTCATATCTAGACTATGCTTCGATAAGAGGTAAGACGGATTTCGAATTTCAACACACAGACCCTTATGAGATTGTACAAACTTTTAATTCCCTGAAGTTGAAGAATACTGAGGATCTTTGGGGTACTTCTGTAAAAGTTATCCAATCGGTTATTCACATTGTAGCGCCATATCTTTCCGTCGTGTTTAATTCTTGTGTCAATGCAGGTGTGTTCCCAGACCTGATGAAACACAGTAAAGTAATTCCTTTGTTCAAAGCTGGAAGTAAATCCGACCCTGGTAATTTTAGACCTATTTCTATTCTTCCAGTGTTAAGTAAAGTATTTGAAAAAATTGTTCTTAACCAAATGCTTCAATATTTTAATACTAATAATTTGCTTCACGATCAGCAATTTGGTTTTACAAAGGGTCGTTCGACAACAGATGCTGCCTCAGTCCTTATTAGGCATATCTATGAAGCATGGGAACATTCGCAAGATGCGATTGGTATTTTCTGCGACCTCTCAAAAGCATTCGATTGTGTTGAGCATGAGACACTTTTATATAAGCTCAAGCACTATGGATTATCAGTTAAAGCACTAAACCTTGTAAAATCTTATCTTAGCCAGAGGATTCAGAAAGTAGTAGTTAACAAAGTGCAGTCTTCTGGTTTACCTGTGAAGCTCGGAGTGCCCCAAGGATCTATTTTGGGCCCTTTCCTTTTCCTTGTTTATACAAACGGTCTACCTAGCCTTGTAAATAACAAGTGTGACATAGTTTTATTTGCTGATGATACTTCGCTGATTTTTAAAGTAAATCGACAGCAGGAAGACTATAGTCATATCAACGACACCTTGAGGGAAGTGCTTAAATGGTTTACAGCTAACAATTTGCTTCTTAATGCGAAGAAAACTAAATGTGTTAAATTTTCTTTACCTAATGTTACACAGGTAGACGCAACCCTTACTTTAAATGGAGAAAACCTATCTCTTGTAGATCAGACAGTTTTTCTTGGGCTAACTCTTGACCGCAATTTACAATGGGGTCCACACATATCCGTTCTTGCAGACAAACTGAGCTCTGCTGCATATGCTGTAAGAAGAATTCGTCAATTTACCAATGTGGAAACAGCGCGACTTGTTTATTTTAGTTATTTTCATAGTATTATGTCTTATGGCATCCTGGTCTGGGGTAAGGCGGCTGACATCGAAACGGTCTTTATCCTACAGAAGAGAGCAGTCCGGTCCATTTACAACCTGGGCTGCCGTGATTCGTTAAAAGACCGTTTCAAACAAATTGACATCCTTACAGTAGCTTCACAGTATATTTATGAGGTGATCTTGTATACGCACAAGAATATTAAAGGTTTTAAGAAAGTGTCTGATGTCCATAATTTTAATACACGTAGTAAGAATAAGCTCCTTGTTCCTAAGTTTCGCCTTAAGAAAGTAAGTAAATCTTTTTTGGGGAACTGCATAAGATTCTACAACAAAGTTCCCCTTGAAGCATGGGACTTGTCTGTTAATCCATTTAAACGGTACATTAAAGATTCGCTGCTTAAGAAAGGATATTATAGAGTTGAAGATTATTTAAATGATAAAGAAGCTTGGCCAGCTCTGAGGCCAAGAAACGCAACAGTGTAACCTCGTAGTGTCCGGGAGTCTGTATGTCGTTTCCTGGCGCTGTCTCCGTTTCCTATTGTGTCTCCTTAATAAACTGTTATTGACCTTTTGGCTTAATAGCCAATAATATTTGTATTATTAGGACATGAAATGTTATATTTCAGTTTGTTTTTGATATTTGGAGACCTTACATCTCCATCTTTATACTTGACCATGGAGACTGTCTACATCTCTATGTAACCTAGATTAATCAATTTAGATGTTTTCTCTGTTTTAATATTATTCTTATTATTATGACCCTTAGAGACTTTATACATCTCTAAGGCACTTAAATTTACTTGTTCAGACGCGGAGACTATACATCTCCCTTATTAGTTGTATAAGATAATTAATTTGTGCCCATTAGGTTTATTTGTTGCACTTTTTATGTTAGTTTTAGTTATATGTAATTTTAAAGTGGAAAAAAGACTTACTGCTGAGTTTCTTGCGGCGTTTCTTCTCAGCAAATGTCACCTTTCGAAGCGCTGGTAGATTCAGACATGTAAAAGAGCCCGTGAGGCCTACTTGCAAAATAAATATTTTCATTTTCATTTTCACACACTCCGAGAAGACTACTATTCATATTTTCAACTAAAATGTAAATTACAAACAACTTTTTCTATTCAATTCAACAACAATTCTACTTTCGTTTAGCAAAACACCAACATAATGGCGGCAATTCGATCCTCCGTCAAGACCATTTTTTAAAAATCATAGACAAACGAATGAAGTCTTTATTCTCATGTCACTCGAGATCAAATGTTGTGCAGTTTATATTAAAAAAAACATACTGAATTGACGTTTCGTATCAATAACTGTTTTAATATCTATGGATACTAGAATAGAGACCCACTTGAGTTTTGACAGCTGTTCCAAATTTAATCTCATTTCTATACTAAAAACGATACGGGAATAACATTGCAGCACTCGTTTTTCCTAATTGGTTGTCAAAATGGTGGTCATTTCCTACGGTTTTTGATTACACTATGGAGGTTTTATGATATGGGTGTAGATAAAAGCTTTTTCATCACACTTGCTCGGAAAGGGTGTTATTATACGCAGGCGTATAGAGCAACTATAGCCGATTTAACTCCTCTATACGCGCCGCCGTCAGCGGGAGTTAGAAACCATACAAAATCGATAACTCCCAAGGGCAGTTATGGATTTTGTATGGTTTAGAACTCCCACGGGCAGTTATGTATGCGCCAGGTCGGAGGGGGCGCACGGCGCCGGCGCTGATCGCGACATACAATTTACCCACCTGATGGTAATTCACGGTGTACAATGGGAATAAAATAAATATATAAGTACATATTTGTGTCTAATTATTATTTAATTTCCTCCCAAATGTGATGAAAAATATTGTTTGTATCACGGGCAGTAAGGGGATAACTAACGAGAGTCTGTTAGAAGCCCGATGCCGTAAACGAGGGCTCTTAATGACTCGAGTTCGACTTCTTACGGCCCTAAATGCACAATGTACTATTATTTAACTTGCAATGTTTGTATGTATGTATGTATGTACGGGTCAAATCTTGCAAGCTGAATTAGAACCACTTCCTCTTATCCTACGTTTGAGAGTAGGATGTGGAAACTTCAAACACCCACTGTTCTTTTATTTAGTTATTTAATCTTCATTAAACATCTTATTTTTATTATTACGATTATTTTCGTTAATTTTTTTACACACTAATGCTGGGATAATGGATTAATTTCGTTTCTCATACACAAGAACCGATTAAGAAAACTCGACCTGCTGGATAAATAAATTAATAACTCCTCAATTAATTACAATAACGCAATAATTAGTATGTTTTTAGAATAAGCATTAAACGGGCAAGTTTTCACAACATGTGTTTAACTTTCGATAGTGTAATTTTTTTTCACCAGAATTTTTACAAAGTCGAGTAAAGATTTTGTTAGACAGAAGTTTTTGTAGGAAACGATTTATTTTTATAAATATTATTATTATTTTTATAATGAACATTTTTTCAGGTGAAAGTACCATTTTAGAAGAGGTACATTATCCCACAATCTATCTCAAAAAAATAAGCCGATAGCGGTACAGTTTTTTTTAAATAATTTTTGCGTACGCTAAGACAGGGAACTTATAAAATTTAATAATACAAATAACGTTTGAGCCGTCAAGAATCGAACCAGCACTTATCGGTTAAAATGATTGGAAATGACTGCCTCTATGTCCCTGTTCGATTTGATCCATACTTCCAGGGGGGTTTCCCTGGAAGTATGGATCAAATCGAACAGCAAGGTAAATCAAAACCCCGTGAATGTCACTTTAAATTGAGAGTGGAAAATCAAATTCTGACGTCTGATTCAGATGTGGCAGGCGCTTTTGAAGGATTCTTCGCAAATATAGCGGTAAGCACCACTCGTGAACTCAACTCCTCTACTGCGATTGCAGGTTCATATCTAGACTATGCTTCGATAAGAGGTAAGACGGATTTCGAATTTCAACACACAGACCCTTATGAGATTGTACAAACTTTTAATTCCCTGAAGTTGAAGAATACTGAGGATCTTTGGGGTACTTCTGTAAAAGTTATCCAATCGGTTATTCACATTGTAGCGCCATATCTTTCCGTCGTGTTTAATTCTTGTGTCAATGCAGGTGTGTTCCCAGACCTGATGAAACACAGTAAAGTAATTCCTTTGTTCAAAGCTGGAAGTAAATCCGACCCTGGTAATTTTAGACCTATTTCTATTCTTCCAGTGTTAAGTAAAGTATTTGAAAAAATTGTTCTTAACCAAATGCTTCAATATTTTAATACTAATAATTTGCTTCACGATCAGCAATTTGGTTTTACAAAGGGTCGTTCGACAACAGATGCTGCCTCAGTCCTTATTAGGCATATCTATGAAGCATGGGAACATTCGCAAGATGCGATTGGTATTTTCTGCGACCTCTCAAAAGCATTCGATTGTGTTGAGCATGAGACACTTTTATATAAGCTCAAGCACTATGGATTATCAGTTAAAGCACTAAACCTTGTAAAATCTTATCTTAGCCAGAGGATTCAGAAAGTAGTAGTTAACAAAGTGCAGTCTTCTGGTTTACCTGTGAAGCTCGGAGTGCCCCAAGGATCTATTTTGGGCCCTTTCCTTTTCCTTGTTTATACAAACGGTCTACCTAGCCTTGTAAATAACAAGTGTGACATAGTTTTATTTGCTGATGATACTTCGCTGATTTTTAAAGTAAATCGACAGCAGGAAGACTATAGTCATATCAACGACACCTTGAGGGAAGTGCTTAAATGGTTTACAGCTAACAATTTGCTTCTTAATGCGAAGAAAACTAAATGTGTTAAATTTTCTTTACCTAATGTTACACAGGTAGACGCAACCCTTACTTTAAATGGAGAAAACCTATCTCTTGTAGATCAGACAGTTTTTCTTGGGCTAACTCTTGACCGCAATTTACAATGGGGTCCACACATATCCGTTCTTGCAGACAAACTGAGCTCTGCTGCATATGCTGTAAGAAGAATTCGTCAATTTACCAATGTGGAAACAGCGCGACTTGTTTATTTTAGTTATTTTCATAGTATTATGTCTTATGGCATCCTGGTCTGGGGTAAGGCGGCTGACATCGAAACGGTCTTTATCCTACAGAAGAGAGCAGTCCGGTCCATTTACAACCTGGGCTGCCGTGATTCGTTAAAAGACCGTTTCAAACAAATTGACATCCTTACAGTAGCTTCACAGTATATTTATGAGGTGATCTTGTATACGCACAAGAATATTAAAGGTTTTAAGAAAGTGTCTGATGTCCATAATTTTAATACACGTAGTAAGAATAAGCTCCTTGTTCCTAAGTTTCGCCTTAAGAAAGTAAGTAAATCTTTTTTGGGGAACTGCATAAGATTCTACAACAAAGTTCCCCTTGAAGCATGGGACTTGTCTGTTAATCCATTTAAACGGTACATTAAAGATTCGCTGCTTAAGAAAGGATATTATAGAGTTGAAGATTATTTAAATGATAAAGAAGCTTGGCCAGCTCTGAGGCCAAGAAACGCAACAGTGTAACCTCGTAGTGTCCGGGAGTCTGTATGTCGTTTCCTGGCGCTGTCTCCGTTTCCTATTGTGTCTCCTTAATAAACTGTTATTGACCTTTTGGCTTAATAGCCAATAATATTTGTATTATTAGGACATGAAATGTTATATTTCAGTTTGTTTTTGATATTTGGAGACCTTACATCTCCATCTTTATACTTGACCATGGAGACTGTCTACATCTCTATGTAACCTAGATTAATCAATTTAGATGTTTTCTCTGTTTTAATATTATTCTTATTATTATGACCCTTAGAGACTTTATACATCTCTAAGGCACTTAAATTTACTTGTTCAGACGCGGAGACTATACATCTCCCTTATTAGTTGTATAAGATAATTAATTTGTGCCCATTAGGTTTATTTGTTGCACTTTTTATGTTAGTTTTAGTTATATGTAATTTTAAAGTGGAAAAAAGACTTACTGCTGAGTTTCTTGCGGCGTTTCTTCTCAGCAAATGTCACCTTTCGAAGCGCTGGTAGATTCAGACATGTAAAAGAGCCCGTGAGGCCTACTTGCAAAATAAATATTTTCATTTTCATTTTCACACACTCCGAGAAGACTACTATTCATATTTTCAACTAAAATGTAAATTACAAACAACTTTTTCTATTCAATTCAACAACAATTCTACTTTCGTTTAGCAAAACACCAACATAATGGCGGCAATTCGATCCTCCGTCAAGACCATTTTTTAAAAATCATAGACAAACGAATGAAGTCTTTATTCTCATGTCACTCGAGATCAAATGTTGTGCAGTTTATATTAAAAAAAACATACTGAATTGACGTTTCGTATCAATAACTGTTTTAATATCTATGGATACTAGAATAGAGACCCACTTGAGTTTTGACAGCTGTTCCAAATTTAATCTCATTTCTATACTAAAAACGATACGGGAATAACATTGCAGCACTCGTTTTTCCTAATTGGTTGTCAAAATGGTGGTCATTTCCTACGGTTTTTGATTACACTATGGAGGTTTTATGATATGGGTGTAGATAAAAGCTTTTTCATCACACTTGCTCGGAAAGGGTGTTATTATACGCAGGCGTATAGAGCAACTATAGCCGATTTAACTCCTCTATACGCGCCGCCGTCAGCGGGAGTTAGAAACCATACAAAATCGATAACTCCCAAGGGCAGTTATGGATTTTGTATGGTTTAGAACTCCCACGGGCAGTTATGTATGCGCCAGGTCGGAGGGGGCGCACGGCGCCGGCGCTGATCGCGACATACAATTTACCCACCTGATGGTAATTCACGGTGTACAATGGGAATAAAATAAATATATAAGTACATATTTGTGTCTAATTATTATTTAATTTCCTCCCAAATGTGATGAAAAATATTGTTTGTATCACGGGCAGTAAGGGGATAACTAACGAGAGTCTGTTAGAAGCCCGATGCCGTAAACGAGGGCTCTTAATGACTCGAGTTCGACTTCTTACGGCCCTAAATGCACAATGTACTATTATTTAACTTGCAATGTTTGTATGTATGTGTGTATGTACGGGTCAAATCTTGCAAGCTGAATTAGAACCACTTCCTCTTATCCTACGTTTGAGAGTAGGATGTGGAAACTTCAAACACCCACTGTTCTTTTATTTAGTTATTTAATCTTCATTAAACATCTTATTTTTATTATTACGATTATTTTCGTTAATTTTTTTACACACTAATGCTGGGATAATGGATTAATTTCGTTTCTCATACACAAGAACCGATTAAGAAAACTCGACCTGCTGGATAAATAAATTAATAACTCCTCAATTAATTACAATAACGCAATAATTAGTATGTTTTTAGAATAAGCATTAAACGGGCAAGTTTTCACAACATGTGTTTAACTTTCGATAGTGTAATTTTTTTTCACCAGAATTTTTACAAAGTCGAGTAAAGATTTTGTTAGACAGAAGTTTTTGTAGGAAACGATTTATTTTTATAAATATTATTATTATTTTTATAATGAACATTTTTTCAGGTGAAAGTACCATTTTAGAAGAGGTACATTATCCCACAATCTATCTCAAAAAAATAAGCCGATAGCGGTACAGTTTTTTTTAAATAATTTTTGCGTACGCTAAGACAGGGAACTTATAAAATTTAATAATACAAATAACGTTTGAGCCGTCAAGAATCGAACCAGCACTTATCGGTTAAAATGATTGGAAATGACTGCCTCTATGTCCCTGTTCGATTTGATCCATACTTCCAGGGGGGTTTCCCTGGAAGTATGGATCAAATCGAACAGCAAGGTAAATCAAAACCCCGTGAATGTCACTTTAAATTGAGAGTGGAAAATCAAATTCTGACGTCTGATTCAGATGTGGCAGGCGCTTTTGAAGGATTCTTCGCAAATATAGCGGTAAGCACCACTCGTGAACTCAACTCCTCTACTGCGATTGCAGGTTCATATCTAGACTATGCTTCGATAAGAGGTAAGACGGATTTCGAATTTCAACACACAGACCCTTATGAGATTGTACAAACTTTTAATTCCCTGAAGTTGAAGAATACTGAGGATCTTTGGGGTACTTCTGTAAAAGTTATCCAATCGGTTATTCACATTGTAGCGCCATATCTTTCCGTCGTGTTTAATTCTTGTGTCAATGCAGGTGTGTTCCCAGACCTGATGAAACACAGTAAAGTAATTCCTTTGTTCAAAGCTGGAAGTAAATCCGACCCTGGTAATTTTAGACCTATTTCTATTCTTCCAGTGTTAAGTAAAGTATTTGAAAAAATTGTTCTTAACCAAATGCTTCAATATTTTAATACTAATAATTTGCTTCACGATCAGCAATTTGGTTTTACAAAGGGTCGTTCGACAACAGATGCTGCCTCAGTCCTTATTAGGCATATCTATGAAGCATGGGAACATTCGCAAGATGCGATTGGTATTTTCTGCGACCTCTCAAAAGCATTCGATTGTGTTGAGCATGAGACACTTTTATATAAGCTCAAGCACTATGGATTATCAGTTAAAGCACTAAACCTTGTAAAATCTTATCTTAGCCAGAGGATTCAGAAAGTAGTAGTTAACAAAGTGCAGTCTTCTGGTTTACCTGTGAAGCTCGGAGTGCCCCAAGGATCTATTTTGGGCCCTTTCCTTTTCCTTGTTTATACAAACGGTCTACCTAGCCTTGTAAATAACAAGTGTGACATAGTTTTATTTGCTGATGATACTTCGCTGATTTTTAAAGTAAATCGACAGCAGGAAGACTATAGTCATATCAACGACACCTTGAGGGAAGTGCTTAAATGGTTTACAGCTAACAATTTGCTTCTTAATGCGAAGAAAACTAAATGTGTTAAATTTTCTTTACCTAATGTTACACAGGTAGACGCAACCCTTACTTTAAATGGAGAAAACCTATCTCTTGTAGATCAGACAGTTTTTCTTGGGCTAACTCTTGACCGCAATTTACAATGGGGTCCACACATATCCGTTCTTGCAGACAAACTGAGCTCTGCTGCATATGCTGTAAGAAGAATTCGTCAATTTACCAATGTGGAAACAGCGCGACTTGTTTATTTTAGTTATTTTCATAGTATTATGTCTTATGGCATCCTGGTCTGGGGTAAGGCGGCTGACATCGAAACGGTCTTTATCCTACAGAAGAGAGCAGTCCGGTCCATTTACAACCTGGGCTGCCGTGATTCGTTAAAAGACCGTTTCAAACAAATTGACATCCTTACAGTAGCTTCACAGTATATTTATGAGGTGATCTTGTATACGCACAAGAATATTAAAGGTTTTAAGAAAGTGTCTGATGTCCATAATTTTAATACACGTAGTAAGAATAAGCTCCTTGTTCCTAAGTTTCGCCTTAAGAAAGTAAGTAAATCTTTTTTGGGGAACTGCATAAGATTCTACAACAAAGTTCCCCTTGAAGCATGGGACTTGTCTGTTAATCCATTTAAACGGTACATTAAAGATTCGCTGCTTAAGAAAGGATATTATAGAGTTGAAGATTATTTAAATGATAAAGAAGCTTGGCCAGCTCTGAGGCCAAGAAACGCAACAGTGTAACCTCGTAGTGTCCGGGAGTCTGTATGTCGTTTCCTGGCGCTGTCTCCGTTTCCTATTGTGTCTCCTTAATAAACTGTTATTGACCTTTTGGCTTAATAGCCAATAATATTTGTATTATTAGGACATGAAATGTTATATTTCAGTTTGTTTTTGATATTTGGAGACCTTACATCTCCATCTTTATACTTGACCATGGAGACTGTCTACATCTCTATGTAACCTAGATTAATCAATTTAGATGTTTTCTCTGTTTTAATATTATTCTTATTATTATGACCCTTAGAGACTTTATACATCTCTAAGGCACTTAAATTTACTTGTTCAGACGCGGAGACTATACATCTCCCTTATTAGTTGTATAAGATAATTAATTTGTGCCCATTAGGTTTATTTGTTGCACTTTTTATGTTAGTTTTAGTTATATGTAATTTTAAAGTGGAAAAAAGACTTACTGCTGAGTTTCTTGCGGCGTTTCTTCTCAGCAAATGTCACCTTTCGAAGCGCTGGTAGATTCAGACATGTAAAAGAGCCCGTGAGGCCTACTTGCAAAATAAATATTTTCATTTTCATTTTCACACACTCCGAGAAGACTACTATTCATATTTTCAACTAAAATGTAAATTACAAACAACTTTTTCTATTCAATTCAACAACAATTCTACTTTCGTTTAGCAAAACACCAACATAATGGCGGCAATTCGATCCTCCGTCAAGACCATTTTTTAAAAATCATAGACAAACGAATGAAGTCTTTATTCTCATGTCACTCGAGATCAAATGTTGTGCAGTTTATATTAAAAAAAACATACTGAATTGACGTTTCGTATCAATAACTGTTTTAATATCTATGGATACTAGAATAGAGACCCACTTGAGTTTTGACAGCTGTTCCAAATTTAATCTCATTTCTATACTAAAAACGATACGGGAATAACATTGCAGCACTCGTTTTTCCTAATTGGTTGTCAAAATGGTGGTCATTTCCTACGGTTTTTGATTACACTATGGAGGTTTTATGATATGGGTGTAGATAAAAGCTTTTTCATCACACTTGCTCGGAAAGGGTGTTATTATACGCAGGCGTATAGAGCAACTATAGCCGATTTAACTCCTCTATACGCGCCGCCGTCAGCGGGAGTTAGAAACCATACAAAATCGATAACTCCCAAGGGCAGTTA
Source organism: Tortricodes alternella (assembly GCA_947859335.1). Lineage (NCBI taxonomy): Eukaryota > Metazoa > Arthropoda > Insecta > Lepidoptera > Tortricidae > Tortricodes > Tortricodes alternella. The sequence continues at coordinate 16,846,137 of OX401975.1, forward strand.
TGGATTTTGTATGGTTTAGAACTCCCACGGGCAGTTATGTATGCGCCAGGTCGGAGGGGGCGCACGGCGCCGGCGCTGATCGCGACATACAATTTACCCACCTGATGGTAATTCACGGTGTACAATGGGAATAAAATAAATATATAAGTACATATTTGTGTCTAATTATTATTTAATTTCCTCCCAAATGTGATGAAAAATATTGTTTGTATCACGGGCAGTAAGGGGATAACTAACGAGAGTCTGTTAGAAGCCCGATGCCGTAAACGAGGGCTCTTAATGACTCGAGTTCGACTTCTTACGGCCCTAAATGCACAATGTACTATTATTTAACTTGCAATGTTTGTATGTATGTATGTATGTACGGGTCAAATCTTGCAAGCTGAATTAGAACCACTTCCTCTTATCCTACGTTTGAGAGTAGGATGTGGAAACTTCAAACACCCACTGTTCTTTTATTTAGTTATTTAATCTTCATTAAACATCTTATTTTTATTATTACGATTATTTTCGTTAATTTTTTTACACACTAATGCTGGGATAATGGATTAATTTCGTTTCTCATACACAAGAACCGATTAAGAAAACTCGACCTGCTGGATAAATAAATTAATAACTCCTCAATTAATTACAATAACGCAATAATTAGTATGTTTTTAGAATAAGCATTAAACGGGCAAGTTTTCACAACATGTGTTTAACTTTCGATAGTGTAATTTTTTTTCACCAGAATTTTTACAAAGTCGAGTAAAGATTTTGTTAGACAGAAGTTTTTGTAGGAAACGATTTATTTTTATAAATATTATTATTATTTTTATAATGAACATTTTTTCAGGTGAAAGTACCATTTTAGAAGAGGTACATTATCCCACAATCTATCTCAAAAAAATAAGCCGATAGCGGTACAGTTTTTTTTAAATAATTTTTGCGTACGCTAAGACAGGGAACTTATAAAATTTAATAATACAAATAACGTTTGAGCCGTCAAGAATCGAACCAGCACTTATCGGTTAAAATGATTGGAAATGACTGCCTCTATGTCCCTGTTCGATTTGATCCATACTTCCAGGGAAACCCTGCATAGGTTAAAATATTTCTGAATAATAATCGATATTCCTTTGTACGATATGCTTTACAACTTTTATGACTTTCGATAATTATAAGCATATGGGAATAAATTTCTGACTTCCAAATCCGATACAATGTTTGTGTGACAAGGGGATCCCAGATTAAACAGTCAGTTTCACAGAGTACTTTTGTTCAGTTTACACCTATATGCAGTAGTGTCATAAGAGCAGCAGATCTTTTTAGGGTTCCGTACCTCAAAAGGAAAAAAGGAACCCTTATACGATCACTCGTGCGTCTGTCTGTCTGTCTGTCTGTCTGTCTGCCTGTCCGTCTGTCACAGCCAATTTGCTCCAAAACTACTGGACCGATTGAGTTGAAATTTGGTATTCATATGTAAGTTGGTGACCACAACACGGACGCGTGACGTAAATATATGAATTTTAAACATAGGGGCCACTTTTTGGGGGTTAACTAGAAAATTAAAAAAAAAAGTTATGCCGCCTATATCGTGTGACATATTAAATGAAAGGGCTTATTGTGAGGATCTTAAATATATTTTTTGTTGTATTTTAAGTAAAATAGTTTAGAAGTTATTCAGGAAAATAGGCGAAAAATTACCATTCCCCCCCCTTATTTCCGAAACTACTGGGGCTAAAATTTTGAAAAAAAATACAGAAAATAGATCTTTGCCTATAGATAACAGAAAAACCTATAAGAAGTCTATGGTATTTAAGGTAACCTAGTAAATTTCAGATAATCATGTACGGAACGGAACCCTCTCCACGCGAGTTTAACTCGCACTTGTCCGGTTTTCTTTATCATTTTTCTTTTTCAAAAATACGAGTAGCATTTATTTTTATAAGCAAAGTGTCACAAAAAGACTGACACAAAACTTTTATGGAAAATTGAGGAAATTTTTCTTCATGAATCTGAGTAAGAAAACCCCAAAATTAACTAATTGTAAGAAAAAAAGTAAATTTAGGTACACTTTAACCTAAAAAAATCAATTATGTTTCTTTTAATTCGTTCCACGGGCCGTTTTTTTTAAGCCTTGTTATTTTCATCTCTGTCTCATCTCTGTCTCTGTGTCATCATTATCCCTTTATTCTATTTCATTTCATTTGGGGTCGGCTCTCCGCATCATTGTTCACCATCGCCATACTATTCGGTCCTGGGTTAGTTTTATCAAGGACGAAAAACCAAAGCGGACTGTCAATCCTTCATCGGGGGACTAGGCGAGGGCTGGGGTTCCATCCCTATGTTGTGGATGTTCCAAGAATTCGCACTAAGCGGTACGCTTCCACATTCATCTGGTGAACGGCTAAGGAGTGGAATTCCCTGCCTGCAGACTTGTTCCCAGAACGCTACAAGTTGGGTCTTTTCAAGGAGAGAGTGAATACGCATTATCTATGCTCCATCGTCGGCCTCATCATCACTTTCCATCAGGTGAGATAGAGGTCAAATGCATATCTATCTACTATAATTTAAAAAAAATCGCCTTAAAATCAGGCGCATCTTATATTTTTTCATGCAATCTATTAGTGAATTTCTTAAATTGCGGCTAATTCGTTCAAACATTTGGTATTTTGCACAAACGATTTGTATAAAACCATTATCTATTTTGCTCAATATATGATTAAACACTAGCTGTGCCCGCGACTTTGTCCGCGCGGAATAGTGTGTGCGCTCATTGGCACGGCGCGGTGCTTAGCAAGTTTCTTACTCGCGTTGACTTCAGTTTCACATTTTGTAATGACTCCGTAAATGTTACATCAGAATACCTCTTATATTTTGTCTCTTGTCGTAAACTTATAAAACATTCACATAAATCTTACATATTTTCATACAAACTTTCATCCCCTATTCCTTATTGTTATTTTACACACTGGAGGTTAAAACTTTTACAAACTTTGAATGTCATATTAATTTATATCGAATCAACAGCCTAAAAAATAAGTTTCAAGCTTCTAGCTCTAAAAATGACGATACTTTCATACAACTTTTCATCCCCTCTTTCAACCCCTTACAACTCTTTTTCGCATTAAAAAGTAGCCTATGACCTTAGACTATCTGTGTACCAAATTAAATTTTAATCGGTTCAGTAGCATATTTCCATTCAAACTTTCATCCCCTATTACCTATTGTTATTTTACACCCTTGAGGGTAAAACTTTGAATGTCATATTTGTTTATATCAATTCACAGCTTAAAAAATAAGTTTCAAGCTTCTAGCTCTAAAAATGACGATACTTCCATACAACTTTTCATCCCCCCTTTCAACCCCTTACAACCCTTTTTTCGCATTAAAAAGTAGCCTATGTCCTTTCTCAGGCTCTAGACTATCTGTGTACCAAATTTCATTTAAATTGGTTCAGTAGTTTTGGTGTGAAAGCGCGACAGACAGCCAGACAGACAGACAGAGTTACTTTCGTATTTATAATATTACATACATACATACATATTATCACGCCCTAAATCCCTAATGGGGTGGGCAGAGCCACAAGCCTACTTGTGGCCACGTTCGATTAATTCGTCCTAAGATGGTATGATGAACCGTATGGTGACAGGTGATCAGCCCATTGCCCATACAGATAGTCCACCATGTTGGAGAGGACCCGTCCCTTAGTCGACTTTTACGACATGCCAGGATGATAAGCATCTGCACGCATTCTATGCTATTTCTTCACTCCCAGTGCAGCAGAGGAGGTATTTATAATATTAATATATATAATAGTTAGTTAATAGTTATTTTTAGTTTATTATTAGTTATATTTAGTTATATAGTAATATAGTATATAGTAAGCAAGTAAGGATTGTTTTTGGTTGTGGAGCCATCTAGTTTAACTGGATTTATGTGGCATCGGCTTATTTAGGCTAGGCCATAAGCCGGTTGTCAGTGCCATTGTTTTATTAGTCCCTGGTTTTAGGCAACAATATTTACTACGTGTGGTATTAAAAAAAAAACAAACAATCCTTTTTTATTATTTTATTTTTAGAGGACTTTGGAACTATGATGAGAACCACATTAGTCACATAATTTCTTAATCTATTAACAACTTACGAATAAGATAGTAATATTATTACTTACAACGTATTATGTAAATAGAGAGACCACGAACAAAACGCGGCCTACCATCCTTTTCTCGAAGCGATTCACAGCACTTTTGAGCCCCCTGTATCTTTGCTGTGATAGCACTTTAGCATTAGGCACAGGACACGGAACCGATTTTAAAATAGCATTTTAAACTTGATATAATTTCGAGTATCAACTAACCGTGCTTAGGAAGGAACCTTTTTTTATGTCAATTGACTGACAAACCGGTAGACGGCCGGCCCCCATGGACATCTGCAACACCAGAGGTGCTGCCAATGCGTTGCCAGCCTAGGGGGGATGGGGAATGGGGATGGAATGGCGAGGAGGGAATAGGCCTCCAGGTAGGCCAATAGGTCGTTGCAGGTATGTTTCGCCCTAAATAGTTATCAGCTGAAAACGCGAGTGTTTGTATCGTTCCCCTTATTTACTTAACAACAGTACCTAACCAAAAAAAAACATCGCAGTATTTGTAACCAATTTCTGGGTGCGTATTCCGTAGTTCCATAGCTCCAATGATGTATAAAAGAGATGGCAAAAAAATCGCGCAAATGTAAGAATGTAACCGACTTAATTCTTTTTTTTTATGACAATTCTTTTCAAGTGTTTAAAAAATCGGTTTCTGCATTAAACGGTTCAGGTTCAAACAAGGATAGCCGCAAGCGGCAACGGAATAAGTTTCGGCAACGACCAAAACTGGGTTGGAAATTGGAACGGTTTCCGAGCCCTGTGCAGGTTTTGCAGGTTATTTCTTAGGTTTATAAATGCCCACAATTTTCACGTAGGGCGAGGGTTCTTCTTTTTTTGCAGGAAACGTGCCTGGATTAGCAGATATATCCAAAATTGCGTAGGTAACTTGCCCTGCGGTTGCCTGAAAAAAATTAAAAAAAAAATGACTTTTATGAGTAGGTAGCTTTTTGTTCAGAATATCATCAGGGATCGGATAATGGGGTTCGGCAGGGGATGAAAAAGTAATAAGGGTGTAATATTAGTTAATACCTAATTATTTAGAGATCAAATTCAAATCAAAAGCTATCAGAAAAGATGCGCGGTGTCCTTTTGGCAAATAGTAGGTACTTAATTAACGTTTAACGGAGTTTCATTGTTTAAACGGAAGTTAATGAGTTCGTTAACAATTTTTTAACTTAACTTAAAAGTTAATCCGCTACACAAAATGTAAGTTAACTTCGTTAATAACGAATAAAGGATTAACGGTCTTGTGCCCAGCTATTGCTAATTTACTGTGAACAATAATATTCCAAAGAATTCAGTTGATGTAATCGTTTCAGTTCCATTTTAAATCACACAAGGAAAACCGAATATTGTTTGTTATCCTGTTTTGAATAATAATAGGAAACATTTAATTACTTACATTACACATTCATATTTTAATGTCATCGGGTTTTTTTTTTTCGAGGGAGGTGGAGAATACTCATGTATACTGCCAGGCCGTCCTGATAGTATGCCCGACTCATCTGGGAAGGTGACCCAGACGCCTACGGACTAAACTCCACCCCCTGAGTAGTGTGATACTCTGAACGCGCCGTGCTTTCGGGATACACATTGCGTTCAAGTGTGTTTTGTGTAGTGGGAATATGTGTGAGTGATAGAGTGTGTATTGTTGTTGAGTAATGATATGTCATCTGGTTAGATCCGTGCGTGGGGACTACTGCCTAGTCCCTCTCATTATGAGAGTGCCCAACAGTGGCCGGGACGCAGGTTTATAGGCCGATGACGATGGGTATACATAATTATGTGTACAAATTTCAGCTTATCCGATCGCGGGAACTGGTTTAGCTTAATTGCCTTCCAATAAAACCCAAGCAATACGAGAACGAAGTGGTGTGGAAGAAGATGTAGTCATGAGAAATGAGAAAGGTATGCTTAGATGGTTGGGACATGTGGAAAGGAGTAACGAAAGAAATAACGTTTGTAGTGGTAAAGCCAAACAGTAATCCTCACTAGATGATTACTGTTCGAATGGGCCGGCTCGACCGGGGTACTAACACACTCTCACAGAATATCGGCGTAAAGAAATAGCTTGCTATTGCGTTTCGTACGGTGAGTGACAAGATCCGGAGGCCTATTCCCTCGTCCCCATCCCATCCCCAATCCCCATCCTCCCTAGACTGGCAACGCATTGGCAGCACCTCTGGTGTTGCAGATGTCCATAGGCGGCGGTGACCACTTTCCATCAGGTGGGCCGTCTGCCTGTTTGTCAGCCAACTTCTTTGTCTAAGGGCTGACAACGCATCCGTGATTCCCCTGGTGTCGCGGGTGTCCATGGGCGGCGGTGATTGCTTACCATCAGGTAACCCGCCTGCTCATTTGCCCCCCTCTTAAAATAAAAAAAAAGAAAGAAGACTATCGAAGCAGATTTATAAGGCGAGTATGTTAGGGTTGGAAGGGGAAGACCTCGGCAAACGTACTCGTACCAAAACCAGATCGAGGACGTTCTTAAGAAAGGCCACGTCAAGAGTACCCTAAACCGGCGATATGGATAGAGGCAGATCGAAGTTTCAATTTAACCAATGTACTCGTAACTATGCAATTAATTTCTATTACTACACATGTGGACAGTTGGACACATGCTATCTTCCAATAAGGGTTCCTTTCTTCCTTTTGAGGTGCGGAACCCTAAAAATGACATGTTCTGTGGTATAGTTAATGAATAAACGTACGTAATCGCTTTCATTGATATTGCCCTCATTGTTCTCGGTGAGTGGATCCTTGCATCGTCTCCTCGCCAGCCACACTCCGAGGACTATCATCACCATCGTTAACAACAGCAAGACAATCACTATGGCAAGCTTCGGTGATTGTTTGTTTGAGGCTGTGTCGTCCGCTGTAAACAAACGGAATCATTACCAGCGGCCAGACACGGGGATAAGTTAAGCCAGTTTATCCCTCTGACTCTAAAGAGAGTCGAGACGAAAGCGTCGGCACTAGTGTGAGAGATGATTTAGTGTCTATAACAACAAAATATTGTAATGTAATATGCGAATTTTAGTATTTATTTATCTAATATCACGTAAAATCAATTAAATCTGAATAAAAACTAAATAATAACACTAAATAAAATTAATTAAATTTAAGTAAAAGTTAAATTAAATCTAAAACAGGTCCCCGTGGCATTGTGCCGAAGATGCTGGCAGCGTTTCCTCGCTGTATCGCAATGCTGATGCGTTGTGCGAGGAAGCTGCCAGCTCTTCGGTCCCCGGTTGTCTCAACCAGCCTCTTCGAGATTTCCCCGAAGAGGCGTAGTGCGCTAGGAGCCCACGGACCGAGGGTCTCGACTCCGAAAGGTACAAAGTTATATGCGAATTTTATATTATCTAAAATAAACTTTAACATAAGGTCCGAATAACAAAAGTTGCTAAAAAATGTGCTATATACTAAATAGAAATTTTAGTTGCTAAATCAATTGGAAAGATGCTTTTGTGAATTTGACTCTCGCCACGCCTTAATGAGAAGCGGCCCCGGATTTACGTTTTATTTTACCCTGCACTGGAGATCTGAGTCACGCTCCGTAAGACCCTTGGCGGGAAAAGTTCCCGCCAAATTTGCATTCGTTTTCTTTTCACGTTTGCACATTAGTGGTAAAAGCGGATTGTTGCTTTAATTTAGATATTAAGTATATATTTTTAAATAGATCTCAAAGTAATGGTTCTAAGAAGCCTATTAGAAGCGAAATAAATTCTGCTTGGGAGATTTTCAGACGTTTTGATAAAACAAGACCAGCTTTCTTCACCGTCGGAAGCGTCCGAGTCGGTCCACATTTTATAAGTTTGTTTGGTAAAATACACTTATAGTTTCAACTAATATTTTTTACAAGCCTTCCGAGAGCTTTATTAGTGTATTTTACTAGTGTACTTTTTTATTTTTTTATTCATCAAACCAAAACCTAATAGGCGAGTTTCCTAAAAAAATCTAATTAGTCCGTAATTTACATTAAAAAAATATATTGAACACATATTTTTTCTTTTGTCAATTAAACAAAAAATGACGAAGATATATTTGTACACTTTTCACCATAAAGTGACGTCATTAGCCGCCACTCCCGAACTTTGATGCGCATTATCTTTGTCAATTTTGATTGATTTGATAAAGCAAAAAATACGTGTTCAATATTTTTTGATAATCTAACTGACGGACGGATTAGAATTACTATTTTTTACCCAGGCAACATCCCTATTGACTCTAATAATATTAGCTAATATTCATTTATTGGTAACTAATAACTAATATTATATTACAGTAGCTTCGAGAAACGTACACTAGAAAACTTGTAAAAAAAATCTTAGTTCATGGACTAATATTATTAGTTCAATAAGTTTAGAGAAATAGGGCCCAGGGCCCCAATTCTCGCTGCATTCGAGATAATCTCACAATGGAGATTTAACGTCAGTTCATACAGTCGGTTAACAGAACAATGTGAATCTGACGTTTAATCTCGCAATCGACATTATCTCGAATGCACCGAGAATTGGAGGCCATGTCGTGTTCGTGTTGTTAATGGCTCACCTTCTATATCACCGTTGGGTGGTGTCGAGCTACTCCACTTACGTGGAGTCTTATCCGAGGTAACATTGATGGACGCAGTGGTAGAATCCGGTTCCATCGGTGTAAATGTGGTTTCTGGAAAGAAAATTAGTGATACAGTTTTGTAATAGATGGCACTGTGCGTCTTTTAGATGTCGCTTTAGAAATGTTGGCTTGGAAATTAGTATAGCTGGGCACCGTTAATCAAATAGTTAACTTCGTCAATCGCTAATCCGTTAATAAAATAGTTAACTTCGTTAAACGTTAAAGCGTTTCATTTCGAAAGATTTAACGGAAGTTAACGTTAATCATTAACTCGTGATAGAAATTGCATTTTATATGTCATTGCGTTAGTGTTTTAATTATAAAAACGGGCCAAGTGCGAGTCGGACTCGCGCACGAAGGGTTCCGGACCATTATCTATAAAAACGGCAAAAATATCACGTTTGTTGTATGGTAGCCCCCTTAAATATTAATTTTATTCTGATTTTTAGTATTTGTTGTAAAAGCGGCAACAGAAATACATATTCTGCGAAAAATTCAACTGTCTTATCACTGCTCATGAGATACAGCCTGGTGACAGACGGAAAGCGGAGTCTTAGTAATAGGGTCCCGTTTTCCCTTTGGGTACGTAACCCTAAAAAAAAATTGGTATGGACAGGTTGGACATCAAAAATATATAAAAGACTAGCTGTGACCGCGACTTCGTCCGTGTGGAATAGTGTCTTTGGGTAACATTCTTCAGTTTCACATTTTGTAATGACTCCGTAAATGTTACATCAGAATAGCTCTAATAAAACTTATAAAACTTTCACATAAGCCTTACATATTTCCATACAATCTTTCATCCCCTATTCCCTATTTTTATTTTACACCCTTAAGGGTAAAACTTTTACAAACTTTGAATGTCATATTAATTTATATCAAATCAACAGCCTAAAAAATTGTTTTCAAGCTTCTAGCTCTAAAAATGACGATACTTCCATACAACTTTCATCCCCCCCTTTCAACCCCTTACAACCCTTTTATCGCATTAAAAAGTAGCCTATGTTCTTTCGCAGGCTCTAGACTATATGTGTACCAAACTTCATTTAAATCGGTTTAGTAGTTTTGGCGTGAAAGCGCGACAGACAGGCAGACAGACAGACAGACAGACAGACAGACAGAGTTACTTTCGTATTTATAATATTATAGTAAGGATGGGTGTAACATTAGAGTTTGTAATAATATCTAATTATTTACTGATTCCCCTTAAGAGGGCGCCGACCGTCCAGTGGCGCCCTCATCACTGTTATTGTGTTTTCTATTAAAGGAAATTATTTTATTAAAATTGAAGCCGTATAAGTTGTTACGCAACTTAATACACAACGTATATGCTATGTAATATAGCTTTGCAAAGTATAACCATCATCTAATCAATTTAATAGAAAATAGTGGCCGCTATTTTAGTGGGCGTAACAACTTATACGGCTTCAATTTTAATAAAATACTTTCCTTTAATAGAAAACACAATAACAGTGATGAGGGCGCCACTGGACGGTCGGCGCCCTCTTAATAAACATCAATATATATGGTCCGTGCCGTGTCCTTTTGGGAAATAGTAGCTACTTTATTAACGAATAACGGACTTTAATTGTTTTAACGGAAGTTAACGAGTCCGTTAACGACGTTTAAAGTTAACTTAAAAGTTAATCCGTTACTCGAAATGATAACTTCATTAATTAACGATTAACGGATTAACGGTCTTGTGCCCAGCTATAGAAATTAATAAATGCCGAGTAATTCAAATGTTAATTGGATTAACATAGTTGCTCTCAGTCACTTAATAGTACATTGTGCATCTAGGGCCGTAAGAAGGGGATAACTAACTAGAGTCTGTTAGAAGCCCGACGCCGATAGGCGAGGGCTTTTATAACTCGAGTTTGTTATCCCCTTACTGCCCGTGATACACACAATGTTTTTCATCACATTTGCGGGGAAATGAAATAAAAATTAGACAAAAAAAGTATATATATTAATTTTATTTCCATTTTACATCGTGAATTACCATGAGAGGGGTGTTCATAAACTGAGCGTACGTTGCGATCAGCGCGGGGCAGCTCCGCCGGCTTGTGGGTCGCGCGCCCCGCCGGCTGCGGCTCGCCCCGCCGTCAGCGGGAGTTATAACCCATACAAAATCCATAACTGCCATTGGGAGGTAAGTAGGCTACAGCTGCTCTGTACGCCTGCGTATAATAACAGCCTTTCCGAGCAAGTGTGATGAAATAAACCATTAACGTGTTCGTTTTTCAAGATTGAACTAATATACTATGAGTAGCGTGACAAAGTGACACTGGTATGGATTCCAGCACACGAAGGCTTCACTGGCAATGAGATAGCGGACGAGCTTGCAAGGGAAGGGTCAATGAACAACCACATTGGACCGGAACCCTTCGTGGGACTCTCACAGGGAACCATAAAAACAGCCCTAACCAACCATGCCAAGGACTACCACCACCGTTAGTGGAATTCCTTGGCTGGCCTAAGGCATTCAAAGCTCTTTACAGGGAGTGCAGACTCAAGCTGAACCAATAAACTTTGGAAACTCAGCCGTAAACAGCTCAGATACATAATCGGAGTATTCACGGGTCATTTCGGGGTTAAGTATTAGCCAAGATGGGACTCTCTGACAACACAAACTGTAGAATGTGTGGCGAAGAGGAAGAAACAATGAAACACATCATGTGCGAATGTGACGCCCTTGCCAGACTAACAATGAAAATCCTTGGCAATGTTTATCCAGAACCAGGGGAATTCAAGGCACTATCAATGCGCTCCACAAGTCACTTCATAGAAGTGGTGTAGGATGCTATGAAATAGTGCTTAGGAAAGGGGTAATTACACAAAAGATCCCATAGGGTCGAAGTGTATCCGCAAGGACCCCACCCTCTAAGATACGATAAGATGAGTAGCGTCATTAGATTAGATCTAAAGGCTAGGTTGTATTGTGGGCGTGACAGGAGTGCAGCGCGACCGCAGCGTAACGCCATCTGTTGTGTGTTCCGTTATTTTTTAAAGATGCGTTCTGAAACTGCTCCCGCGGTATTCTGTCACAATATTGAAGATTGTTAAAACTATAAATAATTATGTAAACACAGTCATGATAAACTTCGTATTCTTCAACATTCTCCTTATTTTGTTATAAAAAATACAGTTCGATGATTTAGAAAAAATGTAATAATCAAATTTAAAACGTTAACAGATACCTATTTTGCAGTTTAACGCTTATGAGTGCTTCGGAACGTTTTATTGTATAGGTACCTATTTGTTTTGGACCTACTAGGTATATCTCGTCTACAGGAAAAAGCGCGCTGGCGGTGGGGGCTCCGCAGTAGTCGATTTACCGGCATAAGGTGAGGCGCGACGGAGGGGTTACGCGCTGTTATGTCTGTGTCGGCGCGCTATTGGTTCGGCTTGGCTCGGCAGTTGTCATTTATTTCCCGCACGAAGAATACGTTTCATTCGCTCGTAAAGTACAGTCACGCATAAAAAGGAGGAAAAAATTGTTTATAATGTTTATTGTTTTATGAAGAGAGAAGCTGATAGTGGTGTAGTAAATAATTTAAAACAATGTATAAAACGAACTGCAGAGGCAACGAAAACGTCCAAGGCCACAGGTCATGTCTCAAAAAAAGAACACTGACGGCCATATATTACGTATATATGGCCGTCATAATTTAAATATATTGAAGTCGGTAGCAAGTTGGTGGGTGGTGGCTGGTGGTGGGTGGTGGCTGGTGGTTGGTGGTGACTTGTCAAGTAAATGAACACAGTATGAGGGATGTATTACAAAGTACCATTTATTCCATGTATTACCTTATTAAATTGCCACCGACTTTGATATCTTTATTTTATGACTTCACTTAACCAATAATATATCTGCGTTTCTAGGTAAATGACTTACTTAAACCAATTATTATTTCTTACTTTTGTAAAGGGTTTTGGAGTCGGTTTTTTATTTGTTAAATTATTATTTTTGCTCACTGTTTTTAAACATCAAAACCTGCTTGTTTGAGGTGCTGAGGTGAAAAATTGTTTCTTACCGGCTTTTTCATTGTCTGCGGTTAGAGGTTTGCCAATCTCATAAGTATAATTCCAATCCAAAGCAATTGTACATAGCTTTCCCAAACAATTTTCATCTGAAAAATGTATCATAAATTGATAAATTATATGACTGCTACGCTAAATTAACTTCGTTTCTCATTACTCATTTCAACCAAAAATCGTAAATACGTAGGCTTATTTCCTGTTTTTTTTTATTAGTCCGTCATTTACTCAATAATAAAATATTTAGCACATATTTTTACTTTTGTCAGTTAAACAAAAAATGACGAAGATATAGTACGTTGAAGTTCCGCGTGACGACGTCACGACCTTGTACGCTTTGTAAGTGACGTCATTAACCCCCACTCCCGAACTTTAATGCGCGTTATCTTTGTAAATTTTGGTTGATTTGATAAAGCAAAAAATACATGTTCAATATTTTTTGATAATCTAAGTGACGGACTATTTAGAATTACTATTTTTTGCGGCTATTATGCGGTACCTACTGCTGTTAAATATGTAGGTAATCCAGCGGTCCTAACATGAATGACACAAAGATAAGTTAAACCCTATCTCTATGACTAGACTATCCCTTTCGTCGGCACTAGTGTGAGAGAGACGCACTTAGAAATAAGACGGTTTAAATTATCTTTGTGTCATTCATGTTAGGCCGCAGATGTAATCGCTATACTGGGCTGTTTGTGTGAACGCTTTTGCATGAAAAACGTACTCGCGTGTGACAGCTGTCTGTCTCTCTTTCTCATTTCGAACATCGGCTCCACTACCTGGTAAATTCTGTAAGCCACTACAAATTAGTAATATAAAGAATTTACTGTGATAATCTAGTTGTTGAATCTGCCCAATTGTTCCTGAAATAGACATCATCCGTTTGCATAGCTGGGTACCGTTAATCAAATAGTTAACTTCGTCAATCGCTAATCCGTTATTACAAAAGTTAACTTCGTTAAGCGTTAAATTTCGGAAGATTTAACGGAAGTTAACGCTCCCAGCGTGCCCAGCTATGCGTTCATAACTACAACAACAACAAACAAACATAGAGTAGTCCCACGATAACTCTGCGACGAAAAAATGGCAACCCTATACGTCATTCCATACAAAATTTAAATCCGTCGTATGGAATGACGTATGGGGTTGCCATTTTTAACCGACTTCAAAAAAACCGAAGGAGCAGGTTCTCAATTCGACGCGTAGGTATATTTGCTTTTTTTTTTCGTTGCAGAGTTATCGTAGGACGACTTTACAATGACATAACAAGACAACACAACAGTAATAAACGTTGAACAGACTTACCAGTTCGACTTTCATTGTATATTAAATGTATGAAATTTAATAAAGCTTTCGAAATCATATTATTTTCATGTTTACTAAAGAGCTGCATTAGCAAGTATGAATCATTTAGATCTTTGCTCAATCTTATTGGATCGTTATGATAATTTGCTCGATCTACAAACACAACAAGAATATGAGTATAATATAATGAATATAATTGTTACAAAATTATTATGCATGAAATACCTACACAAAAATATTGAAAATCGCCTTGTGGCAATCATAGCCTTATGTTATCTTAAGAGGAGTGTGAACGTATTTCCACTTTCCACCCCTTACATTTTTAACCGATGTTGACCAATTTTGATAGGTTGTGAGTCAAAACAAAATCTAGGTTTGTTTTGGTTTTTTTTCACTATATTCAATAAATTCATTTTTATTGTGGTTTAAGTATTCTCATACAAAACTAATTTCGGCGATTATTTGACTTCTTGATCTTTAATTAATATTCAAAAAACGTATAGACCCAGATTTTGTTCTGACTCACAACCTATCAAAAATTAGTCAAAATCGGCTAACATTTAAGGGGTGGAAATCGTTATCGCCTTTTGTATGAAAAGGCTGATTTTTGCCGTTGGTTCACAGTCCTCTTAAAATTTCATTTGTAAGTAAATACCATGTTTTAACAAAATTATTGATTTTTCATTTTCTCACGTTGTTAAAATGATTTATCGTAAAATGGCGGATGCGTGAACGAGAACGCAAGAGTTACAGGAGAAAAGGAGATGACACTGTTTCTCTCGTTTCACGCGCACATTCATGAATATGCCTACAGAATATCGCTGTAAAATCTAACGATTTTAATCTATGATATAAGAACTGTCAAATTATACATATATACGTGATGATAAGGATGTTTTATTAAACTTACGTTTGCTAAAATAGGTGATGGCCTTTGTGTAGTAACCAGGGAATTTTTTTATCTCCAAATTTACATTTAAGATGTCGTCATTCTTGAAATACACGATATGCGGATGGATCTGGATTTCGGCGGCTTCCTTCCTTATGTACATAACCTTATTTTCTACAAATATACATATCATATCTATTAATAACATAATTATTGGCTCTTCTGTGCCTTATGGCCGTTCTCGATAGTAGAGTATCCGATTAAAGACGACTTTTACCCATCTGTATAATGGATGAAAATGAATTTATATCAAATTTAGTAGGTATGTTAAAAAATATACTCAATACTCAATACTCAATACTCAATTCTTTATTGCTATTCCACAATGTAAAATTACAGGTGTTAAATTAAGGTATGCGATGATCATGGGCCCTATTGGGCACAGCAATATAAATATATACATACAAAAGGACAACTTATGACATAATTATTGCACATTACTTATCCTTAATTTATAACATATATTGCGAGTTCCCTAAAGAAATCCTGGCCGAACTATAATTTAAAAATAATTATTTTATTTATACAGGCTGTCAGAAAACCCATGCACCAAACTTCGTCCGTGGCCTCTCCTGTAGGTACTGATGATACCCGTTCCGTTCCGTTCCGTTCCGATGACTACACCCAGCCAGCAGTTCTGCTGCAAGGACGCGGCGACGTTGAACCACACCAAAGAGGGAGGGACAGATCGGCTCAGTAGGCGTGTTCAGGTGGACACACTGGCACCACACGAGCAGTCGGTCGGAGGAGTATAGGAACCTTAACAGCCTCTGACCTGAGAGCTGCTCGTGTTGAGACAGCGTGGCCGCCCGGACCCGCTTACGCTCGCCCCCGTCGTCTGCCGCCCGATGTGGTCAACTGCCTCTTCTGCCCGAGACACCGGGGAGCCGGGAGTTACAGGTTGGGAGTGTAGTGGGCTTTTTGCAGTCTGAATAGGGAGTGGGAAGGATTGATCGAACCCGAATACTGACATCGTGGCCCGTGGGGAGGATAGATACTATACTTGTGTAATATATAAAAGGGAGGAATTAGTGACTGCGTTTGTTGTCCTATTTTTTTTTTCTTTTTCCTATCTTTACGGATTACCGTCGTCTTCTGGCTCTGTTTCCGTATCCGTTTCTGGCCTTTTGAATATTTTTTCGGCTGTTTTCTTTATTAAACCTCTGTTTGACGCTCGGGATTTCCAATATGTCTGACTTTTGTTGGTGTAGTTTGCTACAGCATGCGAAAGGGAGTCCTCCCAAGTGAATATCGGTCGACCTATTTTCCGTCTAACCTCTTTAAGGCTCATTGCGGCATGAAGCAGATGCGGTTTTTGACGTCTTAAGATATGCCCGTAGTAGAATATCCTGCGCACTTTTATGATTTTGGTAATCGTTTTTCCCTCAAGAATGCGGTGTACTTTTTGTTTGGGAGGATCTTTGGCCGCCCCAATCATTTGTTTCAAGATGTGCCGTTCGTATTTCCTGAGTCGTGATCTGTTGGCCTTAGTAAGAGCTAATACGTTTAATCCATAGGTCATAGAGGGTGAGATTACCATCTTGTAAAGAAGTCTAGCAATCCTCCATTCGAGTTTGTAGTCCTTTATCAATTTGATTAATATTTTGGAATTTCGCGTAGCTTTGTCGCATCTAGTTTTAATTGACGCTTTTCTGTTATGCGTTGCCATTATATATGAGCCGAGATATTTTATTTCATTTGTCGGTTTCAGGAGCACGCCTCCGATGCATAATGACTGCTGATCTGCCGCTGGGGGTCCAGAGTCCCCTGATCACTAGTTTTGTTTTGGTGTCGTTTATATCCAGGCCTACTGTTTTGAGAAGAACTTTCATTTTCTGAACGATACGGTCAAGTGTGGGGCAGCAATCCCCGACAACAACAAGGTCGTCCACGAATGCCAAATAAGCGGGAGTGTGACCTCCGAGTCTTGGTTCAGTCTGACGGCATTATCCTCTACTTCTAGCGTACGTAAGACGTCGTCCATTAACACAGTAAATAGTCTAGGAGATAATGGGCAACCTTGCTTGATGCCTTTGCCTTTGTTGATGATATCAGAGTTTTGGCCAAACCAGGTGATAAAAGTTCGTTCTCGCAAACATGCCTCAATGATTCTGTTAGTTAGAGGGATGTTAGTTCGTGTGACTAGCACGTCTTTTAGGGCGTTAAGGTCAACATTGTCAAATGCCTTTTCGATATCAAGTGCGATTACGAATAGCCTCTTTCCCGCTCTCCAATTAACATCCAGAACCCTACAAAGGGTGAATAGATGATCATCCGTTGATCTGTTGTTTAAAAATGCCGCTTGGTAATTTCCGCGGTACTGGATTTCGTTGTCCTGTTTTTCTAATAAGAAATTAGCGTAGATTCTTTATCCTACATTGCAAATCGATATTCTTCTATACTAGTTGACATTTTGAGGATGTGCTTTCTTTGGAATGGGTACTTGATTTGTTATTATCCATTCGTCCGGGATTTTGTTGTTTGACCAAGCTTCTTGCATGACTTGAGATACCTGTTGGATGAATTCGCTTGGGGCTGCTTTATATAACTCCGGGACGATTTGGTCTGTGCCCGGAACTGTCCCATGTTTCATCCTCCTAATGATTTTTATAATAGTTTCGGTATCAGGTCCGTTTCCTTCTAAAACCTTGTTTGTGCCGTGTGTAATTAAGTTGATCAACTCTCCTTCACCTTGCATGAGCTCAGAAATCAAAAAATTAGACATTGGAATATAGCGGCCCGTGCCTACCCTGTTTGCCGGTTTGCTTCTAAAGCGGCGCAGATATTTATACGTTGATTTCATTCGCACTGCTCTGTGCATGCAGCTGAGATTGCTAAGGAAACGTTCACAATCGTTATTGAAATCTGTCTCCGGGCGTTTCCGCCAGATTTTGCGCGCGTTTTTGACGTTCATAATACGAGTCGTATCACCCGGGTACCTATTCTTAAAGAAGAGGGCTCTTTGCAGGTTAGCTAGGGCTAGTCTGCCTTCCCTTAAACGGGGAGTTGGTTTTGGTGGAAGCTTCTTAGCGGCCTGTATTAGAACCCCATTGAGTTCATTCCATGTGAGATTCCTATTGGTATAATTTATATCTTGTTGGTCCCTCCGGATGTCCGCGCGCCTGGTGTTGAGCAGTTGTCGTATTTCCTTTTGAAAATCTTTTTCCACTACTTTACTTTGCAAGGATTCGTAATCAATCGATTTGTAGTTAAGCTGTAGTCGTCCTATTGTGATTTTTTGGCGCATGTTACCTTTATTATGTTTCCGTAGAAAAATTGGGGCCTGTATTGTGGCTCATGATATTTTATTACTATATACTATAACTGATTTGGCGAATTCACCTCTAACACTAAGGAAAAGGATGGGCCTGTCTCGACTTGATATTATATGGTCAATTTGTGAAAACCTGTTTTCCGAGGTCCAGGTTACTTTAAACGATAGGCGACCCCAAGAGTTGTATAATTTGAGATTATGCTCGAACAGGAAATTCAAAAGCAAACTGCCATTCATATTAGATTCTTTGTGCAGCAGGTTTTTTCTAGAAACATGCGAAGGCGCCTTTAGAGCATCCCGCTTGCCTATGTGTGCATTAAAACCACCTAATACGATCGGGTACGCTTTCTTGGGGGCTTTTCGCAAAAGGTTGCCGATATTTGCTAGGCAGGTCGTTGCCCCGGCGGGCATGTGTGTATTAATAATAAAAAGCTCCTGTTTTGAAATCAGTCAGTGCAAGTTTAAGATGTATGGCTATGATGTTATTGAATTTGCAATGAGTACAAACTAGTTCGAATTGCACATTTTTATTTATTAAGATCGCCACCCCACGGGATTTTTTTCCGCCGTTGAAGAGCCAGCGGTAATTGTTAGAAACATAGTCGCCTGTTGTGAGGTGTGTTTCTTGTAGTACAACTATTGTTATTTGGCGCGCTAATAGCTCCTGAGCAGGTTCGATAATTATATTAATTTTTTTTGTCGATTCTGTTTTTCGAAATTTTTCAAAATGGTTTAGTTATGAGGGTTTTGGCAATTACAAACTTATCTGCGGTGTTGGTAAACTAACCCGACCTATATCGATGTATGGGGATAACAGTTTTCCAAGCGCAAAGTTAAGTTTGTTGCAAGGACACGGAGCCACTAGTGTATTTACATATAAACGGGACTTAATCGCGTAACTTAAAAATGTTATTATTTACAAGTTATTATTTATTTATTTATTGTTAACATTTTTAAGTTACGCGAAGTCCTGTTTATAATGTAAATATGTGTTTAAATCGCGAAAGTTTAAAACAATCTATTGATAATAATGTGTTGCATTAGCAATATTACCAAATGAAAATTGTTTAAAATAACGTCACAATTAATTTTCTTAACTTTTCAGTGTTTTCAATGTTAGAATAGCAAACTGTACGCGAGCTGTCATTTCTCATTTGTGGCTGATGACAAACAAATCTATGTAATTATCGAACCTGCTCACAAAATTTCCCGAAAATCGGTAGAGAACTGCGACTTGTAGACGAGAACAAATGGACAGACGCCGCGCGGACAGGCGGACATACCAAAGCATTTTTGCCCAAGCTGAAACGGAGACGCTTCGGTCGCTTCGCTCGCTCGATCGATAATTGTACATAGGTAGATAATGTAATTAGGGTATACATATATCTCATATGCCCTCGGATACGACATAACTGAACATTATGCATTTTTTAACCTTTTGACCGCCAAGCATGTCTGAGAAGTAACAGGAATTTAAACTTTAAGTCAAGGTAATGAAGGACTTTTTTAGCCTGTATCCGCTGACGGCTGCAGCCGACTGTGGCGGTCAAAAGGTTAACACCAACTGCAGTCTAGGTATCTTGAAGGCTTGAAGGCTTGCCTACTTAAACTTAAACTACCATTTCATTCACGCGAGCGGAGCCGCGGGTACATCTAGTATTATATAAAGTTTATTTCTTACCAGTTTTTTGGAAAGGTTTAATGTTTTTCCAATCTATATCATGTTTAATTGTCTGAGTTCCACATGGTTCCTTAGTACATGGTCCTGCAATGTAAGTAAGCAATGAAAACATAATCTACTTTTCATCTAACTCGGTTAAGATAAAAGTACAGTTTAGTGAAATTAAAACTTTCGTGAGACATTATTAACACTAGAAATACACACGGACACTCACGAATCTGTGAAAGCGTAACAGACAGACGGAGTAACTTTCGCATTTATAACATTCGTATGGACATTATGTACCTATACATAAATAAAAGAACGGTGCCCTTAAGTAAGAGCCCGGTCCCTGAGTAGCGCTTCATACAAACTTGCGGCGTTTGTATGAAGCGCTACTCAGGGACCTTTGTAAGGGGAAACTTGGTAAGAATAAAGATAAACACGCACATAAACACGCATCTTATATGTATACCTATGCATATGCTTTAGGTATTTTCATAACTTTACTCCGTTCCGACATGCACCAAGTAAGGTTTTATGTATCAAGGGTCTGACTGAAAACCAGCGCCGCGGCCCTAACATGCATGGCACAAAGATAAATTAGAACCGTTTATCTCTATGACTATCCCTTTCGTCGGCACTAGTGTGAGAGAGATGCACTAAGAGATAAACGGTTCTAATTTATTTTTGTGTCATGCATGTTAGGGCCGCTGCAGTGGACCCACTGCACCTTTTTACCATCACAAAACCTTTATGTACAAAGGTAAAAAAATAATATTAAGGTTGATCATAAGTTATAAAATGTACCATTATAGTTTCGTCATAATTGTACTCAGTGATTGTGATGTTAAATAAAGTTTTTCTATGTCTATGTCTATAAAAGACAAATCTAGGCTTGTACATTTTTATCCTGAAAACTTTAAAATTTCCCAGGGAAATAACGATAATCGAATAAACATTACAAGACTTACCTGTATGTTTCAAAAGTTTTAACTGGATAAATTGGTGTCGATACTTAGGTCCATTGTTCCCATTCTTTATTGTGATTTCGAAAACATATCCGTCATGTGACTGTTCTAATTTGGAAATATTTAGCTGTAGTGTTTTTGACTGTTCATTCATGTTTTCCAATAATCCAGCCCGCATTAGCGCACCTTGATCTGCTGTCGAAGTCAAAGTCAAAATATCTCAATATAATAAGTCCGTCATTTGCAATATAAAAAACAAAACATTTTTTTCTTTTGTTAATTAAACAAATAAAAAACATCAAAATCGGCCCACGCGTTTGATCTCTAGAGCGCCACAAAGAAACAAACATACACATATACACACATGCATAGGGTGATAAACACATTACCCTCTTTTGCGTTGCACAGTCGGGTAAAAATGACAAAGATATAGTACGTTGAAGTTCCGCGTGACGTCACAACTTTGTACACTATTTACCATTAAGTGACGTCATTCATTTTCATTAGCCCCACTCCCGAAATTTGATGCGCGTTATCTTTGTCAATTTTCATTGATTTGATAAAGCAAAAAATACGTGTTCAATATTTTTTGATAATCTAACTGACGGACTAATTAGAATTACAATTTTTACCCAGAAAACATCCCTATTTAAGCTTTTACGAACTCTTATCAAGGTCAAGGAATAAATCTACCAGCTGTATGCACAGAAGTACCTGTAAAGATGCCCATTTTTAGGGTTCCGTACCTCAAAAGGAAAAAAACCCGAAAAAACAGACAGACAGACAGACAGACAGACAGACAGACAGACAGACAGACAGACAGACATACAGATAGACAGAGAGAAAGACAAACAAGTGATCCTATAAGGGTTCCTTTTTTCCTTTTGGGGTACGGAACCCTAAAAAAACGGAACCCTTATAGGATCACTCGTGTGTATGTCTGTATGTATGTCTGTCTGTCTATCCGTCTGTCCGTCTGTCACAGCCAATTTGCTCCGAAACGAATGGACCGATTGGGTTGAAATTTGGTACACATTATGTAAGTCAGAGACTGCAACACGGACGCGTAACGTAAATAAATTACTTTTAAACATGAGGGCCACTTTTGGGCGGTAAATTAGAAAATAAAAATAAAGTTCTGCAAACTATATTGTGTGACATATCTTATGAAAGGGCTCAATGTGAGTAGAATGTTGCTTATTACATCATAATACGACTACCGCTCGCTTATTTTTTTTTCTTTCGTATCGATTTCATCGAATCGTGTTTTGGAATTAGTTAAGTTTTCAATAATATAAATAATAGAACATATATTTCTTGCGCTTTGCCAAATCAAACAGGCGCCTCATTCGGGAACGCTAAGTGATTCTGTAGCGACTCGTAAGCCAGATCTCCCATCTCGCTCTTACGCATTTCGCGTCGTGCGGAAGAGTGGAATGAGAAATCTGGCTTACGAGTCGCTACAGAATCACTTAGCGTGCCCGAATAGAGGCGCAGGTCTTGTTAAAAAACTGTTTAAGTAGAGCCGATTTAGGTGTTGTCACCGCCTTAAAGCATGTTTTAAAATTGCAGTTTTCGAGAACAGAACCAAAGTAAGCCAAAGAGAAATTAGTGAAGCGGTAGGTAAGTTAGTTATATATTTAGATTAGACAATTTTGTATACTTAAACCGGTATAAAATATTTCTGTTATATGATAATAAAGTGTGGATGAAGATATCAAGAGACAAGTTGTGAAGTGTGATCGGCAGAGATTCGTCTTATATCTTAGAGCCAGGCCCCCAATTTTCGGTGCATTCGAGATAATCCTCACAATCGAGATTAAGGCCTGTCACATACATTCGTTTTCCTGATTCGATTTCCGAATTCGTTTTCCGTATGCGGACACCCCGAACGCAAGCATTTCATATAAATAGTTCTACATGACACACACGTTCGTAATTTTTCCGTACGGAATTCCGAACGGAATTTGTTCGAATGTGTGTGTCATGTAAAACTATTTATATGAAATGCTTGCGTTCGGGGTGTCCGCATACGGAAAACGCATTCGGAAATCGAATCAGGAAAACGAATGTATGTAACGGGCCTAAACATCAGTGCATATAATCGTTTGACACAACTGTATGAATCTGACGTTTAATCTCAAAATCGACATTATCTAAAATGTACCGAGAATTGGGGGCCGGCGGCCATAACATGAATGACACGAAGATATATAGACCGTCTTATCTCTAAGTGCGTCTCTCTCACACTAGTGCCGACGAAAGAGTTAGTCATAGGGATAAACGGGCTTAATTTATCTTTGTGTCATTCATGTTAGGGCCGCTGGCCACAACACGACGGCACGACGTCGTAAACGTGAAATGGCGCGGCGCCGTGGCACGGCATGTTGCCACACCGTGAAAATGCACGCCGCGGCGCCGCGTCGGTCCACAAAAATTCCGTTGCAAGTCGCCCTTATTTCTATAGCTATAAAAGTGATTTGCAACAGATTTTTTCACCAAACTATGCCATACCGTGGTTATGTAGCGGCGCTGTGGAACGACCCGCCGTGCCACGGCGCCGCGTAGTTTCAAGGTAACGACGTTGTGCCGTGGAGATGTGGCCAGGCCCTTACACCGATGAATCCGAGCGAGACACCGTAATATTGTGCAAAATCATAAGCAGTCTCCCTTCAAAAACACTCGCTCATGTGACAGATATGTTTAAAATATAGCTCATTACAGTTCCGCTACACTAAGAAGAGTTTGAACCTACGGCTTTTCATACAAAAGGCGATAACGATTTCCACCACTTAAATTTTAAACGATGTTCACCAATTTTTGATTGGTTGTTTTCTAGGGCGGCAAAATTTTGAAGATGTTATAACCTGTAAGTTTGAGTAAAATTTAAGTAATGGGGCGGCATTTTGCCCAGGGCCGGCATTTATTTTTTCGTCATATCGATTTTTTCACTATAATCAATAAATTCAGTTTTATTGACCTTCATAAGAGCTTGTAAAGCCTAAAATTGAATAAAGATAGTTTGACTATTGTGGTTTCAGTATTCTCATGCAAAACGAATTTTAGCATTATTTGACTTTCTTGATCTTTAATCAAAATTCAAAAAACGTATAAGTAGACCTAGATTTTGTTCTGACTGACAATCTATCAAAAATTGGTCAAAATCGGTTAATATTTAAGGGGTGGAAATCGTTATCGCCTTTTGTATGAAAAGGGTGATCTTTGTATTCGGTTCGCAGTCCTCTTAACGTCAAACTCGATTTTGACAGCATGTTGCTATACATACAAAATAGAGTTTAAAGTTGGACACCATTTCGAATTGGACCCTTTGTTTTCTCTTCCTCTTTCCTTTTACTGTTTATTATACTTATTTTCCTCATTTACATGCAGCCGAAGTGAGCAGGGAAGTGGGCATGGACGTGGGCAGCGCGAGTATGTAAATGGGTCACTTCTCCTGCTCCTGCCGCTGCTACTCGCATTGCCCGTGCAGCCAAAGTGAGCAGGGAAGTGGGCATGGAAGTGGGCAGCGCGAGTATGTAAATGGGTCACTTCTCCTGCTCCTGCCGCTGCTACTCGCATTGCCCGTGCAGCCAAAGTGAGCAGGGAAGTGGGCATGGAAGTGGGCAGCGCGAGTATGTAAATGGGTCACTTCTCCTGCTTCTGCCGGTGCTGCTCGCATTGCCCATGCAGCCGAAGTGAGCAGGGAAGTGGGCATGGAAGTGGGCAGCGCAAGTATGTAAATGGGTCACTTCTCCTACTCCTGCCGCTGCTACTCGTCGCGGCACGGAGGGAGTCAGGAAGCAGCATGTAAACACCCACTGCCTTCGAAAGCAGTATGCGGGAATTATTTCTAGCAGCTCGAGCAGCAGTGGCAGTGACAGTGGCTGCATGTTAATAAGGTATTAGAACTGTAATAATACCTACTTATCCCAATCCTAGTAGTGTTGTCCCAATCGGCAGTGTCACTAGGAGAAACTGAAAACAGAAATGAATCATTTTCTTATGAAACATTTATGAAGTTTTCTACCAACTAATTAAAAACAGGAACCTCAATAATCCCAATCCCTTAACCTGACTCCTTTTACTTACATTCTCCTTTCCGCCGTGTTATTTCATAGGAATTACAGCCCTCCGGAATATTATTAAGTTGTAACTGGATAGATAGGCTATCATGTTCCATGTACTCCAATATTAATGGAGCAGACACACCTAAAAAAGTTCAAAATTTGCAGTAAAATTTATGGTATTACTTGGATTACTAATGTATGGACAAAAAACGTTTCCCAAAGCATCAGATCCCAAACTATTTTACTCAATAGTCAAATGAAAACTTTCGTGAGACATTATGAGTAGTTGAAAAACACACGGCTTTACTCACGATTCATTGTCAGAAATAGTCCGACATGCACCCTCTGCATGGGCGCAGCGCGCAGCTCGGAGAGCAGTATGCGGGTTAATTGATCTGACCGGGACCGCACTCAAACCCTGAAGAAGGACTCCAATCGAATCGAAACATGCCGGACTATTTCTGACAATAAATCGTGAGTAAAGCCGTGTCTTTTTCAAGTATTTTACTCAAATTATCATTTGGCAAAAAAACATTAGTCAAATCAGCTTATCGCAATTTTACAGTAAGCAAAAGTATTTTTTTGACAAATAGGTACTAACTAAGGGACACGAGTTAAACCTAACCTACCCCTGACAAAGTAAAATGATGCCAAATGATAATTTGACCAAATGATATAATGCAAAACGAAATATGCTTAAGATTCGTTTGGGAAATGAAACTACTGTTAAGTTTTTTGGGAAGTGAAATTTGGCGAAAATGATTTTGCCCAAAGGCAGTACACCGTATTATTTACATACAATAAGTGCCTAATAATCATAGTTGGGCACAAGACCGTTAATGCGTTAATCTTTAATTAACGATGTTAATATGAGTAACGGATTAACTTTTAAGCTAATTTCAAAAATTGTTAACGGACTTATTAACTTTCGTCAAAATTTTTAAAGTCCGTTAATCGTTAATTAAGTACCTACTTTTTGCCAAAATAACACCGTGCACGATAAACATGTTCCGACAAGTACATCTTTAATGTTACAACCTTCTTTTATTAACTGCCTAAACTGCCATAGCCTATACAGACATTTTTTTATAAGTAAATCACTAACGCAACGACATACCTATAAAATGTAATTTCTATAACGAGTTAACCATTAACGATAAACGTTAAGGCCCGATTTCCACTGAGCGGCAAGCCGCGCGCGACTAGAAATCTTCGGAAATATATCGCTTTTAATAACGGATTAGCGATTAACGAAGTTAACGGTGCCCAGCCATGGTAATAATAATAACTGACATTTATTCAACACAGAGATAACAGAGAAGAGCAAAAGAAACATACAGGACAGGTCCAGGCCCCCAATTCTCGGTGCATTCGAGATAATGTCGATTACGAGATTAAACGTCAGATTCATACAGTTGTGTCAAACGACTGTATGCACTGACGTTTAATCTCGATTGTGAGATTATCTCGAATGCACCGAGAATTGGGGGCCTGGACCTGTCCTGTATATTGGGGGCCTGGGCGTTGTGGATTGTATCAAGTCTCGACGAGCAAGTAGAAATACCGGTCAAGTGTGAGTCTGACTCGCGCGCCGAGGGTTCCTTACTTAGCTATGAAAAAAAAGACAGTACCTTGTAGGTACGGAACCCTAACAAATGCCAAAATTGACAAAGATAATATTCATTTACTTATATTGTATAATAAGTACGTATAACAGTGTAAGCTGTTATATATACGTACATACATACCACCACACTACAAGACTACTTGTGGCCACGCTCGATTAATTAGTCCTAAGATGGTATGATGAACCGTATAGTGACAGGTGATCAGCCCATCGCCCATACAGATAGTCCACCATGTTGGAGAGGACCCGTCCCTTAGTCGACTTTTACGACATGCCAGGATGATAAGCATCGGCATGCATTCTATGCTATTACTTCACTCCCAGTGCAGCAGAGGACTAGCAGTTATAGTCGGGTACTAACCAGGGACAAATTTGGTTTATCAGTTCCTCCCGGCCGATAACTCATACAATGATTCAGAGATATGATACAACTCTTGTCAACGTCAGCTGCGGCTTGGTGGGTGGCTTGTCGTTTTTAGGTTTCCGTACCTCAAAAGGAAAAAACGAAACCCTTATAGGATCACTCGTCCATCTGTCACAGTTAATTTTCTCCGAAACTACTGAACCGATTGAGTTGAAATTTGGCATACATTTTATATGTAAGTCGGTGACCGCAACACGGACGCGTGACGTAAATATATGAATTTTAAACATGGGGGCCACTTTTGGGGGTAAATTAGAAAATTAAAAAAAATATATATGCAACGTATATTGTGTGACATATCAAATGAAAGGGCTTATTGTGAGGATCTTAAATATATTTTCTTTTGAATTTCAAGTAAATAGTTTAGAAGTTATTTAGGAAAATAGGCGAAAAAAGACCATCCCCCCCCTTATTTCCGAAACTACTGGGGCTAAAATTTTGAAAAAAATGCAGAGAATAGATCTTTACCTATAGATTACAGGAAAACCTATTAGAAGTCTAAGGCATTTACAGTAGCCTAGTAAATTTCAGATACGATTATCATAAATTTACTAGGCTTCTGTAAATACCATAGACTTCTAATAGGTTTACGGAACCCTCCCCACGCGAGTTTAACTCACACATATCCGGTTTTTTTTAAATTGTTATTTCCTCCCAATTTAGAATTTGTCAGATCATAGTTTAAATGCTATTATGAACAAATCCAATCCTCAGCTGGTTCTATCGCGGTCGAAAGTTTGTCTATCTGTCTCTTTGTCTGAATAGAGAACCTCCTCCTTTTTGAAGTCAGTTGAAAAGAAAGAGTACCTTGTAGGTACGGAACACTAAAAATGAAAAAAATGCTTTTAACAACGAGGTAACCATTTACAATTTGCTATATGCAGTCTATTCTCGCACGACAAATGGCGTTGCCAATTTAGTAGCTTTGTAGCTAAATTTAGCAGTGGCGAAGCGTCAAATATGTCATAAGGGAAGCCGGAATTATTAGAACCGTACGTGCGATTCTGAAATTTTATTAGAGTAACATGGACTTTACTGACAGCTAGCCGTAGCTTTCTAGCTTGGTAAGGCCGTCAGGCATCGGCTTGTAGGCAGGCTGCGCCACTGAAATTTAGCATCTCTTCAGCTGATTTAGCAACTAAAATGACTAGCACATTTTTTAGCAACTTTTGTTATTCGGGCTTTTTTTAATCTATACATATCTATCAGTGGCGAAGCGTCAAAGATTTCCTAAGGGAAGCCGGGAGAATTAGAACCGTACGAGCGGGTCTGACATTTAGTTAGAGTAACATGGACTTCACTGACAGCTAGCCGTAGCTTTCTAGCTTGGTAAAGCCGTCAGGAATTGGCTTGTAGGCAGGCTTCGCCACTGATATCTATACATATAATAAAATCGTAAACTGGAAAAAGTCTGTACATTGAAGATAACAATGAAAAAATGCTATGGGCGGCTTCAGAATGAGCAGCAGAACAAATCCCAATGGTTTTTGAATTTCATGTCTGTTTGTCTGATTGTATGTTCGCGATAAACTTTAAAACTACTGGATGAATTTCAATGCGGTTTTCGATAATATATCCAGGAACACTTCAGGCAGGACATAGGCTATAGAAACTTTTGGAAATAAAAGTGGAAGGGGGTAAAAGAGGGGGTGAAATATAGTATGCGAGCTGTTTGGATGAGTTTATTAACTTAAAACTTGGTATAAATACTCTTCAAAATAGAAAAATAGGTATGCGGTATAAAACAATATGAAACTACCCCTAAAAAGGGGGCCTTGGGGCGTTAAACTTTGTATTGTAAAAACCGATTCCATTTGTTTATCGACTTGAAACTTGGTATATATGCAGTTCAAAACAAACAATTAGGTAGGTAACCGTTTCTAAAATAAATTATTGTGTGTGTGTGTTTGTGTATGTTTGTTACAACTTAGCCAGCTCCATTGGCGTATTTTCATGAAACGTCGTATAGACCTTAGCTTCTGGAATAAAAAATAGGGTCATTTTTATCCCAAATAACTCAAAAGTTGTCGAGAGTATAATTACAACCGCGGACGCAGTCGCGGGCGGAAGCTAGTTTATTAATATTAAGCGTAGTTCATGGGGCCTTTCATCCTCAGTTCTGCTCTCAAGGGGGGGCCCCCGCGAGGCCACTGTCTATCCATCTGGCACTGTATCTCAAAAACTTTGTGAAGTAAATGTATGTACCAAATTCATGATATAAAGAAAAAAATACTTACAAGAAACGAAAAGACATTTAAGCCAAATCCAAAAGGACATTCTTGCTTTTCACTACAAAGTACATACACCATAAAATATGTATGATTGCGTTAAACCTCAGAACAATAACTAAAGCATAGAAGGAAACTTAAAACAAAAACATTATACCTATATCTGTCTCCATATATTTAATACGTATACTCAGTTAGTTACAACAGGAAAGAGTTGCAGTTGTGTGTTCCTGCTTACCTACCCTGTAATGGTAACCTTTGGTCACAAATGAAAATGAAAATGAAAATATTTATTTTGAAAGTAGGCCGCCTGGGCTCTTTTACATGTTTGAGGCTACCAGCGCTTCGAAAGGTGACATCTGCTGAGAAGAAACACCGCAAGAAACTCAGCAGTAGGTCTTTTTTAGGGTTCCGTACCTCAAAAGGAAAAAACGAAACCCTTATAGGATCACTCGTGTGTCTGTCTGTCTGTCTGTCTGTCCGTCTGTCACAGCCAATTTGCTCAGAAACTACTGGACCGATTGAGTTGAAATTTGGTATACATATGTAAGTCGGTGACCGCAACATGGACGCATGACGTAAATATATTAATTTTAAACATGGGGACCACTTTTGGGGGGTCAATTCGAAATTTAAAAAAAAAATGTTCTGCGTCCTATATTGTGTGATGTATCAAACGAAAGGGCTTGTTGTATGGATCTTAAATATATTTTCTTTTGAATTTTAAGTAAAATAGTTTAGAAGTTATTTAGGAAAATAGGCGAAAATTGACCATTCCCCCCCCCCTTATTTCCGAAACTACTAGGGCTAAAATTTTGAAAAAAATACAGAAAATAGTTCTTTACCTATACATTACAGGAAAACCTATAAGAAGTCTATGGTATTTAAAGTAACGTAGTAAATTTCAGATAATCATGTACGGAACGGAACCCTCTCCACGCGAGTTTAACTCGCACTTGTCCGGTTTTTCAACTTTGGCAGTACAGTTTTATCTAGAAACTAACACAAAATGTGCAACATAATAACCTAATGGGTACAAATTAATTCTAATAAATAACTAATAAGGGAGATGTATAGTCTCCGCGTCTGCACAAGTTAAGTAAGTTAGAGATGTATAAAGTCTCT
Source organism: Tortricodes alternella (assembly GCA_947859335.1). NCBI lineage: Eukaryota > Metazoa > Arthropoda > Insecta > Lepidoptera > Tortricidae > Tortricodes > Tortricodes alternella. Next base: position 16,876,556 of record OX401975.1, read on the forward strand.
AAGGGTCATAATAATAAAAATAAATTTTTTAAACAAAGAAACATCTAAATCGATTAATCTAGGTTAAATGGAGGTGTAGACAGTCTCCACGGTCAAGTATAAAGATAGAGATGTAAGGTCTCCAAATATCAAAAGAAACTATTTGAAATATAACATTTCATGTCCTAATACAAATATACGAATATGAAAAACTATCAAATATAGTATAGAGAACACTATGAAGTCTCTCTAGTCAGGTTCAGATATCGCACAAAACTAATAAATTAACCACCTTTAAGATACCAAGTTAAAAAGTTCTAAACGTCATCTATGATTGGTCTGCAGTGGTGTCTATTATTTTAGTCGTATACGTTTTTCGGGACTAGCACACTAACTTTTGTCGCAAACACCAATCATCTGTCGCTTTATGTGCGCGATAAAAACTAGTGTGCTTGGGGGGCAGCAGTATACAACCAGGTACAATCATAACATTTTAACACATATAACTGTATCTTTTTGACACATCGAGTTCCAATAAGAGTAAAGAGTTCAGCTATTCAAATGTCGCTTTTTATTTTATGACGCCTATGCTTTAGTTATTGTTTCGTGCTAAACGCGACAGTGGCGGTTGACATGAAGTAAAAAGCAAGGTACAAATTTTAGGGTTCCTTGAATATATACATATATGGAAAACAAAAATGATTAATGTGAGTATACAAACACAAAAGAATAATATAACAAGAGTTCATTGAAATACTTTACAATTTTTTTTATTTTTACTAAGGTCTCTTGGTAAATATATTGCTATATCGTCTCGAAATAGTAACTGTCGCTTACGGGCGTCGCTTATCGCCGTGCGCACTGAGTTTCGTGGTACCAGACACGCAGTTGTTGTCAAGCGCGGCGCCACCATATTCCCGTTCCGTTCTGGAATACGCATTGAGTGTGTCGATTAGGTCTTCGTGTGTTATTTCAGACGAAGCAATTGAACGTTTCATAATAAACGTTACCGACTCTGATTCTTCCTCCGACTCTGAGACTTCGTCATGGTCGTCGTCCGATGATATGCCAGCAATGGGACACATAAAGGCTTACAATAATAATTGAAAAAATATATATAGTGTTTCCCTTTAATTTTTTATTATCATCGGTGAAAATAATTAGCGGGCCGCTATTTGTAAATGAGTTAAGAAGCCCTGGTTTTTTTTTATCAACTCGCGCCGAAAAGACCTTACTTACAATTTATGATTTTTTAACAAACAAATAATTATGTAAATGAAACTAAAAATCACTAGTCGAGTTAACGGAACTTAATTTCTTTACAATTTTATAAATTTTAATGCTTTTTACGGAAAATTCTGAGGTCTGGATAGGTATAATTAATAACTATAACAGAAACCAGCTAAATTCGACTATCGCTGATGACTATTGAGTCTTTCCTTCCTTGTACAAGCTTCAAAGTCCCTCGTTCCAAAGGTAACATCCTATAGTGCAGTTTAATAAAATATCAGTATTTTATCTCGGCAGTGTCCTCTAAATAATTACCTACGGCTGCTAGGTACGTAAACACGCAGTAAGGCTGCCCGCTGAGTCTTTCTTAAGTTACGTATTTGATAATCTTTTCATGATATATTACTTCAAATCTTGTACGTTTTAATTTAAATTATTTCTACTATTGGTTCTTATTTCTATTTTTATAAGTGACTAAGTCAGTATGGTGTAAAAAAGCCGGCCAAGTGCGAGTCGGACTCGCGCACGAAGGGTTCCGTACCATTATCTATAAAAACGGCAAAAAAAAACACGTTTAAATGTTTGTTTTATTTTAATTTAATTATTTATTTTTTAATTGAATAAATAACTAAATATTCTGTGAATATTTCAAGTGTCTACCTGTTCCGTCATCAACATCGAGCAAAAACGACCAAAAAAATCACGTTGATTGTATGGGAGCCCCCTTTAATATTTATTTTATTCTGTTTTTTAGTATCTGTTGTTATAGCGGCAACAGAAATACATTATCTGTGAAAATTTCAACTGTCTAACCATCACGGTTCATGAGATACAGCCTGGCGACAGACGGACGGACAGACAGACAGACGGACGGACGGACAGCGGAGTCCTAGTAATAGGGTCCCGTTTTACCCTTTGGGTACGGAATTTATGTAAATAAATGTGCGGGAGCGTCTCAAACTGTCCGCGCCAATATGTGACCGCGGCGCACTCGCGACTGTTGTGTACCGAAGTTTACCGAGATTCCGAAGCGCGTCGTTTCGGCCGTTTGTATGAAGATGGAATACTGCTTACTTATAATTATACTGTGCCTGTAGTCATTATGATTTCGGATAGATATTGTATGGCTGTGGTATAAGAGCCACAGTGCGCGAATAGTTATTTCTTACGCGCCGGCTATGATGCCCTTGAAAGGGGCGTTTCGAAACAGAATCCGCGATTTAACATCACAAAAAACCCATATTTACAAAAAAAATCAGGAAGCTTGTGCGAAATCATACAACTCGAAATTATAATAGGTACTGTATGCCACTTACGAGGACTGTGAACCAACGGCAAAAATCACCATTTCCATACAAAAGGCAATAGCGATTTCCACCCTATAAATGTTAACCGATTTTGACCAATTTTTGATGGGCTGTCAGTCAGAACAACATCTAGTTCCATACGTTTCGTTTTTTTTCTCAGTATCATCACTAAATTCAGTTTTATTTCTGTTACAGTATTCTTATACAACACTAATTTCGGTGATTATTTGACTTCTGGATCTTTAATCAATATTCAAAAAACGTATAGACCTAGATTTTGTTCTGACTCACAACCTATCAAAAATTGGTCAAAATCGGTTAACATTTTAAGGGGTGGAAATCGTAATCGCCTTTTGTATGAAAAGGGTGATTTTTGCCGTTGGTTCACAGTCCTCTTAAGAACTAATTGTCATAAGCTTTTTGGTTTTTAATGTCCAATAGTAATTTTACAAATTTTACGGTTTAGTGCGCTTCGGAAAATTACGTTATCACTGACTGAGAAGAAGGTGATTGACCGTCATATTTCTGTATTCTTATGATTGTCATTATTTTATCTCAGCTTTGTTATGTGTGGCGCCATCTATTGTTGAATAGAAAAGTTTTAATCTTATAAGAGCATTCTACTGAGCGTTAGATGGCATTACGGTACTGCTACTTTTATTTGGATTATAATTACTTATTTGGTCATTGTTGCCAATGTCATAAAATTATCATAAATGTGACTATTTACAGGATTTATCAATAATCAGTTGCCATCATTATGACGCGTATTACACTGCACGATATTATACCAGAGACTATGCATCGGGTAGGCGGAGCTCCTTGCTCGGTGACCCGTTTCACGAACCTACAAGTTATAACTTTACAAGCAAAAACTGGCAGCACCGATGTCAGATCCCACACATCTGCTACGCAGTGTTGCCAGTTTTTGCCTGTAAAATTGTACTGGTAGCTTCGTGAAACGAGTCAGAGCGCGTTCCCGCTGTGTAGTCACGTTTTTTTATAGTCATTGATATTCATACAGTTGACAGGTAATCGTTTCGTTGCGTATGGGAGGGAGCACCTCCATTTAAATATACAAGCCACGACACACGGCTATCTGTCGTTACGACACAGTGGGAACGCGCCCTCACAGGACTTCGCTATTTTCCGTTAGGTTAGACGATATTGACCGGCAATATCATCAACTGACCATCAATATAATTGTGCAACCAGTGATATTGCACAGTTATATTGTAGGTCAGAGCCCAGCCTTACTCCCTTATTCTTATTACACTACCGGGATCGATCGGAAACCGACCGGGGATCCGAGACAACATGTAGTGTAAATACGCCTTTATCACAGTTCATTTTTAGAACCATAGACCAAGATTTCATAGATTAAAGAAGAATGTACTGTCAATATAAAATTTGTCTATAGTTTAATGCTTTGACGCACGCGGCTAGTAGACGGAAGTAACAATTCGAGCAATTTCCTTTTCCTATTTGGAATATTTTGAAATCTTTAAAAAAATACAAGTTGTATTGTGAAAGTTTACTATATCGTTTTATAGTTGGAAACGACTGAGTTGGTTGAACGCCATGGAGGTGACAGATTTAAACGATATATTAAATCCAAGATCAGTCAAGATGGAAAGTGTTGAAAATGGATTTGATGAAGCTGGGAGCGCAGTCGACGGCTCGGATCCACTCTCAGTGATTCCTCAGTACGTTACAGAGGCTGATTTAGGTAAGGGGAGGGACTCTTGCTTCATTAAGTTTTAGAACAGATACAAGCATGAAGGTCAAATTGTTATCATAAACTTTGGCGATACATAACAAACTATTGTTATTATATCGTCAGAATAGTTAGTACAATCAAAGTTTTATGCATTGTTTACGCATAATTTACACTAACAACTATGTTTAAATATTGGTTTGCTTAATAAGATCAAAATGAACTTTAAACGTACAATTCTATATAACTGGGTCTCTTGTTTGTTATTTTTCACACCATAATTGAATGTTTTGGAAGCCATTTTACAAATTATACCTACGCGTCTATATTTTCATAACTTCATTGTAGCTAGTAGCATTTTAGAAAAAAACCCCACCAAAAGTGAAATATGAGTCCAAGTTGGATGAGGTTAGCTTATTCTTGTTGGCTTGTGCCATAGAATTACAAACCGTAGAAGGATAGTTTACATACAACCGCCCTGACAAAAGTGAAGCAATAAACCGGTGCACTTCGACATTTGACACTATGGAGCGTCCCGGCATTTGTATGAATTTGGAGCTATAAATGGCTCTGATTTTGTTGCTTCAAATTGTGCGAGCAGACTTGGTTTCTATTATGTTATTATTCTAAGGCTTGTGCATAGAATATACAGCAAATACCACCATTGATAATTTTTAAGGCAACTTTATTTGTAAAGATGTTGTTTCAAGCCAATTTGTAGCAGATGTTCACTAAAAATGTTTGTATTTTTGTTTAATGTTTAAGTTTTCAAAGTAGATCTTATTTTCTGAATCACTAGCTTAGCCAGTGTGATCATTATAGTTCAAACTGAACTTTTTCTCCTGTTTATTTTAAGACAAACAAGTTCTTTTAAATAAACCATATTCATCAATGATACAGGTAGAAAGTCTAGCGGTAACCGTTATTGCGCAGAAGTAAACAATTGGTGTGGGAGTGAGCGGGAAGGTGATGGGAGTGTGACCAGTCGTACCCATGCCCAGTATCTCGACCGCGTTTCGTTCTCCACTAGACTTATATGCCGTTACCTGTACCTACTACAAATCTGCTTAACTTACAATCCGTCACAAATAACTCAAAAGCAAATGATAAAACACACCATCAATGTTGATTTGTTCAATCACAGGTCTTATGCAAACCGGAGTGGAGATCCTCCAGGCTCCGCTGGCAGTGTTCTCCGACAACCCTGATGATGAAGACACCGTGCAAAGCAACGACTCGAGCGGTAAACTTTTGTAGCTTCTATGGTGAATCTATCTTGGATTGTATTACAGTATAATTCATACAACTGTTAGCCCAGGAAACTTTACTCCTCTGCCAAATTCTGTTGGATTCTCATATATTCTATCTTAAATAGGATTTTTTTTATTACAAAAATATATACCAAACTTCAGCCTACTATTGAATATATATTTATCAAAATCTGGTATCCTGGAGTAGTTATACAGATTATATGCAAGGAGAATCCACAACCGGACACACTTACTTAGGTATTTATGATTAGGAGCCAGTAGCCAGTCCCAGTACTTTCCACCCGTGTGGGAATTACTGCGAAAGTTTTTCTTAGCAGCATCCACCAGGCTGCATACAAGATTTCGTTTAGGGGAGTGTTTGTGTGATCTTCTGGTGATCTTTTAGAAAATTTGTTCTTTTGAAAAAATATGGTAGAAATAGGGTGCTCTGGTTGTATCCACGCCTGATGACCACTAAGCCCGTCAGAGGCCTGGCGGCAAAGCTGAATGAGCCCCCCCCCCCCTCTCTTCAAAACTAATTATAATTTGTTCGAGTGGAGACCCCATGATCAGGGGAACGCGGAGGCATTTGGGGGCCTCCCAAGACCGGAGGCCTGGGGCGGGGCGCCCCTTCCGCCCCCCTGTTAGTCCGCCACTGGCCTGGTCTCTACTGGATTCAACTGGGGATAGAATCCCAGTTGTGCCCAATGTAGGGAGTGAACTATAGATGTAATATATGATTGTTTGATTTGACAAGTTATTGTCTGCTGTTACTTGTGCTATTGTTATTTCCATTTTGTTTTAATGTGTTTAACTAATGGCCGAATTCAGAAAAGCCACTCAAATTGACCTTTATTTATTTATTTTTATTTTATTTTATATGTTTAATTAAAGTGACGTTACAGTGACGGTTCTGTAATGGTTGACAACTAGTTGAGGGACATTTAACTATTTAATATGTAATCAAATGCTTAAGTGGCGTTTCTGAATTCGGCCATAACAGTGTTTGTGTAGTGTTGTATTGTTTTATATTTGTATAACTTTACAGAAGAGGTGATAGTACAGTTGATGGACATCCGTACGCGGCTCTCCAAGTTAAGAGACATGCTGGAACGACGGCTCGGAGTTGACTTGACTGACTATACTTTCTGGCTTCAGGATGCTAAAATGGTAATCAGAATCTCATCAAAATCTCTTCAGTACTTCTTGTGTGACGCATAACTCGACAAGCCGCTTATATAATTAAATTACAAAATTAAAAAATAAGTTGTTCCAACTATGGCGTGTGATATATCAAATGAAACGGCTCATTGTGGGGATCTAGTCCCAAATTAAGCTCTAAAGGCTTGTGTTGTGGATATACATACTTATATAGATAAATAAATACTAAAATACATAGGAAACATCCAAGACTCAGGAACAAACATTCATGGTCATCACACAAGTATGTGGGCAGTGACCGCTAGCCCGGGACCTATAGATTACAGGATAAGAAGTCTATGGTATTTAAAGTAACAGGAAATTTCATATAATCACGGAACCCCCTCCACGTGAGTTTAACTCTCACTTGTCCGGTTTTTTGAGGGTATATTTTGGAGTCTGCCTTAGTAACAATAAGTATTATATAGTAGTAAAACGAAGAAATTTCAATTAATGAAACGTAAATTATAATATACTACGCTCCGTGAGCTGTAGACCTCGCGACAAACTTAACTTTACCATTGGAAAACTGATATCCCCATACATCGACATAGGTCGGGTCAGTTTACCACCACTGCAAATAAGTTTGTAATTGCAAAATCCCCCATATCACCCCCATTTTAAAAATTTCGAAAAACCGAATCGACAGAAAAAATCTATATTACTATCGAACCTGCTCACAAAACTTCACGAGAATCGGTTGAGAACTGCGGCCTGTAGACGAGAACAAATTGACAGACGCCGGACATATGAAAGCATTTTCTATTCTATTATATTCTAAACATATTTTTCAGCTGGAAAACCACAAAACCCTAGTGGAACAGTGCATCCGTGGAGAGGGCGTTGTACAGGTGAATGTTCAAGTGAGGGCAGCAGAGAGGAAGATCAACATATTGGACGTGTTGAAACCCGACGAGGAGTTGGTCGCGTTGCCAAGCGCTTGTGATTCTTGTGAGTATCCTACTTTACAGTTTTCGTATCTAGAATAGAATATAATAGAAAATATTTATTTCGCTAAATGAAGAGGTTTTACATTTTGTCATATTAAATCTAACAATTTGAGTGATCTAAATAAAAGTTACATGTTCCTGCGAAAATGGTATCCACTCAGCTGGGTGTCGTACCACCTGTAGATTCAGACATGTAAAAGAGCCCATGAGGCCTACTTGCAAAATAAATATTTTCATTTTTATTTTCTTAGCGTTGCCGAATAGACGCGCTAGTTAAGGTTGCTTATTTTTAACCGACTTAAAAAGAAGGAAGAGGTTCTCAATTCGTTTGCATGTTTTTTCCTTCACAAAAGTCAAAGTCTATCTTTGTTCAATTTAGGCTTTGAAAGCTCTTAAGAAAGTCAAAGAATGAATCTACCACCACAATACTAGTAGTAAATACGACTTTCAGTGGACCCATGGACTGGTTTAGCTAGGCAGCATACATTGCGTTCGCTTCAACATCAAACGTAAAAATATATAACAAACTAGGTTGCAATAAGTGCTTATAATGATTTATATTTATATTAATGGTTCTGTGTTTAGATGTATAATAATGGGTTTACAATACAACAGTTAACGAAAGTTAACAAAACCTGCCGACATTTCCATACGTATATCTATGTCTCGACACCAAGGCGTTTACATTTAACTTTGAATTGATAGTAAAAATACTTTAAAAATTCGCTTGCTAATCTACTTGTTTATTAAGTTATTTATCTACATTCTAGTGGACTCGCCACAGCTTAGCCCGTGGTATTTTCCATAAAAACTTTATCACTTTTCAACCCTTTAGGGGTGGAATTTCAAAAATTTCCTCCTTAGTGCACCTCTAGGGTACCTACTCGAGGAATGTCTCGTCCAAATTTCAAACTTCTAGGAGCACCCGTTTAGGCTGTGCGTTGTCTATAAGTGAGTCACGGTACTGTTTTATATGTATAGATAAGTAAATGATTCTAGGTTTTTTTTTAAAGGGTGAATTTCAAACATTTTTGTACTAAATTAATAAAAAGTTTAAAAAGTTCCTTTGTATGCCATACGATTGTACGACTAATTTTCGTAACACAGGAACTTTTTCTTAATTGAGTACCAAGTTTTTGAAATTAACCCTAAAATTGATTATTCGTCATGATCTTGATTATTTCTAAATCTGAAATTATTACTAACGTTGTCAGCACACACAACCAAATGGTGTTTTATTTTTTTCTTTCTACGGAAATGCTGTATTCATAAGTTTTTTTTTGTAATGTTTGTTATTTGTTTTTAAACTGCATAACCTATAAGAACTGGTAGCACTTAGTCACTCGTGCAATTAGTAACTTTACCGACCTTAAACCTTAAGGTCAGTAAATTATAAATTGCACGAGTATGATGCAGAAATACGAGCCGCGGGTGAGGGCTTTTATCAAACCTTACATCAATGGTGTGATTACAACGTCAACTGTGCCACAGTCGCCTGCCAAAATAGCTAAGAAATAAAATATTTAGATACACATTCAACATGTTTATCTGAGCACCCTGGTCAATGGAAGTAGTTCCTAGTTTCTTGAGCTTCTTTTTAATTCTATTTAAAGACCCAGAAGTAGAGGAAACTGTGGAAGAGGCTCCAGAACCAATGGAATGCGGGGTCCACGCAGCAGCCGTCAAATGGGTGGTGGACGCGGGCTTCAAGCAGCACCACAGCCGCGCCAGCGTGCCCGACGATCCGGCTCAATGGTGAGTCCACTTTATATTTTACAAGGACTCGGAAACCGGTACATGATTGACATCGACTTTACTTTGTTGACCCTTCGTTACTTTTGAACGTAATATCTGTACTTTCGCCTGTAATACAATAAATTTAAATAAAACCGGCCAAGTGCGAGTCGGACTCGCGCACGGAGGGTTCCGTACCATTATCTATAATTAAGCAAAAAAAAAAACCAATCACCAACAACCAATTTGCTCCGAAACTACTGGACAGATTAAGTCAAAATTTGGTATGCATATGTGAGTCGGTGACCGCAACGCGTAACGTAAATAAATTAATTTTAAACATGGAGGCCGCTTTTGGGGGTTAAATCAGTTTTATTTTTTTAAATATATGCAAACTATATCGTGTTACATATCAAATAAAAGGGCTTATTGTGGGGATCTTAAATATATATTTTTTGGAATATCAAAACAAATAATTTGGAAGTTATTTAGGAAAATAGGTGAAAATTGACCATTCCCCCCTGATTTCCGAAAATACTGGGCCTAAAAATTTGAAACGAATGCAGAAAATAGTTCTTTACCCATAGATTACAGGAAAACCTATGAGAAGTCTATGGTATTTAAAGTAACATAGGAAATTTCAGATAATTATGTACAGAACGGAACCCTCTCCACGCGAGTTTAACTCGCACTTGTCTGGTTTTTTAGTATTTGTTGTTATAGCGGCTTCTGTTGCCGCTATAACAACATACATCTACATCACACAGCTACATCATCTGACAAAATTTAAACTGTCTAACTATCACGGTTGATGAGATACAGCCTGGGGACAGACGGACAGCGGAGTCTTAATAATAGGGTCCCATTTTACCCTTTGGGTATGGAACCCTAAAAAGCCGGTTAATTGCAAATTTCAGACAGGAACCCTCTCAACCCGAGTTTAACTCGCACTTGTCCGGTTTTTAGTTTTCGATCTACTATAATCTGATGTATTTATCGATAATTTAAGGTCAGTGCAACACGTGAAGCTATGGATCCAGTGGGCGGTACGACAGTTCAATTTAACAGGAGTCAAGTTATCTGATTGGCACATCAGCGGTTGGACGTTATGTTCGCTCACCAATGTCGACTTCAAGTAAGTAATGAGACGGGTGGGGGAAACTTTGAGTACAAAGAAAAATTTAATAAATTTAAAATAAGTTGACCATTCGGCCATTCTCGGTCATTGTCGGTATCCCTCGTTTTTCACATAGAGTATATGAAATTACAGATATGACCTTTAAATATATTACCCGTTATCTTATTAAACACAATACAACGTTAAACGGTAACTATTGATTAATAAATAATCATGAATATTTTTTTATGTTATAGGTACATTTATATACATCAATAAATAATGCATGTCCATATCGCTTCTGTAAAGTTCTTAGGTCTACTTGGTAAGTAATGTCAGCATGGCAGGTGATATACATTGCGTTTACCATACTTTAAGTTGAATGCTACCTAAAAGAAATCGCAGCAATGTAATTTGTGCCATTTTCGTCTCCGATAATAGCCGAGAAAAGTCGAATCGTTAACTGATTTTAATCGTACTGTACAACAGGTACACTTAATGCCTTGAGGCACTTTCTGCCAGTCGGACCATAAATGAGACGAAGTATAGTTTTTCTTTTCATTTTTACAGGGAAAAGGTACCATCAGATCCCGGCGATTTGTTTTGGACACATTTCGAACTACTCAGGAAATGTAAATTTATTGGTGAGTCTATTTGTTAAATTTTTTTTTTTTTTTTTTTATGTCATTGACTGTCAAACGAGCTGACGGCCCACCTGATGGAAAGTGGTCACCGCCGCCCATGGCCATCTGCAACACCAGAAGTGTTGCCAATGCGTTGCCAGTCTAGGGAGGATGGGGAACGGGGATGGGATGGGGATGAGGGAATAGGCCTCCGGATCTCGTCACTCACCGTACGAGACGCAATAGCAAGCTATTACTTTACGCCGATATTCTGTGAGAGTGTGGTACTACCCCGGTCGAGCCGGCCCATTCGAACAGTAATCATCTAGTGAGGATTACTGTTTGGCTCTACCACTACAAAATAATAAATACCATATAATAATTGCGCCGAGTGTTAGTTCGGAGCCCGAACGCAGGTGAGGCTCTAAAAACACGAGTGCAAATACATCACTTGATGCAAGGTGCATAATCTGGTTTTCTTTCAACTACTGCAAAAAGTTGGAAAAAAAAAGTAAGAAGTACATTTAAACCCGACTAACGACATAAAACGGATTTTTGCACCTGGTATGACGCACCCTTAGAGTTTTTATAGAGCCTATGACACTCGCACGTTCTCCCTGAATCTCAAGGTACCCTATTTATTAAAATCGGTATTAAAGTCAGTTCTAAAGTAGAGCAGCCGAAAATGTTCACAGAAAATTCGTATCTGTTCAATTCAATTTTTATATTACAATTTTTTTTAGGGTTCCGTACCCAAAGGGTAAAACGTGGCCGTATTTCTAAGACTTCGCTGTCCGTCCGTCTGTCTGTCCGTCTTTCACCTGGCTGTATCTCATGATGCTTATCGTCCTGGCATGTCGTAAAAGTCGACTAAGGGACGGGTCCTCTCCAACATGGTGGACTATCTGTATGGGCGATGGGCTGATCACCTGTCACCATACGGTTCATCATACCATCTTAGGACTAATTAATCGAACGTGGCCACAAGTAGTCTTGTGGCTCTGCCCACCCCATTAGGGATTTCGGGCGTGATAATATGTATGTATGTATGTATCTCATGAACCGTGATAGTTGGACAGTTGAAATTTACACAGATGATGTATTTCTGTTGCCGCTATAACAACAAATACTAAAAAAACAATAAAATAAATATTTAAGGGGACTCCCATACAACTAACGTGATTTTTTTGGTCATTTTTGTTCGATTTTGATAACGGCAACAGGTAGACGCTTGAAATATTCACAGAATATTTAGTTATTAAATCAAAATAAATATTTAAGAGTGGCTCCCATACAACAAACGTGTTTTTTTTTGGGGCGGGGGGAGCTGCCCTGACGGCACTCAAGTCCCGCAGACTGTAGTTAAATGTCCCTCAACTAGTTGTCAACCTATACATAAACGTCACTTTAATTAAATATCAATTTCCCTTACATATTATAAATATTTTTGTTACCTTGCCTGATGGGATTAATGGCAGTACAGATATAGTGAATAATATCTCTTCATCGGTAAAACTCGGATCTCAATCGGAAGACGACCGGAACCGAAGTGTCAATTAATTATTGTATTCAATGAGTGACATCTTTATATTCATTAATATGAAACTTTATTATTTAGTGTCAAATGTCAAAATGAAAAATGACAGCATATGCCACTTGTTTTAACACACAATAATTAATTGACACTTCGGGTCCCGTCGTCTTCCGATTGAGATCCGAGTTTTACCGTTGGAGACATATTATTCACTATATCTGTAGTAAATATTTAACCTAGTTGTGGTTTGCAGCGGTTGTACAAAATCCTGCGCAGGCTCAGAAGGATCCATTGGAATTATCGCAGTCAGCTATCAAAAAACGACCCAAAATGGTGAGACCTTTATTTTTGCAAGTTTTTATTTAAATTCACTGAGACAAGAGTGCAATGGTGGACGCCTCTCGTGCAGTAGCTGTTTCAAATACCGAATAGCACCATTGAGCTTTTTTGAAATTTAATTTGACATTTACTACAGACATTTCGGTGAAAAAAACATGGTGAGGAAGCCTGAATATATTAAAACGTAATTGAACCCGTCACATGGCAAAGTTGTAAACCAACGGCAAAAAAACACCCTTTTCATACAAAAGGTGATAACGATTTCTATCCCTTAAATGTTAACCGATTTTGACCAATTTTTGATAGGTTGTCAGTCGGAACGAAATTTAGGTCTATACGCTGAGTCTTGGATGTTTCCTATGTATTTAATTCTCTATATAAGTATGTATATCGTCGTCTCGTACCCATAACACAAGCCTTTAGAGCTTACTTTGGGCCTAGATCGATTTGTGTAAAGATTGTCCCCTGATTTAGTATCGTATCCATGTGGTACTGTGATAATGCCATGTGAACGATATAGCGTTTTACGTAGACAAGCGAGAAAGATGGTTTATAGCGTATACCAATTTATCTAAAATTCCATAGGCTCTAACAGTGTGTCGAACAGTGCCTTACGGTGTCAAACAAAAATATTATTATTTAATCCTTAATTTACAATAAAAACCTTTTCCTACGGAAATATGTCGATCGACGTGGTTTAGACAAGTTTGTGTTGGTAATGTTGGTATCTTGATATAGGGCGCTAGTTACTTTTTTATAATAAGAAAACCACTAAAACATATAAAATGTATTATAGATGAGCACACGTTACACTCATAGGAAAGGACGCAGACAGAGAACGGAAGTCACTATTGGCTATGTCGCCGTTTTACATAATATATAATAATATAAAATAAAATGTTTGTTGGTGTTGCCAACAGTTTGCGCGTTGCAATGAGTATGGGAAAAATAAAAAAAACGTTAATTCTTATCTATGAAAATGATAGACCTAATTACTATAAAAACACTTGTTTTTACTTCACTTCGATACGATGTGTAGTTACAAAGTTATAGGACTTATAAGTTTGCTTAAATCTGCACCTCGCTTAAATCTGAGAAGTTCGCTGGCGATAGGCTCGTGACGTCATCGGGCACCATTCTCTCGCCAGTATGTATGTATTTTGTTCGGGTCAAATCTTGCAAGCTTAATTAGAACCACTTCCTCCTATCCTACGGAGCTGATTTTGTACATGTTAGTTCAGTTCTGATCACAATGCATTTTTATGGTAAGCATGACCTGAATCGACATCCAGGAGAAGCTCCAGACAAAGGAACTCTTCAACGGTCAACAGCACAGACACGAAATTTTGTGTAGGCATTTCATTATGGTAGCCGGTTTTGATTTTTACCATGACATGGTTGCTGTAAGTGAATTACGCTGAATTATATCTACCCGACTGTACCAGCGCGAACTCGCACTTGCCTCTATGGTCAGACGGGTCATAAACTTTGACGCGAACTGTACTCGGCCCGCGTGCCTCCCGCCCGATATAAAGCAATGTCCGAATAGTAAACGGAGTGTACTTGGAAAGCTTACTATAATAACTTATTTTGCCAGCAAGTCATCCATACATACACCGACGAAGAAGCCAACGCATTATCACAAGGTCGAAGTGGGAATAACGGCCAAGTTCAGCTGTGGCAGTTCCTGCTGGAGCTACTGACCAGCGCCGAGCACTTGGACGTGATCCGCTGGCACGGTTGGTCTACTCGGCTCATTCACAAATCACTACTCGTGTCAACTATGCCTCATTACTCGGGTCAATCACGACACTACTGGTCTCAACTACGACTCATTACTCGGATCAATCACGATACATTAATCAGGTCAATGACGACTCACTACACATCTTAACTATGACTCATTACTTAGGTCAATCAGGCAATCACGAGCATTCACGACTCACTTTTTGTTTCAAATTCGACTCATTACTTGGGTCAATCACGACCCTACTCAGGTCAATTACGACTCACTGGTCGTCTTAACTACGACTCATTACTCGGGTCAATCACGAGCATTCGCGACTCATTTCTCATCTGAACTATAATGTATTACTCGGGTCAATCACGACTACTCAGGTCAAACTATGACTGATTACTTGGATCAATCACGACTCACTATTAAGGTCAATGACGACTCACTACACATCTTAACTATGACTCATTACTCAAATATGATTTTTACTTTGGTCGATCACGAACTTTTACGACTCACTTTTTGGTTCTAATTTGACTCATTACTCGGGTCAATCACGACTCTACTCGTTTTAACTACGACTCATTAATCTGGTCAATCACGAGCAATCACGACTCACAACCCGTTCCAACGTTTTATAAAATAAAAAAACCGGACAAGTGCGAGTTAAACTCGCGTGGAGAGGGTTCCGTTCCGAACATGATTATCTGAAATTTACTAGGTTACCTTAAATACCATAGACTTCTTATAGGTTTTCCTGTAATCTATAGGCAAAGATCTATTTTCTGTATTTTTTTCAAAATTTTGGGGGGGGGGAATTGTCATTTTTCGCCTATTATCCTGAATAACTTCGAAACTGTTTTACGTAAAATTCAAAAAAATATATATTTAAGATCCTCATAATAAGCCCTTTCATTTGATATGTCACAAGATATAGGTGGCGTAACTTTTTTTAAAATTTTCTAGTTTACCTCCAAAAAGTGGCCCCCCTATGTTTAAAATTCATATATTTACGTTACGCGTCCGTGTTGCGGTCACCAACTTACATATGAATATCAAATTTCAACTCAATCGGTCCAGTAGTTTCAGAGCAAATTGACTGTGACAGACGGACAGACGGACAGACAGACAGACAGACAGACAGACACACGAGTGATCCTATAAGGGTTCCTTTTTTTCCTTTTGAGGTACGGAACCCTAAAAATGTAGGTTGAATGATGATTTTGATGATACTGAGCACTGTGCAGGCACGGAGGGCGAGTTCAAGCTGCTGGAGCCGGAGCGCGTGGCGCGGCTGTGGGGCGCGCGCAAGCACAAGCCCGCCATGAACTACGAGAAGCTGTCGCGCGCGCTGCGCTACTACTACGACGGCGACATGATCGCCAAGGTGCCCGGCAAACGGTCAGCGCGACGACAACAACACAACAACAACAACAACACCACTACTAGGCATACAACACCAGGCTACGTCCATAAAACTATAAAGTCTGTTCGCCGAAAGTTAATAAATATTATGATATCGTGTTGAAACAGCGACTGTCGCTTACCTATAGCAAACTGTAAGACGGGCGTCGCTTAACGCCGCGCGTACTGAGTTTCGTGGTACGAGGCACGCAGTTGGTGTCAAGCGCGGCGCCGCGCCGGACGGGCGATCGCGCGCACGCGGCGGCCATATTGCTCTTCCGTTCTGGAATACGCTTCGAGTGTGTCGTTTGGGTGTTCGTGTGTTGTTTTAGACGAAGCAATTGAACGTTTCATAATAAACGTCACCGACTCTGATTCGTCGTGGTCGTCGTCCGATGATATGCCAGCAATGGGACATATACAGGCTATTTAATTTTTTATTATCATCGGTAAAAATAATTAGCTATTTGTAATGAGTTAAGAAACCCTGATTTTCAAATTATTTTATCAACTCTCGGCGTACAGACTTTACACTATAGTAACAAATATTTATATAAATATTTCTGTGAAACGGTAGCTTAACCCTCAATAGTAAACGATAGAACAAGACTAATTTATTAACTTAAACACTTCAATTTTTACTTCCGAGTCACGTGACTTTAACCTTTTGGCCGCCAAGCATGTCCGAGAAGTAACACGAATTTCAAATTTTAAGTCAACGTAATGAAGAACTTACCCTGTATCCGCTGACAGCTGCAGCCGACTGTGGCGGTCAAAAGGTTAAAAACCAGGCAAGACGTATGACCTGTGCATAGGTCAATTGCGTTCCGGATCACGCTGCCCACCTTATAATCGTTGTGATCACCGTGAGTGTTATTCGGACCGCACCCTCACACAGACTGCTTTTTTACAAGCTTTTTATTAACTTGCAATGTTTGTAACTATGTGTGTACTTATGTTCAGCAGTGATCAAAGCCCCTAAATAAATAAAGATTAATCAAATCAATTTAATTGCATAAATACAGTTTTATAAAAGATGTCATGTCAATAATAATGTACATTGTATTCAGCGTGCATGCAGGCGTACAAATATTAAATTATCCGAATCTAATTCATTATCTCTTTAATTATCTATCACAATCTATTTCATTAATTATTACGTATGTCCACACAATTACAATATTATTATTTAAAATCAAAAAAGTCCTTCATACAATAAAAAAACATTTGTCCAAGAGCCAGTCAGTCAATTTAAATTTAAACTTATTACCATCGACTGTTCTCAATTCCTCTGGCAGATGGTTATATGTTTCTATACACATTGAACACATTACTCCTATATAAAGATTTGTGGCCGGGGGGTTTCATCATACAGAAACATCTTGCAAGCTGAATTAAAACCACTTCCTCTTATTCTACGGTACTGAATTTTTACATATTTGGCATTTTTATGGTAAGCATGACCTGAATCGACATCCAGGGTTAGCTCCAGATAAAGGAACTCTTCAACGGTCAACAGCACGGACACGAAATTTTGTGTACGTATTTATTGCAATATTAAAGTGCAATGGGCAAAATTGCTTGGCAAAAAAATGCAATAAAAAAAAAACTTATTGACGTTTACGAACGGTTTCAGTATGTTGATGTCACACGCGACAGCTGACAGTAAGAAAGCGTTTCCGCGGCAATTTTTTTTTTTTAAATATTTTTACTGCTTTTTCCTACATAATCGAAAATGAGCTGAGAAGCAACCAAAATTATTGTTTAAAAATGTTCAAGCACTGAATTATGTTTACGCTTTTTTTAATCAAGAAAAACCTGAAATAATATTTTCTTTGCTTTGTAATTAATTAATATTTCTTTTTTTTTTGTTGTCAGGTTCGTGTATAAATTCGTTTGCGACCTCCAACAACTGCTGGGCTATGGCGCCGGTGAATTGGCGGAATTGGTACAAGAAGTGCAAGAGAACAAACACCTAGACGATGACGAGTCTATGCTTTACGAGAAGAGCTGAAATTACACGTAAATAACTATGATATTACTTGCCGGCGGCTTTGTTCGCGTCCGATTGGAATAATAATTAGGTACCTGAAGTCTGTTCGCCGAGAGTTGATAAATATTATGATATCGTCTCGAAGTAGCGACTGTCGCTTACCTATCGCAAACTGTATGACGGGCGTCGCTTATCGCCGCGCGCACTGAGTTTCGTGGTACGAGGGACGCAGTTGTTGTAAAGCGCGGCGCCGCTCCGGGCGGCCGAGCGCCATTAATTGCCATTCCGTTCTGGAATACGCTTCGAGTGTGTCGTTTGGGTTTACGTGTTGTTTTAGATGAAGCAATTGAAAGTTTCATAATAAACGTCTCCGACTAGGATTCTTCCTCCGACTCTGCGACTTCGTCATGGTCGTCGTCCGATGATATGCCAGCAATGGGATATATACAGGCTATTCAATAAATAATATTCTATGAAAAAAATAAAGTTTTCCCTTTAAGTTTTTATTATCATCGGTAAAAAATATAAGCGGGCCGCTATTCGTAATGCGTTAAAAACCTCTGATTTTTTATTTTATTTTATGTACTCTCGGTGAACAGACTACAGATAGGTATAGTGAATAATATGTTTCCATCGGTAAAACTCGGATCTCAATCGGAAGACGACGGGACCCGAAGTGTCAATTAGTTATTGTATTAAATGAGTGGCATGTTTATATTCATTAATATGAAACTTTATTATTTAGTGTCAAATGTCAAAATGAAAAATGACTGGTGGTATGATGGGTACTGAAGCTAAATGGGAGAGCAGGATAAATACAAACTTTTCCGATAAAACATGATGGAAACTAATTATGCACTACCTCTGTATAGAAAAACTTCATTTATCATCATATTCACTCATTATAATATTATGACGGAAGTATATGCTACATTTTATAACTTACTAGTGTACCCGCCACAGCTTCGCCCGCGGTATTTTCCATACAAACTTTATCTCCCCTTTCATAAAATCCCTCCTTAGTTCACCTCTAGGGTACTCGAGGAATGTCTCCTCCCAATTTCAAACCTCTAGGACCACCCGTTTAGGCTGTGCGTTGTCTATGAGTGAGTCACGGTACTGTTTTATATGTATCCTTCATAAGAGCTTGTAAAAGCCTAAATTGAATAAAGATAGTTTGACTTTGACTTTGACTTGACTTGACTTTGTTTGACTATGATTGATGATCAACGATTTTTTTTTTACGTTTGTACATAAAGGTTGATGCTAAAAAGGGGCTTAACTCAGCATAATGCTTTCCCCTTACCCTTAACCCTTACTTGGTGGTTACTTACCCCAAAAAGTAGCCCCTATGTTTAAAATTCATATATTTACGTCACGCGTCCGTGTTGCGGTCACCAACTTACATATCATTACAAATTTCAACTCAATCGGTCCAGTAGTTTCGGAGCAAATTGGCTGTGACAGACGGACAGACAGACAGACACACGAGTGATCCTATAAGGGTTCCTTTTTTCCTTTTGAGGTACGAAACCCTAAAAAAGAAAACGTATAGACCTAGATTTTGTTCTGACTGAAAATCTATCAAAAATTGGTCAAACTCGGTTAACATTTAAGGGGTGGAAATCGTTATCGTCTTTTCTATGAAAAGGGTGATTTTTGCCGTTGATTCACAGTCCTCTTAAGGCTTTATTTCTAAGTTAGGTATATTGATTCTATGTATATCTGGACTCTATTACTACCGTAATAGGTCTCATATTGCTTTGTATTGCGGTGGTTCCAAGTAGAATTACAAACCACTTTAAATCGTATGTTTATGTAGCGTAAGGGTTGTCTTTAATTTTGATCTTTATTTTAACGTTGTCAAGGTTGCAATTGCAACGTCGCGTTTGAGAGAGATGCGAGTTTGAGAAAGTAAACATTTGTTATCTCCCCGTATGCGGGAGCCAAAAAAAAACCGGCATTCGCGTCTCATTGGATTCATGGAGTACCAAAAATATTATGGTCAAAAAAAATGTAAAAAGTGTATGTAAGAAAAAGCACGGATCCGTGTCTTAAGCATCCGATGGGTTAACGAACTATTTTTTATTGAGTCAGCATATTGTTATTGTATTGTACATAATATATCATATTTAGGTTAAAATTTTGTACAAATAAAGTTTATGATCGTTTACAGTGTTTTATTTCAACTAGCTGTTGGTTTCGACTTTACTCGCAAAATGGGTAACTATAATAGGGAACATGCATCATTTTTTTTCATCTTGTATAGGAAAGTGCTGAGTAATAGAAACCGATCTGTGTACGCAAAACATTATTATGTTGTTCATACCACTCGCAAAAATACTCGTTACGTACACAGAATTCGTTAGACTGTACAAAATGTATGGCGTTTCAACAAAAATACTGTTTATCTACACTCATATCATAAAACCTCCATAGTGTAATCAAAAACCGTAGGAAATGACCACCATTTTGACAACCGATTAGGTAAAACGAGTGCTGCAATGTTATTCCCGTATCGATTTTAGTATAGAAATGAGATTAAATTTGGAACAGCTGTCAAAACTCAAGTGGGTCTCTATTCTAGTATCCATAGATATTAAAACAGTTATTGATACGAAACGTCAATTCAGTATGTTTTTTTAATATAAACTGCACAACATTTGATCTCGAGTGACATGAGAATAGAGACTTCATTCGTTTGTCTATGATTTAAAAAAAATGGTCTTGACGGAGGATCGAATTGCCGCCATTATGTTGGTGTTTTGCTGATCGAAAGTAGAATTGTTGTTGAATTGAATAGAAAAAGTTGTTTGCAATTTACATTTTAGTTGAAAATATGAATAGTAGACTTCTCGGAGTGTGTGTGATGTGAAAATGCGCCGGATATCGGAAATATGCAGCCACGATTGCAACAAATAACTTGTTGCCAGAAAATATTGTTTCTGAACCCATCATGGAGGATTTATAATATGTGTGTAGATAAAGTTGCATAATTTGGCCTTAAAACACACGTGCGATCTTATTATGAAACTCGCTAAAGCTCGTTTCATGAAAACCGCACTAGTGTTTTAAGGCCTATCATTATGCAACCGTTGCATAAACTACTATTTTAGACCAACATCGCAGAAATAAAACATGACATAAATTTGATGAGGATGTCCAAAAAACTAAAATTTGAACTTTAAACCAATATAAATAGGTATATGTTTCTACAAAATAAAAATGAATAGACAAAATGATTTGATATTTCTGTAATATGCTTTTGTTTTAAACCTTCATAATTTATGATTTAAACCTCATTTTGATTTTCATGCATCTTCCCCATTAGAAAGTAGGTGAAAATTGACTTCTATAATTTTATTACATTGTTTGTTAGTTGTTTACAAGTGAAGCTAATAAAAGCGTGCCAAGCTCGATTTTGACAGCCATTAACGTACACTTGCACTCATTCGATTGCGCATACGCAGACAAAGTTCTTAATGACGCACGAAATTTTCCAAATATAAATTAATTTTAAGAACCTTGCACGATATCAGTACCTATTAACAAGAATTCAACAAGGAAAAATTATCAAAGAGATATGAAAGGGTATCATAGTCCTGTTACCGAGCCCACATGTCCGTTTGTCCGTCCATCAGCGGGCTCTATCTCAGAAACTATAGCGGGAAGGAGAAGTTAAATTTCCCAAATATAATGTAGTAGCTTATGAAAATGAAAATGAAAAAATATTTATTGACACAGATATGTTTACATTGATCGGTATCCGGTGGACTCCAAACTAGGCTGAGCCTGTATCTTGGGACCCAGTGAGAAGGTTTACAACATGAAGCTTACTGGTTAACACCCATTATTAAGCTATATAAAAGATACAAAAAAAAAAAAAAATTACTACATTACAATCTAAGTTTGTTTGTTTGAAGCTAAATTTCTCTCGCTAAATGTATGTGTGTGTTTGTGTGTGTGTGTGTGTGTGTGTGTGTGTGTGTGTGTGCGTTTGTGTGCGTGCGTGTGTGTGTGCGTGTGCGTGTGTGTGTGTGTGTGTCTGCGTGAGTGGATGTGTGTGTGAGCATGTGTGTTCGTGTGAAATACTCCTATGAACGTATAGTAAGAATATCTTCCGTTTCCGCATAAGACAGTGATGCCAGCCACTTCTTAATGACGATCGTGACTGTGGAGGTCCTACAGTTCTTTATGTTAACGCGTTTGCAAACCGCATTATATATAAAAGGGTGCATAAAGCTGGGCGAACGTCTGGCAAGAGCAGAACTGACTCTCAGAACGGGCACTGTAGGTTCTTTTTTCCAGCAGCTGTTTATAGAAGGTAGACTTAATAATCGAGCTGTGAGTGCGCGATACTGCCCTTAGTACAAACAACTGCCTGACTCTTAATAACCCAGTTTCCCCGTACAAGGTGTCCGTAGGGAAGCGGAGAGGCTTTCCAAGCATCACTTTAATGACGGCACGCTGTGCACGCTCTAATTCAATTAGTGAAGTCTTGGAAGCGCTGCCCCACACTGAGATACAGTACTGTATGATTGACTGGCACAGCGCACGATAAACGGCAAAAAGTATGTCGGTAGGGGCGCAATTACGGAGCCGCCTTACTAAAAAGATAACCTTCCTCACCCTCTTCGCAAGGGATCGGATGTGCTCCTTGAAAGTAAGGTGTTCGTCGACGAGTAGTCCCAAGTACTTAACAGAGGCACATCTTCTTATGCTGCAACAGGAGCAAGAAGGATCAATGTTCCCACATGAGTGCAGTATTAGGGATTTTGCTAAGGGAGGGGAGGAAACAACAGTTTTAGAGAAGGGTACATAATTCGATTTGTCTATATTAAGAGTAAGTAAATTTCTATCAAGCCAGCACGCCAACCCGGACAGTCCCCTTTCAGCCAAAAGATACGTCTCCTCCCACGACCAGCCGCTGAAAAGGACCACAGTATCATCAGCATAACAGATCACTTCCGAGTTTGGCAGATTGAGTTTGAGAAGGTCATTTATATAAATAGTAAAGAGCGTAGGCCCCAGAATGCTGCCTTGTGGCACCCCAAATGAGATAGGGAGTTGGTCGCTGGCAAACCCACCGGTTTTTACAAATTGCCGCCTGTTGGTCAGATAACTGCAAAACCAGTCCAAGGTTGTTCCCCTCGTATCGTAATCGTATTTATGCCTGTGACTTCGCTCGCGTAGGATTCGTTTATCGATATTCCCTCGGGTGTTGGGTTTTTCCGGGATGAAAAGTTCCGATCCGTTGCTCCTGACTTTAAACAAAGACAAATAAACACAGTTCGCATTTTTAATATTAGTTGGTAATGTATTTAAGTACCTACCTCGTCGTCTATCTTTCCTTCTTACTCGGGACACCTATCTAGATAAACTTGACTTGGAAGGTAAAACATTATCTAAATAGTTACAAAATATCGTCCGCGTTTCCGCGATAACCCAATTAGCATAGCTGGGCACCCTTAATCAAATAGTTAACTTCGTTAATCGTTAATCCGTTACTAAAAACAACTTCGTTAAACGTTAAGGCGTTACATTTCTTAAGATTTAAAGGAAGTTAACGTTAATCGTTAACTGGTGATAGAAATTGCATTTTATGTCATTGCATTAGTGATTTACTTACCTAGAAAAATGTTGATATGGGCTATGGAAGTTTAGGCAGGACATGTAAAATGTATAAAATAAGGGCGCATCATTAGATTTTGTAATAATATCAACCTAATTATTTAGAGATCAAATTCAAATATCTGACATAAGCCGCGCGGGTGTCTTTTTAGCAAATAGTAGGTACTTAATTAACATTTAACGGACTTTATTTGCTTTAACGGAAGTTAATGAGTCCGTTAAGAATTTTTAAAGTTAACATAAAAGTTAATCCTCTAGTCGTTATTCGAAGTGTTAAATTCGTTAATTAACGATTAACGGAATAACGGTCTTATGCCCGGTTAACCCAATTAAGTACATGTTAATTTAAGCGAGTTATTTGTCATTTATTTCTCTGTAACGTAGGTATGTAACTTTT
This sequence comes from Tortricodes alternella, assembly GCA_947859335.1. Lineage (NCBI taxonomy): Eukaryota > Metazoa > Arthropoda > Insecta > Lepidoptera > Tortricidae > Tortricodes > Tortricodes alternella. The sequence continues at coordinate 16,900,696 of OX401975.1, forward strand.
CGGAAAAATTTAATATTTAGATGATTTCTTAATTACCATCCAAGGTCATCAAGATAGGTGTCATCGCCATCGACAAAGAAAGAAAGAAAAGAGGACGCCGAGCGACGCTCGGTCGCACTGTAGGTTTTTAATTTCGTAAAAGGATTTCCTCAAAATTCAATGTTTATTGAACTTTGCGGCAGCCGAGTGAAGGTTAGCCTTTGTAATATTCCAAGAAGCTTTGACCCCGCAACGACCTTTAAAAATGTCACAAATGTCCAAGGAAACAAGTTGGTAACGGAAGAGTGAGAAAGCTCACTAATAAAACAAAAAGACAAACCACGGCCTCGGAAATAAGCCGCAGCTGCTAAAACGCATTAAAACTAGATGGCGCCACGACCACAGCCCACGGGGTATTCAATCAAGTACTAATATCTTAGATTATAGAAGTAAAATATACGCTGTAAATTCATTGAACCTACGACTGTAATGCTACGCTGCTCCCGCAAACATCAGCGCCCTAATGAAAAAACAAGATGGCTGTATTTTATTAGTACGTCGATTCTAAACATGTTTCTTGACAAGTGACAGCATGACCAAATTAAGAAGATTGGAACTCTTCTTTATTTGGTGGTAATAATGCTGTCACGAATAAACACTAAATTGCCAATATTATTTAGTAGCATAACCTTACAGGCCAAACAAATGCGCATGTGTTTTGTACCAATCCGTGTGGCCTGTAGTTGACGTTTTAGGCGGCATGGCTTGAGGTCCCCAACGTTTGATCTTGTACTTCTATAATCTGAGACTAATATTAAATCATGTATTGAGCAAAATGGCGAGCTTAGCGGGACTTGCTCTTTTTGTTACGGGATCCCCTTGTTGTTTCGAATTTTGAAAGTCAGAAATTGATTCCCATATTATTTATGCTCATAATTATCGAAAGTCATAAAAGTTGTAAAGCATAACCTTTATAATTCTAACGTTTATAATCCATATTGTTACAGATTATAATATTCATAAGTCATAAAATTGATATCTATAACATACAAAGGCATATTCATTATTATTCAGAAATATTTTAAGCTATATATTTTAAAGTTCTAATTATTTTTACCCATAACGTTTAACTGTCTAAAGTTAATAATCGTATTTTTCAATACCTATTTCGGAAGTATCTTGCTTGTTTGTAAGATGTTATGCTGATGAGGTTGACATATTATGATTACAAATGGTAAAAAGTGAGTGAGCGAGCGAGCGAAGCGAGCGAGCAAAATGGGTCAGAGCAGAAGCGACTTGGTTTGGTTAGGTTCAGAAGGCTTTATTCTCGTCTTTTACTTTGTGATGTAATGCTATTCATTATGAATTTGAAGATTACCTAACAATATTTAGTATAAATTAATTAAGTTAAGTTCATGCTTAGCAATTTTCGCCCTTGCAAAAGTTAGGTACTTCAATTGTATGTAAATTATTGTTATGTTCAACAAGTTTAGACGTAACAATTGTTATTACAAGTAATATTATTACCTGTAATATTATAAAGTGTATACATCATGCACAAAGAGTTATGAATATATTTTTTATGACTTTCGACAAATATGACCAGCGGTAATCGGAAGTCCGAAATTATACCTCTTCATATATGACTTTCAAAATTATGACTAATAATAATTATGACCGAAAACGTTATGGATTGTGAAAATCGGAACTTTAATTTTATGGGAGTCAATATAGACCTTTTGTTACACGTCGTTTGTGAAAACTACTTATCAGCTTTCACCACCGATAGATGGCGTTACAAGGTTGTCTGGAAGAGGTGGCTACTTAGCGATAAGTACAGTTTATGAAAATCTAAGTACCACAGTACGTACGCCAAACGAGACCCAGGGATCGCCGGTGCAGGTCAGGATTAATTCCAAACATCCCTGTGGCCCTAACATGCATGGCAAAAAGATAAATTGGAACCGTTTATCTCTAAGTGCGTGTGCGTCTCTCTGACGAAAGAGATAGTCATAGAGATAAACAGTTCTAATTTATCTTTGCGGCATTCATGTTAGGGCCGCTGTCCATAATTTAGTATTTTATTATGTAATATGCCCTATAAATAAGAATTCGCTTTACAGTAGATTATTTATAATATTTTTAGGTATTTTATTGTAGTCTTGTAGGTACAATTTCCAAGAAAGTATTTTTTAGTTAGCCAGTATATAAATTTGTACAAGCTTTCCGGTATTTCTACATTTATAGTAAAATTGTATAGATTTTTCCTGACATACATTATCATAATAATATAATCAGTCAGGGGACTATCTTTACACAAATCGACATTATCCGAAAGTAAGCTCTAAAGGCTTGTGTTATGGGTACCTACCAGACGATGATACACATACTTATGTAGATAAATAAATACTTAAATACATAGACGAGACATCTAGAACATTCGTGCTCATCACCAAATAATTTCCCTAACCCAGGATCGAACCCAGGACCGCTAGCTTCGGAGCCTTTTTGATCATGCTGCCACAGATGACATAATACTATGCTGCCTAAAAATCAAAACGATTACGTGAAATTTAACCTAAATTGATTAAGCAACATGCCTACCAGGCAATATGACTATGCAGCACTTGAACTTCATTGTATATTGACTAAGAAGCAAAATTTAGCATATAGAAATGAATTTGTACGAAGCTGGTGGAGTAAGAGGGGAACTTTTAAACTTCGTACATAACTGCCTCTCAACTGTGGTTCCCACAAGTGTTGAGGCAGAACGAGCTTTTTCAGCAGCAGGGTATTTGGCATGCTCTGACTCTCGACATGATGTGTTTTTTGAGAAGCCATTTTCAGACAAACTAACTTGCCTTTCCGTACCTTGATAACTTCATCTGACTTCTACTTTAAACTTCTTTTATTTGATTTATACGATCTCACAACATTTATTTAAGAACTTGTGAAGTTAAGTTTTTGTTTTGTTGTATTTATTTACCATAAGTAATGTTCCTATTACTCTTAATTATTGAAACTAAAGTAATAATTTACAAAAGACTAAATATAGATAATTATTGTTTTGTTACCAATATTGTAAGAATTTGAACTGATTAGCTACAGTAGGTATAATAATTATAGACATAAGCAAATGTTATTAGAGTTAGAGACAAAATAATAAGTACTCTGTTGATTTTTAAAATAAAACTGACATTATTTTTATAACTAGCAACGCAGTTTCTATTTAATTACATATCATGTCAATAACTAGGTCTTAAAACAAGCATTTGCATATTTTTTAATTGCGATTCTCCCAATCTCGCGAGATCCCGTAATTTGCGAGATCTCGCGAGACTGGGTTTTGAGTCTCGCGAGATCTCGCTAGGCGGAAATCTCGTACGAGATTGCATTCCCTAAATATGACTATGCAGCACTTGAACTTCATTGTATATTGACTAAGAAGCAAAAGGCCTACCAGGCAATATGACTAACGACAACCTTTACAATCTTTATCCTTAGATATCCTTATCTTTATCTTTATCCTTAGACAATCTTTAGAAAATTTGCTGCTTAGGTATTATTGCAATTTAGGCATTTTGCTTGGCAGACATTTTGATCTTTAGACGATTTACTGCTTAAGTATTTTGCCACATAGACAGACATTCTTTTTAGTCATTTTGCTTCGTAGACGAATTGCAAGTTAGACATTCTGATCAAGAATGTTTCGGAGGCAGGGTCACTACCGAGTAGGCTAACCGCGTCGGCAAAACATCATTATTTCAAATAAGTACACACAGCGAAAGTTATACATATATCCGGAGCTATTCAGATGGGTTGCGCGTGCGCACCCATTGGCACATGTACAAACGTCATTTTACTCGTTCGTGTAGCAATACGCTCATGCGCCGGATGGAAAAATCTAAATACTTCAATCGATTATATTGTGATCAATCCGTTATGACGTAATGGTAAAACCAACATGGCGTATGTGGGACAATTAGTTGATGTTTGTTTATTTACAGATCGCGGTCGCAGGCTAATGTGTGTATCGATCATAATAACGAGGATTTGATGTCACGAACCGATGGACGAATCAAAGTCAAAGTGTTTTTATGATGACTAGGTTCTGTCGGCGACTTCGTTCGCGTGGAATTCGGTTACAGTTTTAGGTAGAGTTTAGTGGGAGTTGATTCAAACCATATGAAGTCTAATTTACTAATTTATTTATTTACACGTTATGTCCTAGCGGCGCCGGCGACCGGGCAACACCGATATGCATGCATATGTACCTACGCATTTCTGTGTCCCTACATGTTATTCCCTATTTTTTGTTGTTTTAAAACCAGCCTTGTATTAATGATCTATTTTCGCCTATTTTCCTAAATAACTTCCAAAATATTTATCTTAAAATCCAAAAAAATAGGTATATTTTTAAGATTCTTAAAATGAGTCCTTTCATTTGATATGTCACACGATATGGATGATGGTGTCACACAAAATTTTTCATTTTTAATTTACCCCTCAAAAGTGGTTTAAAATTCATTTATTTACGTCACACTTCCGTGTTTCGTAAGTGCGAGTTAAACTCGCGTGGAGAGGGTTCCGTGATTATATGAAATTTCCTGTTATTTTAAATAGACTTCTTATAGATTTTCTTGTAAAAATAAAACAATAACATTGTCACTGCACACCTTTTTTCTTTAATTTTCTAATTTACCTCCCGGAATTGGCCCCATGTGTATAATTCATTTTTTTACGTTACACGTTGTTGCTGTCGCAAACTTACATACCTATGTATACCAAATTGCAAATCAATCGGTCCAGTAGTTTCAGAGCAAATTGGCTGTGACAGACGGAGAGACAGACACAAGAGTGATCCTATAAGGGTTCCGCTTTTACCTTATGAGGTACGGAACCCTAAAAAGTATTCAAATCGGTCAAGCGATTTATGAATGTTAGCGTGACTATCGCACGCAATTATAGAATAGAATAGAAAAACATTCATTCGGAAAAACACCAACACAACAATGAAAGATGGTAAAATAGAAACCAATGATACTTATTTACCTACACAAGAGTGTAATGTGAGCCGAAATCATAGAATAAAGAGAGGAAGTAAGTTATCTTCATACAAACGCACCGCGCGCGGCTTGTTTGTGTGCGCCAAAGTGTCTATGCGTCGCCGCACGCACACTTAAACAAATCTCCACCCGTTTCTCAGTGCGCCAGTCAGGGTTAACACCGCACGAGGTTCGCGCGTCGTCGCGGCTTTTCGGCACCGTGAAAAGAATGAAAAATGTGTGATAATCGCAGAACGTATCGCTGTGTGTGTCTTAATAATTCATCGATTCCAGAATTGTCTCTGTTCAGATTACCTATTGAACAGGAAAGGTAAGCAAGTCACTTATTCTAGCATATAATTTTTACTTGATGATGAGTTACTACTTACTTATTTTTTGTTATATTAGTTTTCTATCAGACAGAGGAAGTAGGTAGCCCTACTTTCCCACTAGAATATATTAGGCATTTGATTTTTATATTTATGGGTAAAAAAATATACCGATAGTTATTAATAGATTATAGACTAGTATCACCTTAATGTACCTCCTAGAGGCATAACGTTATAATATAACGACTTAATTTAAATTAACTAAATTACTATTACTAATTAGGGACATTACATTTATAATACAATTTTACGATCAATAATTTTAACCACGGGAGAAAATGAAAATCAATAGGGATGTTGCCTGTTTTAAAAAGAAGTCTAATTAGTCCGTCAGTTATATTATCAAAAAGTATTGAACATGTGTTTTTTGCTTTATCAAATCAATCAAAATTGATAAAGATAACGCGCATCAAAGTTCGGGGCTCATGACGTCACTTAAATGGTAAAAAGTGTACAAAGTCGTAAAGTCACGCGGAACTTCAACTTTTTTAAGAAAAAATATGTGTTCAATATGTTTTTATAATGTAAATGACGGACTAATTTTTTTTTAAGGAAACATGTATATGTTAAAAAGCGGCTAAGTGCGAATCGGACTCGCCCATGAAGGGTTCCGTGATTTATGACGTATTAAAAAATATAAAGAACTACTTAGTAGATCTCATTCAACCCTATTTTCGTTGGAAGTTTACATGGAAATGTACATCATGTATATTTTTTAGTTTTATCATTCTCTTATTTTAGAAGTAACAGGGGGGGGACACACACATTTTACCAGTTTGGAAGTGTCTCTCGCGCAAACTAATCAGTTTAGAAAAAAATGATATTAGAAACCTCAACATAATTTTTAAAGACCTATCCAAAGATACCCCACACGTATGGGTTTGATGAAAAAAAAAATTGAGTTTCAGTTCTAAGTATGAGGATCCCCCAAAATGTATTATTTTTGTTCTATTTTTGTGTAAAAATCTTTATGCGGTTCACATAATACATCTACTTACCAAGTTTCAACAGCGTAGTTCTTATAGTTTCGGAAAAAATTGGCTGTGACATACGGACGGACAGAAAAACAGACAGACAGACATGACGAATCCATAAAAATAGTACTGACGAATGCTATAAGTATTTCCCGCATCTTCAAACGAGCAAAACGACCTCAAGAGACACGTTTTCTCAGTCTCTCTTTGCGAATTTCGCTAACATCACGAGTGACGTATTCCGGCGCAATCACTGTATTGCATTAATTATCCGTCCATGGTAGCTCGATTATATTTATTTCCTGGAAACAGGCAGATATGCATGACAGAGGAAACTTTTAAAATATAATTACGGCATTCATGGATTATTCTTGCGGAAGTAAGACCGGTATAAATGTCAATTATTTACGTCACTATGACGCTCTCAGCGTCATTAAGAGGAGTGTGAACCTACGGCTTTTCAAAGAAAAGACGATAACGATTTCCACCACTTAAATGTTAACCGATTTTTCACCAATTTCTGATAGGTTTTCAGTCAGAACAAAATCTAGGTCTATGCGTTTTGATTTTTTCACTATAATCTTTAAATTTTTCACAGTTTTGTGGTTTCAGTATACAAAACGAATTTCGGTATTATTTGACTTTCTTGATCATGAAGCCCTCCTCTGCTGCACTGGGAGTGAAGAAATAGCATAGAATGCGTGCAGATGCTTATCATCCTGGCATGTCGTAAAAGTCGACTAAGGGACGGGTCCTATCCAACATGGTGGACTATCTGTATGCGCGATGGGCTGATCACCTGTCACTATACGGTTCATCATACCATCTTAGGACTAATTCATCGAACGTGGCCACAAGTGGTCTTGTGGCTCTGCCCACCCCATTAGGGATTACGAGCGTGATAATATGTATGTAAATTTAAAAAACGTGTAGACCTGGATTTTGTTCTAACTGTCAACCTATCAAAAAATGGTTAAAATCGGTTAACAATTTAAGGGGTGGAGATCGTTATCGCCTTATGTATAAAAAGTCGTAGGTTCACATTCGTCTTAAATAAACTTGCTAATCAAGAATTTGTATACGACATCCAATCTAAAACAACGAGTGTAACCAGTCTCGTATTCTATATGTTCTGGAAATCAATTTAACATTAATTTACATGTTTTAAGCATTAACTAATAAAATTAAAAAAAATATTCCGTCACCACGAGGTCAGCGTGGCAGAACACTATTCGATGAACCCTTTGGAATAAAACCATTAGAATAAATAATAAAGATCAAAAACAAAAACCCGACTACTGAAAAATCACGCTCTAAAATGTATGGGAATAGGTCGTAAAGTAAGTATATCTCATACCGCTATTTCATACTGATTAGGGTGTCCACGTGGACGAAGTCGCAGGCGGAGTCGCGGCTCATTAATTATAAAAATATTTTTGTTTAAGTTTGATTTTAAACAAAAATATTTTTATAATCGATGTCACACTGTCACATGGTACGGAGTCACACGATGTTAGCCGAAGATGCGTCGGTCGCTCCGCATTGCATACAGATATAGTGAATACTATGTTTCCATCGGTAAAACTCGGATCTCAATCGGAAGACGACGGGACCCGAAGTGTCAATTAATTATTGTATTCAATGAGTGACATTTTTATAAATATTCATTAATATGAAACTTTATTATTTACTGTCAAATGTCAAAATGAATAATGACAGCATGGTATGATGGGTACTGGTTTATTTTATAATCGTTCGTAAGGAGTAAACTCCTGTCGTGCGTCGGAGCCGACACACACACACTTTTTTTTGTCCATTACTTTGTCCCCTAGACGGCGCCATATTCAATTTAATATGACGTCACGTAGCCTATAACTAGCGGACGATCAAGACGCTTCCAACGATACCCCACTTGCCAAATTATGATAAGGAGTTTAGAAGTTATGAGGGAACACGAACATACATACATACCGGTAAAAATCATAAACCTCCTTTTCGCGTTGCCGTAGTCGGCTAATAAATAGGTACCTACCCTATGATATATCTGAGGCCATAGCATGCCAGACACGGGGATAAATTAAAGTTAAGTTAGTCTCTCTGACTATCTCTTTCGTTGGCTTTAGTGTAAGAGAGATGCAAATATGCGGCTTGTGAAAAACGGAGAAAAAACTATGAACTGTTATTTCTTCTAGTTTAATCTCTAGCTCTTAAGAGGAGTGTGAACCTACGGTTTTTCATACAAAAGGCGATAACGATTTCCACCCCTTAAATGTTAACCGATGTTGACCAATTTTGATAGGTTGTCACTCAGAACAAAATCTAGGTCTATAGGTACGTTTTGTTTTTTTCACTATAATCAATATTCATATATTCATATTCATATTCATATTTTTTTATTCATAATAATTATTATAGGTCAATTTACATTATGGTATGTACTTAGTGATAATTAATGCTAAGTAATTTATATGTATAATATTGTAAAATTGCTCTTCTAAGTTACTTTAAGAATAATTCCTTGTAGTCATAAAACGCCTTCTCGATTAGCCATTTTTTAAGTTTCCCTTTAAACGAGGCAAGACTGTGAGTAGTATTAATGTCGTGGGGGAGGTGGTTATAGACCTTCGGGCCCATGACATGTACGAGTTTGTCCGACTTGGCCAGTCTGTGCGGCACGAGGAGCAGCCGGTTGTAATAAATTCCGTTTTATTGTTGTTTCAGTATTCTCATACAAAACTAATTTTGCTGATTATTTGACTTTGTTGATATTTAATCAATATTCAAAAAAAGTATAAACTTAGATTTTGTTTCTATCAAAAATTGGTCAAAATCGGTTAACATTAATTTAAGGAGTGGAAATCGTTAGGTATCGCCTTTTGTATGAAAAGGGTGATTTTTGCCGTTGGTTCATAGTCCTCTTAAAATATTGTACCAAGGTACGTGATTTTATATAACTTTAAGGCAGGTCAAACGCCATGAGAACGACCGGTACCATTACCATGCGTTTACGCAAACCGTTCTCGTTATAGAAAACTATAGCTCGGTCCCTTTTACTTGTATCAGAAATAAGCAGTATTTCCGATAGATTTCGATAACGAGAACGGTTTGCGTAAACTCATGGTAATGGTACAGAAGATTTCTCAAGGACACTTACTTATAGTGTTGGATGACCTCGCCATATTTACCAAGCCACGAGATGGGATGGGTTATGTTTACACTTTACAGTGATGCAATCAAAAGCAAATATTTGCACGTATAGTTTCGTGTGTTGAATTTAACCGTCGAAGTTCTAAAGGTTGGTTTTACAGGTAAATATTATAAGAGGTTTAAATTCAAGATGAAAAACCGGATATGTGCGAATTAAAGTCGCGTGGAGAGGGTTCCGTTCCGTACATGATTATCTGAAATTCCCTATGTTACTTTAAATACCATAGACTTTTTATAGATTTTCCTGTTATCTATAGGTAAAGAGCTATTTTCTGTATTTTTTCAGAATTTTAGGTATAGTTGTTTCGGAAAGAAGGGGGAACGCTAAGTGATGTTGTAGCGACTCGCGAGCGAGATTTCTCGTCTCACTCTTCCGCACGACGCGTAATGCGTAAGAGCGAGATGTGAGTCTCGCTCGCGGGTCACTGCAGTATCACTTAGACGTTCCCGAATAGACACCCTGGTATTGGCCGTCTCACTCCGCACTTTAGGTACGCCCGGCCGTCGGACTGCTCGGAGCTGTAAATCGCAGTAGGTTGCCGCTCGCTCGCTCGCTGGCCGATTCGCACGTCAAGTAGCCTAGATGTTTGGTGTTGTTGGGTGACGCGGATAAACTGGCAGCCCTAGCGTACACGAAAGAGCACGGTTTAAGTATACGAGCGACAGAGAGAGCAGGCGTGTTAGACATATTTACGAAGCTAAACACCGGGTTTCTTAGACAGATTCTTTTGTAAAGTCGATTCATGTTTACTTGTCTTATTTGGTAAACAAGTTTCTAACCTCTAAATGCACCTTCGTAAATAAAGCAACCAGAGATAATATTTTAGATACCACTTTGCATAAAATAGCTGTTTCACCCAAAAAGGTAAATTTTGAGGTTATAAATTTGTTTACCAAATAAGACAAGTAAGGATGAACCGACTATACGTTAGTAGGTACTATTTTCTATTCTGTGATGTGGGTAGTCTAACCTGCTGGCGATAATGGACAGAATGCTTTTACAGCTGCCGCGTACATCCTTTAAATTATTTCTAAAAGCCTTCCTTGGCGGATGTGTTCACCCTAAGAAGACGCTACCTGCCAAATTTCGAGTTTGTAGTTTTTGTTAAACCATGAGATCACCAACTGACGTGAGCGACTGGATTTTTTAACATTATAAAGAATTAACATTGGCAGGGCCTTAACGTTGCTATGACGTATACACAATCAGGTATTTTTCCTTCCGTTACGAGTAAAGCGATGCGAACCACAGTCTGACCATTTGTGGCAGATTTCTGCCATTTTGGCAGATTCTGCTATCGAATACTTTGGCACATTATGTTGACGAATTGCAAAAGTGGCAGGAATTGGCAGATTTAGGAAAATTCACCTAAATCTCCTTCTGCCGACAACATTATATATATACCTAATCTATACTGGCAACATTTGCATCATTGACAACGCCTCTACCAATGACTGGTGACCTTTTTAGGGTTCCGTACCTCAAAAGGAAAAAAAACAAACCCTTATAGGATCACTTGTGTGTCTGTCTGTCTGTCTGTCCGTATGTCACAGCTAATTTGCTCCGAAACTACTGGACCGATTGAGTTGAAATTTGGTATACATATGTAAGTCGGTGACCGCAACACGGACGCTTGACGTAAATATATGAATTTTATACATGGGGGCCACTTAAGGGGGGTAAATTAGAAAATTAAAGAAAAAGTTATGCGGCCTATATCGTTTGACATATCAAATGAAAGGGCTTATTGTGAGGATTTTAAATATATTTTCTTTTGAGTTTCAAATAAAATAGTTTAGAAGTTATTTAGGAAAATAGGCGAATATTGACCCCCCCCCTTATTTCCGAAACTACTGGGGCTAAAATTTTGGTTCTTTACCTATAGATTACAGGAAAACCTATAAGAAGTCTATGGTATTTAAAGTACCTAACGTAGTAAATTTCAAATATCGGTACGGAACGGAACCCTCTCCACGCGAGCTTAACTCGCACTTGTCCGGTTTTTTATCAATATTGCTAGTTTAGACTTGTAGTATTCTAAGTTGTAGCTTTGTGAAACAGGACCATCTTGTAATAGGTAAAATTGGAAGTCTCTTCGTCGGCTTCCGCTTGTATTACAAGTTACAATTAGCTATGTAACTTATTAGACCCCAGTGGATTCAGTTTATAGAGGGCATAATATTATGTGGCATATTTATAGTATTTTTCTTAAGGTTGTTTGGCAGGTTTCCCTATTTTCTCAATGGTCACACTGGAATACGTTGCCGGCCAGTGGAATCACGGCGAGGTCAAAGAAACAATTACCTATACGATATTGATTTTTAGGGTTCCGTACCTGAAAAGGGAAAAACGGAACCCTTATAGGATCACTCGTGTGTCTGTCTGTCTGTCTGTCTATCTGTCTGTCTGTCTGTCTGTCTGTCCGTCTGTCACAGCCGATTTGCTCCGAAACTACTGGACCGATTGAGTTGAAATTTGGTACAATACACAAGTCGGTGACCGCAACACGGACGCGTAACGTAAATAAATGAATTTTAAACATGGGGGCCACTATGGGCGACAAATTAGAACATTTTAAGATACATGGTTTGGAAGTTATTTAGGTAAACAGGCGAAACTTGACCATTCCCCCCCCCACCCTTTATCTCCAAAACTACTGGGCCTAAAATGTTGAAAAATATACAAAAAATAGTTCTTTACCTATAGATTACAGGAAAACCTATAAGAAGTCTATGGTATTTAAAGAAACGTAGTACAGATAATCATGTACGGAACTAAACCCTCTCCACGCGAGATAACTCGCACTTGTCTGGTTTTTTCAACTTTATCATTACATTTATAACTCGAACTAACACATAAAAAGTGCAAACAAGCAAACCTAATGGACACAAATTAATAATAATAAATAACGAATAAGGGAGATGTAGTCTCCGCGAATGGACAAGTTAATTAAATTTTTTAGAGATGTACTTATAAAGTCTCTAAGGGTCATGATAATAAGAATAATAATTAAAACAAAGAAACATCTAAATTGATTAATCTAGGTTACATGGTCAAGTATAAAGATGGAGATGTAAGGTCTTATGTATGTAAATGTTAACCGATTTTGACCAATTTTTGATAGGATGTCAGTCAGAACAAAATGTAGGTCTGTAGGTTTTTTGAATATTGATTAACGATCAACAAAGTCAAATTGTCGCCGCAATTTGTTTGTATGAGAATATTAAAACAACATTGATAATAGTGACAAAATCAAAACGTATAAACCTAGATTATGCTCTGACAGATAACTTGTCAAAAACTGTTGAACATCGGTTAACGTTTAAGGGTTGGAAATCGTTATCGCCTTTTATATGGAAAGCTATAGGTTCACACTCCTCTTAAGAAGCGAATCTTTAATGGTAAGATGCTGGTGAAAATTGCGGGTCTCCGCTAGATGCGAGCAGCACAGAATCGGTTGTTGTGGCGATCATTGGGGGAGGCCTATGTCCAGCAGTGGACGTCTTTCGGCTGATAAAACTTAGTCTAACTAAATAAACTTACTAACTACTCATCTATTGCAATAAAACTTTTTGTTTAATTTTGCTGAAATAGGGGGCTAAGTTGGTCGAATTTTTAAAGGAATAGGGTTCATAGGTTTGTCCACAGACCGTATATCCAATAGACCGCGCATAGCCGGGCGACCCCCGCTGCCAGCAAGAGGCAAAAAGATATAAGCAGCGAAGCTATAGGCATAACCTTGAACGCACTCACAGCGCTCTAAAGAACCGCGCGCGAACTTTTCAAATACAAGCAAATAAAGCTGCCAAACTTGAGTGGCAGCTTTATTTGCTTGTATTTGAAAAGTTAGGCTAAGCGGTGTATTTAGGATATTCGGTCTGTTGGGGTTGTCATATGAAAGAGCTGTGGAATGATTGAGCAATTAATTATTTCACCACTCTAATTTTTTTGTTGGCATATTTTTATTATTTACATACATACATACAAATTATCACGCCCGAAATCCCTAATGGGGTGGGCAGAGCCACAAGATTACTTGTGGCCACGTTCGATTAATTAGTCCTAAGATGGTATGATGAACCGTATGGTAACAGGTGATCAGCCCATCGCCCATACAGATAGTCCACCATGTTGGAGAGGACCCGTCCCTTAGTCGACTTTTACGACATGCCAGGATGATAAGCATCTGCACGCATTCTATGCTATTTATTTACTCCCAGTGCAGCAGAGGAGCAGGAGGAGGAGGAGGGGTTATTTAGCACAGAAAAGTGCAAAAATTAATTTGAGACTTTTTGTTAGGCTCATTGACAACATTAACTTCTCCAAAAGTCAATTCTTTAAGCTAGTTATAAAGTTTAAATATTTTTTACTGACCCGTATTTATTTAGTTTTCGAAAGCTCCCATTTTCACATGGAAAAATTATTTTTTTAAAGTTGTTCAGTCATGATCATCATGGTCCATTCTGCGTTGTAGTGACGTCATTCAGACAATCGTCATACTGACCGGCTCTTTATACGGCGAAAGTCCGAATGACGTCAGGTTGAATGACGGAGGTTGTCTCCGAGATTGCCAACCCAATAATCTCGAAGAAGTTAGGTATATTTTACAGGAAAAATAAAGTCGTATCACACTCGACGGTTGCACAAAGATCCTAACAGCTTGCGAAAGTTTCTGTTTTTCATAGGTAAGTTAGTACGTGACCCTCGACGCGCGAGTCAGACTCTGACTTGACCGGTTTTTAGGGTTCCGTACCTCAAAAGGAAAAAAACGAACCCTTATAGGATCACTCGTGTGTCTGTCTGTCTGTCTATCTGTCTGTTTGTCTGTCTGTCGGTCTGTCCGTCTGTCACAGCCAATTTTCTCCGAAACTATTGGACTGATTGAGTTGAAATTTGGTACAAGTCGGTGACCGCAACACAGACGCATAAAGTAAATTAATGAATTTTAAACGTTGGGGCCACTTTTGGGGGCATTAAATTAGAAAATAAAATAAAAAAGTTATGCAAACTTTATTGCGTGACATATCAAGTGAAAGAGCTTATTGTGAAGATCTTAAATATGACATGTTTTTTTGTAATTTTAAAATAAATAGTTTGGAAGTTATTTAGGTAAATAGGCGAAAATTTACCATTCCGTAACTTCCGAAACTACTGGGCCTAAAAATTCCTTTACCTATAGATTACAGGAACTCCTATTAGAAGTCTATGGTATTTAAAGTAACAGGAAATTTCAGATAATCATGTACCGAACGGAACCCTCTCCACGCGAGTTTAACTCGCACTTGTCGGGTTTTTAAATATTCAATTGTAATATTTTTGTACGTTAGCCTAGATAGAGGGAATTTAACTGGAGCTTGGTTACGCAAAAAATAATAAACATGTAGATTTAATGCCGCATTACACTTTCCACTCGGCGCCTGCGCTGCGTTAAGGTCAAACTGAATGTGTTAGTGTAACGTCATACACCTAGATCTTACAAGATTAAGTAAATAAATCAGGGGACAATCTTTACGCATATTGATCTAGTCCCAAGTAAGCTCTAAAGGCTTGTGTTATGGGTACTAGAGGACGCTGTACATACTTATATAGATAAATAAATACGTCAAAGTCAAACTATCTTTATTCAATTTAGGCTTTCACAAGCTCTTATGAAGTTCAAGGAATGAATCTACCGGTTCGGAAAAAAAATCCTCTACTGAGAAGAGCCGGCAAGAAACTCGGTGAGGTATCATTTTTTTCAAATCAGGTCACATATAAGTTAGCAATGATGTCTACTGTGTTATACAAATCTAAATATATACCACAGAGACCCAGGCATCGCCGGTGCAGGTCAGGGTTGAAGCCAAACGTCCCTGTCCATGACGTAGTCTTTTACTGTGTAATATGCCCTAGAAATAAAAATTCGCTTTACAGTAGATTTGAACATTGTGTCTATTTGTTCTATAATATTTTTAGGTATTTTATTGTAAAAACGTGTACAATTTCCTAGAATTGATTTTTTAGTTTTAGCCAGTCTATAAGTTGGTATTTTAAGCTTTCCGGTATTTCTAGTAGCCTTTGGCTTATCTACATTAGTAGGAAAATTATATAGATTTTTTCTGTCATACATTATTACTTCAAATACCTATAGCGAAGGCAGGGTTAGTAGTTCTATTTCCTTGAAAAAATTCCTCAGTGACTCGCCCATGTTATATATGGCCCTAAGGGCCCTTTTTTGCAAAATAAAAATAGACTCGTAACTACATAGGAAACATTCAAGACTAAGGAACATTCGTTCGTGCTCATCACACAAATATTTGCCCTTACCGGGATCGAACCCGGGACGCTAGCTTCCGAGGCAGGGTCATTACCACCTAGTCAAGATTACAGCATATGGATTAAAGCAAGTTTCACACTTTCTCGAGTGGATACTTTTTCTTCCTGATTCAATTAATAAAATAAGTCACCAAATCTGTTGCCACTGGATTTATGAAAATAATTTTAGAAATAAACGACTTGTTGACATGTTGAAGGAAAATTTAACATGATTCGCATAGCTGGGATCTGTTAATCAAATAGTTGACTTCGTTAATTGCTAATCCGTTACTAAAAAAGTTAACGTCATTGAACGTTAAAGCGTTACATTTCGGAACATTCAACGGAAGTTAAGTTAAATCGTTGGTCGTTAACTCGTGATAAAAATTGCATTTTATATGTCGTTGTGTTAGTGATTAGGTACCTACTTATAAAAAGTTTTTGGTATAGGCTATGAAAGTTTAGGCAGAACATGAAAATTTTATAAAATAAGGGTCTGTGCGCAATAACCTTCGACGGGCATGAACGTATTAATCAGCACGAGATTTTCGAGGCACGGCACGGTGTCCTTTTGGCAAATATTAGCTACTTAATTAACGATTAACGGAAATTAATTGTTTTTGAGTCCTTTAACAATTTTAAAAGTTAAGTTAAAAGTTAATCCTCTCCATACTAGAAGTGTACTTCGTTAATTAGCGATTAACGGATTAACGGTCTTGTGCCCAGCTATGCATTTTTGCCCCTAGTATGGCGCACCCTCAGAATTCTAATATAGCCTATGACACTCGTACGTTCTCCCCGAATGATTATGATACCCTGTTTATTAAAGTAGTGCAGTAGCTAAAGTGAACATCTGATTTATTGGCCCCATAAAAATACATACGCTGTTAAACTCAGTACCCTCCTTTGGGCTTCGTGCAGTCGGGTAAAAAAGATGAGAACCTACTTTTTGAACTTTAACCTATGAAATGTCATATAATCAGGAGCCCAATACAAAGAGTATTATGTATAACGAATTAATTTGAAAAAATTAAGATTCAAAAGTAAGTTGAACCTACTTTTTATCTTTATGTTGCATTGATCTTTTATTTTAATTGTTTAGAATATGATTTAATGACATTTATATTTTAATTTGAATGCGACTTGCTGTTTGTAACGTTTCTATTGTTACTTGTCCAATAAATAATATATCTAATGCCAATATTAAAGTCGACTTGTGTAAAGATTATCCCATGATTTTATTCAATGTAATATAGCCGTCTACCGTTACTCATAGACAACGCACAGCATAAACTAGAGGTTTGAAATTTGGAGAAGACATTCCTCGTGTACCATAGAGATGCACTTACTAGGGATTTTTTGAAATTCTATCCGTAAAGGGGTCAAAAGAGGTGATGAAGATTGAAATATACCGCGGGCGAATCTGTGGCGGGTCCACTAGTAAATTGATTTTTACTAGTGGACTATGATTTTTTTAATGCAGAATCTGTGTTTATTGAAAACAAAATGTTAATCTATTCCTCTTTATGGACCAAAGAATATATGGAGTTATTAAGCAACTATATTGCACAGCATAATAAATTACACATGGCGGACTTTATACGTAATTGCATTCTCTATCGGTCAACTGCAAGGCAAGTCAGTTGATAATTGTAATGTAAATGTTATTGGCAATACTTGATTACAATGTTAGATCATATTTACGGTAATGCCAAGCAATGTGCCCCGTTAATTAATTAAAAGGTACTATAATAGGCTCGTTTCCCAAAAAAATCGAATCAGTCCGGACAAGTGCGAGTTAAACTCGCGGTTCCGTTCCGTAAATGATTATCTGAAATTTACTACGTTACTTTAAATACCATAGACTTCTTATAGGTGTTTCTGTAATCTATAGGCAAAGAAGTATTTTCTGTAGTTTCTGTCTTTTTCTGTCTTTTTTCCTTTTGAGGTACAGAACCCTAAAGATGACGGAGATATAGCGCGTTGAAGTTCCGCGTGACGTGACGACTCTGTACATTTTTCACCATTAAGTGACGTCATGAGCCCCCACTCCCGAACTTTGATGCGCGTTATCTTTGTCAATTTTGATTGATTTGATAAAGCAAAACATACGTGTTCTACATTTTTTGATAATCTAACTGACGGACTTATTAGAATTACTATTTTTTTACCCAGGCAACATCCCTATTATTTTAAGGGTGCCGTACCTCAAAAGGAAAAACCCAGCCAAGTGCAAGTCGGACTACGGTACCACTATCTATAATCTAGCAAAAAAAACCGGACAAGTGCGAGTTAAACTCGCGTGGAGAGGGTTCCGTTCCGTACATGATTATCTGCAATTTACTAGGTTACTTTAAATACCATAGACTTCTTATAGGTGTTCCTGTAATCTATAGGCAAAGAAGTATTTTCTGTATTTTTTTCAAAATTATAGCCCCCGTAGTTTCGGAAATAAGGGGGGGGGGGGCAATGGTCAATTTACGCCTATTTTCCTTAATAACTTCTAAACTATTTTACTTGAAATTAAAAAGAAAATATATTTAAACACAATAAGCCCTTTCATTTGATATGTCACACAATATTAATTGCATAACTTTTTTTTTAATTTTATAATTTATCCCCCCCCCCATGTTTAAAATTCATATATTTACGTCAAGCGTCCGTGTTGCGGTCACCGACTTACATATGTATACCAAATCTCAGCTCAATCGGTCCAGTAGTTACGGAGCAAATTGGCTGTGACAGACGGACAGACAGACAGTGCGGCCAAGTGCAAGTCGGACTACATTATCAATAAGCTAGCAAAAAAAAAAAAAACACGAATGTTGTATGGGAGCCCCCCTTAATTTATATTATTTAATTTTAAAGTGAATATATCTAAATATTCCGTGAATATTTCAAGCGTCTACCTGTTGCCGTTATCAATATCGAGCAAAAACGAGCAAAAAAATCACGTTGGTTGTATGGGAGCCCCCTTTAATATTTATTTTATTCTGTATTTTAGTATTTGTTGTTATAGCGGCAACAGAAATACATCACCTGTGAAAATTTCAACTGTCTAACTATCACGATTCATGAGATACAGCCTGGTGACAGACGGACGGACAGACGGACAGCGGAGCCTTAGTAATAGGGTCCCGTTTTCACCCTTTTGGGTACGGAACCCTAAAAAGGAACCCTTATAAGATCTTCGATATATTTAATTTATGACTTCACTTAAGCAATAATATATCTGCCGTTTCAAGGTAAATGACTTACGAAAGCCAATTATTACTTCTTACTTTCCAAAGGGGTTTTGAAGTCGGTTTTTTATTTGTTAAATTATTATTTTTGTTTCGCACCGCTAAGGTGTGGAACACTCTCCCGGCGTCTGTATTTCCTGAATCATACAATCTTGGTGTCTTCAAGGTAAGAGTGAAGGCATCTTCTGGGCAAGCGTGTTCTATCCTAGCCCCTGTCTTCGCTTTCAGGTGAGACTAAGGTCAAACGCATGCCCCGTCCTTCATCCGTCCGTCCTTCGTTTCGCAACAATATTTCTTCTTTCTTGTTTTTTTATACGTGTTTTATGTTAACTGATGCGAATAAATTTATTTTCTTTCTTTCTTTCTTTCTTTCATAAAAAAAAGTTCGCCTTTGTCCTAATTAAATTTATCTGGTTTATAAGTTTTTACGTTCTTTGTGATGTACATTAAAGAATTTACATATTACGTAGATACATACATTTCATTTTTTTTTGATTGAAATGTCCCACTGAAATGAAAAATAAAAAGGAAAATATTTATCTTGCAAGTAGGGCCAAATGGGCTCTTTTACATGTCTGAATCTACCAGCGCTTCGAAAGGTGACATCTGCTGAGAAGAAACGCCGTAAGAAACTCAGCAGTAGGTCTTGTTTCAACTTTGACATTGGAGTTTTATCTAAAAACTAACACAACAAGTGCAACAAACAAACCTATTGGGTACAAATTAATTCTAATAAATAACTAATAAGGGAGATGTATAGTCTCCGCATCTGGACAAGTTAAGTGACTTAGAGTTGTATAAAGCCTCTAAGGGTCATAATAATAAAAATAATAATTGAAACAAAGAAATATCAACATCTAAATCACTGGCTATGATTGTGGCGCCATCTAGTCTTACTTGGTTTTAGTAGCGTCGGCTTATTTCCAAGCTATATACGATCCCTGTAAGGCAATTATGAGTCCCCCAATTTTATTCATCCATGCCAAAATTAATGAAAACTGAAACAAAACTTGTTCTAAAACTCGTCGACAGACAGACAAACAAACGCGGCCGGCGAGATATTAATTGTTAACGCAACAGATCAAGATATTTGTATGTCACGCCGGTTTTGGTATATCATATGTCATAACGTGGCGTCCACTTGGCAATGATCGGCCGAGGATGGTACACGTATGTCAACATATATATAAATCCGCACTACGACAATTTATATGTTAGTGACTGGACTTAAATCAGCGGTATAAAAGGTAGTGAAATAATTGATTCGCAAAGAAGGATTTTTTGTGTGTTAATTAAATTTTAAGTGAAGTTCAAGTGAAATAAGGATTGTATAATATTTAAGTGTGAAAGTAAACATGAGGTGAGTGTTATTTTTAAGTTTTTAAGGTTGTTTTATATTTCCAATCGCTGTTCGTCCACCAGCCACTTCTTGGTCGATCGAATTGATTTTTGCTTTATTTCTATACAACACAATTTCGTACGTTAATACAAGTATTACTTTTTATTCATGCATTGCGTACGAAGTATTATTAAAGGCTGCCTAGCCTTAAAATGCGTTAAATTCCTAAGCACATATAAAAGCATTTATTTTTAACACTTCATTTCTTCGCTAATATACAACTATTTTCAATGTTTTCTTTATTATCTCACACAATGCATTAAAAACTTTATTATAAGTAATATGACTTTTTTACCTCAAAAATTACTTGAGAAACGTGTTTAATAGAAATAAAATAATAAATAATGTATTTTTTAAATTAAATAGCGAGAATCACGTTACGTCGCGCGTATTATTATATATTTACACACACACTCATGCCTAAGTTAGTTTATAATATTAAAAACCGGCCAAGTGCGAGTCGGACTCGCGCACGAAGGGTTCCTTACCAATGTACAATCAAGCAAAAAAAATCACGTTTGTTGTATGAAACAAATATTTAAGGGGTCCCCCTTAAATATTTGTTTCATTTTAATATAATTATTTATTTTTAAATCGAATATATAATTAAACATTCTATAAATATTTCAAGCATCTACCTGTTGCCGTTATCAATATCGAGCAAAATCGAGCAAAAAAATCACGTTTGTTCTACGGGAGCCCCCTTAAATATTTATTTTATTCTGTTTTTTTAGTATTTGTTGTTATAGCGGCAACAGAAATACACCATCTGTGAAAATTTCAACTGTCTAACTATCACGGTTCATGAGATACAGCCTGGTGACAGACGGTAAGCGGAGTCTTAGCAATAGGGTCCCGTTTTACCCTCTAGATACGGAACCCTAAAAACGATTTTCCATGTACCAAAACAATATTTTTTGTGAATTTAATGTTAGTTTAATTGTTTACGGAAACTTTGTTACCTACATATACCAATAAATAATAAATTTTCTATGGTATTTAATTGCATATTGCGCGCGCGCTGAGTCAAGCTGTATCGTTAATCATTGTAAGGTCGCCACGACATAGGCTTTGCCTAGTGGCCTAGTGTTGGGACTGTTAGTAATCTTAATTGTACTACTCGCTTTGGTCAATGAACGATTATTATGTATGATTTTTAGGGTTCCGTACCTCAAAAGGAAAAAACGAAACCCTTATAGGATCACTCGTGTGTCTGTCTGTCTGTCTGTCTGTCTGTCTGTCTGTCTGTCTGTCCGTCTGTCACAGCCAATTTGCTCCGAAACTACTGGACCGATTGAGTTGAAATTTGGTATTCATATGTAAGTTGGTGACCGCAACACGGACGCGTGACATAAATATATGAATTTTAAACATAGGGGCCACTTTTTGGGGATAAATTAGAAAATTAAAAAGAAAAGGTTTGCCACCTATATCGTGTGACATATCAAATGAAAGGGCTTATTGTGAGGATCTTAAATATATTTTGTTTTGAATTTTAAGTAAAATAGTTTAGAAGTTATTCAGGAAAATAGACGAAAAATGACCATCCCCCCCCCCCCCCTTATTTCCGAAACTACTGGGACTAAAATTTTGAAAAAAATACAGAAAATAGATCTTTACCTATAGATTACAGGAAAACCTATAAGAAGTCCATGGTATTTAAAGTAACCTAGTAAATTTCAGATAATCATGTACGGAACGGAACCCTCTCCATGCGAGTTTAACTCGCACTTGTCCGGCTTTTTTTCAACACGGGACCATGGGAGTCCCGGACTTTGTGAAGGCGTACATGGTGCCGAAGCCAACACTCAGAGACCCTTAAGACAATTTTAATGTGAATGTGATGTGATATTATTATTATTATTATTTAAATTCCCTATATTATATCATATTATCAATACATATAAAACAATACCGTGACACACTTATAGACGACGCACAACCTAAACGGGTCGCCCTAGAGGTTTGATATTTGGAGGAGACATTCCTCGAGTACCCTAGAGGTGCATTAAGGAGGGATCTTTCGAAATTCCAACCCTAAAGGGGTGAAAAGGGGTGATAAAGTTTGTATGGAAAATACCGTGGGCGAAACTGTGGCGGGTCCACTAACTAGTATATAACATTAGCGGAGGTCGCAAGTTTGAGTTCTGCTAGTGGATTATATATGTGACAAGCACGAATGTTTGAATACAATTCATGGATGCTTAGTATTTTTTATGTATTTATCTATACGTTAGTATTGCGCTGTCTAGTACCCATAATAAAGGAAATCCTAGTTTAGGCATCGAATTATAATAAGTAGTGAAGAGTAACGTCAAACAATATGACATTTAAAATATAGACACTATCGCAGCGCATGCGCACAATAGATAAGTATCATTTGGAAAGTTATTTTAAGAGGAGTGTGAACCTACGGCTTTTCATACAAAAGGCGATAACGATTTCCACCCCTTAAAGGTTAACCGATGTGGAACAATTTTTGATAGGTTGAGTCGGAACAAAATCTAGGTTTATACCTAATTACCTACTAGAACCTGCTCACAAAATTTCACGAGAATCGGTTACGAAATGCGACCTCCGGGAACATCTAAGTGATACTGCAGCGACCCGCGAGCGAGAGTCGCATCTCGCTCTTACGCATTACGCGTCGTGCGGAAGAGTGCGTTGAGAAATCTCGCTCGCGAGTCGCTACAACATCATTAAGCATTCCCGAATAGAGGCGCAGTAGACAAGAACAAATGGACAGACACTGGACAGCCGACGGACATCCGCTGGACAAACGAAAGCATTTTTGTCCAAGCTGAAACGGAGACGCTTCGCTCGCTCGGTCGATAAATGGGTTTAGCTTATCTTTGTGTCTTGCATGTTAGGGCCGCTGAGGGCTGGTTCATACTTCGCTGCCCCAATATTATAAGGTTCTATGTTACATTTTTTCCACAATATGAGTTATGTTTAGTACGAAATTCTACGTGTCTTTTGACCAAATTCAGAAACGCCACTTAAGCATTTGATGAGATATTAAATAGTTAAATGTCCCTCAACTAGTTTTCAACCTATACAGAAATGTCACTGAAATGTCACTTTAATTAAAGATCAATTTGAGTAGCCTTTCTGAATTCGGTCATTTAGCTGTATTTTGCTGAAACGAGGCTCTTAATATCATTAAATAATAGTCCAAAAATTGCGATATTATCGCGATATGGTTGTATGTTGTGGTTATAAAACTAACAAGGGTAACAACGTCCTGGCGCCTCATTCGGGAACGCTAAGTGATTCTGTAGCGACTCGTAAGCCAGATTTCTCATTCCACTCTTCCGCACGACGCAAAATGCGTAAGAGCGAGATGAGAGATCTGGCTTACGAGTCGCTACAGAATCACTTAGCGTTCCCGAATGAGGCGCCTGTTTGTTGTATTGTATAAGTGGCTTTATAGAATATAGCTGGTAGCTTCAGACATGTAAAAGAGCCCATGTGGCCTACTTGCAAAATAAATATTTTCATTTTCATTTTCATTTCATTGGATTTAATACGATAACCTTTCATCATCAAAGTGCATTGCATTGCATGTATAAAATAATAAGTCATACCTATTTATAACACGATAATATACCGTGTAACGTGTGATCGATCTCTTCAACTAGAGAAACGTGGCCTGCGTCGTATCGTTTTTCTAGTTAAAATTAAAATAAGAAAAAATAGGTACGTATGTCATTGAATTTGAAATTCAGGCTGGCGGCCAAGACGTTTTTTGAAAAAATCGTCACTAGTATAGTTTTCTTAGTTTTTGGGAACGAAGATTTCGATAAAGATTTTTAAAAAAAAACATTCGGATTTTGAAAATTTCAAATCATTAAAAAATATTAAAGTCACAATCTTGAATTAATTTTTTAAATCATTATCGAAATCTGCGTCCCCAAAAACCACGAAAACAATACCTATGCTGACTTTTTCAAAAAACATCACCGCCGCCATCTTGAATTCCAAATTTGATATCATTTTCGAAATTGGCGTCCTCGATTGGATGTAGGATGTAAAAATTAATTATAAATTAGACTACATCCAGTTCTATATGATTTGGGCCATAATAGTAGATTGTTGCACCAAGCAGAAAGTGATTCATTATTGCGCAGAGTGTTGGTTTGGAGCCCGAACGCAAGTGAGGGCTCTAAAAACACGAGCGCAATAACAAATCGCGCAGACTGCTACCTCGCACAAAGGCTAAGCATAGCCATTCAGCGTGGAAAACCAGCATGCGTGATGGGCACCCTGCCGCGGGGACCAGATTTTTTAAATTTATTTTAAGTAATTTTAGTCTAGTTTTATTTTATATCTAGTTTCGTTTTTACTTTGGTTTTAGTTTATATCTTGTTAGTTGGTACCGTTTTATTTTAATTATTATTCATGAAAAAAGTAAAGCTAATAAAAAAATATATACATATGTAGGTATTTAGTTTTATTACAACTTAGGCTCCATATATTTTTCTGGTAAATTGTATTGTTTAGGTCATGAAAATATATAAATGCCTTTAGGTTAAGGTCGCTTAATGTCAAAATTCGCGTAACGAGTTGTCCTCGTTATTAAGCAGGCTTGTAAATTTCATCAATAATAAAACTTAAAACTTTACTTTACAGTGATTGGCTGTTATCACTTTGACATGAGTTGACATGAGCAATCTAGAGGCTGGGCCCATCAATACATATTAAACAGTACCGTGACTCGCTTATAGAAAACGCACAGCCTAAACGGGTGGTCCTAGAGGTTTGAACTTTGGAGGAGACATTCCTCGAGTACACTAGAGGTGCACTAAGGAGGGATTTTTTGAAATTCCATGCTTTAAGAAGTGATAAGGCGCAATGGTAATCACTGATCAACTAATTGTTTATTTTTAATAATCTAAGACATAGACAATTACAGAGGCAAGTCTCTATTTTAGGTTTATTAACACTATATAAAACTAATATTATAAACATTAACTAGCTTTTACCTGCAACTTCGTCTACGTGGAAACGTCTCTTTAAAATATAGCGAATTTTCATGTTAGTAACTTTACTCCAACCCCTATTCAAACCTTCATGGGTTGATTGTCTTATAGTAGCCTATATCCTCAGGGATCAAACTATTTCCATACTAAATTTCATCAAAATCGGTTAAGCGGTTTAGTCATGAACCGCGCAGATACATAAAAAGACAAAAGGGTTCTCATATCAGCGCGCGAACTCCCATTAATAAATGTGTTTAAGGGGTTGATTTTCTTAAAAAAAGTAACCCATTATCCTTTCCCAGGGTATAATCTATCCCCATACAAAATTTTATCAAAATTGGTTCAACGGTTTAGCCATGAAAGCATAACAGATAGACAAATTTATGGCTTGCTTTCGCATTTATAACATTCGTAACAGTATCGATTAATAACCAAGTTATTAGATTAGATTCGATGTATTTCTCAAATTTAATTACCTACATTATATTTAAGATATCTTGTTATATGAATTTTAAGTTTATACCGTTAAATAATAAAATATAATGTAAGTTATTACAAATTAATGATCACAATTTCAATTTAAACTAAACATTACATCCCAATCAAAACATTAATTGAAAAAGTATAATATAAATTATCACACATGAACGAAATAAAATAAAATAAATTGTATTAAGTTTTGTTTTTGTATTTTATTAAATTTATTGTTTTTCTGATGGCCGATTTGTCACTAAGTGTTAGTTAGCTCCACCCTCTCCGGACTCAGTGGAACAGGTTTTGGTCGTCAGTTACACTTGTATGCTAATTCGATGAGTTTGAGACTGGAATATGTGTTAGAAATTATTATTATTGCGTAATACTCACATCCGTATCCATACTAATCCATGCTGTCCCGGCTAAACTGCACCAATTTTAATGAAATTTGGTATGGAGATGGTTTGAGTCCTGGTTAGGACACATGCTACTTTTTTTGAGACACCAATCCCCTAATATGTCACCATTTTAGGGGCTGGACTTAATTAATGGCAACATCATGCGTGCCCGATGAGATCCTGTAATTTGAGTGGAGAAAATCTAAATTAAAGATGGGCAAACGCGCGTGGCTCTCCACGGTTCCGTGATTATATGAAATTTACTGTTACTTTAAATACCATAGACTTCTTATAGGTTTTCCTGTAATCTATGGGGAAAGAACTATTTTCTGTATTTTTTTCGAAATTGTAGGCCCAGTAGTTTCGGAGATAAGGGGGAATGGTCAATTTTCGCCTATTTTCCTATAGTAGTTTATGCAACGGTTGCATAATGATAGGCCTTAAAACACTAGTGCGGTTTTATGAAACGAGCTTTTAGCGAGTTTCATAATAAGATCGCACGTGTGTTTTAAGGCCAAATTATGCAGAGTTGCATACATAACTTTATCTACACACATATTATAAATCCTCCATGATGGGTTCAGAAACAATATTTTCTGGCAACAAGTTATTTGTTGCAATCGTGGCTGCATATTTCCGATATCCGGCGCATTTTCACATCACACACACTCCGAGAAGACTACTTACTATTCATATTTTCAACTAAAATGTAAATTACAAACAACTTTTTCTATTCAATAAAACAACAATTCTACTTTCGTTCAGCAAAACGTCAACATGGCGGCAAATACGGTCTTCCGTCAAGACCATTTTTTTTTAATCATAGACAAACGGATGAAGTCTCTATTCTCACGTCACTCGAGATCAAATATTGTGCAGTTTATATTAAAAAAACATACTGAATTGACGTTTCGTATCAATAACTGTTTTAATAACTATGGATACTAGAATAGACCCACTTGAGTTTTGACAGCTGTTCCAAATTTAATCTCATTTCGTTACTAAAAACGATAAAGAAGTCATGTTATTTCTTTATCGCAGCACTGGTTTTTCCTAATTGGTTGTCAAAATGGTGGTCATTTCCTACGGTTTTTGATTAGCCAATGGAGGTTTTATGATATGGGTGTAGATAAAATAACTTCCAAAACCGTATATACAATTTTTCCTTTTTAGGGTTACGCACCTCAAAATCAAAAACAGAACCCTTATAGGATCACTCGTGTGTCTGTCTGTCTGTCACAGCCAATTTGATCCGAAACTACCGGACCGATTAAGATGAAATTTGGTACACATAATGTAAGTCAGTGACCGCAACACGGATGTGTAACGTACATAAATGAATTTTAAACATGAGGGCAACTTTGTTTTTTAGAATTTAAAATAAATAGTTTGGAAGTCATTTAGGAAAATAGGCGAATTTGACCCCGACCCTCTCGGACCCTCTCCGAAACTACTGGACCTAAAAATTTTTTTAAAATATATAAAGTAGATCTTTAGCTATAGATTACAGGAAACCCTATAATAAATCTATGGTATTTAAAGTATTTAACATAGGAAATTTCAGATAATCATGTACGGAACGGAACCCTCTCCACGCGAGTTTAACTCGCACTTGTCTGGTTTTTCTTTCTTACGGTTAAGTAATTAATGACTCAGTGCTACAATATATTCAATGACCCTTATTAACACGGATTACCGAATTTGAATGCTACGTTTGATTAAATTTTAATAGTTATGTTAGATTTATTTTTAGATTTACAAGAACTAGCTACGACCGGTATCGGTTCTAATGATACTGTGTTAATATTTTTGTTTCGGTCGTAAACTTTCCCGGGCGCGCGCATAACTCACCAAAGTTTCATTGTTATTGGATGAATGTTATAAGAACGCATAGGAGACGAACAAATAGGTAAACAAACAAACATTTTTACATAGTAGATAAAGGCTCTAAATGCATAATTTCTAGAGGAGTGTGTACCTAAAGCTTTTCATACAAAAGGCGTAACGATTTTCACCCCTTAAATGTTAACCGATATTGACCAATTTTTGAGAGATTGTCAGTCAGAATAAAATCTTGGTCTATATGTGCTGGTTTTTTCACTATAATCAATAAATTCAGTTTTATTGTTGTTTCAGTGGCGTAGCGGGAGGTGCATACTTTCTTAACTCAAACATTATAATATTATTAATTACTTCTTGGATTAATATAAAAACTGCATATTACATTATTTTTTATGTGAATAAAATATTTAATGTGGAATAATATAATGTTTAAAAATAGAAATGATACACCGGTCTACCCTCATGCTACGCCACTGATATGAATCCTTAACTCGACGTTAGATTTTCTACAATTTAAACTGAAGTAAAATATAATATAAACACTATGAAGTCTCTCTAGACATTCGAGGTGCCTCATGTATGATGAGTAACTCAACACTAGACACTAGTGGCGAAGCGTCAATTATTTCCTAAGGGAAGTCGGAAGAATTAGAACCGTACGAGCGAGTCTGACATTTAGATAGAGTAACATGGACTTCACTGACAGCTAGCCGTAGCTTTCTTGCTTGGTAAAGCGGCTTGTACGCAGGCTGCGCCACTGCTAGACGCTTACTTTTGAAACGCAATAATAGATTTATCATCTTGTGTTATAGCCCGTTATACATCGATATAAATATCAATGCGTTATATTATGTATATTATATTCCGTATGTAAATCTGTACATATGTTGTTAACCTCGCTGAGTACGCCGACACGTGTTACATCATACAAGGTGTTATTTACATATAATAGGGCATCAGCCTTATTACTTATAGCAGTATTAATTTTACAAAAATATGATTTTAACTCACTTAATTCTCTGTTGTTTAATAGGTTCCCTGTCCCACGAGGCACGTGTGCCACATGGGTGGTTTAACTGGTATGTCCATTAGGCATATGTGCCTCATGGCCGGTGATGTAGGTAGATAATGCAGTTGTTCTTTCGATATATAATAAATTTAATTACGTATTATATTATATTATTTTTATACATGAACCACATTTAGATAATTAATGAAATTAAACAGGTCTATAATGGCAAGCTAAATCTAAAGTGCTTGATAAAAACAGGTGTAATACAATAAAAAATATGATGTATTTTAAATTAATTTGACTAAAAAGTAAAAAAACAAAAAAAAAAATGAGTACTAATAAAATTAACAAAAAAAAATTTTTAATGAATCGTTAGTTTTTTTAAACAGTTAACTAATATTATTATAAAATTATTAAAAATCAAAAAGTTCTTCTACAATCCAGTTTTTTTAAAAACACTCCTTTTTGTCATATTTATTAACAAATATGAACAAGAAAAGATAAAGAAAATTAAGTTGACACTTTTTGGCTGATTTGATCGCAGGAAAAAAGTATTGATTTAAATCATTGATTAATAAAAAAACACCTGATTTTAATCACGATTTAAATCATATCAACCCTGAAAAACATACCTTTTTCGTTTAAAGTAAATAATTTATTTCCTTAATTTAAAAGTAATCGTTATAATCAATATACCTATCTAACAATCTCTATGACACATAAATAAAATACTTGAAGGGAAATGTATCCTATACGAAACTTTATGAGCGTTTAATGTCATTATTACTATTGGGGACGTGTTGAAAGAACGCTGCACATTGCTTCGCGACTGTATTCCTGTTTAAAGCCCTGAATAAACTGGTTTCCTTGCAACTGTTGCACTGGATTTTATAATTAAGATTAATTTAAAAAACTAGTTTCATTCATTAGATATTCGAATGAAATAAATATGTTCGTCTTAATTTAATTTAAATATTTATAGTGGAAAGTTTTGCAACGCTTACCTATTTATCGGGCGGTTCGAAGCACAGCTGGCTAATGGTTTTTTTTCGTTTAATCATTTCTTTGGTCCGTGTGGTGCCGGCTAAGAATAGCATCACCCCATCTCCTCCCGTGGGTGTCGTTAAAGGGGACAGAGGGACCAACCGAAGGATGGGCAGCGGCGTCCCTTGAGTACTATCATGACCAACTGCGGTCGCCAACCCGCCTGCCAAGCGTGGCGACTATGGCAAATCCCCCCATTTTTTGGGAGGCCTATGTCTTGCAGCGGACTTTTTACGGTTAATGATGATGATGGCTGATGAATTTCTTTGATGGTAATTAACGAATATTTGAAGGGTACAGCCAAAGAACGGGGAATGTCATTTTTTTTTTTCTGGTACATTTAATACTTATCACGGGCATATAACTAATTAGGACATGAAAAGACGAATTATTGTTTATATCTTCAGATATGTAGATTAATTAGGACGTTCCCTATTCTTGTCTGTCTGTACCCTTCATCTTAAAAAATGTTTAGCCGACGGCGTGGCGTTCAAAAAGTTAAAAACAGAAATATAATATGTACTTAAATAATTAAATGACCAAAAATATAAGTACATAAAACATCTAAAACTAAACCTATTTATCGATAAAAAATATTATACCTAATTAATTAAAATATATATATTTATTTCCATTTACAAGGCTTACAGTGAGTACCAGTACCTACCGAAAAGATGCTCTGGAATGTAATCTATCTACACACCAATTTTCATTCAAAACAATCCAGCCTTTAATGCGTGACTTAATAACGAACATACAATCCATACTTTTGCATTCATAATATTAAAGTTGTATTTAGTTATTTGTATAATATACGCTGACTTGACACTGGGTCTTTTGACCTACATACCGGGAAGCGAATCTTGGCCGCGCATTGTGAAGTTTGCTAATCCGGCATTTTATAGTATTGCATAAGCGCTTTAGGCTAAGGTCACACCGGACGTGACTCGCTTAGCTCACGTATCCTAGGTACGAACTGACGATAACGATAAGCCACACCGCGGGCTTGAGGACATGCTACTCGCACCCCTTAAGTAATCTTGCCTTTAGGAGGAATGTGAACCTACGGCTTTTCATACAAAAGGCGATAACGATTTTGACCAATTTTTGATCCCAGTCAGAACAAAATCTACTTAGGTCTATAGGTTTTGGTTTTTTCATTATAATCAATAAATTCAGTTTTATTGCTGTTTCAGTATTCTCATACAAAACTAATTTCGGCGATTATTTGAATTTGTTGTTCTTAAATTAATATTCAAAAAACGTATAAGTAAACCTAGATTCGGTTGCAGAGGTGAAGCGTGAGGGTAAGCCGGTGCATAATTTCTTAACTCAAACATTATTATTATTAATAATTACTTCTTGTATTAACATAAAAATTACATATTACATATTTTTTAAGTAAATAGATATGAGTAATAATATAATGTTTAGAATGAGAAATGATACACCGGCTTACCCTCACGCTTCGCCTCTGTTCGGTTGTGACTGTCAACATATCAAAACTAGGTCAAAATCGGTAAACATTTAAGGGGTGGAAGTGGAAAGTGGAAATTGTTATCGCCTTTTGTATGAAAAGGGTGATTTTTGGTATGGCTTAATAATTATATGCAACTTTATTGCTCTAGCGCAAATAAGTGATGTTTTGTGCTGAGTATTTAAGGACATTATGATGAAATTAAAACGCAATCTTTCTACCGTTTGACGGCAGTGCAGGGCCTTCAATAAACCGACCTATTTGTTCAAGCGCTGTGATGGATCCCGCTGTGGCTATGGAGGTCGCCGCCCTGTCCCGGCATCGCGCCGTGGACGAAGCCATCGCGAGAGGAGACTCCTCCATCCAAGAGTTTTACAAGGGCACGAGCATCTTCGTGACGGGCGGCTCTGGGTTCGTGGGGAAGCACTTGGTGGAGAAGCTGTTCAGGTGGGTGGGGCACTAACGTTTAGTTTGGTGTCAGTGAGGCCTCCATTAATTACGTGGGCTCAAAATGGGGGTCCGGCAAAATTCTCATTTACTTACTTTGAGTATTACGTATACTAGAGTGGACGCCTAAACTTGATTTTTTGTAAAGCCTGTTGAGGCCAAATGGCACAAACGCCTATAAGAAAACGATCACCGCCGGACGCGGCGCGCATGCCCGCCCCATGATCAAGTGCTCGCTGTCATTTGTTTGAGATGCCTGTTCTAGTGTAACGTATTACTTCAATGTTTACTTAAAGGGAAATACATAATAAATAACAGATAATTAACAGAAAAAAATGTAGTACATAAATAGAAGATATCAGCATTAACGCTTAGGCATTTAGTTGTATGAAGTCATTGAAATATATGTAAGGAACTGCTCAAAGTAATTCTCGCGATGCTTAGTTTTGAGGTGTCAGAACACGAATCTTACACAATCGCACGTTCAGTTGCATGGCAACCACGGTCTTTGACACCCATTTAAGTGACACTATGTGAGACCGCACCACCGACCCCACCCTCCACAATGATATGATTGCGTGTGAATCAAGCAATATTAGACTATAGTGTCTATGTCGTAAGAACTAACACATCAGCAATGGGGTGTGGGTAGGCCATGGCGCTGGCGTTTGATAACCTTCTATGATACTTGTTACACGAAATTGTACTGATAGGCATAGGTACCCTTCTTTTGAGATCTTTGTATGAAGTAAATTACATGAACAATAAGAAATAAATCGTGAGGGGAAGTTTAAAAATAACAGATAGACCGTACAATTACCATGAGAGTTTACGAGAGCAGTTACGTTTTCGAAATCTATCGGAAATACTGCTTGTTGCCGATACAAGTAGAGACCGAGCGATAGTTTTCTATGACGAGAACGGTTTGCATAAACTCATGGTAATGGTACTGTATAGAAAGAAATCACCCCCCCCGCGCACTTACAATTCGTTACAAGTTGAAACTTGCTAGCCGCGCGAAGGCCGCGCAAGCTTACACAACAACTTTAGAGATCCGGCAACCGGAAATCCAGCTGGCCGGCCAATGGCCATGCCGAATATCAGGTATCCGGTATCCGGCCAAGCCACTATCCGTTGCATGTTGCATCTCTAGGTGTGAGGCGAAGCCGAAACCAAAACTGGAGACAACGTCATTCGATCATAATTTTAATTTGTCTCTCATCGCTTATCAGCCGCTGCGCAGGGTCACACGGCAGCGGCCCTAACATGAATGACACAAAGATAAGATATCAGTGGCGCAGCCTGCCTGCAAGCCGATTCCTGACGGCTTTACCAAGCTAGAAAGCTACGGCAGGCTGTCAGTGAAGTCCATGTTACTCTAACTTAATGTCAGTGTCGCACGTACACTTCTAATTCTTCCGGCTTCCCTTAGGAAATATTTGACGCTTCGCCACTGTAAGATATAATGTCTTATCTCTAAGTGCGTCTCTCTCACACTAGTGCCGACGAAAGAGATAGTCACAGAGATAGACGGGTTTAATTTAACTTTGTGTCATTCATGTTAGGGCCGCAGGTTGCGTCACGCTGCGGCTGCCGCGCGCGCAATGATTCCGGGGTTTAATCAGTGTCTGAGAGTACCTTTTGCTGGCAGGTCGTGCGACGTCAAGCATATATACCTGCTGGTTCGAGCTAAGAAGGGACACACCGCGCAGGAGCGGCTCACCAAGATTTTCCAAGACCCCGTGAGTTGACTAGCTTCGATGAATTGTGACGTCCACTCATGTAACAATCATTTATCCAGACAACGCAATCTGCTTCTGCCTAGAACTCGATCGTCTCGCACAAACAGCGCGGTCCCCCTATTCAAAGTCAATCTTTATTCAATTAAGGCTTTTATAGGCTCTTATGACGGTCAAGGAATGAATCTACTACCAGTTCGGAAAAAAACCCTCTACTGAGAAGAGCCGGCAAGAAATTCGGTGAGGTATATACTATTTTTTTCAAAACAGTACTCATACTTATAAGTTTTTTATTCTGTCAAAGTTTTTTTTAATAATAGAAATATGTGATCACATAATACAATTTTGGAATGGAGATAGCTTATACGCTAGATTAACATAAGTATATGCTAATTTTATCCCGGAAAAATTTAAAGTTCCCGAGGAATAACCTATAACCAAATTCCTAGTGAGCGAAGTTGCGGGCAGCAGCTGGAAATACATCCCCAGAGGCAGAGGCATCCGGAGGCCTATTCCTCCCCATTCCCGATCCTCCCTAGACTGGCAACGCATTGGCAGCTCCTCTGGTGTTGCAGATGTCCATGGGCAGCGGTCACCACTTTCCATCAGGTGGGCCGTCTGCCTGTTTGTCAGTCTACTCCTTTCTCTAAGGGCCAGCAACGCATCCGTGATGACCCTGGTGTTGCGCGTGTCCATGAGCGGCGGTGATTGCTTACCATCAGGTAACCCGCCGTTCGTTTGCCCTCCTCTTACTATATAAAAAAAACACATAAAAACACCCTTGACTTAGGTAAACAATACTTGCTTCACCCAAGCGCTGGTACTGTAGGTAGGCAGTTGCACACATCACCTCTCCTTTCGAACGAACTTGTTATTTTTCATTTGCTAATTCCTTAATTACTTGCAGGTGTACGACACCCTGCACAAGCGTAAGCCTGACTTCCTGAAGCGAGTGACAGCGGTCGAGGGAGACATCACCCAGATCAGACTCGGGATGAGCGATCAGAACTGGCAGATGTTGGCTAGCAAGGTAACTGTGTTATACAACAAGGCACGGATCTGGAAGAAAGGCACTGAGAATAATAGTCTGGAATAGCACATAGGCCACTTTTTATCTAGGAATATATAAAGTTCCCGAGGGAATAACTATAATCGAATTCCACCCGAACGAAATCGCGAGCACAAGCTAGTGACGATATAAAAAAACCGGAATAGTGCGAGTTAAACTCGCGTGGAGAGGGTTCCGTTCCGTACATAATTATCAAAAATTTCCTATGTTACTTTAAATACCATAGACTTCTTATAGGTTTTCCTGTAATCTATAACTAACCCTAAAAATGATATTCTTTGTACTAGGTAAACGTTATCTTCCACGTAGCTGCGACGACCACTTTCGACGAACCACTTCGCATCGCGACTCTCACGAACGTGCGGGGGACTACTCAAACGCTACTTCTTGGCAAGGAGTGTGAAAATATCAAGTGAGTCAAAAACAATGAAGTCACAACAATTGTCATCATTTCAAAATCCCATTGGTAGATTTTACCCTCGCACAGCTCTGGAGAAAAGCTAGCTTCACAGTCGAGTATCTGATCCGAGATCAAATAGCCAAGTCTCCGTCAACCAGTTGTCAATTTATATTGAGGTCTCGGTGGAGGTCGCTGCTCCTTATGTACCAAGGTGCATTTACTATTTCCCTGAGTACCTATTTTGAATTTGTTGTTGCGAACATTGCGTTTTTTGGTACACCCCCACAGTTGTATACCATAAGTCCAAACTGGCATCAGGACTTGCTTGTATAACATTATTTTATTATGCGTTGATAGGGCAGATTTTTAACTGACTATACCTTTTTCATTAGGTCATTCGTCCACGTATCCACGGCGTATGCGCACGCCACGTGGGGCCGCATCGGGCGTGAGGTGCGGGAGGAGTTCTACAACACCCCTGCGGCGCCAGACACCATTATCCAACTAGTGGAGCAGCTTAGTGAGGAAAAGCTTGCTGCCATCAAACCCAAGTAAGTACAAAAAACATTATCTGTGAAGAAGCGGTGAGCCCGAATACATTTCCCAACATCGGCAAGATCTCAGAAACCATTCGACTTTCATAAAACTTTCATCCCCTATTTAACCCCCTTAGGGGATGATTTTTCAAAACTCCTTCCTTAGTACTCAGCTACGTTATATAAGAAACTCCTGTGCAAAACATCATACTTCTAGGGCCACCTGCGCCTCTATTCGGGAACGTCCAAGCGATCAAATTTGCATAAAAAAGGGATAGGAATTTGAATATTGTAGTGACGCGCTAGCGAGATTCTCATCCCACTCTTCCGCACAATGCGTAATGCGTAAGAGTGGGATGCTTGGACGTTCCCGAATAGAGGCCCTGTTTAGGCTGTGTATTGTCCGTCAGACAATGTTGAGAATTTTATTAAGTACCGAGATGTGTCCTCGCCGGAATAATGCCTGCATCAATAATCTGGATTTTTTCATAAGTACTATAGCAACTTACTTGAGAACGATATTCGTCTTGAGCATAGACTTTGAATACTTGTAAGTACCCTTGTCAATGATTATCCAGAATCAGATGAATTCAAGGCACTACCGTTAAGCTCCATAATCCGCTTCTTGGGTCTACGTCTGAATTCTGAAAAACAAAAGAATTTCTTCTATTGCTCTCTCTGCTGAATAATTCCCGACAAAGAGGGCGTAGTACCATAAGAACTGGATAATATTAGGTCAAACAAACAGTTTTACCGAGACGACAAATGTGTCGGATGCATATTGGCATATGTATTTCAGTAACACTGTTCACACAAAACGACTCAATAAAACTTTCGGCAATGGCCAATGACATGTCCCGGACGTTCGGTCACGATTTAACGGTCAGTTGTTTTGCTTGTATGATTTGCTTCAAGTTTTTTATTGAAGGTAAAATAAAACCCTACCTGCCTTTAATACAAAACCCAAAATAACAGGTTACGACAATCCCAAGAATCCGAGCGAGAGAAGGTAATACTCCTAAAGTCATATAGCCGGAATTTTAGTATTTTTCTCTTTACACTATGGTTCCGTAGACATGCAACCCTTAAAAGGTGTTAGAACTAACGATGAACTGCTCTTTTTGTTTAGACTAATTGAAGACTGGCCCAACACCTACGCGTTTACCAAAGCTATCGCTGAGGAGGCCGTCAGGACGATGGCGGGAGACCTACCCATTTGCATTGTCAGACCTGCAATAGGTAAGTCTGTTACATATAATCCCTATTCCTACTAAACAGAAGCTAAACTCAAAGTTGGTGAGGATTATGTATACCTGGGACATACTGTCCAATTAAGAAATCCATCTTCGAGAAAAAGGTCAATCGTTGAATCCAACTCGGCTGGGCCGCCATATCTTCTCAGGGTTTCAAGTCTTTGACCAATGTGTGTTGCCAGTGATGACTTACGGCACGACTATGGGCCTCATTAAGAAGGCTCAAGATCTGCCAAAGGACGATGGCAATGCTCGGAGTATCGCTGCGAGATCGAATTAGAAATGAGGAGATCTGGAAAAGATCTAGAGTAATCGACATAGCCCAAAGATTTGATAAACTTAAGTGGCACTGGGCGGGGCACATTGCTCGTAGAACAGATGGTCGATGGGGCCGACGAGTTCTTGAGTGGTGACCACGTCCTGGAAGACGCGGCGTGTATAGACCACCCACACGGTGGACTGACTTCCTGGTGACGATTGTAAGACTCCGCTGGATGCGACTACCACAGAATCGGTCGTTGTGGTGATCATTAGGGAGGTGTCCAGCAGTGGACGTCTTTCGGCTGATAACTATAATGGTGCTGATGGCTAACGCTCTGTGCGTGCAATAAAATGACGCGTTCAGGGTGCTGATGGGCCTGCCCCGCTACTGCAGTATTGGTCATGTGCGCAGCATCTGGGCGGTTAATTAGGCCTGCTAAATATTTTCATTTTCATTACGTCGTGTCTTTGTTTTCAGTTATCGGATCGAATCTGGAGCCAACGCCTGGGTGGTTGGACATCAGCAGTGCCTATGGACCAAGTGGAGTAAGTATCATACTTACGTGGAATTCGATTATCGTGCATATTTTTGGTACCTATAAAAAGTAGCGTCACTCTCCGGCCTATAAACTATTTTATATGCATATGACTACAGGGAGAAAGACGAGCCACCCAAGGCTTAATACTCACCAAACTTCATCAAAATAATTCCCCCTAAATAACACCACTTTGTTGCAGCTAGTACTGGGTTGCGGTTTAGGCGTTTTGCACACGTACATGGCGAACAGTGAAACGCGCATCGACCTGATTCCCGTAGACTTTGTGAACAACGCGACGGTCGCCGCGGGCTGGGCCACGGCAGATCGGCGCGCGCGCGGGCATACTGACGTCAACATATACGTCGTTGCACCTTACAGGAACCCGCTTAAGTGGAGTGAGTATAAATAAAATAATAGTTCATAAAAACTAAAAAAAACACGTTTAAAAAAGTACAAAACACCCTCATCAAGGTAATGTATTGAACTCATCAAAACAAACCAAATGTGCCTAAACTCGAGGGTTTTACTAGAAGTCATTGAAGAGTTCCACTATCCATTTCCTGGCTCCATGGTCAGATCAGCTCGATGGTAACAGATTATGATAATGTCATCTGAATTGCATACACTTGCAAAGTTTTAAATCGTAACTACAATTAGAAGTAGGTTAAAATTAAGTTCTAAGATCTCTTGGAAAAGTCGCAGATGTATGTGCAAACTGTTTGAGAAATACTCATTTAAACGGCGATATTTTACGCAGTATTTTCTCAAAATGTGTTCAAAATATGGTCCCCCTCCATACCTCCCCTCATAGGAATACATCAAAATAAGGAAAACATAACTTTGTTCGCAGATCAACTCCTAAGTATTATGTACAGTAAGGCTGTCAAAATCGCCACACCAAAGGCAATCTGGTACAACTTCGACTACTGCACCAAATACCGCTCCCTGTTTCTGCTGCTGACGTGGCTCCTGCACTACATACCCGGGTATTTGGCGGATGGGGCGCTAATGCTGCTTGGGAAGAAACCCAAGTAAGTATAAGTCAATCGATCGGGCTACATATCCCTTATAAACCGATTTCAGGGCATAGTGGTGGTACAACATTCACACGGTATCAAGTTTTGTCAGATTGAAGTGTGTTCGCTTCAATTTAAACTTAAAAATAGAAACGTCAAACTTGATTTTGACAGCTGTGTAGCTATTCAAATTCTAGTTTGATGTTTCTTATTTTCAGTTTAGGACATTTTAAATTAAGAAGACAATTTTTCGAATTGGACTCAATTTTAATTAATAATTAAATCCTTAGCTGGTGAACAAAAACAAATGAATATCAATAGTACCGCGACTCGCTTATAGACAACGCACAGCCTAAACGGGTGGTCCTAGAGGTTTGAAATTTGGAGGAGACATTCCTCGAGTACCCTAGAGGTGCACTAAGGAGGGATTTTATGAAATTCTATCCCCAAAGGGGTGATAATAAAGGGGCGATTTTTGCAATCAGTCAAGAGGTCTTAAGGTGGTAAGATAGAGAATTCATGTTGGCGGGAGTAACATTTTCAATTCTTCAGTTCTTTAATGTCAAAACAACAGAGAGATACTTACTTTGGACTCTGACGAAAGAAGTCCAATCCCCAACTGAAACGATAACCAAAAAATATTACTTAAAAAACCTTAACGCTCTCACATTTAACCCCGACACAAATAATTGAATCATTAACCTCGAAATTTCGTAACCGCAAATATCTGTACCACAAAATCTACTGAACCGATTTAAATAAATGGGGTAAGGAGAATATGATTCTCAGAGAACGTGCAAGTGTCATCAATACATATATAAAACAGTACCGTGACTGACTTATAGACAACGCACAGCCTAATCGGGTGGTCCTAGAGGTTTGAAATTTGGAGGAGACATTCCTCGAGTACCCTAGAGGTGCTCTAAGGAGGGATTTTAAGAAATTCCATCATTAAAGGGGTGAAAACAGGTGATATAGTTTGTATGGAAAATACCGCGGGCCAAGCTGTGGTCGGTCCTTTTTTTTCTCGATGGTACTAATGAAACCTTTTGTTTTCAGAGCGATTAAACTCTACGGCACAGCGTTCAACCTATCAAACGTGCTGTCTTTCTACACGTGCAATGAATTCTTCTTCCACGACGTTAATTTAGAAAATATGTACAATAGCCTATCTTCTACCGACAAAAGAATTTTTAACTTCGATATAACCAAAATAGTTTGGGCAGAGATGCTGGTCTTATGGGCAATAGGTCTTAGAAAATATATTATTAAAGACGGTCTCAAAGATACAGATTATGCGGTGAAAAAGCAGGTAGTTTTTAGGATTCTTAATTATATTGTATTGTTTTTGTATATTTATGCGTTTTATAAGTTGTGTTCTTATGCGCTGTGGTTTGTCAATATATTCTGTTAGGTAATAAAGTATTGTTATATTTTTTTTTGTTTTATTAACTTGACAGAATGAGAGTTTTTATTTATCTATACAACGGTTGCATAAATAGGGTTACATTTAATTGTATGTAAAAAAGTAACTAACCAAGTATGTACGTATAAATATGTAAATCTGTGAATTCCATTTTAACCTACTTCTAATTATTGTATTGATTTGAAACTTTGCAAGTGTATGTAATTCGGGTAACAATACAATAATTTGGTACTATCGAGCTGATCTAATTGTAGAGCCAGGAGAAATCCAACGATTTCAACAATTTTTTTCGATACCTTCTCACCGATATTTTTGCATGGCTATTTTTTTGGGGCTTACATAATTAATTAATCTCGCGTCAGAAAAAAAGCCAATACAGCTGAGCCCACATGAAAATTATTATTATTTTGGTACTTTTAATTAACGCTGGCAACACCTTCCCACCACCAGAACGATTAAAATTTTTTTTTGGGTGCACAGGGTGCACTGAGCAACTGTTAGGAAAAAAAAAGGCGCTGAGCCCACATTTCTTTTCATTTTTTTCCCCACCCCACTACACCCGCACCCACCGCCCGCGGCCTGCCAGCACGAAGATTATCGGGAAAGCTTGTTCAGGGAAGTAGCTAACGGACTTTCAATACGAGTCCAGAACGCATGTGCTCGTTTCTGCTTCAGAGTCCCTCCCCGCTCCCGCATCACTCCATACTTGAGCGCCGCTGGCCTGTTAAACATGTCTGCGCGACGGCGTCTGCACCTCGCTACTCTGTTGTTTGGTGTGGTGCACCACGAGACCCCTGCGTACCTTTTTAAAAAAATAGAGTGGTCGAGAAGTGTGCGCAAATTTAAAATCAGGGTTATCGTACCGCCGCACCGGACCGCGGCGTTCCGGGGTAGTTTCAAGTTTGCGGCGTCCAAGTGCTGGAATGATCTCCCTCCTCCTGTCAAAGGAGCGTCTAGCAGGTACACCTTCAAGCGAAAGCTTGAAGGTCATTTGTTGACGCTCCAGAAACAATAATTTTATTCCAGCACTTTAAGTTTTACAACTTGTTAACTTTTCCTATTTTTCTATCTGTTTTTTAATATTTTACGCTTAATGCTGCTGTAACAAGTAATTTAGTATTGATTATTCTGAACACATTGCCACAATATTAGCTATATATGTATGTCCGATCCATCTTAGTAGTAGTAGATAAATAATTATTAGCATGTAGTGTATTTGTATAGCGCTCCGTGAGTCACAGACGGTGCTGGCTGAAAATCAGCGCTGCAGGTGTCTTACACCTCAGCATTATGCTGAGCCAGTGTCCCATTCACTGCCGCGAGGACACACACACCACCATTTTGTTTTGTATTGTTTTTAATTTATATTTATGTTACTCTGTGTGTCTTCTATGTTAGTGAATAAATGTTTTTCTTCTTTCTTCTTCTTCTTCTACAGCTGAAGCCATGACCGATTTGGTCGGTAGCTCTCCGTCCATAACCAATGTAGTTTTACACTAAAACAATAATTGATAAAAAAACTACGGGTATTATTATTTATTTATTTATTGCTAATAGACAAAAATTTACCCATTATCTCACCTGATGGTGAGTGACGATGAGATCGAAGATGGAAAATGCTTTAGGTAAGTATGCCTATTCACTATCAACTTAAAATGGTCCAATTTATACCGTTTGGAGAAAAGGTCGACAGGAAGCAAGTTCCACTCCTTATCTGTATTAAAACTAGAGGCAAACCGCTTCATGCGTTATGTAGATAAAAGCATACATATATATACTAAATATCCACGACTCTGGCACAAAATAATACAAACTTCGTGCTCATCACACAAAGTAAAAAGTTGACCCTGCCTCCGGAGCTAGCGGTCCCGGGTTCGATCCCTGGTAAGAGCAAATTTTTTTGTGATGATCACTTATGTTTGTTCCTGAGTCTTGCATGTTTCCTATGTATTTTCGTACTTATTTATCGTCGTCGAGTACCCATAACAGAAGCCTTTAGAGCTTACTTTGGGACTAGATCGATTTGTGATAAGATTGTCCCTTGATTTATTTATTATGTAGCCATAGCTGGGCATCGTTAATCAAATAGTTAACTTCGTTAATCGATAATCCGTTGCTAAAAACGTTAACTTTGTTAAACGTTAAAGCGTTACATTTAGGAAGATTTTACGGAAGTTAACGTTAATCCTTAACTCGTGATAGTAATTTCATTTTAGAGGCCGTTTCGTTAGTGATTTACTTATAAAAATATGTTGGTATGGGCTATGGGAGTTTTGGCAGGACATGAGAAATCAATAAAAGAAGGGATTGCCCGGACATACTTGTCAGACTGACCGTGTTTTTTGCAGCGCGGCTCGGTCTGCGCGGTGTCTTTAATAAACTTTAATTGTTTTAACGGAAGTTAATGAGTCCGTTAACATTTTTTAAAGTTAAAATTTATCCGGTACTCGAAATATTAACTTCG
Organism: Tortricodes alternella; assembly: GCA_947859335.1. Classification (NCBI taxonomy): domain Eukaryota; kingdom Metazoa; phylum Arthropoda; class Insecta; order Lepidoptera; family Tortricidae; genus Tortricodes; species Tortricodes alternella. The sequence goes on from OX401975.1 coordinate 16,943,605, forward strand.
TTAATTAACGGATTAACGGTGTTGTACCCAACTATGCCCCTAGCAAACTTAGCACGGAAGGCAACACTGCGATCGGAGTTCGTCAAATGATAACAAACAACAAAAATATATAAAAACGCAGAGTTTATTCGTACCTTTGTTCAAGTGCCTTACAAACTCAAAACACGTGCCCCATAAAAATAAGAATCTGATGTCAGATGAATACTAAAGACCAATTTAATCCGAGCTCATCGACCGAGAATACAAAAATCAAGTTAAGTGGTTATATAAGAAACAAGTCTTGTTCTTAATAAAAAATCGGACGAGTGCGAGTCTGTCTCGCGGGCAGAGTCCTTTAAATGTTAAGTAGGTACCTAGTAATAGCTTTAATGTTTATTTGAAATATGCGTCTTACGCCGCGCATTATAAAAATCGAAATTAATTAATTATTAACATAGAATTTTTCATCAAACATCTCTTAGTATAAAACAAAGTTGTTTTCCGTGTCTGTCTGTATATCCGCTAACTCCTCCTAAATCACGCAACCTATTTTGATGCGATTTTCACCCATGGACGGCGTGATTCATGATGAAGGTTTATATGTATATAAAAATCGAAATAAGTTTTAATATAGTAGAGAAAATTAAATGTTTCTCAATCATGTCAAAAAAATAAATTCTTGGGCGCTTAAATACATGGTTTACGCTGGCAAAACCTTAAGATATACATCAAAATAATGTCGCCAAGAATTTTATTACTTCGAAAAACCTAGAGAAATATCTGCGATGTGATATGTCTATCTCCTAAGGTTCTCACTAACTCACAGTAACCATTTTTATCTCTAAAATATAAATCAAAATATTAGGTTATTTGCGAAGCAATTTTCCCCTATTCAGTGTTAATCTAAGTACGTTTTTATTTTAGGAATTTAACGTAGATTAAAATTGTACCGTACACTATATCCAACTACGGACTGCGAGCCGCCATACCGAACACGGCGCTGTACGTGTCGCGCCTGCACCTCCGCCACAGATGACGTGGTGGAGTATGTCCGCAAGAAGTCCGGCTGCTCCCTGAGGGTGTTCCAGCTGCGATCGCCAGACCGGACTTCTGGCCGACGGGTGTCGTGTTCTGGCGCTTCCGGGGCCCCGTGCCTGTCCAGGACCCGACTCCAGGTGGGACGTCGCTAAGGTCGTCTTTTCGTGCCCCATAGTAGTTTATGCAACGGTTGCATAATGATAGGCCTTAAAACACTAGTGCGGTTTTTATGAAACGAGCCGATAGGCGAGTTTCATAATAAGATCGCACGTGTGTTTTAAGGCCAAATTATGCAGAGTTGCATACATAACTTTATCTACACACATATTATAAATTCTCCATGATGGGTTCAGAAACAATATTTTCTGGCAACAAGTTATTTGTTGCAATCGTGGCTGCATATTTCCGATATCCGGCGCATTTTCACATCACACACACTCCGAGAAGACTACTTACGAGTACTATTCATATTTTCAACTAAAATGTAAATTACAAACAACTTTTTCTATTCAATTCAACAACAATTCTACTTTCGTTCAGCAAAACACCAACATGGCGGCGATTCGATCCTCCGTCAAGACCATTTTTTTTTTTAAATCATAGACAAACGGATGAAGTCTTTATTCTCACGTCACTCGAGATCAAATATTGTGCAGTTTATATTTAAAAAACATACTGAATTGACGTTTCGTATCAATAACTGTTTTAATATCTATGGATACTAGAATAGAGACCCTCTTGAGTTTTGACAGCTGTTCCAAATTTAATCTCATTTCTTTACTAAAAACGATAAAGAAGTAATGTTATTTCTTTATCGCAGCACTGGTTTTTCCTAATTGGTGGTCATTTCCTACGGTTTTTGATTAACCAATGGAGGTTTTATGATATGGGTGTAGATAAAATAATTTTAATTACCTACCTTTAAGTTATTTAAATACCATGTACTTATGTTAGTCTGTAAGGTATTTATAATATACAAGCTGGTGCCCGCGACTTCGTCTGCGAAGAATAATAATTTAAGTAACCTATGTACTTTTAAACCTTCCCTAGACCTCCACGAACATTTCAAGACTAAGATAAGATAAATCCGTTCAGCCGTTCTCGAGTTTTAGTGAGACTAACGAACAGCAATTCATTTTTATATATATAGATATGGGCCACTGAGGCCTGAAATAAATCGTTTTATTATTTATTATTCTCTTTATTTCTCTTAAATCTTAAGCTAGGTATTATAATATTTGTATAAAAAGTAAAATACATTATCACTATAAAAATACAAACACTATAAAAACCTAGCCTAGGGTGCCGCCGGTAGCGGGGCAGGGCTCAAGCTACCGGCGGTTAGGGCCGCAGCGAGAGGAACCTCCTGACGACGCGCGCCGTGTCCAGGAGTACCGCCTTCCGTATTTGACCCTTGATCCAGCCATCAAGCGAGAATTTCTTGAGGTGTTGGTCGAGACTCTTCGCTATGAGACCGTTCGCAGAAACGACTATCGGCAAATGATCGTCGAGTCAACATCCCACATGGCGGTCACCTCGTGAGCCAAGTCAAGGTACTTGCTGAGTTTGTCTGTTTATTATTTTTATTATTATATCATTTTAATAAATACTTTGGAAGATATCAAAGGTTAAAACACCGAGACAATGATTCACGGCCGGAGTAGCGACTCCGAGCGCCATAATAAGCTATCGTTTATAAAGTATGTAATTCTATAATCAAAGACCATCACTATTTTCACCTCCCTTTTTTGTAAATTCCACCCGTGCGAAGCCGGGGCAGGTCGCTAGTCATTATTAAAACTAATTCCACAAAGACAAGGGCGTCGCAAAGATCTACCCACACGGAGCCTCGCAATGCCTAACGCCGCCCCTGCGAGTCGGTCGTGTGTTTGACCGACTCGCAGGGGTTAGAGGGCAAATACGTTTTTGTTAAAACAAAGCTGGTCAAGTGCGATTCTGACTCGCGCGCCGAGGGTCCCGTACTTACCTATGCAAAACAGTCAGTAAATTAAAAAAATGGCTATTAATAACCGGATAACCATTTACAACCTACCTATGAAAAAAATACTTTCGCAAGCTCCTATCTCCGTGCAATCGTCGAGTGTGATAGGTACGACTTTGCAAAGGTTATTCCGTTAAACTATATTTTGTTGCATGATTATAGGTCAAGGGGAAGTACCTTATAGGTTTTGTTTAGATAAGGTAAAGATAGATAAAAATCATTTATTCAAGTAGGATTTAGAAAAGCACTTTTGCATTAATAAATAATAATAATAATAATAAAATCAGAGGGATAATCTTTACACAAATCGATCTAGTCCCAAAGTAAGCTCTAAAGGCTTGTGTTATGGGTACTAGAAGACGATATAAATACTTATATAGAGAAATAAATACTTAAATACACAGGAAACATTGAAGACTCAGGAACAAACATACGTGCTCATCACACAAATATTTGCCCTTACCGGGGATGGAACCCGGGACGCTTGCGTCGGAGGCAGGGTCACTCCCAACTAGGCTAACCGCGTCGTCAATTTTCAAAAGTATCAAAATATGTGATATAAACGGCCTTATCTTTTGTTTGCGTTGACTTAGAAGGTTGGTTTTTTACGGCTCCAAGAGATTGCAGATTTGAATACCTACTTGATATTAATTTCGACTTCATACCTTCACGCTTTCCGGAGAAAAATGGGTTGATACACAGACAGACGGACAGACGGAGAGACGGGCAGACAGACAGACAGACGTCAAATGTCTTTATTATTATTATTACGACGACGCGGATAGCCTAGTTGGTAGTGACCCTGCCTCCGACGCAAGCGTCCCGGGTTCGATTCCCGGTAAGGGCAAATATTAGTGTGATGAGCACGAATGTTTGTTCCTGAGTCTTGGATGTTTCCTATGTATTTAAGTATTTATTTCTCTATATAAGTATGTATAGTACCTATTCCCTCTGCTGTATGTATTCTCCTCTGCTGCACTGGGAGTGAAGAAATAGCATAGAATGCGTGCAGATGCTTATCATCCTGGCATGTCGTAAAAGTCGACTAAGGGACGGGTCCTCTACAACATGGTGGACTATCTGTATGGGCGATTGGGCGTTGGGCTGATCACCTGTCACCATACGGTTCATCATACCATCTTAGGACTAATTAATCGAACGTGGCCACGCGTTCCTGAGAAAAAGGTCTTGACAGACAGACAGACGGACAAACAAGTGATCCTATAAAGGTTCCTTTTTTCATTTTGAGGTACGGCACCCTATGATACAGGTACAGCACAAAAACAAAGGAAGGAAGGAAATTATAATCGTGTAGGTAACTACAACACAAAAGATAACTACTACAAATTTAAAATTTAATTTGAACTCAAGGACGGACGGCCCAATAATAGCTAGGGAGCTGGGTGCCAAAATTTATATCGTCGGCCTAAATGGCAAACCTCGTAACTCAATCTGACCAAATTTTTTAGGAGGCACAAAAAACTTCATTACCAAAAATGTTGCATGAAGACTTGCTTTGTATTTTTTTTATATAATGTTAAATTAAATGTTGCCGTCAGATTGTTAAAACCATTTTTTTTTAAATCACTTGAACCTGGAAAATTACGGATTACCTGGAGAGTTACGAGTTTTTCTAGAAAATTTTAGGAAGCTAATCGGGAGTTAAGAGCTTTGCTATAAAAATCCGTAAAATAATGTATAGCAAAACTCTTAACTCCCGATTAGCTTACTAAAATTTTCTAGAAAAACTTGTAACTCCAAATTTTAAAGGGAGCGACGGGGGAAGATACGAGGTATTCCTTTTACAAAATAGCGGTCGGGAGTTGCGAGGTTTTCTTTTTTGCTTTTTAAACGTAAACGTTCAGAATACTAAAAGTGTCAAAACATGATTTTCAAAATAAATGGAGTTACGAGGTTTGCTATTTAGGCCGACGATATTATGATTTGTTCGCTTGGCAGACCTGATTGTTCAATGAATGAATGAATTAAGAAAAAATTGACCGTTTTTTTCTTTTTTGAAACGCTGTTAATTGATAACGCAGCGCTGCCATGGTGACAGTCTATTTTTCTGTGGGTCTTTACATTGCCAATAATTGAAGCGAGCCGAACTCGCGCGCCAAGGGTTCCGTAATTACGTATGAAAAAGAAACAGTACCTTGTAAGTACGGAACACTAAAAAAAGAAAAAAAAATAGCTTTTAACAACGGGGTAAACATTTACAACCTACCTATGAAATAAGACAAAAAATAACTTTCGCAAGCTCCTATCTCCGTTCAATCGTAGTGTGATATACGACTTTGCAAAGGTTATTCCGTTTAAGTTTTATGTGATGTAATAACAAATTCACGGCTTTCGGACTTTTTCCTTTACTTGTGCTGTATGACACTGCTTCTTGCCAAATTTCATGATTCTAGGTCAACGGGAAGTACCCTATAGGTTTTGATTCCCTTTGGATTCCCTTGAAAGTATCAAAATATGAGACATAAACGGCCATATCTTTTGATTGCGGTGACTTAGAAGGTTGACTTTTTCATAGCTTCAAGAAATTGCAGACTTGAGTATTTGATATTAATTTCAACTTGATACCTCCACGCGTTCTTGAGAAAAAGGTCTTGACAGACAGACAGACGGACAACCGAGTGATCCTATAAGGGTTCCTTTTTTCCTTTTGAGGTACGGAACCTTAATAAAAAACGTTGTGCTAAATCATTTGTTCGTCTCTGCCTCTTGGACTGATGGTCAGAATCATTCTTAAAACGTTGATTACGTTGAACACGAAGAGAAAGACGGTCAGGGCTCTGTTTTATAACGGGACGTAGTTCCAAAAATGTAAATGAAAAAAGCTATACTTAATCATTTGTTCGTCGTTCTCGTTGCGTCCATTCGATTCATTAGGACTCCCAGAATAGAAAAAAAAGTTGGCAGACGCCTAGGTCGCTGATTATTTTATGTACCCTTTTTTAAAGTTGTAATTTAAAAACGCAGGGACATACGACTTTCATTTACTGGACCAAATCGATTTGTATTGACATAAACTTTCATCCCTATCAATATGAAAGACGAAAAATCATACCAAAATGGCACCCAGCTCCCTAACTATAAAACCCGTATAAAAATAACATCACAACAATGACATGGCGTAAATAAATATAACAAAAACTAATAATTGACCTAAGCCTCAACTTTTTGTTGTTTTTTTTTTTAATAATCGTTATTTTTCCTCAACCCAAACCAATTTCCGAATTCAATTTGCGTCGTTGCTTTAAGTTACGAGCGACTCCCAGGAATCCCCGTAAGCTGGTATTTCCATAAAAAAACGGGCGGGTTGGGTCAATGACACGACCGACCTCAATTTTAAAATTGAATGCATCTCGTAAGCCCCTCTTCTGACTTTTGCGAATAACAGCCAGTCCAATTCGAACTCTTAAGAGGAGTGTGACCGTAAGGTTTTTCATACAAGAGGTGAAAACGATTTCAACCCCTTAAATGTTAACCGAAAAGACAAATTTTTGATACCTTGTCAGTGAGAACAAAATCTAGGTCTGCACGTATTGGTTTTCTCACAATAATCAATAAATTCAGTATTATTGATGTTTTAGTATTCACATACAAAACTAATTTCAGCGATTATTTGACTTTGTTGATCTTTAATCAAAATTCAAAAAACTTATATAGGTAACTCAATTTTGTTCTGACTGACAACCTATCAAACATTGGTTAAAATCGGTTAACATTTAAGGGGTGGATCGTTATCGCCTTTTGTATGAAAAGGGTGATTTTTGCCGTTGGTTCAAAGTCCTCTTAATATAAAAATTCTTAAACTTAAAATAAGTATGAAACGTCAAAAATGATAATGACTGCTTTGTGCTATACAAATAGTGACTTTTGAATTTATCGAACCCACTTTCGAATTGGTCCCGTGGGACAAAGACTACATTTTTAGGGTTCCGTACCACAAAAGGAAAAAAGGAACCCTTATTGGAGCACTTGTCTGTCCGTCTGTCCGTCTGTCTGTGTGACCTTTTTTGTCAAGAACACGTGGAGGTATCAAGTTGAAATTAATACCAAATACTCAGGTCTGCAATCTCTTGGAGCTGTGAAAAAATCATATTTTACGACGCGGTTAGCCTAGCTGGTAGTGACAATGCCTCCGAAGCTAGCGTCCCGGGTTCGATCCCCGGTAAGGGCAAAATATTTGTGTGATGAGCACGAATGTTTGTTCCTGAGTCTTGGATGTTTCCTATGTATTTAAGCATTTATTTCTCTATATAAGTATGTATAGTATTCCCTCTGCTGTATGTATTCTCCTCTGCTACACTGGGAGTGAAGAAATAGCATAGAATGCATGCAGATGCTTATCATCCTGGCATGTCGTAAAAGTCGACTAAGGGACGGGTCCTCTACAACATGGTGGACTATCTGTATGGGCGATGGGCTGATCACCTGTCACCATACGGTTCATCATACCATCTTAGGACTAATTAATCGAACGTGGCCACGCGTTCCTGAGAAAAAGGTCTTGACAGACAGACAGACAGACACAGACAGACAGACAGGCGGACAACCGAGTGATCCTATAAGGGTTCCTTTTTTCCTTTTGAGGTACGGAACCCTAAAAAATGTGCACACTACGCTGAAGACCCTAGGATACGCACTGTGTTTCCATTGTGTCGAAAACAAAGATGTATATATATACCACATCCAAACGTAGTTTAAATTACAAACCACATTAATGTGTAGCTACGCAGTTGTTGAGTAATTCGTTTTTTTAGACAAAGTACTATTATTACGTGAACTAGGTACGTAGAATCATGATAATGATTAAAATACTGACTCCCTGATTATTTCTTGATTTCTTCATAACTTAATTTCAAATATCTGCACGCTATCCCGGTGAGATTATCTGTTCAACTCTCCTACTAGAGCTGTTCAATTCCTTTTAATTCTAATAAGGATTCCTAATCCATACTTATATCAGAAATGGGTTCGTTGGTTTGTTCCGTTTTTACGGCTAAACTGTTGAACCGATTTTGATAAAATTTGGTATGGAGACAATTTAAACCCTGAGGAAAGACATAAGGTACTTCGTGCGATCCGATAAGAGGCCATTGACGTATTTTTAACCCACTTCAAAAAAAGAGGAGTCTCAATTCGGTTGTATTTTTTTATGTTTGTTACTTCACAACTCCGTCGTTTATAAACCGATTTGGAAAATATAATTTTAGATTATATTAGAAATCGATTTGTATTGACATAAACTATATATACGTTATAGTCCAAATTGAGGTGAGATTAGAGAATCTATGGGGAATCGATGTAACTCTTCAAATATTATAGGCACACATATAGTAATTGTAGTATTTTCTGTAATAACTCAGCTGCTCAGGCAGTTACGTTCCAAAAGCATTATTTGATGAAGTGGAACTAGTGATGAAGACCATAAATGATCACCGGAACTCTTAAAAATTATAAGTATTTCACGAGTGGCGATTAGATTGCTGTGTTTCGGAAGCAACTTATGTTCATGAAAATCTATGTGGTAAAATAGAACCGGTTGTGAAGAACCAGGAGAACTCCTCAACGATTGACATCCTTGGATAGCAAAAGTTTGTAACTAAATGGTGATGGGCAATTGGCATTCTGCTTACTTGAGGCAGTAAATGTGGGTCGTTAAATCATATGATAATAACAAAATATGAAAAAAAATACTTACTTTTAAAGGCTATTTGAAGTCAGTTTTTTATTTTTTTAATTATTATGTTTCTTACTGAATTACTTTCGCATTTATCAATACATATAAAACCGAACCGTGACTCACTTATAGACAACGCACAGCCTAAACGGGTGGTCCTAGAGGTTTGAAATTTGGAGGAGAAATTCCTCGAGTACCTTAGAGGTGCCCTAAGGAGGGATTTTTTGAAATTCCATCCCAGAAGGGGTGAAAAGAGGTGATAAAGATTGTATGGAAAATACCGCGGGCGAAGCTGTGGCGGGTCCACTAGTAATATTATTTAATAACAGTAAAATGTGTTTCGGTTTCGGTTCATGCGCTATCAGTGCAATTCGTGTGCTCTTTTTTTCGGTCAGTAGGCCGCAGACTCAGCAGTATTCTACGAGTAGTTATAGCACGTTATAGCAGACTACGCAGGCGTACAGAAAAAGAAAGAGAATAAGATTTTGAAATAACCAGCCTTTATTACATTACTAGTTGAGCCGACAGCTTCGCCCACGGTATTTCCCATACAAAGTTTATCACCCCTTTCGGGATGGAATTTCAAGAAATCCCTCCTTAGTGCACCTCTATGGTACTCGAGGAATGTCTCCTACTTTCAAACCTCTAGGAGCACCCGTTTAGGCTGTGCGTTGTCTATAAGTGAGTCACGGTACTGTTTTATATCTATCATCGAGATGACATGTACTTTTCAGCATATTAAGGGGCTCGTAAATGGGCTCGTTTTTTGGAAATTTATTGCTGCAATTCGGGCTATCTCCAATAAGATTACTTATTACATCACTAATGGGGACGAAAAGTTTGTATGTAAACTTTTGGGGATAGCCCGAATTGCAGCAATAAATAGGCTAGTTTCCTGAAAAAATCTAATTAACCCGTGATTTACATCATAAAAAAATATTGAACACATATTTTTTCTTTTGTCAATTAAACAAAAAATGACTAAGCTATAGTGTGTTGAAGTTCCGCGTGACATCACGACTTTGTACATTTTTTACCATTAAGTGATCTCATGAGCCTCCCGAACTTTGATGCGCGTTATCTATGTCAATTTTGATTGATTTGATAAAGCAAAAAATACGTGTTCAATATTTTTTGATAATCTAACTGATGGACTAATTAGAATTACTATTTTTTACCCAGGAAACATCCCTATTGCCGAAAAAGTAGCCCGTTTACGAGTCTTTTTACGATGACGGGAGTTCAACATTGCTTCTGCTATGCTTTGATATTCTCTTACAAATCTCGAAGCTCATTTCGTCTCTCATTTCGTCCGACAATTATAAATTGAATTTGTATATAGGTATAATGGACCCCAGCGGCCCTAGCAAGGTTGACACAAGGATAAGTTAAACCGTCTCATCTTTAAGTGCGTCTCTCACACTAGTTCCGACGAAAGAGACAGTCAGAGAGCTAAACGGGTTCAACTAATCTTTGTGTCTTGCATGTTAGGGCCGCTGCGGCCCAAGGCTAAGTTAAACCGTCTTATCTTTAAGTGCGTCTCTCTCACACTAGTCCCGACGAAAGAGACAGTCAGAGAGCTAAACGGGTTCAACTAATCTTTGTGTCTTGCATGTTAGGGCCGCTGCGGCCCAAGGCTAAGTTAAACCGTCTTATCTTTAAGTGCGTCTCTCTCACACTAGTCCCGACGAAAGAGACAGTCAGAGAGATAAACGGGTTCAACTAATCTTTGTGTCTTACATGTTAGGGCTACTGCGGCCCAAGGCTAAGTTAAACCGTCTTATCTCTAAGTGCGTCTCTCTCACACTAGTACCGACGAAAGAGACAGTCAGAGAGATAAACGGGTTCAACTAATCTTTGTGTCTTGCATGTTAAGGCCGCTGCGGCCCAAGGCTAAGTTAAACCGTCTTATCTATAAGTGCGTCTCTCTCACACTAGTGCCGACGAAAGAGACAGTCAGAGAGATAAACGGGTTCAACTAATCTTTGTGTCTTGCATGTTAGGGCCATTGCGGCACAAGGATAGGTTAAACCGTTTTATCTCTAAGTGTGTCTCTCACACTAGTGCCGACGAAAGAGACAGTCAGAGAGATAAACGGGTTCAACTAATCTTTATGTCTTGCATGTTAGGGCCGCTGCGGCCCAAGGATAAGCTAAGCCGCCTTGTCTCTAAGTGCGTCTCTCTCACACTAGTACCGACGAAAGAGACAGAGAGATAAACGGGTTCAACTAATCTTTGTGTCTTGCATGTTAGGGCCACTGCGGCCCAAGGCTAAGTTAAACCGTCTTATCTCTAAGTGCGTCTCGCTCACACTAGTGCCGACGAAAGAGATAGTCATAGAGATAAACGGGTTTAACTTATCCCCGTGTCTGGCATGCTAGGACCGCAGAGAACAGGCCTAGCCTAGCATGGATCCGCTGGTAAATCATCCTTTACAATTTATAAGTAGTGTTGGTAATATTGTAGTACTCGGTTTGTATTTTAACTTGTTTGAAGCTATAATAATAAATTATTTTTATTATTATTCTTACAACGTAACATCCAGCTGTAACTCGCTTGTTTGCATGCAAATAAATAAAATATGAAACATCGTAGTCGTCAGTTTTTTGGTGAGTCACGCGTTCGATAGATTAATACACGCAAATCATGCACCTATTGCGCATTTGGCACAACTGATACGTATCATTATTAGAGTGACGCCACACGGGTGCGTCGCGCTGCGTTGCGACGACGGAGCGTTCAATCATAATCTATACATATAAAACAGTACCGTGACTCACTTATAGACAACGTAATGCCTAAACGGGTGGTCCTAGAGGTTTGAAATTTGAAGGAGACATTCCTCAAGTACCTTGGAGGTGCATTAAGGAGGGATTTTTTGAAATTCCATCCCTAAAGGGGTGAATACTAGTGACAAAGATTGTATGGAAAATGCCGCGGGCGAAGATTTGGCGGGTCCACTAGTTTTATACAAATATGTATGGTATGCCACACGGTGCGTTGCGCAACGAAGTAAGATACCATGGAGAGCGTCCACGCTCAGTCGTCGTAACGCAACGCACCCGTGTGACATCACACTTAGGCTGGGTACTGACCTACAATATAACTGAGCATTATCACTTGTGAAAGAAAAAAAAAATTAGCTGATTGACTTTCTTCATCCATCTCTTAAGCTAAAGTGGAAATGGGCTGGCCACCTGGCTAGACTCGAAGACGGAAGATGGACGAGGGAGGCGACGATCTGGCCGACCCAAGGGCAAGCGTCCTAGACAGACCTCGCACACGGTGGGCAGACGAGATCAAGGAAATACATACATTACAATCATACATTGTTTATTTATTTAACCAATCAAGAGATACACACCTAAATCCTCATAACTTAAGAAAAAGGAACCAATTATTAAGTACTTTCACTAATATGAAAATGGTCAGGTCAGGGACTCACCAAATGTCGGTAAAAATTTATAATAAAATTCCACTGACCATAAAACTGATAGATAGGGATAACATATTTTATAAGAAATTAAAGGAGTTTCTCTTAGATAATAGTTTTTATAGCCTGAACGAGTTCTTTGATTATAAGGGTTAATTATAAGTTATGCAAATAAATGAAGCGTAAGTAAATTGCTGTGCCCTTACAGGGTTTATGTTGGACCTAAATGTAATAGTTTTAAGACCTTTGCAACACATAAATGCAATAAACGAATATGAATGAATATGAATATGAATTGAAATCAGCCAAGGTTTATTTCCTATCTTCAAAACTTGTACAGTGGTAGTAATGTAGAGTCAATGCAGAGTAAATGTAGAGTCAATGCAGAGTAAATGTAGAGTCAATGTAGAGTCAATGTAGAGTCAATGTAGGGTTAATGTAGAGTCGACGTAATGTTTCAACTTTAATAAAAAAAAACTAATTTACATTTTATTTCCTCACAAATGTGATGAAAATCATTGTGTGTATCACTGGCAGTAAGGGGATTACAAACTCGAGTCATTAAAAGCCCTCCGCCTTCGGCGTCGGACTTCTAATAGACCCCCGTTAGTTATCCCCTTCTTACCGCCCTAGATGCAGAATGTACTATTTCTGTCGCTCCCTCAAATAATAACTTCGCTTCGCTTGCTCTTTTGCGAAAGACCTCCGAGATATCGCCTTGGCCTCGGCACACAGAAGGTCATCTGTAATCATTATAATGTATTGATTGTGTTGATTATCGTTTCTATGATGATGTGTGGGTAGAAATGTCTGAGCCTCTGTGAAGTAATGTTTACGATAACGGTAATGGGTACGGTCCAATGGTAAATGTATAAATTGTTATTTCTAATAGGGAAGTGCATTTAATATTTGTATTCAATCTGCGTGTAAACCTGTAAGGGGGCGTCTATTAATTACGTGAGGTGCTCAGGGGGGGGAGGGGATTGAGACGAATCTTACTAAATCTCACTTGGGGAATCTTTTTAGCAGAAAACAGTGTAAAACTGCGTGAAAGTTAAGTTAAATTAAAGCGAAATGAAAGTAAAAAAAGTGTCTTGAATACAATATGGCAAAATCTGACACAATTGTGTTAGGTATATCGTATTTGTCCGAGGGCCGCAGAGCAGCGCAGTAGCTCTTTGATTGTTTAATCGCTATTGATCAGTAGCCCGAGCACGAAAATTGGAATGGTACGTCACGTTATCGAATCGTCTTTACTACTCGAAAACGTACACGTACCATTACGGTAGTTTTTTTTTAAATTCAACGATTTTATACCCAAAATACAAATTTTAAAAAACTCACGTGAGATTGGGGCAGGGGGGAGGGAGTCGAAAAAAATCTTAAAACATCTCACCAAGGGAGGAGGGTGGGTCAAAAAATGCCTCACGTAATTAATGGACGCCCCCTAAGGGTCTAATTCGGTGTAACTAAACTGTTATGCAATAAGATCTGCAAATGTAACCTAACATTCAAATATAAATCTATTAAACGTATTTAAGTAGATAGGGGTCGAACCTAATGACTTTATAGATCGGCGGACGGCTGTAGCCGACGCAAATGTATAGAAAACGGCATACCGTGGCGGAAAACTGCTGACGGCCACAGCCGACTATGGCGGTTAAGGGATTTTACTTCGCTTGTTAGTCGGTCTGTTTGTTGGTTGCTTAGTTTAGTATGTATGGATCAAATCTTGCAAGTCAACTCTGTACCATACGAGTATAAATCCAATCACTACGCAGTATGAACCTGGGAAAAAAACGCTTGATATTAAAAGAAAAAAATTAACAAAAAAAATGTGTTTCCGGTTAAGACGAAAACCACAGTCAAATCAGTTTTTAAAAGATAATTTATTATTAAAAACAAACTAAAATATGTCATTAATTAGTATATGCAACCTTAAAATACTACAAACAACACTTCCTGATGATCAGATAAAGGGCTTAATTACTATAGTATAAAATCAACATTATTTTCTTGGTATTACCTACGCTAACGCTGCGACACCCCGCGAAGCGTATACTTTACTCTTTACTCATAGGGTACCTAAGTGACACAAACAGGTACCTATAGGTACGTCCGGGTGGCGTCGCGGCGTAAATGTAAGCGCCTATTATATGGCCGTCAGCGCTCATTTTAAGTGACGCGACCTTTATCAAGGTTAATTACCTATATTATAAATACAAAATGGATTTAACGTTTCTTTAGATTTTCTTTCCATTGACTAGTTGGCTTGGTTATTCCACTGTTGGATAGTTCAGGAAATAAACGTTTTCTAATTAAGAAATCAAGTGAGATCGAAATAAATTAAAAAAGAAGTTATGCAGTATTCCATTATAGTTAGTCCGTCCGGGAACTAAAATTTTCTGGGGCAATCCAGGGTATAAGGTATCTCCATCTCATATCTGTCCAGCCGTTGAAGAGTGAAGGAGTAACAAACATATTAAGAAGACTGTGAACTAATGGCAAAAATCACCCTTTTCATACAAAAGGCGATAACGATTTCCACCCCTTAAATGTTAATCGATTTTGACCAATTTTCAGTCAGAACAAAATCTAGGTCTATACGTTTTTTTGAATATTGATTAAAGATCAACAAAGTCAAATAATCGCCGCAATTAGTTTTGTATGGGAATCCTAAAACAACAATAAAACTGAAATTATTGATTATAGTGAAAAACCAAAAGGTACAGACCTAGATTTTGTTCTGGCTGATAACCTATCAAAAGTTGGTCAACATCGGTTCACATTTAAGGGGTGGAAATCGTTATCGCCTTTTGTATGTAAAGCCGTAGGTTCATACTCCTCATAACTCAACTCACACACAGACAAACTTTGGCATTTACAATATTAGTGTGATTAACATTTAAACAGTCCACAGACAGAGTGCGGGCCAGCAGTAACAGCATCTTCAAGATGATGGGTAATAAATTCGATTGTCCTTTGGTGTCCTGTTTCTGTGTTATCTCCTGAATGAATAAATAAATAAATAAATAAATAAGGAAGCTTGCTCAAAGGACGAAGTAACGTATAACGTACGTAAAGTAAGTATTAGAGTAACTACATAAAATAAACGCGCTGTAATCGCAGCGCACGCGCGTGATGTGTAACGTCTGTTAAAGCGGAAATACTGCTTGTTGCCGATACAAGTAAAAGGGACCGAGCGATAGTTTTCTATTACGAGAACGCTTTGCATAAATTCATGGTAATGGTACAGATGACGTCACGCTGCGGCGCCGCACTTCCGCCCCGCGGCGACCGGGACTAAAGTTTCAACAGGTTTTTAAATTTCATGTACTCTATTTCAAAATGTTGTTTAAAACATTTCAACTTTAATGTTTCCTGCCGCGACCCAATAAGACCAGACGCGTTGTGGCGATCGCGCTGCGCTTACGCTAAGATGCGCTCGCGCCCGGAATGTGGCCGGGCCTTAAACTAGTCGGGTCGATGTTGAGTCGATATGGTGTGCTAAACGTCCCAAGGTACCGCCGACGTTGACTTTTTGGGCAAGTCATCCAACGGCGGTAAACCGAAGAGCTCCGGTTTGAAATCCCTTAGCGACCTGCGAAATGAAATAAAACTTAATTGCTGGCCTACATAAGCCCACTGCGGCCCTAACATGCATGACACAAAGATAAGATCGACCGTCTTATCTCTAAGTGCGTCTCTCTCCCACTAGTGCCGACGAAAGAGATAGCCATAGAGATAAACGGGTTTATTTTATTTTAGGGCAATATATTTTTCGCTAAATTTCACTTCCCAAAAAAACTTATCGCAGTAGTTTCATTTCCCAAATGAATCTTTAGTAGGTACATTTACATTTCGCATTATATTCATTTGGTCAAATTATCAATTGGCATTATTTTACTTTGTCAAGTTTCTGACAATAGTAGTTTATGCAACGGTTGCATAATGATAGGCCTTAAAACACTAGTGCGGTTTTATGAAACGAGCTTTTAGCGAGTTTCATAATAAGATCGCACGTCTGTTTTAAGGCCAAATTATGCAGAGTTGCATACATAACTTTATCTACACACATATTATAAATCCTCCATGATGTGTTCAGAAACAATATTTTCTAGCAACAAGTTATTTGTTGCAATCGTGGCTGCATTTACGATATCCGGCGCATTTTCACATCACACAGTCACTCCGAGAAGAGATACTATTCATATTTTCAACTAAAATGTAAATTACAAACAACTCTTTACAATTCTACTTTCGTTCAGCAAAAAACCAACATGAATCATGAAAGCAGTAATGGTGTCAATTCGATCCTCTGTCAAGACCATTTTTTTTTAATCATAGACATACGAATGAAGTCTTTATTCTCATGTCACTCGAGATCAAATGTTGTGCAGTTTATATTAAAAAAACATACTGAATTGACGTTTCGTATCAATAACTGTTTTAATATCTATGGATACTAGAATAGAGACCCACTTGAGTTTTGACAGCTGTTCCAAATTTAATCTCATTACGATACTAAAATTGATACTGTAATAACAGCTGGTCATTTCCTACGGTTTTTGATTACATTATGGAGGTTTTATGATATGGGTGTAGATAAACGTTTGTTACACAAACGTTTTCTGTTGGCTAATATTATATTGCAAAAGATGTAAAAGGGGCGAGGGGGAGCGTAGCCCCCCTACATAAGGGGGAGGGGGGAGGGTGAAGCCCCCCGCAGTAAAAAACAAATAATCGTAACAATTGTATTATTGGTAGGTTAGGTTAGGGCTCTTATTCCTCTATGGTTAGGGTTAACTTGTGTCCCTTAGAGCGGAAATAGGTGTCGATACGCTGGCGGTTAGGTTAAGTTAGGCTTTTCGCAAAATAATAGGTACTTGGTAAAATTATAGGTAAACATGACCTACTTAGTATTTATTTGTTACACAATAATTTGCCAAAAAATACTTTGCTTACTGTAAAATTGCGATAAGCTGTTTTGACTAATAATAATTTGAATAAAATAGTTTAGGATGTGATACTTTGGGAAAAGCTTTTTGCCCATACATAAGTAATCCAAAATTTCTCGTAGGTACTTGTAAAAAGTTAACGTGAGATATGAATATGTACCAGTAGTTCCATATGGAACTACCGAGATATTTCTTAATGTTTTTTCAATACGTTGTTCCATATGCAACTCAAAAATATGGAACTTCTGGGATATGCCCTATTCCGCGTCTCATTTCAGCCGACAATCATAAACCGATCCGCGCGCTTGTAAACATTATAACGTGAACTAAACTGGAAGCCATTATTCGGCTTAAATTAACAGCTCAAACTGCACAAATGTTGCCACAGTAATTCTATTTTAATTATCCCTTAATTATCTATTTTAAAAATCTATTAAGACCTACATTTTGTTCTAACTAACAACCTATAAAAAATTGGTCAGAATCGGTTAACATTTAAGGGGTGGAAATCGTTATCGCCTTTAGTATGAAAAGCCGTAGGTTCACTCTCCTCTTAAACTCATGGTATTGGTACTGGAGTTACCTGATGACGAGGGTGGCGTGCCGCGTGCGCTCGCGGTCCAACCGGGCATCTGGAATCATCACCACCTGGAAACTTGAAAATATCACTACAGTATATTGTCTGGCATTAAATATCTTGGACTAATAAAGCAAGACACGATAGGCTACTACGATAAACTACACACTTTTGTCTACCCCCTCCCGCGGAAAAAATAATATTGCTACGCCTATGACATTGCGGTCGTGTTGGTCTATGTGTGACATCTGTTACGAATACGACTTCCAATACAAGGCAACAGATGGCGTCACGCTGCGGTCGCGCCTGCAATGTGACCGAGCCTTGATGTTGATGTGCTGCGTTAATTATTGATTATTGATTGATTTCCTAGTTCTATATCAATAAATAGTGATCTCTAATCAGTGCATCATTTAAAACCTGCCCTGCGTTTTCGTCAAACTTGATTTTTAATTTTATGGGTCCTTGGTGGTGCAATGGTCGTTGTATCTTTTAGAGGAGGCTATGTCTAGCAGGGGACGTCCCGTGGGAACTGTACCTGCATACCAGCATTTATCCCGGCCTTGACTCCAACCTCCGAATCCTCGAACACGAGGCACTATAATCAATCAAACAATATTTATTAGACTCAATAGCGCAGTGGTAAGGCAACTAGTATCCGTACTAGAGCGCAGACTTTAAAGGTGGAATCACATCTATCAGCATCGAATCGCAATTAGCTGGATGATTCTGGACACACCATATGCATTGCCAGTTAGAAGACGGTCTCGCATTCTTTTAGCTGTTAAAGTAAACTATCACATACTTTATACTGCTAAAGGATGCTAACGCATGCTTTTAGTTGCCAAAGGATGCTAACGCAAGGTTTTAGTTGCTAAGGGATGCTAACGCACGCTTTTAGTTGCCAAAGGATGCTAACGCAAGCTTTTAGTTGCTAAGGGATGCTAACGCACGCTTTTAGTTGCCAAAGGATGCTAACGCAAGCTTTTAGTTGCTAAGGGATGCTAACGCATGCTTTTAGTTGCCAAAGGATGCTAACGTAAGCTTTTAGTTGCTAAGGGATGCTAACGCACGCTTTTAGTTGCCAAAGGATGCTAACGCAAGCTTTTAGTTGCTAAGGGATGCTAACGCATGCTTTTAGTTGCCAAAGGATGCTAACGTAAGCTTTTAGTTGCTAAGGGATGCTAACGCACGCTTTTAGGTGCCAAAGGATGCTAACGTAAGCTTTTAGTTGCTAAGGGATGCTAACGCATGCTTTTAGTTGCCAAAGGATGCTAACGTAAGCTTTTAGTTGCTAAGGGATGCTAACGCACGCTTTTAGTTGCCAAAGGATGCTAACGTAAGCTTTTAGTTGCTAAGGGATGCTAATGCACGCTTTTAGTTGCCAAAGGATGCTAACGTAAGCTTTTAGTTGCTAAGGGATGCTAACGCATGCTTTTAGTTGCCAAAGCATGCTAACGCATGCTTTTAGTTGCCAAAGGATGCTAACGCATGCTTTTAGTTGCTAGAGGATAATCAATCGAAGAAGAAGAAATGGATCGGTCTGTCGTAACGCCATTATACTATCATGTATTCTTGATTCTAGCTAAATCCTTGTGGAAAGGTGAATTGTTGCGTATGCCTCTTCATGCGATTTTCCGTAGATAAAATGCGATTCGATGTTGATATAATAATATGTGATTCCACTTCCACCCTAAATACGGGCATACCTGTGTAGGTTTTGGTTTTCCCGGGAAGCGGCTGGCCGCGACGAGGTAAATATCCGGGAAAGGCTTGCCCCGGTCCACTTCCGGATCCGTGGCTGACACCTGTCGAATTCACACCTTTATTAAATCGGAATATACTTTGGAAACATTCCGCGGTTATAGTTATGTGATCTGAGATTCGGGTCCCTAATAGCATTTAGTGTTGACATTTGGTTGAGCCACATGGGTCTCGTTAGTTGGCCAACGGTTAGATTTGACCGTCGTTTTGAGGTAAGGCCTTTAACCAAGTACAACCAAGGGCCATTGTAGAATTTCCAACTGAAACAATATAATGCAGAAATACTATCAGTTTTAAACCAACGGTAGCAGAAGTTGCATTGGCCCAACGTTGGTAAGTGGATGGACGAAATGATAATATTTTACTGCATTGGGCCAACGTTACTTAATATCTAATAGGGCCTGCGTTGTATACAATGCAGAAATGTCAACCGTTTGTAAACAACGGTAGCGGTATTCTCAATGGCCCAACGTTGATAATTCGTTGGGCGTAATGATATTGTTTTTGTTATATTGGTATTATGTGATGATGATGTTACTTTTATGTGGGCATGGATGCCAACGGCAAATGCTACCTACTTCTTTTTTTGGCAAAACGCGAAGTATATTGTAGATCAGTATTAGTACATTAATGCAAATGCTTGAAACTTAGAGTTTTGAAAAGGTGTCATAACTAATTATGACGTGTGAATAGTTAGTTCGGTCTTCCATCCTTGTTTATTTCCGCATCCAATGACTGTTATTATAAGGGCATTGGAATTGCGACCATGTACCAAACAATTATAGTTAATACATTAAGTATGTCTTGCATGATTGACTATACCATAAAGAGATCTCGTGACCTTTCCAACCAAGTTAATAACTAGCTTTTGCCCGCGACTTTCGCAGCGTTTAAGAGGCGCATTTCAAAATAGCTGGGAATGTCGAAATTGGTCGACGAAAATACATTTATTTTTGGCATAGATACACTATTACAAAATATATAGGTTTATTTATTTTATTATCATTATTGTTTGTTTTTGTTTTGGCTGTTTGTAATTTTTGTCTATCCACGCATTGTCTTTTCTCGTCAACTCCAAGGTTAGCTGGAAGAGATCCCATTAGGGATAAGCTCGCCTTTGTACACTGTTTATGTCATAGTGCAGAATTTTATTTTCTTCGTTTATGTGCAAGAAAGAGTTTACATACATACAATTACGTGCCTCATCATGACAAAATACTGCATTAAGTACCTACACACTTAATAATATAAATACATCAGATGAACAACAGTCTACATGAGCAGTTCACTCAATTTCACTAAAAACATTGCGAAAGTGTGAAAAGTACGACGATCTTTGGCGGATATATATATTATAGGAGTAAATAAAATCCCCAAAGTTGGCGAAATTGCATATAATAGCAAATATAACTTAACAGTTCCGAAGTCGTGAGGTAAGTGTGTATGACATGGTGATTTGCATAATAATTAAAATAAACATCTGAAACTAAACGAATAGCAATGCGTCGACACCGCATAGTTGCCACTATATTTGAGGAGGCGCTCAGCCTTAACATTTTTTTAATACATCTATCTACGCCCAGCGAAGCGTAGGTATACTTCTCTTTTTTACACAATTAGTAAGTGAAGCAGACCGATATGCGTTCACGGGGCATCACAGCGTGAATAATCTGCCAGTCTTTTAATTGTGAGAGACATCTAACGGCAAGTAGCCGAACTGGTTACCACGTGGACACGATGAACAATTTTGCGCGCGTGGCGATGTGAATCCCCATGCTGTTCGAGCAAAATATTTATGTATCAGGGAGTAGCATTACCTTGTGAGCTACATGCCATATTTTTTCAACTTTCTGGTGTATAATCTTATAGGGTTACACTTGTTTCAT
The DNA here is from genome assembly GCA_947859335.1 of Tortricodes alternella. NCBI lineage: Eukaryota > Metazoa > Arthropoda > Insecta > Lepidoptera > Tortricidae > Tortricodes > Tortricodes alternella. The sequence goes on from OX401975.1 coordinate 16,964,934, forward strand.
CGAAAAAAAATTGACAAATTATCAGTTCCCAAACAATTTTTCGTATATTTTCATTTGCCAAATTATTATTTGACAAATGAACTCTTCACAAATAATTGTAACGCAAACCTAATGTTTGGCAAGTGAACGTTCCAACAATGACTCACTTGCGAACTGGTACTTATACCAAATATCATAAAGTCAAATGTTTCAATTGGCATAACATATTTTACGCAAACAAAATAAGGCAAAAGCATTGTTTTATTAAGGGATGAAAAAAAAACCTCGACCTAGCCTTCTAACCTAAATTTATCCGACTCGGTTCTGCTCCGACCTATATTGCTCGCTCGCTTCGCTCACTCGCCGCAACATATTATTATTTCGTATTTGTTATTTTTGTCTTTAAGTATAGTTATTATCATAACAATTTATTTGACTAAATGATTATTGTCTAATGTTATTTTGCTTTAATAAAACATTTGATAAAAGACCAAATGACTAAATGTCGTTACCCGTAGTAATATTCTGCTGAGTAAAAATTTGACCAAGTTCGGAAAAAACCTCTGCCGAGAAGAGCCGGCAAGACCGCAAGAAACTCGGTGATTAATATTTTTTTTCAAAAACAGTACACTTATAAGTTAACATTGTATTTGGTTGAATACCCCGCGGGCTATGGTTGTGGCGCCATCTAGTGTAACTGGGTTTTAGCAACTTCAAGTTATGTCCGAGCTACGATCGCCGTAAGTAAATCATTCCTTTTGTTTTATTCGCCGATGCTAAAATTAAATAAGTTATTTTATAATATGTTAGTAGCGGCTCTTATTTATTAAAAAATATCACATTTTTCCAAAAAGACTTATTCAATTATTTAAATTGTTTCTAATCTTTTTATAGAAACGAGGTACGGTATGATTTATGTTTTAATTTTCTATGATTAATAAATAACTAGTCCCACAGATTGCTCTATGCTTTTGATTGCGAGAGACATCTATCGGCGAGTACCATTACCTTGTGGTGGAAAATGCCAAACAGTTTCGGTCGTGCGGTGGAGTGCAGCCTCACGGCTTGCTCAGTGCTGTTAGTGACGAGTGCCATCGGGATGTTATAGTCATTCAGGTGGTTGAGGAGACGCTCTGCGCCTGCGAAACCCATAATAATATACCAATTTATTTATCAGATAACAAAGATCTAGTATAAAGCCTTTAAGTCCGTTCACAATAGGGTTGCCAACCGTACTATAATATATAGTATTGTACTATATTTTGGCCCTGTGTACTATACCTATAGTTACTATTGAATCTCCTCTGCTGCACTGGGAGTGAAGAAATAACATAGAATGCGTGCAGATGCTTATCATCCTGGCATGTCGTAAAAGTCGACTAAGGGAGGGGTCCTCTCCAACATGGTGGACTATCTGTATGGGCGATGGGCTGATCACCTGTCACCATACGGTTCATCATACCATCTTAGGACTAATTAATCGAACGTGGCCACAAGTAGTCTTGTGGCTCTGCCCACCCCATTAGGGATTTCGGGCGTGATGCTATGTATGTATGTATGTACTATTGAAGAAATATAATAGTACTACGCAAAAATACTATATTTACAAATGGGCTTCGAGTTGGCATTTTCGCATCTGTTAGTGAGACTCATTTTGTGGATTATATTTAATCATGGACCCGCCACAGCTTCGCCCGCGGTATTTTTTAAAACTGGGCGTCTATTTGGGAACGTCTAAGTGATACTGCAGCGACCCGCGAGCGAGACTCGCATCTCGCTCTTACGCATTACGCGTCGTGCGGTAGAGTGGGATAAGAAATCTCGCTCGCGAGTCGCTACAACATCACTTAGCGTTCCCAAAAAGAGGCGCTGGTCCACTTTATCTTCTATAGCTCGCCGATCGAACGATTCCCGTTTTTTTGATGTAGCTCCGTAAGATCTTACTTTGAATTTATACTCCAAGTTATAAACATTAGACTAACCAGCAAGAATGGGAGCAGTTCCTAGAGATTTGTTAACGAGTTCTGACAGTTGGGATTCGAATTCGTCCACGGAGATTGGCAGATGAAGCTTCTCGACGGCTATCTCTGATAGCTCACGGTCGGTGATGCCGAAACACTGAGGAGATACAATATATCATAGATCAGGGGTCGTATTATGAGCTCTTAACTCCAGGCAGTTTCCAGCGTTAACGTTAATATGAGCGCGTTATAGCCGGCTTCTTTAGCGCGCTCGTAAAACGGCGGAAACTGCCTCGAATTTAGAGCGAATGATACGACCAGCAGCCCTAACATGCAAGACACAAAGATAAGTTAAACCCATATCTCTATGACTATCTCTTTCGTCGGCACTAGTGTGAGAGAGACGCACTTAGAGATACGACGGTTTAAGGGCCTGTTAGGGGTTGTTAGGACCTCAGGACTGTATTTACAGGCCCCACAGTCTACTATCCCGCCGTAAAATTTTGTGGCTTTTTGTTATTTTATCGAAATGTAATATTAATGAAAGTTTACACATAGCCTCATAGCGGCCAGGTTGCCTAGAAAACAAATTTTAGTTTTCGTAAATTTTTGATATTGAATATATCTAGTTGTTTTAGGTAAACGAACGCCTCTTAAAATAAACGGAGGTTATTCAGAAAGAACTTATCTTTGTGGCATGCATGTTAGGGCCGCAGCATTTAATTAGGCAGCGAGCAAGAACGAATATGAAGCAAATACCTAATTGCGGCACCTTATTCCACAATATCTTTAAGAGGAGTGTGAACCAACGGCTTTTCATACAAAAGCCGATAACGATTTCCACCCATTAAATGTTAACCGATGTTCGCCAACTTTAGATAGATTGTCGGTCATAACAAAATCTAGGTCTACAGGTCTACGTTTTAGTTTCACTATAATCAATAAATTCAGTTTTATTGTTGTTTCAGTATTCTCATACAAAACGAATTTCGCCGAAAATTTTACTTTGTTGATCTTTAATCAATATTCAAAATACGTATAGACCTAGATTTTGTTCCGACTGACAACCTATCAAACATTGGTCAAACTCGGTTAACATTTAAGGGGTGGAAATAGTTATCGCCTTTTGTATGGAAAGCGTGGTTTTTACCGTTGGTTCACAGTCCTCTTAATTGGGTGTAGGTAATTCAGTCGATAATTATAAATGTACTAACGTTAACCCGCAGTTTCTATTTCTCTTCAACTAAGGGATCTCATCGGGCACCCACGATTCCCAAGAAGTTCCCGTTAATTATTTTTCCAGTCATTTCATACTTTTAAAGAAGTAGCCTATATCCTTTCTTCCCCAGGCCTAAGACAATTTCCATATGTACTAAATTTCATCATTATCGGTTCTGCGGTTTAGCTGTGAAAACGTAACAGACAGACAGAGCCTTAGGGTCTACTACACCAGTGGCGTAGCTACCAAAGGGCTAAACGGTGCCGTGCACCTCCGCCCAAGCCCGGGGCACTGGAGTAAAGAAACGGAACAGAGACTAAGCTTCATACAACCGCGCTGTCGTAGGTACACTACTACAAGCATGCAGTGCATGTGTGCGTGTCTACTAGCCGCTGCGTCGCGTACACGCCGCAACTGGATAAAACCGGTTTACGCGCGCGCGGCCAGTAGACAAGCTGAGGGCCGTGCAACGGTTGTCATTTGTTCCGCGTCCCTGTTTAAACTGTTTTAGTGGAATAAAGTGTAAATAGTTAAAAGAGTGTAAAAAGTTAGATTGACAATTGACCTATGTCAAACTAAAATTGTTTGTTAATAGATCTGAACAACGTATAAATATGGGTAAAGATTCTTTATTTATCTACTCATTATAAAGATTTTAATGAAGGTAGTGTACAGTTGGGTTTTTTAATAACAACTCCTGACAAATTTGTCGTATTTGTCGAATCACTTAAAAAAAATTTTCGTGAATATTTTGATCTCGACACAAACGTTGTAAATATTGGTACCTAATGATATTACGAAACGAGTACAAGATTGTACATTTAATATGCCATGTGAATGCTTCCCTATTGATTATTTAAAAACACTTAACTAGGTATATCAGATTTAGAATTTACCATGCTATCAAAATATTTAACAAATTAATAAAAAACAAAAGTAATAAAAAAATAGAATAAGTAATTTGTAAATACCTAATCTCATGTACATAATTAAAAGCTAATAATAATTTTGTTTATTTTATTTAATTCTCCTTTGCCAACCCTACTAAAATAGGTAAGAATTTTCCCGCTCCTTAGAAGCTTAGTCTCTGTCCCGTTTCTTTACTCCTGTGCCCGGGGGCCCTCGGGCCTTGACCAGCGAACCTCGTATATTGAACTAGCTAATTAAATAAGTAAGTAATTGTAAAGCTAAGTAATTGGTCTTATTACATCAGGGCCTTTAGTTAGGTACCTAGCAACGCCTCTGGTCTACAACAGAGGTACTCAACCTTTTTTTTCTTGGGCCAAATATGTGCGCCTGCTGCATCAGGCGGGCTGCAAAAACCAAGATACATTACAATAAAATTCGACATTTAAATGTAATCATTTGCTTACATACAAAAATCTGTGGATAGGCTTTGGGCCCCAAAGAAAAAGTTAGCGGGCCGCAGGTTGAGTATCCCTGGTCAACACAGATTATCATTCAAATTCGTTCAGCCGTTCTGGCTGATTAACAGTGACGAACATCTAAACAGCCATACTTCCCATTTAAACTATAGGATGTCATAACTTGCATAGATGTGACTATAGTCCGCGCGCGAGTCGAGTGTCGTCGGGGCCCAAGTAAAGGGCGGATGCAGCTCCCCCTGCCCAAACGTAGATGTAAGTATAGGTACTTACATTAAGTTGCATATCCTTAGAGTACTTTTTCCCGTATTTCTCGCAGATCTGTGTCATTACTTTGTGATACATTATCTCGGAATCTATAACAAGATAACTGCTTATAGTGATGATGATGCTCCCTTGCCTGCCTGCTGCCACGCCGCTTCGTTTTTAGGGTTCCGTACCCAAAGGGTAAAAACGGGAACCTATTACTAAGGCTCCGCTGTCCGTCTGTCCGTTTGTCTCCAGGCTGTATCTGTAACTCATGAACCGTGATAGTTAGACAGTTGAAATTTTCACACATGATGTTTTTCTGTTGCCCCTATAACAACAAATACTAAAAAACAGAATAAAATAAATATTTAAGGGGGCTCCCATACAACAAACGTGAATTTTTTTGCTCGTTTTTGCTCGATATTGATAACGGCAACAGGTAGATGCTTGAAATATTCACAGAATATTTGGAAATATATTAACTTTTTTTTTAGCAAAGCCTTTGTCTGATACAGCGAAGGTGGTATTTGGTTTTTTGCGCAAGTGAGCTTTATTACCCCTTGCAATCGTTTATTGTGAATTAGAGATTTACCTAACGGGGCTGACGTGTTCAGCAATGATCAGAGCCCCTAAATAAACAAAGATTAAAAAATATATATATTAAAATCAAATAAATATTTAAGGGGAGCTCCCATACAACAAACGAGTTTTTTTTTTGCTTGATTATAATAGTACGGGACCCATTGTGCGCGAGTCCGACTCGTACTTGGCCGGTTATTTTTAACTCTAATCTTGCTAGCGGTAGCCCGACCCTAACATGCAAGACAAGGATAAGTGAAACCGTCTTATCTCTAAGTGCGTCTCTCACACTAGTGCCGACGAAAGAGACAGTCAGAGAGATAAACGGGTTTAACTTAACTTTGTGACTTGCATGTTAGGGCCGCAGGGGTGCAGAGGATCAGCACGACATACTTGCGAGTCATTTGTCGCTCAGTGCGTCTCTGTCTAGTCAAATATGTAAAGAAAGAAAGAACGAATCATTTATTCGGCTTATTAAATATGTTAACTATCAACCAATATAATTAGCATTAAACATAAAACTAACTAATTAAAATATAATGACTGCCCCGGCCGGCACTTTCAGAGGGCGGCAAATCAGAATAAAAACTAACATACATACATAGCATCACGCCCGAAATCCCTAATGGGGTGGGCAGAGCCACAAGACTACTTGTGGCCACGTTCGATTAATTAGTCCTCAGATGGTATGATGAACTAAAAATTAATATGTTGTAATAGTAGTTTATGCAACGGTTGCATAATGATAGGCCTTAAAACACTAGTGCGGTTTTCATGAAACGAGCTTTAGCGAGTTTCATAATAAGATCGCACGTGTGTTTTAAGGCCAAATTATGCAGAGTTGCATACATAACTTTATCTATACAAATACAATACAATACAAATACTCTTTATTGAACACCACATAAAACATATTGGAAAAAGACAAAGAAATAGGCAACACGGTATACAATAGGCGGTCTTATTGCTAAGTAGCGATCTCTTCCAGACAACCTTTTGAAAGAAGAGATGGCATAACAGACTTGCAAAGGCAGGTGGTGAATACTATAGTAAACATTTTAAGTACACAAAACCGCTAACATACAAAACACTTACATAAGCACATACTATACACAGATACATAAATACATACATACATATAAATATACATAATTATAATAGAAAGAAAACCTAGTCAACAACACAAAAGAGAGAAAGATAAAAGTAAGAAAAAAATGGTGGAAAAGAATGGACAGACTCCAAAGTTTACAAAGGTAGTGACAAATAGTGCTGTTTTAATAAACCTTTAAATATAGGAATCCTTTATCTATACACATATTATAAATCCTCCATGATGGGTTCAGAAACAATATTTTCTGGCAACAAGTTATTTGTTGCAATCGTGGCTGCATATTTCCGATATCCGGCGCATTTTCACATCACATCACTTCGAGAAGACTACTATTCATATTTTCAACTAAAATGTAAATTACAAACAACTTTTTCTATTCAATTCAACAACAATTCTACTTTCGTTCAGCAAAACACCAACATAATGGCGGCAATTCGATCCTCCGTCAAGACCATTTTTTATTTAATCATAGACAAACGAATGAAGTCTCTATTCTCATGTCACTCGAGATCAAATGTTGTGCAGTTAATATTAAAAAAACATACTGAATTGACGTTTCGTATCAATAACTGTTTTAATATCTATGGATACTAGAATAGAGACCCACTTGAGTTCTGACAGCTGTTCCAAATTTAATCTCATTTCTATACTAAAAACGATACGGGAATAACATTGCAGCACTCGTTTTACCTAATTGGTTGTCAAAATGGTGGTCATTTCCTACGGTTTTTGAGTACACTATGGACGATTTGAATCGATTAAAATTAGTACGGAATTTTTATTATGACGATGAAAAGTTCTTTACAATTATTTATACCTATTTCAGTCTTTTAAAGGGAAATAGTTAAATAAGGTGGCGACCAAATGTTCCTCCGCCCCGGGTGACTGACACCCTCGCTACGCACGCCACTGCATCCAAGACCCGCTAGTCTAGAGCTAGCGAATTATGTGAAACCTGGGCGCCCGAACATACATGCAAGACACAAAGATAAGTTAAGCCCGTTTATCTCTATGACTATCTCTTTCGTGGGCACTAGTGTGAGAGACGCACTTAAAGCCCGGACAAACCAAATGCGTTTGCGGCGCGTCGCGTTTCCAACGCGGGCCCGCGCGATCTGTAAAACGGCTCGGCGGATTTTCCATGGCACACCAAAGTAGCGCGGGGTGTTTGGTTGTATCCTGTATGTGTGTGTCATGCATGTTAGGGCCGCTGGGTACTACAATGAAAGTGTTATCGTAGTTCACCTACCTAGAACGGTGCCATCCATGTCAAAGAGACAGTGGGTCACTTTCTTATAACGTTTGGTGCAGAAGAAGTTTCGGCCCGGTATTTGTATCATAGCTGTTAGGACACGGGACCACGAATGATTTTTGCTGAAACATTTCAGTGAAATTATAATTTAGAAGCGAATAAATCAATCTGGCATTTTTAATGACAATTTCTGAAGGGTTTAGTATGGCTGTCTTGCCAGGTAAAAATCCTACAATTAGATATTACCTAAATGTATGAAAAAGTTTTAATGTATTTTTATCAAGTAATGGGGCCAATTCGAACGTGTTTTCGTTAAATTTAGTAGTCGCTAAATTTGAAATAAGAAACATTCGACTCGATTTTGAACCTTGGAGCTATACAAAATCGAGTTTGACGTTTCTTATTTTAAGTTTAGGCAATCTTAAATTTAGCGGAAACGTTTCGAATTGGACCCAATAACAGATTATAAATTTCATAAATAGCGGTTATAGCGGACCAAACAGAAGACGAATTTTAACGCCCTCTGTTGCCGAGTAGATTCTACTATTGCGGAAAACTGTGAAGTGTCGAGGATGGCGTTAAGCCATTTAGTTCGGAATGGTCGCGCCATCTATTTTAATGTTCATAAACTACGGAGCTAATATTGCCGACTATTCGTTCTTATGACATTTACGCTATTTTCATTGTTCGCTAGGAGCATAAATTAATCCTCTACGCTAGGAGCTACGAATCAGAGTAATATAGTAGTAATATTGAGAATAGAGTGTTAAGAATAAAGAACTCTATGGTATTATGAAAAAGTTAGCCGGTGCTGCTATAGCGACGGATTTGTTATTGTCTTATATATGTCAGCAAAATACATTATAGAGGTAACGAGAGTAATTCTGTTTTTATTTTAACATGGTAGCAGAGCGTGGTTGAGCGAGATTTAATTAATATTTCACGTAAAGGATTTTGAACTTAATATTGCCAAGATGGAGAAGTGTTTAATGGATGCTTCAAAAATGCAACTTGGAATATTGACGGATTCAAACTGGATTACATGGAAGTATAAAATTACGATCGCTTTGAAAGGATTGAGAGTTTTGGATATAGTTGAAGGCAAGATGAAACATCCTGGCCAATCTTCTCCAGATTTAACTCCTGATCAGCTTTTACAGTACGAGGCCACATTACAAAGATACCTGACTGCTGACAGCACTGCCCTCCTAGTAATGACTACAAATTTATCTGAAGAAAACTTAGAAAAAGTGATGAGATTTTCCACTGCAAGAGAGGTATGGCTAGAACTGCATCGTCTATTTGATGGCGTATCAGAGGACAAAGCCTATGACCTATGTATGAAATTTTTCAACTATAACATGCAATCTGGGGACAATATTGCAACTCATCTTAGCAAATTAAAGAATATATGGGCCGAATTAACAAGAGAATTAAAAAAGGAACACCCAAAAATGGATTTTCCAGAATTATTCCTTATTTGCAAGATTTTGGAGACATTGCCGGAAGAATATTTTTCATTTAAGTCCAGTTGGTTGCTTATGGCGAAAGAGGATAGAACCGTGGAAAACCTTACAAGTCAGTTGTGCTCCCATGAAAGAGCTCTTGCTAATAAAACTGGAGAAAGAGCAGAAGCGCTAGTAGTGAGAGAGAGCTCAACTTCTAAGTTGAAGAATAAGAAAAAAGCAGATAGATGTCATTATTGTGGAGTAATTGGGCACAGAATCAAACAATGTTCGAAATGGATTTCAGATGGAAAACCACCTAAACAGTCCAAGGAAAAAGCTTCGACAAGTGTGAACAATATGAATGTTTTGGCAGTACAAAATACGAATGATGCAGATGATAAAGATAGTTGGTTTGTGGATAACGGGGCGACGAGTCACGTGACAAACAGAGGAGATCTTTTCCAGTCATTTGAGAATTTTAATGTGCCACACACTGTGACCACAGCAAATGGTGAAGTTATTAAGTCTGTTGGTAAAGGAAGTATTGTAGTAGAGGCTGTTGTAAATGGAGATAAAATTCCGACATTGTTAGCAGATGTGTGGTATGTACCTACCATAAGGAAGAACCTATTTTCAGTCTTATCAGCCCAGGATAAACTATCAAACAGCTTGTTCATGTCAACTAACACAGAATGCAAATTACTTAAAGATGGAAGTGTAATCCTTATTGGAGACAGACTGAAGCATGGAGGTCTGTACAAACTGAGACTGACAAATGTAAAGCCTGTAACACCACTTGAAATAAATTACATTTCTGATGAAAACTTGCTACAATTATACCATTAAAGGTTAGTACACCAAAGTAAAGCTCATGTGAAAAAGGTTATTGATAGAGAACTTGGTATAAAGCTGAAATTAGATAACGAAACTTGTGAAGGTTGTATATATGGTAAAGCACATCGTTTGAAATTTGGTACGCGAGAAAGAGCGACTGAGCCAGGAGAGCTCATACATGCAGATGTGTGTGGACCGTTTAGAGACTCTTTCGGGAAAAATAAGTATTTTCTGCTCTTCAAAGATGATTTCAGCAAATTTCGCTTTGTTTTCTTTCTTAAGAAGAAATCAGAAGTTCACAATAAGCTCGACCTAATGCTTGCGGAAATAAGAGCAACAGGACACAAAGTCAAAGAGCTTTTAAGTGATAATGGAGGCGAGTTTGATAATGAAACTGTGAGAAGAACTTTGCAAAACAATGGTATAAGGCAAAGATTAACAATGCCGCATACACCTATGCAAAACGGATGCGTTGAGCGAGACAACCGGACAGTGGTTGAAGCCATGAGAACGATTATGCATGCGAATGATCTACCACAGGCTCTGTGGGCTGAACTAGTTGGTGCATCAGTATATGTTTTAAATAGAACAGGCCCAACTCCTTTGGATAAATCACCACACGAGATTTGGTTTGATAAGAAGCCAAGAATAAAGCACTTACGGATTATTGGCAGTACTTGCTATGCACATGTTCCAAAGATAACTAGAAAGAAATTGGACAAGAAGGCCGTAAAAGGTGTCTTAGTTGGCTACGACAGTGATGAAGGATATAGAATTTGGTCGTCAGAGAAGAACAAATTGATTCGTTCCAGAGACGTTATATTTGAAGAGAAGACGTTGAAGATTAACAAAGACGTTATTCCGAGTACTTCGTCAAATTATCAAACACCAAATATAATAGAAATCCCACTTCCGCAACCTCCTGAAACTGTTATTGACATAGAAAATGAGAGATTTGAAGATTGCAGTGAAGAAATCGTAGAGGAAAATTCTAATAGTAGAGAAGAATCTGAAGAGTTAGAGGAACCTGAAATAGAGCAAAGAATGACTCTTAGAGATCGTTCCACGCTTCATCCTCCTACTAGATTTGATGATTTTGTAATGACCGCAGCAGCTGAGTTGAATGAAATTAAAGAACCTCAGTCATTCAAAGAAGCAATAGAATGTCAAGATAATGATAAATGGAAACTTGCCATGGATGATGACATTAAATCACTGATAGAAAATGAAACATGGGAAATGGTGCCTTTGCCTGAGAAAAGAAAAGCCATACCATGTAAATGGATTTACAAAGTCAAGACTAATCCAGATAGGACTATTGAACGATTTAAGGCCCGCTTAGTCATTAAAGGTTACTCACAAAAGAAAGGAGTAGACTTCTATGAAACTTTTAGTCCAGTGGCTAAAATGAGCACAATTCGAGCCGTATTGAGCATTGCTGCTCGAGATAATATGATTTTATCACAGTTTGACGTATCAACAGCTTTTCTATATGGTAACTTAAATGAGGAGATCTACATGCAACCACCTGAGGGGTACGATGTAAATCCAAATTTAGTCTGCAGATTGAAAAGAAGTCTTTACGGACTCAAACAAGCTCCAAGATGTTGGAATAATTGTATGAAGGAATTTCTTCTGAAAGTTGAATTTAAGGAAACTGAAGCTGATCCATGTCTCTTCATAAGACAGAGGGGGGAGAGAAGACTTATTCTATGTCTTTATGTAGATGATGGGTTATTAGCTTCCACTCATGAAGAAGAATCAAAATGTTTTCTGAACGAATTAAAGGGGCGATTCAAGATTAAGTCAAAACCAGCAAACTACTTTCTTGGATTAGAGATTGAAAAAAGAGAAGATGGTTCTGTTAAACTTAATCAAGCTGCCTATACAAAGAAACTTCTAGAAAAGTTTGGTATGGAAGGATGCAAGTCAGTTGGCACTCCAATACTAAAAGATAGTACGGCAATAAAAGAAGATAATGCATGTACTAACAAATATCCATATAGGCAAGTGGTGGGTGCGTTAGCTTACTTGATGGTTGCGACACGACCTGACATCGCGTTTGCTGTCGGTATTGCGTCTAGAAAACTAGATAACCCAAGTAACGAAGATGTTGTTAAGGTGAAACGCATTCTACGATATCTTCAAGGTACCTTCGATTGGGGCATTACCTACAAAAGAGATTCAGGTAAAATTTTATCCTGTTATAGCGACGCGGATCATGGTGGAGACTTGGAGACTGGGCGCTCTACCACAGGAATGATTTGCTTATATGCTGGTGGCTTAATTTCATGGAAAAGCCAAAGACAGGCTTCGGTATCTATTTCAAGCACTGAGGCAGAAGTAGTTGCAGCCAGTGAAACTACTAGAGAAATTATTTGGTTAAAGAGACTGCTAGAAAGCATTGAAGGACCTATTGAAGTACCAGTGCTTCACATAGACAACGAATCAGCCATAAAACTGGCTCATAATCCACCGTTTGAGTTCCATCAGAGGACTAAACACATAAGGATACGCAACTTCTTCGTAAGAGAAGCAGTGTCAGAAGGTACATTGGTGATTAATAAAGTGGCAACACAATTCCAGTTGGCCGATATGATGACCAAGCCACTATTCAAACCAAGACTGGTTATGCTTTGTAACAGTATGGGCCTCAGCAAAGACTAACTTATCATAAAGAGAAGATGTTAAGAATAAAGAACTCTATGGTATTATGAAAAAGTTAGCCGGTGCTGCTATAGCGACGGATTTGTTATTGTCTTATATATGTCAGCAAAATACATTATAGAGGTAACGAGAGTAATTCTGTTTTTATTTTAACATAGAGATATTATTAGTGAGTTTAACGACTTTCGAATTTTGTGAATAGACTGTTGTCGGCATTAAAATAATAATCATTAAATCGTTAGTTTATCTCACGCTCGCAGCTAAATCGATTTTTGCTCACTGTTTTTATCCTTTTCACCGCCCCAGTCCGCCCAAAATCTGCTTGTTTGAGGTGCCGAGGTGGAAATAATATTAATGCAATTGAGGTAAATGAAAGATTGATACGTTAAGTATAACAATAAAACAAACAAGTGCTTTAATAAGTTTATTTTGAACCCAAACATTTGCCATCGGGAATTCACATTTGACCAAATATTTGGACAAACAATATACCAAATTTCGGATTTGATAACACCAACTGAATTTACTTTAAATATCTAAAAGGTACTAGGTATTTTATTTCTTTTGTTAGGAGGGTAACTTTCTATTTTGTATACAGTTATAATTTAATGAAATAAAAAAAATAAGCTTCAATTGGGATAATAATGCAATTTTCTGCCGCTAGTGTCGCTAAAGGGCCATTCTAATTCTATAAAAATGTATAATGCGTGGTCGCTGACTATGATCCTCATAGACTCAAGGTAGCTCAAAGGGAGAGAGAGGGCTATGCTCGGAGTATCGCTGCGAGATCGAAATAGAAATGAGATCAGCAAAAGATCTAGAGTAACCGACATAGCCCAAAGAATTGTTAAACTTAAGTGGCAGTGGGCGGCACATTGTTCGTAGAACAGATGGCCGATGGGGCCGAAGAGTTCTTAAGGGGCGACCACGTAGCAGTGGCGCAGCCTGCCTATAAGCCGATTCCTGACGGCTTCACCAAGCTAGAAAGCTACGGCTAGCTGCCAGTGAAGTCCATGTACACTAAATGTCAAACTCGCACGTACGGTTCTAATTCTTCCGGCTTCCCTTAGGAAATATTTGACGCTTCGCTAATGCCGAGTTGGTACTCATGATCTAGAGAAAATTGCGCAACTCCCGAAATCGGTCGTCATTCCGTTACTTGTAAAATTGAATTACTTATAGCCTTCTAGTGCGTAAATCTATGTCAATGAAATAAATTGTTTTTGACTCTATGGCAATCAATAGGTCAATGCCCAGCAGTGGACGTCTTGCGACTGAAATGATGATGATCACACATGTATTATTCTGGGGTCGTATGGACCACTAGCGACATCTAGCTCCCAAAACAAAAAAATACCCTCCACACATCGCTTTAAAAACTATATAATAATATAACTATAGGTTGACCACTTAAATGAGTCGTCGCCCGCGCGGCCCAGGGGCGCGGGGGCAGGCGACAAAGAGGACCGAGAGAGTTGCGAGCGGCAGGCGCATTTTTGTTTTCATTCATTTCACGCCGCCCGCACATCTCCCAGGCCCCTCTGTCGTCCTGCCCCCGCGCCCCTGTGCCGCGCGGGCGAAGACTCATTTAAGCGGTCAACCTATAAACCATTGATAACAAAATATAATTCCGGTAAAACTATCTATTTAGATCACATGCAGTTTTTTTGTGATTTTCTTACTTATAACAGATAAAAAGGAACCCTACCTACATATAAAGATGTATTATATATCATTACAAATGAATGAATATTGATTGATCTATGGGGAATTGACAGATATTGTCAAATTACTATCTGTCAAAATCAGCTTCTGTTAAATTCTAAACAAAGTTTGATAAAACCATTTAAATGAATATAATAACACGTTTATAAAAACCTATTGATGGATCTACGCCGCTAGGTGGCGATGCGTTTTTTTTCTACAACCACATACATTTTGTATGAAAATATTTTATAATATTTATATTACATAGCAAAAGGCAGATTTTGTACAATGTCTATACATATCTTTGCTTAAGAAGTATTTTTTCACAACATATATATTATTCTCTCAATTTATATACATTTTAATACTACGTTACATATTTAAAAGTTTGTTTATACATTTTATAATGATAAAAACATAGTAAAAATAAAATCAACAAATTAATTGCGTAACTGTTTAGGACAAGGTCAAATTCGTTACGCAATTAAAATGAATACACATATGCGTCCGTCTCTTTCATGGGGACCGATTTTACATCACTATAATTTAACGTTTAATATAATAAGGAGGCTATTTTGATTTTAGGCACATTTAGCATCCTCATTTATTTTAAATTATCCTTAGTACTTATAGTCCGTCGTCCCAGAGGTAAATAAATAACTGTAGAATATGAATTCGAATAGAGACCTACCCATAGTGCTCGAATATCTATTTCTTACGCGCCGAATAGGACGCTTTTAGGAGAGAGATGATAGAATACAAAAGAAGAAAAAAAGAACTTATTTGAAAAATTGCTTTTGGACGTAATTAGCTGGACCCTAAAATTTCCATTAAAATCAGAACGATTATTTCTTACGAAATTTTTACGAAGCAATCCAAATTTTGAGTTCACTAATTTCGCATAGTCTTCCTAAAAACTTTGTAAGAAATGTATTTTTTCTGGTATATAATCTAACCGGTGCGTAAGAAATAGGTATTCGAGTACGGGGGGTCTAGTGCCACCCCTATATAGGTCTCTATCCGAATTTATATACTACAGTTTTTTACCTCTGGGACGACCGACTAGAACACATTGTTTACTATACAGAGATCGTATAATAAAATATAGCTTTGAATGTGTGAGTGCACGATGATATCTATAAATGTGTGTATCAAGAAACGATGACTGATCGCTTTAAAGCGATCTTATATCTTTATGGGTCACTCAAAGAGTTATATACTTTCGTAATGAAATAACTTCTTTTTTATCTTTGGAATTATAGAGCAATGTTTTAAGAATCTTTGAAGTTTTTTTTTCGAATAAAATGTACCAATTATTAAAGCCCTTTTTTATTAACTGCTGTCAAGATTGGTACAACATTTAAGTCAAGTTTTGGGTGCGCTCAATCAAAACGAGCAGTTATCAAGACAAGCTTGATTTTTGATTAATACTTTTCTATAGTTTCTATAATAATCAATTATAATAGATTCATCCATATTTGTCTTAATTGGTAAGCAAGCTAACCTCAAAATGTGCAATTTTTTGGTGAAACAGCAATTTTATCCTAAATAAAGCAAACCTAGGCAAAGTGATGTCTAAAATATTGTCTCCGGTTCCTTTATTTGCAAGGAATCAGCTGTTTTAGCCAAAAAACAAGTATGGATGAATCCACTGTAAATATATTTATTTTATTTTTCGGCCATTGTTTTTTGTGGTTTTCATACCATTGATGCATTGCGTCACATTTATTACAGGCTTTTTCATTGATAATAAAGTTAATATAATACTTAACTTGATGTGTATGACATTTTTATGTCTCCCAATGTTTTGATATGCTCAGTTTTAACAGAAATATCAGAAGCCCGAATCCGTCTTAAACATAATTATACTTCTAGAAGTATTTTCAAGTCTAGCAGAGATTTCAGCATAAAGATCGTTTCATAGCTAGTCGCGATCCAAACACTAAAACCCTTGTTAGATAACTTTGTCAAAATCATTAAAAGTTTTGATGTTTAGAACGCATTTTTTTACATTATCAATAGATCTCAAACGGAATTTCTTTGGCAAAAGACATTTATCAGAAAAACGAATACCAAAACCTTTATTTCAAACTTTATCAACATAAAAATATATAAGATTGTTGCACTTGTAATAGAACTTATATAATAAGGCAAGAATGTAGTGTTAAGAGAAGTTATAACTTAGTTCTGTCAATGTATAACCCTCGCTTGGCGCAAAATAACTCGTGAACCATTTCAAAATAATCCTCATTTTAACGATGGGTTTCTTTCTTTATCTTTTGCCAGCGAATCAACGTAAAATCATGTGTCTACAACAACCTTAGCTGGTACTTTTATGGAATTTTTCTTGTGCACCAATGCCACAGGCTTTTTATTGGATTTCTCGTAAAAATCGCACTTAGCCAGTGTCTTTACATTTGATTTAGCAGTTCCTTTTACGCTATTTTTAATATATACTTTACCAAATTTCTTTTTTACTTCCTTAATAATTTTTGCTTGCTTTATAAGTTCTTGCTTAGCTATCTCTTCTTCCTTAATTCTTTCAGTTTCTTGCTGCTTCCGTTCTTCTTCGATTATTTCCTCTTCCTTAACTCTTTCTTCTTCCTTAACCCTTTCTTCTTCCTTGATCCTCTTCTTCTCCGCGACCTCGAGTCTTCGCTGTGCGTTCCACCAGGGCATAAATCGCTGGAACATGACTCGGGAGCGATGCTGCGGCTTCAGCACCCAGGATACAGCCATATCGACATCTGCTATCCTGGAATTAACAAGTGATGATGTTTAGTGATGGTGCAGGTTAAAATTGATATCATTCAAATAATAATAATAATAAGGAAGTTTTCTGAATTTTTTTAATTAGTCCGTTATTTACATTATAAAACTTTTGTCGATTAAACAAAAAATGACGAAGATATAGTGCGTTTGAAGTTTCGCGTGACGTCACGACTTTGCACACTTTGTACCAATAAGTGGGGACGTACGACGTCATAAGTCCCCACACCCGAACTTTTATGCGCGTTGTCTTTGTCAATTTTCATTGATTTGATGGAGCAAAAACTACGTGTTTTTTATGTCAATTGACTGACAAACCGGCAGACGGCCCACCTGATGGAAAGTGATCACCGCCGCCCATGGACATTTGCAACACCAGATGTGCCGCCAATGTGTTGCCAGTATAGACACAGAACAAACATTCGTGCTTATCACACAAATATTTGCCCGTACCGGGGATCGAACCCGGGACGCGAGCTTCGGAGGCAGGGTCACTCCCAACTAGGCTAACCGCGTCGTCTGGCCTCTGGATCTCGTGTCGTGTTCAATATTTTTTGACAATCTAACTGACGGACTAATTGGATTTTTTCAGAAAACTTACTGATAGATTGCGCTGATAGCACGACGACCTGTAATCGGCCCCGACGCAACCTGAAATTTTGGGGGGGTCACTAATAATAAAATATGTCGAATAAAGTAGACTTTACTTTTAGACAACATTTTCCAATTTGACGTGTACGATTGGGGGGGGGGGGTCATGTTGTCGCATAGTAATGTTTATACAACGATACTTACTTCCTCTTAAACCGTTCCCGGTCCAACGCGTGTTGTTCCCAGTTGCCAGCGCGCGCCTGTCTCGCCGCGAACGCCCAGACCCTTAGCACGTGCACCTTCGGCGGCTTTGTGGAGAACTGCACCTGGAATGAGCAGCAGGACTTCAGTTTTGGCTACACGGACCTTCATGGCTGAACTAACATGATGATGCTGGTTTCGGCGCCTGCCTAATTTACCTTATTACTGGGCCTCATTAATAAGGTTAATTAGGCAGCCGCCGAAATCCACCGCCAACAAGGAATAAAGGTAAGGACAAACTGAGCCCACGTACGCCATGTATGCAACGCATTACGCTTAGAATACGTATGCTTAGAAACGGTGAACTGCCCTTTGGGTAAAATATTTTTCGCCAAATTTCACTTCCCAAAAAACTTATCGCAGTAGTTTTATTTCCCAAACGAATCTTTAGCACATTTACATTTCGCATTTTATTAAATTGGTCAATTTATCATTTGGCATCATTTTGCTTTGTCATTGGGTAGGTTAGGGTTAACTTGTGTCGCTTACGTAAGTACTTATTTGTCAAAAAATACTATTGCTAACGTGTAAAATTGCGATAAACTGTTTTGACTAATGATTATTTGTCAAATGATAATTAATTTGAGTAAAATAGTTTGGGATCTGATACTTTGGGAAAAGTTTTTTGCCCATACATTAGTAATCCCTTAGAAACACTTACGATACATACGCAACGTACGCGTACGTAACGGCTCAGTTTGTCCCTACCTAAAATTTGTCAGTGCATACAGTACAGAGCAGACTACAGACAGACCTAAGTGTTTTCTCGCGATAGTGAATCAGATACCGGCTCAGCTATTTACTGGTGTAATGCCTGTGTATCGGCTGTCATCTCGCTTCCCAAAATAACAATGAAAACAAGCATTTACATTTGTTTAAATTTAAAGACTGCGCCAAATATGATATGGACGATTTCACATCGGTTGCGCTAACGGGACCTCGCGTTACAAGTAATTGAGTAGTGGTAATGCTAATACCAAATTATTCATCATTAGCAACAGTGGGCGAAGTTTGACGCATATTCATGGTGTCAGTAAGCCAGCGGCGGAACCGCCAAAAACCGACACCAGTCATAATTCCAAGCAGATAAATCAGAATTCAGAATTTATTTTTCTAGTTGATGAACAAAGTTCGTGCGTCCCTGAGAGTCCATTGATGTTTTTTTTTTATGTATCTGCGTGATTTAGGGCTTAACTTTTGAGCCGATTTTGTTGAAATTTGGTATGGATAGTTTGATTAAGCCCTGGGAAAGGATTAGGCAACTGTTTATAAAGACAACAACCCCTCAAGGGGTGAAATAGACTGCATGAATCCTTAACGGCAATTTCGTACGTGCCTGATTTTAACGCTATCTGTAATTTGAGGGGAAGTATTAAATTTAAAAAGTCAGTGACGTGATATTTCGTTATAAAGATAAATTTCCACGGAGACGAAATTGCGAATAAAAGATAGTATTTCAATAAAATTACTTCTACGGAAGTTGATGTTGCCTATGGAAGCAATCTTTTTATCAAAAGCAGATTTCAATCGACAATACTTAAGATAATATCCTCTCAAGCACACGGGCAATAGTTATTTTTAAACCTTGCTTTTCATTACTAAGAAGATGCCATTGACACAGGAATGACGTAGCGTTTAAACCAAGATGAAGCGTCATCGCGAGGTATCAAGATCCTTGACTGTATGCGATGATTCAGGCGTCACGTCACGAGATCATTCTTGATTCGGCGTGGGTCGATCATTCTGTGACTGTCTGGGAATACTCAGACCCCACTAGTAACTACTGAGAAAATACCAGTACTTACTATTCATTTATTGCAGTGGGTGTTTTTTTTTATTGTTTAACAAAAGGTATAAAATTAATACATTTTTCGTATTTACTTCCTTATTAAGTCATTTATCTACATACTTATATAAATAACAATTCTAAAAAGACCCATAAACCAGGTTTTTAAAAATTGATTCGTCGTCATGTTATGCAAAAATATTTAAATCTTCACACAAATTATTGCTACGGAAATACGCCATTTATTCTTAATATTAAGGTTTTTTAAAGTTTTTTATTTGTTTATAAATATCCAAGCGGCACCGATGCATCATCAATGGCCTATTTATCAAATTGCTTGACTGTTGGCCGAATTCAGAAACGCCACTTAAGCATTTGACTAGATATTAAGTAGTTAAATGACCCTCAACTAGTTGTCAACCCATACAGAAACGTCACTGAAACGTCACTTTTATTAAAGCTCAATTTGAGTGGCCTTTCTGAATTCGGCCATGTATGTTTCAGTGGAAAAAACAAATCGCTGGTGCCCGGTTCTACTTCTGCGTAGAATAATTGTTTAAGTAGTCTATGTCCTTCTCCAAGGTCCAATCTATGTCTATACCAAAACACATCAAAATCGGTTCAGCGGTTTAAGCGTGAAAATGTAACAAACAGTTACTTTCGCATTTATTTATTTAGGTATATTATATTCATATATAATATATATAATATACCTAAATAAATAAATGCGAAAGTAACTGTTTGTTACATTTTCACGCTTAAACCGCTGAACCGATTTTGATGTGTTTTGGTATAGACATAGATTGGACCTTGGAGAAGGACATAGACTACTTAAACAATTATTCTACGCAGAAGTAGAACCGGGCACCAGCGATTTGTTTTTTCCACTGAAACATACATGGCCGAATTCAGAAAGGCCACTCAAATTGAGCTTTAATAAAAGTGACGTTTCAGTGACGTTTCTGTATGGGTTGACAACTAGTTGAGGGTCATTTAACTACTTAATATCTAGTCAAATGCTTAAGTGGCGTTTCTGAATTCGGCCAACAGTCAAGCAATTTGATAAATCCAAGGTCCAATCTATGTCTATACCAAAACACATCAAAATCGGTTCAGCGGTTTAAGCGTGAAAATGTAACAAACAGTTACTTTCGCATTTATTTATTTAGGTATATTATATATAGCTTCCGCCCGCGACTTCGTCCGCGTGAAATTCGGTTGTAATTATTCCCTTGGGAGCTTTTGACTTATCTGGGATAAAAATGATCCTATTTTCTATTCCAGGAGCTAAGGTCTAACTACATACGACGCTTCATCAAAATCCGTTCATCGTTTCATGAAAATCAGTTCTGCCAATACAAATTTCATGGATGGGCACCGAAAATCATGGAATTTCTTTCGATTTATGGATGGTTCCTAAGGTATTATGAGATTTGGGTGTAACCAGCCCCACCCCGTATAGGTAAATAATAATACTACACTAGACTACTATAGATAGTTCTAGATATAAACTCATTCAATGGCCAATAGTATTATTCAAGGACCAATTAGACGCACATATAAAGTGGTCATTGCTTCGCATTTTGTTGACGGTTCTAGCGCGTTCTAGAAACCTGGGTAAATTATCATTTAAGGTTAAGAGCATTTGACCTTTCACCTTATTTTATTGAATGTTCGCGACTTTATCTTTATGGAATAAACTAGAGAACCCGCCACAGTTTCGCCCGCGGTATGTTCCATAAAAACTTTGCCCCCTATGGGATGGAGTTTCAAAACTACCCCAAAATCAATTTACTACATTTTCACCCCTGCAGGGGTTGATTTTAACAAAATACTTTTGCAGTGGGCCTTTGTTTTTATTCAGAAGCCTAAATTGTCATTTTCATGTTAATAAGCTAAAAAATGACGGATTTCCAAACAAACTGTTAACTCCTTTTTCATCTCTTTACGGATTGATTTTCGTAAAATCCTTTCTTAGCGGGTGCAGACTTCTAGCTCCAGTAGTCAGTCAGTCAGCTTCTTCTTTTATATATGTATATAGATGACAGCTCGTCAACCCGCCTTTTCACAACGAGAAAACTATTTGTTTGTTTCCTAGGTATGCACTGCGCTACCATGCGTCCGATGACGATGAAACTTTGGCGAGTGGCTTGTCTTTGATCCGCGGGATTTCCGGGACTGAAAAGAAATGGAGTCCGAACTAAAACGTGCGTGTCACCGAACAACCGTTTTATGTAATGGTAGAGCCAAACAGTAATCCTCACTAGATGATTACTGTTCGAATGGGCCGGCTCGACCGGGGCAGTACCACACTCTCACAGAATATCGGCGTAACGTAATAGCTTGCTATTGCGTTTCGTACGGTGAGTGACGAGATCCGGAGGCCTATTCCCTCGTCCCCATCCCATCCCCATTCCCTATCCTCCCTTGACTGACAACGCATTGGCAGCACCTGTGGTGTTGCAGATGTCAATGGGCGGCGGTGACCACTTGCCATCAGGTGGGCCGTCAGCTCGTTTGTCAGTCAACGACATAAAAAAAAACAAGTGGAAATTTCAAACAGATACAGGGGATTCCCTAAGAGGCGTAAGGGGATTCCCCGCACGGCTTATCGGAAATACTTATATTCATACGTGCGTTAGTGGAAAGCTAGTAGCGAAATACAACGCCAAACAGCAGTTTTTCCGCAAAAATGACCAGACAGCGGAATACCATTGTATGTTAATTGCTACATGTTATAACGATAATACTTTCCAATTCTCATTCGTGGCAATGGCCCTTATCAATCGCATACAGGTTAGGTGATGAAATAAGTAGAAACATTGCGATAAACTTATCTACATATATACCTATATACGTTGCTATCAAGGCAATTAATTACTGGAGGTTTGTTTCGATACGTATTGCAACGGTAAAATAACATTGTCCGTATTAATTATACTTATATTGATTGATCGATTTTAATTTCAAATGTATATTTCGTCGATGTATAATTTTCAGATGACTTACCTTTAGGCCTAGTTCATAATCCGGTTCATATCCGGATATTTAATTTAAACTCTACCAAGACTTGACAATCAAACACTTTAAGCGTAAACTGTCTATGTGGCTAGTGGAAAAATGTTTCTATACTGTTAAAGAGTACCTTGACAGTAAGACATAAACTCGTTACAAGGACATACATTAATAATTTTAGGACTATAAATTTAATATGTTCATTTAATTTTTACATACATACACATACATAGCATCACGCCCGAAATCCCTAATGGGGTGGGCAGAGCCACAAGACTACTTATGGCCACGTTCGATTAATTAGTCCTCAGATAGTATGATGAACCGTATGGTTACAGGTGATTTAATTTAATTTAATTGATTGGTGATTTTATTTTTTATTTTTGATTTAATTTTTAATTTAATTTTAATCGTTTATCTGATTTTGACGTTAATACAATGTATAATGTTTCTATGTCATAAAAATTGCATGTCATTTTATGACAAAACATGTGAGACTTGTATTATCTTGACCAAATTGTACACCGTGTTTTTACGCAAATAAATATTCTTATTCTTATTATTCTATTCTTATAAGTGTTAATGTAACTGATTGTGTAATCCGAATAAATAAATAAATACTTAACAAATTTATTTATAATTTACTTTAATTATTTTCTGTCGCTATATTTAATTGATAACAATTGATTAAACTACTTTTAAGGTAAGTAAAAAAAAAAAAACAAAATTAGAATCCATAATTCGGCTACTAAATTAACAGATGAATGAGATGAAGTTAGCTTTAAAAAACCCTTACCGGGCCACAGTTTGTGACATTGTACCTTGGGTAAAAGTAAATTAAAAAAAATCAATTGCAAGCAATACCTATATCGCTATCATAAATCGCGAGTACCGTCGTATTGCTGCGTATTGCTAATACAACGCGACTACCCGATTATCGCGCGAGTAAGCGATGCGCGTGGTCGCGTGATAACAAAACTGGGTGTCTTAAGGTTAGCCACTGACCTACAATATAACTGTGCAATATCACTGGTTGCATAATTATATTGATCGTCAGTAGTCGATATTGACCATCAATATCATCTACTGACGATCAATATAATTGTGCTACCAGTTATATTGCACAGTTATATTGTAGGTCAGTGGCTTGCCTTACAAGAACAGTCAGCTTCGCAGTTTGGCATCGGCACGCATGGCATCGGTCGGCTCCGACCATACATACATACATAGCATCACGCCCGAAATCCCTAATGGGGTGGGTAGAGCCACAAGAATACTTGTGGCCACGTTCGATTTATTAGTCCTAAGATGGTATGATGAACCGTATGGTGACAGGTGATCAGCCCATCGCCCATACAGATAGTCCACCATGTTGGAGAGGACCCGTCCCTTAGTCGACTTTTACGACATGCCAGGATGATAAGCATCTGCACGCATTCTATGCTATTTCTTCACTCCCATAAACAGCTCCGACCATAAACGTCACAAATGCTAAATTTGTATTGTCGGAAAATATGTAAATGCCAGATTTTTAAAAATTTCAGTCGCGTTGGCGCCTCGCGCAATTGTAAATTAGGAAAGCTATTAGAGATCAATATGTTTGATCGCGTGTCCGTTTCGTACGAATAAAATTCGCGCGAACCTGCGATAGTCACGTTGTATTAGGACGTACCCTAAGGCCCAATTACCACTGAGCGACTAGCCGCGGCAAAAAATGGCAGTAACTAGTCGCTCAGTGGAAATCAGGCCTAAGAAATAGGTGCCACACTCATAGGTCTCTATTTGAATTTATATACTACGGTTTTTTCCTCTGGGACGACGGAATGTATTTTTCCCACGCTATGGTATATAAATAATCACAAATATTTTTACGGCTTCATGCACTCGGTAACAATTTTATCAGCCAAGGTTTGTGCTCAAACATTCTAATCAATGACAACAGTCTGGTTACTATATTAACGCGCGGAATGTGTTGTACGTCACGCTAACGTCACGCTTGCGTTACGTAACGTTAACGTAACGCAGTGCGTCTTTATATTTACTAGCGGCTAGCGGCTCTGTCACATCTTCGTCGGCGTTTTCCATACAATTTTCCAAACCCCCTTTCACATTTGAATTATTGACCATCATTATAATACGTTCTAAATATTTTTTAGGGTTCCGTACCACAAAAGGAAATAACGGAACCCGTATAGGATCACTCTAGTCTATCTGTCCGTCTGTCACAGCTAATTTACTCCGAAACTACTGGACCGATTGAGTTGAACCTTTGGTACACATACCTATCTAAGTCGGTGACCGCAACACAGACGTGTAACGTAAATAAATGAATTTTAACGCGAGGCCCACTTTTGGGAGTAAATTAAAACAAAAAAAAAAAAAAAAAAACTATGCCGTGTGACATATCGAATGAAATGGCTCGTGAGAAATTTTGAACAAAATAGAGAAAATTATTCTTTAGTGCGAGTTAAGTATAGGTTTTCCTGTAATCTATAGGTAGAGGGAAACCTATAAGAAGTCTATGGGTGTTCAAAGTACTTAACATAGGAAATTAAATTCCATATAATCACGGAACCCTCTCCACGCAGTTTAACTCGCACTTGTCCGGTTTTAGAGTACAAATTTTGTCACAACCTTTCAATAACATAGAGGTTGATTTAAAAAAAAAACCTTATCACCTACGACCAACGTCACAAAAGAAAGCTGTTTTCAATATCACATGGTACCGACCAACCGTACCAACCGTATGATAATCTGAGTACATGCGTAGTATTGGTACAGTATTTCCAGTCTGCGTTCTTCTTATTAAAATCGATGACATGGTTCCTAAGAACAGATCTTCGTATGTCTTATAGTTTCAGACTTTCCCATACTGAACGATTTAAATGAGACACCCGGTATAGTTCGTGAAAGCACTATATTTGAGTTGGATGGATCGTTCTTTTTTGCAACACCGTTAGCAAACAAATACCGAACTTTATACCTATTTATGAACGCACCTTATGATTACCCTTCAACTGATGATATGTTCCAAACGCGCTTATCTTGGCGCGTTGGGAACTGTATGACAATGTCAATGTCAAAGTTGACATTTGATTTGGGATTTTTTATTTAACAGAAAGGTATTTTCATCCCCGTAGTATCAGTCGCCCAGTTAATATTAATTACCTACTAACATTAGTGTATTCACCTTTCTGTAGAGTCTTAAGTAATTTTATTACAAAAAATAACATAAAACTATAAAAAAATATATTTATATGCAGAACCTCCTTATTCCTGACCCATTTCCCATTTCCTTTAGATAGTTAGCACAATAAGTAGTTAGATATAAAATAATAGTGTAATGTAATATGGTGATGGAATATGTTTGTGTTTGTTTTAGATTGGTTTTGGCTGGTAATTCACCGAAAATAGTAGAGCTACCGCACATACCAACTGTCTTCAGGCCGTGTCTTATCCAACCTCGACATTGGCAGAATCATCAAGACATTGATGGGGCCATCAAAACCCTAAAAATCAATCAATCAAGGTATTTTCAATTAATATGTATTCGAAATGGCGAGAAGAGAGAAATAGAGCGAGTAGATAATTCTTAAAAAGAAAATAGTAGTTTATGCAACGGTTGCATAATGATAGTTGCATACATAAATTATGCAGAGTTGCATACATAACTTTATCTACACACATATTATAAATCCTCCATGATGGGTTCAGAAACAATATTCTCTGGCAACAAGTTATTTGTTGCAATCGTGGCTGCATATTTCCGATATCCGGCGCATTTTCACATCACACACACTCCGAGAAGACTACTTACTATTCATATTTTCAACTAAAATGCAAATTACAAACAACTTTTTCTATTCAATTCAACAACAATTCTACTTTCGTTCAGCAAAACACCAACATGGCGGCGATTCGATCCTGCGTCAACACCATTTTTTTTTTAAATCATAGACAAACGGATGAAGTCTCTATTCTCACGTCACTCGAGATCAAATATTGTGCAGTGTATATTAAAAAAACATACTGAAGTGACGTTTCGTATCAATAACTGTTTTAATATCTATGGATACTAGAATAGAGACCCACTTGAGTTTTGACAGCTGTTCCAAATTTAATCTCATTTCTTTACTAAAAACGATAAAGAAGTAATGTTATTTCTTTATCGCAGCACTGGTTTTTCCTAATTGGTTGTCAAAATGGTGGTCATTGCCTACGGTTTTTGATTAACCAATGGAGGTTTTATGATATGGGTGTCGATAAACAAAAATAAAATTGAACGCGATAATGCATATGACACTTTTAACTATTGTAGACAATGAAAAATGCAAAAAAAAGCAAAATTACATAACTGACAAACATGCCTGTCTTTTTCTAACTCTATATTTTTGAAGTGTATCATAGCTTATTCTGAGTAATAATATATACCTAAACGACCAAAATAATGTTGGAACTGCACGGCTGAGCAAATCGCATCCACTGCCTCTATTTGAGTTAAAACAATCTCAATCCCTTGTAAACGGCGGGTTGGAAGCAACAGATACTTCTGGCATCCCACATCACATCACCCATGACTATACGCATAGTATACACGTCAATCTAACATTTCTTTATTCGCCGGAGACACTGATATGGCATTGTCATCAGAGCTACACACTCATGCCAACTTACAACTTGGCCCAAACGAAACAAGCAAAAATAATTTCTAATATAATAATTACAACCATACCAAGCCATATTAATTCTCGTAGTCTCACGATCACTCAGATTTGCTGTCAGAAGTTGATACTATTCAATATTTTTTTGACAGTTAAAAAGGAAAGCAGTTTGAAAAAATAACGACAGAATTATCATTGAAAATTTTTCATTTGGATATCTCACACGACTGTTTTGGATATAAGTAACAATAATTTTTCGATTTTTCCATAAATTGATAAACAATATGACCCATAAAATTCACCCTGCTAAATTGCTTCAAGGTTGGCACAAAGAAACAAAAATAAAAACCATATTAGGTATATACTTAAATACATAAGCCGAAAACATTATTATCCTTAACTAGCTCGCGCATTTGGGTAAAATTATTGTATACAAACAGATGCAACTACGTTCTAAACACGCAACACAATTATGACTCATGAAGAATAATCATTTCCTATATCTGTGAGAGACAAGGGAATGACCTCGGAGCCCCGTCATCACCACGTCACTGTAATACATTTATTTGTTGTGCAAGGGATGAAACACTCGTCCCTATCTTGTTGAAGGGTTCATCTTCGAACCCGCCTTATCTAAATGTATTTACTTATTTCTTAAACAGGAAATTAATTTGTCTGTCGTCTCGGATGTACAAATCTATGGTATCTGTAATCAAATAGAGACCTCAAATATCTATTTCTTAGAGCGCTTACGCACTATGTCCGATCCGAACCCGTGAAAATATGGATCTAGACATCTCGGACCGAATTCAGATATTGCTTACGCACTAGTCCGATCTCTGATCCAACTGCCACACTGAAGTAAACTGGATGCCTGCCGCGCCCCCCGGCCACATAATTCGCCGCCGCGCTGCGGCACTGTTCGTCCACAGCTCGGATTCGGTCCGGATACGGTTCGGACGCAGTGCGCAAGCGTTCATACAAATAATACTATGGCTACTTCATCGTCCTCCGTCCGTCCGTCCATAATCTCCGGAATGGAGATTCACGGATGACGAAGAAAAATCGGATTGCGGAAGCCGTATTTTCACGGGTTCGCAGCGGATACGGATCGGACGTGGGCGAGGAAGCTCTTGGATAAGAAAATATTGCAAAATACTTGATATTCGAAGTATTACTATTGGACGTAGCTAAAAGCGTCCGTGTGGTGCCAGCTAAGAATAGCATCACTCCATCTCCTCCCGTGGGTGTCGTAAAAGGCGACAGAGGGACAAACCGAAGGACAGGCAGCAGCGTCCTTCGAGTACTATCATGACCAACTGCTGTCGCCAACCCGCCTGCCATGTGTGGCAACTATGGCGAATCCCCCCCATTTTTTCTTTTTATGACATAAACACTGAATGAACGTCAACTAAGGGAATGCCCGCGGTGATACCACGTCATCGCTGCGTCATTAAATCTATAATTGCAATGCATTTGTTTGTTGTGCAAGGGATGACTTTGATCCCGCCGTATCTAAATGTATATATTTCTTAAGGGTATAAGATGCGCTATTTAGATTTTAATTGGAAGTCTTGTACAGCGTATAATACGTCAAAGTAAATCAAAACCCTACCTATAGTAAATTTGTTGACACACGTGTCGGTCCATTCAAAAGAGTTACAAATGATTCAGGTCGAACGAGCCTACTCCTTTCTCAAAGGGCCGGCAACGCATCCGTGATTCCCCTGGTGTTGCGGGTGTCCATGGGCGGCGGTGATTGCTTACCATCAGGCAACCCGCCTGCTCGTTTGCCCCCCTCTTAATATAAAAAAAGGTGGACAAAATAAACTTGAATGAAGACAGTAACGTCAATTTTTTAATCGTTTTATCGCAGGAGAACTACTGTAGAGATTTTGATAACTTTTGGAAGGGCCAAGGTGACATCAAAAATATGTTTCATTGCAATCGACCAACTACAAAAACATAGAGGAAAGTTTAAGCCCGTATCGTGCGTCCAGTGGCGCCCTCATCAGTGTTATTGTATTTTCTATTAAACGAAAGTATTTTATTAAAATCGAAGCCACACAAAATGTTGCACAATTGAATACTTACACAACGTTGCGTATTTAACCGAGCGTTATAAAATATAACTGTCATGTAATCATTTTAACAGAAAAAAGCGGCCGATATTCGGGTAATAATCCCATGGTTACATTCATTAGATTAAGTTAAATTATATTACATTAATTAATTAATTATTTATTATATCAATATACTTATAATATGAATGCAGCTTTGTATATTTCACGGTGACAAATGCAGAAATAAGTGCACGTGGACATAAGATAAGAATGGTTTCAACACGAGTTATGTGATTAATTTTACCCAACTACGCAAGCAAAGATGTTTTAAAAGTGTTTATGTATGAACGCCGCTTGGCTGGGTACATTTCGCATAAAAAATGTGTCATAGTTATAGTCATATAAATTTGCTTTTATATGAAACTTTAACTAAGTATTGGATAATTTGCATAACATTGATGATGAGTCGGTTCTGGTTTTTTAAGCAAGTAAGCTCTTTTTACCCCTTAAAAATGACTTTTGTTTTTTTAGGGTTCCGTACCTCAAAAGAAAAAACGGAACCCTTATAGGATCACTCGTGTGTCTATCTTTCTGTCTGTCCGTCTCTCACAGCTAATTTGCTCCGAAACTACTGGACCGATTGATTTGAAATTTGGTATACATAGGTATGTAAGTTTGCGACAGCAACACGGACGTGTAACGTAAAAAAATGAATTATACACATGGGGCCAATTCCGGGAGGTAAATTAGAAAATTAAAGAAAAAAGGTGTGCAGTGACAATGTTATTGTTTCTTTTTGCAAGAAAATCTATAAGAAGTCTATTTAAAGTAACAGGAAATTTCATATAATCACGGAACCCTCTCCACGCGAGTTTAACTCGCACTTATCCGGTTTTTTTTGAGTTATTTTGCCGACGGGCTTACGGCTTTAAATAAAAAAAAAGGTTAAAAACATACAATAAGTGACACATAAAACCCACAAGCAAAACCAGAATAAAAAATCCGTCATATTGTGATATTTATGATGCAGCAAAAACAAAAGCTAGGTATATAATCATTTGATGAAGGAAATAATTGCTTTTTTTAAATGTTTAATGGCATCACTCATTCACCACATAGCCGGCCATATCATTCCACCAACATAAATAAAAAATGATATATGAAACGAACGTTTCGTTTTATTTGATAATATGCGTGAAACACTTGACATGTGGCAGCAGCCGCGCGCAAGGTTATGCGCACGCTACAAGATATGCGTAGAGGACATAACCTCTAAAAACGTTGCAAACGTTAGAGGAACAACATCGTGTGTCCTCCATTATAAATTATAGGTATGTATTGTTAAAGAATTTCTTCTGAATAAGTATCAAATGGCCAAATTCAGAAAGGCCACTCAAATTGATCTTTAATTAAAGTGACGTTTCAGTGACGTTTTTTATAGGAAGAAAACCAGTTGAGGGACGTTTAACTATTTAATCTCTAATCAAATGCGTAAGTGGCGTTTCTGAACACGGCCATTACGCACTTAAAAAGTTATATACAGATGAACAGAAGAATTGACAACAGTAACTTTTTTCCATATATGTCTAATTTTAGCTAGTTATAAAGTTTAAATAATTTCAAAGGTATCTTTTAATTCTTCAAAAGCTCACATTAACACTTAGATAAACTCATGTTTAAAAAGTTGTTCATTCATGGTTCATTACGCGCAACTTTTTAATAGTAGTTTATGCAACGGTTGCGTAATGATAGGCTTTAAAACACTATTGCGGTTTTCATGAAACGAGCCGACAGGCGAGTTTCATAATGAGATCGCACGTGTGTTTTAAGGCCAAATTATGCAGAGTTGCATACATAACTTTATCTACACACATATTATAAATCCTCCATGATGGGTTCAGAAACAATATTTTCTGGCAACAAGTTATTTGTTGCAAACGTGGCTGCATATTTCCGATATCCGGCGCATTTTCACATCACATCACACACAGAGATTCATATTTTCAACTAAAATGTAAATTACAAACAACTTTCTCTATTCAATTCAACACAACAATTCTACTTTCGTTCAGCAAAACACCAACATAATGGCGGCAATTCGATCCTCCGTCAAGACCATTTTTTTTTTAAATCATAGGCAAACGAATGAAGTCTCTATTCTCATGTCACTCGAGATCAAATGTTGTGCAGTTTATATTAAAAAAACATACTGAATTGACGTTTCGTATCAATAACTGTTTTAATATCTATGGATACTAGAATAGAGACCCACTTGAGTTTTGACAGCTGTTCCAAATTTAATCTCATTTCTTTACTAAAAACGATAAAGAAGTCATGTTATTTCTTTATCGCAGCACTGGTTTTTCCTAATTGGTTGTCAAAATGGTGGTCATTTCATACGGTTTTTGATTAACCAATGGAGGTTTTATGATATGGGTGTAGATAAAAATGATTTTTGTGTTTGAAAAGACGCTCCCAGCATACGAAGATGAAAAAAATACGGGTCCGTAATAGACAGGCAAACCGGCAGACCGGCAGATCTGACGGAAAGTGGTCACAGCCGCTTAAGGACACTTGCAAAACCAGAGCCGACTAGAGGTGCTACCAATGCATTGCCGGTCAAGGGGGGGGGTGAGGGATGGGAGGATAGGGAATGGGGCATGGGATGGGCCTTCGGATCTCTTCACTCACCGTAAGAAATACAATAGCAAGCTATTGCATTACGCCGGTATTCTGTTAGAACGTGGACCCCGGTACTCCCGCCGGTCGATTGAGGAGGGCCTGTGCCCGGCAGTGGAACGTTCAAGTATAATATGGGACATTACATAGGGTATATTGGTTAATAGTAGTTTATGCAACGGTTGCATAATGATAGGCCTTAAAACACTAGTGCGTTTTCATGAAACGAGCTTTACCGAGTTTCATAATAAGATCGCACGTGTGTTTTAAGGCCAAATTATGCAGAGTTGCGTACATAACTTTATCTACACACATATTATAAATCCTCCATGATGTTTTCAGAAACAATATTTTCTGACAACAAGTTATTTGTTGCAATCGTGGCTGCATATTTCCGATGTCCGGCGCATTTTCACATCACACAGTCACTCCGAGAAGACTACTATTCATATTTTCAACTAAAATGTAAATTACAAACAACTTTTTCTATTCAATTCAACAACAATTCTACTTTTGTTCAGCAAAAAACCAACATAATGGCGGTAATTCGATCCTCCGGTAAGACCATTTTTTTTAATCATAGACAAATGAATGAAGTCTCTATTCTCACGTCACTCGAGATCAAATGTCGTTCGGTTTATATTAAAAAAAACATACTGAATTGATGTTTCGTATCAATAACTGTTTATTATCTATGGATACTAGAATAGAGACCCACTTGAGTTTTGACAGCTGTTCCAAATTTAATCTCATTTCGATACTAAAATCGATACTGTAATAACATTGCAGTTGGCATTAACTGGTTTTACCTAATTGGTTGTCACAATGGTGGTCATTTCCTACGGTTTTTGATTACACTATGGAGGTTTTATGATATGGGTGTAGATAAAAATAAATCCATAATCACTAATAATATTAGCTTGTAGTTTGCAAGGGGCCCATGATTGTAACATTAACTAGAGCCGGGTAGAGGCGTTTTATCAACCACATACTTGTATATAGAATTGCTACCTTATAGTAACTACAAGTATGATGCAAATTCGATTGTATTTATGTAAAAAAATAAATGGCTTTTAAATGATTCCCTATTAAATGACAAATATTAAACTGTATTCGAATTTTACGTAGCATATCTGTATGTATGGGGCGCGCGGCTAGTTATAGTCGATTTATTCAAAATTATTGGATTTATAAAAACGGAACAGTAACATTGTAACCGGTTTGCCATTTAAAATGAATTAAGTCGTTAACCTTTTTACATCCTGTATAAGTAAATGGAACATAGATACCACAAGTTTTTCAAGTAATTACCTACTGGACATTTAAAAGTCGTTATACGACTCTTACAAAGCGTATAAGAATGCTCATTGTGACGTATTGGATCCAAAATAGAATCAGATATAAATGAATCGCGCGCGCGGCTATATACCTAGTTATAGCACTATTGGTGCTGGGCTGGCTAAGACGGTACTAGCGGACGATGAATGAAATAAAATGTGTTCGGAACTTGATTTGGAACATCGACAAATAAAACATGAAGATTGCCAATCGCCATACAATCAAGCGGCACTTTTCTAAATTCGTTCAAACATTATTGTTTCATCCGAAAAGTAGCTTTCAGTTTGCTGAATAAAGGACTTCCTAATTTCATTGAAAATTCCACGAGCCGCGGGCTTTGTTTCAGCGCCATCTAGTTTTACCAGTTTTCGACACGTTCCTTTTTGATATTTTAATAGAGAACTATCACTAGATCCTACTATAAGAATTTTATATATCTACGCCTGTTTGATTCATCACCCTTACTTTTAGCTTTGTCGGTTAAGAGTCAAGTGTTCCATGTTCCAAACTTTTCTTTCTATTCTCTGATACGCAAATCAAGCTAAGCATATCATTATCATCATGATCTCTTGTCAACATCAAAAAACCATATACATGACTAGATCCAACAAAAATGCTCGCATTGTCACAGCGTCATTAAATTATGAGACGTCGCGACATAAGTCATTTATATTATGTACTTTTCTAAAACTTCAATTTTGCACCTTATAAACCCCCTTGAAGACATATTTTTCTATACATAATTTTGTGTAGTTAGTACAAAAGTATTCAAAGCCAGTCCATAACAACCTCGTTTTGGCACACGCTGAGATAAAAGGCAGATCTAAAGCGTTAACAATAAAATACTGCCAAACAATACTATACTTTATATGTAAAGAAGTGTTTTGTTCTACGTTCTTAATTATTTTTTCAACTTCCTCATTAAATTTACGTTATGTTCTATTGTTCTTCTATAAGTTAATGTATTGGAAATAATAGTTAAATGCAGTTAGTGTTACTTCATAAAGAATACAAGAACAAAGTGTCTTTCCCCTAGAGACTGAAATAGACGTGCTATTGGATTCTTATTATAATTGATTTTTCTTGGCTAGATTGTAATTATATTAGGGTCTATTTAATATTATAATGGACACCATTTTTAGGGTTCCGTATCCGAACGGGACCCTATTACTGAGAGGACAACGTCGTCCGTCCGTCAGTCTGTCAGAGACCTCTAGTTCAGCAACGGTAAGAGGTGGAAGGTACAATTTTTCACAGAATATGTGTTGTTATGGCAATAATAATAACAAATAATAAAAATATCAAAAGTTTAAGCCTGAGAAGCTCCCCATACATTGATACCCTAAAAAATTTGTTGATTTTAGACCAATTTTGTTCCAGCTGTAATTCCAAAATGGCTTAAGTTTCAGCTATCAAATTTGACCAGAATTTAGTTTATACTCCATAATTAAACAGCAAATATCAACTCATGGTGTTCTGTTATAGAAATGTGAAGAAAATTACCGCTGCAGCTTAACAATCTGCCAACTTATTTGTCAAAGTTCTTAAACGATTAACATAAAGTCTATTATTGATTGGTTGCGACCATGCTAAATTGGCGTAGTAGGGAACCCTTGGTGCGCGATTGCGACTCGCACTTGACGGGTTTTTAAACAATATTTTTGGCTGCTTAAAGCTGTTTTTAGGGTTCCGTACCCAAAGGGTAAAAAAGGGACCTTATTACTAAGGCTCCGCTGTCCGTCTGTCCGTCTGTCTCCAGGCTGTATCTCATGAGCCGTAATAGTTAGACAGTTGAAATTTTCACTGAATGATGTATTTCTGTTGCCGCTATAACAACAAATACTAAAAAACAGAATAAAATAAATATTTAGGGGGGCTCCCATACAACAAACGTGATTTTTTGCCGTTTTAAAATATAATGGTACGGAACCTTTCGTGCGCGAGTCTGACTCGCACTTGGCCGGTTTTTTATTACTAGGACAATGGCATAGGAACGATATTATCTGAAATAAATCCAAATTGCGTTTTTATATTTTATAGCTTTGTTTCTATTACTCAGTGCTTTTAATGAAAGAAGAAAAAGACAATCCATAGTCTATTCGTGAAAGATTCAGTGGAAATGCGTCCTGACAATAACCAGCCAAAACGTTTTTAAACTGAAGGAGAACAGTGCACATTATTTTATCGTCGCCAAATGAAACAAGATGATTCGAGATTAGAGGACAACATTCTTCATTCTGCCAGACGGCCGAAATGTGTAGAAAAACAACACACAGCACTCAAAACTGTGTCTCTTTCGGACTGCACTGAGGCGTTGATCGACAAGAGAGTAATGTTGTACTTACCGCACGTACATTTTATGGAGTCATGATCCACTGAAACTAGGTCTTCTTTTGCAAAAGTGACAAGCGTACGGCACCACAAACCTATCAGTTTAATTTAACATGAATATGCAATTGACCTTATTATTATTGTGCATTGTACGGAGCGTTTTGAAGGAGATATAGTATAGCCGAGTCACTTTGGGAAAGCGTTTGTGATCGTATTTTCTTCGTTGGGCGCACAAATGCGCATACAATTATACTTTCCATGTTTACTCGCACACTAGGTTAATGCTTCCCCAAAGTGATTAAGCTGTACCGGTTTTATCATCGAACGGATAATTAAACCGATAAACACCACCAACCCTAATAATAAACCATATATTTACTCTTCTCTATTGGCCGAATTCAGAAACGCCACTTAAGCATTTAACTAGATATTAAGTAGTTAAATGTCCCTCAGCTGGTTGTCACCTATACAGAAACGTCACTTTAATTTAAGCTCAATTTGAGTGGCCTTTATGAATTCGGCCATTATGTCCAGCAAAAGCTCTAACACCCTTATGTTATACCGCTCACATACATTTGTCCTTTTCTTAAGGCGCTGGCAACACCTAAATCGGCTATACTTAAACACAGTTTTTTAACAAAACCTATTTGATTGGGCACACCGAAAAACATATATGTTCATATTCTTTATATAATGGAAACCTAACTATTTCTAAAACACGATTTGATTAAATAGATACGATAGGAAAAAATGTTTAGTTACGTCTCAAATCCCCTTTAAACAGTTCTATCTCATAATATCTTTAACTTATGGGTCTATAATTGATAACACCATTACGTCACGCCCATACTAAAAACTTGACTATTTTATATTTTACGTTGGTGTTTACTTATATAATTCATCCGTTTTTTATTTTCCCCATACAAATAACCGCATAGTGCTTCTCGTTCGCTCCGGTGCAAACAGACAGTGACCGTACTTTGAAGGTCATTGGCTGTGATCGCGCGCTATAAGCACTAGCATTGCTAGGAAAATAATGATGCATATATAATGGCGATAATATTGACATTATCAAATCAGCTTATTTTAAAAGCAAGTCATCGTAATATTTGCAATGTTATCTCGAAATTTCTTTTTTCGATATAAAGTATATCGCAATTTTTAAAGATTTGCTATCCTATTTAGATATACCTACCTATTTTCATTTGCACGAACATTGAATGTCAGACCTTATTATCCACTTTATAAGATTATTAATGGAATAAATTGAGATTTTCGCAAGATATTCCAACAATTGTTACTATTCCTATCCTATCCTACTAATATTATAAATCTGAAATGATGCGAACATAAGTGGATGTTTGGCTTGTTTGTTCCTTAAGAGGACTGTGAACCACAGGCAAAACACCCTTTTCATAGAAAAGGCGATAACGATTTCCACTCCTTAAAGGCCCGGGCAAACCAAACGCGCTTGCGGCGCGTCGGCGTTTCGAGCGCGGGCCCGCGCCGCTGTGGAGCGGCGGGGCGGATTTGATATGGCACATCAAAGTAGCGCGGGACCGCCGCGGTAATTCCGTCACGGAATTACCGCGGCGGACGGAATTTCCGTGGGATGATTAGCAAACAAGTCGCGTGCCCAACTAATTATGGTTATAAATGCACAAGTGTATTTACATAGTCATAGTTGGAGGGCTGGAGGACAGAGGGTACTTTTTATCGCAGAAAACGCACAGATTTCGACGAAATCCACGCCGACGAATTCGCGGGCAAAAGCTAGTTAAAATATTTGTAAGTGGATGCCTTTTGATAAAATGGAAACTGTATAGAAAGTTAAAATTACACCAGATCTTTGCACACAGCATTATTTCCTATGCACACTTACCTATCCACATTTACACTTATTAGATATGTATGTGAAAATATCTCTGTTAAAATCTGGATAAACTACTGAACCAGATTCAATGAAATTTTGAAATTTGAGGAATGGGGATATTAACCTTAGCTAGAATATTGAGAGAAGCCTTTGCCAGATGCCCTAGCAAGGTTGACACAAGGAGAAGTTAAACCGTCTTATCTGTAAGTGTGTCTCTCACACTAGTGCTGATGAAAGAGATAGAGTGATAAACGGGCTTAACTTATCCCCGAGTCCGGCCTGGCATGCTAGGGCCGCTGCAGTTTTAAATTAAATTTATATGTATCATTTTTCTTATTTGAGGCTATAAATAAATAAATAAAAAATTTAACTATTAGAATAGTTAAAGTTTACACAGGAATTGTATTACATTTTTTGGAAGAGAAAAATAAATCTATTATTATTATAATGTTTTTATAACTTCTTAGATTTTTATTTTATACCTAGTATCTTTAATTTACTTAGTGATCTATAATTATCCTTTTGACCGCCACAGTCGGCTGCAGCCGTCAGCGTATACAGGGTGAAAAAGTTGAAATTCGTGTTACTTCTCAGACATGCTTGGCGATCAAAAGGTTAAAGCTATCTCATTTGGCCTAAACTATTGGCTTGACGTTAGAAGAATTTTTATTACCTTGAGAGCAAGAGGCATAGCAATAGACAATATTGACGTAACACTTAATTTCGTGACTGTTTAAAGCTAGCCACTGACCTACAATATAACTGTGCAATATCACTGGTTGCACAATTATATTTATCGTCAGTAGATGATATTGACGCTCAATATCGACTACTGATGATCAATTTAATTGTGCAACCAGTGACATTGCACAGTTATATTGTAGGTCAGTGGCTAGCCTTACTCTTTCCTTGGGTGTCAACATTATATTCTGTTCAAGATATAGGTTTAACTCTTCATCTAATGTAAATATCATTGAATTAACCTTGTTTATTATCGGACTGGGCACAATGATCTAAACAAGTGAACAAAATAGGTACCTAATGTTGTTAAATCAACTTTAAAGATCTCAAGGTCTCAACAGTCCCGTAACTGGTTCTGTTCCCACAAACTAGTTATATAAGACTTTATTTGTACAAGAAATAGAACTCACAATTGAACTATTCAGAAGAATACATAGATAGAGGATATATTTCTAGGTATTGAGCATTAGTTGTCAACAAAAATATTTAAATGAAATTACACTTTATTGGAAATAGCAGTTTCTATCCCAATTTTTCAGTAAAACCTCTATAAGGGTTGGCCTTTTAGAGGCAATTTGCATAGTGCCATGAGCACCAGAACCATAAATTTAATTGTGCTACCTTCAATCGATAGGGAGTTTTGTCATGTAACTATGCGCCTAGCATACTAGAATGAGGTCATCCTATCCTGAATCTAGAGGTGAATCAACAAACAACCCAATATTAAGAAACTCTGTGAATCTGATGTGACCTTATAGTTGTTTTTGTGTTTTTGTAATTGAATGTTTGGCTTCAAGAGGAAATGTTTTACACTGTAAATGAAATATTTAAAAATCAACATTTTAACATTATGGGACCAGATTATTAAATGTGGAGATTATTAATTTGTTCTTTTTTTCTTTATGTACATATAATATATTTTTTTTAAAACCAATAAATTAATCTGAAATTCAAATACTGATGACAACATGGGCCAGCGGCCCTAACATGCATGCCACAAAGATAAATAAGAACCGTTTATCTCTATGACTATCTCTTTCGTCGGCATTAGTGTGAGAGAGACATACTTAGAGATAAACGGTTCTAATTTATATTTGTGCTGTGCATGTTAGGGCCGCAGTCCTATATTGGGGCCAATTCGAAAATGTTTCGCAAAATTTAAATCACTAAAATTATAATAATAAAAGTCATACTCGATTTTGACAGCTTTATGCTATACAAAATATAGCGTTTGACGTTTCTTATTTTAAGTTTAGGAAGTTTTTAACCCCATTGTTTCTATATAAATTATAAACATACCTTTTTAGGCGGTTGCTGTCTTCTCAGCAATTTCTTTGCCTCATTCATCAGCAAACCCGTGTCTTTCACTTCCTCCACAGTTTCCAAGTCTTGTAAATCCTCACACACTGTTCTGCACGCACTGTCAACCTCATCCTCACTCTCAGCCTGAACTGTCACCTCAAACAAACTGTCATCAGTCAAATCACCAATAGTCCGCGACATTGAGTTCGTTATTTTACAGGAAACTCCGCAGCCTGAGTCACTAACATCAGATTCGGAATCACTATCTTCGTATGACACTTCTGAAGCACTTTCCTCACCGAACACATCATGGGATGTGTAACAGCTGTCTGGAGAATCTTCAAAGACGATAAAAGAGTCTTCTGAGTCGCAATCAGAAACCATTCTCCGGTGGCTGGCTTTCAGGCTGTCTGAGAAAACAATCTGGAAGGAATCCTCACTTTCTGTTGAGGACGCTGTACGGAAGCGGCCAGATATTTCATCAAAATATGCTTTAGGTGCAGACTCTACCTCTAAACTCTTAGGTTTGGGGCTTGCTTTGATCATATCACCTTTTGGAGTACTGACTAACTTAGAATTGTCAGGGCTATGCACTTCTTCAGCATCAATCTCCTCGGCAAAAGACATGTCATCTTGTATGTTCTTTAACATTTGTGACTTCTTACGCTTGTCTTTACCTCGGTTGGGATTTTTAAAGTGCTTATCTTGAGGTTTTTCAATTCGTATGCACTTAGTGTGATTATTCAGTCGTTCCTCTGGATTATCTACACTTGATTCTGAGTTTGAATCAGTAGATTTATCTAGCCTGGATCGTCTAGGGCGTCTGGATTGTAGCAAAGCTTTCAACTTGTTAACTTTTTCCTCGCAATTTGCTATTATCTCCTGTTTTGAATCCTCGTTCGGTTCTTGAATGGCAATCACATCGACTTCAATATGTTCCGTTTTTTCACTTTCACTGTCTGCTCCTTGATTGTTGCTCACATCTGGTAGTGCTTGGACAGTATCCATGCTTTTTATAACTGGAATGGATTCCTTAACTGGCATGGATTCCTTGACTGGCACGGATTCGTTAACTGATATGGATTCCTCAACAGGTATGCTTTCAGTTTTCATTTTGGGTGATGCAGTTTCTATCAGCTCTTCTTTATGGTTGTTACATGGGCTGAAACATTCAATGTATGGCTTGTTGGCAAGATGCACAAAATCCTCAGGTGTGAAAGCATCTTCAAAATTCTCTTCTACTTGCCCAGGCTCGACAAAGAGTTTGCGAGGTCGTCTCCGGAACTTTGGGGTACTTGGGGAGGGTTTACTGGTGAGGAGGTGCCTTACACGGTTGAGTTTTTCCTCACAGTGCGCTACGGCGGCGCGGACGTCGCCCATAGCGCCGTTATCGCCAGCCGACTGGCTGCCCCGTGCGGACTTATTTAGATCCTCTCGTTTGGACGCCTGCCAATCGGGCAGCGGCTCGTCGGAATCAAAACAATCGTAATACTGCGGCGCTGGCGATTTTGCGCGACGCTGAAACATACCACCCGACAACACGCTGAAAACGCCGGAAAAAAAGCTACCTATACCCGTGAAGGATGGGTAGTAGTCAGTCCTTGCCTGTGCAGGCGCCTTCTCAAACTCCGGCACTATAAATGCGGGTGTATTATGATTCTCTTGCGGCATGATACTATCCGCTAAGTTCTTTTGCAATGGATTAGGCATCATATGCAAATTGTGTATCAACATTTCGTCCGCAAAGGTTTTCATGTCTGACTTTTTAGTGTCGGTGCTATAGTTGGCTATAGAGTACTGCATCGCACCAAAGGTAGGGATTGGGTTTAAATTAAGCTGGTTACGCTTACTGCGCCACTGATTGCTGTATTTTTGATCCATGTTTCCGTACTAAGTTTAACACTATATCACTACTAAATTCACAGTCCGTGAGGATGTTACGCCATTTTAGCACTCAAGCTAACATTGGATCCAGAAGCCTGGCAGTGTAAGGATCCAAGAACGGCTTGTGATCAAGTCTAATACACTTTCTAGTGAACTTCAAGGGTATGTCCTGGAAAATCCAGTCCGAATTACAAGAAAAGTCTTTTTTGCGATTGAAAACTGAATTTCCACGCGACACGATGTCTACGACGTCTGAATTACTTGATGATTTGTTTGCTTTGTGATAACTAACGTTGATGGGCTCCATTGTGGCAAAATTGCAAAAACACATTAAACACACATCTTTACAGTTCGGCCATTTTGAGAATAATAAATAAATTTATTTTACTCTATGAATGAATAATAAAGGAAGGAAAATAACACACAAAGATAAAGTGTTTATAAAAGTGTGTTGTCTATGGTTAAAAGGCTTGTTACACTGCACATTTTCTCGGGTCTATCTCGACCGTTGTAAAGAGAGCGCTCTTTTTACAACGGGCAAGGTATCCCTTAGCCTTGGTAGTGACATACAATATTTCAGTGCAATATTATTGGTTGCGCAATAATAGTTATCGTCAGCAGATGATATTGACGATCAGTATCGAGTACTGACGATCAATATAATTGTGCAACCAGTGATATTCTACAGTTATATACAGTTATATTGTATTGCAGTTATACTGTATTGTTGTACCGTAAAATCTGGCAACTTTGCCAAGGGATGTTAGCTTTGCCACCTGTAGTGTGCTATCACAAATCCTTATTTACCATAAAATTGGTAAACTTTTCAAGTTTGTAACCATACTGTTAGGAAAATTTAAATAATTACTGGCAACACTATTTAAGAGAGGATATCCCAATGGTCACAGAGTAAAGATATTAGACACAGAGGTCCGACGAAGCCGTCTAGACGGAGCAATCGTCGGTGTGTGCGGGGCGAGGGGGCGACCCATACTGACCTTCGTAGCATGGGACCTGTATTTAAGGGCTGTCGGCTCGCGCTCGCGCATGCCATATTTATATTGTTATTTATTACTAACTCAAAATATTGATTTACCATAGTCCTAACGACATAAAAACTTCACACAACGTTCTAGGAACTTCAAAGAAAATTCTAGAAACTTCGTAGAATCGTCCAGAAACTTTACTTAAAATTCTGGAAACCTCACAGAACCTTCCAGAAATACTATGGAATCTTCTATAACCTTCATAGAACCTTCTAGAAAATTATTCTTACTCTTCAAATTTCATAGAAAACTCCAGAAACTTCATAGAACCTTCTAGAAAGTTAATGGAACCTTTAATCGTTGAATGACGCGGATAAAAACTGACAACCCTAGCGTACACAAAAGAGCACGTTATATGCGACGGAGAGAGAAGGCATTATTAGGTATATTATCTTAACTAAACACCGTTTTTATTAGAGAGTGATTCTTCTGTACGTTAGTACTATATCTATTCTGTGGCTTTACTGTTAGAATGAAAATAGGTTCCATGTTATCAAAGAGGTTTAGGCATGGTACACAACTATTTTCTATTCTTTTTCTTTGTAATTTCATATTTGACATTTGTCGTTCTGTGTCAATCCTTTTCTTGTGTCTGGTCGTGTCGCAATAAATTTTAACCCAAATTTATTGTACAGCTTATTTATTTCACTGCGTATCGAACTCTACCAATAGGTTATGGGCCGCATCTTGTAATTAAGCGATTTCTACGAAAATGCCTCACAGTGGGAGTTTTCGGAACTCATCACCAACCCAGACTCAAGAAACTGGAACTTCGGGGCCCTCGAGTGGAAGTGGCCTCCCTTCAATGGAAAAATTGGATGGCAATAGCAATTACGCTACGTGGAAGTTCATGATGGAATTATACCTAGTACATGATGATTTATGGGAGTACACGAGTGTTACACCCCCGGTCACAGATGTTTCAGGTACTAAGAGAGATCAACGAGCTCGAGCAAAAATTTGCTTAATGATCAGACCTCATTGCTTGGTGCATGTACGTAAATCTAAAACGGCTAAAGATGCTTGGGAAGCATTAATGAATGCGTTTGAAGATAAAGGTCTGAACAATCGCTGCCGGCTTCTAACTAAGCTAGTAAGCATGAGATTAGAGCAATTTCAGTCTGTTCGAGAATATGTGACTTCGATGATGGCAACATCACAGGACTTGTTAGACTTGGGTAAGGAAGTTGACGACGAGTTATTAGCTGCTCTACTTCTTCAAGGTCTTACCCCAGAGTTTCAACCTATGCGATTGGCCATGGAGAATAGTAACATTAATTTAACTACAGACTATGTGAAAAACAAACTTTTTCAAATGGAAGACACTTTCTTAGCAAGCTCCAGTGGAATTCAACATCAGCTGACATCAGCACTGCTTACAAATAAACCAAAAGGCAAGAGCACGCCTAAGACAAAAACCAAAACAAAAGTTAAGTGCTTTATTTGTAAAGGACCGCACAAGGCTCAAGAATGTCCTGATAATCCTAGTAAGAGGAAGGAAGCCATGCAAGCTTACGCACTCAGCACGTCGGTTCAGCCACAGAAAGAAGACTGGATCATCGACTCTGGGGCATCGTCACACATGACGAATCGTAAATCTTGGTTTAAGGACTTAAAGGACACACCGAAGCCTTTGAGGGTGACATGTGCAGATGGTAATGAGGTATTGGGTGAAAGTGAAGGAACGGTCGTATGCGAGTCAATAGGTTTGACTATCAACAATGTTACCTATGTACCTAAGTTAGCATCCAACTTATTAAGCGTGAATGCGATCGCGAGAAAGGGACATGTGTTGGTGTTTACACAGAAAGGGTGTGAGATCTATAAGAGTGATGAATGTGAGGTTAAAGGTAAGGCTGTTGTGAAAGGTGTGGAAGAACGAGGCATA
Organism: Tortricodes alternella; assembly: GCA_947859335.1. Lineage (NCBI taxonomy): Eukaryota > Metazoa > Arthropoda > Insecta > Lepidoptera > Tortricidae > Tortricodes > Tortricodes alternella. The sequence continues at coordinate 17,009,553 of OX401975.1, forward strand.
TATAAAATCAAATGCTGTTCACAGGGTTCTGCACTTGCTTCAGCGACTGAAGGTGACCAGCTGATGTTATGGCATCGCAGAATGGGGCATCTTGGTATGAAAAACCTCAAATTACTCAGAGATAAGATGGCAACAGGGGTGAGTTTTCCCAACACTTTAACTAAACTTGAGTGTGTACCCTGCATTATGGGGAAACAATCCAAGCAACCCTTTCAAAAGAGTAATGCTACTAGAGCAAATGAAATCTTAGGATTGGTGTACTCTGACGTGTGCGGACCTATGGAGGTTCCTTCCGTCAGCGGATTTCGATACTATTTGACCTTTATTGACGATTTTTCGCGTAAAACTTTCGTATATTTTTTGAAACATAAGAGCGATGTTTTTGAAAAATTTATAGAGTTTAAAGAGTTTGCTGAAAACCAAAGTGGTAAGAAAATGAAGATCTTACGCACTGACAACGGCACCGAATACGTCAACAAACGGATGGATAACTACCTAAAGAAGTTCGGAATTCAGCATCAACTCACGGTGGAGTACACGCCAGAGCAGAACGGCGTTGCAGAACGTGCAAATCGAACTATCTGCGAGAAAGCAAGAAGTATGCTTCAAGACGCTGGCCTGGCTAAACGGTTTTGGGCAGAGGCTGTCAACCACGCCGTGTTTTTGAAAAATAGGTCACCAACGCTCGCGGTGAAGGATAGGACACCGGAAGAGGTCTGGTCGGGAAAGAAGTGTGATCTAAGCAAGATAAAAACTTTCGGATGCAAAGCTTTTATGCATGTTCCTGATCAAAAGAGAACAAAGTGGGATCCGAAAAGTATAGAGTTGATCCATACAGGCTACTGTGGTAATGCCAAAGCATATAGACTTATGGACCCCACCTCTGGAAAAGTATTTAAAGCTCGAGATGTAATATTTTTCGAAAATCAACTTTTTGAAAAGCAGTCGAACCCAGAAGAGCATCCAGAGGAGATACTCAAACTTTTTGAAAATAATGAAGGAGAAAACCGCGTAGATTCTGAGGTTCATCAGCACCCAGAACCCAATAATATCGAACCGGACCTCCATCATGCGAGACATCATGTTGAAACAGATGATATTTCTAGAGTGGAATTGGATAGCCTCACTGAAATTGCTATGGATCCGGAGCGTGTCGAAGAAGATCAGTTTGAAGACTGTGAGTCAGTTTCAAATGCTGATGAAGAGGAACTTCAAAATAGTGGACGGAGGTACCCACTTAGAAATAGAAAACCAAAGCAGTTCCCGGACTCCATTCTGTACCAAGCAGCTGAATCGGAAAAGGATCCAAATACGGTTCAAGAAGCAATGACGAGGAGAGACAGCAATGAATGGAAGGCAGCAATTCAGGAGGAGCTGAATGCCATAAAAAAAAACAAGACATGGGTCTTGGTCAAACGACCAAATAATTGTAACGTCGTAGATTCTAAATGGATATTTAGAATAAAAGACGAGGCGGGGAATAAGAGAAGATATAAGGCACGTCTTGTAGCAAGAGGCTTCAGTCAACGGTATGGGATCGATTATGATGAGACGTACTCTCCGGTCGTTAGGCACAGCTCGCTCAGAGCGTTATTAGCAATGGCAGCTGAAAGTGGCCTGAATGTGGACCAAATGGACGTCAAAACCGCGTTTCTAAATGGAGACTTGACGGAAAAAGTTTACATGAAACAACCGGAAGGATTTGAAGAGAAAGGACAAGACTACGTGTGTCTTCTCAAACGTTCGCTTTATGGATTGAAGCAGGCTCCAAGAGCATGGAACAACAAACTGAACACTGAGTTGCTACAGCTTGGTTTCGTAAAATCTAAAAATGAACCTTGTGTGTATATGAAGTCGAATGGCAGGAACGTCATTATATTAGCAGTGTACGTTGATGACATGCTAATCTTTTGGAACAATAAAGAGGAGCTTAGAAAGGTGAAGACGGATCTTATGTCGAAATTTGAGATGAAGGATCTAGGCAAGGCAGAACTCATCCTGGGGATGCGCATTACTCAGAACGACAGGGAAATCAAAGTCGACCAAGAGAAATACGTGGATAAAATCTTGAACATTTTTGGGATGACGGATTGCAAGGTCGTGTCTACGCCATCAATTCCTGGACAGAAACTGGAGAAACCAGTAACAGATCATAAGCTGGACGGAAGGATTCCTTATCAAAACTTGATTGGTACACTAATGTACTTGTCTGTCTGTACGAGACCAGATATAGCGTATGCCGTTAACCATCTGAGCCAGTTCAACAGTTGCTATACCGAAGAGCACTGGATAGCTGCAAAACGGATTCTCAGATACTTAAAGGGTACCAAAAGCCTTGGCCTAAAGTATACTAAGAATACAAAAACAAATCAGATATTGGGCTTTGCAGATGCAAGCCATGCCACCTGTCACGACAGAAAGTCGTACACAGGAGTGGTTTTCTTGTGGAGCGGAGGAGCCATATGCTGGGAAAGCAGAAAACAGAGAACCATAGCCCTATCTACTGCAGAGGCAGAATACGTGGCAATGTCAGAAGCGGCTAGAGAAGCAATATTCCTAAAAAGGTTCATTGCTGAGGTCACTGGGAAACCAGAGGCGCCCCTAAAGATCTTCAGCGATAGCCAGTCTGCCATTGCTATAGCACAGAACCCTGTGCATCACCAACGTACAAAGCACATAGATGTGCGCCATCACTTCGTGAGAGAAGCAGTTGCGAATGGACATATTGTGTTAGAATATGTAGAGACTACACGAATGGTGGCAGACGTGTTAACCAAAGCTTTGTTAAAAGGTAAGTTTGAGTGGTGTGCAAGAGGAATGGGTCTAGAGGTATGAAATTAAGGAGGAGTGTTAGAATGAAAATAGGTTCCATGTTATCAAAGAGGTTTAGGCATGGTACACAACTATTTTCTATTCTTTTTCTTTGTAATTTCATATTTGACATTTGTCGTTCTGTGTCAATCCTTTTCTTGTGTCTGGTCGTGTCGCAATAAATTTTAACCCAAATTTATTGTACAGCTTATTTATTTCACTGCGTATCGAACTCTACCAATATTTACTGCCTCATTTTACTAAACAATTGCGCGGGCGCATTTACCATGCCACACCGTGGAGGCGCGGGACCACGACGGTGTGGCATGGTAAATCCGCCCGCGTTCGCGCCGCAACCGCATTTGGTTTGCCCGGGCCTTTGGTAATAAAAAATATTGTAGGTAATCTTGACAATAAAAGGCGCCCAAAGAAGGCCGCAAGGCTTCGCCGCCCCTCGCGGCCTGCCGCCCCGGGCCATAGCCCCCTTGGCCCTAGGGTAAATACGCCCTTGCTTATAGGTGATGGCACAAAAATAAACAGTTAGGTATTCCATTAAAATATTTAATCACTCAAACACTAAAACTATAAAAAACAAGTAAAACAATAGTAATAGAACAAGTAAAACAATAGTATTATGACAAGTAAAACAATAGTATTAGAACAAGTAAAACAATAGTATTAGAACAAGTAAAACAATAGTATTATAACAAGTAAAACAATAGTATTAGAACAAGTAAAACAATAGTATTATAACAAGTAAAACAATAGTATTAGAACAAGTAAAACAATAGTATTAGAACAAGTAAAACAATAGTATTAGAACAAGTAAAACAATAGTATTAGAACAAGTAAAACAATAGTATTATAACAAGTAAAACAATAGTATTAGAACTTAAAAGTAATGTAGATTTATCACTTCTTCAGTGGGGGGAACAAATAGGAGAAAAAACGACCAAAATCGAATATAAAACCTTTAAATACCGTAATCATTAATTGCATTTTACCCGCATACAATCAAATTCAGAGGATAAACTTTAGTTTGTTGTATACTCATAGATGTTATAAGCATACCTGGGCACCGTCAATTAAACAGTTAACTTCGTTAATATCCGTTACTAAAAAAGTTAACTTCGTTAACCGTTAAAGCGTTACATTTCAAAAGATTTAACGTGAGTGTTTGTCATTGCGTTAGTGATTTACTTATAAAAAAAATGTTGGTATGAACAGGCAGGACATGAACAATTTATAAAAGATGGGTTTATATTAGATTTTTTGAATAATAGGCACCTAATTAATTAAGATTCGCCTTTATAATCATCAAAATAAACGATCCGCGCGGTGTCCTTTTGGGAAATAGTAGGTACTTTATTAACGATTAACTGACTGTAATTGTTTTAACGGAAGTTAATGAGTCCGTTAATAAATTTTAAAGTTAACTTAAAAGTTAATCCGTTACTGTAAATGTTAACTTCGTTAACGATTAACGGATTAACGGTCGTGTGCTCAGCTCAGCTTGTGCAGCGAATACCATGGCCAATCGGGGACTGTTTATAAAATACGTCTTCTTTTACGATGTTGGCGCCAAGCCGGTCAAAGTGCCACTCGAGTAATCGAGAGCGGCTGGCATCACCCAGTGCGAGTGGCTCCACAGCACCCAGAGGAAGAGTGCCCACCAGCAAGAAACGGGTTATGCGGTCCACGTAATACCGACTGCGGACAAGATAAAGCATACACATATCGACTGTGGAAATTTCAAATGTCGTAAGGGACATTTCGACAAAATGGACCTTAATTTCAAATGTCGTAATGGACATTTTGACATTTCCTCAAAATGCCACTTACGACATTTTAAATTTCCACAGTCGATATACAGTTCAGCGGCCCTAACATGCATGGCACAAAGATAAATTAGAACCGTTTATCTCTAAGTGCGTCTCTCTCACAATAGTGCCGGTGCCGACGAAAGAGATAGTCATAGAGATAAACGGTTCTAATTTATCTTTGTGGCATGCATGTTAGGGGCCGCAGGAGGCAAACGTCTTTTTGTATTTCTATAGTAGGAACCTGCAATTTTTACTTCTCAAGAAACATTATTGGACGACGCGGTTAGCCTAATTGGTAATGACCCGGCCTCCGAAGCTAGCGTCCCGGGTTCGATCCCCGGTAAGGGCAAATATTTGTGTGATGAG